>OZ025295.1:79466224-80788724 GCA_964019185.1 Maratus speculifer
AGGAATTCTTCTTTACAGACACAGCAACACAATAAAAGATTCAAAATACAAATAAAATTTAATATAAATACACTAAAATATGAAAAGTTTGGTTCTCTTCTTATCTTTCATATTATTTCAAAATACAGCCTCCTATAGAGAGGCAAACCTAACTTATACTAGTTTGGATTTGCCTTTATGTCATACAGTACTAAAATAAAAATGACAACACACATACTACTTCAATATCTCTACATATATAAAATATGAGGACTTTTTTTTAATTAGTCATATTCCTGGAACATTCAACTAAACCAATTTTACTAATTAGTCTTTTAAATGAAATCTATTCCTTTACAGATGTGCCTACACTAACTATTTTTTAAAATACTTTAATTGTTATATCTAAATTTAAATTTTAAATGTTTTCAAGAAATTTCTTCAAAGGGATAGCAAGTGGATTACTTCCCATTGCTGCAGACAAAAAAAAAAATAATAAGGTTTATTATCTTTATTCATTATAATCTCATTACTACCATTTTCTTGTTACACTTAAAATCAACATTTTTTAGGTGCGTTCATAATTAAGTAAATACGTAGCACCTATTGTTGTCGCTCAGTCCGTCCGTCTGTCTGTCTGTCCGTCTGTCCGCATATAACAACGCAAAAACTACACAACCAAATCGTTTGAAATTTAAAATACATAATTATAACATAATTTTGTCAAGTCATTTCAAGTTTTATGAAAATCGGATGGATAGATCAATTACAGGGACATTCAAAATGATTCCGTTACACTACGGTCAATAGAGAAAAAAGTTTTAAATGCATTTTAACCGTTTGAAATTTAAAACACATAATTATTGCGTAATTTTGTCGAGTCATTTCAAATGTTATGAAAACCGGATGCATAGATCAATTACAGGGACAATCAAAAGGATTCCGTTACATTACGGTCAATGGGGAAAAAGTTTCAAATGCATTTTAATGATGTTACACTCATTCGAACATAATAGAATTGGCATGAATCTATGAAATATATACTAAAATATGCATTCTGTACAATCTGTGATGCAAAGAATTTTTATTATTAAATTACAGGGCCACACAAAAGTATTCCACTATATAATGCTATACGGGGAAACATGGTTTGGTACGTGTTTTAATTATATTCAACTATTTCACATTTTATGAATAAGATATACGCTGCTGAGGTGTAATAAAAATTACTTCCTGCATATTTACAGAAACGTAAAGATTTCGACTACTATACTGTATCCGGAGTACGCCCTACTATATCAGCAAGATCTGAATATTTTTAAAACTTCGTTATCATACGAGCGCACCTCATTTGCTACGTTCACATGCAATTTCCAACTTGTTGAAATTTGAACAGAGAGACATAACATTTTAAAAACATGCATTTTCCCTCAAAAAGCTGTTACATTTCAATATTTTTTAGACAGATGACATTGAGTTTGAGACACTAGATGAAAAACTAGAGTGATTGAAAATGACATCACATTTAAAAGAAAAATAACATTTATTTTAAGAGAATGGAAGATGGATTTTTATTAGATTTAATTTTGTAGGATTTTTATCAATTCAATATAAAATTTCTTTCTAAAAAATTTTTTTCACTGAAATACACCAGGTTAACTCTTTAAATACAAAATGAAATTAAAAAGTTAATAATTTATAACATTTTATAATTATAAAGTTCTAATATTGCTACAAGCAAGAATAATTCAATTTTTTTCCTAGAAAAATCATTTTTTTTTTTTTTTTTTTTTTTCTGGGAAACAAAATTCCATTTCCTTTCTTTTTGACACAAATTCAAACTCAAAATATTTCATTTATATATATATATATATTCTTCTAGAAGTTCCATTCAGAACTCAATTTCATTATTTCAAAAACCAGCTGTTAATCAAATTGAAATTGAACTGACTCATAAAATTTATTCTAGTTATACCATATTTCAAAATATTCCACTGTAATAAAATATATTCAAATTCAATATGAAATATTTTCTCAAATCTGAAAATAAAATATAACATTCAAATAAATAAATAAAAAGTACATTTTAAAAGAACAAAACTGTTTTTAAATTAATCCTTTTATTTATTCTGAATTAATCAGATTTTACTTTCAGAATAATATTTTAAATTTCATATATATTAGATAATCCTACATTATTCTGATTCCTAACTTATTGTGAAATTGAAAACTTTTTACATCATTTGTATGACAGGTGATAGTACAGACTGATTTTATTTTGTTAAAAAGAAATAATAACTTTTTTTTTTTTTTTTTTTCCAAAAATGTATCTTAAATGATTTTAACATCAAACTTTTTTTTTATAAAATAAAACAATGTTCATTAAAATTAAATATATAAAACTTTATTAATCACATTCTGGCTGAATTGCTGAATGAGTCTTTTCAGATTTATCTAAACATATTTTGATGTATAAATGCTATTGCATGCCGAAAGCTAGCTTAATACTTTCACTTAAACCTTTCACACAGCACATTTCACTTAAAGGATTCATACAACATATACATATTTCACTTAAAAGATTTTTCCAAATGCCTCCAGAATTGACATCTGGATAGCAGATATTAAAATATTTTATGCATAATTTCCTTAGCACAAATACGTTTTTAAAACATAAGTAGAAATTTCTTTATTTCTCGATTTAATCGTGAGTTCAAGTTGCATCATTGGAATGCCACTTTATGAAATTTATTTCTAAAATATTATTAGTAGACTCCATAATGTTAAAGATTAATTTTTTTTCTGTTAAAACAGTACTTGAGGATTTAGTTGGAAAGCTTTTAATATACAGGGTGTCCCCTCTCAACGGTGGCCAATGGCTAATTTCTAAACCGTTGGTCATAGACATATAGTTCCAATTCCAAAAATGCTTTAAAAAAGGTAAAGAATTATTTTTTAAGCGATTTAGGTCAAAAAAAAATATTTTACTAAAAAATTACGAAAATTAAATTTTTACCCGGTCTTCCGGTCCTATAAGTGATATTTAGAAAATTTTTACCACTACTTTAACAAGTAAGACAAAAAAAGTGCCATTCCTCTGCGATCAAAATTGACCGAGTTATAGCTGTTCAAAGTTGAAGCATATTTTTTGCTGAAAAATAGGGGTCAGTCACAAATTTACTGGAAATAAAAATAAACATCAGATAGAAAATTTAACTTTAAACATTGAGAGTAAAAAAATTTTTTACAATGTTGTTTTTGAATTTTTGTTGACATTTACATGTTAAAGTAAAATATGCAATTTGTGCTAAAAATATAAGTAAAAAAATAACAGAAATTTTGTTAAATTAAACTATGAAAAGCAACAGTCACAAATCGTTACAAAATTATACATATTTAAAGTTCTATTAGATTACTCAACCTAATAGAATTTGATGTAGTCCTATAAAATAAATAAATGGAACGCACCTAAAATCGTATTATTACATTGTCATCGGGTTTTAATAAGTATAGGAATTGAACCTCAATCAGATATTTGGAAGTGAGTTAAAATTTGAATATAAGTTTTGAACTAGGAAAATTTACATACGAAAACTATGAATAAAATAAAAGCTTATCAAAATAACATACCTTTTTAAAATAAAATCACGAAAAGAATCAGCTTCATTTGCTTACAAAATAAAACATACGTAAAAATACAATTGAGGATATGAATTTCAAAACTCGACTTATCGCTTGTTGATTTCTCTGTCAGTCTATACAAACCCCCACTATTGTAACAATGCAATCTCAAAATTTATAATGAAAACCAATAGATGCATTTAAAGTTTTTTCGCTATTTCCCAAAATTTGATTTTTTCGATAAAGAGAATTTTGAAATTTATGTCTTCAGTTATTTTAATAACAAATCTAGAAGTTAATTATAATTAACACTACCGTAAAACTTATACGGTGACAGCGCCTTCAGTTAAATCGCTCATTTAAAACAATTTGTAATTGGAACTATATGTCTGTGACAAATAGTTTAGGAATTAGCCATTGAACAGCGTTGGAAATGGATGCCCTTTATAGTACTTTAGCACTTTGTGTACGTTCCCTTAAAGCTTCGTCACACTCATCCATTTTCATTTGCAGAAAAGTGATTTAAGTCAAGAAATTTAAAGATTCATAACTCGGTCAATTTTAATGTTACATGAATGGGACCTTTTCAGTATTACTTGCTAGAGTGTTGAAAAAAATTTACTAAATATCACTTATAGGACCGGGGGACCATATAAAAATTTAATTTTCGTAATTTTTTAATAAAACATTTTTTTGACCAAAATCGCTTAAAAAACAATTCTTTGCCTTTTTTAAAGCATTTTTGTAATTGGAACTATATGTCTATGACCAACGGTTTAGAAATTAGCCATTGGCCACCGTTGAGAGGGGACACCCTGTATAAATCTTGACAACATGATGTATGATACATATTTATGTACATTATTCACAGGAAGTAAAATTTACAAATGTGATTAATTTAAAAAAAAATACTTCTTAGACAATTATTAAATCATAAGCTACAGTAGGTGATCGGTTAATGAGCTTAATCTGTTCCAAAATAGTGTTCATTAAAGAATCACTGATTTTGTATTGATTTGTATGGAAATTAAATTAAAAGCTAAATAATGTATATAAAATAATATAATCTTCCTGGGTTAATATATGTCCTTTTATTTGATATAGACAGATCGTATTTTGATGGCATTGTCCATGTTGTGGCGCATTGAAAAAAATGATATGCCTTTTGTAAAAAACTTTTAGGATTACATTAATTGGTTATGGCATTAAATCATATGAATTTTTTACTTTGACCTTTCAAAACTCCTTAGTTCTCTATAAGATTGTTTTATTACAGAGCCGATAATGCTCAAGAGGAGTTTAGAGCCCATTAATAATTTGTTAACTAAATTTTAATAAAATTAATTATTTTGCAATTAAAATATTTCTTTAAAAAAATTCACAAAATGTAAGAATTTTTCTAAAAATTAATGTCATTCTTATTAGGAGGCCCTAAAATTTAGGGTCCAAAACTCTATATGCTCATGAATTAAAAGCAAGACATATACAACTGTTGAAATGTTCCCAAAGAAGACAATAAATGCAATTAAATAGTTTGCTTATTAAATTAAGTTAGGTAAATCTGAAACACAGCATTGCTTTTTTTTTTGGCTTTGTTTTGTTATAGTACGAGATCTGTTATAAGAAATATACACCCTCATTTGTTATTTAATCATAATAAAAAATATATTCTTGATAATGATACAATTGATGCATCGCACATAGTTTGCATGGCTGAATCATGTGCCAATAATGTTAAACTAAAACATTTAATTAAACTTTGTTGATCAACTTCCCCAAATTATTACTTGTGAAAGTAGAGAAACGGCTAAGAGAATATACCCCAAAGAATTGAAAAAACACAGGTTGCCTGCTCTTTCTCGTTGCCAACCATGTGGTTACCAGGTATAAACAGGTAAGTAACCATTGTTAATGTACCCTCATAAGTTATCTAATCGAACTACACATCAAATGAAAGCTTATTTTATTCCTAATCCAATTGTATTAGGTTGCCTTATCAAAAAGTGTGTTGAATTCATGGTTGCCTAGATTTAAGATGTTCAATTTTCTGGGCAACCGTTGAGATTGACAGAAAAGCGTTGCATGCACAATTCCAATTGACAGACAAAGATGCAGCTTGTTCTTTTTAAAGATTGCTCCGATTGAGTAAATATTAACAATGATTTTATTTTTTATTTTTTTCACTCATACATTCATTTATATACATAATTATGAAAATATAATACATAATTATGAAATAATAAGTTTTTCTGCTGAAAATATAGCCTTTCAAAAGGAGATTTTTTCGATCTTTTAAGCACAGATTAAATACTGGTAAAGGTTTAAAAAAAATCATATAATATTACAAATACTGTTTTATTAATACATAAATTTATCAATAGTAAAATACAAAATTTTTATATAAAACCCTTATTTCGATTCAGAATCTTCATAAGTGCCAGTGTCACAATCTAATTCTGATTCTTCATCATTTTCTCTGTTTCTCGATTCCCTTAATATGTCATTAACTTGTAAGAGTGTTGGGTCTGCTTTAAACCACGTATGCTTCAAATAAGAATTCAATAACCATTCACAATCTTCAGGATTTACTTTAACGCTACATGATCGGTTGTATGAAGCCACATAGAATCAAGCAGGGCGGTCGCTCTGCCAAGCCAAGCTAGAAATAATATTGCCCAGTTAAACTGATGGCACTGAGCTCACAGGCTACACATACTAATTGTACATTACAGCCTTGTATTTTCGTTAATTACGTTCGAAAAAAAAAATTAAGAAGGGGAAACAACTCTCCCCTTTCTCCTTTTTTATACTTAATCATTGAACCTCCGAAACTATCAAGGACATGCTTTATCATATAAAAAAAATCTATATCCAAAATTCAGAGCAAATCGGATAATTCTTAATAAAAACCCATTTAGCATTTATAAAATTTAAGAGGAGTTATTCCCCTCTTTTACACTTAACCATTAAACTTCCAAAACAATTCAGAGATTTGAACGAAATCTGACAATTCTGCTTGAAAAATCCATTTATACAAGTTAAGGGGAGGGCATTAGAACCCCCGTTCCCCCTGTTTATACTTATTCAATGAACACCTAATAACAGCCACGGACTTGCCTCATCAGAATGATCCTATATCTAAATTTTGAACGAAAACTGTTAATTCTGCATGAAAATCCCGTTTATATCAATTAACGGGAGGGGCATGAGCCTCTGTTCCCCCCATTTATACTTATTCAATGAACACCTAATAACAGCCACAGTATTGCCTCATCAGAATGATCCTATATATAAATTTTGAACGAAAACTGTTAATTCTGCATGAAAATCCCGTTTATATCAATTAAGGGGAGGGGCATGAGCCCCCCGTTCCCCCTCTTATACATATCGAATGAACTCCGAAAACTAATCAGGGAAGCGCCTTATCAGGATATACCTATGTACAAAATTTCAAGTGGATCCGATATTTTTATCATGAGTTATCGCGTTACGCACAAACGCACGTACATACAGAACGGACGGGCACGTAAGCTCTCAGGCTATGATAGCCTGTGAGCTAAAAAATATATAGCTGCCAAAGGAACAAACGCCAAGAACATAATGACTGATTAACTGCTTATTATACTTGTGACAACTTCTACATGTTAAATCAACCAAACATTGCATTTGAAAATTTCAGATTTTAAAATATCAATTATCACAGAGAAATAAAACAAGAACTAGAAGAATCTAATGAAGAAAAGCTTTAATTTGAGATCAAATTCATCTTTATAAAATAATTATAAAGAAAGATACAAGATTTTTTTAAAAACGTCAAGATACTAAAAATTATCACTATTTTCTTTGTCAAACATTTTTTTTTTTTTTTTTTTTTTTTTTTCAAATCAAGGTACAGACTTAAATAAGTGACAGAAAAAGCTATAGAATTTCATTTTCGGAATGGTAATTATTCAAGCTACATGCTTTTGTATAATTCAGTTTAAAAAAATAAAATTTCTATCCTTAATAAGCAAAAAACTGCTAATTAACAAATTATGCCAAAGTGCGATAAACCTACCAATTGTGCACTAGCAACATTATAGTAGAGCAAATCATTTTAGGTGCTGCCACTTTGAGTTTCAATTATTTTTTTGAAATAAAACAGTGTAAAAGTTAAATTTTAGAAAGATCTTTAAAATAAATTAATTTTTGAAGAAAGAAATATCTTCTAAAGTGTAGTCATTTAAAATTATTAGCATTTAGTTTCATTCCCAATGTAAAAAAAACTTTTGAAAAAAAAAAAAATAAAAATGAAAAGTATGAGATTTTTATAGAAAAAGGAACCATAGTAAATGATAATAGCTTTGTGTTTGAGTAGAGAATCAACATAGATAACAACTTTGACGCCAATGTATGATAAAATGCGATTTTACCTAAAATGTTTATTTAAAGAGGGTAATCTCTGGAACTACTGAACCAATTTGTACAATTATATTAACGAATAATATTTTATATCATATTGATTTAAAGCCATCTTTCAATATTTTACAAAAGTTTCTAAGCAATATTTAACCCATTACCATTCAACGATCTATTTATAGATTACCTACAACTGGACAAAATTTAAATTTCAACACCAGTATTTAAGTATGGAAGTGTCTTCTATCTAAATGTCTGAATAAGTAACAATTTTGGATCCGAACAACAAATTTGGATCCGAACAACAAATTTGGATACATAGAAATTAGCTGTCAAATACCAAAACATGGTCTCCAGACCAATATTAACCAATTATATTAATCAATAATAAATGACAGGCATTTCGTTCGCAGAAAGACAAACTAAACAAATCAGAAAAAATCTTTGGCTTCATTTTCTTAGGAATAAATGAATTCGTGTTTTCAAATTAGTTATGCATTTTTTATGCTGAATTACATTTAGTATGCTAAAAGATGCTTAATGAATACAGAAAAAATGATTTACAGGACCACACAAAAAATATATATATAGCGGTCAACAAATGACAATTTCTGGAAGTATGATTTCCCTAGTTTTATGAGTATTTTAATCTGACAAGGAGAGGGCCAACTTTGATAATCACAGATTTTGATTATTTTAATATACGTTGTAAAGGCAGAGACCCCTTAGCCTCATGTTCAATAGATTTTACACAACACCCCTTAATTCTTGAGAAACAGGGTGTCTAATATAATAACAGAAATACTTAGTTTGATATGAAGAAAGTACATGATCGTAGCTCAGTCAGATAAGCAGTAGACAATCTCCCAGCGGGCGTGTGTTCTATGCCCAGATGCGCTACATTTGTTTTTCACATTTTTTGTTTCATAATTTATAATTTTTTTAATCTTAATTAGAAATTATAATATTGCACCTTAACTTCAATGTTAGCATATTTAAACATTAATTTAGCATTTTTGATTGTTAAACCATTATATCTCATCATTTAAGAAAAAAAAAAAAAAATTAATCTGTTATTGAATAATAAAAATTCCTAAAACTGTTGTGCTATCTATTTATAATAAAATAAAGCATATTCAAGTAAAGTAAAAATAAAAGCAGAAAAAAAATGTGAAGCAAAATAAAAAAGCAGCAAAATTTAGGCAAGATAATTCAAAGAGCAAGGTATATGATTTTAAAATTTAAAAATCTTTAATATGCAAAAAGTACGTTGTAATTTATTTCTTATGCTTACTTTTAATATAATTATGTTTATCTATAATAATAAAGAGACAACTATGTTTGTCTGTTAGCGCTGTTCTGAAGAGACTGCTGTATATAGAGTTAAAAAATTTGGAGGGAAGGTACTTTTTTACATGTAGTTTTGCACCTCGAAGCTTCGATTTTTGATTTTTTGATTAGATTTTTTAAAATAATTTTTAGGCGGTTTTTAGCGTTATTTTTGCAGTTTTATCCCATTAGTGAAAGGAATACGGTTTCATTCTTTTAACCCAAAATAGCAATTTTTTTTTCTCTTTTCAACAAAGTTCATTCGGAATTTGTACAGCGATTTTTGAATTTTTAACGAATTTTTTGATGCGATTTTTAGTGTTTTTTCTCATTTTGTGACTATTTTTTGAGATTGATAAAAAGAAAATCGTTTAAAACTTTTAGCCTAATACCTTAAATTTGGTGTTTGTTACGATTGTTAGATTTTATTGATTTTTAATGTGATTTTCAATGCGATTTTCAACGCTTTTTCAAGATTTTTTGCGTTTAGAATCTATTTTTTTCATAGCTGTTCTGTCAAAAACTTGAGCTGTTGAGAATGCAATAAGTAGTATTTTTTTGCGAAATCTACCTAAAATGTCAAAGTTTTAGGTACCACTATTTTCGAATAGCAATTTCATAAAATATCTTAAATTCTTGCTTAAGATCGCTACCCCCTCGAGTAATATATCACCTGATAAGTTATTTAACAGAGTATCGTTTTGATAAAATTTTTGAAGAAATGAGTGCGCTACCTGGTGGTGGAAAATGGAACTAACAGAATGCGATTTTCTTAAATCTATAATAATAAAGAGACAAGTTTGTGTGTGTGTTAGCGCTGTTCTGAAGAGTCTGCTGTACGTAGAGTTACAAAATGTAGAGAAAAAGTACTTTTATACATGTAGTTTTGCACCTCGAAGCCTGATTTTCGATTTTTTGATTAGATTTTTTAAATATTTTTTTAGCGTTCTTTTTGCGGTTTTATCCCATTAGTGAAAGGAATACGGTTTCATTCTTTTAACTCAATATAGCATTTTTTAAAAATCTTTTCAACAAAGCTTATTCGGAATTTGTACAGCAATTTTTGAATTTTTAATGAATTTTTAATGCGATTTTTAGTATTTTTTCACATTTTGCGTTTTTTTTTTTTTTTTTTTTTTTTTTTTGAGATTGATAAAAAGAAAACCATTTCAAACTTTTAGCCTAATGTCCTAAATTCTATGTTTGTTATGAATTTTAGATTATAACGATTTTTAATGCGATTTTCAATGTGATTTTTAACGCTTTTTCAAGATTTTTTGCGTTTAGCATCTATTTTTTTCATAGTTGTTCTATCAAAAACTTGAGCTGTTGAGAATGCAATAGGTAGTATTTTTTTTTTGCGAAATCTACCTAAAATGTCAAAAATTTAGTTACCACTATTTTCGAATAGCAATTTCATAAAGTATCTTAAATTCTTGCTTAAGACCGCTACCCCCTCGAGTAATATATCACCTGATAGGTTGTTTAACAGAGTATCGTTTTGATAAAGTTTTTGAAGAATAGAGTGCGATATCTGGTGGTGGAAAATGGAGCTAACAGAACGCGATTTTGTTAAAATTTGGAAATATAACAATGTGATATGGTTTATAATACATGATAAAAAATGTAAAAAAAGGATGGTGTGACACATTTCAGGGTGAATGAAAGGAGGGGCGCGAACAAAATTAGGAAATGTAACAAGAAGATCTGTTTTACACTTTAAGGTAGTTTATAACGCATGTTAAAATTTTTAAAGTACTGACAATGCTCTGGAAAGACCGCTGCACGAAGTTATGTATGAAGTTTTACACCTTGAAGGCCGATTTTCAGCTTTTTTTATTTAATTCATATGCGAATTTTAGTGGGTTTTGAGGCGATTTTTCCACATTAGCGAAAAAGAAAGCGGTTTGATTCTTTCGACCTAATTTAGTGAATTTTGTTTTCTTTTCAATATAAATTATTTGGATTTCGTGCAACGATGTTTGGATTTTTAGTGAATTATTTAATGTAAATTTTGCTGCTATTATTTGACATTAGTAAAAGGAATTTTGCTTAAAATTTTCAGGCTGATGCATTAAATTTTAGTTGTTAAGATTTATGAATTTCAGTGAATTTTAATGCGATTTTTCAAGATTTTTGCATTTGATGTCATTCATGAGATATTTCCAATTACAACATTATACCCTATTAGAGTAAATTTTGACCCCAGTGATTTTTTAATATTAGTTATTTTTAATGCACTTTTCAATGCAATTTTTAGAGATTTTTCGAGTTTTATGGTGATTTTTTGACATTCGGAAGTAAAAATTGATTTCAAACTTTTAATCTAATTTAATTTTAGAGATTTTTATTGCGATTTTTCAAGATTTTTTATGTTCCGTGTCGATTTTTTATTATCTATAAAGGATTTCCATTTGCTACTTGATTATCCTGTCGACCAATTTCACCAAATTATATCAATTGTGAAACAAGCCAAATTATGCAAATTGATGTAATTTTTATGTTAAATTATGAAAAAAGAGATAATTTAGAAAAATATTAATAAAATTACATAAAAAAATAAGAAGCAAAAACCACTTGATGATGTAATAAACATATGTAACATGTTTAATGTCAAGTGAATATCGAATTTACAATCCGCCATTATTATCATTTAATCTTATGGTTTGACCTAGATAGTTTCTTGGTCAACCAGATAATAGTACAAATTTCTGATTAGAATGTGTTGTGTTTACTTGAAAGTGGAAAAAGCACTTTTTATTTGCCTCTACCCACAATTAGGCCAAAGTGATCGCGATAATGACAGAACATCGCGGAGAATGGGGGCCTGCAAACGACCCAAATGACCATCTTTACTTCTTTAGAACAATAGAAATATCTTTATCCATGATGACATAAAATGTCAAACATAAAGTTAAAGAAATAAAATTGAAAAGGTAAAAAAAGTTACCTGTCAAGTCCTTGGCTGTTGATGACAAAAAAATCCAGACAATAGGCACAAGAAATTATTATGCACACCAATTTTGAAGAAAACTATTTTTATTTCATGAAGAACTTGTTTACTTTTTTTCATGAATAAATATTTCTTCACATAATTATATTATTTTTGACTCGTACATATTAATCTCTCTCTTCATAAAAAAACCATATCATAATATATGCTAATCACAACAATTGCTATCTCCAAGCAATAAAAATTCTTTGTCAATAATATATTTTAGATATCTCAACAGGATGTAAATTATAAATTTTCTCATGACATAAAAGGGAAAAAAAGACGAAAAGATGAAGAATAAAACTATTTAGAATAAACATGTCGACAACCTTCTTTAGTTAAAAGTGGCATCAATAGAGCAACACGTAAAAGGCTTCACGACGTCATCTCATTTAATACGCATATCCAAACAGAGTACACAACAAAAAATACTTTCAGGATCCTTTGAAACAAAAGGTTTGCTCCTCGCTGCTTAACAGAAATCAACATCACTTTCCTAGATGCATTTTGAGGGCAGCACTTTTTCTTTGCCGCACTTAAAAATCAGCATCGTAATAATATCAACATAACAAAAAAAAAAACCCGTTCCATCCTTCGTTAACGGGGGAGCACCTCTGCCCCGAAATTACACTAAAAACTTTCAATCATACGACTGCATCCATCACGGCAGGTGTCTAGCAGCGCAACTGACTCAGGTGGCCGCGAGTCCAGGGGAAAAAGAGAAAGGGGTTACTGTAAATGCAAAATACGCCAATTTGGGAGAGAGCAAAAGAGGGGGTGAGGAAAAAAATAAGCCAAATTACAATATACAGTATGAAAAGATATGTAACTAATAAGAATAAAATTGATAACCATCTTAAGAGGGGAGGCCAAAGCCGGTGGCCATGTACTTAACGGCTTGAAATACGTCACCTGTGAAATTTAATTTGATAGGTTAGGGGTGTGTCCGAATAAACGGAAGTTCCACCCAAAAGAACTAGCGAGAATGTTCTCGAACAAATTTAAAACCGGAAGGAATGATTTCAAACAGAATTTTACCGGCTTGGAACATTCGAAAGCTAAGTAAGAAAGAAAACGTTACAGGCGACGAAATGAAAATAAGCGAAACCGAAATTAAATTTAAATTGAGAACATTAATAAAAAGGAAGGTGATATGAAATAAAATGGCTAATAAAATTGAATTAAACTAAACATATGGGGGGTTATCGAGTAACCACCACAGAATGTTTTATCCGTTTGATGAAATTCTGATTACTGCGATTTTAAAAATAACTAGCGATATTTAGTGCATTTTTCAATACGTTTTTTAATGAACTTTTTAATGCGATTTAGTACCATTTTTTTTCGACCCCCACCACAGCGGTGTTTTAACAATTAAAAAATTATTTTGGTTTCAAACTTTTAGCCTAATATAATAAATTTCACCATTTACCTTTTTTTTAATTTTGTCGATTTTCAATGTGATTTTTGATATATTTTGTGTTCTGCGTTGATTTTTTTTGTAATTCATGTAAAAAGGAATGATTGCTATGTTTTACACGACTAGAATATTTTTTTATTCACAGGATGTATTTACATTTAGCGATTTTTAATGAATTTTTCAATGGTTTTGTATAGGTTTTTTGAATCTCACGGCAATTTTTTGAAATTTGGAAAAGGAAATTAATTTCAAACATCTACCCTTCATTTACGAATTTTTAAATTTAGTGATTTTTCAATGCAATTTTCAATACAATTTTTGCAATCTTTTCATTACTTCTCACGCTTTGTGCCAATTTTCTTCATTCGTATTTAACATAGAATTCAGATTACACTACTTAACTCTATTAATGTAAATGTTGTCCCCTGCTATTTTAAAATTTGAAACGATTTGTAATGCATTTTTTAATACAATTTTTGGATGTTTTCGAGTCCACGGCGATTTTTTCACAATTGGAAAAGAAATTTCTGAATAATTTGTAGCTTAATGTAGTAAATTTTGACATCAATGATTCAGATTTTTAGCGTATTTTCATAAAACGTTTAGTGATTTTTTCAAAGTTTTGTGTCGATATTTTTTAAGTAATGAAAGAGTTCAGATTTCAATGTTTTGTCCCATTATGGTAAATTTGGTCCACAGGAATTTAATATAAATGTTTATCTATGGTAAATTTTGTCCGGATTTTTTAATTTTACTGATTTTTAATCTGTTTTATAGTGATTTTTCAAGTTCTGCGACAGTTGTTGACATCGGTAAAAGAATTTTGGTTTCTAACTTTTAGCATAAATAGTACAATTTGTTTTCCATGCTTTTTGAATTTTGCCAATTTCAAGTGTGATATTCAATGTAATTTTTAGTTAGTTTTGGGGATTTTAGGTGTTCTGTGTTGACTTTTTCTTATTCATGAACAATTTCCGATTACAATATTTTCAACTGAATATTGAGTTTTTACAGCCATGACTTTTAAATATTCAGCGATTTTTATTATAGTTTTCAATACGGTTTTTAGCCATTTTTTAAGTTCTTTGGCGATTTTCTGCCATTCAGAAACCAATTTTGATTTCAAATATTTTGTTTAATGTAGTTATGTTTCGAATGCAATTTTTTATCTCTTAATATTATTTTGGCATTCCATGTCTATGTTTTGTTATTTATAAATGATTTCTGATCATAACCCCCCCTCCCCCCCCCCCCTCCCGGCCCTGCCTTAATATCTATTTTTTAATGCAATTTTCTATGTGATTTTTAGTTATTCTTTAAGTTCCATGGCGATTTTTTTACCTCCGGAAATGGATTTCGATTTCAAACTTTTTGTTTAATATGGTTAATTTCTTGATTGCAATATTTTATATTATAACAGTGAATTTTTACCCTAGAGATTTTTTAAAGTTTTACGACTTTTATTACAATTTTTAATGCAATTTTTGGGCTTTCTCAGTCTTTTTTTTTTTTTTTTTTACATTTTTCAAAGGAATTCGATTTTAAACTTCTAGACCAATAAGAGTTTGGTTTCAAACTTTTATCCTTTACCGTAATTGTTTTGCTCTCCTATTTTGATCTACAGCAATTTTTAATGCAGTATGCTTTTTTTGTTTGAGTTCATGGCAATTTTTTCAGATACGG
Source organism: Maratus speculifer (assembly GCA_964019185.1). Taxonomy (NCBI): domain Eukaryota; kingdom Metazoa; phylum Arthropoda; class Arachnida; order Araneae; family Salticidae; genus Maratus; species Maratus speculifer. Next base: position 79,481,650 of record OZ025295.1, read on the forward strand.
AAAAGGAATTCGGTTTTAAATTGCTAATATGATAAATTTTCTCCTGTGCGATTAAAGGTTTTTATTGCAATTTTCTAGCAGTTTTTTTTTTTTTTTTTTTTTTTCATTTCAATGTTTTTTTATATGATCAAATTATTTAGATTCAAAACATTTATCCAAGTAGAGTAAATTTTGAGTTCCATGATTTTTGAAAATTTTGCCATTTTTAAAGCAATGTTTACGTTTCTTCACGACCCGCTTCGATTTTCTAGGTGTTCAATTTTTGGCCGAATGTAGTAAATTCTGATCTCTTTTCTTCAAAGTTTATTCGAATTTTGAAACACAATTTTTGAATTTTGTTTTATATTTTTATGTGATTTTTAACGTTTTTTGCAATTTTGTAAGATTTTTCCACGTTAGTAAAAATAATCCAGTTTTAATTTTCTAGCCCATCTCTTTTCAACGAAATTTAGACGAAATTCATGCAGCATTTTTAAAATCTTTCGAGGTTTTTATTATGATTTTTAAAGTTTTTTTGCAATACTTGCTGTTTTTTGACGAACCCGGGCAACGCTGGGCAGGACAGCTAGTTAATTTATAAACAGAGTAATTTTATCATGGCACTGACTTCCCTTGTTAAAGTAATACATAAAATTTGTTTCTTCAAAATCACGAATTGACAAAATTGTTTAATATCAATGCATTATAAAGAATGTATGAAATATATTTTAAAAATGATTTTTTAAAAAAATTAATAGTTTTGCATCTTTTTATGGTGTTTAATACAACTATCTAGTTGCAAATAAAAACGCAAGAAGGCTGAAATTAGAGTTGATATAGATTATACTTTTTAATTGACAATGAAATTATTAAATTATATTTACAACAAATACATTTATAAAACAAAGAATGAGAAAAACTAATGTAGTGCATCCGGGAATCGAACCCGAGCATGCTGTCTACTGCTTCTCAGACAGTACAGATCACGTCATTTCTTCTTATTAAAGTACAGTAGACTCCCTTAAATCTGCACTCCTAAAATCCGCAACTCTCTAAAATCCGCACATATTTTACGGATGATGTAAACAATGAAACATTCAGTTCAGATGTAGATGCAAAATTTGACTTTTTTAGTTTCACTTCCATATATTTTTTAATTTGTAATTTTTATTAATATTACTGAATTCATGTTTTTTTATGAAGAATGAATAATTTATTTCTGAAAAAATAAAGATATTGCTGATATCATTGGTAATCACAATCTTACCAAATATATTTATGTATTAATAGAGCTTTTTTAGTTATTAAGCCTGGCTAAACCTGAAATAAAGCTTTATTATTTTATGATCTTGATGTAAATTATTAATGTACCTTTATGAGGCAAGTTTCATTGAATAATTTAGGAAAAACACATTTCATCTTTATAATGAATATTTAATTGTACATTATTGATTATTAATTTGACTTTTGCTTTTAGTATTTTTATCATTTAAAAAACTACCTAAATTTTTATTATTTTAGTTTATTATTTATTTTAATATTTTAGCATATTGTAAGCATTAATTATACTTTTGATTTCATTATTAATTACATTCAAATTACTTTTTAAAAAATGTAAACAAAGCAATGACCAGAAATCCGCAAAATTCTAAAATCCGCAAAACCTCTGGTCCCAAGCTGTGCGGATTTGAGGGAGTATTTCAGTTGTGTCATTATATTGGACCCCCTGTTTCTCGAGAATTAAGGGGCATTGCATAAAAACCACTGAACCTGAGGCTAAGGAGTATCTGCCCTACAACATATTTTAAAATAATCAAAATCTGTGATTATCGAAGTTGGCCCTCTTCTTGTGAATTAAATTTTAGCTGAACAATAAAAGTCAGGCATTGCGTTCGTGGACAGACAAACATATCAGAAAATATCGTTATTTTACCAAGAAAAAATGATTTTTTTTTTTTTTTAATTAGTTATGCAATTTTATGCTGACTTACATTTAGCATGCTAAATAGGTTTATTGAACAAAAATAAAACAATTTACAAGACCATACAAAAAGATATATAGCCATCAACCAACAACAGTTTCTGAAAGTGTGATTTTACAAGTTTTAAGAGTAGTTAAATTTTAGCTATAATCAGTAAAAGTCAGGCATTTCATTTGCGAACAGACAAACCAATTACAAAACAGCTTTGACTACATTTTTTAGGAATAAATGAATTTATGTTTTTAAATTAGTTATTCATTTTTATGTTGAATTACATTTAGCATACTAAATGGTGCTTACTGAATACAGATAAAACGATTTACAGGACCATGCATAAAATTAGACATATGGCCATCAATGGATAATAATTTTTGGAAGTGTAATTTTACTAGTTTTAAGAGTATTTTAGTCTGATTAAATTTAAGCTAAATAATAGTGTGAATGTAAAAGTAGCAGATAAAATACAAAGTTGTACAAATGTATTCCAGCAAGTGTCTGTGTATTACTGACAAATTGCTAAAAGAAAAATTTCAATGTATTATTCGTTTGCTTGTTAAACTAGATTTTCATATTATATCTAACTGAAATACCAACTACAGATTTATATTTTATTTTGATTCTATCAGTATTTTACAAAATTTTCATTCTTCATCAAAATTAAATACCACATAAATTGAAGAATGATACTTTAAGAAAAGAAGTTGATTCTTGCTGCTTTTAAATGATTAATTACTCTAAGATGTACATGTATTTTTTACTTCCTACTTACAGAGGTTCTACAAGAAAACATTTTAGTTTGAGTGAGTAGATTATTTAAATTTATATAATCTCTTTAAAAAAAAAAAAAAAAAAAAAAAAAAAAAAAGATGTTTAATAAAAAACATTTTCCAAAAATAAAGAAAGCCAAGCCAAAAAAGATGAAAGTTGTGTTTAAAAAATGGTTTTATATCAAATTTCCAAGCTTATATTATGGTATTTATTTAAAATTTTCCATTAAAAAAATTAACTATTCATAAGTCAATAGGCAATGTTTGCATTAAGTGCAATTTAGAACTTCTGATTTTAACTACGGACAGATATATTTAATTCGTTACCACCTAGAGATCTATTTATAGATTACCAACAACTAAATAAAACTTTTAAATTTCAACACCAATATTTAACAAATATGAATAATTCCAACTGAGCAAAAATTGCCCAGGCCGGGAATCGAACCCAGATACTTGGCTTACAAGGCCAATGCTTTTACCTGTTAAGCTAACCGGGCGATAACCGATTGGGATTTTTCGCTCAGATAAGCTTATTCGTATGATTCCTCAGATTCGTATGATAACTTTACCAATCAGTTAGATTGTGTTAAAATAATACCAATATTTAAGTATGAAAATATTTGCTTAAGTAACAATTTTGAGTTTTAAATTTTAACTACAGATTTTGGTACATAGAAATTAGTGTAGAATATGGAAAAATGGCCACCAAAGCCCATCATGCATAATTTCAAAACATTTGAATTTTCAAAACATGTTACGATGCATTTAGTACAAGAGAAAAGGATTTCTATCAACATATGCAAAGACATCGACTTACAAATAGTAATTTTTAAAATGGAAAATGTTAAATAAATACCATAAAATAAGCTTGGAAATTTGATATCAGACTATTTTTTAAACACAACTTTCATTTTTTTTTTTTTAACTTTTGAAGTGTTTTTTATTAGATTAAGATACATTGTGCACAAAATTTTCTCTTTCAATGAGATCCAGTATGGTGGAATCATATTGGATTCAATGCCTTTAATCTTTTTCATGAAATGTTCTTTGTCTTTGTTCATTGAATATACTTTTTGGAACAGCTGATATCTAACGTCTTTGATATTATTACATTGCTTGATCCCATAAAGAAGAGCAGTAAATTCCTGAACAGGTTGAATTTTATCTTCTAGGAGTACATCTTCTGGATCCGTTAATGATGCGAATATTTCCTGGGAATCCGTTCATCTTGAAATAATTTTAAAAGGCTTAATGTTTTATTTTTATTTGTTTTGTAATTTTCTATGACAATTACATTATTATTCTATGTTTATTGACAAACAACACTGCTGTATAGATAACTTTGTGTGATTTTCTTAAAGTATTTAATACTAATGCAACTAGGAAATTATTTATTACTCAACAGATAGAGTTAAATTTTGAAAATGAGCCAATTTAAACGTATTACTGATAAGAATTTAGTTGCAAATATTTATTATTCTTTTCACCCTAAAAATAATAAGAATGATGATCTTATTTTTTATTTTTACTTTACATATATTTTTAACATTAACTTAAAAATATATTCTTTTAAATCTTGTATGTCCTGCTCCAAAGAAGTATATCATTAAAGAAACATCATTAATTTATTTTAAGCAGTACATATAAATTTACATGTAATAGTTTATGATTTTTACAAATTTAATAAGGCATTTTTTTAAATACTTATTCTACTTTTTACTTTCTTCTATCTTCAATAGAAGAAAGTATTGTAATCGAAATTTTTTCGACATCCGGTTTTCGACGGATTTACACGTTTTAGGGGTCAGAGATTCCAAAAAACATGTTTTTACAAAATGTCCGTGTGTCTGTGTGTATGTCACCATTCTTCCATCAAAAAGTGTATGAAGTTATGCATAGAATTGAACCAAATTTTTTGTGAATGTTTTTGGCGATGGCAAGCAGGTCCTCCTTCAGTTTTGAAATATTCCGCCGGAAGGGGGCGCTGCAATCGCGATTTTTGTGCCATTTTCAATATTGTACCAACCAAAAGTATATGAAGTTATGCATCGAATTTAACCAAATTTTTTGTGTAAGTGTATGACTATGGCTAGTTGGTCCTGCCTGAAATTGAAAATAATCCGCCGGAAGGGGGCGCTGCAATCGCGATTTTTGTGACATTTTTAATATTGTACCAACCAAAAGTATATGAAGTTATGCATCGAATTGAACGAAATTTTTTGTGTAAGTGTATGGCTATCGCTAGTTGGATCACCTTGAATCTGAAAAAAATCCGACGGAAGGGGGCTCTGCAATAGCGAATTTTATGCCATTTTCAATATTGCATCACTTAAAAGTGTATGAAGTTAGTTCTAGAATTGAACTAAATTTTTTGTATATGATTATTTTTTGGTAAGGCAAGTAAGTCCTCCCTGAATTAAAAAAAAAATCTGCCTATCATTCTATTGTCCATCGGCTCGTGCAGAGACGGAAATTCGTTTTTACTCCGATTAATTGATTAAAGCAGAAATTTAAGATGAAAATCTAAGTTGTTATGGTATTGAATTAAAATTATTAAAGCATTAAAATGAATAACTTTTTTTTTAAATATTAAAATGTACGTATGAGATAGAAGAAAGTTTTGGGATTGGCACATCCAACTAGTTTAAGTAATTTTACTAAATATTAAATATTTTTTATTAAATATTATTACAAGCCTTTTTAAACCCTTGTGGGGCAGTGGGATATATTTTATCACACCTAATTTAAACGAGATTCTCCTCAGAAACTTTTAACAAAATTTTATATTTTTAGCTTTGGCTGCAAAATGTTGAAAAAATGCCTTTTCTTATTTTAAAATAATTTTTTTTTTTTTTTCCGGTGAGAATTCAAAATTACAGACATTATTGCTTGCCCCTCAATGGGTTAATACAGCTTCTTGGAATTATTTTTTAAATATAATTACAAGCGCAGTTTCTTATTTTGGATATAGCGGTTGAGATCGGCAAAAATGTATTGTGCCTTAACCACTAGGTCACGGAGGCACCTTCAAAAACTTTTTGGCCAGTCAAGGTCATCCTTTAATATTACACAGAATAAGGAGCACTTCTCACTTTCTTTTACTAAGCAGCTACCAGGTGCACACCTGCCTCGTTGCATCTTTGTCTATCAAATAGAATTGTGTGTGCCATGCTTCTCTGTCACTCTCAACAGTAACACAGAAAATTGAACATCTTAAATCTAGGCAATCATGAATTTAACACACTTTTTGATAAGGTAACCTAATACGAATGAATTAGAAATAATAAGCTTTTGTTTGATGTGTAATTTGATTAAATAACTTATGAGGGTATATTAATAATGGTTACTTACCTATTTACACCTGGCAACTTCATGGTTGGCAACATGAGAGTAAGCAACTTGTATTTTTTCAATTCCTTGAGGTATATTTTCTCAGCTGATGCTCAACTTTCACAAATAACAAATGGAGGAAGATGATCAATGAAGTTTGATTAAACATTTTATTGTTTAACATTATCGTCAAGTGATTTAGCTAAGCAACCTATGTGCGATGTATCAATTGTATCAATATGTAGCATATATTCTTCATGAGGGAATATTTTTCATATACAGGATCTTAGACTCTTAGACTATTAGTGTTTGTTAACCAAGAAGTCTTTGTTATCTAGACATAAAAATCTCCCACGAAATAATTCATAAACCAAACAGATCGTTAACGGAGCATCCACTGTATATGCCAACTATTTTATTCAAAGTCCAGGCATACTCTGACGTGCAAAAACTAAGGAACATGTATAAGGCAAAAGTAAATGTCTGCCGATTGGTGCTGCCACTTATCGAAATAACCTTTAAATATCTATGCCTATTATAATACAACTTTCAAGATTGCAGTTCAGTGTAAAGTCTTTTAAGAAAAATCAGTTTTTAAATTTATTACTAAAAACTCTCATAGGTACAATGAGTAATATACCATTAATAAACACGAAAACATTTTGAAGATTAGAAACAGTAATGATGAAAGCAAAATTTTATAAGAATACCTCATATCAAAACATTGATCTAATAATTAATATTGAGCAACCAAGAGATTAAAATTTTTTTATTTTAAATTACAGGACAAAGATACTGTATTATCTTAACCTATTTATACTTAGTGTCCCAAAATAGTAACATTCCGATTTTAACGAAACAAATATATTTTTTATATGTTTATTTTTCAACACTTAAAGATTATTTTACAAAATTTATAAGCAAAGTGTTTCAATGCATACAATATGTATTGTATTATGCATATAGCAGTTGTAATCAAACAAATTAAGGCAAAAAAGAGCTAAGGAAACAAATGCATCATATAGGAATTAAAAACAGGCTACCTTTTGAAGAAATAGTTTTTAGCATGTCTTCTCCAAATAAATCAGACTTCACCACATAGATATGAGAATTTTGAGCTTCTCTTAGTAAAAATGCAACAAGTTCTTCTATTATTTTATCATATGCTTGACACTTAGATGTCAGTATAATTTCCCAGGTTTTGCATGCATTCTGCACAAAAATAAATAAATAAATAATAATAATAATGATGATAATATATATATATATACTAGCAGGCTATGCTCGCTGCGCTGGTCCATATTTCCAAATGAACCTTGACTAAAACAAAATAGTGATTTAATTTTTTTATTTTAAAGCAATTTAGACCATCCTGGAATGTCCTTCTGCATTGCTGAAAATGAAGCTAACGCCACTGCAATATTGTATCATTGTATGACTTTGAGAAAATTTGGGCAATTTATTTTATCATTAGAAGAGTTTCATAAGAAAATGAGACCAATATGGAAACAGGAATCTAAATGTTCTCGAGTCATCACACTATTACATTATAGAGCATTGCAATGATTAGTGAGATTGATTATCAAACTCTATTAACTTTTGGATCGTACATGATCAGTTGTTAGTTCTGAAAATCCCGACATCTGAACTTGCACTAAGTGTAGTTCTGGTAGTCTACATACAATATCATTTCATTTTACATTACATTTTTTAATAAACGCCTTCTTCTGGCAGGTTTACTGTAGTTTCCGATCTACCTTGATCTGATCCAGCAAAATACATAGAGTAAAAACATAAAGTATTATTGACAGATAAAAAAGAGTGTAACATATATTTATTAGAACAATGAAGCATAAAAAGTGTGTTTTAAAGATGTATTATTTGAATAACATTAAAATTACACCAATTTCACTGCCTCTTCATTTTATAAAACAGTTGCAAACATGTAGCTGTTATATCAGGAATAATCTTGATGACTAAATTTTGTAGAAAAATAAACCTTTAGCTTGTATCCAATAAAATCTTTCTACCTTCTATAATCGATTCCATTATGATTTTTGGCATCATAATTAACAAACATTGTGAATTAATTAAAACATAATTAATAAACATTAGTAGTGCTTGTAACGATATTGTTACAAAAGCACCAGCCTTATTTCATGTTTATTTTCAAATGAATGTGAAATTTACGATCATCCATTATTGGCATTTAATCTTACAGCTTGGCGATAGATTTTTGTTTGACGTGGTAATGAAGTGGCATCTAATAGTTCATATTTGACAAAGTTCTGTTGATAGGGCTTATCATTAATTAAAACTGCTACGTAATCATCAAAAACAAAATTTTTGGTTGTCGAGATTTAGTGAATATTTTTTTCTTAATTAAACTATATTTATTTTTCTTACAATTTTTTTAGAATAAATGATAAATTAATTGCAAATATTTTTTCATTATAAAGATTTTTCCTGCACATTGAAAATATTGCTTTTTTAGTGATAGTAAAATAATTGCAGATGAAAAAGATAAAATAGTAAGGCTAAAACACAGATTTATCGACTGCTTGGCATATGACTTGGCAGAGACTCAATAAGTACACCAATTCTATCAACCTAAATATCCAGATAGAATGTAAACAAATAATAGATACTACTTGATTATTTCATTGATCAATTTCACCAAATTATACAAATGGACATAATTTTTATTTTAAATAACCAAAGAATCAATAAATTACTAAAACATTAATAGAAATACAAATAAAACATTGAATTAAAGTTATTTGATGATGTAACAATTACATATAACTTATTTAATGTCAAATGAATGTGACATTTACAATCATCTATTATTGACATCTAAACTTATACTCTGGTAACAGTTTTTTGGTCGATGGGATAATCAAGTATTACCAAATAATATAAACAAATTATATAAATAATATTGCCTAAAATTTTTGGTGCAGATGTTATCTACGGACCACATTGGCATGATTGCAACAAAATTGCAGTTTTATGCCTCACATGGTAATCCAGTAATAGTTGTTTATTTATAAGCAAACAGTTTCATTATTTTTTCTTTTCTCTTTTAAAATTACATAAATTGTTTTGTTTCATAATAATTAATTAACTTAATTTATTTATTACTCTCCTTGTTAAAATAATAGAAAATAAATAAAAGTAATATGAATGTGATTGGTAAATGAAAACAGTGTTCTCGAAATTGACATCATAAAAAAATCACGCCAAGGTGATGCACGTATAAAAATGGAAAAATGTCAACAATAATATAAATAAAAGAACGTAAACAAACAAGATGAATGTAGATTCTACTATTGCAGAATTCAGTTTCGCCTCCGATTAGAAAAAAAAAAATCGATAGAAGTTTTTTAGAAGGGCGACCCCGTTTAGATTGCAATGAACTAACTTCATTTTTCTTGTGATTATCAATATAATAGCAAACAGAACGGCGTGAAATACCCAATTGAATAGCAATTTCTCTCTGAGACATTGGAATTGCGGAATAATAAAGAGATACAATTTGACGTGCTACTTCTTCATTGACTAGATTCATAAAAAACGGGTTTTTTCTTTAGTTTAAACGCTTTTTTATAGACTCTGAGTAAAAGGAAATGCAATTTAACAATAAAACAAATGGAATCCCGTTGAATTCAACGAATGAAATGTTTTAAAGACCCGATCGATTTGGTTTAAAAAAAAGCAAAAGTAATTACATTATTGAATCAATATATAATAAATATATTTACAAAGTAAATGTCAAATTTGCCAGTTACAATTTTGCATTCAAATATTCACACATCTACAGTTAAAATTGTAATATGAGTGCCGGCGAAATCCAGAAATTTTATTTTATATGCACTCACAGAAAAATAGCTTTATTTAAAAAAAAAAAAAAGAAAGAAAAGAAAAAAAAAAGTAATATTGGGTACTACTAGGTTATCCCATCGACCAAAAAATTATCGCCAAACTATAAGATTAAATGCCAATAATGGATGATCGTGAATGTCACATTCAATGACATTAAATACGATTCATGTGTTTAAAATGTCGTTAAGTGATTTTTATTTCGACTTTTTATTAATATTTTTATTAATATTCTACTAATTATTTATTTTTTCATTATTTAAAATAAAAATTATGTCAATATGTATAATTTGGCTATTAATGTGGCGATTTGTATAATTTGGCGAAATTGGTCGACGGGATAACAGAGTAGTACCTAATACCGTTATGAGTAAAAATACGATGTTTTAAATAGTGACGTCATTTTCTTTTCAAATGTTCTTTAAAAGTTACTGTTTATGAAAAAGGCATCCATAATAATATTGTAATTCCCTTTTATCTGGTTGCTGAATGACATAATTTTCCTCATTTGAAATTTCTCTTATTTTGATTTAGACATTAATTTTTATCATAAAATATTTTCTGTCATTTTATTTACATTATTAATATTATTTCTCAGTAAATATATATTTTTTTAACTCAATTAGTGCATAATTATATGCAATCATTTTAGAAAATAAATTTTTATTATCGAGAGAAAAGCTAAACTGTGTTGCCACCATTTTGAAGAAATGTCATGAAAAAGCTTTTAAAATTAAAAATAAAATATAAAAATGGAAATAAATTAAAAAATAATTAAAATGGGCACAACTACAAATAAATAGCTTTCATTTAAAAAAATAATTATCAAAATCGGTTGACTAGAAAATTCAGGGCTGATGACACGACATTTTTAGCTTGTCTGAAAGAAATAGCATTGGATGCTAATAATTAAAAAATCGCCATTTTGATATTTTTTAAGAGAAATTTTACCTGGTGTCAGATAATTTCCAAAATAACTAAATTATTACTAGGGTTCAATTCATTAGAAAAGGAATATTCATTTTTTAAAATAAATACATTATGCTGAAAAGGATTAAAAAAAGAGAAAACTGTCACAAAGTGATTTTTATTACAGAAGAAAAATATTATTAAAGGTTCGATATAATTGCTTAATCTATACCAACACACCAGCTTACTTTATATCATGCACTAAATACATCATCATAATTTTAAAAGATATTGTTTTCATTATTTAAAAGAATATAATTAAAGTTCAAAATTCAAGTGCTATTGAAAATATTCATTTCTTGAGCATTTAATTTACAGATACACAGTTAATGTAGCTTAAAATTCATAAAATATAATGTTTTAACTAAAATAATAATTCAAAAATGATCATTTTAAAGTTATGATATTGTTATAGTAAATGACTAATTCCTATTAGCTTTTTTTAAAAATATATACATACATTATAACATACCTTAAAACTATCTGATTAAAAAAATAAATAAATAACTTTAAAAAAGAGAGGGTAGGGGAATTTTTTTAATCAATTACAATATTTTTTAAAAACTTGAAAAATAAAAGTAAATACAAAAAATAACTAACCTCCACATATGCAAGAAAATCCTCAGGATTCAATGATTTATCAGGAATTTTAAACAGAGATACACTTTCAAAAAAATCTATTAATGGATCCAGTCTCATATTCTTAGTATCAGTAGCCTACAAATATAAATCTGAATGTACTAAAATCCTCAATTTAAGTAGTATATTACTACTTCAATGTACAGAAAGATGCCTTAATTCTATTTTGTCTAAAATAATTGTTGAATCAAGTTAGCTACATCTATAAACATGATGATAGATATTTAAATTTTGTAAAACTGGTGTACACTACACAATGAGGTATCTTACAGCACTATAGTGCTGTATAGTAGAGCTCAGCCGCATCTCTAATGTTAAAGTCCAAAGTTTACCTCTTAATAACTTTGGATCCAATCATCGGATAGCGACAAAATTGAAAAGGTGAAGTGTCCTACTCTGGACCTCAAAGTTTAAAAAAAAAAAATCATCCAGATCCACAGATTAGTTATGGAGATCCAGAACCCCTGTTTTCTCACTTTTTTCTCGTGAAACAAGAAAAAACACAAACAATTTAATTATAACCTGAACCAGGAAACATTCAGCTACGCGTAATAGCTTGTTTGAAAGCTTTTAATTTAGGTATGTGCCTTTCGAAAGTCCTATCAAAAAATATCCAATACAGTAGGCTCCCTCAAATCTGCACAGCTTGGGACCAGAGGTTGTGCAGATTTTAGAATTTTGTGGGTTTCTAGCCATCACTTTGTTTATATATTTTTTAAAGTAATTAGAATGTAATTAATAATGAAATCAAAAGCATAATGAATGCTTACAATATACTAAAATATTAAAATAAATAATAAACTAAAATAATAAAAATTTAGATGATTAAAATACTAAAAGAAAGGGTCAAGTTAATAATCAATAATGTACAATTAAATATTCATTATAAAGATGAAATGTGTTTTTTCTAAATTAATCAATGAAACTTGCCTCATTAAGATACATTACTAATTTAACTCAGGATCATAAAATAACAAAGCTTTATTTCAGGTTTACCCATACTTAATAACTAAAAAAGCTTGATTAATACATAAATATATTTGGTAAGACTGTGATTACCAATGATATCAGCAATATCTTGATTTTTTCAGAAATAAATTATTCTTTTTTCATGAAAAAACATGAATTCAATAACTTTAACAAAAATTACAAACTAAAAAATGCATGGAATTGATATAAAACTAAAAAAGGCAAATTTTGCACCCACACCCGAACTGAATGTTTCATTGTTTACATCTGTAAATTATGTGCCGATTTCAAAGAGTTGCGGATTTTAGGGAGTCTACTGTATTAGGAAAATATCACCCATTTAAAATTTATATAATGCTATATACTTCCATAATTTAACATTATAGAAATCTCTCCTCTTTAATTGCTAATTCAATTATTTCTTTCAGTTTGCCCCCAACTAAATAACAGTTCAATAATTTAAAAGTTTTTTTTTTTTTTTTTTTTTTTGTATATATATATACAAGGTGGTTATAATTAAACTTCCCCTATAAACACCATCCCACAGAGCAAACGGATGAATGGAATGCAACGAAATTTTGTATATGGGCTTTACACGAGATGCGCTCACGGAATTTCGAAAAAAAAATTTTAGTTCCAAAATGTCCACCAGAGGGCGCTTTTTTCATAAAAACATGAAATTTAACTCAGTAAAAGGCCGAAACGGAATACAGAAACAATATTAACAAACCAGAACAAGAATTATGAGTAATAAAATGCAAAACCGGGAAAACCCGTCAGTTGTAGTAGAAAAATGCCGAGATTTGCATGCTTGGGAAGAAGAGAGAGCTTTATGCAAAACAGGTTTGGGTATAAAACGTTTGCAGACGTCGGCATGTTTAAGTCGATGTTTCCGGCTGTATTTATGGCGGTCTCTTTAGTTGAACGTGCGTTATTGGTGAAGCTGGTTTACGAAAGCAAGGGGAATGCTTCTGCTGCAGTTCGTGAATTTCGTCGTAGAAAGAACCTACGGCGTGGACCAATGTCAACTAAAGGTATCCGGGCCATGATTAAGAGATTTGAAGAGACGGGGAATTTAGGAGTTCAACCTGGAAGAGGCCGCAAACATGTCACACCGGTACTTGTTGATGCCATAAAGACAGCTGTTGACGCACAGTCACAGACATCAGAGTTTGGGGGCAGTAGCGCACGTGCAGTTTCTCGACAGACTGGCTATGCTTACAGCACCGTCCGAAAAGTGCTCAGAAACATAATGCACTACTTCCCATACAAGATCCGTCCTACCCACGAGCTGCTTGATAGGGACAAAGCACAACGTCTCTCATTTGCAGTAATTTCCTCAACAGAATGACTGCTGATCTGTCATGACCTTGGAATATTCTGTGGAGCGACGGGGCTCATTTCTACCTCAACGGGACTGTCAACACACAGAATTGCCGCATTTGTGCTAAGGAACATCCTCAGATGCACACTGAAAGTCCCCTACATTCTCCAAAGGTGACTGTCTGGTGTGGATTCACGGCGACTTTCATCCTTGGGCCATTCTTCTTTGAGGAATTTACTGAACGTGGGCCTGTCACATGTTCCATTATGGGCCGTCGGTACCATGACATGCTGCAGACGTTTGTTGTACCGCAACTACAGCAAAGGCGGGTACTTACATCGACCATTTTCATGCAGGATGGTGCACCCCCACATATCCATGAGTCCGTGAAGGCGCTATTGCTCCAACACTTCACAGAGGAGCGTGTTATTAGTTGCTCCTTTCATAGTCCATGGCCACCACGTTCGCCGGATCTAACTCCGTGCGATTTCTGGTTATGGGGTTATTTAAAAAGTCTGGTGTATCGTGGAGGTGTTACGACGTTGAATGACTTAAAGAACTCCATAACGCTTCATGTGCGAAACCTCACAACTGATCAGTTACGATCTGCTGTTGAACACACTGTGCATCGACTTGAAATTTTGCAGGTGAATGAGGGTGGTCACGTGGAGCACCTTTCCTTACATCGTCCTGGACACTATTAACAACTGCTCTGCTTGTGAAATTTCGTCCTAATGTGTTTTTGTTTCGGCAAACTGAACTGTTTTTTTTTTTTTTTGTTTCTCAAATAGCATACTGTTCTTTTTTTCCTTACCTTTACTTAATGTGGTTCAATGACAGGGTGATCAGACATATTAATAAATGTTAATTGTTTCTGTATTCCGTTTTGGTCGTTTATTCTGTCACATTTCATGTTTTTCCCGAAAAGGCACCTTCTGATGGACATTTTGGAACTAAGAATTTTTTTTCGAAATTCCATGAGCGCATCTCGTGTAAAGCCCATATACAAAATTTCGTTGCATTCCGTTCATCCGTTTGCTCTGTGGGATGGTGTTTATAGGGGAAGTTTAATTATAACCACCTTGTATATAGATCAATAAAAAAATTTATTCTCCCTATAGACTTTTGAATTTCTGAAATTGACATCATTTCGAAGCAGAAAATACATTTTTTTTTCATAAACATACATATAAACTTAATTAAGAAACACTAGACAAACTTTAATACAAATTTTTTTTAAACATATAAAACAATTAAAATGAGATAAAATAATTTAAAATTACACTATAAAATAAATGTTTTGCTATGCACCGCATAGATTCATCATTATACGAATCAACTTACAACAAAAACAATGTGCATATACCGGACTCAGTCAAAGTTAAAGTTAATGATTCAGGAAAACAAAATATTCATTAGGAACAGGACTTGATTCGTTCAGGGTTAAAGGATGTAATTTCGTAAACCACCCCTCCATAAAAATTCTATAGTAATAGTCTATGAAGTTATTTTTCAAAATAGAAGAATCAGTGAAAGATGGGGTGTGGTCCTTGTCAAGTGCATGTTGCACTAACCTGGAATTTAATCTTCCTTTTTTAAATGCACCGATATGCTCTTTAAGCCGTATTTCCAGGGATCAGCCGGTTTCACCTATGTAAACATAATCGCAATCTTTACATGGAATCTTGTATACAATGCCACTTAATTTTTCTTTAAACATTCATATTTAATTCATATTTAAACTTGTGGCTTTTACGAAAGAACTTAATTTACTTAATGGTTTAAAAGAAACCCCAATGTTAAATGATTTCAAAACTGGTGAAATTTTCTCCGAAACATTAGTATAATATGGTAAATAAAGAAAATAATTTGGTTTAATCTGTTGAAAGGGGGGGGGGGGTTGAATTAATCAAATCTAAAGTATTCTTGACAACTTTTCTAATGAGATTTTTAGGAAAACCGTTATTCTTTAAATCTTCATAAATTTTATTCCTTTCAATTTCGAAAGCTTCAATGCTACTGCAGTATTTTATAGCTCTATATGCTAAACTTTTAATAATAGAAATCTTATGACTGAGTGGGCAAACTGACTTAAAATTGGTGTACTGACCTGTTGAAGTCGGTTTTCTATAGACTGAAGTATAAATTAACTGTGAACTATCATTATCTGTTCTTTAAGTGAGGATGTCCAAAAACAGTAACAATTCACAGAAAAGAAGATGGAAGTTATCTGCTGTCACAAACAAATAAAATAAATCAATTAAAGATTTTCAGCTTGAAGAAGCCAAACCAACTTATACCCCAATGGAAACAAACTATTATAGTTTAGACAAAGAAGAAAATCTTTTATCATCAAATGATAACTATAGACAAGCTATCGGAAGTCTTTTATATATTTCTTCATGCACAAGATCTGACATTACAGTTCCTACGCATATACTAAATCGAAGATGCAATAATCCAAGACAAAAGGACTGGAATGTTGTTAAGAGGGTAATAAAGTACCTAAAAAGCACAAAAGATCTTGCACTTCATATTTCTTCAGAAGATTATTCTAATATAGTTGCATACTCAGATGCTGACTGGGGTCAAGATACTACAGATAGAAAATCTACCTCAAGTTATAGTATTAACAGAGCACCAGTTCAAACCTCTTACAGGCCAGGACTGCAGAAACTACGGACACCACAAGCCATTATTTACTGTACTTGAGTGAGGGACATTACTTATTGAAAACTTCTCACCTCAAACTTTCTCTATTCACATCCAGAAAAGCTTAACACCATCTATTAAAAAGTGAATAAATATTTTTCCATCAAAACAAACATCTCTTTACTATTAAAAGACCATTGATTCGCATAGCCAGCCGGAATAAAAACTTGTAACCTTAAAAAGAACTTTTCTTACATTTATTGATCACAAATCAATTTCAAACCAATCTTGTACAAGAGACAGTCAATCTCCATCAAGTCAATAACTTCAGCAAAAAAATAACTTTTTCCACACCTAACTTTCTACACCCAGGGGAAACAACCGCGGAACCTTTTTACGTTTCCCTGTCAAGTGTCTCCAGTGGAAAGTTTAATAACAGCAAGTAATCAAAAAGGAGCTCTACTTCTAGACAAATGTACTCCGGTACAAAAATAGTATAATGGCCAGACTCTGCTCATGATCAATTTAAAAGACAATTAGCCGATCAATTCTAAAACTAGCCAATTACTTAAAAAGACTTAACTCCAAATTCTTCAACATTTTACCTAAGAGCATCATTTCTAACCTGCACTCCTCTTGCACAAGTGACCATCTCTCCAAGAAAACAACTTTAAAAATTACAATTTTTCCAAAAATCATTTTAACACTTAATTTCACTCAAGATCACATGAAGAAGTCCACAACTATTTAAGCCTACATAAATTTCCCCTTGTAAATGCAATTAAAAATTACCTCTTTTCAAAAAAAATTCTTTTGGAGAGCCAAGAGATCCACTTCGATATCCACTTAATTACAAAAAAAAATTAAATCATTTATAAATTTCTATCTCTCCTCATAAAAAGATTTATATGTAAAGTTAAAGCCAAACTTAATTATTTAAATATAAATTCTCTAAAATGACTTTTCTGCCACAAAAATCACTTTCCTAAACACCCCAGCTGCCACCTGAAATGTACTCCAGAAACATCTAAGCTGCCA
The DNA here is from genome assembly GCA_964019185.1 of Maratus speculifer. Classification (NCBI taxonomy): domain Eukaryota; kingdom Metazoa; phylum Arthropoda; class Arachnida; order Araneae; family Salticidae; genus Maratus; species Maratus speculifer. The sequence goes on from OZ025295.1 coordinate 79,499,184, forward strand.
CCCCAGATGCTATTTTGGAGGGTGAGAAAAGACGAAATGCACTTGTAAGTTGCAGCAAGTCTTAACAGAAAACACCCCTTAGCGAAGTCCGTCTGCAGGGTTTTTCAAAGAAATTGTAAATAAGATGATACCACTGTACCACAGCAATTCCAAATACTCCGGTACATGTACACTAACCAAAGCATTGCTCAACAATTGCTATAATTGTACTATGGCACCAAAACGAGAACTACTCTCCAGGATCCAAGATCCAATTTACAATCCCGCAGCTCACAAGTCATTTTAAATGAAAAGTTAGATAATCATACTTCACTGGATTATCTATCTAGGACATTAATATCTTTATAAAGAGGAGAGAAAATCACTATAAAATTAAATACAGTCCTAAAAAATTTAAACTAACATATTTAACAAAAATAAAGATTTTTTTATTTTTATTTTATTTAAAACAAATATCAAACATAAATTTTGATCTTTCTCTTCAATAAACTTTTAAAAACATCAATTAACAATTAAGCAATTCAGATATCAATATATCCCCCAACAATCCTAAACTTCCAACTTTAAAAATATTCATAAACAGGTAAAAATTGCATTATACAGATTTCCATATCAAAAAGTAACACTTAAATACCTTTTAACTTTGTAATAAACAAATATATTCAAAAAAATCCACAGCATTATTGATACATTTATTACAAAAACAACTTGATCTAGACTTTAAAAGAATCCTAGAATTTCAAATCTATATGCACTTTAAGAAATTTATATATAGGTTCTAAGAAGAATTATTAAGCTTCTATAAATTCACATATTTCATATTATAAGGGAGTCACTTTTAACACTAAAAGTCTTTTTCATTTTTTTTTTTTTTTTTTTTTTTTTTTTTTTTTTTTCCAAACAATGTCACTGACCAACCAATGATATAACTCAGGGTTATCCTTTTCAAAACCCAATTAAATATAATATCCAGGGTTGCCACTCTAATCCTGAAAAAAAATTCCCCGTATTTTCCCTGTACTGCAACGCGTTTATTCCATGTCGAGTGTGAAAAAATATATGCGTGTATGAAGGCTAATTAGAAATGATATAATTTGCCATTACCAAATTCCCTGTGTTTTCCAGACTTTTTAGGATTTTTTTAAAAATTCCCTGGAATTTCCCTGTTTTGGGAGGAGATTTAAAATTCCCTGTGTTTTCCCGGTCTTCCAGGTTCTCCAGGTTGCGTGGCAACCCTGATATCATATTGGATCCAGGTCAAGGACATCTTTAAAACTGTAAAGTGTAAAAAAAAATATCATTTACTTTTAAAAATTAACCTGATTAAATAAATATTTTATAACTTTCAATTATTTAACTATTAAGTTAACCTTGAAAAACTGTCCAAAAAATATAAAAATTACACTATTTAATTCAAAAAAAATTTAAGCTTTAACCATATTGAGAGTGAGATGACCCCAGGGAATAGGCACGACCAAACTAACATCTGGATTCATGCCACCCCCAATTCAACTTTCAAAAAAATTCCACATAATCTCTAAAAAATTATACTTCATTAAAATTTTAATCAAATTAAAAACATTCTCAAGGGAAACAAAACAATCTGGCATCCAGGGTCCAGGTTTTATACTTTATATATTAACACGAAACAAAACCACCCATGCCATCATGAATTGCTTAAAAATTCAAAATATTCTCTATTACAATCATTTTATTAAATCTTTTAAATTTTTAACATATTTCCAACTTAATTAAAAAAAATCATTAAAAATAACTTTCTGATTTTAACATTAAATTTAACTAACGCTGTTCGATTTGCATTAAAAATCCAATAATTTAACACTAAAAACATATTCCCTCTTTCTAAAATTTCAAATAAAAATTTCTATTCTCACACTAATATTTATAACAATATAAAAATTTCAACAATATAATAATAAACTAAAAAAAAATTAATTAAATATGCAAGTATTTTACAATTAAATTTCAAAAACTTATAACCAAAAATCAATTAAGATAAAAATCCTCAGGTAATTGCAGTTCACTACAAACTTCTAAGGGTTTATCTCTAAAATTTCAATAAGTCTTCAACTAAAGAATATCAATAAAAAAAAATCTCTGCCAAAACAAGAAAGAGGGTTTATCCATTGACCTTTAAAAATTAACCCTTAATTAACATATGAATTTGTCTATTTAACCTTTAAACTAAAAGAAAATTTTATCTCTTTAAATTTAACTCTAAAAATATTGACAATTATACAACTGTATATAAAAATCCCAATCTTTCAAAAATGCAATTTAAGTAACTCCCATTTTAAAACAAATTTAGTCTTTCAATAAAAATCCTTATTGCCAAATTAACAAATTTACACAGTAAACTATTCAATATATCAAAAAAAAAAATTACATATTCATTCATTAACATATTTAAACTTATTTGTATTTAAATTACTTAAAATATTTCATTCAAAAAAAAAAAATCTTGAAGTACTTCAGTCTCAATTTTTAACAATAGACCCAATTCTTTAAATATTCACTTCTCCATATGATAAAAAAAAATTTTACCTTTTCATCAGGTGGGCGATTAAGAAATAAAACAACGAGGATCAAATCTGAAAATAAATTTACATATCACCTTTACTTTATTAACAAATAAAAATAAAGTTTTTATATAGTTCAGCAGCACAGTCTTAAACAAAAATTGTCCCTTCGACACCATGTCACTTGGCACAATCTGCAGACCATTCGGAGAGAATCAGCAGGGGGCTCCAGCACGCCCCACTGCTCTGGAACATCAGGACAAACTATCTCAGCAATTCTCAGTCCACCAGTAAAAAAAATAGGAACAGTCATCAAATGACAGGTAACACCAGTCCTTCTATAAGAGTCAAAACAGCACAGCATTCCAAGTTCAAAAAAAATTTGTCCAAAAGGCACTGAATCATATATTTTTCGATGAAACTCCTTTTACACATCAGTCCTTTGAACACATCAGTCTGGAAGACAAACTGGTCCTTCTATGGCATGAAGAAAGTTAAAAAAAAGTTCTGTAATGAACACCACTTTCCATCTGGTACCATAAGACTTTGTAAAAATTACTAAATTGCCGACCTTTTGAACTCTTTTCATTCTCTTTTGGCAAGATTGCAGTACAAAAAGGGACACAACTTGAAAAAAAATATGGAAAAATCACTAGTTTAAAAAAATTTCTTCGTAGATCTTAAAAAAAATTTTCAAAGTTCACTTCAATTATTCATGGGAACACAAATTTTCTTCATAAAGGCTTCTTCAAAAATTTCTATTCACAATCAAATTCTCTTTCCTCAAAAATTCAAAGCTTCTTTTAAAAACTATTTAGCTATATTGATGGCAGAATTTCCAAACATAAGCCCTTCACCAAGAGTCCTGGTTTTTTCTATCCCTAATCTCTTTACTCAAAAATTTTAAATCTCTAGAAATTCATATTTTTATAAAAATACCTCAAAAATCTATTATAATATATCAAAAATAACTATTTTTACAAAAATCTTTAAATTTTATTTAAAAATACTATTGCCCCCCCCCCCCCCCCCCCATCGCAAATGCCGATAACTGGACTGGTATTATACTATTTCAATATGCCAAAACCATTTAAGGTAAAGATTGGCCAATTAAATTATTTTAAATTTTTTTTTATTTTTTTTTTAAACAATTAATGCCAATAAAATTAAAAACTTAAGTGATTCACATTTAAACATTACAATTTAATATTAAACATAATAAATCCTTGAAAAAAATTCTATCTATTTAACTACAGTCGAACCTCGTTAATATGCGAATCAGGGGTCCGATCAAAATTCGCGTATTAAACGGGTTCGCGTATTAACCGATGGTCGTGAATTTTCGTCGAGTGGTCTATCTAATGACAATCTATTGCGGAAAAAAACACATTATTTGTCAATTTTTAGCGTTTTTAAAACATAAAATGACATTTTATTTATTTTAATCATTATGTGCTTAAAGCAGGAACATTTTAAGCTGAAAATTGAAATAACCATTATTTTCTCAAGTAAAAATCCTATGTCTTTTCAAATTTAGATTTATTATATATGATGGATAAAATTGAATAAGACAAACATAAAAATTTCTGCTAATCATATTAACTAAAACTAATGTCGACCAAATTGAAATCTTTGTTAGCTATACAGAACAGATGGATGCGATAATAAATAGTGTTGATAATAAAAAGTCAATTAAAAAATACTTATTGAAGTCAATAATGTCCTAAAAGTTACTTTTTGGAAAAGTAGCTCTCAATTTTGGCCTGTTTGACATGCGGTCGCTCTATCACCATGATGTTTTCCACCTCATTTAGGTAGTGGTAAAGTTCGCTTGTTGAGGGTCCTTCGTCCAGTGACGTCGCATATTGTCTTGGGAAATTGAATGCCTCTATGTAGGTGTTTGTTCATCGGCCCAGGTGATTTACCAAAAAGGGAGCACACAAAAAAACTCCGAAAAGAGAGGGTTACATTTTAACGACACATTTATTTAGCGAAAGTTAAGACACTGCAAGTCCCCCATAAGGGGGAGGGAATTCTCCGAGCTCTACAGAGCTACATGTTAACAATCTGGTGGCAGACTGTGAAGTGACGACACAGCGTCATATCACTTATCGCCAAGAGGCGTAAGAAGTTTTTCATACAAAGATTTTTGGCGAATTTACTTTGGTAGACCACACGTTCAGGATCGGCTAAACTTTGCGGTTTAGGAACCCAAGGATTATTTTTACATCTGCGAAAATCTTTAGGGTTAAAGAAATATTTTAAGGCCTGGGAAGTAGTTGAGATAAGCAGGCCGTTACATACATTGGAGTTTTGCTGACCAAAATTATATTATCCAGATGCGCAATTGAACAGATAAGAAAGCACAGTCAGGATAAACAGAGATAAAAGTATTTCTAGTATTAAGCATTAATTGCGAGAATGAAAACAGGGTGTGTAAGGCAGATGTTAGTAAAAATGTGACGGATAAAAGATTATGATGAGCCAAGCCCAGAGTGTTCTTTATTTTGTTAATAAGTGCGGTATCTATTGGGCAGATGTTTTTCAAAGACACAACAGAAATTTGTGAGAAAGGAAGTTCTATTATTATTTTCTACAGAGAGCCCCAAAAGATGAAAAGTTTTAACTTCTAAAAGTGGGAGTATGAAAGCTAAAAATTAACTATTAAATGTAGAGTTAATTTAAACTAATGGGTTTATTAGTGAAAAGGGAATCTAAAATAAAACTAAGAATTTATTAAAGGGAAATAATTATTGCATTTATGAAGGGGAAAAGATATGTAGCGATAATCTTCGCTACAGCCTCTGTAACTTTGGAGAATGGGGATGTGGCCGGAAGCGCAGGTTCATCATCATCTTCCTCCTGATCCGGTTTTTCAGTTGCAGTTGCATCGGCAATGATATCCTCAAGGCTTAACGTGGCTAAATCGACAAAATTTGTCCCTATAGTTTCTTCTGCGGCCAGCCAAGCTTCTTCAATATTAGGGTGCGAGGTTGGATCTGTGTAAATGATGTCCTCGCTACTTCCGAAAGCCGCTTTGTTAAAACAATTTGTAATTGTTGTTGATGTGACACTCTCCCATGCTGCAGTAAGCATATGCATAGCGTCGAGGGCTGTAATTGGATGACACTCGTAGCAAGAAGGATTGTTACCGTGTTCCATTTGATGATGGTATTGCCGACGACGCGAATCTTGAAATTTACTTTGGCGCTGTTAATTATTCCTTGTTCCATTGGCTGGGTCACACTGGTAGAAATTCTACTTGGACATTATTCAGGTCTGACGGATTTAAATTTTGAATATTAAAGATTAGCAGAGATTAAAATTAATTAGCACAATGAAAGCTTTTGCTTTTAGTCGCTAAACCTGTAAAAAGTTAAAGTCTAGAAAATTAAATAACTAAAATACTGTATGTTGATGAAATAAATACAAATAAGTTAAAAACAAAACTAACGTTTATTTAAAAAGAAATAAAGATAAAAACAATATAATTAACAAAGGTATTTAAATATATTAAACAATTAAAACAGGAAACAAAATAAACTGACTTCATGGCAGGCAAAAATTATACTTCGGTAAACAAGGTATATTACATCTGATTGCTTGACGATCTGTAGCCATAATGTTGATTCAAAAGAGCAGTAGTGCACCTGAGTAAAACTACTGACTAAATAAATGTTATCATCATAAAACTTTCCCCACTTCACCAGCTGTCAGTCTTCATACGTAAACACGGAGAAGCTTTCAAAACTCGGCTCGAATACAACGGCCCTTCTTCACGGACTTTAGCCTTTAACATCGCTCACAGTAAAGTGGAGAAAACATCAAAAAGAGATAACACCACACTTCTGCTTCTCGGTCTCAAGTAAAATTAGTTTTACTAAACATTTAACAAAACTAAAGAACGGCACTTCGACAACCACATAAATGAAACTAAAGCAAAAAGTTAAATCATAATTATCAAACTGAACAAGACGAACGTAAACACTTCATACTGGAACATTAAGGCAAGGATCTAAGCTATTGTCGAAGTATTTATACTAGAAGGGAAACTAAAAGAAACTTATTACGCATGCAAAAGGGCAGGTGAAGCGATGGTCAAATGAGAAACCACCATGACGAAACGTCATACCGGAAATGAGCGATAGACAAATGACGTCACCTTGTGACGGTAAAGAAACACGTCATTACAGCTTCCGATTGCATACGAAGTACGACGGGAAAACAACAACAAGCCGGGAGTTTTAAAAGGTAAAAAGTGTTGGAAATAAATGTAAGGTAAGTTAAATAACTATTGTTTATATGAATAAGAACTTTAATAAAGAGATATTAACAGATTTAATAAAAGGAAACTTATTAAACGAAAAAGTAAAAGTGGTATTTGAATGAAAAGGTAAATAATAGACTGTAAAGGTTATAATAAATGAATAAACTTTAAGAATAGGATGAATGTAATTAGGTTAATATAAATAAAGATAGATTGACTATAGAAATGGAGGTATGGCCGGAAAGTGGCAAGAACAGGGTGACATTTTCTGTCAAAAGCCCCCCCTCTTGACACTTGAACGGCCTGAAAAGAGCAAATGCTCACAGAACCACCGAAAAACATGATCTTACAACCATAGACACAGGTTCTACAAGAGCCTAAACTAAATATGCATCCACCATCTCCACAACCTATCAAAAAAAATCTTGACCTATAACAAAAATTTACTGAAACTTTACTTTAAGCAGAAAAACCTCTAAAATAGAAAATATACTCCAGATCGTCAAGTCAGATATTGCTTTAACATTATAAATCAAACATAAAAATACATATAATACACAAAGGCTACATATAAAACACAGATTACAAATAACAAATATTAGTAAAAATTTCATTTTTCAGCCCCCCAAAAGTTGATTGTTTAATACCCTATACATGCTGCAATTCATTATATCAATAATTTTAATTCAATGATCAACATTAAAAAGTTTTAAAAATTGAAGCTAGAAAACCTTACAGTTCCTAACATTACAAATAGAACTGCTAGTGTAAGCATCCATCTAAAAAGTAATCTTTAAGCTACAGTTAAAAATTAATATTTGAAAAACTTAAATACAATCTTTGCAAAAATCCATATTTGAAAAATTTAAAATAAATTTTGTACAATTTTGCAAAAGTTTATCTATGTGGCAGCCTCAACAAATCCTAAGCAGTACATACTTTTTAAAGATGACAATAACTCATCCTCTCTCATTCTAAACTATTCCCCAAGAAAATACTAGACAAGCAAGATAAACAAAAAGGTAGATTCCAATAGGGCCCTTTATCAAAACCTACCCACAAAAATTAATAAAATTCAAAAATAAATTACTGTAGTATACTGTTCAAATACAAAAAAAATTCCTCAAGAAGTAAATCTTCAATCCTCAATATATCCAGCGATCCAGAAAACTTATAATATAAACGAACAACAAAAGAATAATAAGCTGTTGATGTTTGACCTCTTTCAAAAAAAACCTTACAAACATGCTGAGATCCCTGAATCGAATGAGTACCAAACAGTCAATCCAAGGATCTCAGCCCAAGCAGCACCAATGCCGAGGCACGCACATACTCAAGGCTCCGGGACCTACCTGTGGCCACAGGATTTCATACACACCACATACATTCTACATATACACCCAGATATACCGGATTCGAGGCAACTCTTGAGGACAAAACTAAAACCCAGTCTCAAAAAGTTTCTCATCTAACACAATTAAAATCAGTATAAAAAAAAATTCTATTTAGCTACGAAGTTATTCTTAATTTAAGGGGGTAGATGATCAGATCTATTCAAAGCGGGAGAGAGTATCAAGTAAAAATAGGTATCCGGTTCTTACAGTTACATGAACCGACCCTTAAAAATTTAACTTGATTTAAAAAAAATTTAGCATTCTAACTTTCAGCTAAAAGCAATTCATCTCTCTAAATGACTGCCCATGATTCAAATAACAGCTACCACGACAAAAACTCTTAAACCCCTGGAATGACTTTAAAGTCAACCAAACTTCTCAATTTCAAGTTCTTTTAACTCCTACTTTCATGAGCAACTTAGAACCAGTTATCTCTGACCTTATCAAAACTGACCTAGGACAAAACTTTAAAGCTTCCTTTTCTCTACATTTTCCCAATACAGGAACCACTTGCCAAAAAAATAATTCAAATGAATTTGAATCTTAAAAATATTAAACTGATCCAAATTCTCAAAAATTGAACTGGCAAAAAAAAATTTCTATCTACACCAGAGAATGGTCAGAAAAAGGTCAGCTAAAAAAAACATGACTAACACATTTCCAGGGTATAACAAGACTAAAATAATTTAACAATAGAAAAATATTTCTTCAAAACCTTAATATTTTACCAAAATCCATCCAAAAACGAAGTTTAACGACCCATTCTTCATGTCTCTTTTAAACTTGAAAGTACAAACAGCCAAAAAAAAATATTTCAAAATAACTATTATAAAGAAAATATTTTATGTTAAAATTCATAAAATGTAGTTTTAAATGCCAAACCAAAAGTTCCCCCCTTCAAAAAAATTCCATTTCCAGCAATATTGGATTCAAATTGAGTCTTATAACCCCAGATCCAAATGCATGAAAACAATTTAATAGAGGGCATTAAAACATGGTTAGCATTTTAAATTAAGCTTAAAATAATTCAAAATTATACAACATCAGAAATTAAGTTTAAACTATTTTAAAAAATATAAAACATAAAATTAAACTATTTGAAATTATATAACATTAAATAAAAATAAATTTAAAAATGCCATAATGAGGTTTAACTAAATCCCACTTTAATTACATAGGGATTAAAATGACATGTGAAGATTTATATCTTGCACATAATATCTAAAAGATTTTAAAAGCAAACCTCTTAAAATTTAGGCAAAATTAAACAGGTTTTATAGTTAAATCTTCAAATAGCCTTTTTCAAAATAAAGTTCAAAAAGAATTAACTGTAAATCAAAAATGTATATTAAGATCTAAAAATAATGGCTATACTTTCAAGTATTTGAAGAAAATGGCATGATACTTTGTCATGAGCTCAAAAACAGCAGCTTAAATTGACTTATTGATTCTTTAGAATCAATTACTCAGCTGAAATATAAGCAACTTTAATACATATTCAAAGTAGACTGTATCAGGGCAAAAATTCAATTTTTATTATAAAACAGTATCTGTAATACTGAAAATCAAAACAGTAGAAAAACCAATATATTACAGAACAATAATTTCTCAAATCAACTAATCCTCTATATAGCCTCATACAAGACTAAATGAGTATAGTTAATTATTCAAAAAAAACAAATTCAGCAATATTTCAAAATAAAGCAGTATATTATAAGCTTTTAATTGAAAATCTTGACCCCTATTTAAAACATTTAAACTGATTTGTAAGCAAATTTATAAAATATGACCAGAGCTAAACTTAATAAACTATAAACTATCAAGATTCAGGTAATTGAGGGTAAAGCACGGTAAAACCCCACAAACTTCTGAAATAACTGATAGTAAATAAATCTGACTGTAAAGAAAAAATATATTATTTAGAAAAGCGTATTATAAAAATTAACTATCCATATTTATAAAATTTAAGGGTCAAGATATAGCATTTAAGAAATTAACTGTAATGAAAATAATAGAACTTAATAAAACTAAGTTATCCATGTCAGGCAAAAAATTGGGCAAACTTTAATACCCCGGAACATACGTTCCAAACCTGACAAAAATTAACTATTCAAAAATATAGAAAAATGCTTTAAAAAATTATGATTTCGCCCTGATTTTTAAAGTTAAGTTTATTTTTTTTTTTTTAAAGTTAAGTTTAAATACTTATTTATTAAAGTTTAAAATATTCAAAATTGCTCAAAAAGGTCACAGTAAAAATTTAAATTAAGCTCCATTAATTAAACTTCATTCACATCAGCTCACTATGCCACAATAATATTTAAAAAATGAGACTTCATTCATTAATGATTCAAAAGATCATCAAAATACAAGTTAAACTCCAAATAGGATGGACCAAAATCAAAAATTTCATGTTAAAAAAAATTTGCATAACAATGTATATATATTTTAAAATTTACACAACAAATATATATACTGAAAAAGATGCAAAGTTCTGACTGCAGCTACATTGATGGAGCACACTAAACTCTTCAAAAAGCTTCTTTACAGCATGGATATCATAATGCAGGGCTGAAAAGTCATTTCCAGTAGAGACCACCAAAAGCAGAGAAGGTAAAGTCCTCAGCCAGCAAGTCGTTAACCTCAGATGGCAAGTTCTTGACACCAGTCAGCAAATCCCCAGCAAAAAAAACTGCATTCACAATGACAGTTCAAAAAATACACTCCTTGAGCCACTTAAAAGCACCGGCAGTAGTTGAAGATGAGTCCAGGCTTACTATCACACAAAAGTTCCGGATTGAAGTCACACCAGGAAAAAGTTAAATCTTGTTTTAAAAATATCAAACTGCAATGATATCACTGCAATATATCAACAAGAATCAAACTGCAATGGCCCAGTACGCGGACCACAGCCAAAAACCACCTTCAACTGGTATAATTCTTTCAAAGATGACTTTGAAATTCATACGAATATCATCTTTTATCACAACCAACACAGCAGACTCCAAAATCTTGAACCTCCATCTGTGAAACAGTACCCGGAACTCGAGGCCAGCACTCACCGAAAATGACTTGAAATTCTTGAATAAAATGTCATTTTTCATCACAACAACCCTTTGGCTGACACAAAAATCTTGAATCTCCTTCAGTGAAACTGCTCCAGGCATTAGGAAGGCCAGCATCTCCATCAGGCAAGGAAAAGTAAGAAGTATATGCCATGAAGTCAGAAAATTTTAAATTTACCTCAAATTTACAAAAAAAATTTCTAAATTGCAAAAAATTTTTTTTTTTATATATCTATCAAAAATCCACCAAAATTCTTTAAATTTAAATAAAATTCCTTAAAATTTTTCAAAAGTTACATTAGATTAACAAAAAAAAATTAAAGTAACAAAAGTCAGTTAAATTTTTCACCTAAGTTAAAAAAAATTCAAAAAAATTACTATATCGTTTTAAAAAATTTGAATAAAGCTTATGCAATTTATTTAAAAACCAAATAAAAGTAATTTTTAACTATGAAATTCATTTAAAAACTGAACAAAATATAACAAATTAACTGCCCCCCCATCGCAAAGCATCGCTAAATGCCGATGGAAGCAGCGTTTATTACGATATCGCCGAACCATTAAGGGTTAAAAATGGCAAATACAAAAATAAACTAAAATTTAGGAAACAAATATCTATTAAAAAATTTATAAAATGAAAGAAAAATGCTAGATTTAAATTACATTTAACTATTATAAATTAATTTCTATTTTTTATAAAAAAGTTATAACTCATTAATATTTTAAATTAATAAAAGGAAATCAGGTTAGGGACGGGCCCATAACCTTGACGGATTTAAATTTTGAATATTAAAGATTAGCAGAGATTAAAATTAATTAGCACAATGAAAGCTTTTGCTTTTAGTCGCTAAACCTGTAAAAAGTTAAAGTCTAGAAAATTAAATAACTAAAATACTGTATGTTGATGAAATAAATACAAATAAGTTAAAAACAAAACTAACGTTTATTTAAAAAGAAATAAAGATAAAAACAATATAATTAACAAAGGTATTTAAATATATTAAACAATTAAAACAGGAAACAAAATAAACTGACTTCATGGCAGGCAAAAATTATACTTCGGTAAACAAGGTATATTACATCTGATTGCTTGACGATCTGTAGCCATAATGTTGATTCAAAAGAGCAGTAGTGCACCTGAGTAAAACTACTGACTAAATAAATGTTATCATCATAAAACTTTCCCCACTTCACCAGCTGTCAGTCTTCATACGTAAACACGGAGAAGCTTTCAAAACTCGGCTCGAATACAACGGCCCTTCTTCACGGACTTTAGCCTTTAACATCGCTCACAGTAAAGTGGAGAAAACATCAAAAAGAGATAACACCACACTTCTGCTTCTCGGTCTCAAGTAAAATTAGTTTTACTAAACATTTAACAAAACTAAAGAACGGCACTTCGACAACCACATAAATGAAACTAAAGCAAAAAGTTAAATCATAATTATCAAACTGAACAAGACGAACGTAAACACTTCATACTGGAACATTAAGGCAAGGATCTAAGCTATTGTCGAAGTATTTATACTAGAAGGGAAACTAAAAGAAACTTATTACGCATGCAAAAGGGCAGGTGAAGCGATGGTCAAATGAGAAACCACCATGACGAAACGTCATACCGGAAATGAGCGATAGACAAATGACGTCACCTTGTGACGGTAAAGAAACACGTCATTACAGCTTCCGATTGCATACGAAGTACGACGGGAAAACAACAACAAGCCGGGAGTTTTAAAAGGTAAAAAGTGTTGGAAATAAATGTAAGGTAAGTTAAATAACTATTGTTTATATGAATAAGAACTTTAATAAAGAGATATTAACAGATTTAATAAAAGGAAACTTATTAAACGAAAAAGTAAAAGTGGTATTTGAATGAAAAGGTAAATAATAGACTGTAAAGGTTATAATAAATGAATAAACTTTAAGAATAGGATGAATGTAATTAGGTTAATATAAATAAAGATAGATTGACTATAGAAATGGAGGTATGGCCGGAAAGTGGCAAGAACAGGGTGACATTTTCTGTCAAGGTCTTCATTATCTTTTGGATGCGTAGGGCAGTTGTCCACAACCAATAACACATGGCGCGATTCTTTTCTTATACGCCAATCAAAATTACGAAGCCATGTTGTAAAAATGTTATCCGTCATCCATGCTCTACGCTTGCTTTAGTACAGTCAGGGAAAATTCTTGACATTTTTAAAACATCGTGGGTTGTGGGATTTCCCTATGACCAGCAGCGTTAATTTATCTGATCCAGCAGAGTTGGCAACGAACAGAATAGCTAACTATTCCGCTCGTTGCTCAGTTTGCCTCCATGATATGTTTCTTCTTTTATGGTCATTGTTTTATTGGGTGTCAGTTTGTAAAAAAGCCCAAATTTGTCCACGTTGTAAATATCCCGATTTGAGTAGTTTTTTATAAGCTGTGAAAGCACATTAATTTTCCAACAGTGAACACCTTCAATGTTGACTGCAGCTGACTCACTGCACACTTGCTTGAATTTTATGCCGTACAGAATTTTAAATCGATCCAGTAACCCATTTTAGGCATTGAAATTTAGCAATACCATTTTTTCGTCGATTTTAGAAGCTTTTTCTTGTATTAGCAAGCCGCTTATTGGGATATTCGTAGAGCGCGCTTGAACAAACCACTCGTGAAGGCCCTTTTCCATGTCCTCAAACTGGCGGTTTTTATTTTCCTGTTCTTTGTTCCTCCAAACACAGCTTGGTTAACGATGGTATTTCTATTCTTTAACAAAGTCCTTAAAGTTGACTCAGGTATGCCTTTTTCTTTGGCGAACGCAGATTTATTTGAGATAGCTTAGGCATCGTACTAATTTATAATTTGTAAATTCTCAAGGATAGAAACAGCCTTTCGTATAATATGTTTTGCTACTTCCGCCATAGTTAAGACTAGATTATAAAAGCATAGATGGATATCGTAAACTAGATAATACTTGGAGCGACAAGCGACTCTCTTCTTTTAAAAATATAGCAGCACTGATGAAACAGCGATTGGAAAGACCACATGATTAATTTGCGATTGTAGCGCATGCTCCATCTATCGGTTCTATCGCTCTAATTTAAAGCAGGGGAAGGGGTCACATCATTTCTAAACAATAAGGAAAAGTTATTTTCATTTTTGCTTTTTATAAGTCCTATCTAACTCGCACAGCCCACTCCCGCGATGAATGAGTCTTACATAAACTTCAAATTTGTATGATTTTATAAATTTAATTCCCTTTTGTCTACATTTATATTTTTAAATGACAAAAAATGCAGGAAAAGTATTTAATTAAAGGTACATTTTGCTTTGCGTAATTTGATTTTTTGAACCAATGCGTACAGAAAGCGAGCGAAAACATGACAAAACACTCAGGTTTTTACTGATTTCAAAACGGTTTGCAACAATTTTTTTTAATTTACATATTCTTAATTAGCGTCTCATGCCAAATCATAAGTTAAAAGTCTCTAAATGCTGTATTTTTTAAAAATTGAATTTCCATTAAAGTTTTACTAAGTGGTTTCATATACTATCCAAATGAAAACAGGTGTTTCTTAAAGCAGACATAAGGTTTTTAACTTGCACAACGCTAGCCTCGTCTCACTTAAGATATTTCATTGGGAGAGATTTGATTGGACAGTCTTGTGCTAGACTCGGATCGGAGTCCAAATCTAGTCAGCGTGAGGTTTTGAGGGTAAAAATGCTGAATTTAATTGGGTTTAAATAATTGTTTTATAAAAAATAAGTTAAATAATTGCTGTATAAAATGCTTGGGAAAATACTTCATCTAAAAACTCGTATGTTTAAAACTAAGCTCATTCGCGTATTAAACGTAGGTTTTTCTTTCTAGGGACTGATAAAATTTCTTGTATTAAACGGGTTCGCGTATTAACCATTCGCGTATTAAAGAGGGTTTTTTATATGTGTAAGATATGAGAATTTCAAGGGACCAAAGAAAATTCGTGTATTAAGCGGTTTCGCATATTAAGCAGGGCGCGTATTAACGGGGTTTGACTGTAATTTCTAAACATAACTTTAACTAAAATTAAACTAATGAATTACACGACAAAACTTATTTTTCGGTCATGGTTACGCCGTAAATATTCGGCCCATAACCTTTTTGTAAGCCATTACAAAAGTAATGGCCAACATTAAAACTAAATAGCAGAGCAAGCTTAAACAGCGATAAGCGTTTATTGCTGATTCACGATATAACCTGACTCGATGTTAAACAATAACTTTAAAGAAATTAAATAGTTATTGTAAAAATTAATTCAATGTAATTCAATTAGCAATAAACAAATGTTTTTGGTAAAGACAAAAATAAAAATAACCATTTATAACTTAAATCATTTATTAAAAATTAAAGACAAACAATAAACATAACAACAATCTATATATTACTTAATTTTTTAATAAAAATATATCACATCAAAAATAAATAAATATCTAATGAGGCTAAATGTAGATATTCCCAGGACTTACTTGGCAAGACTTTTAAACAAATCTAGGCATCATTAAAGAAACGAATCACGTTGAAAATAATGATTAAGTTCCCATCTGGAAAAACTTTTAATCTACACTTAACAATGCTGCCAATAATTGAAAACTTCTTTAAACAGAATTAACCTGTCGTAAACTAAATTTCACAAACATTCCCTTGAATACCGTCGAAGATTCACAAAGCAAAAATGTCGATCTTCTTGACGATCAATGAAATATTAAAAGTCTACGAACACAATCAAAAACTAGCAGCTTCACTTTAATATTGAATTCCAGCGAAATTTTTCCACCATAAGCACTGCCGAGACTAAAAACACTTCTAACACAACATTCACAGATATGACAGGTGAAGAACCACGAGGAGAAAACTGAAATCTTTAAATACGCCCACGAAAGGCACACATGCTGACACACCCTCTCACTCCAGAACGTTCGGTCAAACACGATTTGTCAAAGCTGATTACGTCCGCTAATGTATTCAAGGAGTCAGCTGCCGCCATCTGGCGAAAGGAAAATGAACCATGTCTTCAATGCACGTTAAATGGACTTTGGTGTTTGACTACATGAATGGATGTAATCAAATAGAAACGATGTTTAAAAGGAAATAAATTATCGAATCTTCCTGAAATAAATTAAGGATAAAAGAGAAAAGAAAAGGTAAGTTTATATTGATAATAAATTATGTTAATAAAGTTATTTTAATATTTATATTATTCTTTAAATAAATAAAATTTAAGAAAGTTTAAATCTTCTATTGGGTGTTAATGAATAATTAGAGGCATTGAGAAATAAACAGGGCTTGTTATTCCTAACAGTTTTTACCGGCAATCGGCGCTTCGCTGATGAGAGAAAAAAAACTTGCATCCACACAGGTGAATCACAGAACCAGAACTAAACTTTATTTACAGAAAAAATATATACAGCATACAAGAAAAATTCTTATTGGTTGAGAACAAGCATTCCAGGAGATCTCATTGGACTCCTCATAAGGCGCGCCGCAACGTCACATGACGTCATGTTCCGAACTTTAAGGAGGAATGTTTCGAGGGAAAAAGCAACTTTACGGTCGTTTACCGAGTCGCGATTAAAAACCCCACATGAACAAAATTTGCAATTTTTTCAAGTATTATAAAAAAAATAGATTTTTTTTCCTTGCCCGATAAACGAAATCTGAGATTTTTCGTGTCTGATGACAAAGTTCGTGATTTTTTCATGGCTAATCGACAAAATTCACAATTTTTTTCATGCCCGATCGGCGAAATTTGCTACTGTTTATCGTTATTCAGTTTTCACAAGATTTACTGTATTTTAAAATTGTTTCATTAAATCATTTGACAAAAGTTGTGACACCCCCCCCCCCTCCCCCGGAGGGTGGGCTGGATCCGCCCTTGTTTCTTAAGTATGTAAAAATTATCTCTGAAAATGCTGAAAATTGGAATTTAAAATGGAAATAAATTTTTATAAAGTGAGTCAAATTAAAAAAAATAAATGTAGTATGCACACCAGGAACTTCTAATGTATAAATGATTTAAAAATGATTAAATTCCTATATACAGTTTTTGCTCCAATAAAACTTTTTTAATGAAACGAGTTTGACTAACTTTAACATTAAATATGACTAAAACTAATAATTTGATTTAAAAACTGTCTACTCCAGCATCTTTATCGAACATTTCTCTATTATACTACCAATTTTCATATTTTTGTATGCAACAGCTCTCTTAATATTAACAAAGAAAGACCTCTGGTCACAAAAAGTTCATTGTCAATGACAGTGACAACATCAGATACTTTCTTTAAGAATAGAGATGTAAGAAACAGTTGTTAAATAGAATAAAATTTGTAGAAGCAAAAAATATTAGGCTTATCATGCACAAATTGTATATTTGTAATTCATTTTTGCAAAATATTCAAGAATGGAGGGTATAAAGTATGAATAAGTATACTATTTTTTCAAGAACATTCTAAAATTCTAAATGAAAAAGAAATCAGTGAATTATAAAATATAATCAAATTACTCGTTTTATAACATATTCTAAATCCTCCACAGCATTCTTGATATTGTCAATATATTCCTTCATATTAGATGTAAGCCAATTTAAATAAGTTCCACCAGGCTTAATAGCAGCATTCACCTTAAAATCAAATAAGCAACTTTACTCAAATAAAAAATGAACCTCAGATGAGCAATAAATTAATAATCAAAGGTATATTAATTTATCTATACCTTTTTAATTACTGATAAAATAAGAGGCTTAAAAAGCTGGGGTACATTGGCTTGCACATTCCTGAATTTCAGTATGAGATGCTATAAAAGAAATTACAATAATAAATATTCAAAAGCTACAGATAATATCAAACTGGTAAAAATCACAATAAATTCTTTTTCATCCCTTAACTGTTATGTAATTTTCAGAAAAATCATTTAAAAATTATTGGTTATACATATATATATAAAACATAAAAAGGTTTTTTGTTTAAACCTAGTTTAAACAAAAAATAAAAAACATTTTGTATATTTTTTTTAAAGACATGGTTTTTTCCAACCCCGTATTAAACAAATAAGTATTGTAATTTGTAAAATTTTGTTTTTACACAGTTAATCATTTTTTGCATTATTTTATTGTGTTTAGAAACTAAAGATGGTGCCACTGACGCTCTTGTAGTTAATTTGTACTAATTTTACATGAAGCCAATATTTATCGATATTAATCGATTTAAGTAATTCTATAATTATAAATTAAAACTTGTTATTAGTATTAAATAGTTTAACTATTTTTATTTAGTTCACAAAATTTTTTTTGTCTACTTTTGTTTTGTAATTAACTATTATTGAAAATAGTTGTTTTAATTATCTATTATTAATTAAAACTATTTGGATTCTGTGTTAACTTTGATATTAACTGTATAATGTGACTGTATGCAAAGTGTGATTGCTATCACATGGTAGCAATTGATATTTGTAAGTTTATCTTTTTGATAATTCAATGTAGTCTATTTCTCTTTGACATTTTTTTCATTGAAATCAATTAATTCAATTATAGTCTTATTTTGTTTTTCTAATATTTTTTCTTTGAAGTCTGTTTTCAATGGCGATTATTCTATTTGCAATTGATACTTGTAAGTTTATCTTTATGATAATTCAATTACAGTCTAATTATTTTTCTAATATTTTTCTTTGAAATAGTTTTTCCAATGATATTAATATAATGATAATTCTATTATTGTCTTATTATTTATCTAATATTTTTCTTTGAATTAAGTTCTCATTTGCGATTGATTGGGCAATATGGAAATCAGTTTTAGGTCTATCCTGATTTCTATTCAGAAATTAATTGCAATTAATGCGGCTTTTTAGCATTGCCCTTGATAATGAGCTAAATACCACATTTCTAATATTATTCCAATTTTTGACAACTCCTCTGTTTAATATAATTTGTCCTTAATGCGCTTTTCCACAAATTGATGTTGATTTGTAGTATTGTCTAATGGTTCTATACAAGCATTCAAATTACTATGATGCAAAAGTGCAAGTAATTATGAATGTATATTTTTTATTTCTATTTCACTATTTGTAAAATTCATTTTGAAAATCCAATTCTATTATGTGTATCTTATATATTATTAAATTAATATATAATTGTATAGCTATATGTTTATCATTAGCAAATTATTTAATTTTTATACACAATGTCTAATGCTGCTTCGCCCACTATCATTGTGCATTATTGGATTTCTACTTTTTAGTCATTTGATACCCTTCTTTAAGAATGTCCATTTGATTGCTACTTGTTTTTCATCACTCTGACTTATTAATGTTGTGTTATACAGTAGACTCCCTCAAATCCACACAGCTTGGGACCAGGGGTTTTGCGGATTTTAGAATTTTGCGGATTTCTGGTCATTGCTTTGTTTACATTTTAAAAAATAATTTGAGTGTAATTAATAATGAAATCAAAAGTATAATGAATACATACAATATACTAAAATATTAAAATAAGTAATAAACTAAAATAATAAAAATTTAGATATTTTTTAAAAAGATTAAAATACTAAAAGGAAAGGTCAAGTTAACAATCAATAATGTACATTTAAATATTCATTATAAAAGAGGAAATGTGTTTTTCCTAAATTATTCAATGAAACTTGCCTCATAAGGTACATTACTAATTTACTTCAGGATCATAAAATAAAGAAACTTTATTTTCAAGTTTAGCCAGACTTAATAACTAAAAAAGCTTGATTAATAAATAAATATATTTTGTAAGATTGTGATTACCAATAATATTACCAATATCTTTATTTTTTCAGAAATAAATTATTCCTTTTTCATGAAAAAAACATGAATTCAATAATCTTAACAAAAATTATAAATTAAAAAATATATGGAATTGATATAAAACTGAAAATATCAATTTTTGCACCTACATCTGAACTGAATGTTTCATTGTTTACATCCGTAAAATATGTGCGGATTTTAGAGAGTTGCAGATTTTAGGAGTGCGGATTTGAGGGAGTCTACTGTATTACTGTCATATTGAAATTAATTATTCTATTAATTTATATATATATTTAATACCTTATTTATCTAATATTTTCTATATAAGTATATTAAATGTAAGTGATTGAATATTGACATTTTCAGTGTTATCTAGCTTTTAATATTTTATAGTTATTTGTCATCCCCTATCACTATAATTAATGTATTTATGTTTTGCTTCACATTTTAAATTATATTAAGATAATTGTATGTTACATGAAGTATTTGATCTGAAACATATCTTGTGGTTTTTTATGAGGTCTTTGCATTGTCGATTCCTGTTGTTATGGATACTTTTTTTTTATATTGGTGGTTTTCATATATTATGGTGGTTAAAGCATGTTGCTTTTTATTTTATTTTTTCATTATTCTATATTTTTATCTATTATTATCTTTATTATGTTGTTTCCTCAATTGGGATACGATACATCCAATATTTTATGGCGGTTCTAAGTAAATTTATTGTTCCTGGCAAAATACACTTAGCTTCTTTGCAGTGTAGTGCCCGGTACAGGAACATTATTAGGGATGTTCCTGGATCGATATCCAGTAACCTATTTTATTCCCCTCTACCACCATTATTATTTAGGAAATGTTATGAGAAGAGATGCAAGACTTGTCTGTATGTTTTACAATCACAGATTGTTTCAGATCAAGGTTTACATGCATTTTGCAAAACCTTCAATGCCATATATAGCATAAAATGTAATATATGTAATTTGCAGTATATAAGGCAAACATCAGGTCCACTACATAAACGTATAAACCATCATCGTTCAGCTTCAGATAAAAACAAGTCCACGAATAAAAAATCTACTTTTGAAATCAAACATTTTCATAAATATAACTTTAAAAATACAACACTGTCTATCTTACACATTCATAAAAATATATCTGAACGTTTATTTCTAGAATCTTCCTATATGCAATATTATAATACAGTTTATCCATATAGACTTAATACTGAAATATATAATAGAAATATTAAAGTTTTTTCATCAATAAATAATACAACGGATTATTCTCCTATTTATCCCACTCTTAATCATTCTTTAAATAAAAAGACTACTCATAATAAATGTGGTAAAGGTTCTTCATCAAATATAATATCTAAAAAATCTATTATAAATCAATTAAATGATCTTCATAGAAATTATTTAATTAGCTATAATTGGTTAATAGTTCGAAAATATATATTCGCTATACAAAAGAAAAAACTTGCACAGTATTTAAATATATTTCAAAGTATAAAGTTTAACATGCATTTTGTAATTTGTTATATGCTTTATAGTCCTAACCCAGGCCTGTCCAACCTTTCAGTAACCAGGGACGCATCTTTGCTCTTGGCGCTCAATGAAGGGCGCCAATATTTACGGACTAAAAACATCTGTCAATATTATCGCATAGTGTTAGTATACACGGACGTCTTCACATAATGCAAATGAATCGTACAGCAGTAAACAAAAGACCCCCATAGTTATGGAGTTATGCATATTAAATTTCAAATTATACATTTTTTTGTGAGAAGACTATATCAAAAATGTTTGTAGGATAAGGAGGCAGAAACTTTAATCGCGTCTGTAATAAAAATAATAATAAATAAATAAATATGAAAATCAGAGATATAGCAGATATATAGGTTTCTTCAGGATGTGTAAAAACGGTCTGCTTTACTTTGAAGGAGTGGATTAGTTTTATGAAAAGTACAAAAGTAGATAAACATGATAGTGACCAAACCATGTAGGTGGTTTCAGGGATAATCTAGAAGTACTTTGATAGATGGGAATCATTCTGCAAAATGGGAATCTTCATTCACAAAAAATAAATAAATAAATAAAAGAAAATAAAAGAAAGAAAGAAAAAAACCCTCAAAAATTTCAAAAGTCAAGAAAGAAAAATCAAGCCTTTATATTCTTCAAATTAAACAGCTCTCAACTTCAGAAAACAGCTTTAAAAATATCGCTGATAAAATATTAATGATTTTAAAGAAGGCATTCTTTATAATGGATTTTTACTTCTAAAATATTTTTTAAAAAAAACGAGATCTTCAAGAGGGCGCCAAGGCGCCCGCGGGCGCCGCGTTGGACAGCCCTGTAACCTAACACTTTTAACCTTCTTAACCCTTTCACCGTCCAAGGGTTTTCATATATTTTTATAAGAATGCTTATAAATTGCAAGATATTTATATTAATTAATCACAGTTTGATGCTATAATATCTTTAATATTAGTTCTTTCTATGTATGATTCAAAATAACTTTCCGTTTAAAATATTTTTGTCTGCAGCCATTTAAACATGATTACTAAAAACGGAAAAAGCCGGGACAAACGGTTAAAGGGTTAATTGTTAATGGTAACTTATTTATTGATCTTTCTTCCCCAATATTTTCATAATATCTCATTTATACAAATCTAAACATTAAAAGTGGCTACATAATGCATAGAATAAAAAAACACATTTTTCTAATAATACCTGTATTTTTACTTTTGATGACATTAGTTTCTCATAGTTACTCATCAGAAACTTTGCCTCTTCTGGGAGACTTTCCTGATAACCTTCTCTTTTTTCCACATTAGCCACAATAGCTTGAGTATCTCGAATCATATGAAGCAAGGTGTCACTAAAATTTACTTCCCAAATTAAAACATCTGTATCAACTTGTTTCTGAACTACAATATTCTTCTGAAGCTCTATAATTGATTAAACAACATTTAATATTTAGCATGACAAATGAAAACAAGAATGAAAAATCGCACATCACAGCATTATGAAACCCTTCCAACACTATCTGAATATTATTAAGAAATGTCATTTTTATTCATGCAATGAAATGAGACAATTAAATAAACATTAAACAAGAACAAAAAATCATGTTTCAAGCATAGATTACAAAACATTTTACATCACATTCAGAATGCAGTAAAAAAACTTCAGTTAAATATAGTTAAGTAATATGATTCTCAGTAAACAAATTGAAAAATGCATAACAGATTTGCAAAATAAATTTCAGTAGTTATGATCTATAGTTTGAAAAATACCAAAATTCTTTTTGCAGCCCTGTATAAGTGTTGTGGTTTCATATAACCACTGCCGTATTTTTTTTAAATTTGATTTAAGAAAGTATTTTCTTAGTCTTTATTCATTTAATATTATTAGTCACATACTAAAATTCTTTTATTTCTCTTATTTTTTAAAAGCATCCCCTGTAAGCTTTACTTTCTAATGTAACATTTTATTTATTTTAAAATCATAAAGGTAGTTTTAATGTCTGTACTCTTAGGAAATAATCATCTGGAATTTTCTACAATATTCTATTTCTCATGTCATTTCCTTTTTCCAGACACATCCCCGCCAATCAGATTTAAATCAGTTTTATACGTAATTCAAAATGTTTTAGTACTTTACACCAATTTTTGGCATCGTATTTTAAAATAGCTATAAAAATTTAATTTTAATAATGCTTTGTCTACTATTTTCTATTGTAACATTACATGTTACATAACAAAGATTTTATTATTTCCTTATACTGTTTGTGCCAGTTAACAATTTTATTTTTATGGCAACTTTTTTTTTTTTCCCCCAAAAATAATTTAATTAGCCCTTCTACATTTTTGCTAAATATATTTGTGAATATTTAGTATTTTGTAAATATGTGGATGAATAGTCTTTACAACTTCCCCCAATTTAAACTTTCCATGTTCCATAGTTTACAAGTAAAATGGCTGTAACATACAGGAGTGATCTCACAATAATTCCATTTTACTTCACAAGTATGCAACCCTAAAAATGCTAATTTGGTTAGAAAGAAAACAAAGATTTGCAGATAAGTAGATGTAAAATACAAGCAAAAGGAACAATAAAAAGCATTACAATACCTTTAAGGCAAGCTTTGATCGTATCATGATAGGCACTATGATGCATTTCTATATATTTAAATAAAATTTTAGCAAGCCTGTTATAAGTCTGTATAATACGTTGTGAATCTGTATTTGATAACAAATGAACATGATTCTAAAAAGGAAAAGAAAAAAATTATAATTTATTTTTGCAATTATTAAACAAATGTATTATTATGCTTTTGATAATGGCACATTTTAAAAAATCTTTTACTGTAATTCGGGACCGTTCAAGTATTACATAAGCATATTTTTAGTCATTTTGTACACCCCCCTTTGCTTACGTAAGATTTTATGAGTTTCTATGTCAATACTTCTAGATTTATAAAAAGTTACCAATCAATTACATTATTAATCCTACAATTTTATGTAGGCATATAAGGATTGTGATATCAAAATATATAAAATGATTTTAATATATTGTTGCTTATTGCATTAAACAAACCACAGAATACAAAATGGTTTAAATATATTGTTATTTATCACATTGAACAATAAAATAAGATATACAAGAAGTCTTAACTTACGCGCTAAGCATCATAACTGAAAATATGAACCAATAAAAAATTCACTATGCAACTGAGCTAAAACAATAAATACCTGTGCTGTGTATCCGAAACAAGAAAAAACCTAAATAGGTTTTCTTCTTTCTAAAGTTCCTAAACGTATAGAGATGGAAGTTTGACAATAGGAGTGAAAAGACAAAAATTTCCAGACATTCTGTAAAAATTCCCGGAATTCTATGACTGATTGAGAAAATAAAATACTGGACTTACCTAAAATAAAGTCAACTGACCAGTTACCCTGGCAACAGAACCCAGCCACACCGATTCCTGTGTTTTTCTAGTCTTGCAATGTACTTGACTTGGCACACAACTTAACAGATAACAATGAAGACTAAGGGCGAGTGGGAGATATGGGGTCACGCGACTGCCGATGGATAAGCAAAGGATAAAATCGAAAATAAACGGCAAATTTCGAATGGACTGTAGAACGCTCTTTCCCCATCATACTTTGTTTACTTGTTGAATTTGAACTGCAGTTGCTTCGTTGTTTAATGTTTACGTAAGAACTGTCATGACCCCCCCCCCTCCCCTTGTCAGAAAAAATAAGCAGACTCTGGACCCCCCCCCTCCCTCTTTAGTGCTTACGTAATACTTGAACGGTCCCTTTACAAGAACTATTTTATTAGACAGACTAAATTAAAGTTTTACAGTATGTTTACTTATAAATATATTTTTAACAGCATGGCTACCTATTTGATCATTAAGTATGAAATGTTCAATTACATTAAAAATTAAGTTCTTAAGTTCGATACTAAATAAATTTAATATCTTACTTTGACAGTATATATATATATTTTTTTCCTGTGTGTGGGTGTGTGTAGGATAGGTGCCAATTCCCATAATCTGATAGGAGCTAGAAGCTCTTAAACATAAAAATCCAGTAACTAAGATCATAAAAATAACTAGAGATGGGAATGGAAACCGGAAAAATTGGAAAAAAAAACTTTTTTTTTTGGATTTTTTTCCGAAGGCTTATTTTTCAATTTTTCCGAACTGGAAAAATTGAAATTTCATTTATGAAATAATATAGTGAAAATTTTGTAATAGCTACATTCTCATACTTTTTATTTTATTTATTTTTGTGTTGAGTGTCTCGCATGAAAATTTTAATGTGGGTAATCTGATCTCTGAGCAGAAATCTGTTTGAGATGACTTGAAAGGATCCTTCACATTTTTTTCTTGTTTGAAACACAAGACCCTTTGCAAAATTTCTCTTGAAAATAGACATTTCAGAAAATGTTTAATCAACAAATTGAATCTTTCGCAAGTGCAGTGATTAAAGGAAAAAAAAAAAAATCTCATGCCATACAGCAGCTGAATCTTACTAAGTTGCATATATGTATGTAAATAACCTTATTAAAAATTTCTAAATAGGAACCTAAATATAGTAATAATTTCTTATTCAAAAATTCTGAATATATTTTGTACAAGTATATAATAAAAATTCACAATTTCACAAAAACTTGATTACATGAAAAAAAATCTAGATATGTAATTAAATGCAACTTCTCTTTTTAAAAATTAATTCATGTGTAAAATTATTGCAATAATATGCAGATTAATGGAAATGATAAAATTAAAAATTCAACATAAAATTTTGAAGTTTTTTACTACTTTTATTACTTTAATCTATCTTTTCAAGAAGTAAGTATTGAATTTGTGAAAAATTTGACTTCCAGTTTTTGGTGTATTTAAACGTTTTAGAAGGTCCTGAACACGTTTTAATGGTTTTTGGAAAATATCTGCCACTCTGTGAGTCTGTATGTGACAAATTTTATGGGCACTCTATCTCAAGAACTGATGTACATAATTTCACAAAACTTTAGATTCAGTTACACCTTGATATAAACTCGAGATGTTTAGTTTATTAGTGTATATCGCCAAACCGATGGCGCTGCTATGCTGCATTATTCAAAATTTCCACAATAGTTCTATCTCAAACTAATGTATGTATTTTTATAAAATTTCAGATTAAGTTCATCTTTGACATAACTTCGTGCTCATTACTTTTGATGTAAATTGCTCAACAGATGAGGCTGCTATGCTGCATTATTCATAATTATCGCAATAGCTTTACCTCAAGGACGATTTTTTAAAAAAATGAAACTACAGCTTCAGACAGTTTCTGATATATATTAATGCTGTTTAGTTTTTGGTGTAAATTGCCCTATAGGTGGCACTACTATGCTGCATTTTTCAAGATTTCGTTATAGCTGATTAATTGAATGTTTTTTCAAGGTGGTGAATCTAAAATTGACCTCCATTTTACCTCAATAATGTACAGTAATGTTGCAAAAACATGGGCAGTTTGCATTAGAAAAGTACAACTGCAATGAAAAAAAAAAAAAAAAAAAACCATATTTGTAACTATGTTCCAAATTATTCTTTCCCTCTTGATTAAACTTTGAATTTTTGTAATTTTCTAAAGCACAGTAGAAGTTTATCTCTATATATGACTGCTTTTGTTAATTCCTCAAATTGTGAGCATTTTCTATTTGTAGTGTTCTGTTTTCATAACTTTTGAGTTCCACTCTTAGAAATATAAAACTACCATGTGGAAACATTATTGAATATGGTTTTTCTTACTCAAGAATAGAATACCAGATTTCAGGGTAAAACGAAAAAAAATTACATTTAATTAAACATAAAAAAAAATATTTTTTTTTTCTGGTTTTAGTGAGTAAAAATCTAAAAGTCAATAAATCCTACACTATTTTTTAGTTGCAGACCTGAGTAAGCCAAAGTAAAACTTAGTTTTGTTTGAATTTAGATTATAAAAGTAAATCAAAACTTTTTTGAGTTGAAATTGGAAAGCTATACCAAAACTAAACATATTTTATGAAGGAAATAAAATTATAATTCTAAGAAAAAAAGTAATAATGTAGAAATATACATTTTTTAAACAAACAATGGACTTTTTGAATACTGATATTCATAATAATGACAAAACTGCAATAATTTCTTTAAACTAGTATCATTTACTTAAAACTATACTTATGTAAATGGAATGCATAATTTATTTCATTCCAAACTGCAGACATATTGGCTCAGGTTTTTACATTAGGTCAATTGGTAGTTAAACATGTAACTGAAAAATCATTTCAACAGAGATATGATATAACAAACAATAGCGTTTAATAAAAATTCTTAGGCTGTTGATAAAAAAACTAAACTTTTAAAAGCAGGCTTTGTTACTTTCTTTTTATTTTGTAATATAAAGTGAAAATAATTTTCATTTAATATATATAAATGAGAAAAAAATGTTTATTATTTAATATTCTCTAAGAAAATATCATTTATTTGGGAGAAACAGTCATGAAAAATCAATTTTTCCAATTTTTCCGTTTTTTTACGAAAAAAAAAGGTACAAAACTGGTTTTTTTCCGCCACTTATATTTTTCCGGAAAATTTACATCTCTAAAAATAACAGCGTTGATATGGAGGGAAAATATGCATAAACACTCAGGAATTCAAAGTGAAAAACAATTTATATAATATATATATGTGTACAACAAATGCAGGCTGATTACATCAAATACATATATTTAATTTAATCACAAGATTCTTGAAATTTGAATATTAATAATGTATGATACAAATCTTAAACTATGTACTGTCAAAAGATAAAGTTGGGCAATATAGGGTAAACAGTACAGTCATTGGCAGCTAAAATACAACTTCTATAGTGAGACTCGGTGTGACTTAATTCTTATAACTAAAATGAAACCAAAATGTAATTTAAAATCATTAAAAGATGCTATTTTCTGATAATGCAGAGATAAAATAACTGAAACTAAAAGTAAATTAATTAAAAAATATAAATGAATGTAAGATAGAAATCATAGTTATTGGCACCCTCCAAAAAATCATCTACATGAATGTAAAGACAAAAGAAATCAATGAAAAGAATTATGAAATTGACTTATTTTGTTCAATTTTTAATAACAAATGACAAAAAGAATGAAAAAGCTACAAATAATAATAATAATAATAAATAAAAAATTGCCATGACTGTCTTTTTTTTTTTCCCTTAAATTTTTACAAGATGAACTGTGTTTATAGGAAAAAAAATTCAGTTTCTGATAGCTTTATACATTTTAGGGGTCAGAGATACCAAAAAGTATGTTTTTACAAACTGTCTGTCTGTACAGATATATGTGACACAGATTGTGTGGGCACTATCTCAAGAACAAATGTACAAAATTCAATTAAAAAAAAAAAAAAAAAAATATGTATTCAGTTAGTCCTTGACATAAATTGGAGATGATTAGTTTTTGATGTACATTTCTTAACAGGTGGCACTGTTATGCAGCATTTTTCACGATTTCTGCAACAGCTCAATCTCCAGAACTAATGCACGGATTTTCATCAAACTGCAGATTCAGTTATTCCATGACATGAATTGACATTTTCTATATTTTGGTATAAATCACTCAACAGATGATGTTGTTATACTGCATTTTTTATGATTCCCCAATAAAACTTCAGATTCAGTTAGTCCATGACATGAATTGATATTTTTTCTATATTTTGGTGTAAATCATTCAACAGATGGCATTGCTATGCTGAATTATTTACAACTTTCCCAATAGCTCAATCTCCATAACTAATGCACAGATTTTGATCAAACTTCAGATTCAGTTAGTCTGTAATATTAATTGGTGTTTATATTTTGCTGTAAATTGCCCAACAAGTAGCACTGCTATGCTGCATTTTTCACGATTTCTGAAAACTAATTTTTGCAAACATGTGTTCTGCTAGGATGTTTTTAAACACTTTGAAACTTAAAAATAGCTGCATTTGGAATAACAACAGAAGAGTTTTTCCCCCCAGGTGCATAGCTTCATCAAAAGCATCACAAAATAGCCATTTGAATTGAGTTTCCGATATATACAGGATTTCTATATATGCCATAAAAATTATACTAGTTAAGAAGAAAATTTGCTTAAAACGAAATTTTTTCTTTCCTTTGCGATTCCATCTTAGCAGGTTCGATTTATAATATGTGCGCTACCTGCTGTGATAAAAACCTATTTAAAGTGAAAATGTTAAAGTTTCTTGATATATCCTCTCAGAAATTTATTTAAAAATATATTAATTCATCAGGTTTGATTTCATATGTATTTCAAGTAAATTTACTGGCCATTGATCACCACCTTAGTCGTCACTCACCAAGCGGCGATTAAAAGATCTAGTTTCAATGCCAAGTGAAATGCAGTTTTTTACATGAAAATATGCATCTCTACATTGATTACATCTAATTAGAAAAGTGGTTATTTCTTTTTCCTACTGGATGCAAACAGATTTTGCTGACACAGCTGTATTTTCAATACAGTAAAACCCTGATATATCGTTTTCCCGCATTTATTGTTTTATTTCTATGGTCCCTGCAAAAATTATACTTAAATAATGTTAATAAAACCTGCAAACATCGTTCTTCAAAAAATCCTTTTCCTGCATTCATAGTTGTAAAATGTTTATTTTCACCAGAAGGAAATTGAAAGTCATGCGAATCCATATGACATACAAATTGGAGTTACTTCTTTTATACTAAAATAACTCATTTGTGCTGTTTAAGTTGATAATAGAGACAATAATACAGATGAAGAGAGACTGTCTATAATAAAGGATGCACTTACCGAATATACTCGCGTATAAGTCGAGAAATTTTAGACAACAAAGTGGGGGGGGGTCCACTTATACGTGAGACCTAAAAAAAAATCTACATATAAAATATCGCAAAATAGTTTGCTAGCAAATCGGTGCTGCAGCACCCCTTTGTGTTTGTGGAGTACAAAATCCAAAATCTGGAACCCTTCCAACCTTGATGATTCTGAATTTAAGATCATTTTTAGTTTATTTTTCAAAAAAATAATCTACCCTACCCTGTTGCAAAGAACAAAAAAAAAGTGTGTGATTTATGTCATTTTGGAACGATTCAGAGGAGTCGATCTTTTTCAGAACGATTCCGAGGAATCATTTCTTTTCAGAGTCATTTCATTACAGAACGAGTCAGAGGAATTGCTCCTTTTCGGAGTCGTTTCATTTCGGAACAAGTCCAAGAAATCGATCCTTTTCGGAGTCGTTTCATTTCGGAATGAGTTGGAAAAATCTATCCTTTTTGGAGTTTATGTTTTTCGGACCAATTCCGAAGATTTTGTGGTTCTATTAAAAAAGGACTGATTCCATGATCTCTTTCCTTTTCGGAATCGTTCCGAAAAAGATAGATTCTTTTTAACAGACTGGAATTGTTCCTTTAGTTCCACTGCCGGAATCGCTCCTTTTCACTCGTTCCTGGACAAATGACACATCTCTACTAAAAAAAATTGATTAAAATTAATGTTAAAACGACTTATTCAGCAAAAAGTAAGTTTAAAATAAGTAACATGTTATACTGTTGTTTTTACTTTCTCCAAATCAACAGCAAACTGCGTTCGAGCGTGATTATTTCTCGCTGTCGGCAAGCCGATCTTTCTGTTAGGCCATGGATCTTTTGTATGTTGATGAGACCATATGTTGGTGAATCATGGCAAGAGAAAAATATTCAAAAATTTTCAAACTAAATTTCTTTATTTAAACTATGTTAATTAAACTATTGCGTTAAAAACTTGTTAAAAATGAACTAAAATGAGCACAGCTCATATCTGCCTCTAAGGCACACAAACACAAAAACTTTCTTGAAAACACTCATCTCCATCCAACTCTGGGAAAAAAAAAAACAACAACAATTCTCATAAGTGCCATTTCATTGATGCTACCATCACTACTGCCAGGCTAGTGCTACACTATCTCACCAACAGCTTGGTCTTTAAATACTATCAAAAATGAAATCAGTTAAAGTCAAAGTCAACTTGATTAATTACAGTTACAGTCAGACACAAAAATTATGCAAAAACTAAAGCCAGTTTAACTGGACACACCCACTTACCATGTCAAAGCTACAGTTAATTACTTACAAGTCCAGCATTGCAGAGTTTCTAAACCAGCAGTGGCAACAATCATTTGTTTACATTTGACAACCTGTCACACCACTGCAAGTTGCAGGTAACACTTGCAATTACATTTGCTTTAATAAATATATTGCATAATTTATCTTAAGGTAGGGGCGCACAACCTTTTGAAGAGAAGGGCCACTTAAAAGTATGTCTGGGTGGTCGAGGGCCATATCAATAACATGGAGAGAATTCGATTTCGAGGCGGTGATCAGTGGCCTATAATCGGGAAAAAAAATATGGTTTCAGAGGGGAGTAGGAGGAGGGGTGCCCTTTTAAGTTCACTTACCCAGTCAAAATATCCAATTCGGTTGGTAAGGATATATCAGCAGCTTTTATGTTTGTACAGTAAAACCCCGATAATTTGGATTAATTGGGACCGGACCCAATCCGGATTATCAAAAATCTGAATTATCCGGAGAATTAGAAAAAAAATGTAATAAAATATAATATACTAACAGAAAATCACCTTTATGTCAAACGTATTGAATATTTGCAGACAGTAATAATGTTTGCTTAATTATTCCGAAAACATGTCAGAAAAAGTTTTTTTATTTAGAATACAATGATGAAACAAGTTAATGTTATAGAAATTAGCCAATCGCTTCTCAAACTTGAAAAAAAAAAAATGACCAAACCGATCCGAATTATCCAGAGATCCGGATTAATGGGGTTCTACTGTATATACAACTATTATTGCAAGGATAATTTTCATTATGTAATAATATTCCTGGACTTTATTCAGAAGAGTAAAATTTGTTTTATTAAAAGTGCTAGAAAAGAAACATAAGTGGCTGGTGCCAAAAAAATGTGAACTTTATGAATGATTGGCAAAAGTCAGGATTTCTACAAAGCCGATTTATAAAATTCACGATTTTTCCTAGCATGATCTATAGAGTTTGATTTTTTCCATGGCTGATCAACGAAATTATCAACTTTTTCGTGCCTGATCAACATAATTCGCTATTTTCCCAAAGCCGATCGCGAATTTCATAATTTTTACGAAGTGGTCGAGGAAATTTGTGATTTTTACTAAACTGATCGACATATTTCATGATTTTTATGAAGCCGATTGAAAAAATTCATGATTTTTACAAAGCTTATCAACGAAATGTAGGATTTTTACAAAGCTGGTCGACAAAATGAGAGATTTTTACGAAGCTGATCGAGAAAATTCACAATTTTCAATGAGAATATTGGTTATCACAAAGCCAATCGACGAAATGCGCAATTTTTACAAAGCTGATTGATGAAATTCTCGATTTTTCTTTTCATGATCGGCAAAATTCGTGATTTTTACGAAGCCGATCAGAAAATACACAGTGTTTATGAAGCTGATCGGCAAAATTCGTGATTTTTCCTTTCATGATCGACAAAATTCTGTTTTTTAAAAGCCGATCAAGAAAATTTGCAATTATTCTGCACCTGATCAATAAAATTAGCAATTTTTACAATACCGATCAGCAAAATTTGAATTTTTATGGGTCTGATTGACGACAATCATGAATTTTACGAAGCCAATCGAAGAAATGCACAACTTTTACAAAGCGAAGAGACGGAATTTGCGATTTTTAAGAAGCCGATCGATGAAATTCGCGATTTTTATGAGACCGATCGACAAAATTTGCAATTTTTCTGTGCTTGATTAATAAAATTAGAGATTTTTATGAGGCCGATCGACGTAACTCATGATTTTTTACGAAGCCGACCGTCGAAAATCGTGATTTTTACAAAGCTGTTCGATGAAATTAGTGATTTTTTTCACAAGATCAACAAAATTCGTGATTTTTATGAAGTCGATCGAGGAAGTTCATGATCTTTCCATGTCTGAACAGGAAAATTCGCGAATTTTATGAAACCGATCGAAGAAATTCGCAATTTTTTCAAAACTGATAGACGAAACTCGCATGATTGACTAAATTCACGACTTTTCCACCTTAAATTGACAAAATTATGCATTTTCTGTGCCCAACCAATGAAATTCCCGATTTTTAAGTAACTTTGACGAAATCTTCATTTTTTGATGAAATTCGCGATTTTTTTTTCTGCACATCATTGAAAAATTCACGGTTTTCTGTGCCTCATAAATGAAATTTATGATTTTTTCATCCCTAATGAACAAAATTTGCGATTTTTCAAAGTCACATCGACAAAATTCGCTATATTCCCGCACCTGATCAATGAAATTTGCGATTTTTCCGTGTCTATCTACGAAATTTGCGATTCTTAAGCGACTGCAAAATTTTATTTTTTCTCGCAGTAAATTAACGAAATCTATGATTTTTTATTTTTGCGACTTAAGCACAAAAATTGCAATTTTTTCCAGTTGTAAATTATCGAAGTTCGCGGGCCACACATTAACTCATCGTGGGCCACTTTTGGCCCGCGGGCAACAGGTTGTGCATCCCTATCTTAAGGAAACTTTAGCTGTTATACTTTAAATCTTTTATTCAAAACAGTTTATGAAACTTCATTAAATTTATAAAAGCACTTTGAAAATAAAAAGCATGTTTTAAGTAAACAAACATCTTTTAAAACATGCATGCTAATTGGTTATGGAGAGAACTGGGAAAACTAATTGGGATAAAACATTTTTTTCTACTTTATTATATTTGCATTTACTCTACTTTATAATTATAATGAAAAATGGTTAGAAAAAATTTTAATTAAACATAACACTTTCAAAGTATGCAACTTCGTAATGTTCCTGACCTGTGATCTTCAGATCACTGGTTATTTTGCTATTCATGGCAGTTGAAGAGAAGTTTGATGTCATTGCGCACGACATGCATCTAGTACTTTTCAGCCAATGTCGTTTTAAATAATTTTTTCTTTTTCAATGGCAGCACTTGTTATGTAGAAATTCTGTTTCTTTGTTTGTATGTATAAATAATTTTTATTTCTTGCATTAAAAAAAAGAGAAAATAATTAGATTTTTTTTTTTCTTCTTTGGTGGGTCGACTTTGGTCGACTTAGATGCGGGTTTTGAATTCTTCCTTATTTTTAACAACATAAGTTAGGGGGTCGACTTATATGCGAGTATACACGGTATATTTCCATTGATCAAAATATTGCAACGGCAGTTGAAGATCGGTGGTGTCCTAAACATAAAAGAAATGTGTGATAATGCAAAAATTGAAAATAATGACAAAGATGGGATTTGTAACTATATGAACTTTTATATATGCATATGAAATTACAGAAAATGACAGATAAATGTTTTATGTTTTGAAAATTTATTTTTTGATTTTAAAAAATCAATGAAAATTAAAACAATATTATTGATTTTTTTAAATAAATATCAATTTTCTGTATTTCAGTTTATTTATTTTACAATTTAGTTAGCAACAAATTAGTATTTAATAGTATAGTGTATACACTGCACAGCATTTTAAATGCATAAACATAGTGCTTTTTCATATTTTGAAGTTAATCTGCATCAGGGGAGGATCCAGAGGATAGTTTTTTTTTTTTTTTGGGGGGGGGGGCGATATTAAGAAACAAAGAATCAACATAGTCGGAATTTCTATTCACGAAATCATTCCTTGTACAGTTATTATTAAATGAATGATCAAATGAAATGCTTTTCTGCAGTCTTCTGACAAAATACGCTTTTTTATGCGATATTTTGTCTAAATTCGCGCTCTTTTTGCGACTCTGATGGAATTCACACTTTTTTTTTTTTTTCATTTTTGACAAATTTTGTGTTTTTTTCTGTGATATTCTGTCAAAATTCGGGTTTTTCCGCGATCCTTTGATGAAACTGATATCCTTGAAGTCAAGGATGGTTATTAAAAAGACTTACACAGCAGAGCAAATAAGCAAATAGAGCGTTTAGGCTGTAAAGTATGCCCATGTAGTTTAAGAGGTGTATTTGGAAAAAAATAATCAAACAGATTTATAAACAAATAACTAGTTTTATTTAATCAAATAAAAACATAATGGATTTAAAATGTCAAAATTAAAAGCCATTAACACATACTCAAATTACTTAACACATAAAATAAAGATCAATAATGTTTAATCAAAATTAGATGAACCAGAGCACCAATAAACCATCTATTATAATTTAAATCTTATATTAAATCCATTTAATTTATTTTTCAATAAAAAGATCAAACTGCATTTAAATTTAAATGTATCCAAATATCATTTCTATATCAACTTATATTAAGCTTAATTAAATTTAAAATTAAGGTCTACTTTACCCATGTCATCTCCTCCCCCAAAAAGTAACATTCAGGCTAGCCAAACTAAATTATGAAAAAGAAATTTCTCTAAAACATCCCATACTGCCACTAGGAATGTTTTCCTACAACATCTTTACTGCCACTAAAGATGTTCCCCAACTTTGTCCTGTTACTGCCACCTAGGACTTTATTTGGAGGGAGAGAAATACAAAAATGAACTCCTATACTATAGCAAACAGATCTTACAAGGAACTCATAGCGAGTACCGGCTTCAGAGTTCCTTAAAACAAGTTGTAAAAGAATTTCAGTGCTACCAACACACAACAACTCCTAGTACCCGGCACGGCTAACTCCAGAAAGCACAGGTCTGAGACCACTATTGCCGCGGTTGATCCGTAGCATCAAAACCGGATTAAACATCCACTGGTTCCTTTGGATCCAGTCTATAACACTACAGCATGAAAGGAAATCATCTTTAATAAAGGAATAAGCTTGGCTAGATTAAAATTCGACCAGACCAATATCTGGAACAATAAAGAAAAACTATGTTTTGAAAAGAGGAGAAGAAAAACAAAGGTAAAAGTAACTATTTTCATAAAACAATTTAAAAAGAAGAGAGACCTGTTTAAAAACACGCTGTCGGCGGCAATGGCTATTTTCGTCCTTCAGGAGATCCTTATGAAGCTGGAATTTCCATAGTTAATTAGTGACAGTCCAGCTCTACAAATTAACTTACAAACATTCTTTTTATATTCGTTGACCACCCCATCTCTAATGTCCAAACTATCATTACGTTTGAACTTTCCCAACATTTCCTTCACAGCAGCTTAAAACCTTTATTTACAATTCACCGGTAATGTCTTCACAATTTAGAAAAAACATAAGGACGAAACATCGTACACCAAAACGTAACAAAAACTAGTCTAAAAGCAAGAGCGTAAAAGCATCATTCCCCGTTCCTTCCTTCTGCTATAAATAGCTACTGTCAACGCCCACTTACGTCATCTTCCGCTGACAACAAACGCCACCTTTGGTTTCCAGAAATTACCTGCGAGAACGGACCAATGCCAATCGGCTTGGCTAGAAAAAGGTCTCGTGCCGTTGGACATGTCACGCCATCTATCACCCGTATTTGTAACCTGTCAGTTAACAATATCGATGTGACGATGTTTAACGGTGAGCTTGGTGAATGGAAGGAAAAACAAATACCGGGAAATATGATTGTTACGTAAGTTAATGTTGATGCTTAAGAGAATTAGTGACTCAAGGTAAAAATAAAGATATTTATTTTTGTTAGATTTAAATGCTGAAATAAAGATATTGAATGTATTTAAATTAGAAACTTAAACTATTGAAATTGAAACATATAAAAGTAAAGGTATTTAATTCAGGGTTTATTTAAGGGGTAATTAAAATTAAAATAAAGATTATAAAAGATTAGTTGAATGATGTATGTTGAATGAAACAGGTTTGGATGGAACAGTTTGAGCGGAGTGATAAGAAAAATAACCATTTTTCTGACAGAAATTGGCTCTTTTCTGCGATACTTTGACATAATTAGCAATTTTTTGCACACTGTAAAAATTAAAAACCCAAATTGGGTTGTAAGGTTCCTGAGTATAGTAATGTTCCTAAAATGGTGCAGTAAGGATTCCAAAATGGTAGAGTAGTGTTCCCAAAATAGATAACCCAAATATGGTTCAAAACAGAGCATATATTTACTAACATTAAATTAATCAAAGTTTCTGAGATATAATGCACATACTATTTAAGATATCTTTATCGTTTTAATGTTATTAAGAATCTGATTTTTTTAAAACCATTTTAGACTACAAACTGAACTTTTCAAATTGGAACACTGCTGTACCCAAAAATCTTACAACCCAATTTGGGTATTTTGTTTTTACAGTGCAACCCTTTGAGAAAAGTAGCTCATTTTTCCGTGACCTTTTGACGAAATTAAAGTTTTTTCCACGACACTTTGACAAAACTCGTGCTTTTCCACCGATCCTACGTCGAAATATGCACTTTTCAGCGATCCAATGTCAAAGTTCGCATTTTTTACGCGATCCTCTGTCAAAATTTGCATTTTTTCCACAACCCTTTGATGAAATTCGCACTTTTTCGTGGTACTTTGCCAAAGTTAGCGCTTTTTCAACAATCTTATGTCGAAATTTGCACTTTTTCATCGATCCTATGTCAAAGTTCGCGTTTTTTACGCGATTCACTGTCAAAATTCATGTTTTTATTCATGACCCTGTGATGAAATTTGCGCTTCTTCATGATACTTTGACAAAATTAGTGCTTTTTCAGCGATCCTATGTCAAAGTTTGTTTTTTACACGAACCTCTGTCGAAATTCGCATTTTTTCCGCGACCCTATGATGAAATTCGTACTTTTTCCGCAACTACTTGACAAAATTCGCACTTTTTCGCAATACTTTCACAAAATTAGAGCTGTTTCAGCAATCCTATGTTGAAGTTCGTGCCTTTTCTGCGATCCTATGTCGAAATTGGTACTTTTTCCGCGATACTTTGCCTTAGCTTTTTCGAACCCTTTGACAAAATTAGTGCTTTTTTTCATGACCTTTAGACTAAATTCGAGCTTTTTTTCGCGAGTTTGACAAAATTCGAGCTTTCAATGATCTTGTGTCAAAATTTGCATTTTTTAGCAATCCTTTGTCGAAAACCTTTTTTTTTTTTTTTTTGTGCAACCTTTGACAAAATTCGGGCTTTTTCTGCGATCTTTTATCGAAATTCGCTCTTTTCTGTGACACTTTAGCAAAATTAACACTTCTTAGCGACATTTTAATGAAATTCTTGTTTTTTCCAGAACAGTAGAATATCTCCGACTGAGTCGCAGAAATCACTTCCGGAAAAAAGTCTGAATTCAACACTGGTTTTTTTTTTGGGGGGGGGGGGGGTCGCCCCCCCCTCATTAGTCCTTGCTGCTGCATACTGAAATAAGATGGTTATTCCAAGGAAAAATGTTGACACATTTGCTGGAGCTGTGTGTAGATTTTGAAGCCTTTTTGATAGGTCACAACCCTAAATTAGCAACAATTTTAAATGATAAAGATTGATCATATAAATTAGCATATTTGGCAGACATTTTTAGTAAAATGAATGAAATGAATTTATCGTTGCAAGGAGAAAGTGTTACTGTTTATGATGCAAACTCCAAAATGATGGCACCTAAAAGGAAACTTACTTTTTGGTCTGATAGTGTAGAAAAGACAGATATAAATTGTTTTCCTCTTACTAAAATGTTCTAAAATGACCATAAAAAAGAATAAAGAAAAATCAGATAAGTATTCATGATCATCACGAAGCTCTGATATATTCATTTGAGCATTATTTTCCAGCTGCTCAAAATATGACGATGGACGATTTTAAATGGATATCAAATCCATTCAGTGTCAAAACAAAACCACACAACTTAAACTCTGATGAATAGGAAACTCTCATTGATTTAACATCTCAAAGCGTAATCTTGTAATTTATTTTTAAAGCAAGCATATCACTGAATTTTGGTGTCATTTGACTGATGAATACAAAATCATGTCAGACAGATCAAAATTAATTTTACTTTGAAATATCAACGACATAAGTATGAAGCTGAATTTTCCACTTACACATATATCGAAACAAGATACAGAAACAGATTAAATACAGAACCAGACACTTAAAATTATAATCGACTATCACTTACAATTGCTGAAAATTGAACCAAATCAGAAAACTGTGCAAAACAATTCAAGTACATTTTCACACTGAACTTTTATATATTATTGTTCATCAGACTTTTTGCAGAATTTAAAAAAATACCGGCATTTAATATTTGTATAGATTGCAAATTGTATTATTTTTCTTTTTAGAATTTTAATTTCCTTAAACTGTTTACTTTATTTTTATTAAATTTACTTATTTAAATCTTCTATCCAAGTTTTCAAAATTGTTTTCAATTTTTAAAACAATGTCTGTCGCTTAAAACGGCTTTTCTAGTAAGGTCTTTTATCATTTAAAATCCCTCACTACATTCATTTGCGTGTAATGTGTGCATATATTTATTTTTATAGCTTAGAAGGGTAATTCGATCTGCTGGATATCACGGTAGAGTAGCCAGGAAAAAATTCTTCGTAAGTGAAAAGAATAGAAAACTCAGGCTAGCTTTCGCAAAATCCAACATAAATAAGAATTCTGATTACTGGAATAAAGTTATATTTGCTGATGAGAGTAAATTTAATATATTTGGTTCTGACGGTAGAATCTTGGTGTGGAGAAAACCCAGGGAAGAATTTCACAAACAGAACTTGGTACCAACAGTAAAACATGGTGGAGGAGGAGTTATGGTATGGGGATGTATGTCGTCCGCTGGAGTTGGTAATCTTGTTTTTATTGACAGTATAATGGATCAGTACAAGTATATTGATATTTTAAAGCAAAATTTGAAATCTTCAGCACGAAAATTGATCCTTCATAACGATTTTAAATTCTACCAGGACAATGACCCCAAGCACACTGCTCTGAACGTTAGACTCTGGCTGCTATATAACTGTCCTAAAATAATAAAAACACCACCAAAATCTCCATACTTAAATCCCATAGAGAATATTTGGCAAGAATTGGAATCAAGAATTCGCAAACACACCATTTATTCAAAACAACAACTAAAATCGGTGCTTCAAGAAGAATGGGGTAAAATCACTCCAGAAATCACAAAAAAATTAGTCGAATCCATCCCAAAAAGATTAAATCATGTTTTAAAAGTAAAAGGAAATCCAACAAAATATTAAAACCTTTTAAAAAGTAAAATTTTTGGATAAATATTTGATGGAAAAGTAAGTGTCCCATCACTTATGTGAGCCATTTTTTGCTCCGTTCTGAACAATTGTATTTTTACTAAATTAATATTTTAATATTTTGACAAAATGTATGTTATGTAATAATTGTTACTAATTTTAAATATGAAACACACCCAACAAATTTTTGCACATGTTTGTTTATTTATTTTATTGCAGTTTCTTTTTATAAAGCACAAGTGTCCCATCACTTTTGTTAGACACTGTATATTTCTTTTTTATATATGTTACAGGCCAAACCCGATTTTAGGCCAAACTAGATTGGCCTAGTCCAAACTAGTCTATCCTATCGCCCATCGGATAAACTAGTTTTTCCTAGGCCAAACTAGTCTATCCTAACGCCTATCGGATAAACTAGTTTTTCCTAGGCCAAACTAGTCTATCCGAACGCCCATCGGATAAACTAGTTTTTCCTAGGCCAAACTAGTCTATCCGAACGCCCATCTGATAAACTAGTTTTTCCTAGGCCAAACTAGTTTGGCCGAACGGTCATTAGGATGAACTAGTTTAGCCTGCTATTCATTGGTTTGAACTAGTTTATCCTAGGCCGAACTAGATTGTCCGAGGCCAATTCAATTTGGAGCGATTTTATTGAATTTAAAGACCATTACGGCGCCAACTTTCTAGTTTTGATCTAATTTAGCCTAGGCCGATGCAATTCGATGCGATTTTAGCTCACAGACTATCAAAGCCTGAGACCTAATGTGCTCGCAGATTCTGTGTGTGTGTATGTAACCATGTACGTACGTACGTACATACTTATGTACGTACGTATATAGGACTAATATAACGCGACTAATATAACGGAATAATGTGTAACTAATATAACGCAAGCACTCTGGTGTTGAAATTTGGACGCGATTTAGTTCAAGCCAGCCGGCTTCGCCTGCTATCGGGCCCCTTCTTTTATATAAAATCTTGAAACGGACGTATGTTGAAGCGAACGAACTTCGAAGTGAAAAAAACATGATTATAAATGTTGTCATGTTGGTTAAAAATAAGTTTAAAGTTAAGTCAAAAATAAACAGAACATGACATACTTTAGTTTTACCCTCTCCAGTGTAATAAAAACTTCGTCGAATCGCCATTGCATTTCAGCCGAACTGCCGGCATGCCGAGATAAAAATACGTGACTTTTGAGTGTTCCAGTGCCGTGATTTATTGAATCACCGGTGATTGAACTGTTCACGTTCGTTCAGGAAACTCGATCGGCGGTGCGTTCGGAAAGGGGTTTCGTCGGATCAACCAATGGCGATTCTACGTTGGTTTTTCTCTTTGAATTGTGAATGGCAACATCTGTGAAGTAGAGTTCTGTTTGTATATAAAGACAGCTGTGTTCGATGTATTTTCGCCTTCATCTTGCTAGC
This sequence comes from Maratus speculifer, assembly GCA_964019185.1. Taxonomy (NCBI): domain Eukaryota; kingdom Metazoa; phylum Arthropoda; class Arachnida; order Araneae; family Salticidae; genus Maratus; species Maratus speculifer. Next base: position 79,541,370 of record OZ025295.1, read on the forward strand.
CATTATTGCTGGTTTAGCAGCTGCTGCAGTTTTGTTTATTAATGGCTTAAAGAAGTAATTGAAATGTTTTAAGTTTATTTTATTTTTAAGCATAAGCTATGCTTATTTTTTCTCATCTGTATATAATCATCTTGACTGTTATGGAATAAACTAAAGTTTGCTGAATCTGCTTTGTCTTCACTCAAGTCTTCCACATTACACTTTTTAAAGACTTCCACTCGCAATTATGCTGATTTAGTTGAAAGTATAGAGCATTTGGTTATGGGCCCAGGCCCGATAAATAACCATGCATTTGTTTTTTAATGTGGAAGTGAAGATTTTTTGGAGTTGAACTTTCTCTGTGCCGATACTTTCCCGGTGTGAGCTTCGTCGACGGCTGATTCTGTGGACTTTTCCTGTAAAAAATTTTGCCGATTCCAAGGGTTCTAATCGACGGGGGCTGATGGATGCTATTCAAAACATCACCCTGCTCAACGGCAGCAACTGGGAGACATGGAAACATGAAGTAAAAGTTTTGCTGTTGCACTTCGGCGCTTGGGATTTTATTGAATCTGCAGAGGAAAGTGAGAAGCCTGTTAAAGAAAAGCTAGATTCAGTACCTTCTGAAACCGACACTACAAAGCCTGGAGATGATGGGAAAGAGACACCTACAAAACCAGAGGAGCAACTTACTTGGAGAGAAAGGCAGGATCTGAAGTTGAGGAAAAATAGAGCCTATACAATAATTTTCCAGTCCCTGAGTAAAGAATTTCGGCCATTAGTTTCCAGTACTACAGATGGAGCAACAGCATGGAGAATTCTGCATGAACACTTCGAACCAACAACGAGGGCTCGTGTGATACAGCTGCTAGATGTGTTTTTCAGTACGAGATACGTTCCAGGTGAAAATTTGGGACTGTTCTTATGTCGAGTTAAGCAAGCCGCCGAGCGTCTTAGAGATGTTGGTCATCAGTTGCAGCCTTTATACCTGGGTTACCAGATGATTCGAAGCCTCCCTGATAGCTTTCAAGCCACTGTGCAAGCAATTTATAGATGGAGCGACAAGGACTTTGTTCCTGATAAAATCGAAGCAGAGCTCTTGTTGGAGGAAAATCGTTTAAAGCTGTCCCAGAAAGATTTGGCTGATGTTAATGTTGCTTATGCCAGCGAGTCTCTTGTAAAACCAGGTAAACAAAAATTTGGTCCATGTTTTTATTGTAAACTGTATGGTCATGTAATTTCTAATTGTAAGTTCAGAATTAGTAAAAATAATGGTCGAGATTCTAAGGTTAATGCTCCTGACACATCAAGTAATAGTAAAAATAATTTTGAAGTTAAAAGTAAAAGTAATTATTCTAGACCTAATACTAAAAGTAAATTTCAAAATAAATCTTTTAAAGTTAATTCTAAAAATAAATCTTTTCAATCAGAAACCAGTAATATTGAATGTAAAACAACTTTTAATCATACCTTCTCTGAACTGGAATGTAGTTTAATTGAACTTTCTCCCGAACTGTGCGAGGCAAATTCCTCAGATCTGGGCTACGGAAATACCCAATGGGTTTTTGATACGGCCGCTACAGCGCATTTTTGTAGCAATAAAAAATTATTTTTTGACTTTCAGCCAGTATCTGATTTGCACATGTCTCTTGCAGTTGGGGAGAGAGAATGTCCAGTTGAGGGAAAGGGTACAATTCAATTTTTAATAAAATGTAAAAATGGTAAATTTAATCGTATTATTTTAAAAGATGTTTTGTTTAATCCTCATTTAAGAAGAAATTTACTGTCAGGAGCAAAGCTTGAAAAATTAGGACTTAATTTTGCTGGTAAAAATGGAAAAGTTTTTGTATTTGATAAAAATGGTAATGAGCTATTTTATGCATTGAGAAAAAATGACTTGTATTTTTTAAAACCCTCTAAGTACATAACTCAATGTGAAGGAAATAACAACTCAGTCAATTTTTCAGCAAATCAAATAGAAAAAGTAAATGTTAATGAATTGTGGCATGAAAGATTCTGCCATATTAACAGCGAATATGTAGTTAACACAAGTAAACTTAAATGTGTTAATGGTTTGCCGATGCTATCAAAATTGACTGAGGATTGTATTTCTTGCAAGTTAGCCAAATCAAAACGAATATCATTTAAACCAACAGGTCACATAAGGTCAAAATTTCCTCTCCAGCTGCTGCATATGGACCTTTGCGGCCCATTTCCGGTTGCGTCTCATGGGGGTAGTCGTTATTTTTTGTCTATACTAGATGATTTTTCTAGAAAAGTTACAGTTTATACTCTGAAAAATAAGTCTGACGTTTTTGAGACCTTTCTTAAATATCAGAAAAGAGCCGAAAGGTTTTTGGATAAGAAAGTAGTCTCAGTCAGAACGGACGGAGGCCTTGAGTTTTGTAACCAAGAATTTGACAAATTTTTAGACGATCAGGGAATAAAACACGAAAAGACGAACCCGTATTCTCCGGAAATGAACGGTTCCGCAGAACGTTTCAATTTAACAGCCCTCGATGGAATAAAAACCCTTCTTAACTCTAGCGGTTTATCCCAGAAATTTTGGGCGGAGGCTCTTTTGTGTTTCACCTATGTGTGGAATAGAGTCTGTCATAAAAATTTTAAACAAACGCCCTTTGAATTATATTGTGGGAGAAAACCTTCTGTATCTCATTTTAAAAAGTTTGGTTGTCTAGCTTATGTTGGTATACCTAAACAAAACAGGAAAAAGCTCGATATGAGAGCTAAACTGGGTATAATGTGTGGGTATGCACAAACTACAAAAGGTTACCGCATTTGGCTAATAGATGAACAAAAAATTTTTGAGACTATAAATGTAAGGTTTGATGAGAGTAAAAGGGGGGTGGATGTCATAAAAGAATCTAAATTTCCATCTTTTTCATATTTTGACTTTCCTGAGGATGGGGATATTTTGCCTGTAATAGATGAAATTTTTGAATCTAAAAATAGATGTGATAGCCCGTCCGATTTAAAGGAAAGCAGTTTAAAATGTCAGAGTCCTGTAAAAATAGTTTCTGGAGTTAAAACGGATGGAAATTTGGATTTAATACCATGTACATCCATTAATTGGGTAAGAAGTGCTGTTCCTCGTAAAAATGAACCAAGGACAGACATTTATTATGGTATAGAGGGTACTAGGGTTAAATTGAGGTCCACAAATGATGCAGTTAGGTATTGTGCAGCAAATAACATAAAATTTGATGAAAATTTTTTTGATTTTAGGGGTAAAAATTGTCAATCAGGTAAAGTTTCAAATTTTTTTAATGAAGCAAATTTAGTAGAGGTTAAAATCCCCAGGAGCTGTTAAAACCCCTGAAGCATCTGAGTGGGAGGAGGCTATGAACCAGGAAATGCAGGTCATGTATGACCGCAATGTTTGGGATTTAGTCGAACCACCAAAAGATGCACAAATTTTGGGTAACAGATGGGTCTATACCGTAAAAAGAGATCAAAATAATGAAATTGTAAGATTCAAAGCACGCCTTGTGGCTCAGGGGTATAACCAAGTTAAAGGTTTAAGTTATGATGAAGTATTCAGTCCTGTTGTCAGTTTTTCCATAATAAGACTCTTTTTCAGTATTTTTGTATGTTTTTTTTAAATGGTTAAACATTCAAGTTGATGTAAACAATGCATATTTATATGCAGATTTGGATAAGGTCATCTATATGCAGCAGCCGGAAGGTTTTGTTTTAGAACAAGGTAAAGTTTGTAAATTAAATAAATCACTGTATGGTCTCCACCAGAGTGGAAGACAATGGTTTTTTGAAATTGACGATGTTCTTTTAAAATTAAATTTTCAAAAACTTAACTGGTGTAATTGTGTCTATTTATTAAAAGATAAACTTGTTCTTTTGCTGTATGTAGATGATATTATCATATTTGGAAAAACTGAAAGTGATTTGGAATTTGGTGTAGATTTATTAAAGAAATTTTTTAATTTAAAGGTTCTAGGGAAAACAAAGAAGCTCTTGGGCATAGAATTTGAAGAGGATGGTGATAAATTGTATATACACCAAACTTCTTATATAAATAAGGTTTGTGATTTGTATTCTAAATATAAATTTCCCATTAGCTCTGTACCTATGTCTAAAGGACTTGTTTTATCAAAATTGGACTCTCCTGTAAATCATCAAGAAATAGAAGAAATGTCTAAGTATCCCTACAGAAACCTAATTGGATGTTTAAGTTTTATTGCTGGTCGAACACGACCCGATATAATGTATGCAGTAAATCTACTTTCCCAATTCCAATCTAATCCCGGTATAAGACATTGGCATAGTTTATTAAAATTACTTGGTTATTTACAATATACAAAAGATTTTAAATTAGAATTATCCAGAGTAAATGAACTAAAACTTTATTGTTATTCAGATTCAGACTTTGCTGCAAATCGTGATGACAGGGTTTCCATAGGAGGTTACATTTTACTTTTAGATAGGGCGCCAATTTCTTGGAAAACCTTTAAGCAAAAATGCATTAGCCTCTCTACTATGGAAGCTGAATATGTTACTCTCACAGAAGCAGCAAAGGAATTGATGTGGATGAAAAATGTAATTGAAAATGAAAGTTTAAAATTAAATTTAATTGAATGTTCTTTATTCTGTGATAATCAGGCAGCAATTTCTTTTTCTAATTCACCAGTTGAAAATCAAAAGACCAAACATATCCACATCAAATATTTATTTCTCAGGAATTTAATTTATGATAAAGTTTTTAAATTAAAATATATTTCTAGTAAATTAAATTTAGCAGATCCATTTACGAAACCGCAAGTAAAAGAACAATTAATGAAATTTTGTAGGCAAATTTTCAAAATTTAACTCACAATTATAGTTACTCTGTTCATTGCCATGTCCATTGACATGACATTGATCAGACTATTTTTTTTTTATAAAATTAAAATTTGTTTAATGATAGAGAGATGAAAAAAAAAAAAAAAAAAGTTTATACAATTTGGTCGATTCTGATTAGTACCGGGCCGGTGATCTGTAAAATTTTCCCCGACTCGATAGTAATTAGACAGACTGTTTTTTTTATTGAATATTGTATTTTTGAATAAGTGTATTTTTGAATAAATTTATGTAAATTTTTTTGTAATACCCTGGAGAGGCTAAAAAGGGGGCTGCTTGTTGTCATGTTGGTTAAAAATAAGTTTAAAGTTAAGTCAAAAATAAACAGAACATGACATACTTTAGTTTTACCCTCTCCAGTGTAATAAAAACTTCGTCGAATCGCCATTGCATTTCAGCCGAACTGCCGGCATGCCGAGATAAAAATACGTGACTTTTGAGTGTTCCAGTGCCGTGATTTATTGAATCACCGGTGATTGAACTGTTCACGTTCGTTCAGGAAACTCGATCGGCGGTGCATTCGGAAAGGGGTTTCGTCGGATCAACCAATGGCGATTCTACGTTGGTTTTTCTCTTTGAATTGTGAATGGCAACATCTGTGAAGTAGAGTTCTGTTTGTATATAAAGACAGCTGTGTTCGATGTATTTTCGCCTTCATCTTGCTAGCCATTATTGCTGGTTTAGCAGCTGCTGCAGTTTTGTTTATTAATGGCTTAAAGAAGTAATTGAAATGTTTTAAGTTTATTTTATTTTTAAGCATAAGCTATGCTTATTTTTTCTCATCTGTATATAATCATCTTGACTGTTATGGAATAAACTAAAGTTTGCTGAATCTGCTTTGTCTTCACTCAAGTCTTCCACATTACACTTTTTAAAGACTTCCACTCGCAATTATGCTGATTTAGTTGAAAGTATAGAGCAATAAATATTTAAGAAAAAGGATTCTGCATCGAAATACCACTATTTTCTAATAGTAATTTTTTTTTAAATGTTATATTCTTGCTTTAACTTTTTGAAACTTTGTGATAATTTATCGCTTATGATATAATTTTATTAAAAAAAAGTTACATTTCGGCGTGAAAGAGGATGTGGTTGCGAACAAAATCAGCAAATATAACGGAAATTCTATGTTTTAAAGCACTGCGAACTCAAGTAACACATCTACTAATAGGTTGTTTAACGGAGTTTCATTCAGATACAATTTTGTTAATAATAGAGTACGCTCCCTGATGTTGGAATGAGGAACTAATATAACGTGGCTTAGAATATGAACTTGCTGGCTTCGCCCGCTATCGGGCTGGCGTGGGCAGCGGGGATATGGTTCGAATTTCGTTCGCTTCGAGGTTCTTTCGAAAAGGAGGGTTACATTCGGTGATGCGTGCTCAGCACGCTTGTTACGATTTAGTTTTTGTTCGCTTCAAAGTTCATTCGAAAAGGAAGAGGGCATTCGGCAGTACGCGTGCAGCACACCTGCTATACGCTGCCGCAGGCTGTGGGGACGCGGCTGAAGAACTGATGCACGGAATTTAATAAAAATTTATATTCAGGTAGTCTTTGATCTAAATTGATGCTGATTAGTTTTTGGTGTAAATCGTTCATCAGGTGGAGCTACTGTTTTGCATTTTTTACGATTTACGCATCAGCTTTATCTTAATAGCTAATACAATCAAATTTCCATCGAACTTTAGATTCAGTTCGTCTATGACATGAGTTGGTGTTGTTTCTATTTTGAAGTGAATCACTCAACATGGCTATGATATGCTGCTTATTTCACAATTTTCACAATAGCTGTATCTCAAGAACTAATAGACGGAATTTAATAAAAATTTATATTCAGATAGTCCCTGATATAAATCGATACTGATTACTTTTTCATGTAAATAGTTCAACAGATGGCGCTTCTAAAGTGCGTTTTTACTGATTTGCATTAACGCTATTTCAATAACTAATTTACGGATTTTCATCAAACTTCCGAATCAGTAAATCCGTGATATGAACTAAATCTTTTTACGTATTCGTGTTAATTGCTCAATAGGTGGCGCTGTTGTGCTCGATTTTCTTGATTCCTGAAATAGTTTTGTTGCAAGAATTAATGCACGAATTTTCATCAAACTTTAGATTCAGTAAGTCCCTGATATAAATTAGCATTCTGTAGTTTTTGGAGTAAATCTCTTGAAAGGTAGGGCCGCTATATGGTATTAATCGTGATTATTGCAATAGCTCTATCTCCGGATATAATGCATGGATATTCATGAAACTCCAGATTCTGTTAGTCCTTGATATAAAAAAGTACAAAAGTACTTTTTAGTTTTTGGAGTAAATTGTGCAACAGGTGGCGCTGCTATGTGGCATTATTCATGATTATCGCAGTAGTTCTATCTCAAGAAGAAACGCACGGATTTTCATCAAACTTCAAATTCAGTTTGTCCCTGATATAAATTAATATTCTTTTATATTTAGAGTAAATGGCTTAATAGGTAGCGCTTCTATCCAGTTTTTTAGGATTTCTGCGATAATTCAAGTATCTCATATAGTACTAATACACAGATTTTCATCAAATTTCAGATTGAATTAGAATTTGAAAGACGTTACGGATTTTTCAAAAAGTTCCGGCAAGAATTTAACATTTTTACAAAAATTGCTATTAGAAAATAGTGGTATTTCGATGCGGAATCCTTCTTCTTAAGTATTTATCATCCTGTTTCTTTCTCTTCGATTCAACATTCGTAAATACCTAAATCGCGTTGTATTAGTTCCAAATTCCAACACCAGGGTGCTCGCATTAGTTCCACATTTCATCACCAGGGAATGCACCTTATTACCAACAAAACTGTATCTTAAGAAAACTCCGTTAAAGAATCTTTCAGTAAATGTCGATGTTGCGGTGCTTTAAAACAAGAATTTAAGATTTTTGCAAAAATCACTATTCTTAAATAATAGCATTAAACGCGAAATACATTTTTATAAATTTATATCATATGTCATAAACTATCTTAAAGTTTCAAATAGATTAACCTAGATTTTCCGTTATATTTCCTGATTTTGTTTGTCCCCCCCCCCCCCCCCCCCCCCCTCTTTCCCTTTCGTAATGGGACTTTTTATACAATTTTTTATCACGTGTTGTAAACTATCACAAAGTTTCAACAATTCCAACAAGAATTTAACATTTTTACAAAAATTACTAATAGAAAATAGTGGTATTTGACGCGGCAACTTTTTTCTCAAATATTTAACATCATGTTATATTATGTTTCAAAAAATGGTAATATTTAATTAGCAGCTAAAACTTAAATAAAAAAAAAAAAAAAAAAAAAAAAAAAAAAAAACCGCTGAGCTTTTTTTAAAAAAATCTAGCGTCCCCTTACTCTACCCCCCCCCCCCCCCCCCCGTATCCTAAATTTCAAGTTTTATGTTTTATTTAAGCCTTTTCTTATTTTTAAAAGAATTCGGATATTTACTTTTTTAACATGAACAATTTCGCGTGAAGTGATGTGGGTGAAAACCAATATCTGTTACGAATTAAAAATATTTTCATAAAACAAAAAGTTTCCATCCGATTGAAAAAATAATCCGCTCTATCTTTATATTTAAACTCAGAACCCCCAAAATTAAGCAGGTAAACGCCTTATCAGAAGAAACCTACATCCAAAATTTGAAACAAATCCGTAAATTATCGGTGAAAAACTTATTTACATAAATTAAGAGTGTTACCCCCCCATTCCTCCTTTCTTTATATGTAAACAATGAACACCCACAACTAATCATGGATGTACCTTTTCAAACTGATATTGTACCTAAAATTTTTATAAAATCTGATACTTTTGCATGGAAAACTGATTTAACGAAAATAAGGAGGGGGGGGGGGGGGGGGGTACAGATTAGCCTTTTGTTCCCCTTCCCTTATTCTTATCCAATGAACCCCTGAACAGGAAAGTTCGTTATTAGGATAAATCTATGTCCAAATTTTGAAGCAAATTGGATATTTCTATCAGGATTTATCGCATTACGTACATACATACGTACATGGTTACATACACACACAGAGAATCTGCGAGCACATTAGCTCTCATACTTTGATAGTCTGTGAGCTAAAATCGCGTCAAACTGCATTGGCCTAGGCTAAATTAGATAAAAACTAGAAAGTTGGCGCTGTGGCGGTCTTTAGATTAAAAAATATCATGCCAAATTGAATTGGCCTAGGACAATCTAGTTCGGCCTAGGATAAACTAGTTCAAACCAATGAATAGCAGGCTAAACTAGTTCATCCTAATGACCCTTTCGGCCAAACTAGTTTGGCCTAGGAAAATCTAGTTTATCCGATGGGCGTTCGGATAGACTAGTTTGGCCTAGGAAAAACTAGTTTATCCGATGGGCATTCGGATAGACTAGTTTGGCCTAGGAAAAACTAGTTTATCCGATGGGCATTCGGATAGACTAGTTTGGCCTAGGAAAAACCAGTTTATCCGATGGGCGTTAGGATAGACTAGTTTGGACTAGGCCAATCTAGTTTGGCCTAAAATCGGGTTTGGCCTGTAACATATATAAGTTTAAATTCTTTAATCTGTTTATGTTATTTGTATATTTAAATTTGCTACACAGTTTTCTATTGTACAACAATATTTCTTGCTTAAAATGCCTTTTTTTGTAATATCTTTAATCATTTAACAAACCCCTCATTAGTTTCATTTAATATTTATATACGTTGTGTATATAGTTTCTTTTTCTTTTCGTAACTTTAATTGCTTTAATCTATTTATTTTATTTTTATAATTTCTTAGTTATTTAAATTTCTATGTTGTTTTACATAATTGTACTTAATTTTATAAGCAATGTATTTTGCTGAAAACGCATTTTTTTAGCGTGTTGTTTAACTTTACTTCTTTAAATTTTCTTTTAATTGGTTTCTGAAACAAATTCCAGTAAGAAACAAATCTGTAGCAATTTAAAAAATATATGTTGGTTCTTTACATTTGTCACCACACTAAGAATCTAAAATTTTGCTCAGCTTCACCCCTTGCTTGACTTTTTGTCAATGAGTACCCGCCCTGATATAAATTTAATCCCATCAATATATATCCCACTTTGTTAGTTAAGTTTTTCTACTAGTTGAAGTTTGTTTAACACCTGTAGTTTTTAACTGCATATCAGTTTTGAGGGAAAAACAATGGCGAAAGAGTCTTTAAAAATTATAATAAATAGGCAAATACTTTACATAAAATAACCAAAAAAGTGAACAATGCTGCACATAACAATACAGCTTATATATTTAGCCCCATCCACACAAACACTAAAAGGATGACCTGCTTCTAAATGTATTTTTTAAAAATAGTTCAAAAATAGAAGCTGAGAGGTGTTTCATTTTTGTTGGATGTTTAGAAGTACTCCAGGAACTTAACCCCTTAACTGTGGCATTGTTTTCAACAACATAAATTAAAAATAGGAGCTGTAAACCACATTTTCCATACTAAAATAGTTGTTTTACTTAATCAAAAAACATCTGCCAATCAATAAAGAAAAATTTTCAGTTAAAAATTTGTGGTGTCAAAAAGCTTTAAGTAACGAAGCGTGCAAAGAGTTCCTGCCTGAAGTCAGTTCGGGCAACACAGTTAAGAGGTTAAAGAAGAATGAAAAAATATTTCATAATCAAATGATTCTATTACAGATAGGCAACGACTAGCAAAAATATGTTATTAATTACTCATAGCTGACTGGAACTACTTTTTTTTTTTTTTTTTTTTTTTTCGCGAGTAGCCTATTGGAAACAAAAACTGCACAACTTACCTTTTTTTTCTATGTGTGTGTGATTTTTGCCATAAATAATAATATTTTATATCAGCCCCAATTCAATGCATAATCCAAACTGGTTACAATTTTGATATACAATTCCAAGTTCATACTGGAAATTTCAAAAGAAAATTTTTTATTTTAAAAATGGATGTCATTAACCTCTTAACATTATTGCTTGAATATCGTTTGGGTAAGAAAGAGTTTGTTTTCCTTGTCACTAAAAGTTTTCAGAAATCACGAATTTTTAAAAATAATTTTTGTTGTGTTTGAAGGAAATATCTCGATAAGATATTTTAATAAAAAAGATGGTTTATCCTTATATTTATTTTATTGTGTCCAATACTAGTAACATCAAATAAAACTTTTAAAGGGTTATATATTAGAAAATTTGATTTTTAAAATTCCTAGAATGAATTTAGAAATTCTGTATGAAGAAAGGGCCAAGCTGAGAACCTTTGCCCAATGTTGGAAATTACTGGCCCGGATTTTTATCCAGCACATTTTTATCTGCTCCATAGGCATTATTAAAAAACATTAATTTGTAAACCACAGAGTATTGTTGGGTTCAGGGGCTCCACCTTAGAAAATCTTCCTAGAAAGGGCTCAGCCGAAAAATTTGGGAACCGCTGCCTTAGATGAAGACACCCGGGCAGAATTTTATACAAAATTTTAAATCAAAACAAATTTAAAGGTCAATAAATATTCCTAAAAAAATACAGCATATAAAATATCGAAATCAAAATGTACATCGAAATTTTCTTACCTTTAATAAAAGCATTGGATCTTCTATTCTCTTAAATAATGCTTTGGCCCACGATATTCTTTTAGAATAATATATACCAGAAGAATTTTGATCATCTTTTTTCCTTTTATAAATCTTAAAAATAAAGATATTTTGATACATTATTTGGATTTCACTGTTTTACATAATTATCAATATATAATTAAAACACAAATTAAGCAAAGATTCAAATTATCTGATTTTAAATTAAAGAGAGTCCACTGTACATATATTTATATATACAAATAAATTAATATAAAACAGAACTTTATCTCATAAAACAATAGTGATTTATCTAAAGGATTCACTTTATAATTTATTTCATAGAATAATTAGTCATTTGAAAACGATGGAAATCAATTTCTTTTCTCAAACGATCAGTCTTTTTCAATATGTTTGTCTGCATTTGAAATTAAAAATTTGGCATTTTACTAAAGAAACCATTTCGTGCCTTTCCTTTTTGGAATGGTGTGCTTAGAAAATTGATTGTTAAGATAATGGTGACATATATTCGCAATTCCTCTTATGACTACTTTTTTAGAGCAATTAATCATTTAAAAGCAGTAACAATCAACTTCCTTTCTAATTTTTTTTTTTTTTAATTTATTTGTACGTAATTAATATCAGAAGTTCTAAATTGTTGTTAATACAAACCTATCGCGCTTTCCTTTACGAACTTGGGTGTTCAGACATTTGTGTAAAACATGGAAAGATGGCTGCCAAGCCCCTCATGCATAATTTTAGAACATTTGAATTTTCAAAAACATGTTATGATGTATTTAGTATAAGAAAAAAGGATTTCTATCAACATATACGAAGGCACTCGACTTACTAAAGATAATTTTTTTAATGGAAAATGTTAAATAAGAACCATAATATAAGCTTGGAAATTTGATATCACATCATTTTTTAGCTACAGCTTTAACCTTTTTCTTTTTTTTTAGCTTGGCCTTTTTTTTTTACTTTAGAAAAATTGTTTTTTAGTGGATATCATTTCTTTTTTTTAAGCAGATTATGTATAACTTAAATAGTTCTACTCATTCTAATTAAAATGAGTTTTAGTATAACCTTTGCAAATAGTGAGCAAACACAATATTTATTATTTGCTTTGATTTTTTTGTTGACCCGTAATTGTCTCCTTATCAAATGAACATTGATAAATATGATCTGTATAGTCTTTATAATTTTGAATTTCCATTTCTTTTTAACCACACAAATTAATGATTTTTGATGACTAGATTATACATCTTTAATATCCTGAAGTATCGCAGTCCAAATTTAATGTTTAAAATAAATTAAAATCAAATATATTGATACGATCTAAGTTAAATTAAATTTATAAAAAAGAAAACCGAAAAATGTAAGATTAAATATCTTCTTATACATACATTACATAATCCTCACTATTCTCGGATGAAAACAAACGACTACATCCTTTTGTCAAACTTCACGAAAAAAAAACTTCATATGAAAATTTACTTATTTTACGAATATAATAGTAACATTTAGACTTGAAGTTACTGTTAAAATATATGTACTCATATAAGCTATTGCAAATAGCAAAAATGACATACTTCGATAGTTTCAGAGAGCAATAACATACAAGCAATAACCTACAAGTGAGCCACTAGTGTTATTAATTTTGGGCTTATGCACCACTTCACTTCCGGCAGACATGGATCATTAGATTCCCCTATGACTACTCTTCCATAATATAAAGGATTTTTTCTTGCGTTTGATAAATTAGGGTTTTGTACGGTCGGCTCTTGGACTATTCCAATTGACTAAAATATTTTATCGATTTTTTAATGTCAACTGATTTACAATTCCGATCGCTGTATAAAAGAATAAAACAAACTTTGCCAGATTGTATGGATGTGTATCCTCAAGTTGTGTTTTGGCATTCTTTTAGTAATTAAGTTTATATTTGTAGTTAAATTTTTAAATATTTTATTTTTGTTAACTGGGGGGATCTGCCCCCTACCAGCTACGTTCGTCAACCCCTGTTCAAGCATCAAAGACTCAAAAAACACGCTAATTTGATTGGATTTTTAAAGATAACGAAACATTGAGCTATATATATTTGGTAAAGATTTTAAATGCAATGTTTAAATTTTATGTAGATTTCATTAAATTTTTCTTACCTTTTTATTATTCACGCAAAAACATTTTTGTTTGAAAGGAAATTTTATTTGTGCCATCTTAGAATTCACAACAATCGTGAAAAAGTCGGAAATTTAGAATTTTTTTAGGAAGTTCTCAGCTTCTTTTGCGTTTTGATTTTGATTTATATATATATATATATATTTTGAGACAGTTCGTTAAGATGTATTTTTATTTTAAAAGTAACCATCATACCGAATTACAAGTTTTTATCTTCAACCTATGACAAGAATAGCAATTTAGAACTGTTTTATTAATGGGATTTCTTAATAAATTCCGAATTTTTTTAAACTCTTCTGTGTCAACGTTTACATTTTAAAATTCACATTTGTTTTAACGGTAACATCTTAAATGTGTCTGGTAATGTTTTTAATCATTTCTTACACTTAAATTTAAATTTTTTTGGAAACTGTTCTTAGTGAGCATTTACATTTTAAAACTACCAATTATGCCAAACTTCAGTATTATTTCCCTAAAGGTATCACACTAATCGCAATTTTTGATCATTTTTTACTCATACATACGATCCAGGATAGTAGTACCAGCATAAAACAAAGCCTATGTTGGAGCATAAGTGGGCAGATTAATTTTCCCATCTTTAATTTTCAAATTGGTTCTGTAGTTCCAGAGATTACCTTTTATAAACATTTTACGGTAAAATCGTATTTCATCATACACTGACGTCAAAATAATCAGTGTTGATTCTCTGCTCATGCACAAAATGAATATTATTTACCATGGTACTCTTTTTATATAAAAATCACACTCAACTCAACTTTTTAAACAAATTTTGTTTACATCAGGAATGAAATTTTAAATGCCAATAACTTTAAATGACTACATTTTACAAGATATCTCATCCCTCAAAAATTAATTTATTTTAAAGATCTATTTAAAAATTAACTTTTATACTGTTTTATTAAAAAAAAAATCTCGAGGAAAAATATCCTTTTGGCACATTAAACTTCAATTGATGGTACCTAAACTAATTTGCGCTACTGTAATGTAGATAGTACACTATCGTTGGCAGCTTAATTGCATTTGGCATAATTTGTTAACTAAATAACAGTTTTTTGCTTTTTTAAAATAGAAATTTTATTTTTTTAAAACTTAATTTTGCAAAAGCACATAGATTGAATAACCTGTCCGAAAATGCACTTTATACGTTTTTCTGTCCGTTATTTAAGTATGTACCTTGATTGAAAAAAAAAAAAATGTTTGACAAAGAAAAGTGATCATTTTCAGTATCTTGACGATTTAAAAAAATCCTGTATCTCTGTTTAAGCTTTTCTTCATTGATTCTCTTAGCTTTTGTTGTATTTCTCTGCAATGCTTTTTTAAAAAAATATCTGAAATTTTAAAATGCTATGTTTGGTCGATTTAACATGGGAAAGTTGTCTCGAGTATATTAAGCAGTTAAGCGGTCTTGATGTTTTTGGTGTTTGCTTGTTTGGCGGGCATATTATTTCTTTTCTAGCTTGGCTTGGCAGAACACCAGCAGAATTTTGATCCTCTTTCTTCCTTTTATAAATCTTAAAAATAAAGATATTTTGATACAATATTTAGATTTCACTGTTTTACATAACTATCAATATATAATTAAAACACAAATTAAGCGAAGATTCGAATTAAAAGATTTTGAATTAAGGAGAGTCCACTGTATATATATTTATATATACAAATAAATTAATATAAAACTAAATCTACATTATTTTCCATAATATTTATTTATTTTGAAGGGGAGGGGAGGAGGAGATAAAACAAATTATGCCAATCTACAAGTTTATATAATGCATATCATATATTGTAATAGAGTCCTTGTGATTAAATTATGTATTATTTTTTAAAAAAGATTATAATTATACTTATAACTTGATGTAAATTAATATAGGGAAGATTAAAAGAGGAGTGGAAACACTTGCAATAATTCTTGAAAAAAAAAAAAAAAAAAAAGATTTATTTTTAACTTATGATTCTTCTGCAAGATGGAGTAATCATTACATCATACTTGTTACTATAAATATTTTTAAAAGGCAGATTTTATAAGAGAAAGGGGTAAGGGGGGGGGGGCAGAAAAAGGTGTTGTTGTTATAAAAAACATTTTTGAATTTGCCGAAATTTTTTTGGTGGTTTCTTCTAATGACTTTAGAAGATGTGTATATTTTGTTTTTCCCCCAAAAAAATTTTTTGTTACCCGCAAAAATTTCTAAAGCAGGTCACGACCCAGTATTTTTTTCGAATCGACATCTCTTTGTATTATATTATCTCAGTACACTAAGCATCAACTAAAGTAATTTTTTGCGATTTAGTAGCTAAATTGAATTATTTTGTAAATTTCATGGCTGACCTTCAGTGCAACCCGGCGTGGTTTGTCAAACTTTGTCGCAGAAAATGAAAAAATGCCATATTTGAGATTTCATGGATCCATGCACTGAGGGTCAGCCACAGTTTTGGGGGTTAATTTGTGTAGTACTACTCTGTATTAACTGAATTAGTTCATTAGTGGCATGGCACACCCTCAATGCTGACGAAAAATAGCTAATTTTGTATCTAATGAAACAAAAAAAAAAGTCTTTTTGGTGACCCTGTATTTCAGTGTACTGAGGGTCAAAGTGAAACTTGATAATTGTATTTTATAGTATGAAACCTACCTTTTAACAGACATTCGACAGAACTTTAGATAATGGCCATTTGAACACATACGGCTTACTTCAAGTCATTGTGGAAATGGAAAATATGGTAACAAAACATACAATCAACTATATACTAGACTATAACTTATTCACTATCTGTCACATTTTATAGTTCTTCTATCTTTACAAGAAGAAAGTATTGGATTCATGAAAATTTTCAAAATCCGGTTTTCAACTGATTTACATGTTTTAGGGGTAAAAAAATCCAAAAAACATGTTTTTACAAAATGTCTGTCTCTGAGTCTGTCTGTGTGCATGCGACAAAAATTTTGTGTTCGCTTTATCTCAAGAACTAATGCACTTGAATTTTCCAAAACTTTAGATTCCATGAGATCTTTATAATAAACTAGATCCAATTAGTTTTTGGTGTATATCGCTCAACAGGTGGCGCTGCTATACTGGATTATTTACAATTTCCACAATAGCCATATCTCAAGAACTAGGCATGGATTTTCATAAAACTTTATCTTTTGTTAGTACTTGATATGACATAGTGCTGATTATGTTTTGGTGCAAATCGCTCAACTGAAGGTGGTGCTGTGGTGTGTATTCGTGATTATGGCAAAAGCTCTATCTAAGGAACTAATGCACGAATTTTCATGAAATTTCAGATTCTGTTAGTCTCTTATGTATACAGTCGGACCTTGATACCTCAAATCTCTGTATTTTGAAACCCTTGATATCTCGAAAAAAAAAAATTTCCCTTGCATTTCCATCAAAATTCTTATGTATTTTTCCTTAGTTCTCAAAATATATTTTCCAAAACCCTTGATATCTCGAAATTTTTTCCACAGAATTTAGTTTGATGCTTTACTTTTTGCTATTGTCAGCTGTAGAACCAGTTTGACTGGGATGCTGGTTTTATATTTTTTAATCCCATTATTGATACAGACAACTCAAAGTGCAAGAATAGAAGGTTTTTGAAACCGAAAAAGACACAACATAATTTTTTTTAAAGCTTTGCAGTGCACATGCATCAGATGATGCAGCTACCTGTGAAGAGTGGTTTCCAGAACTTCCTTCTCTTTTAAATGACTGTAAAGCAGATGATGGGTTTAAAGCTGATGTTATTCTCCCAGGGTTTTCCCAACAAAACAGCTGCATTTAAAGATTGAGAAATTTGATGTGGAAAAAAGCAGAAACTTTGAGTAATTGTACTTTTGGTTGCAAATCAAATTGATAAAATTTCCTCCTCTTATAATAGGACGAACTCGGAGGTGCTTTGCTAACATTAAGTAATTTCTACTGCTGTTGCTTTGGAGGTCAAATACAAAGGCTTGGATGGCAAATGCTATTTGGCTGATTGGCTGATAGAAATTGGCAAAATAATGGGTTAAACAAATCGGTAAAAATTAGTAAAATATGTGTTCTCTTCTTTAGAAACAATTGTAAATCCCACTCTAATCTTACAATGCTTAAAAAAAAAAAAAAAAAAAAAAAGAAATTTAGATGTTTCATTTTTGTTGTCAAAATGACTTAGAAGTTTAGACCAGGGTATCCATCTACAACCATTTGACCAGGAGATAATCCATAGCTTCAAAATTGGTTAATGAGCCAAAATTGTGAGATACTTCCGAGTGATATCGGCAAAGGTAAAACTTCTAACACACCCATGAACATCTTATAATCAATGTGAATGGCTGACTATGCATGGGAAACATGTTACAAAAGCATTAATAAAAAAAATTTCTTGGAAGCAGGAATTTTAGAATATGTAACATCCAGTGAAGAGTGAAACAGACAAAGTTGATTTCATTTAGCAAGCAATTGAAGAAGGAGAACTGAATCCAGAACTGTGCAAATCAATACAAAAGGTTGTCACACTGAGGTTTCATTTGAAGAATTCTTCAATGTAGTAGACAATGAGTTTGAGAAGTATGGCACTATGATAGGTAAAGAGATTGTTTCGAGCATTAATGCAGAAATTTCTGATGAAGAAATTAAAGATCAACAAGAGCATGAAAAAATTACAGTGAAAGAAATCGAGGAATCAGTTAATCTGCTGCAGAGATTTGTTGAATCTCTGCAGGTTCATCAGTCGTTGAATCAAATGAAAATATTAAAATACATTTGGTACCATTACATTTGATACCATTGCTATGTTTTGTTTGAGAAAACTATACAATTGCAAAATGATTTTGTGAGATGGCCGGCTTCAATTGAGAACTTTTTCTTCTGAAACAAATGAATGCATGTCTTAATGACAAATTGTACATTATTTAATCAAAACAAGTATCCGTGTAACATAGGGATGCACAACCTTTTCAAGAGAAGGGCTGCTTACAAATAAGTCTGGGTGGTCGAGGGCCACATCAATAACATGGAGAGAATTCATTTTTGAAGGTCTGTGGTCTACAATCGGATAAAAAATGTTTTCAAAGGAAGTGGGGGATAGCATTTTAGGTTCACTTAACCAGTTAAAATATCCAATTCACTTGATAAGGATATCTCAGCAGTTTTATGTTTGTATACATAACAGATATAGCAAGGATTATTCTCAAGATGTAATAATATTCCTTGACTTTATTCAGGAGAGAAAATTTTGTTTCATTAAAAGTGCTGAAAAACAAAGATAAGTGGCTGTGCCGAAAAAAATGTGAACTTTATGAACGAAGGAGAGGATCAACAAGATTTTACTGTGTCTCATCACTGAAATTCCTGATTTTTCAACGCCCGATCAACAAAATATACAGCTATCCATGCATGATCGACCAAATTTGGGCTTTTTACGAAAGTGTTGGACAAAATTAGCAATTTTTATGAAAGCGATCGACAAAATTCGCAATTTTTACGAAACTGATCAAGAAAATTTTGATCTTTCCGCACTTGATCAACACAATTTATGATTCTTATGACACCAATCGAGAAAATTCGTGATTTTTATGAAACCGATCGACAAAATGCACAAATTTTACAAAGCCAGCTGACGAAATTCGTGATCTTTCCGAAGCCGATTGACAAAATTTGCAATATTTAGAAAACTGATTGCGAAATTAGTGATATTTCTTCGCCTGATCGATATAACTTGCGATTTTTACGAAGCCGATCGGCAAAACTAGCTATTTTTTTAAAGCACATCGACGAAATTCAAGATTTTTATGAAGCCGATTGATGAAATTCGTCAATTTTTCCTCACATGATTGGTAAAATTCAAGATTTTTCCACGGCTGATCAGCAAAAATTTTCAAATTTTCTGCACCTGATCGACGAAATTATCGATTTTTAGGAAACCGGTGGACGAAATTCGCAATTTTTACAGAGCTGATCGACGAAATTTGAGAATTTTCTTTGCATGATCGACGATATTTGCGAGTTTTACAAAGCGGATTGAGAAAACTGACAAATTTTCCCAGCCTGATCAAGAAAATTAGCATTTTTTATGAAGCCGATCGGCAAACTTATGGTCTTTTCAATTGACAAAAGTCGATTGACAAAATTCGTCATTTTTACGAACCTGATCGACGAAATTTACGATTTTTGCGAAGCCAGTCAATGAAATTCTCGATTTTTCTTCGCCTGATCGACAAAATTCCTGATTTTTCCATACTAGATAGCCGAAATTCGCGATTTTATTTGAGCCTGATCGACGAAATTTTTTCTGCTTGAGATCGATAAAATTTGCTATATTCCTGCGTCCGCTTGACAAAATTTGCAATTTTCCCGCCTTTAACAGGTGAAATCTGCATTTTTTTATGCAGCAAGAATAAATGCGCGTTTTTTTCTCCTGATAAACTTACAAAACTCACAATTCTTTCGCAGCTAATCAACGAAATTTTCAATTTTTCTGCGCATCATCGCAAATTCGCTATTTTTTCTCTCGCAATAAACCAAAAAAACATGTGATTTTTCCGCAGCTGATGAGTTTAATTTGCAATTTTTTTGTGCATCGTCAACAAATCTGACTATTTTTTCTTCCCCGATCAATGAAATGTGCGATTTTTCACGTCCAATCGACAAAATTAGCTATTTTTCTGTGCCTGATCGACAAAACTCGCGATTCTTCCGTGTCTGATCGGCTAAATTTGCTATTTTTTCTCGAGCCTCATGGGCAAAATTCGCAATTTTTTCATACCTGATGAACGAAATGTGAGATTTTTCCGCATATGATCAATGAAATTTGAGATTTTTCTGTGCCCGATCTACGAAATTTGCGATTCTTAAGTCATTGAAGAAATTTTATATTTTCCCGCGGTATATTGACGAAATTTACGATATTTTTCTGAGACTTTTGCACAAAAATTGCAATTTTTTCTTGTTGTAAATTGACGAAGTTTGCGGGCCACTTTTGGCCCACGAGCCACAGGTTCTGCATCCCTAATGTAACACAATTTTGAAATTATTAAAACTTTGAGAAGAATAATTTGCCAATTATTAGCATATTATGTGTAGTTTCTAATAAATCTTATTTTTTTGCAGCAAAAAAGCACATTGTGGGATTAAATTTTTAAAATTTTGTCAAAACCTTTAAAATTTGAAAGCAGTATATATCGAATTTTTTTCTCTTCCCCACAGATTCGAGATATCGAAGTTGTACTGTATTAGTACCCTTCAGCTTTTAGAATAAATAGCTCAACAGATGACGCTGCTATGCGGCATTATTAGTCTATTGCAATAGCTCTATCTCAGGAACTAATGAACAAATTTTCGTGAAACACCTCTTGTTGGGCAATTTACACCAAAACTAATCAACACTAATCTATATCAGGGATTTATTCAGGGCCGTAACTACCACCAGGGCAACCGGGGCACTGCCCCGGGGCCCCCAAGCCTGAGGGGCCCAAAACTGATGGTTAAAAAACTATTGATTTTAGTTTCTAGTCTAAGTTCCTATAAAATGCCTCGCACATACCTAAAAGTTAGTAATAAAAAAAATAAAAGTGCTAGAATAGATGTTTTTGCTTGTCTGTCAATACACTCCTTACGCTTCGCATGCAAAAGGAGCTCTACAGCAGACAGCAAAATGTTGTGTCGAATGTGTCATGTCTCGCCAGCATGTTTGCTGATCCCATCAAAGCTAGTATAAGGAAGAAAATATGGACTTCTAATCAATTGAATAATATAAAAAGCATCTAAAAAATTCTAGAAAATCTTTCTTCTTATCTATACTAATAAGTTAACAAAATGCTCTGTTTGTGTATGTCTGCGTATGTGTGTGTGTGTGTGTGTGTGTGTGTGTGTGTGTGTGACTGCGATGGTTAGCAAAATCTACCGTACATAGAAGTCTGAAATTTTAGGTGAAGATAGTCCAAGACAGGTCCTGATGCACCTGAGGCTCAGACTTTTAATATTTTAAGGGCCAGGGCCCTGGGCCCCTTACAATTTTTATGTGCCAAATTGTTAATAGCTTGACTCCTTTTTATCTAATCTTTTCTGTTTTGAGATACCTTTCTCCTTTTAGATATTTACGCCTTTTTACCCTTCAGTTATGACCTTGGACTCTTGGGGCCCGTTTTAGGGCCCCTTTTAATCTTTGTGATAGTAAATTGTTAATAAATTGCTTCCATTAATTTCGATCTTCATTTTTGGGATACCTGTTCCATTTAGATATTTTCAAATTTTGACATTCCATATAAGACACTGGGGCCCCCTAGATAATCATAGGGCCGACCCAGGGCCCCCTTGATCTTTTTGTGCGCTAAACATTTTTCACTCCATAAATTTCTCACCTTCTTAGTGCAAAATTTTAAAGCTGAATCTTGGAATCTTATGTCAGGACCAATACCCTGATATTTTTATTCGGGCCCTGGGGCCCTTTTTTAACGCATACCCAAACAATTGGTGCATTTTTAAAAAATATTATTCTTGCAAATAATTCATACTCTATGCTTAATTTTGACTAATTAAAGGTCTAAAGCGTTATGTACTAAAACATTTTAACATGTTTTCATGTTAGGGCCCTGATTGTATTTGTCAGTTGGCCCCTATAGGGCCCTCTATCATAGCTCCCTTAAAAATGGTCGGATTCACTAGCTTTTTTTAAACAACTTTTTAGGTCCTCCAACTACGACATGAACAACAAAAAAAATTTTTTAGACTTCAGCTACTACTATTTATGAATATTAATCGCTTTCTTGGAGCCCTTGGTGCAGCTTCTTTAAAAATGATCCAAATTGCTTTCAATTTTATTCAACATAGTTTTAGCGTCTTCCCATTATTTTAATAACTACACAAATATTTTTATACCCAACTACATGCGAAATAATTTCCTGGCCCTTTGGGGCCCGGTACAGGCCCCTTGAAGTTTTTGTACTAATAAATTGTCAATAAATTGCTTCCTTTTAATCTGATCTTCATTTTTAGGATTCTTGATTCATTTAGATATTTTAATGTTTTGACATTCTATACAAGACACTGTGTTCCCCTGTGGAATCATAGGGTCCAGCCCAGGGCCCCTCAACATTTTGTGAAATAAACATATTTCACTTCCTATATTTCTGATCTTCTTAGTGCAAAATTTTAAAGTTGCCTGGGACTCTTCTTTCAGGACCAATCCAGAAAACCTGATGTTTTCATTCGGACCCTAGGGCCCCTTTTTAAACATTTGCCCAATCAATTGGTACATTTATAAAATTATATCATTCCAAAGAATAGTTCCTACTATATGCTTAATTTTGACTGATTAAAGATCTAAAGCGTTATGTACTAAAATATTTTAACATGGTTTCATATTAGGGCCCTGGTTTTAACTGTCAGTGTTGGTCCGTACTGGGCCCCATATTATAGCTCCCTTAAAAATGGTCCAATTCACTAGATTTTTTTTTCTATCAATTTTTTATGTCCTCTCTCTACCTATTACATGAACGACACAAAAATTTCTCAGACTTCAGCTACCATTAATTTTGTTTGTCAATTGCTTTCTTGAGGCTCTTGATGCAGCTTCTTTAAACATGAACCAAATTGCTTTCAATTTTATTTAACATAGTTATAGCGTCTTTCCATCATTTTACTAACTACAAAAAATATCTTTATACCCAACTACATGCAAAATAAATTCCTAGCCCCTTGGGGCCCGTTGAAGTTTTTGTAATAATAAATTGTTAATAAATTGTTTCCTTTTAATCCTTTCATTTTTAGGATTCTTTATTCATTTAGATATTTTAATGTTTTGACATTCCATATAAGACACTTTGGCCTCCTGTGGAATCACAGGGCTCAGTCTAGGGCCCCTGAACATTTTGTGAGGCAAACATAGTTCACTCTTTAAATTTATCCTCTTCTCAGTGCAAATATTTTAAATTTGAGTCTTGGACTCTTCTTTCAGGGACAAGATTCTCATATTTTCATCCGCGGCTAGGACCCTTTTTTAAAACATTTTCCGAATCAATTTGTGCATTTAGATAAAATATTATTAAAATGAATAATTCATACCCTATGATTAATTTTGACTAATTGTAGATCTAAAGAGCTAAGTACTAAGATACTTTAACATGTTTTCCTGTTAGGGCCCTCTTTTTAACTGTCAGTTGTCCTTTTTGGGCCCTTACTATAAATCCCTTTAAAATGGTTAAATTAACTCCTGTTTTTAAACAACTTCTTAAATCCATCAGGTACTAAGAACCCGCCATAGTCTAGCTACCACCAATTTTGAATATTAATCGCGTTCTTGGGGCCGTTGGTGCAATTTCTTTAAAAATGATCCGGATTGCTTGCAATTGTCTTACACATTGCTTTAGCGTCCTCCCATTACTTTAATAACTACAAAAAATATTTTATACCCAACTACATGCGAAATAAGTTCCTGGCCCCTTGAAGATTTTGTACCATCATAAATTGCTATTAAACTGCCCTCTCTTAATCCAATCTTCATTTTTGGAACTATTTTTTCACTTAGTTATTCCCATGTTCTTACATTTCATTTAAAAGCCTGAGACTCCCTATGGTCTCGGCTCAAGCATCTTGAAATTTTTGTTCTCCATGCACATTTCACCCACTTACTATCAAACCTTCTCAATGCATAAATTTAAAGTTGAATTTTGGACTCTTATTTCAGGACCTACACCCTGATGTTTTTATTGAGGTCCAAAGGCCTTTTTTAAAGCATTTACTCACTTTTTTATGCATTTCTTTAAAATATTATTTAACGAATAATTCATATCCTACGCTTAATTTTGACTAATTGTAGATCTAAAGTGTTAATTGTTTTCTTAAGGTTATCATAACGTGTCCCGGGCAATGCTAGATGGGTCAACTAGTCTATTAATAAATACATAAAATCGAAAAAAAAAATTATCACAATCCATCTTTCAAAAGGTTTTTAAACAGAAACGCATGATTAAGTTACATATACTCAAAAATGAACCTAAATAAAATGCTCTTTAAAGTATTCAACCAATCAGAAGTCCGTATTTTCTTCCCTATGCTAACTTCAGTGGGATCGGCAAAAATGGCGTCGCCGCCAAGTGCCTGCCGAGTAGAGTTGTCCAATTCTACATTTTTTAGTCATTTTTGGATCTTTTCATACTATGTACATTTAAATAATGGTGTGCGAGAAAAAAAAATATGTCCGGGGCAAAGTTTCAATTTGCCCTCCCTGGGGGGCCCCCCCTTTCAGAAGTTTTGCCCCGGGGCCCCCAAGTTTATAGTTACGGCCCTGGATTTATTGAATCGGAAGTTTGATGAAAATTTGTGATTATCTTATTCCTGTCATCAAGAATGTTCATGATGAATATTCTTGAGATATGGCTATTGTGGAAATTGTAAATAATCCAGCATAGCAACACCACCTGTTGAGTGAAATACATGAAAAACTAATTAGATCTAGTTCATATCAAGATCTCACAGAATCTAAAGTTTTGTGAAATTCAAGTGCATTATTTCTTGAGACAAATCGGCCACAAAATTTTTGTTACATACACAGAGAAAGATATTTTGTAAAAAAATGTATTTTTGTGTTTTCTAACCCCTAAAACATGTAAATCAGTCGAAAATGGGATTTCAAAAATTTTCACGAATCCAATACTTTTTTCTTGTAAAGATAAAAGAAAGTAAAAAATATCACATATAGTGAATAATTTATATTCTAGTCAGGGGTGATTCTGGATGAAATTTTTTTTTCGGAAATTCACATCGCATTTTCGGAAATCGGCGGCAGGGGGAGGGAGGGGGTCATGAGTCTTTCAACCCTCCAGCGATCTTCGGACAAAATCGGCGTTTTCCCGCTATCTTCAGACGAAATCAGCAATATTTTAGCAAAATCGGCGGTTTTTCCGCGATCTTTTGACGAAATCGGCGTTTTCCCATTTTTTTTAAGTGAAATCATCGTTTTTTCGGCGATCTTTAGAAAAAATTTACATTTTTACGCGATTTTTTCTTGAAAACGGCGTTTTATTCCCGCGATCTTTTGACGAAATCGGCGTTTTTTCCGTTATCTTTAGATGAAATCGGCGCATTTTTTCAAATATTCTTTTGACAAATTATTTTTAAGCGATCTTTTATAGAAAACGGCGTTTTTTCCCGCGATCTTTTAACAAAATCGGCGTTATATCCGCAATCTTTAGACGAAATCAGCGTTTTCCCGCGGACTACAGAAGAAATCAACGTTTTATCTGCGATATTTGGAGAAATTGCCGTTTTTTCCGCGATCCGCACAGGAAATTCGCTTTTTTTTATTCATCTTTTGACAAAGTTCGTTTACAAGAACATTGACGAAATCGTCGTTTTTCCACGAAATATTGACGAAATGTATGCTATTTCGGCAATCCTTTCACGAAATTTGCATTTCTACAAAATTGTTTTTTCCGCACGCAAAACCGTACAAGTTGGCAACTATGCTGAACTGATAACCCAATTTCAAATTTTCGGAAGAGAATGCCTTGAATTTTCGGAAATTTCGGACGAGAATCGCCCCTCAGTCTAGTATATAGTTAATTGTATGTTTTGTTACCATATTTTCCATTTCCACAATGGCTTGAAGTAAGCTATGTATGTTCGCATGGCCATTAGCCAAAGTTCTGTCAAATGCCTGTTAAAAGGTAGGTTTCATGCTATAAAATACAATCATCAAGTTCCACTTTGACCCTCAGTGCAATGAAATACAGGGTCACCAAAGAGACTTTTTTTTTTGTTTCATTAGATACAAAATTAGCTATTTTTCGGCAGCACTGAGTGTAAGCCATACAACTAATGAGCTAATTCAGTTAATACTGAATAGTACTACACAAGTTAAACCCCAAAACTGTGGCTGACCCTCAGTGAATGGATCCATGAGGTCTCAAATATGGCATTTTTTCACTTTCCACGACAAAGTTTGATGAACCACGCCAGGTTGCACTGAAGGTCAGCCATGAAATTCACAAAATAATTCAATTTAGCTACTAAATGTAATGTTGTAGTCACAAAAGTTACTTTGGCTGAGCCTTAGTGCACAGAGATAATTTTTGAGGATTTTGGATAAGATTTTTTGGGGGAAAAACATAATATACGTATCTTCTAAAATCATTAGAAAAAAAAAAAAAAAAAAACACCAAAAAAATTTCGGCAAAATCAAAAATGGTGTATATAATGACCAGCCTGATTGATAAAATCTGCCTCTTAATTGTAAGTGCTCACGAGTTTGTGGCAGCAAAAGATTATTTTACAAAATTGAAAGTAAGAAACTACTCAGATTTTTAATATAAATTTTCAATATTTTCTTTTGTTGCTAAGGGACCGTTCAAGTATTACGTAAGCACTAAAGGGGGAGGGAGGGGTCCAGAGTCTGCTTATTTTTTCTTACAAGGGGGAGGGCGGGTCACGACAATTCTTACGTAAGCATTAAACAACGAAGTAACTGCAGTTCAAATTCACCAAGCAAACAAGGACCGGAAACCTGCAATACCCCAGGCCACTGTTTCAGTGAAAACTTTATAATAGACAATGTTGAAACATGGGTTCAAGGATCTTGGACTTCAGATTAAAATATGAACACCAAATTGAACTCAACATTTATATGATTCATGTCAAAAATTTTAATTATGATGCCTAAGTAAGTTAAGACTTCTTATATATCTTGTTTTATTGTTCAAAGTGATAAATAACAATATATTTAAACCATTTTGTATTCTGTGGTTTGTTTAATGCAATAAGCAACAATATATTAAAACCATTTTATATATTTTGATATCTCAATCCCTATATGGCTGTATAAATTTGTAGTATTAATAATTTAATTGATTGGTAACTTTTTATAAGACTAGAAGTATTGATGTATAAACTGTCATAAAATCTTACGTGAGCAAAGGGGGGGGGGGTCTAGCATTTGCTTATATTTTCTTACAAGGGGGGGGGGGGTACAAAATGACTAAAAATATGCTTACGTAATACTTGAACTATCCCTAACTTAAAATTGAGTTTAATGTTTTGAGAACTCAGCAATTTGTATTTTATGAATTAACCATAAAGTTAAGTCAATAAGCTACATGTTTTTATAAAAACTTATTCTTATAAACGTTGTTCTAAGAAAGGGATGGGACATGAACAAATTTTTTCTTTATTTTTACATTTTTAAGACTATCTTGCTTTTGAATTTTGTTTGTAAAAAATAATATTTATCATTTTGCAAATCAAATAAAAAGAATATTGCCCAGTGAAACTGATGGCATTGAGCTCACAGGCTACGCATACTAATTGTACATTACAGCCTTGTATTTTCGTTAATTCCATTCGAAAAAAAAAAAAAAAAAAAATTAAGAAGGGGAAACAGCTCTCCCTTTTCTCCTTTTTTATATTTAATCATTGAACCTCCTAAACTATCAAGTACATGCTTTATCATATTAAAAAATCTATATCCAAAATTCAGAGCAAATCGGATAATTCTTAATAAAAACCCATTTAGCATTTATATAATTTAAGAGGAGTTATTCCCCTCTTTTATATTTAACCATTAAACTTCCAAAACTATTCAGAGATTTCAACGAAATCTGACAATTCTGATTGAAAAATCCATTTATACAAGTTAAGGGGAGGGGCATTAGAACCCCCTGTTCCCCATGTTTATACTTATTCAATGAACACCTAATAACAGCCACGGACTCGCCTCATCAGAATGATCTTATATCTAAATTTTGAACGAAAACTGTTAATTCTGCATGAAAATCCTGTTTATATCAATTAAGAGGAGGGGCATGAGCCCCCCATTCCCCCTGTTTATACTTATTCAATGAACACCTAATAACAGCCACGGTATCGCCTCATCAGAATGATCCTATATCTAAATTTTGAATGAAAACTGTTAATTCTGCATGAAAATCCCGTTTCTATCAATTAAGGGGAGGGGCATGAGCCCCCCGTTCCCCCTCTTATAGATATCGAATGAACTCCAAAAACTAATCAGGGAAGCGCCTTATCAGGATATACTTATATACAAAATTTCAAGTGGATCCGATATTTTTATCATGAGTTATCGCGTTACGCACGAACAAACATACGAACGTACATACAGAACGGACGGGCACATAAGCTCTCAGGCTATGATAGCCTGTGAGCTAAAAAGAGATTTTAACAACTTTTAAGATTTAAAAAAAAAATTAATGCAATATAAAGTTTTCTTTTCGGACTCATGTATTACTTATTAACATCAAGGTATTAAAGATTTATATTTATTTCTATAATATAAATTTCCTCATTATTTTAGATATAATATTACTGTTTTCAAATATGTATTGAACTGAAACTGACAACTTTATTTTTACATGGCAATACACTATTTATGAGAAGAAATGAAAAAGTAAATTTCATCTTCAAGCAAGAAACTAACTATTGTAGCATAAATGAACAAGACATAACTGCGAAGCTATATACACTAAAATTAGTTAGGGCATATAGTAAGGCACAAGCATATTTTTCATTTGATTTTGATTTTACAAGGTCAATATTATGAATAATCGCAAATGTTTAAACATTATAACAACATATGATTTCAAAGATCTTTTTAATAATATAGATTTATTAGATCTACGTAACATAATAAACACTTTATTTAAAAACTATCATCATGATTTTTATCAATTTGATAAAAATCAACAATTGATATTCTTTAAATTCTGACCAAAGAGTTGACAACTTACTGCAGTTTTGAACTATGCTTTGACATAAGAGCACATCTTTTCATGATGAAGACACCCAAATTTTGAAAATAAACTATAATTATATAAACCATAAAGTATTGTATTGTGTCTAAAATCTTTTAGTACAGATGTCATATATGCACCATATTGGACGATTGCAACAAAATGACGGTTATATGCTTCACATGGTAACCTGAACTGGTTATTGTTAGGCATTGTTTTAATTACCTCTAATTTTCATTAAAACTCTATTATATTAACATTTCAGAGCATTCAATAATGCATTAAATTTTTTTCCCATATAAATTGCTTTAATCAAAATTTGACTTCAATCTTTAACTAAAATATTATTCATAGAAAATCTAATAATCATTTTTTTAAAGTAACAAATAGCTACTTAATCATCACTTTAAAATCCTAAATATTAAATTATTCAAAAGTCCAAAATATTATTTTAAATAATATCTTAAATTATAGTAATTTCATTAATAAATCTGTAATCAATAGTAATAGATACAATATATCTATTAAAGCTAATGTTTATTATTTAATTAATGTAAACATTGTTTTAAAATCGCTAAATTAAAAATATATTCTAATAATAATCACTTTCGATAATTTCTTTTAGTAATCTAACGAAAATAATATTTTTTAAAATTATTTTAATATTAATTATTTTCTCTTAAAATTATAATAATTGGGTTTCATCTTAAATTTAAATCACTAACGTAATTTTTCATTATTTTGGATAGTAACTTTTGAAGTTACTCATTTTATAAAGTTGATTCTTATTTAATATGTTCAAATGGTGCACTCAATTGTTTTCTTCTTTTGCAAGTAGCCATCTTTGATTTCTGCTTCTTCCTCCCAAAAAACAACATCTTAATGTCACTATAGCGTCCATCTTGAGGACGTCATCAGTCATGTTTGCTTCGAGATCCTTCCAGAACATTCCTGTATTGGTTGGTTGAAGAATAAAATGTCACTTTCTGGTAGGATTTTGCGATCGTGCATCATCATCGCAGATCGTTGAAATAAAATCCTCGTTGCTCATTGGTGAATATAGAATGACGTCCCAGCTCGGAATTTGGAATTCTCCGATTTATTAGACAGATTTTCGGTTGCAGCCATTTATGTATCATGTGAATTTGAGGGCAGGGACTTCGGCCTCCTGTCTCCCTCTCTTTTTTATCCAGCTTGTGGAGTTTGAGCAGCTTTTTTTTTTTCTCTCTCTCTGGATAGTGAAGGATTTCATTGAAATTTGATAGATTACTCTAGCAATTTAGCACAGAGCAAATTGATCTTGTCACCTTCAGCCCCTCTCTCTGATTATTGATTTAAATGCATCTCTTACGTGAAAGAGTCTTCAAAGAATTCAAGCAATAGCATCTGAATTATCGCTTAAAGGAGCAGTACGTGGGTGACGGTCATCTTCTGATGAACGCTTGCAATGGAGGTTGGATATTCTCCTAAAGGTAGCCATTATCTGATGTTCCAGTGCTGAAATCTGCTGGGATTAGTGGCTGCACTATGGACTTGTGTTCATCGTCTTATCACTTTTAAAAGACTACCTTGATGCCTCCAACTATCTTTGTTTGTCTTCTACTCTGGTTAAGTGATGCAACGTGTTTCCATCTAGCATTGTGTGCCCTCAACTCTGATTTTGTGATCCAAAGTGTTAGGTGATGAACTGTTAAAGTTCTTCATCATCCATTGTCTATCGAAATTAAAATTATAAAATCTTCCATAGTATATACAATTCTGGATGGAACTGTGTGAGTCTTCAGAAGCACCATATTTTAATGTAAATACATTTTCAGTAATATATTCTAGTTGACCAACTAATTTTTGTTCTAGTTTTCAATAAATAATGTTTGGAATATATGGATGTCTTTCATGAGATGTTGGGGTGAGTGTTTCTTAATTTTTTTCTTTTTCATCCAAGTTTCATCTTCTCAGAAAATTTAAAATTTAAATATTAAATTAATTACAACTCTTAATTCTTAACTTCGTAGAATTAAAATTTTAATATTTCATTGCTATTATGCCACTACTCGTCAGGGTCAGTTTTTGTTTGGGGAATGGTCCTTCGAGCAGTGCAATAATTAGATTTTAAGTTCTAGTTAGTGTTGGTATAATTTTGAGTTTTTGCAGTGCTTGAATGATGGTTTCTCAAACAAAAAATTTAGCAGTTATTTTGTTTCAACAATTTATTAAAAAAACAACAGCAAAATAAGCAATAAATAAACAGTTATAAATAATAAACACAATAATAAATATAAATATCATAATAAATCATTAATATTAACATTTAAAAACAAAGTTTTCACGAAATTGGCAGGGTTGAAATATCGCATTCAACGTGGTGCTAACATGACATCAGTGCCAATCATTTTAATACAGTTTCCACAATCTAAGCATTATTTAAATGCCAAGACGCTTCAGGAATTTAATGATACCACAGAATACAAATTAAAAACTATTTGCACAGTTTATTATTTCTTCGTTTAAATATCATTTATGAACTGCATCATAATTACAATATCAACAAAATATTTTTATTACAGTAAAAACACAGCATTACTAAACTAACTAAAATTTTTTTATAGTTAAATTTTATGAAAACCTTTAACTTTTTTCTTTTCATTCACTGATGAAATCAAGCTTCCGATTGGTGGAAAGTGATAAAGCAAAATAATTTTTTATTATTGAGAGAAAAGCTGAGAAGTATTGACATTATTCTGAAGAAATATTGTAAAAAACATTTAAAATTAAAAATAAAACATAAAAAATGGAAGTAAATTAAAAAATAGGTAGAATGGCACAACTACAAATGAACAGTTTTTGTTTAAAAAAAAAAAAAAGCTAAGTCTTTTAAATATATAGATTATTATCTTTTAAAAAGTATTATAAATTTTGATTTTCAAAACCGGTATATTTTGATTTTCAAAACCGGTATTAGGCATATTTCATATGCCTAATTCTGGAAAAATGATCTTATGACCTGTTCTTGCTGTAATGATTCTAAACTCTATTATACATACTTTTAAATATTTTGCACAAGAAAAAAAACTATTCAAAATCTATTCTTTTAAATATAAAAACAACTCTGTGAATGTGTAAACCAATGCAGGAAGAAGGAAAAAAAAAAAAAAAAAAAAAAAAAAAAAAACTATTGAGTTACAAGCAAATAAAAAGAAATAAATAAATGAATAATCAAACATTTTTATCACTGTTTAAAAAAATTCCATATCTCTAAGTAAATTGACTTTTTTTCTAATTTTTAGCAAGTTGAAATAATGGTAAATTAGATTGTGCAACAAATTTTTGTTAAAATATAATCCATTATTAGAAAGTCACAATGTCTGCCAAAAACACCCACTATATAGAAACTGCCAAGAAAACTTTGTTTATTCACTGCAACCCATGAAATCAAAATCCTATTATCTACACAATCGAATCATCAACTTTAGATGGATAATATGTTTTGCTATATAGAAAGAAATCATGGCTAATATATATATTTTTTTTCCTGTTTAATTAAAGCAGTCACGATTCTGAATAAAAAAATATTTTTGGAAATTCACAGCAAATTTTCTGAAAGGTTACAACAGAGTTGGGGGGGGGGACATCCACTTCCAGCACAATGTGAATTTTTTTTTTTTTTTTTTTTTTTTTTAATTGATGAAATGCATCATTTTTTCATGATGTTTAGATAAAATTTTTGTTTTTTCGCTTTTTTTTTTTTTTTTTTTTTTTTTTTTGACAAAAGTTGCTTTTTTTATGTGATTCTTTGACAAAATTTGAATTTTTTTCAAGATCAATTTACAAAATTTGCTTCTTTTTCATGATCTTTTGACAAAATTCGCATTTTTCCTGTAACTCCGACAATATTGAAGATTTTTCTTAAAACAATTGACAAATTATTATTATTATTTTGGGCACTTATTTGTTGAAAATCATAATGCATTTTATGTCTTCATTCTCAGATTTATGACTGACTTTTTTAAACTTTCAAAAACTATTGCCTTAATTTTTTGGAAAATTCAGAACAGAATCACCTTTGAACTAAAGATTCTTTTATAAAATTTATATTTAACTTAAAAGAAAAAAAAAAAAACCTCTCAAATATCTTCTTTAGTTTTATTATTTTTAAGTGTCTTTTTTTCAATACTGTAAACATGTTTCTTATGTAAATATCTTACAGGAAAAGTTGATGTTCAAAATATCAAAAAGACATTTTCAAGTATGTTCAAGTATCAAAAATACATTTTAAACACAAATCAGGCAATTTTTTTCTTTTTTTTTTTAAAGGGGGGGCAGGGGAGAGATTATTATTATTGTTATTATTATTTTGGACAAATAAACTGAAAATAATCTGAAATTCGAAAAAATCCAAAATTTGAATTCATCGAGGTCTGGAAGGTTTTGGATTTTGTACTGTATACAGTGTTATTGCTGACATTTGACCAACGTTAGTAATTTGACCACTTAAAAATAAAAAATACTCGCCAAATGAAAAAAGTATTAGCCAAAGATATTCGCCATGTAGCACTAAAAAAATATCTTTAATCCCTTAATGTACCCCTTTTTTTCAATCTGTTCTAAAATTACCTAATTTTTTATAACTGCGACAATGATTGTTATTAATCTAATTTCACCTATCCACTACAAATATGTTAAAAATATGTATATTCTAAATATCTTGCATAATCACGAAAAAAAAAAAAATCTAAACCGATTTAGCTTATTAAAATGTTTTGAAATAAAACTTACTAAGTTAATTCAAAATTTTATAATATAAGACACAATGAATCTGAAAAAAAAAAAAAATGTCATATTCATATAAACTTTTATTTTTATAGAATTCTTTGGCTTTTCTTAGAAGCCCATACTTCAAATGCAGTTTCAAAATTGTACTGTGGTTTATTGTGTCTGTTTACACATACTGAAATGACATTATTGACATTTCTTATATGCATTCAATTTCTCAATGTAGTTTTTGTTGCATTCATCACATTGAAGCGTCTCACACTAAACTAAATGTAGTGGCAAAATTGCAGCAAAGTGTAACATGTTATACGTTATTGGATAAAGTTGTTGCATATCGTTTTTATAGATGAAGTCAGTAATATTTGCTAAATTCACTGTTCTGGAATGAGAGCTTAAGAAACTTTTAAATAGTTTCCATTCTGACAGTACTTCAGATAAAGAACTATCTATATCGCCAAATGTACAAAGTTAAATATTGATTCAATCTCTTTTACACCGTAGTTTTCAAAATTGTCCTTATCTGCTATTGATAAGAAACTCTACGGACATAACACACCAAACATCTTTAGTTTATCAAAATCCACAAAGCTTTCATTGTAATTTTGTAAGAGATACTTTATGTAGTCTTCCTTTAAATTTTATAATACATCACATTCTTTTCATCTTAAACGACGCACACACAAAAAAAAAAACACAAAGCAAAAATTGAGCATTAGCAATTTAGCGAATCTAATCGCTTGTTTACTCGCCAAATGAAGAATTTAGTCGCAATTTGGAGCAATGGTGAGCGACAGCGAGAACACTGACTATATATATATATATATAAAAGTGTTGACTCACCTTTTTGATAGTGTCAATCTCAAATTCGAAATGCTTGAAAATTTTAATATATTGACTAGTAGTATCTATACCTTCAATTTTAAGATTCTGAAATCTGAAATAGAGGATTTAAAGTTAAAAAAAAAAATTATTTTTTAATACAGAAGTTAAAAAGCACAATGTTAATAGCAGGGTTCATAAAGACTAAGAAAAAATTCCAAGGAATCTAGAAAATTTTAAGAAGTCAAATAAAGAAGGTGGGTTGATAAGGGCTATTTTTCGCCCATCATATACCCGAAAAAAAATTTCAAATTTTGATAATTGTTCAATGGCTTTGTATAATTAAATATATATTTTTAAATAAAATAGTAAGTCATGGAAATTGTAGCCCAAAAACAGAGTGTTTTAGCTTTTTTCTACATTTTTGTCATTTTTTGTGTTTTTGAGTTAATTTTTTGTTAATATTAGCTCTGCAAGATTTATGTCCTGTAAGCGAGAATATATTGATATATGAAATACACATTGAAAGCTTTTAAAACAATATAAGAAATGTAATAAAGAAGAAGGCCTCGATTTTGATAAACCAGGACACTTTTCCAAAATTGATTATTGGGTGGTTTTCAAATGTATTGCCGTATTAGGTGAAACAAAATTTGAAAAAATAATTTGGTTTAAATAGGGTAACATCCCCAGTAATTGGCACATTAAGAATTTGTCGTTAAACTTACTTAAATTTTCATTACAAAGAAATAAGCTATTTACTTGGAAATATTTTTAAATCAAAGAATGTATATCTGTGCATCTATTTTGCCCACAAAAAGCAAACAAAATTGAGAAATTATTTTTATAAAAATATATTTATAAAAAGTTGCTGAAATCACCAGTAATTGGCACCTAGAGCACCAATGTATGACACCTTGTGATCCAGTAATTGGCATATGTTTATATTTAAAAAAGACTTTACATTTTGCATTGGGTTTAATCGCTTTAAATTAATTTACTGTAGATGAAGATGCCATATTTCAGGTTTTTGAGGGTAAAAAATCAGCATATTAGTCTGAAATGTGAACACTTTAAAACAATTATACTTACATTAATACCCAGTAATTGTCATGCTGTCCCCAGTAATTGTCATATGAAGCTTTAATGGATTCCAATTACTGATAAAATTTATATTTTCAAATAAAAACAAATGATAAACAAAATTAGTCTATAATTTTAAAAGTACTTCCAAAATAAATGGTTTAACCTCAAATTCCTTGTGAATTCCCTGTAATTGTAATAGGTGCCAATTACTTGGAACTAGCAAAATTGAAGCACCATTAATTGGCAACTACCATTAATTCAGAAATCCAAATATTTGTGTAGAAAATACTTTTACACAATTAAAGTAACCCTTTTTAACTAAACAAAACTGTTGTCAATTAAAATTAAAAATATATTATAAATCAGATAATAATGAATTGAAAAGCATGCCTTCCTAAAGCCAAAGAAGAAGAATTTGCAACAAAATGGCTAATTTGATACAAGCCATACTTGTTTCTCTTTCCTAGGCTCTATTATCATCTTGTAAAATAAATCAAAATTATAATCTTTAACGTGAATGAGCATATAACTGATATATGGTCTTGAATTTTTAAAAGACTGGATATAAATCTTTTTTTAGGACATGTTTGTAAAATGTGCCAATCACTGGTGCATGCCAATTACTGGGGGTGTTACCTTATAAAAATTTACTCAGGTATGAGTTGCTTATAGTTTACAACATTCTAAGCAGTAGATTATTTGCGAGTTTTTTTATTTATATTTCAGAAATTTCAAGAAATGTTTTGCCCAGTCACTATTTTTTTCATAAGTGTGACCTCTATAAACATTCTGATTTTTTTGTATCAATAAGTAATTAAAAAATTGCTAAAGGTTCTTACATACGTATTAATAAATCAAAAATGTATTAGTATTTATTTATTTCATAAAATTTAAAGCATTTTAATAGTTGTTTATGCCATGAGTGTTACTTTGCTTCTTAAATAAAGGGTATAACCTCTGATTAAAAACAAACTTAATTAAAAATTAATTATTTTCTTTGCAGTTATAATAAAGAATTATAAAGTTCTAATAGACAAAACAATTAATTTAAGTGAAGTAACAAATGCATTAATAAAATTCTGATTCTTAGTTACAATAATGTTCATGAAAAGTGGTAACACTCATGACAAGCGATAAGACTCATCTT
Organism: Maratus speculifer; assembly: GCA_964019185.1. Taxonomy (NCBI): domain Eukaryota; kingdom Metazoa; phylum Arthropoda; class Arachnida; order Araneae; family Salticidae; genus Maratus; species Maratus speculifer. The sequence goes on from OZ025295.1 coordinate 79,578,516, forward strand.
GCAGCAAACAGCTTTTTTGTAACAATATGTATAAAAAAAGATTTGAAAAAGTTTAAACTATGATTTGTGTAAAATAGATAGTCCTTTGAAAATTATTTATTAAGAATTAAACTTTGAATCTTAAATAGCACTTAAAAAACACGTGTGCAGACATGAAAATCCTGTTACAATTTTTAAATATTTATAAATATATGTAATATGACAAAATATATCCCTGAATCATGAATCTATTATAATCATAAATTAAATCTTACACATGATTTATAGTTTTAGAATTACTTAACTTCTTTTCTCACGAGTGTTACTTTTTCCAAGTAACACTCATGTAAGGTAACATTCATGTACAGTAACACTCATGACATTTATTAAGGAATTCTTCACTAAAATAAATTCTAACATTCATGTACGGTAACACTCATGACATTTATTAAGGAATTCTTCACTAAAATAAATTCTAACTGTTTTATTGAAATTTTAGTTGGGCCTATTGATTCCTGAACAAAAAATACAGCATTCCCTAACTTACTATTTTTATACATTAAAAAATAGTAATAAATAAATGGGTAACACTCCTGCAAGAAAAAAAAAATACTCACCATGTTGAAATGAACATTCTGATAAATAACAATTATAGAACAAAATTATCGCATTCTAAATAAGTGCACTGTAAAGAAGAAACAACATCGTTTTTCTCACTACTGTTGCCAACTGCAATATACAAATATTTTGAAAACAAATAATATTAACTTCCCTAAAGTAACACTCATGTTCTGCATCAGCAGACACAAAATACATTTAAATTTTTAACTCTTAGATACTAATTTTAAATATATAAACTATCTATTTGTTTAATTAACACAGGATATTTTACTTTTAATCCATATATAAAAGTTTTTAAATGTTTAGAAGCATAAAAAAAGATTGAAAATTTGCGAGTTTTTTATTCAGGACAAGTAAATTCCCATTACTTGCTAACTAAAGTACAAAAAAAAGATCACTATTTCACAACTATGAAAAAATCTAATGAATGCATTGAATTAAGCATAAAAAGATGTGCTACTACCTGATTTTAAAATATCAAAAAATAAATTTATTAATATGAAATTTAGATTTAAACATCAGGACATCAAACTGGCAGTTCATGTGAAATTTACCCTATTACACTCTCACATGTATATCTCATTTTAATTATATCTTTAAACTAATAAAGTTTAAAATACGTTCCTCAAAAAAGAGGTCATTTCATACTTGCTTTGCAGTGTTATTTGTAAAATTTAGAACTGGTCTCTCTAGTGATGTTATGTCCACATTATTCAGTATAAGAAAAATAATATTTCCTGTAAAAATATACAAACCAGGCATTGATTCAGAACTTTGTTTCACAACACCTTGAAATGGTTTGTTAAGCGCATAGTGTTCGTCCCTATTTCAATTACATTTTAGACATCTTCGACCCTTACTTTGCAGATTTGAAGAATAATTATGCTAACATACTTATACATATATTAAAAAAAGATTAACATAATATCAAAGAGTGGCAGAAGTCAAACGATGTTGGGAGTATTGACAGATTTTTCCGGGATTGTTTGGAACTTCTGCAAGAAATGAATATCGAACATGAAACACCCAGATTGTTAAATAAATTACAACAGTTTCCAACAGAGGATGCTAAGGGACAAATCTCTTGACCAAAGTTTGATTGTTCAACACACAAGTGTTAAAAATTATTCCTATAATATTTGGATTAAAACACAGCGAAGCAACATCATACAATGGTAATGTCAATGAAAAGTAGGCGCAAGCGTCACAGAGTACTCGACACATGTTGCTTCTGTATTATGGTTTCTGGCGTACTTGTACCATAACTCAGACAAAATTTAAAAACCAACAAGTATTGAATATGCTAATACACTACAATTCGCGGCTATTGGAAGGTCCAGTAGTGATTCTGGTGAAGCAATCATGGAGGAAAATAATCTAAAACATATTGCCAAAAGAGTCTGAAACTGTATGATTTTTTTTTCTGTTATTGATTATTTCCGATATTCATAAATTCATATATTGTAATAATAGTTTTAATAAACTACATTTATCTTAGTTTTGCATTTATTGTTGTATTTACTATTGATTATTTCGATTCAAACTAATGACAATAGTATTTATGTTCATTAACATACATGATATTAACTTAAATATGTATCAATTTTCCATCAATTATTAAACTTTCATTCAAGATATTATTTTCTTATTTGTTATGAGTTATACTATACTAATGAAAAAAAATGTATGTCATATCTAGGTGTTGATGGGCGAAAAATGGCCCTTATCAGCTCACCTTCTTTAAAAGACTCATCATACTTCTACATATTTAAGAAAAATAATTATACAAGTAGTATTACTCATAAAATGAGATACTAAACTCCATTTTGTACTCCTGCATATTTCAATTAAATCATTGATCTACACAAAATTTTCTTCGCAATAATTTGCGAAGCTCTAAGATTTCACAGATAACTTTTTCATTTCTAAGGAGTTTCCTAGTAGTCTGTATGCATCATGTAATAGAAAGGAACATTATTTAACATAACACAGTAAATATGAACTAATATTTCCTTAACTTATTATTCAAGCATTAAGTTAAAAAAAATCTTTTTAATAATTTTAAAATGATTTTCATACAGCATGCTAAATTTAATGGTGGAGAAAATCTCAAGTTTCGTATTTGTATGCACATTCAAAATCTAAAATGAAAATGAACTACAACAGTCGTTCCCAACCTGGGGCGCACGCCCCACAGGGAGGCAATTTGGCTTTCGAGGGGGGCAATTTACTAGGAGATTTTTATTCCGAGGGGGGCTTCTTTAAATGGAATAACAGCTCAATTTTTATATAATAAGAATTATTTTCCAGAGAGAGGGGAGGGGGTCATCAGGGTTTTAGATATGATTTGGTGGGGAAAAAGGGAAAAGTGTTTGAAAAAGGTTGGGAAACACTGAACTACAGTGAGGCTAAATACTAATACAAATATTTATACATTTTATTTTACAAATAGAAAATAGAAAAAGATAAATACTCTAATATGATGAACATCATACATCAAAGTTTACCTGGAAACAATTTCACTCAAATCGACTGCCATCTTTTTCAATTACCAAAGATTAATCTCTTATGCCGTTGTCCAAGGGCAGCATGAATCATTTTAAGAGGTTATCTTTCTCATTCACGCCTCTAAAATCCCCCCAGTTCCAATAATCTAAAGGATTAGATCCGGTGAAGAAAGTGGCCAATCTACATACAAGATAAAATTTGGACAATTGACCTGGAGCTAAGTCTGATTGATTTAGCTTGGTGCGAAGGAGCAGAATCTTGCTGAAATATCAAATTATTTTTTAGATACAACCTGTTAGCAATTGGCAAGAAATGTGTAACCAGTGTGTTCTGTTTGTAATATTCTACATTGATTTTTACCCCTTTATCTATGAATTTGTCAAAGGAAATTTTCCAATGTTTGACACTGCAAAATTCTTGTTCTGAAACAGTTTGGAAAATTTCAGGTATATACTCTAAGGTTTGCTGAATATACGACATCATTTTTAGCATTATAACACTGTTCAGTACAAAATAGCTTCTCATCAGAAAATATCACTCTATCAATATTTTTCTTACTGTGCCGCTTCAGCAGTTCCTCACATCTTTGTAATTTTTTTATCCTTTGTGGAGCAGACAAACCTTAAACTTTTCTTTTGTGATAAGGGAGAAAACCCAGGTCTTCATTTATAATATCTTGCACAGTTCTGCAACTCACATTCTCTTCTGCAGCCATTTTATTTATAGAACATTGTGGATTTCTTTGTATCTTTTCATGAATTTTTTTGATGTGCTCTTTTGTGGAAAGTGATCATGGGCGACCAGACTTAGGTTGATCTTTACAGCTATTAGTATCCAATAATCGATTTATATTTCTATATATAAATAATCTTTTAAAACCAAGGCATTTTAGTTGTTTAAAGATTTTACCAGCAGAAAATCTGCAATCAAAGAGCTGTATAATCATTCTTTTAGCTTCCATTTTTAAAATAATTCTAAATATTTGCTTTTTTACAAAAATTGTATGCCCTAATAGAAAATTGCCAAACGCTGAAATACAGAAATAAATTATGTTACCAAACAATTAAAATTAATTCTGATTTTATGCAGTACATCAGTATTTAGTAGGCACCCTGTATAGCAAAAATAATATCACACACTCACATAAAATGCATTACATATTGCCATTCCATTGAACAAAAATCAGACATGATTGATTCATGAGCGATGACATCAAACTTATGATCAAGCGCCGTGAACAGCCCAAGACGCACACAGCAATTGAAGTTCTTGAGCGGAAGCAAATCTCTGTTTACATAAGATGACAAAAGCAATGGAATAAAAATTGAGCAACGTTAAAAGGCACCAAATATATTAAATTAGCAGCAGACCAGTTTCGATAGCATATAGTGTACCATTGTCAGTGCTGAGAGAGGTAGAAATCTGCTCATATAAATAGGAGAGTTGAGGGATTGAAGGTGACCAATAGGCAGGGCTTAATTTCTAACAAAAAAAGTACAGGAGCTCTAACATTTTGTAATATAGTAAATACCAAAGCATATTTCTCCATCTTTTTCCCGTAGACCTTTTGCATATCATACATTATTTGCAGATCTGTACAAAAAAAAAAAAAAAAAGGCTCTAATTGGACTTAAAAAAAATTAAATATTTCAAAAATTACAAATTTAGACCTAATTCATAGATTGTTAGTATGTATAATAATCTTTGTTACCAACCATAAAAATCTTTCTGAAAGATCAGATTTAAAGTTATTACATATTTTGACCATTTAAAACAGAAAACGACCTTTTTTGGACTATTTTTTAATAGAAAAAAAACACCCACTATACTGCCAAGCTATTTATAAATTATTATACTTGCAAGAAATCCTTAATAAATTTCAAAGGAAACATAATGCGACACAGTTCAAAGAAATTAGTAAAAAATTAAAAAAAATTATAAATTCACACTCAATCTAGTCATTGTAGAGTTTGGATCATAATTCTCATTAAGAATTCTTTGATTCAGATTTTAAAATTGTATATATTTCACCTATTTTTTGTTGCTTAGGAAAAGGGGTGAATTCAAAGAAAAAATCCATTTACATATACCAGCAAAATTATTAATAAGTAATCAACTGAAAAATAATGTGTCATAGTTTAAGAAAAAAGAAATGTCTTTTCAAATTATAAGGGGAAAAAATATAATTTTAAAGTGTAAATATATTGTAAATTAGTCGAGGTAAAACATTTCTTTTAAACTGATTTCTTCATTAATCAAGGTAAAAGCATTCTCTTTTTATAAATCAATTATTTAATTTGTAATGTTAAAATGTTCAAACATTCATTGTGTACATACACAAATAAAATTGTAATTAAGAGAAACATGATAAAAAAACTGAATTTTTTTTAAATACTGATTTTTAAAATAAGTCAAAAGAATACATGCCCTTCTTTGGGGAAGGACACTAGATGCTCCTAGATATGCGATACGTTACTACGCTAATACGTCACAAATGTCGTTTTGGGAGGCAATAAGGAAAGGGCATGTTTACAAACAAACACTTCTGTCAACCAAACTACCGCTACATTTTTTGTCATAGCGATCATTGTAGAAATCATCTTGACGACGTAACCCAATCATATCATACTTATTTATGCAATGGCAAACTTAGACCAATCAAACTCCCGGAATTCATCCGTACAGTGTCAGTCGTTAAAGAACGGACTGGTTTTTCTCCCTTATCCACAGTAATTCGTCCACAGTGACGTCAGCTGCCCTTTCCTTATAACGCGACGTTTTAAGAAATGGGAGGAAAAGGAAAACATAATTTAGGCTTCGGCTTTTCGGATGCGCTGTTCCTAGGGCTCCGGGGCGTAATATTTATGAGCTCCGGTGAATTCTGAAAATATTTAAATATCCACCAAAAACAAAAAAGTACCGGAGCTGAGCTCCGGTGAGCTCCGGCGCAAATTAAGCACTGCCAATAGGATGGCAGAGGACTGCAAGTAATGGCCAATAGGATAACGCATGTGAAGTAAAAATGAAGGAGAGAGAAGTAAGTAAAAGAAAGGGGGAAAAAAAGAGGTTTTAATGTAATATAGGGCTCCCAACACATTTTAGTCCTCAAAAAGGGGGAAAGGGGACCATTTTTATTTAAAAAGGGGACTTTGGGGGACCATTTTTGCTTTAAAAGGGGACTTTGGGGGACCAATTTTATTAAAAACGGAAACTAAAAAAAGGATCATATGTGTGTAAAGCACAAATTTTCGTAAATAAGAAAATAAATTTTTAAAATTACCCCAGAAAATATGTTAGATGGTTATCTTTAGATTTCATTAAACAATGTACACAATCTTATTTAAGCACACTTAAATATCCTACTGAAAAAGTATATAAAGTATTCAGTATTTCGACATTCACCTTGATAATTATCGTTACAGGTAAAAAATAATAGTGATCAGTTAATAAAAACAAGTGAGTGGGTAAGTATGATCACAGATCACTCAGAGGGTTTTATTTAATATTCCTTTCAAAACATTTCAACATTTAATTAATAAATCAAAATTATTAATAATTAAATTTGTTAAAAATTAATAATTGTTTATAATGATTAAATCCTTACATATATGGGGATGGTATATAAGGCAGTGAGAATGGAGGTAGAGAGAGAGAGTGAAGAATAACATTATTCATAACCTGGCCTTTCATTTAAGATATTACATGACATACTATAGATTAAATTTTTGGAGAATATTTTCAATAGCATCCCCTGGCGACAAAAAGGGATGAAAAGATGCTTATTGTTAAGCAGATTTTTTTTCTTAATTTTTTAGAAAATTCACTGAGTGGTAATGAACACAATTAAACATTAAAAAAGCTGCTAGTGGTGAAAAAATGAGTTTTTCGTGACGATTCTGTGCTTACGAATAGTCGTTTTCCAGATCTCCCAGATCGTGCCAAGTCCCGTAGGACATGGCCATTTGTATCTTAAAAAAATACATCGTTCACAGTAGGTTTACAGGTTGATAACTTTGACGCAATCTCCTGAGAGAATCGGTCCTTTAGCGACAAACACCTCACTCTTTACAAACAATAATTGTTGAACTTTTATTTTTAAATTTAGATTGTGTTATTCTTGTTGACTAATTTACAAACATGGGCATAAAAGCATTTTCCCGATAGCAAAAATAAAAAAATAACGAATGGTCGGAAACTTTTGCACACACAAAATTTCTTATACATCCCCTTTGCACCAAGTGTCTTCAATACTGTATCAAAATGATCACGTGGTTAGAGGTCCTTTCTATAGTCCTAATTTTTGGGATAATTAATCTTCTTCACTGAAATGGTCTGGAAAACAATTTAAAAAACTAACTGGGCAGAAACTTTGACTGCCACTGTATATCAAAGATTAAATGAATATAAATTTTTATTTAACTCCATGCATTAGTTATTGAGAAATTGAGATAAAGTACCTACAAAATTTGTGTCACATACAGACATTTTGTAAAAACATATTTTTCATGATCTCCAATTCCTAAAACATATAAGTCTGTTGAAAACCTGAATTAAAAAATTTCATCTCATCTAATACTTTTTTCTTGTGAAAATAGAAAGAAAAATATCTTGCTTTTAACGTTTTTGCAGACAGGAAATGAAATAGGATAGCTTCTTTTTTTTTTTTAGCTCGTTTGTTGCACTAGCCCTGCGTAACAGTACATAAAAATTTTAGCTTTTTCTTCAATGAAAAGAATACGTTTAAGCTAAAGAAACATGTTATGATAATTTGGATGTTTAAATATGTAATGCAGTATTTTTGTTTATAAATTGACATCAATAAACAATTCTAAAAGAGTATGAAAAATAAATAATGAGAATGGAAAATATATTTCTAATTCTTGATTCAACAGAAAGTTTTCTGTATAATATATCTTCTTATTTGAAAGAAATTGCATTCCAATAGTTAACTATTCAGATGTGGCAATCCCAAAACTTTTACCTATCTCATACATTTTAGTAATTCCTGAAAAATGAGGCTTAGCTAGCAGTACAACTGATTCAATGGTTTACACTAAAATCTAGTCAGCAACAATTTATGTTAACTTCTAACTGAATATGAAATTTGATGAGAATCTGCACATTAGTTTCTGAGGTACAACTATTGCAAAATATTAAATTCTGCATAAAAGCATCACCTTGATGGGTAATGTACACCAAAATCTAATCAGGATCCGTTTTAAACAGGTAATAACTGAATCTGAAGTTTGATAAAAATCTATACATTTGTTCAAGGGATACAACTATTACGATATCATAAAAAATGTTGCATAGCACTGCCACTGATTGGTTGATTTACACGAAAAACTAAGCAACACTAATCTATATCAGGGAGTAATGAAATCGGAAGTGAAATTTCATGTATTAGTTTTTGAGATAAACCTATCCCGATACTCATGAATAATGCAGCATGCCGTTGCCACCTGTTAAGTAATTTACATCAAAGGATAATAATCAACCCCAAATTATATTAAGGACTATCAGAATCTGAAGTTTTATGAAAATCCGTGCATTAGTTCTTGAGATAGAGCTATTAATGAAATAGTGAATAATGAAGCATAACAGTGTCACTAGTTGAGCGATATACGCTAAAAACTAATTAGCTTTAGTTTATATCAAGGTCTAAGTGAATCTAAAGTTTTGTGCATCATCTGTGCATTAGTTTTTGAGATACAGTGCCCACGAAATTTTTGCCACATACAGATATTTTCTAAAAACTACCAAATCGTGTTCAGGACCTTCTGAAATGTATAAATCCATTGAAAACTGGAAGTCGAAATTATTTCATGAATTCAATATTTTCTTATTATACAGATAGAAAAAAAGTAAAAATGTGTGAAAAGGCAATTTACTCCAACAATTTTCTTTAATACGATTCACAGTTGTGAACTTATTAATTTTTCTTAGTTTTAAGTATCTGTTACCCCACAATTCAATGATTCTTTCCATTCAAAAAACTTGTTTTTTTTTTTTTCTTTTCTTTTTTTTTCTTTTTTTTTTTTTTTTTTTTTTTTTTTTTTTTTTGGGGGGGGGGGGGGGGGGGTAGGATGTTAAAGCATGCCAAGGCCCGTTTATTGAAGATTGGTCAAGAGGTAGCTTAATATAGTAACTTTCATGTTCTGCAATTTTTTAATTTTTAAGACTTTTAATGAGAAATGAATTTTAATGAATTTTTAAATTTTGCCTGTATTCTGTGGTGATTTTTTAACATTTAGATTCATGAAAGAATTTCAGTAACAGCGTTTTTTATATCCATTATAATGTTTTTTTTTATCCAACTTTGATAAATTTTGTCTTCTTGGATTTTTAAGCTTTTAGTGATTTTCAGTTTTTTTTTTTTTTTTTTTTAATCTTGCGGCGATATTTTTCAGACACAGATAAGGGGACTTGGGGGACCAAAATACAAAAAAGGGGACTAAAGGGGACCTTTTTCTAAAAAGGGGACCATTTGGGAGCCCTGTGTAATATTTCCAGCAATTCAATAGTGGGGGAATCGCGAATTCACAATTGACAATATTGTCAAATTTTTTATAAATGTGGAATGCTTCAAGGAAGTTACTTTCATGAATGGAAGTAGGTTTGGAAATATTTTAACTGGATTGAAATTGCAGAGTTTTCCCCAGGTTTAAAAAAGGGCAGGGCGCTACTGTTCTGAAAAGGGCACTTTTTACATTCTTCAGAGCACTTTTTTGATTTTTAAGGGCACTTTTATAGAGTTGAATCTAGAATCTAGCAGTACAAAAAGTCGTGGAAATACCGAAATTTCATCAAAGAATCCAGAAAAAATCCAAAAATTTTGTCAAAAAGTAGTAAAAAAAGTTAAATTTTGTTAAAAGATCGCGAAAAAACGGCCGATTTTGTTGGAAGGTCGCAAAAAACAGCAGGTTTTGTTAAAAGATCACGAAAAAACGGAAGATTTTGATATAAAAAAATAGCTAAAAAACGACAAATTTCGTGAAAAAAATCGCAAAAAACGGCAAATTATGTTTAAAAAATGACAAAAAATGGCTAATTTCTTCAAAAGATTTCTAAAAACCAACAATTTTGTCGCATTTAAACACGAAAAAACGCAAATTCAAAAAAAGGGGCCTGAAAAAAAAAAAAAGCGCATAGTTCTCAACGGGAGTGGAATCGCCCCCTCTTTTCTCCCAGACTCAAATTTTAAAGACTTATAAATAAATTCTAAATTTAAATTAATAACAATAATGAACATCATTTATAGGATGATTTTAACGAGTCCTATATTACCTACACCGTTTAATTTGTGTGCCCCTTTGACAAAATTTGCATTTTTATGCGATCTTTTGACAAAATCTACCGTTTTATTGGGATATTTTGAGGAATTTTGCGTTTTTTCAAAAATTTTTGGCAAAAGTTGCTTTTTTTTTTTTTTTTTTTTGCAAATCTTTACAGAATTTTCCTTTTTATTCCAATTTTTGGACAAAATTTGCCGAGGTTTTTTTTCGCGAATCTTTTGACGAAATCTGCCTTTTTATCGTGATTTTTTTGACGAAAATTGCCGTTTTTCGTGATCTTTTGACAAAGTTTTCCGTTTTATAGCAATTTTTGGATGAAATTTGTCGTTTTTTCTGGGGGAAATCTGCCACTTTTTTTGGATTTTGTGACGAAATTAGCCATTTTTTCGCGAATTTTGCAGGAAATTAGTCGTTATTTCGCGATTTTTTAACGAAATTTGCCATTTTTTTGCGATTGTTTAACGAAATAAACTTTTGCTCCTACCAATAAACTCACCCTTTCCAAGCTCAAAGATCTTATAGATTTATTTAATTCATGGGGAGTCTACAGCATTAATTGCCAGTGCGGTCTTTCCTACATTGGACAAACAAATGCTTTTCTCTTGGTTCAAACGATGAAGTGATAAAATTTTTTTTTTCAATTTTGAATCATGATTTAATGGGATGGGGGGGGGGGGGGGTATAAAACTATTAATAAGTTTTAGATGAAAGAATCTGCTAAGTCTTATTAATAAAAGAATAAAGAAATTTTGAAAATAAAGTATGAATGTCAGAAAGAAGAAAATAATAATAATGTCTTGAAAACAGTGAAAAAGAAAATATCCAGATTTTAAGTACCGTTTTAAGTCTATTTTCACAATTATTTGACAAGAAAAAACGACATTAGAGAATTTTATGCTTATGTGTTGTATCTCATCTATTGGTCAAAATCAATACAAAATGCTTTACAAATATCTGCTTTATTAAGAGAGTTTAATGTATCATTAAATATCAATAGTCATTGTTTGAATATAATAAATGTAATAATATTTTACAATGTTTTTTGCAAGTTTATAGTTAATATAAAACTTAATATAAAAAAAATAAATGGTCAAATGTAAGTATTACTCATGCTCAGAGGATGCCATACACTATTTCTCCGAAAAACATTAAGTGTTATTGGTTGAGCACAGAAATTGGGAAAAAATAGATAAATGCTTTTGCAGTAATAAATTTAATTGATAATGTATATATTTTAAATTTAAGCCAATATGGTGCAATTTGTGATTTTTCCATTCATGATCAACAAAAATTTGCAATACTTCAGTTCAAATTTCAATGCAAATTTGCAAGCCGACCAACAAATTTTGTGACTTTTCGAAGCCTGGTCAATAAAACTCAAGATTTTTTCGTTTCTGATTGACAAAATTTGCATTTTTTTCTGTCCTAGATTGTAGAAAAATGCAATTTTCTGCCCCCATGATCAACAAAATTTGTTTCTTAAACAAACTGACGAAAACTGCATTTTTTTTTTTCACGCGGCAAATTGATGAAACTTGTGATTTTTTTTTTTCTTGTGATGAATTGTCAAAAATGAGGTTTGTTCTGCAGTCGATCTATAAAATTTTCAATTTTTTCTGCACATCATCAACAAAATTTGTGATTTCTTTTTTTGCACCTTATCAATAAACTTTGTGATTATTGTCTTTTTTTTTTTTTTTTTTTTCCCACGTCCAATCAACGAAATTTGTGGGGTTTTTTTAGCTTGGTTGACAAAATTAGCAGTTTTTGGAGCCTGATTGATGAATTTTGCAATTCTTCTGAGCTTCATTGATAAAATTCGCAATTTTCTACATCTGATCAACGAAGTTTGCATTTTTTTCCAAGCCTTATAAGCATAATTTGCAGTTTTTCAATGTGTGATTTTAAAAATGTGCAATATTTTCATGCACAACCAATGAATTTCTCAATTTTTCAGAGATCGATCAATAAAACTCATGATTTTTTTCATGCATAACCGACAAAATTTCCACTTTTTCTACCGTTGATCAATGAAATTCAAGATTTTTCTTAGTCTGAACAATTAAATTCATGATTTAACTGCACTCAATTGACAAAATTTTTGATTTTTTTTAGTGTAATTGGTGAAATTTGCTATTTTTCCATGCTTGATCAGCAAAAATGTGTTTTTCCATGTGTGATCGACAAAATTCACTATATTTTCATGCCCGAACAATAAAATTTGTGATTTTTCAGAGCCTGATTAATAAAATTCACAATTTTTCTTACAATGTCTTATAAAACAATATCTTTTCACACAATGTCTTATTGACGAAATTTGAGCTTTTACCATCCCTGATCAATGAAATATACATTTGTCTGGTCCCGATCGACAAAATTATCGGTTCTTAACTGACTCTGGCAAAATTTTTTCTTTTTCCTGTGGCAAATTGATAAAATTCTTCATTTTATTTACAGTAGACTCTCTCAAATCTGCACAGCTTGGGACTAGAGGTGGTGTGGATTTTAGAATTTTGCAGATTTCTGGCCACTGCTTTGTTTATATTTTTTAAACAGTAATTTGACTGTAATTAATAATGCAATCTAAATTATAATGAATGCTTACAACATATTAAAACATTAAAATAAGTAATAAACTAAAATATTAAAAATTTAGATAATTTTTAAAATGATTAAAATATTAAATCAAAGGTCTAATTAATAATCTATGATTAAGTGTTCATTATAAAGCTGAAATGTTTTTTTCTTAAATTATTCAATGAAGCTTGCCTCATAAATAATGTACAATACTAATTCACATCAAAATAACAAAATAAGGAAGTTTTATTCCAGGTAAGTCAGACTTAATAACCGAAAAAGCTTGATTAATACATAAATATATTCAGTAAGATTAGGATTATTGTTGATATCAGCAATATGTTGATTTTTTTTTCAGAAATAAATTTATTTTTCCTTCAAGAAAATACATGAAGTCAGTAATAACAAAAATTACAAATTAAAATATGTTTGGAATTGATATAAAACTGTAAAAGTCAAATTGTGTCCTTATATTTGAACTGAATGTTTCATTGTTTACATTCATAAATTATGTGCAGATTTTAGAGAGTTGCAGATTTTAGGTTTGTGGATTTGAGGGAGTCTACTGTAATTTTTTTCCTCACGATGAACTGACTTATGTTATATTTAACGTATTTACTCGTGTATAGGACGCACGCGTGTATAAGGCGCACCCCTACTTTACAAGAAAAAATGGCGATTTCTTAAAATCTCGTATATAAGAGGTGCACCATAAATTTGATATGCTAATGAAGAATGACCAAATGAATTTCAGTAAATAAAAAAAAGTCGAAACAAACATTACACCACACCAGAAAACAAGACGAAAATGCATTTTTATACTTCGGGTTGTAAGAGAATGACGGGAAATGGGAATGAGTGACAGTAAAGAGAATTGCTAATTAGCGATTAGATAATGTCGGTAGCTGTGTTGTATAAAAAACTGAAAAGAATGAAATAAATATGCAGTAATACTTCAAGTAAGAGTAAAAAGTAACATTTTCCGAGTTTTAATATCTTCTTTGAATAATTTCTTGTTTCATATGTATATCGTTCAACTACATCCAACAGTAAAAAAATATTCCGTGTATAAAGCACACCTAGGAGTTTTGCCCTAATTTTTTGGAAAAAAAGTGCGCCTTATACACAAGTAAATACGGTAATTCAGAATGTTGTTTTATTTAATTCTGAAGTTGATATATTTATTTAAACTTATTTTACATGACATACGTAGTGGTGTTTTTATCATCCCAAGTCTAACCTATTTTGTTTTGAAAAGTACAGTCAGCACAACTGCTTCACACATCAAATTTCAAGTAAATAAGTGATCCTGTCAAGCTACATCTGCTGTGACTTTAGATCATTATACTCTGGAGCCAATGCTGCTTTACGTATGTAATTTTGCTTACATTTTCGGTAGCACATTATGACGGTAGCTTAGGCTACCGTCATAGTATGATGTTGATGTTACTTGCAACTTAAGTTTTTTTTTTTTTTTCAGCATAGTTTGCTGAAATATCATCTGTAAATAATGTTTCATCATTAAATCTTTTTCCTCGTTAATCCATGTTTTATCTCTGAAGCTTTCCACAAATACATTTCCTCTACAATGAAACTCCACTGCAATACTATTTAATTTTTTCCATGCATCATCAACAAAATCCACAATTTTGTCGTGCCCTATCAACAAAATTAGCAATTTTTTTATTCCTGATCAACAAAATTCAGAATATTTTCATGCCTGATCAATGAAATTTGTGATTTTTCTGAGCCCAATAGACATAACTTGCTATCGTTCCATGTCCGATCGATGATACGTCTGAATTTTCCATGCCCAATCAATGAAATTCTCAATTTGCGTGATAAACAGACAAACGGGTGATTTTTCTGCAATCAATAAACAAAATATGCATTTTTTTTCACACATCAACTCCAAAACTGAAGATTTTTCCTTGCCTGATCAACAAAATGCATGATTTTTTGCATTTGATCGATAAAATTCACAATTTTTTTTGTACATAATCACTATAATTTGTTATTTTTTTCTGCACCTTATTGGCAAAATTTGCTATTTTTCCATGCCTGATCAACAAAATTTGCGATTTTTCTGTGTTTCATCGACAAAATTTGCAACTTTTCTGCACTTAAAGAAATTCGAGATATTTCCATGCCCGATCAATGTAATTTGTAATTCTTAAGTGACTGGCAAAATTTTCACGTGGCAATTAGGTGAAATTTACGATTTTTTTTTCTGTGACCTATGTGCAAAAATTGCAATTTTTTCCAGCTATAAATTGACACAGTTTGCAGGCCATACCTTAACCTATTGCGGACCATAGGTTGTGCATCCCCAATTTTGATCAACTGCTGCAGTGCAGACATGAAGGCCTGACAAAAAAGGTGTCAATTAGTTACTTTTGCTCTATAACTTTTTGGTGATTTGTTTCTGAATTAATTGAAATTTAACGACTAATGCTTAAAAATTGCCACATACAATTGATTGATATCATATTTTTACTTAAATTTTTTCAATCAATATGTTCAAATTTA
Organism: Maratus speculifer; assembly: GCA_964019185.1. Classification (NCBI taxonomy): domain Eukaryota; kingdom Metazoa; phylum Arthropoda; class Arachnida; order Araneae; family Salticidae; genus Maratus; species Maratus speculifer. The sequence goes on from OZ025295.1 coordinate 79,594,025, forward strand.
TTTATTAAAAGAATTCGTGGAGATTTCAGCATTAAAATAATAACTTGAAGTTATTATTTTTTAATTATTTCTGTTAGAGTATTATTTTATAAAGTATAGTAATATTTTGTTTACTATCCATATTATAAAGGTCAAACATATCTGCGTGTAATGCTGATGTCATTTTGCAAATAGCAACACTTCACCACGAAATTTTGATTTTGAAATTGTTGCGACTGCAAATTTTTAAATTTCTAAACATCTTACATTTTCAATCTTCACACTGCCGTTCATTTTTCTTTGATTGAAGATTTTTAAGCTCAAATTAGCTGCTGTTAACAGGTACAATATCTGTTTTCATCTTTGATTTAAAAAAAAAAAAAAAAAAATTAAAAATTTTAAAATAAGCTAATGTAAAATGAATTAAATAAGCAGAGTCTTTATCTATGGGCATTTACTCCAGATATTATATAATTCTGGATTGTGAAAACTCATGTATACCATAAAATACTGTTAATCTGCCCCCCCCCCCCACACACACACACATGACAAAAAATCGAAAAATATTCAGAGAGGGCACTTACACAGGATTTTTCCGCTATCTTTTTACAAAATTTGAGATTTTTTGAATGGGTATTGTGGTGGTTACTCGATAACCCCTGCCATATTTTTATTTTAGTTCAATTGTATCAACTATTTTATTAGCCATCATTCCTTTTTTCATTAATGTTCTCATTTTAAATATTATTTCGATTTCGTCTTTTTGATGCCTTCTCCTGTAAATATTTCTTCCTTACGTAGCTTATCGAATGTTCTAAAACGGTAAAATCTTGTTTGAATTCATTCCTTCCGGTTTAAAAAGCTTCTAGAAGCTTCTCCAACGTTCTATGGGTGGTTACTTCCGTTTAATCAAGCCCTCCCCTTGGCCTATGAAATTAAATTCTACAGGTGACGTGATTTAAGCAATTAGGTGCCTGGCCACCTTTTTGGCTTTCCTTCTTTAAGAGTACAGTAGACTCCCTCAAATCCGCACAGCTTGGGACCAGAGGTTTTGCGGATTTTAGAATTTTGCGGATTTCTGGTCATTGCTTTGTTTATATTTTTTAAAAAGTAATTTGAATGTAATTAAAAATGAAATCAAAAGTATAATGAATGCTTACAATATTCTAAAATATTAAAATAAGTAACAAACTAAAATAATAAAATATTAGACAGTTTTTAAAATGATAAAAATACTAAAAGCAAAGGGCAAATTAATAATCAATGTACAATTAAATATTCATTATACAGATGAAAGGTGTTTTCCCTAAATTATTCATTGAAACTTGTCTCATAAAGGTACATTACTAATTCACATCAAGATCATAAAATAATGAAGCTTTATTTCAGGTTTAACCAGACTTAATAATTAAAAAAGCTTGATTAATACATAAAAATATTTGGTAAAATTATGATTACCAATGATATCAGCAAATTTTTTCAGTAATAAATTATTCTTTCTTCATGAAAAAACATGAATTCAATTATCTTAACAAAAATTACAAATTAAAAAATATATGGAATTGATATAAAACTAAAAAAGTCAAATTTTGCACCTACATCTGAACTGAATGTTTCATTGTTTACATCAGTAAAATATGTGCGGATTTTAGAGAGTTGCGGATTTTAGGAGTGCGGATTTGAGGGAGTCTACTGTATTATCATTTTTTTCCTATTAAATTCATATTTCCCTATACATTTGTACGGAGCTTGGCTTTTCTCTCTCGCTTCGCTCATTCTAACTTTGCCAACTTGGCATGTTGCGAGATTACAGCAACCCTTTCTCTTTGCACTCCCCTCTGTGACGGCCGTTAGTTAGTTGAGTGGAGGTTTTGCAGTGCGTAAGACACCTCTATCTGCTCCGGCCTTATCCTTCTGGTGATTTGTCGGCCGTTATAAAAGTTTGTATAAGCTGCCGTGAACACGATGGAATCAATTGTGCATTTATACAATATTGATGGAACGTTTTGGTGTTATATTAACCATGATGCTTCTATGTCTTCTTTTTCATTTCATATTATTTACGAAAATCATATTCTTGAAAATTTGATGAAGAAATAATTATTCTCGCATAAAAAAATGAAATTTCGATTTTGGAGGATTTGCTTTTTAAAATGAAATGTATTTATAATTCAAAAAAAAAAAAATGGCATCCCCAAGAGAAATAGAGAGATCTCTCCAGAAGTATATTTTTCCTTTTATGATTGAAGATTTTCTGCAAATTTATGTCTGATCTATAATATCAAGATAGATCGTTCTTAATATGTATTTTCATAACGAAAAAATTATTTATGAATTACTATGGCATTATTCTTCTTCATATATAAAGAAAATATAAATAAAGTTTTTCTTCTTCAATCTACAACAATTGTCTCAAGTGATTTTTCTTCTTCATTTTGTTTCACTCATCATATTCGTCAAGACTCAGGTAATATCTTTTCATTTTTATTATTTTCTCTCAAGTGTTTGACTTAATATTATTATCAAAGAATCTTCTTCAAAGAACTTTCAAGGTACATTTTTGTCATGTCCTTCTTTGGGTATTTTGCTGGCCCTAATTCAGCACATTGTACTAAATACCACTATGGTCATTGGCCTATATGATGGAACGAAAGCTATAAGCGTTCCCATCCTCTCCCAAACACAACAGGTATATTTGAGGATTTTTTTTTTTTTTTTTTTGTTTTTTGTTTTTTAGATTATTTGATGAAATTTGCAGGGTTTCTTTGCAGTATTTGATGAAATTTGCAGAGTTTTCACAATGTTTGTGAAATTTGTGTGGTTTTATAGCAATATTTAACAAAACTTGCAGTTTTTTTCTGCACTTCTTTAATTAATGATAATCACATTTTCTTCGGCAATCTTTTGACGAAATTCATGTTATTTTCGCATGCTTCTTTCATAATTCTTTGATTTTTTTTTTCAATTTTTTAATAAAATTTGCTTTAAAAAAAAAAAGAATCAGTGGTTTTTTAACTAAATTCATCTTTTTTCTGTGATCTTTTGACGCAATTCATGTTTTCTATGATTTCTTGACGAAATTAAAGTTTTTCTGCAATCATTTAACTTATTTGCATTTTTACAGCAATCTTTTGATGACATTTGCATTTTTATCGCAATCTTTTGACATACTTTGCGTTTCTATAGAGATTTTTTTAGATCTGGCATAATTTGTGCGTTTTCTTGCAATTCTTTGATGAAATGTTTGTTTTTTGGCTATACTTCGATAAAATTCTTAAATTTTCGTAATTATTTGAAAAAATTAGCATTTTTTTCACAATTTTTTGATGAAATTTGCATTTTTTTTCTTTTCTTTTTTTTTTTTTTTTTGTGATTATTAGATAAAATTTCCTTTTAACTTATTTTCCCTTATTTTATTTTTTGATATAATTTACATTTTTCCAGTGATCTTTAGGGAGGAAGGGGGGGGGGGGGGCACTTTCTTGGAATCCTTTGAAAATTGCAATTTATTTTTATAAAGTTAGTGGAGGGTGTTTGATCGGGAAGGGTTGATTAACAGTAATTTACAGTACGCATTCATATATCACATACATATATTTATATTCATTTTTTTATTAAGCATGACAAAACAAAATTAAATATGCCATGTATTTTGGAAATTTTTGTTGTTAATTTCAATATTTAATAAAACATTTAAAATACATTGGGATTGATCTGGATGATTTTTAAGATTAAATGGCAGCTCAAGTTATGCAGTTAATATTTTTGAAAAGTATAACTGCTAATAGCTGCGATTTTGGAAATATTTCTTTCAAACACACAATTCTTTGTTTCTATAAATGATAATGTTGTCAATTCACTTCCAAATTGAAATGTATTCTTCGATAGACAAACTACAATTTTTGTTAGAACTTGTTGTTTGTTGATATAAAATACTTCAAATTTATATACTTAACCAATACTTTTTTCCAATACCTAGGGGGCTCTACCCCTCTGCTCACAATGCTCACCAACCTCATGCATGACTTCGCGATTCTGTTTAGTGTGGCTTAGTAATCCCTCTTTTTTAGTCAATTCTTGACGAAATTATTTTGTGTATCCATTCTGGTACATTGCGATTCCATGTATTAACATGGATATGTCAATGAGAGAATTCAAGAAGTTTGAATTAAAAAAAAAAAAAAAATTCTTAAAGAGGGAACATCATTTAAATACTCTTATTCTAAAAGTCTTAAACATGAATTTAAAGGAAGTACTATTTTTAAACAATTTTGTTGACCAATAATAAAAAAAATTACCTTTCAAGCAATAAAAGAGATTGGTAAGAGCTTGTTATACTATCAAACTGACTATCCAGAAAATTCTGAAAATTTTTCTGTAATAAAATACAACAAAATCAGTAAGAAGCATAGCTTATTGCTGTAAAAAGAAAAAAAAAATGATCCTTTGAAATAGAAATTAAAAGTCTTAACTTCTTAATTTGTTCAAAAACTCATGGGAAAAAAAGTTCCGAACATCCTGTACAATATTTACAATAAAAGAAAAAAATAACAAGTTAAAAAAAAAAATACAATGTAAAATACCTTTAATTCATGAATCTGCTTCAGAAAAACTTCATAATCAAGATCAAAATCAATTCTACGGTGATCCAATAAATCATAAGTTTTGCTTTTAATATTATTGACAATAGAATTTAACTTGGATGAATACACTTCAGTATCTTCAATGAAGCTTTTTTGCAAAATTGAAAGTTCATCTATGATTTCAAACATTTGACATATCTAAAATCAGTGAAAAAAAATTCTGTTTAATTCCATTATCTAAAAATCTTATATGACTTTATTAGGTAATTTGTTTCAGAAAAGAGGGGAAAGAACATACTTTAGACTTAAAATAAAACTAATTAGTAAATCTGTAGATCAAAGGCAACAAATTGCATTTTTATTTTAATTACAATATCCAAAATCCGTAACCAACAAGTAATCAGCATCAATCTATGTCAAGGCAGGGGTCGATCCAGACAAAATTTGGGGCCTATTTAGGGCCCCTTCACAAAAATAATTTTTTTAAAATGGGCCCCTTCACAAAAATAAATTTATTAAAATGGGCCCCTTCACAAAAATAAATTTAATAAAATGGGCCCCTTCACAAAAATAAATTTAATAAAATAGGCCCCTTTGCATAATTCTTTTCCACAAAAACTTATTTTTATTATTTTGTTAGATTTTAAAATGTATAATTTGTACATAAAACCAGTTCTTAAGAAACAAAACTTTAGAAAAGGGTTTAAAGAAGTTAGTTTTTGTTAATAAATACTTGGTTCGAACTTGAGACACTAGATTTCAGCTGTTGTCACAAAATGTTGTTTTTCACAAAAATATAATAAAATTCACAAAAATATAATAAAATTAACAAAAATGTAGTGAAATTCACAAAAATAACTGCTACTTTTCACAAAATGGGCCCCAAGAAAAAAAAACCTGCATCGACCCCTGCAAGGACTATATGAACATAAATTTTTATTAAATTCTGTACATTAGTTCTTGAGATAGAGCTACAGCAGAAATCATGAAAAATGAAGCATAGCAGCAGTATCTGTTGAGCTATTTACATCAAAATGTAAAAAGTATCAATTCATGGCAAGGACCAACTGAATTTGAAGTTTGAGGAAATCTATGCATTAGTTATTGAGATACAGCTGTTGCACAAATTGTAAAAAAATGCAGCATAGCAATGTCACCTGTTGAAAGATTTACGCCAAAAACTAGTCAGCATCAATTTATATCAGGGAATACATAAATTTTTCTTAAACTAGGGGGCTCTGCCCGTCAACCCCTATTAGTGTACCTCAAACTCTATAAACACACTAATTCGATCTGTCTTTATAGATTGCAAAACATTGAACTATAAATTTAAAAAAAAATTATAATAATAATCTTCCTGTAAATGGGTTTCCATTTATTTCTCTTTGATTGAAGAAATTTAAGGTTGAAGCTGCTGTTAAACATTTACTGACTATTTACATGTTTGATTAAACAAGATCATTTATAAACAATGAAACACATAATTTTTGCCTCCCCTGATAATTTTTGAACAGCAGTATAAGAAAAATGTTTAAGTAAGACATTTCAGATTTATCGTTTAAATCTGATGAAATTTTCACAAAATTTTTCTTTCTCTTTTTAATATTCACATGAAAATACTTTTGTTGTTTGAAATGTAATGTTATTTTGTCATACTTGTTGGGGGGTGTCAACTCAGTCTCTTTTAATCAGAAGTCAAGAATGTCCTTCTGAAAAGCAATTGTTCTCTTTTCACATTCCATAACACAATGATGCTGTTTACTGTTGATTTCTATACCAGAAGAGAAAAAGAGGAATTACGTAATTGCTTTTCTTTATCAGTGCTGAGGCAAAGATTTGGAGATTGAGTGATGGATTTGGTACTGGCGATGAATGTATGCCTCACCTGGTATACATCACCCCCCCATTCTCCTTCTCAGAGATCAGTAGATAAAATTCCAATAATGTATCACCCCTATGCACAACTGAATCATCTGCGAGTGGCTAGAAACCTGTGACTTTAATGTGACCCGCATTATAATTTGCATGTTCTTGATAGTACACTTATTTCTTTGTTTATCTTACTGCACTTTTTTTCTTTGTTTGTACCGATATGGCTGAATTAGTTATTAGAAAACAGAAAGGCAATTCATCAGTTTGGGATTCATCAAAAATGAATTCATGATTGGCACAAAAATAAGGCAAAGCTAGAAAACATCCCAAAATCAAAAAAAGCTTTGCGGCATGGAAAATCATCCTTACCAGAACTCAAAAATATATTGCTTGATTGGGTTGAAGCGAGCCGCCAGAATGTTTTTATTGTCACTAGAACTGGTGCTCCAATTATGCTTGCTTTGTGTAGCAGAACATTGGCATAGATTTATGAATTGTCATGGTTTGACTTTATGCCAGTGCACTAAACTGGCATGAAAATTACCATCTGACTTGAAAGCAAAGGTTATTAAATTTCAAAAATATGTCATCAATCAAAAAAAAAAAAAAAAAAAAAAAAAAAAAAAAAAAAACTCTTTTGAACTTTGCCACACAGAAAATATGGACAAAACACCCATGTGTTTCAATCTACCAGAAAATAAAACAGTAAATTGCAAGCGGGAAAAAAGCTTTTTGATAAAAATGACTGGTCATGAAAAAACTCATTTTACTGTCGTTCTTTCCTCATTGGCTGAATGCAGTAAGTTTCATCTGTTGATTATTTTTAAAAGAAAATTGTAGTCGAAAAACGATACATTTCTATCTGGTTACTAATTAGAGCCCATGCAAAAAAGGTGATGGATGGCGATGGAACAAATGTGTAGGGTGAAAGACTGGGAGCTATTTTCAAAAAATCTCTTCTTTTAGTTTACAACTTGCTTTGTGGCCACTTTTCTGAAAACATGAATAAAATGATGAAAACTGAAAATGACAGTAGGTGTAATTCTGGGAGGATTAACATCCATCCTTCAATACCTACGCATTTGCCTCAATAAGCCCTTCAAAGCAAATGTTGGAAAATATTGGGCAGAGTGGATTTCATGCAGTTGTCCAACATTCACAAAGGACGGTAATATTAGAAAGTCCGAAATTGCATTAATTGTCTAATGAGTTAAAGATGCATGGAATCAAATTCCTTCCAAAATAATTATAAAATCATTTAAGAAATGCTGCACAAGCAATGAACAAGACAGGACAGAAGATGATGTCATTTTTGAAAGTGATAAGGACAAGGAAGAATGTAGCGATACAGAGATTGAAAATGTGTATGATGATGAGCAAATGACAAAGAAAGAATTTTGTGAATTGTTTGGCCAGTCCAATACAAAATCACACCTTGAATCAGTTTAATTCTATATTACTTTAAGTATATTATTATATTAATTTTTGTACATTTACTACTTTTTTTTTTCAGATGATTTCGAATAAATGAATACAAAAAAATAATAAAATTTCTTTATTATTGTATATTTAGTACTGTATTTCCCCCCCCCCCCCCAGGTCATTTTGAATAAAGTATTTTTTTTTTAGTTCAAATTTCTTTAATTGGAAAAATGGGGGATTGACTTATATACTGGATCGATGTATACATGGGTAAATATGGTAAATGTCTCGTCTAAATATTTTTTTTAATTTTAGTTGTTTTGCAATATTACTTGGTCATATTAAATATGATGTAATTTCTTTTACTTACTGCTTTTAATGCACATAATGAATTTATTTATTATTTAGAAATTTTTTCTCTTTTAGATAATCACATGAAGATACTTTTGTTGTTAGAAAGTAAATATTTTTATTTCCGCTAACTTAGAATTGGAAACAATAGTTTAAAAGATCATTTAGAAATGGGAAATGTCTCGCATATCGCATAAATATATTTTTAAATTTTTGCAATATTATTGCTTGATTATTTTAAATACGACTTAGTTTTTTTCCATTTATGCCAGTTAATGTCTTTCAATGAATTCATTATTTTAATATTTTCTTTCTCTTTTAATATTCACATGTAAATATAGTTTTATTACATAATTTTCAATATTTTCCCACTCTTAACTCGTAATTATTTAATTTTCATTTGAAGGTTTTTTTTTTCCCTGTTTGTGATAGTCATGTGTAAATTTTTTATTTCAACTTGAAGGAAATATTATTCTTTGATCATCTGGCAACAATTTAAAATAATAACCTTTTCTAATATATTTTTTAAAAGTCTAAAAATGCTGAAAATTAATTTAAAATGGAAATAAATCCTCAAAAAATGAATCAAATAAAAAATAAATAAATACAGTCAGCATTGGAACTTCTAATGTATAAAATGATCTAAAAATGTTTAAATTCCTATGTATAAATTTTTTGCACCTATAAAACTTTTTTAATGAAATGATTTTGACCAACATTAAGTATCTCTTAAAATAATTATTCAATTTTAAAACTTTCTGCATTAGTGTGTTTATCAAACATTTCTCTATAACCAAATTTCATATTTTTATGTGCAATAGTTTTATTAATATTAGTGAAGAAACATGCTAGTTCACAAAAAAATTCATTTCAGTGGGCGATATCAGCATTAGTTACTTTTTTTTTTTTTAGAATAGAGAGATTTCATACGTAAGTTCTTAAGACAGAGCACACATATAATTTATGTTACATGCAGACAGAGACAGACAAATAGGGGTTGTGCTAACCATTTGCCTACACACCAAATGCGAATACATTGTGAAAATGATAAGAAAATAATCCTTATACCAAAAAAATTGGCAAATGTTTCTTTTTTTAGACTCTTTTATTATTTTAATATATTAAGAAAGAAAATGAATTTTCATTTTTAGTGTGAATTTACATACGGCTGTATTTCCTTTCTCAAAATACTTACCCTACTCCTTAGATGTCCAATTTCACAGTTAAGGAGTTTTTCTCCATATACTTAGTGCATGTTGGCATTTTTCTCAACAAAACAGTAAAATTTCAGTTTTAAGTTTAATTGAATCCCAATAAGTTTTTAACCATTTCGTTCACTAACCCCCCCCCCCCCCCCAATGTTTGATAAATTATTTAGAAGTTTATTTGTTATTTTTGGAATTTATTCATGTTTAAGAAAGAGGTTTAAAAATTATGATTTGGCTGACTAGTAATTGAAAAAAATGTAAACAAACTACAGTATGGAACCATTTATCCGGAAAACAGTTAACCGGAAAACCAGTTATCTGGAATGATATTTCTAATAGACAGATGTTAGAATCTTTGTAGAAAAAAGTACCATACACTGCCAGTTTGAGATATACATTGCTTGAAACAGTTGTACAGCTTGATAAAAGCATCTAGTATATGAAATAGAAGCATATATACTGATATAACAGATGTTTTTATTTTTATGCAGAGAAAACAGAAGAATTTCTTTTCCTAAGAAATTCCCAAAATTACCTTCTTTCAAATTCTAACATTTGATCTTACTTGCATCTGATTCTTAGTTCAAGTAATCCAATAACTAATTCAAAATTAGAAGTAATGCCACAACCACATATATTACATAAAACTTATCAAATGAATGCTGCTTTTAATGACCAACCAGTTAACCGGAAAAACCAGTTATCTGGAATACATCTGACCCCAATCATTACGGATAAATGGTTCTGTACTGTATTACTTACATGTTATGCAAAGTTAAATATTAATTATTCATATATATATATATATATATATACATAACCTTTCTTATACATAAGAGACTTTTTACTTTATAATTAATGTAAAGATATTTACTAGATGGTTTACTTGTGAATGAAGTAACTTCACATTTCTAGCTTGAAAACTTAATGCCATGTCAACAGTTTTCAGTTATGGTAGATTGGTTGGTAACCAAATACTACAGTTTGCTTGTAAAACTTGTTTAATAAACTGCTGTTTTATTTATTTGTGACTATAATCTTTCCTCAAACTTTGTTAATGTATTAAATTAACTGTGATTGTAAAGTGTTTGAATGTATAGAGTTGCAGCAGATGTAGTTAGTGTGTACTTGAATGGCCAGCAGTAATTCCAGTATTATGTTTTATGGAGTAGTTAAGTCTGTTTTTGGTTGTTTAGCCTTAAAGCTAAGTAATTTAAAATATCTATATCTCTTAGTTATTTTTTTAACGTATGATGTTCTTTTTCTTGCGCTCAGTAAATAAAAGAGAATTAGTTATTTAACCAGTTTCTCTTCACTTTACACAATATCTACATTTCTTATACAACAACAGCTGGCAAAAGATGTGTTTATTTCTCCCCAACAATAAAATGGTCAGACATTTGGTATATTGGAATTGTTGCACATGGATCTTTGGGGGCTGTCACCTGAACCTAGTATGGAGGGAGCAAGATTTTTTTCTTAGTATAATCGATGACTTTTCAATGTTTGCTTTTGTAGACATCTTAAAACACAAAGATCAGGCTTTTCAATTTTTTACGATCTTTTGAGCAGATGATTGAAAGGCATACTGGTAAAAAGATTAAGAAGGTTAGGATAGATAATGGACAGGAATTTTGAAACTTTTTTATTACGTGAGGGAATTAAGCACAAAAAGTCGATTGTGTACAACCCAGAAATGTGTGGAATCGCAGAGAGATATAATCGTACTCTGATGGAAGGTGTTAGATTCTTATTAGTTCAGGCAAACTTAACAAAAAGTCTCTGGGCCGAGTTAGTTTATAGTGTTTATTTAAGAAATAGATTTCCTCATAAAAAGTTAAAAGGTAGTTCTTTTAAATGTTTGGTGTGGAAAAAGTTTTTCAGTTTGTTACCTTAAAGTAATTGATAGTGATGCATATGTCCATATTCCCAATAGATATAGGTCAAAACTTGACAAAAGGTCAAAGGAAAGAATACTTATTGGCTATGCCATTAATACAGTAAGTTACAGGATCTGGTATCCAGATACAAAAACAGTTGAAGAAATTAAACATGTTAAAATATTTGAAAGAAAAAAAAAAGTAATTTTAAAAAAGTAGAAGAAAGGGGGCAAAATTTTAACAATGAATATGCAAATTTTAGTTTGGTTAATGAAAATTCAGAATCGAATAAAAGTAAACCAATTCAAGAATCTGTCCCTCTGCCTAAGGACTGGAAAAGAGTTGAAATTCTAAGAAAGTCAGGAAAAACTGCTAGGAAAATAGATGTATATTATTAGCTTGCGAAAAACGTTAGACTGAGAAGTAAAAATGACATAGAAAAATATTGTCAGGAAAAGGGAATAAATTATAACTCAGATGATTTCAGTTTCACACCTACTTCTTCAAATCCTAAACTAGAGAATACAGATTTAAATGTAAGTAATGATGACAGGGTTGATGAACCAGAAGTAACTGTGTAGAAGTAAAAATTTCATGCACTTTGATGCAATCACAGGAATTACTTGAAGAAAGGGAATGAAATAAAGCAAACAAAATTGAATTAAAAGCACTTAACAAGAGGAAAGTTTATAAATTAGTACCTAGGCCAGAGGGAACGAAAGTTTTGGGTACTAGGTGGATATTTATATTAAAAAAAGATGTTTCTGGAAAAGTTAAAAGGTTTAAAGCTTGTTTGGTTGCTAAAAGTTTTAGACAAATGGAGGGAGTTAACTATTTTGATACTTTTTCACCTGTAATTTCGTTTTCCCTAGATAGATCATTTTACACCGTATTGGTTGTACTTAAAGGTTGGGTAAGTCAACATCATGATATTGAAGATGCTTACCTTTATGCAAAACTAAATGAATTAATTTTTGTAGAACAACCAGAAGATATTGTGGAAAAAACAAAACAGGGTTTTGTTTGAAGGATGGACAGGGCCTCGTACAGCTTCTGCCAAGCTAGTCAGGAGAGGTTTTAAGAGTTAGATAACACTTTTATTGAATTGGGCTTTGGTAAAATTAAGGAATCAATTTGCATTTATACATTTAAATCTGTAATCATTGTATTGGTCTATGTAGATGACTTTGCAGTTTTTGCTAAAAGATATAAAAGATTAAATGAAGTATTAGACTTAATTAAATTAAAATTTGAGATAAAGGTATTGGGGAAAATACGACATTTTCTAGGTGTTGATTTTGGAGAGAGAAATGGAGAAAAATTTATGCATCAATGAAGTTATATAGAAAAGCCTGCTGAAAAATTTAATATCCCAAGAATAAAAAGTAAATTACCACTGACCCCGAGGATAGTTTTAAATGTTGCAATAGAGAGGGAGTAAGCTGTCGGTGTTCCATAAATTGCAAATTGATTGGTTGCCTTCTATTCCTAGCATCCCATTATAGATATACAGTTTCCTGTAATAGCCCTTGCACTATTTTCAAATGGTCCATCTTTAAAACATTGGACATATCTATGTCAAGTGCTTCAGTATGTTGTAAATACCAAAGAACAAGCAATTAACTTGTCTAGAATTTCAAACTGTGCATTAAAAGTTTACACAAGCGCCAGTTGGGCATCTGACATAGTTGATAGAAAATCCATAAGTGGTTTTATAATTTTTATAGATAATATACCAATCTCTTGCAAACAAAAATGTATAGTATTGTCCAGCATGGTAGCTGAATAAGTGTCATTATCAAATTCCATAAAAGAACTGTGCTGGCTACTTGAAATTATGGATAATTTTTCTGCTCTTTTAAATTTGGAAAAGGATTTCAGGATGAATGTCACAAATGTTTTTTGTGACAAGAGCACTATACATTTTTCTAAAAATAGTATTGAAAATAATAGAACTAACAAGGAAGGTCTCCATACGGGCATACCCTGAAAAATCTGAAAAAATTACAGAATGTTCTTCTTGTGTGGATATTTATGTTTACAAAAAATTTTCGGCAGAACCTCCATTCAATATCCGTAATTAATGAACTTGGCATTCTTTCACATTCATGTTTTTGACACGATATATTTTATTAAAGATAAATAAATTTAACTTAAAAATTGTGTCAGGTTCAGCTAATGTTGCTGACTTATTTACTAAAGTTAGTCAAAATTTTTTGTTTTACTGTAAGTAAATATTTGGTCGAGAGAAAGAGCTGGTAAAAAGGGGCATTATGTTGGCATTTTTCAACAAAACTGTAAAGTTCCAGTTTTAAGTTTAATTAAATCCCAATTAGTTTCCCCCCTCTCTTTCACTCACCCCCACAATGTTTAATAAATTATTTAGAAGTTAATCTGTTAATTTTAGAGTTTATTCATGTTTAAGAAATATTTTTAAAAGTTATGACTTGGCTGGCTAGTAACTGAAAAAATGTAAACAAACTTACTTACATATTATGCAAACTTAAATATTAATTATTCTTATATATATGTATGTGTGGGCTGTTTAATAGCCTCTGCTTATCAACCAGGAGAAGACCCTTTAATTGCCTTCTAGGAGGACTTAAAGGAATCGACTGGGAGCTGAGACTTAATGTCCAATCCGCACCTTCCATCGGTACAGCCTGTTAGTACTCTTGTCTAGTGCAAGGGGAACGAATGCGGATGGGCTTCCTCCAACCCGCTTGGCCAGCGTGGAGGGATTTGGCCACAACCCCCCTTATTTTACCATGAATTCACAAAACAAATCACGGCCCTCAGTTCCCGGTAGTCTGCATGTTCCTGGTTACAGCAGCGATCAGACAGACATGAAGACAGAGGGTGCTAAGAATCACCGGGCTCGGCTTGGCTGCCATAAGTTGATGACCTTGGCTACGTACAATGGACGATCCCTATCTTCTGAAAACCGTTTACAGGAACTCGAAGAAGAGTTAGATAAGATCAACTGGGACATTTTAGGATTATGTGAAGTAAGAAGAAAAGGCGAAGAAAAGATTGATCTTGCCAGCGGACATGTTTTATACTACAGAGGTACAGAAGATGGAAGAACAAGTGGTGTAGGATTTCTGATTCATAAAAGGTGGAAGAATCACATTGTAGAATATGATAGTGCATCAGATAGAGTTGCAAGATTAGTAATACAAGTGTCCAAAAGATACAAACTGCAAATTACCCAAGTTTATGCACCAACAATAAGTTATTCTGATGAAGAAATTGAAGATTTTTATGAAGAAGTAGCTTCAATGCATCAAAAGGGAAATTGCTACATAAAATTAATAATGGGAGACTGGAATGCTAGAATTGGAGAGAAGAAGAAAGGTGAATTATCTGTAGGAAATCATGGATATGGTATGCGAGATGAAAGAGGAAACAGATTGATTGAGTTTGCAGAATGTGAACAGATGTATATAATGAATTTCTTTTTCAAGAAAAAGCCACAAAGAAAATGGACATGGCGTTGTGCAAATGGCTCAACAAGTGAAATCGACTACATCTTGACCAACAAAAAGTATCTTATTCAGGACTGCAGCGTTCTCAATAACTTCAATACAGGAAGCGATCACAGATTGGTTAGATGCAAACTGCTGTTAAATACTAAAGTGGAAAGAATGAAGCTTTTGCTACACTCAAAGAAATCAATCGATATTATAAACCTCCAGAAACATAAAGAAGAATTTCATTTGGAACTTCAAAACCGTTTCCAAGTACTTCAATCAACTTTAGAAGAAGAGCAAGATGTTACAATAGTGAACAAGAAGCTAACCAATACTCTACAAGAAATTGCTAAGAAGATAGCCGGTGATGCACAAGTAAAACAAACAAAGAAAATAACAGAAGAAACAAGAAGATTGATGAAAAAACGCAGAGAATTTAAAATGAAGAAAAATGATCCTAAATCAAGAGTTGAATATGCTGAATTATGTAAAACAGTAAGAAAATGCGTTACAGAAGATATTAGAAAATTTAACTGTGATCTTGTTAAAAAAGTTCTGGAAGATAACAAAAGTTTAAAATCAGCTAAGCGCAAGTTATGTGTTGGAAGAAAAGGCATTTTTGCACTGAAGAGAGCAGATGGAACAATCACCAAAATCAGCAACGAAATAGTACACATTGTTGAGAAATTCTATAATGATCTATATAAATGTGAAGATCAGAGGGAAATCAACGTACACGATCAACGAGAAATCTTAACAGAAACTGAAGAGATAATCCCAGTGATGACAGATGAAGTTTTACAAGCTATTCGATTTATGAAAAAAGGTAAATGCCCTGGAGAAGATGGAATTACAATTGACCTTATCAAAGAAGCAGGAGAAGAATTTGCAAAAAGGCTATCCTTACTGTTTTCCAAATGTCTCAAAAAGTCAGATGTACCAGAAGATTGGAATAATGCTGTGATGATACTACTTTACAAGAAAGGAGAGAAGGAAAACATTAAAAATTACCGTCCGATCAGCTTATTGTCCGTGATTTATAAAATGTTCACCAAAGTTTTAACGACAAGACTTGAATCAGCTCTGGACTCGGCTCAACCTAGAGAACAAGCAGGATTCCGAAGTGGATTCAGCACAATGGATCATATCCAAACAGTAAGGGAACTCATAGAAAAACATAAAGAATATAATTTACCTCTCTGCCTTGCCTTTATTGATTACGAAAAAGCTTTCGATTCCGTCTACACATCAGCAGTAGTAGATTCTCTGGAGGACATTGGTATAGACAAACTTTACATCAATATCATAAAGAAGATTTACAAGAAAGCAACAGCAACCATCCGTTTAGATAAAGGAAAAGCGAAGATCAAGCTTGGAAGAGGAGTAAGACAAGGAGACACCATTTCACCCAAGCTTTTTAATGCTGTTTTAGAAAATATGTTCAAGAAGCTGGATTGGGAAAACAAAGGGATTAGAATAAATGGAGAATTTTTAAGTCATCTCCGCTTCGCTGACGACATTGTAATTTTCAGTAACAGTCCTGAAGAATTGGAAATTATGCTAAAAGATCTTGCAGAAGCTAGCATCAATGTGGGATTAAAAATAAATTTAGAAAAGACTAAGGTGATGTTTAATTCATTTACATCAAAAAAGAAAATTGTCTACCAGAACACTGAGATTAAAGAAGTGCAAAGTTATGTGTACCTAGGACAGGAAATATCATCGGATAATAGTATCATGAATGAAATCAATAGAAGAATAAGAAATGGGTGGAGTGCTTTCGGGAAGAACAGTATTATTCTGAAGAGTAATATGCCTCTTTGTTTGAAAAGAAAAGTTTTTAATCAATGTATTTTACCTGCATTAACCTACGGAGCAGAAACATGGACACTAACAAAACGGATGATACAAAGATTACAAACAGCACAGAGAAGCATGGAAAGATATATGCTAGGCATAACTAGAAGAGACAGAAAGAGGATAACCTGGATAAGAAATCAAACAAAAGTTTTTGACATCCTTGAAAGAATCAAGCAGCTAAAATGGAAATGGGCTGGGCACATTGCAAGAAGACAAGACAATAGATGGAGCACAAATATACTACAGTGGTATCCTAGAGATGTAAAACGACCAAGAAGACGACCACAAGTAAGATGGAGAGACGAAATTAGAAAAGTGGCTGGTGTAAATTGGATGATGAAAGCATTAGACAGAAAACACTGGAAAAATCTGGGGGAGACCTACATCCAGCAGTGGATCGAAAACGGTTGATGATGATGATGATGATGATGATGTATGTGTATTATCTTTTTTAAACATAAGAGACTTTTTACTTTATAATTAATGTAATGTAGAGATATTTACTAGATGGTTTATTTGCGAATGAAGTAACTGCAAATTTCTAGCTTGTAAACTTAATGCCATGTCAACAGTTTTCAGTTATGGTAGGTTGGTTGGTAACCAAATATTACAGTTCATGTTTGCTTGTTAAACTTGTTTGTTAAACTGTTGTTTTATTTATTTGAGACCATAATGTTATCTAAAACTATGCTAATGTATTAAATTAAGTGTAATTGCAATGTTTTTGCCTGTATAAATAGCGATGCAGCAGATGTAGTTAGTGTGTACTTTCCTTGCCAGCAGTAACTCCAGTAGTTAAGTCTGTTTTCCAGCCATTTAAGGCTAAGTAAATTTAAAACATCTATATCTTTTAGTTATATTTTTAATCTATGATGTTCTTTTTCTTGAGCTCAGTAAATAAAAGAGAATTAGTTATTTAACTAGTTTCTCTTCACTTTTACACAATATCTACATTTCTTATACAACAACAGCAGGCAAAAGATGTGTTTATTTCCCCCCCCCCTCACCCCCAACAGCGTGCATGCTCTATCTGAAGCAGAAAGGTGTAATTTTTTCATGCTTCCTATGGCAGGAAAAGGAGGAGCACTCTTACTGCATGAAGAGGTGAGAAATTACAGTTTCTAAGTTTTGTTTTGTAACTTTTTTTTTTTTTTTTTTTTTTTTTTTTTTTTTTTTTTTTTTTTGAACAATTTCTGAGCATGAAATTGTATTAAAAACTGCAAGAAATGTATGACGAATCAAAATAAGAATAAAATCTTTAATTATTCTTAATGCAAGTATAAAGTATATTAGCAGAAATTATTTTATAAAAATAATTAGATACTTTTTTTAGAAAACTGTTTTAAAAAATTATTAAAAGGATATTTAAAAATACAGATTGATCGAAATTATCAGCATTCTAAAAACCTTGTTTCTGAAGATTTTCGTTTTCAGCCGAAAATAAGAAGATTATCGAAAGTCCATTTTGTTTAAGGTCTTTTAAAAACCAGTGTCAGTCAATCCTTACTGAGAAATAACATTGTGATAAAAAAAAAGATTTTTCCTTTAACTGTTTTTATTTTCTACTTTGTTTTGTATGTTTATTGAAATAATTTTATCCCTGCAAATATTTGTCATAACTCAGAAGGAATTTTATGGTTAGGCAATACTGTCTCAGCAAATTTGCAGTTCCTTTGTAATGTGTTAAAAATTTACTCCATATTTGAGCTAAAGTTGCCCAAAACTTTTTTAAATAAATAATTTTATTAGTTACATATTTGATTTTTGACCTTTTTCTTTTACATATGTGTTGCAAAAAAAAGAGAAAAAAAATTCTCCTTGTAAAATTTATGATTTATCAAACTTATAATACTCTAAAATAAGACATATTTATGTGTGAAGGAAATAAAAATGTGTGCAGTTCAGACAGCATCTGAAATATGGTGAGAAAAAGCTCTTTTACCTATTGATAATGTCAGAGCTGAAAGGGTTATTGATAAAAGGAATTGAACCAAACATGACTTTTTCCCACCGTGAAAAGTAAATGTGATTTATACAAATAAAAAATTTACAAATTCAGACATTATACTCGAAAAATAATTTGCACACATTTAAAACAATAAATTAACTGTCATACAAATAAACATATTTACATATCAACATTCTAATTAATTTTAAGTTTTTATAGATCAACTTAAAATATCAGCATTCTGATGTTGTTTTCTCTTTTTATGACAATTTCATAATTGAAGAACTGTAAAATTAAGGCCCATCTTAGAAGCCCTGGATTAGTTCCGTTGTTTTTTTTCCATCCATACTAAAGATTATGGTCTGCCTGGATTTGAAATTTTTTATGGCTATCCAAATAGCATCGTAGTTTTCACACTGCAAACAAATTAGCTGTGCATTCTTTTTTTGGTGGTACTAAACTTTAGTTCTCTGTCTGAAAACTTTTTGCTCAGGTACATTATTGAATATTCTTCATTATTTTCATTCAACTGGGATAACACTACACCAATTCCTAAATTTGAAGCATCCTACTGAAAGATGAAAGGTTTTGTAAAATCACAGTTATATAAGACAGAATTTTCAGAGAGTTTAACTTTCAGTTCATCAAATACTTTTTGACAGTCATCATTCCAGTCTACTGTTGGCTTGCGAACTGTTCCCTTTAATAAATTAGTGAGAGGCATGGCAATTACATAAAAAGTTGGGAATGGAATTTCGATAGTATCTGGCTAAACATAAGAAATATCAAATTTGAGTTTTAGTAGTAGGAACTGGAAATTCTTTTTATGGCTTGAACATTCAGTTCTTCGGAATTCTAAAACCTTGACCCACTAAGTGTCCAAGATATTTTACATAAGCTTGGGCAAATTGATATTTAGATGGTTTAATATGCAGTTTTGCTTCACTCAGCCTTTTGAAAACTTCTTCGAGGTGTTTTAAATGATCTTTCCAAGTTTGAGAGAAAACAGCAACGTCATCCAAATAAGGCACCACATACTCTTCACAGTCTTTCAGCAATCCAGCCATAAGTCTGGTAAATTCATATGAAACATTTTTTAAATCAAAAGGGAGACGTAACGGTATGCATGTCGCAAAATTTGTCACAAAAGCTGTATACCTTTGAGCACGTTTGGTTAATGGTGTTTGCCAATAACCTCAGATCAGATCTAAAACTGAAATATATCTAGCTGAAGATACTTTTTCTACTAACTGTTCAATGTCGTGCAGAGGATAAAATTTTGTGCAAGTCACTTTATTTAAACGGCAATAATCTATGGAGAGTTTTGCTTCTCTACTGGGAACTTCTAACTAAAATTAACAAAAAGGCAAAGTCAGATTCATTTGGCGCAATAACTTTCAGTTTCAACATTTTTTCGACTTTGGCCTTTAGGATTTCCATCTGTCCAGGCGACATTTTATAAGGCCGGGCACAGACTGGGTTTTCTGACTCCAGTTCAATATCATGTTCAACTAGATTCGTGCACCCTGATTCAGTCAAAAAAAGAGTCAGCATATTTTCCAATAAGTTGTCCTAATTCTTCTCGTTGACTTTCATTTAATTTGTTATTCTTTTGGATGTCTTGCCATACTTCTAACAACACTTTGTTGTCTTCCTCCAATTTAGGAATTTCCTCCTCTTCTTCATCATTAGAGTTTGTTTTTATAGTAAGTAAATATACATTTTCTACCATTCTTTGATAGTAAGGCTTTAGCATAGTTACATGACACATTTTAGACTTCTTCCCCTCTGAATTTTATACAACATAGTTTCTGATAGTCTCTTTATTACTTCTCCAGGTCCAATTCAACTAACTGACAGTTTATTTGGTTTGGATTGCGCCACAATTAAAACTTGATCTCCTTCTTTAAACTCTGATTTTCTGGTTTTGATATCATACCAATATTTTTGTGTTTGTTTCTTTTTTTCTATATCTTCTGCAACAACTTCTTGGCATTTCTTCATCCTGTTCATCAAGTCAAATACATAGGATATCACACTATCTTCTTCTATCACTTGCTCAGTCAAATTTTCAAAAAGTAACGTCATTAGAGTTCTTAAGTTATGGCCATGGACTAATTCTGCTGGACTGAACCCAGAACTAGTGTGTGTTACAGTTCTTAATGCAAAAAAAGGCAGGAGAGAAGTATTTTCTCCCAATCAGCTCCAGATTCTAAACAAAGTACTCTGAGTATCTGTTTCAAAGTACTGTGCATTCTTTCAACTACATTACTTGGTGAATGATAAACTGAACTTCACATAACTCTAACCCCAAATTTCTCTAAGTATTCCATTGCAAGTATACTCATGAATGAATTTCCTTGGTCAGTTTGTAGTATACAGAAAATTTGTAACAAAACATCAATAACCATTGTAGAATATAAATTAGGGGTAGGAACTTTCCTTGGTCAGTTTGTAGTATACAGAAAATTTGTAACAAAACATCAATAACCATTGTAGAATATAAATTAGGGGTAGGAACCGCATCAGGATATTTTGAAGCTAAACAAATTACAGTTATTATATATTTGTTCCCTAATGTTCTTGGCATTATTGCTAGCAGCAGCGTATCTAGACTTCTGTTTTTCCTAAATTGTCTGTCTCTTACATCGGCTACATCGTTTCACTACATTGTGATTTAATTAAATCGCGACGTCCTATGTATCTGTTCAAGACTAATAGTTAAATCAGATATCCGATGTAAGCATAAAGTCAATTTAAGGCTCAGACTTGCAAATTTGATTTTGACTTTAAGACTATTCCCCACCTCCCTCAGGCATAAATGATGAATCAATAATAAATAAAACATAATACAAGATTTTTTGGATTTTAATTTATAAATAAATGCAGTGATGAATTCTGACACTTTTCTGCGGAAGGGATTTCAGTGGCTCCAAGAGGGGGGGGGGGGGACGCATAAGCTTATCCCCTAAATACACCACTGCTGATGAGTGTAATTTAGCATGATTAAACTTGGGGATTAAAATTGAGAATTAAAATATTCTCGGAGAAAAAAATAATTCAAATGCTGAGCATACAACAGAATCAATTTGCATCCAGTGTGAAAAAAGGAGCAAGTTATTTGAAATGCATGTGGAATCAAGGCTGATGAATATATTTTGCAAAGTAAAGCTATATTTCTTGAAAAAGTAATCAAACTGAATACACTAAAAGCACATGGCAAAAAAATGAAATATTGAAAATACAAATAAGTCATTGAAATCTGTTTGCATCCAATAGGAAAAAGAATTAACCAGTTCCATAATTAGACATAATCAATTTAGAGATGCATATTTCGATGAAAAAAACTATATTTTATTTGGCGATCAAATTTAGATTTTTTTTTTTTAAATCATCACTTGGTGAGTGATGACTAGCGTGGCGATCAATGACCAATAAATTACTTGAAATGCATGTGGAACCGGAGCTAATAAATATATTTTGCAAAAAAAAATTGTATTACTTGAAAAAAAAAATCCAACTGAAATTAAAAAAAAAAAAAAAATACTGAAAATATGGCTATGTCATTGAAATCTGTTTGCATCCTGTAGGAAAAAGAAATAACCACTTTTCCAATTAAATGTAATTAATGTAGAGATGTATATTTCCATGAAAAAAAACTGCATTTCACTTGGCGATTGAAAATAGATTTTTAAATCGCCACTTGGCGAGTGGCGATCCATAGCCAACCAATTACTTAAAATGCATGTGGAATCAAAGCTGATGAATATATTTTGCAAAATGAAACTGTTTTTCTTGAAAAAATAATTCAACTGAACACGGTAAAAGAACTCAGCAAAAAACCAAAATATTGAAAATACAATTACGTCATTGAAATCTGTTTGCATCCAGTAGGAAAAAGAAATAACCGCTTTTCTAATTAGATGTAATCAATGTAGAGATGCATATTTCCATGAAAAAAACTGCATTTTACTTGGCAACCGAAAATAGATTTTTTTAATCGCCACTTCGCAAATGACGATTAGGGTGGCAATCAAAGGTCAATTTTTTAATTGCCACTTTTGCACATGGTAAGTGATCGCTGCTAATTTTCACCTGTATTAAATCATATCCTATGAAATTAATTTAACACCAGCTAGCAATGTTTTTCTTAAATCGGAAAATATTGAGGCTTGTGTTGAGTGTTTAAATTGGATCCTACTAAATCGATTTAACACCAATATAGTCTGTTTTCCCTAAATCATCTTTTTCTTACATCGCCTTTTTCCTAAATTGGAAAACATTGCACTTGCAAAGTTTACTTAAATTGCTAAATCGATTTAACTATAGTTTGAAATGCAAGCAGTATATACACCAAAGTAAACAACTCAATTTTCTGATGTTAGCTCTGAATCATTACTTTATTTTAAATCAATTTAAAACCAATGGTTAAATCGCGATTTCTGATGTAGCGATTTAAGAAACTGTCTAAATCGCGATTTCCGATGTAAGCTTTAAATCGATTTAAGGCCCAGGCCTAGTATGCATATATACTTTTGTCTAACAATAGATAAATTTGGCTGATGTTTTGGCTAACAGTCTTAAGTTCTTAATGCGGCCCTTGGACAGACAGAGTCACAGACAAACATTTTATAAAAACATGTTGTTTGGAATCTTTGAACCTTAAAACATGTAAATATGTCAAAAACCAGAATTCGAAAATTTTCACTAATCCAATACTCCAATACTTTCTTCTTGTTATGATAGAAGAAAGTAACAAACAATAGAAATTCATTCATTTTGAGCTGTTAAAAATATTAAGCCATGACGGGGATCATTCACAAAGTGATTTTCACAGAAAGCAATTTATTTAAAAAAATTAACCTGTTTGTGATTTTTTTTAATAGTTGTCAAACACGAGGTAAAATGCAACATTTATAAATTACACTAAATTTAAATAATGCAAAATAAAAAACATTTTTTTAACTAAAGAAGTATATAAATATATTAGAATCTTCTTTAATTTAAAAAAAAAAAAAAAAAAACGAAATTATGAATAAATTGAATTACTTTGAAGGGTATATTGAAAATAATTTTTAAACATTTAACATAAAAGTAAATTTCAGGACTCTAGAATAAAAAAGTAAAAAAAAAGTAGTGACTTACAGATCGAAGCCTTTTACAAAAGGAATGAAATGATCCTAATACAGGCACTTCAAAAAATTCAAATTCCCTTTGACCTTTCTCAGAAGTTTGTTCTTTGGCTCGTTTTAATTCTTTTTCATAATCCTCATACAAATCGATGGAATTTTTTATCCGATGTATAGATAAACAGTGAGGCATTGTCCATAGGCCAATCTTTCCAGAGTTGGTAATATAATTTTTGCAGCCAATAACAATCTGATTAGTAACCTAAATTGAATAAATCCATTTATAATGACAGTAGCAATCCAGATTGATAGTACAAAAATATTAAACCCCTGCCTACCAGACAGATCCAATGGAGCAGGCAAGTACATTCAAAATGATTTTTCTCATAAAAAAAAAACACTGAAAATTCTATAAATATGTGGATTTAATCACAAAACAATGAAAAATCATTGTATAAATTCTGAGTAACTTTATTTTTAATGTAGTTCATTTAATACGGCTAAAAGATTAGAGTCAGATTTCTTTTTACTAAAGTTTAAAAAAAAAAATGCTAAAATTAAAAATTTTCAGAGGGCAATATTTACTATAGTGGGCTAAAACATTATAATAACAATTCTTTCAATAATGACAAGAAATTGCTGCGAAAGGCAAAAGATCACATTAAAAATCTCAGAATAAATTTACAATATTAAACTAAAAATGTGAAACCATTTTTTTTCTTTTTACAAATTTTCAAAAATTACAATGCAAAAAAAAAAAAAAACTAGAAATTGTGAAAAAATAAATATTTAAAAATTACTGTATAAATTTCTAATAAACAGTACTGAAAATAAATCAATATTTACTATGGACTGAAGACTTAAAGACTGAAGCCAGATTACTTTTACTAATGTAGAAAAATTGCTGCAATTTTTTTTAAAAAAAAGTTATAATTTGCATAAAAAACTAAATTTAAAAAAAATTGTTATACACTTTTTTTAAACTTTTTTTTAAAGTAAAAAAAAGGAGTGTTTGAAAAAAAAAAAAAAAAGGTTTTTTTTTGGGGAGGGGGGGTAGGGGGGGACAGGTAAGTAATAAATAATAAAAAATTTAGAAAAGCCTGAAATTAACTACACACTATTTTTCAAAAAGGGGACACTATTCTAAAAAAGTATTTTTTTCAAAAATTTCACTATTTTAAAAAAGCACCCCCCCCCAAAAAAAAAGGGCACACCTTGACCAAAAAAAAAATCATTTTTTTTGAACTGGTTTATTTAAGAGTCCCCTAGAATTTGCAATATTTTTTCAGGATTCATTGAATTGCCATTAAGTGCATACGAAGTGTTAAAACGGGCCGCTGAATGTATAAAAGAAATAAAAGGGCCACAGAGCACTGTGTCCTTCTAAAATGGCTTAGAATCAATGCTAGAATCACTGAGGTCTATAATATTCCAGATTTTGGACTTTGTACTTTAAAAATGACTGATTTTCCTATTTTTCCCTTTACTTATTCTATAAGACAAGATAGTAGCTAGAAATTTTTACAAAACAATGAAAATGCATACCTTATTTGATATTAATTTCCCTTGATACATTCAGTGGTTCCTAAATGGAGGAAAAAATGGTCTTGACAGACAACCAGAGTTGGCAAGTTTCTTCCGCAGTGGAAAAAACCACGGAAAAAACCGGCCGGAAGAAATAGGTTTCTTCCAAGTGGAAGAAATGGAAGAAACTGTTTTTCTTTAAGAATTTACCATATATTTTCAATTTTATAAGATATAATAAATATCTTCTTCCTATAATCTAATTTCTCTGGACAAAAACAAATTTAAGGGTGTTCTTAAACAAAAAGGGCAATTTTGTGACACATGCTTTATTTTTGTTTGAAAATGCATGAAAATAGCAGATATTATTCAGAAACTGTCTAATTGCACTCAATTTTCTGTTTTATTAAAAACAACAGATTTTTCATAACAAGCCTTAGAAGTTGACACTTTTGAGCACATTTCCCAACGAAAGCAGAAAAACCGGTCGAAAAGCAGGAGAAAAATGGGTGATCATGTGATCGAAAAAGCTTAGAACTGGATATGTAATTTAATTATCATAAAATGGAAAAATAAGTTTGATTCGAAATCGCTTCCACAGTCAGGCATTCCAATTTTATATCTCTTTGTTAAAAAATGAATTTGTAAATGTGTCAAAATGTTTTTTGCTTGTTTAGCGGAGCAGTTGAGAACACCCTTAACTAAGCATATATGCTAAATTATTAGGTACTACTAGATTATCCCATGGACCAAAAAATTATCGCCAAACTATAAGATTAAATGCCAATAATGGATGATTGTGAATGTCACATTCAATGACATTAAATACGATTCATGTGTTTAAAATGTCATTGATTTTTATTTTGGGGTTTTTTTTAAATATTTTTATAAATATTCTACTAATAATTTGTTTTTTTGTTATTTAAAATAAAAAT
The DNA here is from genome assembly GCA_964019185.1 of Maratus speculifer. Lineage (NCBI taxonomy): Eukaryota > Metazoa > Arthropoda > Arachnida > Araneae > Salticidae > Maratus > Maratus speculifer. Next base: position 79,620,189 of record OZ025295.1, read on the forward strand.
TATGTCAATATGTATAATTTGGCTATTAGTTTGGCGATTTGTATAATTTGGTCGATGGGATAACAGAGTAGCACCAATTGTTAATTGCATCAGTTTTTAGCCAAGATCACACACAACACTTATCTAGAGATCTTCAACCATTTGCTAAGTGAAAAGAAATTTTATCCAAAATACACAAAATCAGTTAAACATTATCCATTTCAATTTAACCAACATATTTTTTTATTATTTAAATTTCTGAAACTAGTAGTAAATAGTTGAGATTCTTTACTAATGGTAGAATGAAACCCATTTAAATAAAAGCTTTTAATTTACATGAATTTTATTAATGTGTAATAATTACTATATTAAATAGAGATAAATCAAAACTACGGTTTTGTTTTTGGCCCAAAATCTGAGTTTTGCCAAAAATGAGGGCCAAAGTTCGGTCAGATCAAAACACTTAGTATTCTAAAAATCTTGTTTCATCCTTCGGAAATTTTCAATTTTATTTATTGATTTGAACTGTATCAGCTCAAATGAATGTATTGCAATGAACTTCATTGTTTATAATTATCAGTCATGATTTATCAATCATCTCATTGAAAATTTTTAGTTGAAACTGCATTAAATTTCAAATATTCTTTGAGAAATTTCTCGAATAACAAATGATCATTTACAAAAATCATTATAGAAGAAAAATCAAGATGTATATACCTAAAGCTAAAATATTTTTTTAATTAAGTGAATTTCATATAGTTTGAAAATCTTTGTGTCATGGATGAATTAATTATGTATTATTGTATATCAAAATAAAGTTTTTGGATTACTAACAGTTTTTCATAATTAATAAATACTATACATATAATTAATTTCAATTATTATATTTATGTATGAATTACTTTAAAACTTACAATTTAATTACTTATAAAAAAAAAAATTGTTTTTTTTTTCGGCCAAAAAGTAGTATGGTCACCTAAATTTAGTTTTGGCTTAAAAAATCTGTTTCTATCTATCCTCAGTATTAAAAAAAGTCATTAAAATCTTTATTTTTCTGAGTATAATGCAACATAGTATAGCAAAAAATGAAGATTTTTTTTTTTTTTCAAGTCCTACACTTTAGGACAATTTAAAAGCATTTTGACATACCCATAGATATTTTTAGAATACTAATATTTTAAAATCAGCATTGAAATATTCATGCTAGATGGAAAATATAAAAAATTACAAATTTATGTATTTATTGGGTTACACATTTTAAAATAATGCACATTTATTTGAAAATAATATATTTTTATATGAAAAATAAACAATTTGTTGGTAGTTTCTTTTTTCTTTTTTTATAAATGGAGCAATTAATAAAAAAACCCATTCCATAATAAAAAATCCCAACCTCTACAGTAGTAAAAATCCATTAACTGAAAATGTCTGCTGAACCTGAAGTTAGTTACTAAAAAAAAATAACTTATCTTTGTAAAAATAATATTTTTAATAATAATTAAATTTTCCAATTTAGATTTCATGTAATTTTACTTTAATTCTTTTACATAGTTAATATGCTTTAACTACGAGCATTTATTTTGGTTTCTGGTGGCTTCTTCCAGTTTTTTCCATTTCTTCCATTTTTTTCCAGTTTCTTCCACTGTCCTGGAAGAAATAGGTTTCTTCCAGAAGAAACCCAACCCTGCAGACAACATACAAACTAATTCTCAAAACCTATTGGTTATTTCTTGTTGATATAAAATCTTGAAATTCAGCATAAAGGAAGGTCTTGTAGCACATGTAAATGAAATCATTTATTAATCTGAAAATCATTAACTTTTTATTCTACATCAATTTATTATATGACAGACTTATATGTCTTTAAAAGTTCTTTTAAGGTTATAACTCCTACAATACTGAGTTAGAAGCTCAAAATTATTATTAAATTATGGAACTACTCCTGTAGATAATATTATTTTATAGTAATTTCCTTTTGATACCACCTTTCTTTCAAAAAATGAATAAATAAAAATAGTCTCGCATAGATATGTAAATTTTCCGGAAAAATATAAGTGGTGGAAAAACTGGTTTTTTACCGTTTTTTTTTTTTTTTTTTCGAAAAAAAACGGAAAAATTGATTTTTCATGACTGTTTCTTCCAAATAAATTATATTTTCTTAGAGAATATTAAATAATAAACATTTTTTCCCATTTATATGTATTAAATAAAAATTATTTTCACTTTATATTACAAAATAAAAAAGTAGCAAAGCCTGTTTTTAAAAGTTTAATTTTTTTCCACAGCCTAAGAATTTTTATCAAACGCTATTGTTTGTTATATCATATCTCTGTTGAAATGATCTTTCAGTTACATGTTTAGCTACCTAATGTAAAAACCTGAGCCAATATGTCTGTAGTTTGGAAAGAAATAAATTATGCATTCCATTTACATAAGTATAGTTTTTAAGTAAATTATACTAGTTTAAAGAAACTATTGCAGTTTTGTCATTATTGTGAGTATCAGCATACAAAAATTCCATTGTTTGTTTAAAAAATGCATATTTTTACATTATTACTTTTTTTTCCTCAGAATTATAATTTTATTTCCTTTATAAAATATGTTAAGTTTTGGTATAGCTTTCCAATCTTAACTCAAAAAAGTTTTGATTTAGTTTTATAATCTAAATTCAAACAAAACTAAGTTTTACTTTGGTTTACTCAGGTCTGCAACTAAAAAATAGCGTAGGATTTATTTATTTATTTTTTTAATTTATTTATTTTATATTTCTAAGAGTGGAACTCAAAAGTTATGAAAACAGAACACTACAAATAGAAAATGCTCACGATTTGAGGAATTAACAAAAGCAGTTACATACAGATATAAACTTCTACTGTGCTTTAGAAAACTACAAAAATTCAAAGTTTAATCAAGAAAGAAAGTATAATTTGGAACATAGTTACTTGTAATTTTTTTTTTTTTTTTTTTTTTTTTTTTTTATTACAGTTGTACTTTTCTAATGCAAGCTGCCCATGTTTTTGCATCATTACTGTATATTATGGAGGTAAAATGGAGGTCATTTTTAGATTCAACACCTTGAAAAAACATTCAATTAATCAGCTTTAACGGAATCTTGAAAAATGCAGCATAGTAGTGCCACCTATAGGGCAATTTACACCAAAAACTAAACAACATTAATATATATCAGAAACTGTCTGAAGCTGTAGTTTGATAAAAGAAAAAAAAAAAAAATCGCCCTTGAGGTAAAGCTATTGCGATAATCATGAATAATGCAGCATAGCAGCGTCATCTGTTGAGCAATTTACACCAAAAAGTAATGAGCACGAAGTTATGTCAAAGATTATCTTAATCTGAAATTTTATAAAAATACATACATTAGTTTGAGATACAACTATTGTGGAAATTATGAATAATGCAGCATAGCAGCACCATCAGTTGGGCGATATACACTAATAACTAAACATCTCGAGTTTATATCAAGGTGTAACTGAATCTAAAGTTTTGTGAAATTATGTGCATCAGTTCTTGAGATAGAGTGCCCATAAAATTTGTCACATACAGACTCACAGAGTAACAGATATTTTCCAAAAACCATTAAAACGTGTTCAGAACCTTCTAAAACATTTAAATACACCAAAAACTGGAAGTAAAATTTTTCACGAATTCAATACTTACATCTTGAAAAGATAGATTAAAGTAATACATGCATACTTCTGTGAAATTGTGAACTTTTTGTATGTACTTGTACAAAATATATTCAGAATTTTTGAATAAGAAATTATTACTATATTTAGGTTCTTATTTAGACATTTTTAATAAGGTTATTTACATACATATATGCAACTTAATAAGATTCAGCTGCTGTATGGCATGAGATTTTTCTTTTCTTCAATCACTGCACTTGCGAAAAATTCAATTTGTTGATTAAACTTTTTCTAAAATTTCTATTTTCAAAAGAAATTTTGCAAAGGGTCTTGTGTTTCAAACAAGAAAAAAATGTGAAGGATCCTTTCAAGTCTTCTCAAACACATTTCTGCTCAGAGATCAGATTACCCACATTAAAATTTTCATGCGAGACATTCAACATAAAAATAAATAAAATAAAAAGTATGAGAATGTAGCTATTACAAAATTTTCACTATATTATTTCATAAATGAAATTTCAATTTTTCCAGTCCAAAGGCTTATTTTTCAAAATTGAAAAATAAGCCTTCGGAAAAACCCTGAAAAAAAAAACGTTTTTTTCCCCAATTTTTCCGTTTTTTTTCGAGCATTCCCATCTCTAGTCTTGCATCAAGCAATCTTATAAAAGTTCTTTTTTTTTTTTTTTTTTTTTTTTTATGTACAGAATTTTAAAATGTATTGTACCTGAATAAATTTTGGTTCATAAAATTTTATGAAAATTCTTTACTTTCCTACATATTAGTTCTCATGAGATCGAACTGCATCTTATGAGAACTGAGAACGCCAGAACTGTAGTAATTACCATTACAGGCAAGTTTCATTGTGTTTATAAAATAAGTATACAGGGTGAGTCATAAATACTGAAACAATAGGCTATCTCTTTAAATTTTGCCTCTAGACCCATACTTACAATTGCAAAAATTCATAAAAGGTGAAATTTCTGATAAGATAAGTTGCAACTCCATGGGGAGTCTATTTAAAAAAATATGAAAATTAAGTTTTTATACGGCCCCTGTAGAGCAAAATTTCCAATTAGGGACTTATTCCTTATCCATTCCTAAATTGAACAAAAAAAAAATTCATCTCTGTATCTAAAAACCTGGCAGAGATATTAAAATCCAAATTTCTCTAAAATTCCTTACTTACACCACTTTACCATGCTTGTAAACGAAGAGTTTTTCACTCATTTTCAAAGCAAATGAGGGATCGTCCGTAAATTATCCGTTATTATATGTTGAATTAAGACAGTGCCTCTAATTTGAACATAATAAAGCAGCGTATTGATTTAAATCAAAAGTTGTTTTCAAATTATGTTGATTGTCAGCACTGGAGGTCTGCATGGAGCGAAATATCTAGGTCCGGTTCCAAACTGACCGATAGGGAAAAAAGTTCTGCCTGGCATGGAAAAATGTTAAAATCATAACCCAGATCGGCCTAGAAAAAAAGTTTAAATCATTGCCCAGCTCAGCCATGAATTTCTACATGTTTTTTTACTTCGGTTTGGTTAAAAATTCTTTTGTATGGAGGAATTCTGACCAAAAATACTTATTATAGCTTTTCATTTTTTATATTTAAACAGTTATTATTAAAGAAGCGTCAAAGACTGTGGTATATTTATTTTATCAATGAATCTATGTTTATATGTGAATGTTTTACTTATATTTTAACATCGCTAATCCATATCCCGTGTGTTGGAGACTAAAAAATGTTATACAGTAAAACCTTTTAAGATGGAATCACATAGGGAAGAAAAAATACGTTATAGACAAATGCCCTCCCTAGGAGGGTTAAATGGAGTTTACCTTTTTTCTCAGGTATTATTGTATTTATTTTGTATGAGTCAAAACATTTTCCGTTTAAGACAGAATTCCGTCATAGGCATTTTTTCCCCCCTGGTTTTATTGTTTTGAATTTTTTAGCATTTAAATAGACAATTCTTAAAAAATAAATAAAAAAATAAATAAAAATAATAAGATTTATTTTTTTTCTTTTGGTACAACAAAAGTGATTTCAAAATCTATGTGGTTTTCGTAAAAATTTTGATTGAGCCAAATTTTACTTATTTCAGGCACGTCAGAGACAGTGATTTTAATATGGATTGTTTGAGACCCGGATAGAAAATTTCCTCCAGTGCAGACCTAGGAAGAAGGTAGCAGTCCCCTCTGGTATGAAAAATACATTAGGCCTTGATAGGCGAGTGTTCAGAAAAATGTAACATCTTGGTCCATAACGGCCTGGGTCAGCAAGACTAAAATGAAAGATAATGGGAAAGGAAACAAGCTGAAACAACCAATGGGAAAGTAAAAATCAAGAGCCAAAAAGAAAGCAGAAGACAAAAGTCAAACACAAAAGAGTATATCTACTTTTCCATTTCCTCTTTTTTTCGCCGTCTCTTTAGCTTGTTTCCTTTCCCTTATCTATCATTTCAGTTTTGCTGCTGCTTTCATAGTAGAAGCGCATCTTCTTTGTGCATGGTGAAGAAAGACTCAAATCTTTCAAAAGGCCTAGCACACTTGAAATTGATGATGTTTAAGATGTTTTAGTTCTTATTAATTCACATCAGCTTCAACTTATTTTCTTTAAATACATAATGTTGTGCTATGGCGACCAAATAAGAAATTTTCAGATTTCTTAACAAAATATGTGCATCAAACTTTTACATATTTTATAAACTTTAACCTTCTCACCCCACAAACAGATATTCTGTTCATTAAGCTGCAGATTTCACTGCAATAGTAGCAGTATTTAAATGAATTCTACAAATATAATCCAGTTTTAAGAAATTAAGTTATGATTAATAATCTAGAACAACCATACTCAATTTTTTTTTTTTTCTCATGGGCCGCAAACATAATATTGTGATGTGAGGCGGGCCATAACATATGCATAAAAGGTAAAAAAAGAATAATTAAAATAATAAGATAGCATATAAGTAATATGACAAAGTCTATATTATCAGCAAGGTTGAACATTTGTCATCGAAGAAATTTTACCAAAAGTTTCTTACATCATTATTTCAAAACAATAAACTTCATGGTAGATTTCTATGCAAATTTTGTAGAAGTGTACTGGAAAGTTTATTGTTTAAAATTGGGATGTAGCAAATTTTTGGTACCAGTTTTCTTCCATGACAAACTTTAAATATTAAAAAGCATAATATAAAAAAACTAAAATAATGCAGAATTTTTGATTTCTAAAAAAAAAAAAATTTCTTATTTGGAAAAAATATAATGTAAATTTAATTAATTTGGAACAATATTTCATTAGTGGTGATGATAAAGAAATGTATACGCTTCTATGTCACAAATAAGACTACAATTATATGTAAAGGAAAAAAAAAAAATGACTAGGAAAATACATAATTTAAAAATTTTAAACATAATTTAAAATTAATTATAAAAAACAAGAAAGATTTTGTCTTTACATGAAATCACATAAAACAATAACGAAGGTCAATATTCTTTACTTGCACATATTCATTAATTTTACAAATATGGGTCAATGATTATATGTTTCGGGCTGAATTCAACTGAATTCGCTGTTTCGGAATAAAAGGTCACCTAGCTGCAGGTTGAGTATAGCTGCTTTAGAGCATTATATACCTATACATAATAAAAATAAATTATATCACATTGTAAAAAAATATTTTTCTAGCCTTTAAAAAATACATAGAAAACAAAATTAAAATTTTGCTCTTTTGCTGAAAAATTTAACCATAATAGTTTTATATTCCAATCACACATAAAAAGTCAACTGTTAAAAAATATGGCTTTCTATGATTTTTTAATATTTTTAATCACTAATCTAATGGTAAAGACGTCTTATAATTTTGACAAGTAGTAGTAAGAAACAATATTATTCTTATAATAAATAATACAATATTATTAAAATCATTACAATTTATGTAAAAAAAAAAAAAAAAAAAAAAAGGTTTATACAAAATCAATAAGTTTATCTACAAACATTTGATTTGAAACTGTAAAGATTATAATAATATATTACTTATTTGACATTTTAGATGCAAAAAATAAAAAGATAATTTTCTACACTTTAGAAAAATCTTCCATAAAAACAATTTAAAATACATAACTACCTAATATAATTATATATTAGGCCAATTATATATAATATATACCCAATCAAATGCCCCCCCCCCCCCCCCCCCCCCCCCCCCGCTTTATAAAAAAAAATTCAAATTTCAAAAAATCTCGAGAAAAAACACTGAAAAAACAGAAATTATGTCAAAAAATCATGAAAAGAGGAAATTTTATCTAATGATCGCTTAAAAAACACTAATTTTGTCAAAAAATCATGGGGAAAAACGCAAATTTCTTCAAAGAATAGCAAAAAAAATCATGATTTTTGCCGAAGGATCGCCAAAAAACCCACATTTCGTCAAAAGATTGCAGTAAAATAGCAAATTATGTTAGACCTTTAAAAATGCAATCAAAGGAGCATTTTAAAAACGTGAATTACATCAAAAGATCATGGAAAAATCATAAATTTCTGAAAAAAAAATCGCAAAAAAAAAAAAAAAAAAAAAAAAAATTTGTAAGAAAAAATGCAAGCAAATATGTTGTATTTATAAACAAAAAGTAAAAATCGAAGGAAAAAAAAAAAAAAAAAAGATTTTGTTAAAAAAAAAAACAAAAAAAAAAATCGCAGAAAAACTACAACATTTGGGGGGAAAAAAAAGGCCAAAAAAGCGCAAATTTTATTAAAAAATTTTTGAAATACTGCTCGTCTGATCAAAGAATTATGAAAGAAGCGCACAACTCTACAAAGAATTGTGTAAAGAAACATAGTTAAAAGATTGTGGGAAAAAATTAATTTTCGTTAAAAATCATGAAAAAACGTAATTTTTTTCAAGTATCGCGAAAAAACACTGCAAATTTGACAAATATCACAGTAAAACACAACAAATTTCGTCAAATATCTCAAAAAATCACAGTTATCTTGCAAATAATGCAAATTTTGTGAAAAGATCGCAGGAAAATCCCATGATTATTTTACGATTTTTCGTCACATTTGGAGAGGGCGGATTAACAGTATTTTATGGCAAGTAATTTAGTTCTTAAACTATAACAGACTTTATCATAAAGTAAAAATTATTTATTCAATTCTTTTTTTATTTATTTTATTACTTCTGTTGATTTATAGGCCACACAGAGTTAGCAGAGTAACTCGATTTAAGCGATTTATTTACTACTAGCTGACCAGCCTAGCATTGTCCAGGCCCGTTCTAATAACCTTAAACAACACTCAATTTTGTATGACAGAGTTCATACTCATTTTCCAAGAAAAAATTCCCTGAGAATCTCCTGATGTATTTATTTTCAGGGATGTAAAATTTTTCCATATCAACAATTAATGAGATTTTTAAAACCAGTATCATGCCACTCCCATCTCCTCAAAATAAAATAAAAACAAGGTACTTACGTATTAACTCCACTGCAGCAGAACTGCAGGCCTTAATGCGCCAATAATGAGCAATCTTGTTGTTATTGCACGTGCACAAAAATAATAGCGGCAAAAAATGGGCAAAAACAAGCACTAAAGCACTAAAAAATGGCATCAGAAATAAACAAAAAACAAGGCAGCAAAGAATCCAAAAGATAACTGCGGTGGCGTTAATACAGTAGACTCCCTCAAATCCGCAAACCAGAAATCCGCAACTCTCTAAAATCCGCACATATTGTATGGATGTAAACAATGAAACTTTCAGTTCAGATATTGGGACAAAATTTTATTTTTTTAGTTTTGTGTCAATTCCATATATTTTTTTTAATTTGTAATTTTCTTAATAATACTCTATTCATGTTTTTTTCATGAAGGAAGAATAAATTTTGGAAAAAATTCAAGATATTGCTGATATCACTGGTAATTAGAATCTTCTTACCAAATATATTTATGCATTAATCAAGATTTTTTGGTTATTAAGCCAGGCTAAACTTGGAGAAAAAAAAATCCTTATTTTATGATTTTGATGTGAATTAGTAATGCACTTTTATGAGGCAAGTTTTGTTGAATAATTTTGGAAAAATACATATAATCTTTATAATGAATATTTAATCATACACTATTGATTATTAACTTGACCTTTGCTATTAGTACTTTAATCATTTTAAAAATTATCTATATTTTTATTATACTAGGGGGGCCCCGCCCCCCTGCTCGCTATGCTCGCCAACCCCCCGCGTAATCGCTTCACGATTCCAAATTATTGGCTACCCCTGCTTGCTGCGCTCGCCAATATCCCATGGTATGAATAAGCAGTTGCAGACTTTTCAAATGATGTGTCACACGAGTGGTGTTGTAAAGAAATTAAAAATGTGCCCCCCTGGGGGGCAGAGGGGGAGGCGACACAAAAGACATCCATAATATGAATAAGCAGCTGCAGACCTCTCAAATGATGTCACACGACTGGTGTTGTAAAGAAATTAAAAATGTGCCCCCCTGGGGGGACAGAGTGGGGGTGACACACAAGACATCCATAAAATGAATAAACAGTTGCAGACCTTTCAAATGATGTGTCACACAATTGATGTTGTAAAGAAATTACAAAATGCACACCCTCTGAGGGCAGAGGGGGGGGGGTTACACACATGATATCCATAATATAAATTAGCAGTTGCAGACCTCTCAAATGATGTGTCACACGAGTGGTGTTGTAAAGAAATTAAAAATGTGCCCCCTTGGGGGGAAGAGTGGGGGCTGACACACAACACATCCATAATATGAATAAGCAGTTGCAGACCTTTCAAACGATGTGTCACACAACTGGTGTTGTAAAGAAATTAAAAATGTGACCCCCTGGGGAGAGCAGAGTGTGGGGGTGACACACAAGGCATCCATAATATGAATAAGCAGTTGCAGACCTTTCAAATCTTGTGTAACACGACTGGTGTTGTAAAGAAATTAAAAATGTGTCCACCCTGGGGAGCAGAATGGGGGATAACACACAAGACATCCTTTAAATGAATAAGCAGTTGCAAACCTCTCAAATGATGTATCAAACGACTGATGTTGTAAAGAAATTAAAAATTTGGCGAAATATTACAGTTATCGCCAAGTTGGCGTCACTTTTGACAACTAATTTTGGTCGCCAAATTTGGCGATATATCGCCAAGTTGGCGACAAACTTGGCGATTGTTGGCGATAGTAACCTTTCCTCTCTTTATGGTAACCCATATGGCGATGCATAGACGGAGCCCTTTCCTGATTGGTCTATTCGACTCATGGAAGGAGTGGACAACCCGGATTCGTTAGTTCCGGAAATCTTCCACATCAGCATCATTCCAGGAGTCATTCCTTTTAAGGCTAGTTTTTTTTTACTATAGAAGGATTAGTTAATTACTTATTTTAATGTAATATTACATTGTAAGCATTCATTATAGTTCCGATTGCACTATAATTGCACTCAAATTACTGTTTAAAAAATGTAAACAAAGCAACGACCAGAAATCCGCAAAATTCTAAAATCCGCACAACCTCTGGTCCCTATCGAGAATGAGGTTAACTGTGAACCACATTCACTATAAACAACTTAACACGTTAGCAGAGTCATTTAAATCAGCGCTTGTGGAAACAAATGCAAATTTGTGCCTATGAGAAGCCACTTATTGAAACTGCAGTATGAAGGATGTAACAGTGCAAAAGTGTACTTAAACTAAGTTAAACAATGAAGAAACAGTTCTTAAAATATAACAATCCACAGTTTATTTATTCGTTGGAGACAGACATAAAAATAGATGGTAACTTTTAGACAGCCAGATAATTAATCTTTCACAGATCCAAAACATAACTTTTAAAAAGTGTCCAGCACTATGGGAAAATTACTTTATGAAATATGTCTTGAAAAACAAACTATTATAATTTAATTTAAGACAGAAATCCATATTTACCAACGCCGTATTTCATGAGATGAGATGACTGTAAAAGGGTCTTATTTTAAAAACAAAGAAAGCTGAAGAGCTTCCCATTTTCTAGAGAGGTTAAAAACCTTTTTAAAAACAAGCGAAGTTGAAAGAGATTTCACCGGTATTTATACTCTGAAGGAACAGGCACGTGCCGAAACAACGCCCTCTCACTAGAACAATCTAGGATCAGTCCACTACACGGATAGGGATGACGGGAGTGACGCGATCGACGTAACGAGATCGCGACGCCATCTATGGACGTATCGGCATACTACGCCATAAGGAAAAGTTTACTTACGAAGATAGGTCGTTTATCGGAAGTCTATTAAAAACCGGCAGTTGATAATTAGATTTAAACAGATGAAAACTTTAAATGGATTAGAGGAATGGGACCTGGCTAATAAAAGGTAAGTTTTATTTTAAAATATTGATAAAAACCGAATGATTAAAAAAATAAAAATAAAATAAAAGATGTTATTTATATACTGAAAAGACTTTAATGAGGCAATGAGACCAAAAGGGTTAAAGCTTGTTTAACTCTAGACAACAGTCCCAAGCTGTGCGGATTTGAGGGAGTCTACTGTACGTAAATACCAAAAACAAGGTCATCTCAAAAAGAAAGTTTATACATCATTTAAATAAACAATATGAACAGAACTTTAAAAGGAAAATATTAATTTATGTAAAACAGAGTTAAAGTCTGAATACTTTGTGGGGCTGTCCTTAAAAACTTGGTAGTTAGCTAAAAGAATTTAATTCCTACTTTAAGATTTTAGTATCTCTTTTTAAAACATTATGGATAATATGTAGGCTACAAATGCCAATATCAATAAAAAATACAGTAGACTCTCTTAAATTCGCGTCCCTAAAATCCACGAATGCCAGAAATCCGTGCATTTTTTCAGATGTAAACATTGAGATTAAAAATGGTGCTGAAGCTAGCGGCTAATGCAATACAAATAATTCTTTAAATATATATTTTTTAAAATCCTTTTCAACTTCTTCCTTTTTTTTAAATGTCTTTCAATTTAAATTCTGCAGCATTAAATAATATGTTTCTTAGACGTACGATGATCGATATTTAATCAAATTAATCATTATCGTATCTTAGTTGCTGCGCAATATAACTTTCAATGGCCATTTGGTAGTGTTTGCAATTTCATGTGGCAGAATAGTTTTTGCTATATAAAATTATTTTAATAGTTCTATTACAATTTTCGTACCCTTCTTAGTTACAAAATGAATTTGGGATCTTCATCCAGTTTACTAATTACGATGATCGATAGTTAATTGAAATAATCATTATCGTATCGTAGTTGCAGCATAATATAACTTTTAATGCCATTTGGTAGTGTTTATAATTCGAGGGGTAGGATAATTTTTGCTGTATAAAATGAATATTTTTTTTAATTAATCAAGCTTTTTTTTGTTTATTAACAAAGGTGAATATTTTTCTTTATAAAAAAGATTGATTTTTCCTCATCATTATTTATATTTAGTAATGCATCTTAATTATTTACTTGTTTCTTATTAAGTACAAAATATTTTTGCCCAAATATTATGAAGTATGATAAAGTTGGCTTGATGCCAAAGTATACTTCATATGGAGTTTTTGTTTTGCTTAAACAGCATGTAGCACATTGTTTGCGTATGTAAACTGCATAGTTTATAGCTTCAGTTTAGAAGGATTATAGGAAATGTCTTTGCAATAATAAACAGTTTGTCATTTGAGTTAAAGTTCTATTAGCCCTCTCAGGAATGCCATTCTGTTGTGGAGTTAAGGGGGGAAGACAATTATCATTTTATACTGCATTCTTCAATATATTTATCAAATTCCTCGCCACAATATTCTAAGCCATTATCTGCACAAAGTTTTTATATTTTCTTTCCTAGATGGATTTCAACTGCTGCTTTATAATTAATAATTACATTTTAAACCTCATCCTTTGTTTTAAGAAAACTAACTTCAGTATAATGTGATTTATCATCAATAAAAGGAACAAAATATTGCAATCCTCCATGGGAAGAAACCCTTATGAGGCCACACAGGTGTGAATGAATCAGAGACAATAGATCATTACTTTGATAATTTGATTCTCTAGGAAAAGAACACACAGTTTGTTTAACTTGAATACAAATTTTACGGTCTTTAAGAGACTCATCATCATTGAAATTTAAATTTCTAACCATATTCCAAGATTTAGATTTCTTTAAATCAGACCCATTTAAATGTCCTAACTTTAAATGTCATTCTACAAAGTCACTTACCTGTGCTACTGCAGTTCTTTCGATGTACATAATACAAATCTCCTTGATGAACAACTTGTACTAGTGTAGAACCATTAAGCTCAGTTATTTTAGCATATTATTCTTTAAAATGCACATAATGATTGTTAGCCACTGCTTTAGAAGTCGAAATAAAGTTAAGTTTTGATTATAGTACACGCAGAATGTTCTTAACAGTGAGATTAGTAGTCCCACTCTCATTAGGTACTGTAATAACAACTGTCTCTATTCCTGTAATTTTTGCAGTTTTATCAACTGCATTCTCACGAGGATTGAATTCCATAAATAAATTTCTATTTTTGCACATGTGAGACATTCAATTGCTGTCTAAACATCATGCAGTAGGTTAACGAAATGCATCATTAAATGTCATACTAATCGGTTATTAAATAGCTAGAAGTCATCATCGAGCTTTGATTTCCTTTATTTAAGGATGCAAGTTTTCTTTCAGCTATTTTCTTTCTCTATTCTGAAGCTTTATGTTGGATTTTTGAGCAACAATTGCACTTGAAATTATAACATCTTTCCGTAGTAAAATTTTCATTTGTATTTGTTTTCCACTTTTCATTTTTCTTCTGTTTTTGATGATTTTATTATTTTTTTTTTTTTCCTTTTCTGGTTTTCCATTCTTCTAGCATTTTAATTTTCAAAGAATCGGGTTTAGGTATCTCATCTCTTAATTCTGTAGAACATCTACAATTTTCAAAGTTCTCAGGAACACTGTAGAGTAGGAGAATCGATAACAAGTCGATGTATTTTCTATTTTTATTTGTTTTAATTTATAAACAAACTAAGAAAATATTTAAATGATCAGACATCATTTCACTTATAATCATCTTTCAAAATAGAAGCTGATTAAACAGAGTTGCTTTCTTTGCAGGTCCTCTCGATTCATAAACATATTTCAATTTATTCCATACAGTATTTGAAGTCGCACAATGCTTAATATGACTTAGTTCACTAGGATTTGTGGCAAAAATTATATCAGCACAAGCTTTTTGATCAACCTGGAGACATTTCTTTTCATCTGCAGTACTTCAGTTGAATGACGCTTCTTTGTTGTTTAATCCTAATGATAATGTTTTATTAATACGGTTTCAATTTGAAGTTTCCAATTATCAAAGTATCTTTATCAAATTTTTCAATCATCGTAACATGAAACATAGTTAAACAGAATATCTCACAGCTAGAAATCAAAACAATTAATGAACAGAACGTATAGTTCTTAATTTTGTTTTAGGCTTAAGAATTCAAAATTCGAAAGTTTGAATTAAAAATTATTTCTGCAATTTACAGCACAGAGGAGAAGCATTTCTGACACCCATAACTTTTGTTGGTTTATGGAGTACACAGAGTTAGCAGAGTAGCTCGATTTAAACTATTTATTTATAATGACACAAAGACAAAAATTTATACATAGGTAAGTGTGACAAAGCACTGACATGTTTTTTAAACAGAACTGAATAATCTCACTCGCATAATGGAGTTTAAAAAATGTACGGTATATGCATGTGCTGAAAGAAAGGGTAAAACAAATGAGCTTTTATGCATTATTATTTTTTATATATGAACTATTTATATCGTTTATATCATATTATTTTCTGTATTTCAAGAGCTTCTAATAAAAGTATTATTATCATTAGGGGAATCTAAAACTGACACACAAATATAAATAATTACTTTACAAACATTACAACATAAGCTAGAAAGAAAATGAGAAAACTGACTTACTTTTCTGAAAAATGATGTAATATGTTCTGGTGTGTGATAAAATCTTGATACACTGTGTATCAGTTGGACTTCAGAAATAAGAAGAGGTATATAATTCTTTATTTCTTCCTGAAAGAAATGGAATTTTATAATATAAACAAGCAAAAATTAAACAAAATGTAAATATAATAAAGGAGTATTCAATTTTTATTTTATTTTAGCTGCAGTTGCACCAATTTTTTGATAAATATCTATCACAATGTGATTGTGCATAAAAACAAACAAATCGAACCAAGTAAAGAGTACGGTGAAATGTGCCCAAGAAACTGCACTTGCTAATGAGGCTGTCAAGAAAATCATGACATCATGTACACTCTTGGAATAGAAGAGAGCGTAATAAGTGAGAAAATGTTTTGAATCAGAACTGAAATACTTCATTAGAGTTGTCTCGTTTTGGAAGAAAATAAGAGTCTGTGCTAATATGAGAATTTTTTCAAGTTTTCTTTTATTGTTTGTTGTATACTGTACATAAGATATTTAGTGTTTTTGTATTACCCACAGAGAAAGGATCATTGAAAATTCCTTCCTTGGGTTAAAGGGGGAACCAAAAGTTATAGGGTCAATTTGCCATATCTAAGCAATAGCTTTAGGTAGAAGAATGAAATTCAAAATAACAAATCTACAAAAAAATATTTTAGTAACTTGAGAAATTTTATTCCTAAAAGGTTTAATGAGAAGTAAAAAATAATAGGTCATTTTGTCTTCTCTACGCAGCAGTCTTAGGTAGAAATGTGAAATTCAGAATAATAAATCTACTAAAAAATGTAAAATATGCATTTAACGATTTAAGAAATTTCCCACTGTCTAAGGAGGTGAAAAAGAGGTAGGATCAAAATTTTTAGGATATTTAGCAAGTCAAAGCAACAAGTAGGAGTGTGTAGAAATGTGAAATTCTTGATATCAAATTTATTAAAAAATTTTATACATATTTCAGCAATTTTAGAAACATCTCCCAAACACACGAGGCATTTTGATAACCTAGGTAGACAAAATATAAATTTCTGATTATCTCAGAATTTAATGAAGCCACATATTCTTGTATGCAGGGTTGGCAAGTTTTTGACAGTGTGCGGTTTTATCCGGTTTAAACGGTCACGTCAAAAACCTCTTGTCAAAAACTTTGTCAGAAACCTCAAATACTACATTGATCTGCAAAATTTCACATTAAATATCTGTCACACGTATACAACATTAGATGTAATATTAAAAATTCACTATTACTGTATTGTATATTAATAATTAGTATATAGTAAAGTATTACTGTTAAATACAATTTTTTAACCTGGTAATATTTTTATTTAAATTTTGTTTATCAAAATTGTGCTTTTTAAAAAGAAAACTTAAGTTTTCAAAATGCTCACATGAGCTGCACATTTTTTCCCTTTTACCCAGTCTTTTTAATTTTTCTGTTACTTTTGTGAACTTACAGCATTATATAGGATTTAGAAAAAACTTCAAGAAGTGCAAATTGTTTTTCTTTTTGTTGTTGTTGTTTTAATGTAACAATACAAGGTATGTCAGTTTTCTTTTACTCTGGTCTCATGGGTGATTCTGGTCTGGATTTTCCAAAAAAGTAAAACAATCATTTCCAGAAAGAAGAAAAAAAAAATCTGTTATAAATCTGCAAATTTGAACACAAACTTCAACAAATGATTGCCAAAAAAAATCAATTTTGTCAATCAAAGAAAAATCGCTAATTTTGTAAAGGATCGTAAGAATAATGTGAATTTTGTTAGAGGATCACGAAAAAAAGCAGATTTTGTCAAAAGATTGTGAACAAATGGCAAATTTCGTCAACAGATTGAAAAAAAAAAAAAAAAAAAAAATTCATCATCAGATTGCGAAACAACGGTAAATTTTGTCAACAGATAGCAAATCACATCTTTCAATATCGTCACAGATCCTTCTTATTTCAGTGCTATAGGGAGGACAGTTAATCTCTTTACTTGTTGGAAAGGTTAGCAGGAGCATGCAATAGCTTTTCCGCTGAACCTGCCTTCAAACTTGCTCACCTAGCAATGCTTCTGCTATCAAACCGTGCTAGCTCAGCATCAATTGAGAGAGTATTTTCTAACTTTCGCTTCATAAACTCTAAACTCAGAAATTGTTTGGCAGTAAAAAAATGGGCTAAATTGGTTATATGCTATTGGATGCCATGGGGTAAAATTGATCCATATTATTAACTGTATAAAATCATTTTCTTCTGTTTGAACATTCTAAAAAACAAAAATGTTTCATTTCAATTAAAATATTTTTTTTTTTTTTTTTTTTTTTTTGTAATTATTGAATTACAATAATTAATGTTAAATAAAAAATTACTTAAACCATTAAGACTTATTCAATGTTTCCCTCTTGTTCTTAAAATGTTTTAAAGTGCATTACATGTTTTTGACGGTTTAAGCCAGTTTTTGACGGTTTAAACCAGTTTTTGACACTTGTCTTGTCAAAAACCAATTTCTGACGTTAGAAACCCAACCCTGCTTGAATGGTACTTGTACATACTGGTAGATGAATGTCTATTTTGTCAAGATCCATAGGAATTTTAACAAAAAAAAATCCAATGTGTTGATTAAGTACGACTATAAAGAAGGTGTTTGCGCAATTGGTTTGAATGAGTTTCAGTGGTTACTTAAGTTTTCCATAAGTTCAAAAGCACATCATAACTATCTTGCTTAATTTGAAAGCAGCCTGTTGTTTTAAAATAAGTACTATTGAACCGCCTAAGCATTTTTTCTTTTTAAAGGTTGTTATTACAAATTTTATCTTGACTTTTAACACAGTATCCAGCATTATTCAGCAATAAATTTTTTTTTTTTTTGTGAAATTCCTATAATATTAAAAACTAAAAAAATCCCCGCAAATGTCTGCAAATCATTGAAATGTTATTAATAAACAAATTTCATATTTACTTGCAGTTTAAATATGCATGTTTAGTTCAAATCTTGCAGGTCAATTTTAAACCACTTTTAATTATCTGACTGAGCTGAATCTTTAAATATAAATGTAGTTTTAATCACAATAAAATATTACCATAATCTGAGCAGCACAGAAGTTTTACTTTTTATAAATTTAACTTAAAAATTTAGGCTACACAAAAGTTTAGCTTAATTTTGCAAGTTAATTTTAAATCCCTTCCAGATTTCTAATCGAGCTGAAACTTTATTTGTATGTCAATGGAATAATATTATAATTTATGAAAGTAGTAGTTAGGATTTTTTTACAAGGCTATATAAAAGATTAGTTCAAAATTTACAGGACAATTTTAAACTATTTTCAATTACCTGATTGTGCTGAATCTTTACCTACATTTGTTTTTCTGATGACATTTCAATTAAACTATAATTTGATAAATGTAGAAATCATGCATTTTTTACAGGACCATGCAAAAAATCATGGATAATGTTGCTAATAAACATAATTTTAATTAAATTTCAACAAAATGACTATAAGTTATTGAGATACACAAAAACATTTTTTAATTGAAAATAAAGTGCATTACAGTTATATTTCTTTTGCAGGAACACATAAAATATTCAGATACATTACAGTATGTAAGCAGAAAAAATATATATAGGTTATATTTGTTAGGAAAATATAGTTATATTTTTCTCTTATTCTTATCACTTCACTCAACCTATTCCATTCAAACCTATTTCATTCAATCTCTCTCATCCAACTTATCTTTTATAAACTTTATTTATCTTTACAGTTATCTTTAAATAAACTATGGATTAAATACGTTATTTACTTTCATATATTTAGGTTTCAATAGTTTAAGTCTCTAATTTAAACACTTTCATTATCTTTACTTCAGTGTTTAAATATAACTTTATTCTAAATAAAATATGTCTTTATTTTTACCTTGAGTCACTTCTGCATAACTTATTTCCTCGGGCATCGATAATCAGTTATACGTTTATCTCACGGCATTAATTTTTCCTTCCTGTCAACAAAAAGATCGGCAAACATTGCCACGCTGATAACGTAATCTGTTAAGTTATAGCAGTTACAGGTAGATGACATTACCTGTTTGACGGCACGTGCCTACCTATCGTGGACAATTGCTATTGGTTCATTTGCCCAGGTAACTTCTAGATGCCACAGATGACATTTGATGTCGTTATCGAAGATGATGTGTGTGGGCATTAACAGCAGATGGGAGAACTATTTATAGATGGATGGAAAGGCCATGAGTAGGTTCGTTTCTATGTTTAGTTTTTCGCGTCTGTGTTTAATAATGAGATGTTGTTACTGATGCGTGTGGATAATACCAGGCTATTATAGATTGAATAGTATGCAGGGATTCGTTTAGGAAAATTTTAGGTCCTTTAAAGGACCCTTCACAAAATAATTTATCGTAAAACAGGACCCTTCACAAAAATTTTTATTGCCAAATAGGACCCTTTACAAAACATTTTATCCCAAAACAGGACCATTTATAAAATTATTTGTTTCTTAAATAGACCATTCATAAAATTATTTGTTTCTTAAATAGACCATTCATAAAATTATTTGTTTCTTAAATAGACCATTCATAAAATTATTTGTTTCTTAAATAGACCATTCATAAAATTATTTGTTTCTTAAATAGACCTTTCACAGAATTTTTTCACATTCAAATTAAACTTTTCACAAATTTAATCATTTAATAATAAAATCTGGCTTGTAAATAAGCAATTGAACTCACCAAAGAGCATATTACTTAGCTTTTTATGTATGAAAAATATAACCTAAAGAGATTGATCATTTAGAATTCACAAAATTCTGACTAGAATTTTTACAAATATAAGAAAAAAAATTCACAATTTCACAAAAACAGGACCTTGTGAGAAAAGTCTGGACAGACCCCTGGTATGGACTTGGCAAGTGTTCTCTTTTAAAGATGATAATATTAATTAGCTTTGACTTCTTGTGTCACGATGCAGATATATTTAAGCTATTTTTTAAGCTGAACTGTGTCATTCCATGAGTTCATGAAGCTCTGGATTTGGATATTTACTAGAGGGTGAACACAGACATGTCACTGGCAGCATGTTTTATTTTTTTTTTAATCAGTTAGTATTTCATTTTATATTTCTTTTAATTTGAAATAGATCGCTTTTAAAGTTATTTCTTTATTCCTTCTTTGAAGATAAGTTTCTTTTGTGTCCCAGATATTTAATCTGGTCTAAATTAAAATCGAGCCAACTTGTTTCCTTTTTTTTTTAATGATTTTCCATGGTGTAGTATTGTTGACTGGGTCAAAGAGAACCAGCATCAATTACTTTAGACTCCACAGATGGCTTTTCACTAAGGGTCTCTGTTTAGATTTTACTGCAGTATGGGAATTCATTGGTTTCTTTTTCTCTTACTCCAAATAATGTTTCATGTGGCAATAAAAGGATAATTTGAAGTACATCTCCAGTGGCAGTGGGGAGGTTTTGGAAAACGTTCCTAGTGGCAGTGTGGAAAAGCTTTAGAGAAATATATTTGATAATTAAGTATGACTAGTCTGAATATGGGAATTTTTGAGAGGAGAAAAACAAAAATATAAAACTTTTTTTATTATTATTATCTTAATTGAAAGCTTAATATGAGTTGGATTTGAAATGTTAATTTGATTTAAAGTTAATTACAAATTGATTGTTAATTGAAACTCTAGGTAAATGAATTTATTAATATAAAGCTTAAAATAGAATAGCTTGCTTTTTACTTCCTTCTATCTTCAATAGAAGAAAATATTGTAATCGAAATTTTTTCAACTTCCGGTTTTCGATGGATTTACACGTTTTTGGGGGTCAGAGATTCCAAAAAACATGCTTTTACAAAATGTCTGTCTGTCTGTGTGTATGTCGCCATTCTACCATCAAAAAGTGTATGAAGTATGCATAGAATTGAACCAAATTTTTTGTGAATGTTTTTGGCTGTGGCAAGCAGGTCCTCCTTCGTTTTTCAAATATTCTGCCGGAAGGGGGTGCTGCAATCGTGATTTTTGTGCCATTTTCAATACTGTACTGGACAAAAGTATATGAAGTTATGCATCGAATTGAATCAAATTTTTTGTGTATGTGTATGACTATGGCTAGTTGGTCCTCCCTGAATTTGAAAAAAATCCGTCGGAAGGAGGCGCTGCAATCGCGATTTTTATGCCATTTTCAATATTGTACCGACCAAAAGTGTATGAAGTTATGCATCGAATTGAACCAAATCTTTTGTGTAAGTGTATGACAATGGCTAGTTGGTCCTCCCTGAATTTGAAAATAATCCGCTGGAAGCGGGCGCTGCAATCACGATTTTTGTGCCATTTTTGAATATTGTACCGACCAAAAGTACTTGAAGTTATGCATCAAACTGAACAAAATTTTTTGTGTAAGTGTATGGCTATGGCTAGTTGGACCGCTCTGAATCTGAAAAAAATCCACTGGAAGGGGGCACTGCAATAGCAAATTTTATGCCATTTTCAATATTGCACCACATAAAAGTGTAAGAAGTTAGTTCTAGAACTGAACTAAATTTTTTGTATTATTTTTTGGTAAGGCAGGTAGGTGCTTCCTGAATTAAAAAAAAATATATCTGTCTATCATTCTATTGTCCATTGGCTCGTGCAGAGGCAGAAATTCGTTTTTACTCAGATTAATTGATTGAAGCAGAAATTTAAGATGAAAAACAAAGTTGGTATGGTATTGAATTAAAATTATTAAAGCATTAAAATAAGTAACTATTTTTTTTTTAATATTAAAATATATGTATGAGATAGAAGAAAGTTTTGGGATTGGCACATCCAACTAGTTGGTGCTATGTTTCATTTCATGGTCATGTTCATAGAATAAGCAATTTGATTACTGAATTGATAAAAGAATATTTAATGAGTATATGGCTGGTTTTAATTTATGATTTTAAGTTTACCTTTTATGTTTTTATTAAAATTAGATTAAATAAAATTTGTTATTGTTAATAAATCTGTTTGATTATTTTTCTCAATACACTTCTTAAACTCTATGGGCAAACTTTACAGCTTAGACGCACATTATTCTAATATTTTAACATCTGATAAATGCTGCTAATGATTCATCAAATTTAAATTTTACATAGACATACAAATGAATTAATTAAGATGCAAAATGTAAAAGAGATACGTGTATACAACAGCAGATATCTATCAGTGATACCTCTGATTATCATTGGCTATGCAAGTCAGTCTCTTTAAAATAAGCTTTTTCTATAAACAATAGACTCCTTCAAATCCACACAGCTTGGAATCAGAGGTTGTGCAGATTTTAGAATTCTGAAGATTCCTGGTCACTAATTTGTTTACATTTTTTAAACAGTAATTTGAATGTATCAATGAAATTGAAATAGTAATGAATTAATACAATATAGTAAAATATTAAGATAATTAAATAAAGTTTTAAACTGAAACAATAGAAATTAAGGTATTTTTAAGCAGTGATTAAATTATTAAAAGTAAAGGAGAAATAAATAATTAATAATAAGGTGAGATACACTTTTTCTTGTATTATTGAACGAAAATTGTCTCATAAAAATATCCTTCTAATCCACATCAAAATCATGAAATAAGGAAAATTTATTTCAGGTTTAGCTAGAAATAACAACTAAAAAACTTTATTAACATGTAAATATATTTAAAAATAGCAATTACCAGTGATTTCTGCCATCTATCTTTTTCAGAAAAAAATTTATACTTCCTTCTTGAAAAAGCATGACAAAAATATTAACCATACAAGCCATATTAACAAAAATTACATATTAAAATGCATATGAAATAATATAAAAATTAAAAAGTCTATATTTTTGTCCCTTTGTGTAAACTGAAAGTTCCATTGTTTACATCTGTGATGATGTGATAATTTTAGGCAATTGTGGATTTCAGGGAGTCTGCTGTATTAAAAACTTTCTTGCTTTTTAAAAAGAAAAGCTAACAACAATAAAAGTATTTTTCTTACCA
This sequence comes from Maratus speculifer, assembly GCA_964019185.1. Taxonomy (NCBI): domain Eukaryota; kingdom Metazoa; phylum Arthropoda; class Arachnida; order Araneae; family Salticidae; genus Maratus; species Maratus speculifer. Next base: position 79,643,772 of record OZ025295.1, read on the forward strand.
TATCATTTGTATAAAACTTCTGACAGATACTTTCAACTTTATAGAGGTATTTCACATTATCACGAGCTTCATTTATTTTATGAATAAGATTTTTTTCTTTTTCTTTCCAGATCTGAAAAATAATTTTTGTCATTTTTTTTTTTTTTACTTGAAAATTATTCTTCATTTAGCATTTTGATTCAATAAATACATTGAACCTGTATTTATGTAAATTATAATTAAAACTTAATTTGGAATTTAAGAAAATTAAGAGATCATGTGATACTTCTGCAAGCAAAACTGAATGATTCATAGATTAAGATTCATAAATAGCTATAACAAATGTTCTTTGCAAGATGCAACAGCATCTGCTAAAGATCAATTAATGTGTATGAGATTCTTTTGCATTTGTTCCAAAAATAAAAAAAATTCAAAATGTAAAAAAATATACAATCTTAAAAATAAAACATTATTTTCAAAAACACAAAGTACACTGAAAAAAAAAAAAAAATTCTGCCTCTGGCATCTAGAAAATAAATTGTGGCTGTAGAAAAAATAGTTCCATGTCATCCTTATAAATTCTAGCTCCCTTTGCTAGCATGTTCTAGTCAATAATCTGATTGAGTAGACCAAAATGTTCTTGGTCCCAGAACTAGAAAAAAACGGGCTTCAAGCTAGATTTTCAAAATGGCTAAATTTCACAACAATAACTTCTGGTTTCATAAATCAGAATTTCTAGTTCCCTGACTTTCTAAGATAGGTATTAGAACTACAATTTAAAATAGTTCCATAGTATATCTGAATGTCGAAGCCAAATTCAGAAGAATAATAGAGAACATAGATGACCCGCATGAAGCTTGGACTGTAGATGCTACCTTTTAACTAATGTTAAGTCTACTGGCTCTTAAATAAATAATTAGCAGAGTATGATGATAAGTACAATAAAATGTTTCTTAAGGTTTGAAAATGAAATAGGGTACTCACTCACAATAAGTAGGCATGAAGTTTCCTTGGAAAGCAGTCTTTAATGTAGATCTTTAAAAGGTTGCAGTTCAATATTTCCAGAAGATATAGGGCAGTTGCAATTGACGTCATACTGGAGGTCAAACACTAGAAATAGACGGTTCTGATTGGTGGAACTACCCTGACCTCCACTTGAAATACAATGGCGATCAGCTGATTGCAAGTTCCCTATACAATGTCATCTTTAGCACAAAAAAAACGTTACTCTTTATAATATTTGACCTCAAACCAACACTAACAAAGTTCATTCCAAATGCTTTCACCATCATATAATTTCTAAATGGATATCCTACTAAAATCAAGAAATTGACACTAGTCATAATTTCTCACACTCAAGAGACACGTATCTCCTACCAAAAATAAATACTATTTAAATGCCCACTGAAGCCTTCCAGCCAATCACGGCAAAAAATCACGAATCATTCACGAAAAACTCTTGACATATGCAAAACAGATGTTTTGCATAAAATAAATTTGCCTACAAAAAGATTCTCTAATAACTTACTTTTAAAAATAGCTAGATAATTTAATTTAAACATTTAAAACTTAAATCAGTCAAAAATAAACTTAATAAATTAATACCTACAAAAAAACTCATTTCACAACTTGTGAAAACTAGATGAATCGCAATGTCTATGAAGTGAAGTAAATCGATCAAATGTTTTGATCTAAAAACATGGCTGCTCCCACAAAATTAGCAGTGTGTTGCTACTTAAAACAAAGTAAGTAAAGAAAAATAAAAGAAAAAATAGATGACATTGAATATCCCTGAAATAAATAAGAAATGAGCAGGAAATAACAAAAAAACAGGCACTACAAATCGCCCCCTTTTCCTGCACATTTCTAAAACAAAAATTATACATAAAAACTCAAAAAACAATATTTCGCCTCTGGCGACACAGTTACATTCTTCTAAGTCTGGAACAGGCTCACAGTCCTTAAATTCAAAATCTATAAAGTTCTAGTCAAAGTTTTTTTTTTTTTAATCACAGTTCAAGTTGAACATAAATAGGCTGACCGAAATTTCAAAAATAAGTCTTTTGGCAATACCTTCATCAATATAGCAGCAAGATTTTTCTTCATAGAAACATGAAGTACAGCTAAGACATCAGTTTCAACTCGATCACGTACAAATTTGTACCTCAGGTCTATATATCGATTTTTAATGGTCTCACTTTTATTCTTCATAAAATGAATCGCTGCAGTATTATCACAAAGTAAAATCGGTTTTTAAAAACCAAGCGTTGAATGGGCAAGATGATTCTGCAGTTCTGGGAGACAGGAGCTGACATATTTAATTTCTTTGCTGGCTTCACATGCAGAAATCAGTTCTGCTTCCATGGGTGACAGGGCCACACATCGTTGTTTTACCACTCGCCAGGTAACAGGGAGACCATTCAAGAACACGGCATTAGCTGACCACGATTTTCTGTCGTTTGGATCACTCGCCCATGAGGCATCGGCATAAGTTGTGAGTTGGAGAGGAAGACTTTTGGAGACCCCAATCCTTTGTTGAAGAGATACATCAGTATTTGCACCAGTCCTTTCCCGTGTTCTGGTCCAAGGTTTTCAGCGAATTGAGACAGTACAGCTACGTTGTAAGCTACATCAGGGCGACATCGGCTGGCAACATACTGTAGGCATCCCAGGAGATTCTGGTAGGGCATATCCTTCATTGGTGATTCTGCAAGCTCTTCGTCTGTCAGTTGGGATGGTGATGGCACATATCCAGGTGGAGAAGGGAGAGAAATATTAGCTTTAGGAATCAAATTAAACTTTTTCATGCATTTTTCTATATACTTAGTACAATTAATATTCACAAAATTTAAAATCAATTAAAATCTTTTAAAATCAATTCCTAATAAAGTTTTTATTTCTCCAAGACTTCTTACTTCATATATATTTTCAATTAAGTTTATAACTTCTGACAACATTTCTTGATTTTCTGCAAAGATCGGTAAGTCATCTACATACACTAGTATAACTGCTTTTTGCTTATAGATATAAACACATGTCATGCCTTCAACTTCTGAAAACCCATTATCTATTAATTTTGAATGAAGATCGGTATACCAGCAACGGCCGGCTTGATGAAGACCGTAGATTGCTTTGTTTAATTTCAATACAAAATTTTCTTTGCCAGGAATGACATAACCTTCAGGTTGTCTAATATAAATTTCTCAATCTATATCCCCATATAAATATGCAGCTTTTACATCTAAAAGGCTATGAGCCCAACCTAAGATGCATACAAAAATGATAAAGAACAGGCGAATAAGCAAGAAATTTATAACAGTAGAAAAAGTTTCTTCATAATCAAATCCTTCATGTTGATTATTTCCTAAAGCCACTAATCTAGCCTTATAAGTGCTTAATTGCCCTTCAGCATCTCTTTTCACTATATAGACCCATTTTGAGCCAATTACAGTAGAACCCCGCTAATCCGGACCCCGTTAATCCGGATCTCTGGATAATCCAGATCGATTTGGTCGAATTTTTTTTTCAAGTTTGAGAAGTGATTGGCAAATTTCCATAACATAAATCTATTTTAGCCTCGTATTCTGAATAAAAAAGTATTTTCTGAAATCTTTTCGGAAGAATACCTCAAGCTTTCTTATTTAAACTTTTTAATGTTATCTATGAAAGGAACAACTATGCATCACTTAAGCTTTGGCAATTCCATTTTTCACAGTTTTTTTATTTAATCCATTTAGAAATATCATTAAAAGCTCAGTACTTAATAAAGTTTTACTCAGAGCATTGCAATAGAAAGCAAAGTAAGATAGTCGTTATAGATACACTGACTGATAAGGATCTCTTTCCGATCTTTGTCAATCAGTCCATAGGTCTTTTGGGACTGTTTCTTTGTCTTCGTGCCGAAATCCTTCTACAAATCACTTGCGTAAAATCGAAAGAGAAGGAAGAATAAACGAGGATGAAAGAGAAATTTACACTTAAAGATTTTGTCACCTAATTTTAAAAAATTGATGGTTGCTCAGATGTTGATATCAGCGACATTAGCAATTGGTCGGAAGCAGAAAATAATGAAGAGTATGCCTCACTTATAAATGACTTATTAATCGCTTTGTGCACAACAAAAGAAAATGAAGATGATGCAAGCAAAAACCATTATCATGGATGTACAACCAGAAGTTATAAACTATTATGGAGCAGCTTCCCATTTTGAACAACTAATGATTTATTTTGAACGACTACATCCAACGAACTACTTATCCTCAAAGGAATGTGTGACTATGCGGTCCGGAAAATTGGTACAGTAGAATATGACAAGTTCTATAATTACAAAGTAAAAATTTTTCCTGTCTGTAAATATTGAATATGTTCAGTATAAAGGTGATTTTCTGTGAGTATGTTTTATTTTATTTCATTTGTTCACATTCTCCGGATAATCCGGATTTTCGACAATCCGGATTGGGTCTGGTCCTAATTAATCCGAATTATCGGGGTTCTACTGTAATTTCTGATCAGGTGATTTGGGGACTGCAATCCAAACTTTCCTTTCTAACATTGTTTTTATTTCTTGATCCATAGCTTGGATCCAATGAGCTGACTCGGGTAATTCCTTTGCCTGTTTCGGAGATTTCGGTATGATTAACTCAGTTACCATGACTTCATTACCTAATGATGCCCCACTTTCTGAAATTAATTTTAACTCTATAGGTCCCTGATAGTCATTCTCATTTGAAAAAATAGCTTTAGAATTGTCATAAATTATGTTATTTTCTGTACAATATACTTTTAAATCTGCTGTACTTCTTAGTCTTTTACCTTTACTAGCACCTGTTTTTCTTACTGCAATATACCTCACGAAAATGATGGTCTCCTCATCCTTCTTTTCATGCTCTTTTGCTTTTGTAGGGTCACTTATGTCCACTTGTAGTTTCTCAGCCTCAGTAGGTACTGCAGATGTCATTGGCATTAACAATTGATCTCTATGAGGGAGGATAGAACCTGAAAAACCAAAATTGTCATCAAGATTAGTTAATCTTATGTTGGGGATACTCGAGCGAAGGTCACGTGCTTGGATTCAACAATACTATCATCTTCCGGAAACCAAACACGATATCTGCTTGAGCCATATCCATAGTCAACAAAAACACCTTTCCTTCCTCGAGCTTGAAATTTATTTCTTTTAGGTTTTGGCACATGCACATTTGCTACACAACCATAGCGTTTTAAATGTTTGATGCTAGGCTTCTTACTGTACCACCTTTCAAAAGGTATAGCATCAATGGTGGTATGCAGTATCCTATTTCAGATATAATTCATGGCCATTACTGCTTCGATCCAAAGACAGTTTGATAGGTTTGCTGCTAAAGAAAAAGTTCTCATCCCCTCAAATAAAACACGATTATAACGTTCAGCGCACCCGTTCATTTGAGGACTAAATGTTGAAGTTCTTTCATGTTTGATACCTCGTTTATGCAGTATATTTTCTATTTGACGTCAAATCAGAACTCAAGATCATTGTCAGTGCAAATACATTTTATCTTTTGGCCAGATTGACTTTCGACCATTGTTATGAAACCTCTTAATTTATAACATACTTCGTCTTTAGTTTTTAATGGGTAGCAGAAAGCACCAGGGTTGGCACGGTTTAAACCAATTGGTTTTAACCATGGTTTAAACCACGGTTTAAACCAAATGATTTTTTTCTCAAAAAAACCAATTGGTTTTTTTAGAAGAAATCTAACAACATTTTCTTTTTTTTCTTTATAATTTACGTGTTTCAGATTATTGGACAAATAATTTCTACTTTTAACACTTTATTTCAGTAATAAGTATTATATGTAGTGGGTTTAGGTCTTTTTTTATGCATAGGATTAAACCAATTGGTTTTTTCTATTTAAAAAAAAGCAATTTGTTTTTTAGAAGAAATCTAATGACATTTTCTTTTTTTCTTTATAATTTACGAGTTTCAGATTATTAGATATAAATAATTTCTATTGTATTTTTATTTTAGAAGAAATCTAATGACATTTTCATTCTTTCTTTATGAGTTTCAGATTATTGCATATAAATAATTTCTACTTTTAACACTTTATTTCAGCAATAAGCATTAGGTATATTGGGTTTACATCATTTTTTTATGCATAGAATTCAAATCAGTACACATTGGTGAACATATCTATTGCTCTAAAGAAAAAACTTCAAACATGTGAATTGATCACAGATAAAATAGATTCAATATTTAGTATAAAATATTTTAATTTTTTTAATAATGCAGAATATTTAATGCAATTAATAATGTAACACAATGACCTTTTAAGATTTCGCACAAGCTGTAGAATAAATTTTTCTTTTGGGAGATTATCTTGAAGAATTAAAAGCAAAGACTGGTTGCTAGTTATAGCATTTTAATAATATTTTTCCCCCTCTGCTGTCTGCTGAATCTACCGACTAAAAATGTTAACTTCAAATTGTCACTCAGAAAGAAAAAATCCTAAGTAGTAATTGTAATTTATTATTTGAATAATTGTGGAATAGAATATTTATCAAACTACATCCAAACATTTATTATTAGTAATCAAAAGATTGTTTATAAAGATTTACAGGGCATCAATGGTTCACTGTGTAGAACAGTTAAAACTTTCAACATAAGACTGTTTGCCAAAACTGTTTAAATTGAAAAATAATTTTTTTCAATTTTCAGTATAAATTCACTATAATTATTAAATTTAAATTATTTTAAATGAAATTATACTGCTTATAAACCAATAATATCTGTTTTTATCAGTAATTATGCATGTATATGTCATAAGAAAATATGTTTAAAAAAAAACCCGGTTTAAACCAAAAAAACTGGTTTTTTTGGGTTTTTTCGAAAAAACCTGGTTTTTTTCCAACCCTGGAAAGCACGTCGGCGAAAATCATCTAGAAAAGTTAAAAGATACCGGTAACCTCCTTTAGAAGGTACTGGGGCTGGACCCCAAACATCTGAATGAATCAATTCTAAAATTTCTTTTGAGTGGATATTTTTCAGCTTAGGATGAGTAGCACGCATATTCTTTGCAAGAATACAAACTTCACAGTGAGTTTCTTCACCCTGTAGAGTCCCACAATTTTCTAGCAAGTTTTCTCTGAACATCCTTTTAATTATGTTTGTATTACAATGCCCCAAACGCTCATGCCGTAACAATGTTATTTCTTTCAGTTGCATCTGTACTATTATACAGGCTTTCATTACTGATATTTTTACTTTTCAGTTCATCACAAGATGAAAATTTCTTTGGATTAATTGCTTTTAATACATAAAAATTATCCTTTAATCTTGCAGTATACAAGTATCTCCATTCTGGAGAAAAAATTTTGAACCCCTTATCCATTTTAGCATGCATTCCCACTTTGTCCATTTTGCACATTGCAATTAGGTTTCTACGTATACTCGGGACATACAGAACATCATGTAGATTTACTGTATTAATTTTTTCCCCATCCAAAATCTCAAAACTTACATTTCCAATACCTTTTACTACATGAGGGGTTGTACCCATTCGTACTACTGCACCAGGAGGAGGGTCTCTGAGTGAAGTAAAAAATTGTTTGTTTTGACACACATGAGAAGTGAACGCAGAATCTAGTATCCAGTCCCCAGAATCTAGTAACCATTGAAGGTAAGGTTTCGTTAAAATAACACTGTTCTCTATCCATAAATTCAGTTACAAAAGAACCCATATTGTTATTGTTTTCATTTTTACAAGTTTTCATTCTTTCTTTACAACTACATGCTTTTGAATTATAATCCTGCTTTCTACCCAAAGCACAGTTTGCTGTGTTAGAACCATGGGTAGCAACAACTGCATTGGTTATTAAACTTTCTGGTTTCTGTCTTTCCCTAAGATTGTATCAAGCAGTTTCTTTTAATATTTCAGACTTGACATAGTCAAAAGTAAAATTTTCCTCTTTCAAATTATCAAATTCACGAATGAGATATTCAAGTTCATCAGGTAGACATTTTATTAGCTGATAACAGTGATGTGCCTCTGAGACAGATTCCCTAGAATCTTCCACTTTCCTGTAAGACTCTTCAAAGCGAGCAATAAACGTGGGGAAATCCTCATCAGGATTCAGTTTCATGTTACTACATTCATTTATATAAAACGATTTTAATCCTCTCCCTGGAATTTCCAAGGCTTTCTTTAGACTTTCCCATATTTCAGCTGGGTCAGATAAATGACCTACAGTTAATTCAATGTCTGGGCTACAGTAACTTTTAATTAAACCTGCAGCTTTTTCTTTATTTTGTTCTAGCTTAAATATATCAATCTCAGACAATTTATCAGTTTTAGACCATTTAGATTTATCTATCCAAACTTTTAAACCCTTACATTGCAAAACTCTAGTATCTGACGTACCCATGCTCTATAGTTATCTCTAGTCAACATCATAGGGGAATTTACTAAGATGGCCATTTTCAAAATTTAACACAAAATCTTCAATATTTCAAAGACACTAAACTTATTTACTATTCAAAACATAAATACAACAATTTAATAACAATTTTTAGCATGCAACTTATTTCTAAAATCATATTCAAATATGTATATATCATGCAAGTATATAAAACAACATCTTCATAAAGTTAACTACATTCAAAATTTCAAACATAATATACAGTGTGCAAGCTTGTCTGGGTTTCATAATCCTCTGTAGATGCTACCTTTTAACTAATGTTAAGTCTACTGGCTCTTAAATAAATAATTAGCAGAGTATGATGCTAAGTACAATAAAATGTTTCTTAAGGTTTGAAAATGAAATAGGGTACTCAGAATAAGCAGGCATGAAGTTTCCTTGGAAAGCAGTCTTTATTGTAGATCTTTAAAAGGTTGCAATTCTTGAAACAAAATAAATTCAATATTTCCAGAAGATATACGATGTCATCTTTAGCACAAAAAAACTTTACTCTTTATAATATTTGACCTCAAACCAACACTAACAAAGTTCATTCCAAATGCTTTCACCATCACATAATTTCTAAATGGATATCCTACTAAAATCAAGAAATTGACACAAGTCATAATTTCTCACACTCAAGAGACACATATCTCCTACCAAAAAGTAAATACTATTTAAATGCCCACTGAAGCCTTCCAGCCAATCACGGCAAAGAATCATGAAGCATTCACAAAAAACTCTTGACATATGCAAAACCATTGACTTTCTAATATACGTAGACGGCACATCCCATTGTTCTCTTGTCATGGTTTTGAATCCAACATCTTTGGCAAAAAAATGCTGTTTTTTGGCGGTGATTGCTTTTTTGGCAACTTTCAAATTTCATGTTCTCTCTTTAGAGAAACAGAAGTGCAGTCAACTCAAGACATAACAATATGAGTTTCGGAGGGAGAAAAACCGGTTTGGTGCGCTAAATCTGCCCTCCGTCACATGACGGAAGACAAAGATGTCAGCCTAAGAAAAGGATGCCATTGTGGTGTCTAAGTATCTTAGGTCATTGTGCAAAACAGATGTTTTGCATAAAATAAATTTGCCTACAAAAAGATTCTCTAATAACTTACTTTTAAAAATAGCTAGATAATTTAATTTAAACATTTAAAACTTAAGTCAGTCAAAAATAAACTTAATAAATTAATACCTACAAAAAAACTCATTTCACAACTTGCGAAAACTAGATGAATCGTGATGTCTATGAAGTGAAGTGAAGCAATCAAATGTTTTGATTTAAAAACATGGTTGCTCCCACAAAATTAGCAGTGTGTTATTACTGAAAACAAAGTAAGTAAAGAAAAAAAAAAAAAAACAGGCACTACATGGACAAAGTTAAAAGTGCATTTCCATTTCCAGCCCGATAATCGGGCTAGGCATATGCAGTTATTTTCCGAAGTATTATCCTGTCGTGTAGAGCTTGATGAACCTGTAGACATGTTCGCAGCTTACCTACAAAGAATAGCTGACCAGCTTGCTGCCATGAAAGATCCATAAAAGAAATTTACTTGACATTTCAATTACTTCAGTGGCTCCCCAAAAAGTTTGACAATTTAGTACAAGGAATATTGCGGTGGCCTGACGAACAATTCACATTTAAAGATGTCTTGACAGAATTAGTAGCCGAAGAATCTTGCATCAAGCTAAGAGAGGAGGATAGAAGTGATTTGGCGCATTCCCACTTTTCAACAGCCTGTACATTTAAGAAGCATGCGTATAAATCCAAATTTAAAGGACGGTGTCATAGGTGTGGACGAGTTGGCCATATTTAAAGCCAGTGTAAGCTGCCTCAATCTGTAACTTCCAGCCATGAATCTTCTCTTAGTACTAGTTCCAGAGACTCCTCAGTATCCAGAACCAGTCCAGTCATCCAAGATCCAGCAGAGAGGTTTCCCGCACAAGGACCAAAAACCAGCGTCAACGTAAGACAACAGGCCAGGTAAATTACCCCATTCAATCTAATTTGAGTAACGTAAAATGTGGTGGAGACGCCTGGGTCTTTGACACGGGCGCCTCGCACCATTTCTGTAAAGATAGAAATTTATACGTTAAGTTTAAACCAGGGCCGTAGCCAGAGGGGGGCCAGGTCGGGCAAAGCCCGACCTGGAAAAAGTTTTGCCCGACCTAGCGCAAAACTCCACATTAAATTTCTAAGAAAACAAAGGAAAAAACATTAAATTTATATTTTTTCCAGTTTTTAGTCAAAATGAAATTAGACATTTTGGTCACTCAGAATCCGATAATTTTATCACTCAGTATTCCTTTTAAAAAGCTTTTTTGTAATACAACAATGAAATTTCCGTTTTTCTTACTTCATTCCAATTTTCTCCTTCTAGTTTTTAGTCTGGAAACTGCAAAAAAGCTTTTTTCTCTCTCTCTTTATGGGTGTATTCGAAAAAACGCTTTCCCACCTCCAACAGCTCGAAATTTTCCGATTCAATTTCAGACACATTTTTAAAAGTAGAAACATGAAACTTGCTGAGGGGATTCTTGCAGGGACGTATGAGGTGCCGTGTGATGTCTTTTTACGCTCAATTCTTTAGAATTTGAGTTATAAGCAATTATCTTATCAGTATGACCCTTTTTTTCGTTCCCATATCTCCCGCTTGGGAAAAATCGGTTCGAAATGCCGTTTTTGATTGCAATATTTTCTGCATTTATCGAAGAATCGACAATCACGGCACCTTGTGTACTTTCAAAATAAGAGATTTTGAAAGTTTGGTGTATTTGAGAGCAAAAAATAATTCAAAAATAAATCGGAAAATAAGCAGTTTGAATCGAAATACACCCTTAACAGACCTCTGTCAAAAATTGAGGTGTTCTGGATTCCCCGCTTTTTCGCTTTGTAGGAATTATTCTACACCGCTTCAAATTGAACAAATCTGGATTAGCTTATTAGCTAAAGATTCGTCTCTTTGTACAACTGTCACCATACGAAATTTATCGTTAGAAGGCTGGCTGAAACCAGGGAATTCTGAAATTACATTAGGACTTTTCTATCTCTTTTGTTATGCTTACTTGTTTGCTTTGGAAGAGGGTCCTTTAAAAAACCCAATACGCTTTTTGATGTATTTTTTTCTTCTCACCATTCATGAACATATAAAAGAATAATAAAAATATGTGAAGCCAATGAACAAACACAAAAATTATAGGTGTTATTCACCATAAAGAAATGTAATTACTATGAAAAATTATCATTTATCAACATAACTCCCATCAAATTTCGTATTTATATATTTCGTATTTAAATAATATAAATTTAAATTTCAAATAAGAAATTTACAGAATTATTTTTTTAATATACATATATGTCTTACTTTTTTCATTCTTTTGTGAGATTTTACAAGTAGCAATTAGCGAAGGAAATTATTACCATGTTGCATGTATTTCGCTTTAAATGAATTTTATATAGCGTAATATAAATAATTTTTATCTTAAAGTAAAAACATCTTCAAGGAATGACATAATATCAATCAATAGTAAAGTAAAGAAGAAAAGGAAAAATGTAACTATATAATTTAATTAACATTAACTTTGATTTTATGATAAAATGTTTTCTCTTTCATAAAATGTTACTATTTAATTTTCTTTAAAAGGGATTCAAGTGCAAATATCCATACAATATGGTACAAGTAGGTTAAAAAAAATCTCGTACATTTTCCTGTATAAAATAAATAAATGAATAAATAAAAATCAGCTAATTAACAGCATAACAAATTAAATCCTTCATGAACATTGACTCCAGGTAGTTGGGAGTACATAGAAATAAAAGAACCTTTAGAAATCGCTATAGAATTTTTTACAAGGGATACTCCCCTTCCTCATGTGAAAATATAAAGTACATAATAATAGATCTGTCCCTCCATTTCTCCCATTTCACTAAAATTTTAAAAAGTTGGTGCTTCTGAGATAAAACAATTATTATTTCAAATTTAAATATTACAGTATGTTAGGTTACTCAAACAATTTTACAAATCGAAATTTATTACTTACTGACACATTCATAAAGTCATTTTTTTTCTTAAATTCAAAAATGTTACAGGTGTTTTTGTTAAGAGACGAAGAATGGTATTTCTGCACTTTTTCTTAAAAGTAAAACAATTTTCAGAGTAGTCGTCAAAGTTGCCATTGTAAGCCAATTTTTTCAAGGAGACAGTTTGATAAAAACCATCATAAGATAAATATCAATTGAAACTCAAAGTGTAATGTATTTATTGAAAACTGAAAAATAATAATCCCAAATCACTTAAGTAATTGACTGTTATTTATTGGCGCAAATTTGTAAAAGAAATTCGTATATTCGGCCCTGAAAAATAGAGACATTTGATTGAAATATTGGGTCGTTCGGAAAGTCGTGTTTGTTTGGGAAAATTAATTAGTACCGAAAAAGTCTATCGTTTAATTATTAGATATTATTTCCGATATCTAATATATAGTAAGTAATGGGCATATTTTTCCGGTACGAACTGATTTTCCCAAACAGACACCACTTTCCGAAAGACCCAATATATGATTAGAGAGAGAGATAAAGATGCATATATTTTTGTTCCATGCTATAATTTAGAACAGAAATAAACACTGTTTTTACAGTGCGTTTTGTGCTTAAAAGTATTCTCAAATATAAAATGTTGTTTAATATATATGTATCCAATGTATGTGTGTGCGTATAGAAAACTGCTTTTCTCTCCGCTACATATTTGAGTTGTCCTAACTCTGCATTATTAATTATTAAAAATAAATGCATAATACATTAAATCATTTATTTATGGAATTAATTTCATTTTTTATTAAATATCACACTTTGAAATATAAGGGATTTTTGAATAAATACCTTCCAGGATGATAGTAAACTAAAATTAAGTTAAAAATGCCCAACTTGATAACCTTTTAAAAATTATCCTGTGTTTTTATAGAATTTTTGAAAGTGTTGTTTGATTTCAATGCTACAACAAAAGTTTACTCTACAGCAAAATTGTTAACTTCTGTTACAGAACTGCAATTTGTCCTCTTACAAACAGGTACAAGAGGAAAGTTTTAATTCGTGTTATTGTATTAAGAATTTGTGGTATAATTTATCGTAGTATTAACAATATTTTCATAAATTTTGTGTCAATTTAATATTTTTCCATAAAAATCCATTTAAAAATAACACTTTGCATAGTTTATGAAAATACAGTGTTTTTAAGCCTTTTTTTTTTTTTTTTTTTTTTTTTTTTTTTTTTTGTTTCCTATAATTTACGTTTTTTCAAAATTTTACAGAATAACAGATAATAAAACAGGCATTAGAGTTTAAAAGATTTAATCTATTGTAAAAATTAGAACTCTGAATTTGACGCCCCTTGCAAGGTTTTTTTTCCTTCATTTTATCGCATTTGTAATTAAGATTATACAATTTTAAACAAGCTTCCTAGAGATTTGATCGCTAACAAATTGCCTGTTTAAGGATCACCAAAGCAGCCGAATTATTTAACACTCTTTGGTACTATGCTATTCAGTGACTTTCTTTCATTCACTGGAACACATACCGTCTGTGGTCTGAAATTGTGTTTTTTCCTTTTAAATATTTTTTAAAGAGCTTAAGGGATTATTTTTCTAAATAAAGAAATACTGTGAAATGTTTTCCAAAGGTTGGTTTTTGACAATTTTACAAAGGGACGAATGGCAAATTGGATCTAGAGACTCAATTTGCCATCCCTGTGATTGTGCGGCCCTTTGTTTGTACCGAGCCGAACCGCTCCGGAAATTTTTTAATTACCTGACAGCGAGTTTAAGAAGTAAATTGAAACTCATGAAACCTCGCTTAAACACTTTGCATAGTTAAACCCCAGCTGCAGAATTTTTTCTGTAGTCTGCAACACAAGTAAAAACTTAAAAAACAGTCTGCAGACCAATCTCTCGCATTACATCATATGCACTCAAACCTCCCAAATATTTGTGATAGACATAAAAGAAAAATATACTTTTAGAAAGAAGTTGCCTTTGTTCTCAGAATTTTTAACACTTCATACATTGTCCGAAAGAGTGTGCTCCCCTACAAGTGCTCCCCTTTGACAAAAATTGCGGGTTTTTCATGATCTTTTGACGAAATGTCATTTTTCGCGATCTTTTGACGAAATTTGTATTTTTTTGCGTTTTTTACAAGCTTTGACTATTTTTCCGATCTTTTGACGAAAACTGTTATTTTTTCGTGATCTTTTGAAAAAATTTGTTTTTTTTTTTTGCGATCTTTTGAAAAAAAATTGTTGTTTTTTCGCGATCTTTTGGTGAAAACTGCCGTTTTGTCGCGATCTCTTGAAGAAATTTGCCGTCTTTTTTAGCGACCCTTTGAAGAAATTTGCCGTTTTTTCGTGATTTTTTAACGAAAACTGCCCTTTTTCGCGATCTTTTGAAGAAATGTTCCTTTTTTTCGTGATTTTTTTTATGAAATTTGCCTTGTTTTCGCGATTTTTTGAAGAAATTTGCCATTGTTTCATGATCTTTTTACGAAAACTGCCGTTTTCTCGCAATCTTTTCAAGAAAACTTCCATTTTTTTCGCTATCTCTTGAAGAAATTTGCCGTTTTTTTTTCACGATATTTTGAAGAAATTTTCCGTTTTTTTGTGATTTTTTGACGAAAACTGCCGTTTTTTTTCGTGATCGTTTGAAGAAATTTTCCGGGGTTTTTTTTTGCGATTTTTTGAAAAAATTTGGCGTTTTTTGCAATTTTTTGAAGAAATTTGACGTGTTTTCGTGATTTATTTTTACTAAAACTGCCGTTTTTTGTGATCTTTTGAAGAGATTTGCCTTTTTATGCAATGTTTTGAAGAAACTTGCCGTTTTTTCGTGATCTTTGCACGAGATTCGCGTGTTTTTCGCGATCTATGACAAATTTAATTTCTTTTCGAAGACTATTTGTTTAAATTCGCGATACATTTTATATCCTAATTTTTGGATTTAAGACCGAATTTTTTAAACTTTTGCTACATTTTTAACAGTTAAAAAATAGACTGCAGACATTCCCAAGAGTCTGTGACGTGCGTTGCATTGCAGCGTTGCGCCGATTCTGCTTTCGAGGTTAAACCATTTTGATTTTTAGCAGCTATTTAGTCTTTGGTCACAGAGTGAAAAAGGGCGTTAACCTTTTCATTGTTATGCATGTGGAGAATGTTAGTGCATGCGAAACATTGTACAAATTTTGTGAAAAAAATTGTGCATTTAGCAAATTGTACTTAAAAATATTATTAATATAAAAGAACATAGTACATGTATACATTTAAATTATTTAATAAAAAAATAGCAATTTATTTGTGCTAAACTAAAAATATGTATTTAACATTTTTTTTCCGTGCTTCTGAAGAAATTTTAAAATTTTCACTCTGGCTTTAGAAATTCCTCATATTTTAAGTGAAAAAAAATCCATAAAATCGCAGAAATGTGTTTGAAGAACTACGCATAAAAGATTAACAAAAAGTGGAAAAATAATCTGCCATCCCTGGAAAAACTTTTGCCCTACCTGGCAATATGGTCTAGCTACGGGCCTGGTTTAAACCTTTACATAATGAGGAATTGGCTGTTGCTGTTGACGGTGCTACATTTCCTATTGAAGGGACTGGGTTAGTTGATTGGAAAATAAGTGGTAATTCATGTCTTTTCTGCAGATAATTTATGAAACTCGTGTCTTTTCTGCTATTTTTGAGAAAAATCAAATGTTTTCTGCAGTCTTTGAAGAAAATTGTCTTTTTTGTAGATTTTTGATGAAATTTACATAATTTTCAGAGATTATTTGACAAAGTTTGCGTCTTTTAACGACACTAATGAAAATTGCTTCTTTCTCTTGACACTTTGATAAGAATCACATTATTTCTGTGTCCTTTTGATGAAATTAGCATTTTTATTTTTGCAGATTTTTTTTTCTTTAAGTTTGCATTCTTTCCCAAGATCCCATATAATGGAATTTGCATTTTTGAAGAAATCAGGGTGATATTCATTATATAAAAGCAGAAGAAGAGAAATAGCGATTTTAGGAGGAGGAAATAATCTAGGTAATATATTATTTATTTGCTATTATACCATATTAAATAGGTCAAAAAAGAAATTTAAAATGTGTTGTTGGTTAATCCTTCACTGCACGATTTTTTCTAATTTTATGAAAAAATTATTTGAAATCTATATATTAGCCTATTCAACTAAAATTTTATATTTTATGGTGTGTACCAGATATAAAAATTATGATTTTAAAATATTGTATTGCTACATTTTGCATTTTTATCTGCCTAACACTCTGCAACTTTTTTTACACTGACACTTTTAAGTATTCTGTAAAAATACCAATAGTAAATCTAACCTTATTTGTTGCAATCACACCAATGTAGTGCATATATGACATCTGTACCTATTTCTCGAGCAAAATCTTCTAATTTGGCAAAAAAATGAGCAATTAAAATAAATTATGAATAAAAGCAATAAGATTTAATGCTTAGTATACATTCAAGACCAAACTGATCTGTAAGGGTGGCTAGTAACAAAGAAATAAATTAAAAAATATATAATAATTTTTAAGTTTCATTTAAGAAATTTTTGGTTGGGAGAGATATTAAAGGTGAAGGGAGAAGGGCACATTTAGATAACCTTTTTTTATTTAGTCATAAAGTTGCTGAAATGTGACGGATTCTTTATCCTATTTGCCTTATTTAATTTTAAAAGAATGGTAAAAAAAAGATTTCTTCATGAGTTTTTTTTAAATCTCATTTATATGTCCTCCTCCTAAATTTAATACCTTTAACTTTTGAAAAGAGGGGGGGAGGGAGGGGCTTACAATTGGGATTTTATGGTAATGTTCAAAAGTAAATTTTCCTTCTATAAAAAAAATCATTCAGCAGGCCAATAGACTTGGCAATGGTAATATCTGTTTCATCACTAAAAAAGTTTGCAAGAAAATACAAGCATAGAAAATTGATAAAATGCATCAACAAACCCAATATGTTAAACATACCTTTAGTATTCTTGATCGAGCAGTATGTAGAATTTTTAAAATAGTCCGAAACTTAGGTGACTGAATAAATTCAACAATAGAACTGAATCTGCATAGTATGCACCGCCAGTATTGTAATTCAAAAAGAGGACCAGTCTCATCAGTTTCTTGTCTGATTTGTTTGCTTTCAGCAATAACCTATAGGAACAAAATAATTATAAATATTACGGAAAGAAAATAATAATCAACTATTGTTTTAAATGAATCAAAAATAAGGATACTCCTTGACAACCAGTAGTTCAAAGAAATACTCTTAGCCATATAAACTCAACTCATCGATATTTTATGACTGGTAATCAATTTCATCGATAACCCTGTGCAGAAATGCAGCAACATGACAACAATGTCGCAGAAAGGGAGCCAACACTTGCAGAAATTTTTCATCCTCGAGCCGCTATACATTTCTGATAGAAATATCATTTTCTAAAAAGTTTAATTAAATATTTGTGTACAATTTCTCTCTCTCCCCTTCTGTTAAATGTATCTAATTATAGTTTTAAATATGTGGTACATTGCTATAAATTTCAGCAATTTAATGTCATATTCAACTAACAAATCATAAAAAAAGCATTGGGACAATTTATCTAATCAGATAAAAGTTTCATTCTGTGTTTGTTTGTTTGTCTGTCAGAAATGGCTGACCAAATCTACCACATTTATAAGTCTGGACTAATTTGGATATGGATAGTCCAAGGCAGGTCCTGATGAATCTGGAGTTTAAATTATTATCATTATTTTATAATTAATCAAAATATAATTAACAGCTCATGTTTTAACAAAATGGCAAATGAGCATGCACATCTGGACCTGATTTCACAACAGAAATGAAATAAATTAAGAATTTTAACTAATCAATGAAAATTAAGAAAACTAATTGCGATATCGATTTTAAAATTTCAGAATATAAGTAAAAAAATACAGGGTTGTTACAAAAGAATCATCGGGTTTCTGAAGCGTTTATTTTGGAACATAATTGGGTTATAACAATGAGTTACACATGAAAATAAACCAAAAGTATACAAGATTGATGTCCATACTACAGATGTTCAATATGTGCTTCTTGAGTGATACGACAGATGTCAAGGCGATAGTTCAGTTTGCTGAACCACGGCCGAACTGGATGTCCTCAAGCACTCATGAAGTTTGGACGTGGCTCCCCACATTACTCACCATGTCGTGTTGATGGTCATAAATGCAATCATGATGCCGTTCCACAATTCAGCCAAAGTGATATCGACCAATACATCATTGTGGGGTAGTAGTTTGCATTTGTACGCCGTCCGGTATGCTCTCTGAACAGTTATAAGTGATTCACACTTTGAAAATTTTAGTACACAAAATGTTTTTTGATGTCCAGTCACAATTTTGAATATGATGTTAGCACAGCAACCATGGCAACCACACGCACATGAAACATATGCAGCGCAAAACTATAGTTAATGCCCTCTCGTTTTGGTTGTCATGGAAACATATACATTTTCTAGTTTGAGAGTAGTAACGTATCAAAATCTGATGATTCATTTGTAATAACCCTCTATTTTTCATCATTGCATTATATTTATTTTAAATCAGATGATAGATTGTCTTATAATTAGAGATGTAAATTTTCCGGAAAAATATAAGTGGTGTAAAAAAACTGGTTTTTTACCGGTTTTTTTTTTCGGAAAAAAAAACGGAAAAATTGATTTTTCATGATTGTTTCTCCCAAATAAATTATATTTTCTTTGAGAATATTAAATAATAAACTTTTTTCCCCATTTATATGTATTAAATGAAAATTATTTTACTTTATGTTACAAAATAAAAAGAAAGTAGCAAAGTCTGCTTTTAAAAGTTTAGTTTTTTTTTTCCACAGCCTAAGAATTTTTATTAAACGCTATTGTTTGTTATATCATATCTCTGTTGAAATAATCTTTCAGTTACATGTTTAGCTACCAATTGACCTAATATAAAAACCTGAGTCAATATGACTGTAGTTTGGAATGAAATAAATTATGCATTCCATTTACATAAGTATAGTTTTTAAGTAAATGATACTAGTTTAAAGAAATTATTGCAGTTTTGTCATTATTATGAGCATCAGTATTCAAAAGTTCCATTGTTTGTTTAAAAAATGTATATTTTTACATTATTACTTTTTTTTTTCTTAGAATTATAATTTTATTTCCTTTATAAAATATGTTTAGTTTTGGTATAGCTTTCCAATCTCAACTCAAAAAAGTTTTGATTTAGTTTTATAATCTAAATTCAAACAAAACTAAGTTTTACTTTGGTTTACTCAGGTCTGCAACTAAAAAATAGCATAGGATTTATCGACTGTTAGATTTTTACTCACTGAAACTAGAAAAATATTATTATTATTATTATTATTATTTAAAGTTTAATTAAATGCAATTTTTTTCTTTTTACCCTGAAATCTGGTATTCTATTCTTGAGTAAGAAACCATATTCAATAATGTTTCCACATGGTAATTTTATATTTCTAAGAGTGGAACTCAAAAGTTATGAAAACAGAACACTACAAATAGAAAATGCTCACTATTTGAGGAATTAACAAAAGCAGTTACATACAGAGATAAACTTCTACTGTGCTTTAGAAAACTACAAAAATTCAAAGTTTAATCAAGCAAGAAAGTATAATTTGGAACATAGTTACTTGTAATAAAATATGGGGGGTTATTTTCATCGCAGTTGCAGTTTTCTAATGCAAACTGCCCATGTTTTTGCAACATTACTGTACATTATGGAGGTAAAACGGAGGTCATTTTTAGATTCAACACCTTGAAAAAACATTCAATTAATCAGCTATAACGGAATCTTGAAAAATGCAGCATAGTAGTGCCACCTATAGGGCAATTTACACCAAAAACTAAACAACATTAATATATACATGAAACTCTCTGAAGCTGTAGTTTGATAATAATAATAATAAAAAAAAAAAAAATCTTCCTTGAGGTAAAGCTATTGCGATAATCATGAATAATGCAGCATAGCAGCGTCATCTGTTGAGCAATTTACACCAAAAAGTAATGAGTACGAAGTTATGTCAAAGATTAACTTAATCTGAAATTTTATAAAAATACATACATTAGTTTGAGATAGAACTATTGTAGAAATTATGAATAATGCAGCATAACAGTGCCATTGGTTTGGCGACATACACTAATAACTAAACATTTCAAGTTTATATCAAGGTGTAACTGAAACTAAAGTTTTGTGAAGTTATGTGCATCAGTTCTTGAGATAGAGTGCCCATAAAATTTGTCACATACAGACTCACAGAGTGACAGATATTTTCCAAAAACCATTAAAACGTGTTCAGGACCTTCTAAAACGTTTAAATACACCAAAAACTGGAAGTCAAATTTTTCACGAATTCAATACTTACGTATTGAAAAGATAGATTAAAGTAATAAATGCATACTTCAAAATTTTATGTTGAATTTTTAATTTTATCTTTTCCATTAATCGGCATATTACTTCAAAATATTATTTTATTGGCATGACTCAAAGAAAATTCAAAGTTAGATGTAATGAACACATTGCAGACATAAAATTTAATAAAGGTAAAACCGCATTATCAAGGCTAAATCAAATAGAAAACATAGATATTTTGTTTAATGAAAGTAGATTAATTTATAGGTCAGATTTTTATTTGCAACTTTTTATTAGAGATAGTATTGAAATTTACGTCAGAAGCTCAATGGTCTGCAATGATTCCTTGTCATTTCAAATCCCAAATATTTGGATTGAATTGTTAAATAATTTAAAAATTAAGCAACGTGATACATAATTAAAATATAACGTGCGTGATTTTAATTTTTTTTTTTTAATTTTAAATTTCATTTGTAATAGTTTATTGTCATTTTCCATCTTTGTGTTTATTTGTATTTTGTTTTTCTGATGATGATTGAGTTAATTCAATCGAAACATGCAAAAATTATTAAGATCTTTTAATGTTTTTATTAGTATTGGACGTTCTTTATAGCAATTAAATATTTTAATGCATATTTTTGAAATGTTTTTAATGGACGTATAAGAAAACTTCTATTTATAATTAACGGCATATTATTGCGGTAATTTTACACATGAATTAATTTTTAAAAAGAGAAATTGCATTAAATTACATATCTAGATTTTTTTCATGTAATCAAGTTTTTGTGAAATTGTGAACTTTTTGTATATACTTGTACAAAATATATTCAGAATTTTTGAATAAGAAATTATTACTATATTTAGGTTCCTATTTAGACATTTTTAATAAGGTTATTTACATACATATATGCAACTTAATAAGATTCAGCTGCTGTATGGCATGAGATTTTTCTTTTCTTCAATCACTACGCTTGCGAAAGATTCAATTTGTTGATTAAACTTTTTCTAAAATGTCTATTTTCAAGAGAAATTTTGCAAAGGGTCTTGTGTTTCAAACAAGAAAAAAATATGATGGATCCTTTCAAGTCTTCTCAAACACAATTCTGCTCAGAGATCAGATTACCCACATTAAAATTTTTATGAGACATATTCAACATAAAAATACATAAAATAAAAAGTATGAGAATGTAGCTATTACAAAATTTTCACTATATTATTTCAAAAATGAAATTTCAATTTTTCCAGTTCGGAAAAATTGAAAAATAAGCCTTCAGAAAAAAACCGAAAAAAAACGTTTTTTTCCCCAATTTTTTCGGTTTTTTCCCGAGCATTCCCATCTCTACTTATAATTAACAAAAATTAATGCCGTCAGAGATATTTTGATAGAAAATTTAAGGTAGAATGTGACAGGGACATGATTTTAATGAAAAATTGATCAACGAACAATCATTTTTGTAGATCTTCCGATCTCCTAATATTTCTGCAGAAAGAAAAAAAAAAAAAAAGAGCAAATGAATTAAGATTTTTGCCAATCAGCCGAAAATAAGGAGACTAAATAAGATTTGAAAAATCTAGAGCTTCAGTGGAAAAATATTTTAATTACAAGATTAGTATAGAAAAAAAATGTGTATTAAAGAGGAATTGGGGTATGGTGTAGGTACATGTATGGGAGAGAGGAAAAATCAATGCATTCTTTCAATAATTATTAATGCAGTGGTAAATTTCAAAAATTGCTGTTAAAGTGATTACATGTCTTATTATTTTTTGCCTGTAATTTTTGAGAGAATTTAGTTCAGTGTGATTCAGTTTTGGTTCTTTTGAAACCCATGATGAGTAAGATGTCTAAACGAAAGGATTTATGCTTGAAGGGAAAAAGTAAAAATTTAGAGAACTGTGATAATTTACCAAAGAAATATAACCAAAGGGAAGCGTCATCAAAGTTTGATATTTCCCAATCTGCTTTATACAATTTGCTTAAGAACAGAGACAATATTAAGTCTCAAATTGTAGCAAATGGAAATTTGAGCTGCAAATGGAAGCGAGAAGAGAAAGCAGAAGACATCGAAGCAACACTTTTAGAATAGTTTAAAACGCCAGGTTGAAAAACATTCGCAGTTCTTGTAGAATTTTGTGTGAGAAAGCCGAACAACTCTCGCAAATGATGAGTGTTGAAAACTTCAGTCCACTGATTGCTGGTTGTCATGATGGAAAGAATGAAATAACATTGTTTATCGCAAACTGCAAGGCAAAAAGCAGGATGCAGATTAAGACACAAACATTTTGCTGGCTTTGTTGAAAGACTGACCATTCTCAAATCTTTAACATTGATAAAATAAGGCTCTTTTATCAGACTTTACCAGAGCACACTCATATGTTTAAAATGGAATCCAGTGAAGGATGCAAGAAAATTAAAGTGTAACTGTACTTTTGACTAGCAACATGACAGGGACCATCATGAAAATATCTTTAGTGATTGGAGGAAGTACGAAATCATGCTGTTTTAAAGGAGTGAAGAGACTTCCTGTTGGCTACCGCAATAATAAAACTAGTCGTTGGGGGCCACCATAATACTTACCCATCATGGATATGTATATGAAAATAAAACATGTGAAACTATTTATACAATGCATTGCAATTCATAAACAAAATTTAAATATTGTTAATATACATAGTAATGCTATATTAAAGAACTGAAGATGTACCAATTTCAAGATGTACCAATTTTCAACAAATTATATAAAATGCCAAACTACTCAAGAAGTACCGAACTGCGTAAAAGATACATCCTTATAAATCCAAAAATAATAAATCTATTAACTAAAAATTAACTGCGTCGGATTAAGCGTCTCATTTCCAATTAAAATATACATCTGAATTGAAATTTGAATGAAATACAGGGTCATGAAAAATCGAAGAATGTGGAAAACAAGATTACAAATATCTCGGCAACTAGTAATCCGATCGACTTCATTCTATATGCAAAATGTGTGTTATTTTATTGCCTTTTACGTCCATTCCTTAGAACAAAAAAATTCGAAAATTTTTATATACCTTTCATCAGAACGAATTTTTCGAGAGTCCGAAAAAAAAAGTTACGGATAATCGAGGTTGCTGATATTAAATAGGGTTCGTCCCATTCTTACATACTAACTACATACAAAATTTCAAGTCTCTATCTCAATTTGTTCGGGAGATAGAGCGTTTACAGACAGACAGACGGACGGCAAAAATTTTTTCTAAAAATATGTTTTTCGTAATCTCCACTATCTAAAACGTGTAAATCCGTTAAAAAAAAATTTTCAATTTTCAAAACGATTGCAAGACTTACCCTATACTACGTATGATGGGTAAGTAAAATCATGGATGACATCTCCAATTTTAACAGATTTTCTTTTGTATTAGAGCAAAAACTTATGGAAAATATTGCCTTGGTTATGGACAATTGTGCTGCACATCCTCCAGATTTAAAATTGAATCATATAAAAAAAATGTTTCTTTTCCCTAACACTACCATGTTATGTAGCCATCTGATCGGAAAATTAGCAAAGCTTTTAAATGTTATTATAGAAAGGAATTGGCCAAAAAAGAAGTACCAGAAATAGAAAAATTTGATTCAACTGCGTCTTTTCTGTAAACTCTGTAGTAAAATCTATCAGACTCCTGGATGCAATGTATTACACTAAAATAGCTTGGGACAGTGTGACAAAAGGCATGATAAAAAATTGCTTCTTGGCTTGTGGATTTAAATCAGAAGAGTCACAAGAATTTGTCGCTACGAATGTGAGGAAAATTTTGACATGGATTTCCTTCAATATGTTGAAATTGACAAACATCTCCCAACCTCCAATGAGATATCATATGAAAAACTGGTATAACCAGAGAGAAAAGTAGAGCTCAATTTTTAAAATGTTGCAGAAAAAATTCACAAACATTTTCCATTTTAAAAAGCGTGTAGAAAAGAAAACTAGATTATCTGCAAATCTCATGAAATTACCCAAATTCTAGTCAGCTGAAAATGTGGACTGAGCTTTATTTATGCCTTAAAATCAATCAGGAAAAAGAGGCATTTTGAACTCACTCTCTATTCCAATCATCCATAACCAGTTTAAAAATTTGGGGTTATAACTATAGGTTACAGGCTGATTTAATAAAGAAAGAGAACAGTCTGTTTCAGCACAAAGTGTGAACAAAATTCCATTCCAAGAGTTTTTGATAAATGGAAGATCAAAGCTCCAAGAAAATCCAAAACCTTAAACATCTACGAATCGACATATGGGCCATTTTTTCCATTCACTTACATTTCATGATAACGGACTTGACATTTCAAATAAAACTATTAGAAATGAACTAGATGTATAATTTCTAACTTAGATAATAATTTACATACCTTCTAAAACTTTTTAGTAAACTTAGCAGCTTACATTTCATTGCTTACACATATGGTAACAGACATGACAAGTAACGGACATGACATTTCAAATAAAACTATTAGAAATGAACTAGTTTGTATAATTTCTAACTTAGATAATAATATACATACCTTCTGAAATTATTATGTAAACAATATTTAATTACAAAAGTAAATAAATCATTATTTTAATATTAAAATTTACGGTAACAGACTTGACAGTAAAAAAAATTCCAACTTTGATGAAAGCTGATTCTTTCCACTATTACATAGCTTCGCAGTTGAAGAGTAAAAAATGGCAAGTAGTAGTTGTGTGAATAGTTTAACTATATTGCCAAATATTTACTGCAAACTTTAGGCAGAATTAGAAATCTATTTTGACTAAAATAATTACAAGGTAACGGACTTGACGCAAAGTGCAGGACAAAATATTTCTGTTAATTTCTTTAAAAAATTAACTCTGGTAAACAATTTTTTTTCATTTTTATACAACACTAACAGTTCATATTTAAAATAATTAAATCTGTTTATTTAAAAAAGTTAAATTATATTTTTAAAAAGTAACAGTTAATTACATAAAATTTGGAATGGGATAGGCATTTTTGCTTAAAATCACAATTTTAAAGATTTGTATCTCCAAAATTTTTATTAATTTTTTAATTTTTCATGTTAGAAATATTCAATATAGTCTTCCTTAGCTGAAATCAAACATTAAATATTAATTTATGTTCGAATTTTCTTCTTTTTACTCTGGGACAGCATATGTAAACGAAATTAGAAAATGGCCCATATACTAAATAAATATTTGTGTTCAGAAATATTTATTTACACCAATTCCTCAACAATGAGACTATATTAATTAGAGCTGCTCAGGGCTCGAAATGGAAATTTCAGGAACCGGAACGCTATTTCAAAATTATAATGGAAAATTTCACGAACCGGAACGCTATTTTTCAAAATTATCCTTGACTATTTTTTTTCAATGTATAGGTGAATTTATTTTTAACTTGACAAAAACAATTTTTAAAAATTACATTAAACAGAATAAGCTATATATACATGTAAAATAATATGTTTGCGAGACGAAAAATGCCGATTTTTTTTTCCTTTTGCCGGTAAGCAACATGGGGAATGTAAACGGTCCGTGTCTTCAGTAAGGCTAAAATTTCGCCTGCTTCCATCTCCATTATATCAACAAGTAAGAAAAACCATGCGTTAACCATAGATTATGAAGCATTTTCCAACACTTAACGAAATCTTTAACAAAACTTTGTTATTTAGGGAAATAATAGTGTATAGTCAAATATACCCAAATATGTATTCCAGTACTTTTGAACAGCCCTGTATTTCATATGTCAGTTGATATAATGGGAAAATTTAGTCTAGCAAGAAAATACCCAGTAACTTGAAATTTCTTTTTCAGCAATTCATACTATTAGATGGAAACATACTTGAATACTTTTGTTCAGCTCTGTAGTTTACATTGTACCTTTATTACACGTCAACATAAGGCTAAAATTTATTGTTAACTAAAACACTTTTAAAACAACTGAAATCACATTCTCATAAATTATCATTGATAGGCGTCCATGTACCGAATTCTTTGCGTGGCCCTGTATATCCTTTTATCTATATTCTGCAAACATCTTTCAGTAAATTGAATGAAGCTCAGCGTAAAAATGCATAGCTTATTTAAGAACTACGTTTAAATAATTTACGCTCATATTCAGTAACGTTGGTGAGCTCTTTTGGGTAGCCCTGTATATCAACTATAACATTTATGCACACCATATAATGTGCATATATTTAGCGAAATATAAATGCGCATATCATAATTAAAATGCATTTCATCCCTCCATCAGCCATCATCGGACACATATACGGTACTTCGGAAAGAAACTACTTGAAATCTTTTGTGTGGCCCTGTAAATGCTATGTACTTTATATTATGCAAGACAGTAGCGTATCATTTATATTAAGCTTCAGTGACATACATCAATTTTATTATACATGAAACAGCTTAATATATTTAAAATATGTCACACACAATTCCCCCTAATGGAATCTTTTTGTGTGGCCCTGTAAATGAATAATAGCTACATTTTCACCTTACATTTTATAGAATGATTATTTTAATATGTTTGACAGGGTATAACATCTTTAAAATTCCTTTGAAACGATTTTTCTCATAGGCCGTAATGTAATGGGAACTTTTGATTCGCCCAGTAAATACACTAATCATGGTAGAAATTTCATTTTCAATAGGGTTCGTGTTAGGGTAAACGTCAATAACGTCCTAAAATTTCATTGCAATCCGAGTATATTAACGATTTTTCCCCATAACCTGTAATGTAATGGGAAACTTTTGATTATTTTTGTAGATAAACTAATCATGGTAGATACTTCATTTTCAATAGGGTTCGTGCTAGGGTAAACCTCAATAACTTATAAAAATTTCATAGCAATCCGAATATAATTACGGGAGTTAGAGCGCTGACAGACGACCAGACGGCCAGACAGCCAGACAAACCGAATGCATAAGCACTTTTCAACTTTGTTGGAAAGTGCTAAAAAGTTAAAAAGTCTGGATGTGAAGACTCACATTTATTCAGCGATTTTAGTTTAAAAACGTTTTTTTTTTTTTTTTTTACTTTGGCGGTAACAACAATCGGTATGTAAAAAATTCCATCTCCGTTATAACAAAAGATTAAAATAAAAAAAATATTGCCCAGTTAAACTGATGGCATTGAGCTCACAGGCTACGCATACTAATTGTACATTACAGCCTTATATTTTCAAGGGTTAATTCCGTTCGAAAAAAGAATTAAGAAGGGGAAACAGCTCTCCCCTTTCTCCTTTTTTATACTTAATCATTGAACCTCCTAAACTATCGAGGACATGTTTTATCATATAAAAAATCTACATCCAAAATTCAGAGCAAATCGGATAATTCTTAATAAAAACCCATTTAGCAGTTACCGTAATTTCGGATGTATAAGCCGCAGATCAAACAATTCTTTTCGGACCCAGAAATCTTATTTAGTGATTGAAGACAAATATTTACGGCGATCTAACTAGTTATATTTGTTTCTCAAAAAATTCTGGGTCGAAAAAGAATTGTTTGATCTGCGGCTTATGCACCCGAAATTACGGTATATAATTTAAGAGGAGTTATCCCCCTCTTTTATACTTAACCATTAAACTTCCAAAACTATTCAGAGATTTGAACAAAATCTGACAATTCTGCTTGAAAAACCCATTTATAAAAATTAAGGGGAGGGGCATTAGAACCCCCGTTCCCCCTGTTTATACTTATTCAATGAACATCTAATAACAGTCACGGAATCACCTCATCAGAATGATCCTATATCTAAATTTTGAACGAAAACTTAATTCTGCATGAAAATCCCGTTTATATCAATTAAGGGGAGGGGCATGAGCCCCCCTTCCCCCTGTTTATACTTATTCAATGAACACCTAATAACAGCCACGGTATCGCCTCATCAGAATGATTCTATATCTAAATTTTGAACGAAAACAGTTAATTCTGCATGAAAATCCTGTTTATATCAATTAAGGGGAGGGGCATGAATCCCCCGTTCCCCCTCTTATACATATCGAACTCCAAAAACTCCAAAAACTAATCAGGGAAGCGCCTTATGAGGATATACTTATATACAAAATTTCAAGTGGATCCGATATTTTTATCATGAGTTATGGCGTTACGCACGAACGTACATACAGAACGGACGGGCACATAAGCTCTCAGGCTATGATAGCCTGTGAGCTAAAAATCTTAAATGTGTGTGTAGACTGTCATATTTATTTAATAACTAAAGTTTAAGATTGGATGTAAGTTCATTGAAAGGAATACAAGTTCTGAATGTAAACAAACCAGAAGCCATCAACAATTGTTTATCATTGCGCATACCTCTAGCGCAGGTTAGAGGTCTGCACGGGCCTAGCCTCGGCCCGAGGGCCGGGATCGGGTCGATTTCCAATAATGGCATTCGGGCTGGGCCGGGCTCGGGCCTTACTTCTGAAGACTCGGGCCGGGCCGGGCCGGATCGGGCCTAGTCACTAATCTTTTCGGGCCGGGCCTTAATTTTTTTGCTGGAGTATCGGGCTGGGTCTAACTTTTTTTTCCGTACGAAGCCGAGACTGATTCCATTCTTCCTATTTTTCATGTACCAAAATAATCAGTTCCTATTGAATCTTCCCATATGAAAATCCTTTTCTCAGCTTTTTATTAATCAGTAATATTTGGCTTTGTCCAAAAATTTCTGCAAAAAAAGCATATACTTTTAAGCCGTCATTATTCTACAATTAAACATTAGAATTTATTCCTTTTAAAGAATCTTAGATTACTAGTCGTTTTAAAATAGAATTAAACAACCACACACACATACACATACAAAAAACATGATTATGACGGGTTTTTTTTTTTTTTTTTTTTTTTTTTTTAAACTGAAAACTGAAAGTTTCTTTTAAAATGTTCATCCATGCAAAATGAATACAACAATACGGGAGAAAAAAATACATTAAACATTTACATCTGTTAAGAAGGGAATGCATTTTTTTTTTTTTTTTCGTTCCAAAGCGATTTCGTCTTTGGAAATTTTACCATATACCGCTTTTTCGATTTTTTGTCTCCATTACAGGGAATATGGATTAATAAAACTAGTGATAACTGAAACATTTACATACAGCAAACAAAGATTCATTTAAAAGCATAAATATCGCAGCCTAACTTCTGCATAAATGGAGATTATAAACATGGAAAAAAAGACTAATATAATTTTTTTTGGTCAGAACTCTTCCATAAGATTAAAGATCAATGTTCTGTAGAAATTCACTCGAGCCGGGCTGGGTTCGGGCCGAATTTTAAACCTTTTTTCAGGGCCGGGCCGAGTTCGGGCCATTATTTTAACTTTTGGACCGGGCCCGGGCCTTGAAATTTCGGAAGAGAAAAATTTTCACTACATGAAAACTAATAAATGAATTCACATCTTATATTTTTAAACTATTAATTTAATTTTGGACTAGGAATAATTTCTCTAAAATGAACATAAAAGTTAATTTTATTTTAGGATTTTTTTTGCGGTAAAAGATTAAATTGTATTTTGGACTTGGAATTTTTCTAAATCTTCCTTAAAATAGATTTATTTTAAGCTTAGTTACTTATAAAGTTTACACAATTTAAACACTTGACACTGCACATGCTTAGTGGAGTGTAGGGTGTGGCTTGCCACAGGGTTGTTAAGTGCATATCAGCACGTTTTAACTATCCTTTTTTTCGCATGAAGCTGAAATGGAAAGTAAATAATGTTTTTCAGGAACTGTAACAGTGTATTTTAATAATTTCACGAACCGGAACGATATTTAGCATAATTTCACGAACCGGAACGATATTTTTCATAATTTCACGAACCGGAACATCGTTCCGGTTTGCTCCGGTACATTTCGAGCCCTGGAGCTGTTGCAAACCATACGTATTCGTTACTAAGAAACAGGTATTCTCTATGATACGAAATATTGAAACGTATCGACTGAAACGACTGAATCGATTGAAACGTAACGACTCGTCAGTCGTTACCGGAGTCCATATGCAACCAAACAAAGTGGAACTAACAACTAACTTCAAACAGTGCTTACGTTTGTATAATTCATGGTTTCTCATGAGTCTGCCTCAACAAGTATATTAAAATACATATTAGAGAAAAATATTAATTGTGTATTTGAATAGAAATGTCCACTACTTAGTGAAACCAGTGAAACATGCGATAACGAAACCTGTCGATAACAAGAAGTAGCATTAACCCTGTTCTCAAAAACGTTTTCTCCCACTTAACATCGCAAAAATTTTCTAACATATTCATAGACTCAATCTAATGCATGAAATAATAAAATTGGCATTGATGGCAATAGCAGTGATACAAATTGAATAGCATTTTGTATTGAAGATCAAGTTATAATCTAATACTTTTATATGGTAACCAGGGGTGTGCAAAGAGAAAATTGCACCCGGGGCAAACTTAGAATTTGGTGCCCTCTCCCAAATTTTTCTTGTAATAGGCCAAGATTGACGTTAGTATTATAAATTTTGCACCCCCTAAATCTCCATGCCAGGGACGACCACCCCCTCTTTCGCATGGCACTGATGGTGACCCTTGAAACATAAATCTTTCCAAAAATACTTCATCATTCCTTAAACAAGGCTTGAATTTCAGGGTGGGATGGCGGGATTCACGTCCAAAATTTTGAAATCCCGCCCAAAAGAATAACGTGGACGGTAGACACCTGGCGAAACAATTTTGCATTTTGAAACCATGATCAACTCCCTCGACCGTTTTGCGAATTTTATGATATTTTCGTGCGAGTAATCGACACATTTTGAGAGTTTTTTTACAGTGAAAAATCATTGAAAATCACGATTTTTTCTGCGACTGATTGAGAAATTTTGCGATTTTTTTCCTGCAATTGATTGACGTTTCGTTCTGAGGTGATTCTGTTCGGAATCCCTCCCCCACACACACACAAAAAAAAAAAAAAATAAAA
Organism: Maratus speculifer; assembly: GCA_964019185.1. Classification (NCBI taxonomy): domain Eukaryota; kingdom Metazoa; phylum Arthropoda; class Arachnida; order Araneae; family Salticidae; genus Maratus; species Maratus speculifer. Next base: position 79,675,589 of record OZ025295.1, read on the forward strand.
AAAAAAAAAAAAATAACGCATTCAATTCCAAAAATTATGAAACAATGATGCCGTGGACGCACTATTGCGCGTAAATTACGAAAAAGATCGGAGATGACACGCAAAAGAAACAGCTATTACACGTTTCACAAGACGCGTGATTTCGTAAAAGTTTGCTAAAAGACAGTAAATATTGTTAAAAGATTGCGAAAAGATGACTAATTTCCAGCAAATTTCGTTAAAAGATTCTCGAAAGTGATACAGAATTCTGTAGAAAGGCAGTTTTCGTCAAAAAGGTCGCGAAAAAACGTCAAATTTCGTCCAAAAATCGCGACAAACGGCAATTTTCGTTTAAAAAAATCGCGTTAAAACATCAGATTTCATCAAAAGATCGCGAAAAAACGGCAAATTTCCTCAGAAAATTCGCGAAAAAACGTTAAATTTCGCCCAAAAATCGTGAAAAATGACAAATTTCGACAAAAGATTCACTATAAACGACAAATTTCCCCAAAATACCACGAAAAACGGCAATTTTCGTAAAAAAAATCGCGATAAAACATCAGATTTCATCCAAAGATCGCGAAAAAACGGCAAATTTCCTTATAAAATTCACGAAAAAACGACAAATTTCGTCAAAAAAAATCCCGAAAAAAAGGCAGATTTCGTTAAAAGATCGTAAAAAAAGACAGATTTCATCAAAATATAGCGAAAAAATGCAACTTTCGTCAAAGGGAACTCCTCTTCCCTTCCTCCCCCTAAAAATAATATTGCGGGGAGTTCATTTTTTTGTTCAACAAACTAATTTTCCTGCTACAATATAATTTTTTTTTCTTTGCTGCTCTAAAATCAGTTTCTGACAGCTCCAAATCTTTCTGAGTGAGTGCAATTTCTGAAAGCAGCCATTCATTAAACAAAAAGTATCCCTTTACTCAACAAAGTATTCATTTTTTAAGAAAGTCTCTAACGATGAATTTGACTTGCCGCTTTTTTAAAGAAATGCAAACAATAGTGATACTTCTTATTTTCTATACTCAAATAAGTATTATTTTATGATTAAATTTGTATCTTGCACATTTAATATACAGAAAAATAATATTGATTATAACAATTAATTATAAATTATAAATATAAATTTATTAAATTAATAAGAAGTTTTATTAATTATTATTAAAACAATAATTAGACTTGTGATAAAAATAATTAGCACCGGGAGGGAATTTACCGCCAGTAAAAACTAGACAATATAAAAGTTTTTTTTTTTTTTTTTACACATTTCGCATAATTATTCTGAATTGTTGATAAAAATTGCTTCAGTGATATTTTTTTATGCCTGTATTCTAATAATTCTTTATATAGCACATAAAATAATGGTGGGTTTTAAATATTTTTTCTCCCTCCCAAACAGCCAAACTCCCCTCCATTTATAAATGTTGGTAGGAAGACTCCCCTCATTTGAAAAATTGAATTTCAAGCCCTGTTAAATATAACTATAATGAATATTTTATTCTACTATAAGCTTCAGTTCTTTTCACAGTGAAATTATAAGAAAATTTTAATAGATTAAATGCATAATTAACACAAAATTAGTCTGATTAAACTATTAAATGATAAATACACATTGTTCTTTTATTGTTTAGATCAATAGCTCTCTTTAACTCAAAATATTAATACATAATATGTAATCTAAAAAAAAAACCGCAATTATTTTGTCTAAGTTTTAAAAATGCATATAAAACTTCATATCTGTAAGGTAAATAGTACAATCCATGAAAGGATAAATGATTTCAAAACAATCGTTATTTTAAAAGATTTTTTTTCTGCTTCAAAAACTCCCTCCAAATTCACACTTACATATTTGGCAAATGAACGGAGGCTGAAATAAAGAAACACACTTCTATCTTTCTTGTTCTGAATAATGAAATACCCGTATGTAATACTAATACGACAGTAACTTATTCCAAGTCTTAAGTCCGGACACAAACTCTCATCTTACAGACACATATGAATCTCGAAATGAAGGTAGTGTGTGAAATTTGTTTCTTTCAGTTTTCAGTACATCGATCCAGCAACGAGTATTCAAAAGAAATGATTCGGTATTTCATATTAGAAATAGTATTAGTATATTACTTGTGTTATTTCAATTATTTATTAACGAACACATGCAGTTTGCAAGAGCTCTAATACGTATCATTCTATTTGTATTAGTTATTCTGAAATTTCAAATAATTTGGATTTCATATGGCTTTTTATCTTTCTTCTTCTGAATAATGAAATGCCTGTATGTAATACTAATACGAGAGTAACTTATTCCGAGTCTTAAGTCCGGACACAAACTTTCATAGAACAAGAACTGTACAGTCATAAGTTAATTCATTTACTTATTTTATTATGACAAGAAAAAAAATAAAAAGTGGATGCATTTTTGATAAAGCAAATGATAATTAAATGATAAATCAAAATGGGATTCATATTTGTGCCAAGTGAAGAATTCAGTTAAAAGAAGTTCAACAAAGAATTGAAATAAATAAATTAATAAAAAAAAAATATTGGAAAATCTGCATTGGTATTTCTAAAAATGTATGTTACACACAAGGGCGGCGCCAGAATTTGCCCGACGTGGGGGCACTGTATCCCCGACAGGGGGGCCAAGTTCATAACATATATCAGAGGTCCCCGCGTGCTGGAGCAGGTCCTAAAAATTGCGTGGGCAAAAATTTCAAGGGCCCAGTTCGTACAAAATAAATTAATGTTTCGGTCTGAGTAAAATTTAAAAAGTTGTCCTGCTTATATGGTCTAGCAAGTATTATATATATTAGCCCCTTCTCCCTCCCCCCCCCCCCCTCCAAAAAAAAGTTAAAATCTCGACCCGACTTGACTCTATTTCTACAAAACATGAATTTTACTTCGATATTGTTATAAACTGTTTTACACGAAGAGTTCTGATCAAAAAGAATTAATTTTTTTTTTTTTTTAACTATTTGGAAAATAGTTGTTGATCTCGGTGGAGAACTGGAAAATCTGAAGCAGATCTGAATCTTTTTATTGGTTGAATTCCGGAGCTTATTTTATTTTATTCGTTTTGTGATTGGTCCATATTTAATGTCCAAAAATGGAATACTTCTGTTGACACAATGACAAAAAATGTAATAAAAACTTTTAAAATATTAATAATTTGAAAACAAATTGTGGTAAAGTTTGCAAACAAATTTCATTTAAAAGAGCATTTTTTTCTCTATGTCACTGTGTAAAAATTTAAAATGTGCGATATTTAGAAGTTTAAAAATTCGCAGTTCCGAAAATTGTAAAACTGAAATTTCATTTAAACCTTGTTTATGTTGGGCCCAGGAATATTAATGTTTAATCCATGTCGTACGTAATATATGAGGCGTAACTGTATGTATTACTGAAAGCAAAAATACAAATGAAAAACTTACATAATTTCTTTAAAAAGTTAAATTATTATTATCAACAAAATTACAAATTCTGCGTATAAAGAAGTTTTAAAATTAAAGCACTCGGGTAAAAATATCAAATTACATATAAACGCAAAGAAATAAGAAATCATTTGAACTTACTCGTATGAAAGACTTGAAACTTTTTATGTACTGCAGAAAAATATTCTAGTTCACACATTCGTAAAAAGATTGAACTCATAAAGTATTTATAATTAGTAGAAATAATAATTCAAATGCAAAATTTGCAAAGTCATAAATTTCATTGTTTTATAGTCAGATTCGTTCTTTAAAAGGTCATTGTAGCATTGTTCTTACGGTTACTGTATTATTAATTATATTATTTTTGTAAAAAAAAGCATTAAATAGACGATTTCGATATTTTTAAATAAAAATACTAGATTAGGAAAAAGAATTAACTCCTTATATCTGTGGTCAATGGACAAATGTCAATAATAGGGAACTGCACCTTATGTAACTCTGAAATATCCTTCAAGACTATCAGAGCAGATGTTTTTCTAGTAATTCCCACAACAACATTGAGATGTATAAAGGTTCTTTTTACAACCAATCAGCAAGAATACGTTTGCCGAAGCTAAACAACATATTCATCGATCTCTTTATCATTCTAGCAGTCGAAAAGTTTGTTTTATAGTAACTTGCAGAACAGAATTTGAAAACTACTCAAAACAGATAGTCATGCATTTCCTTTTGGTGAACCGCAGCTGTTCTTCGCAGTTTAAACATCGTTAGTTTGAAATCTAAATAAGAATACGAGTATAAAGAAACAACATACTTGGCTAGAACAAAATCTGTATAAAATTGAAATTTCTTTCATATCCTTTTTCGTTAAATCTGAACACGTTGCTGTACTAAATACTAATTTCCTTGAAATTAATGTGAAAGTAATTAATCGAACTAGAATTTTTGAAATATATAAATTTTAAGAGTTTATAAGTACCGCGTTTTACTTTTTTCATCATTTTCTAATTTAGTCATTTTTGAGAAAATGTAATTATTTTATAAACTCTCAAAAAACATTTCGCAAAAAATAAAACATACAAGCAGTAATTTGCTGGAACGCACGTGTGGTGTGAACGGATTTTTCTATTCCTTGAAGAATTTTCTATCTTTTGATTGTAGAATTTTTTTTTAAATTGAGATTTGATTCATGAATTTTTCATATTTTGAGAGAAAATAGAGGTAAGTAAAAAATCAGTCAATAATAGAAAATCCTAGTACACAGCGTTGTTTCACAGTTAATTAAACAGTCCTTTAATTTAAAAAATGCATCTGTAGATATTGGAGGATTTCAGGCAGTTTTAGCATTAAATTGATTAATTTTCTTTATTTTCGAAAAAATTTTCAAATTAAAGCAGACTTTTTTAGCTATAGAAATAATAATAAAAACAATGGGGGAAAATATCTTCAATTTCCATTTTGTTTTAGAGTGTACATTGATCAAATGCACAAAGTGTGATGTTCCAAATTTTGATAAGATCAGAATTTAAATCTGAAACAAAAACTTTAATACAAAATTTCCAAGAGAAATGTAAATGAAGTGAAAAATTGTAAAATAGTTGGGAATCTAAAAGTGAATTATTTTAATATCAGCGAAAAGCGATCTGCAATTATAAATATATCGCTGATTCAAACTGCGGGTTATGCATGAGATTTAGCTGCGGGTTAGAGGTCTGCGAGGAGAAAAATTTCCCGCTCAACATTGCCGAAGCATTCCTTTGATTTTCATCTTTTCTATTATTTTAATAAATTTCTGCCTTCTGACATAAGAGTTTTTTTTTTAATTTTGATCTTAGATTTCTCATTTTTACATATTTATAGATAAAAGGGATTTAAATTCCTTTTCTAACACGAATAGTACTAAGCAACACAGATGCCAGAATACCCATGTAATTTGACGAACATGCTGTTTAGGTGTGAGTATTTCAGGTATTTTGTGTTTTTTTTTTTTTTGTATTTTTTTTTTTTTTTTTTTTTTTTTTTTCTTTTGTATTTTTTGCAGGAGATGGAGTAGAAATGGCAAAATTAAAGAGCAATTTTTTTCTGTTTTTACGGAATCTAATCAATGGAGGGGGGATAGTTCAATTCACGCATTGTTTACCGAGCACGGAATCCTCCGCGGAATGGGTTATACCTGACCTGAGCTAATTAATTATATATCCATTCAACCTGAACCAGTTTTTAAAAAATAGATAACCCGAACTTGACAAAACTTCTAAAATCAATAGTATTCATTCCGAACGCAATCCCAACTCAGTGTGTAAAAACAAAATTCCATCTTGTAAAGCAATAATGGAAAAGTAGTCTAGTATCAATTATATTTTTTATGTAGAAAAATCGATATATCTGTATATTGATTCATTGACATTCAAATAATGTAATTTTTCATTTTAAAATATATTTTGGGGATACTTTTGAGGAATCTGATAGAATCGAGCCCATACGCTAAAACAATTAAAATTACCCGACTCGAAAAATAGAAGTCAATCCTAAACTTTCCGAAAAAAAATTAACTTTAGCCAGGTCCGACTAAAACCACCAGCCGAGTTGAGTTTAATTTTCCGAGGAGATGCAGGATCGGGTTTCTACCCGAAACCCGATTTGAGCTAGACATCTCTACATTTCGACCTGAACCCGAAATATTTCAACCCAACCAAACCCTAATTGTAGCTGATGAAAAAATATATCCATGCTGTAATGCAGTTATGTAAGAATATGTTTACAAATATATATTCAGTAACAATTTCAGATTTTAAGTAAAAAAAATCAGTATACATAAATTCATTGACATTCAAATACAGTTTTTCATCTTAAAATAAGTTTTGTAAATTCTTTTGAGAGATCAATTCTTCTCGAATCAAGAACCATAAGTATCAACATCCAACCCGAACCTGAAACAAAGTTAATCCGACTTTAATCCGACACTCAACGACAAAAATTTAGGCTCAACCCGATCCGGTCCAGACTGCGAGTCATGTCAGGTGCAGTTTGCCCCACACGATGAAGCATTCTACTTGTTATCCAAGACAACCCCGACAAAATAATTTTCGTTTTCGTATTTTAACTGAACTAAAAATTCTTCATTACCAAGCCGATCGTAAATCCAAAATAAGCGAAAACTGATCCACAAATTTAATGTAGTTAAAAAAAAAAAGTATAAAATTGATTTTTAGCATAAATTTTATCTTTTTGTTGAAAAATAAACATGCATAGAGTCATTCATGCATCATCTTATGCTGTCATCCATGTAGATTTTTATTTTAAAAATTCAGATTTTTTTTTCGACAATTCGGGTTTATCTAAACTCAAATTGTAAGAATCAAACTTCAGTCAGAAACCGATGTACAAAAAAGAATTAGTTTAGTCAATCCGACTTTCAAAAAAAAAAAAAAAAAGCTCCATATTTCGACCCAATTTGAATGGGCTGAAATTCAAAAGTCAAAATATTTTCCCCGACGAAATTGAATTTTGACCCCGATGGGGGGGCCAGGTATGCCCGACGGGGGGGCATATGCCCCCACGGCCCCCCCTCTGGCGCCGCCCTTGGTTACACAGATTTCATTCAGATATGAAGAAATTGAAATGTTTCTCATTTTCTTATAAATGCATAAAATGATTTAGAAATGCTGTTAAATTAGCATTTTTTGATAATTTTTAGGACTTGACTGCCGCAGAAATGTCGTCATGAGGGAGCAATTAGCAGTCGCGCACAGAAATTTAGTTTAAAATGCCGAATTTCATGGAATGTTTTAAAAGTTTTTTTTAAATCTACTTTTATTTAAAAATGGAAAACACTTTTCAATCACACAGTTTCCGAATAAGAAGTACATATAGGTAAAAAAAAAAAAAAATGATTTGGAAATGGAGCAATGAAGGTTAGCCGCCCGTAGCATTCCCTTGGCTACGGCCCAAATTAAAATGCAATGCGCAATTGTACACAGGGCTATAATTAGAAGCGAATAATAAGGGGGGGGGGGAGATGAATGAAAATACGAGCCCCACGCAGCATTTTCCTGAGCCCCCCCCCCTTATTATTCGCTTCTAATTATAGCTCTGTGTACAATTGTGCATTGCATTTTAATTTGGGCCATAGCCAAGGGAATGCTATGGGCGGCTAACCTTCACTGCTCCATTTCCAAATCATTTCTTTTTTTTATGTGTAGAGAATGATTTTTTTTTTAAGTTATTCATTTGTAATTGAAATATCTGTATTATAGTAACTATTTTGACATTGAAAACATTTCAATAAAAGTGTGATGTTGTTTTAACACTTATTTACTTACAGTTTGTACAGATGTTAATGAAAAATTAGTATTCTCCGTTTCAAAATGATATCAACTTCAAAAATGCAAAAATTTATCACGTGAATCTGGATTTTTATTGAATTTTAAGTACACCTATTATCATTTCTTTTTTTAATTTTTTTTTTTTTTAAGTTGATGGCAACTCCAATCAAATGACTGAATTAGCAATTAAAAAGGAGAGATTTCTATAACGTTAAATTATGGAAGATATAGCATTATAAAAATTTTAAATGGGTGCCATTTCCTTAATATTGGATATTTTTTTACAGGATCTTTGAAACGCACATATCTAAATTAATAGCTTTCGAACAGGCTATTACACTTCGCTGAATGTTTCCTGGTTCGGGTTATAATTGAGTTGTTTATCCTTTTTTCTTATTTCATGATGAAAAAAGTGACAAAACAGGAGTTCTGGATCTCCAAAACTAATCGGTGGATCTAGATGAAACTTTGAGGTCTACAGTACGACACTACACCTTTTCAATTTCATCACAATCCGATGATTGGGTACAAAGTTATTAAGAGGCAAACATTGGACTTTAACATTAGCGATGAGTCTGAGCTCTACTATACAGCACTATCGTGCTGTATAATCAGACACAGAAATAGTGGAGCAGGTCTTGTCTTCACAAATTTCAAGCAGATCAGCTAGTGAAGATGAAGATTCCGACATAGACAAAGAGCCAGATCCTCCATCCACTGCTGCTGATGCACGCAAAACTCTTCATACACTCAGAAGGATACTAGAGAATATAGGCGCAGAACAAGAACTGTACAGTCAATATTACTCTCTTGTTAAAAATGTTGAATGTTTGATTGTTCCAGTCTAACAAAGCACCATTGATCAGTTTTTCACAAAGTCCATTAATGTAAGAATAGTGTATAGTTAAATTAATCTTATATGTATGGGAGTTATTAATTTTGAATGAATGATTAAGTAATTTTAGACATAAAATAATTAACCCTGTTAGTTAATGTCATTAGATGTCTTAGTACCATTTCTTATCAAATTCGCAGGGTACCACCATCAATTTTGGGTTCGGGAATGTTTGCTAGATATAAAAACCAGCGGCTTTATAAAATCAGTTCAGCTCAGACTAATATGATTTTATTAAGCGGTGGTTACTGTAAATATATTTATTTAATCTGGTGTAAATTTATTTATTAGCAGAAACCTATTTGTACCAGAGCTATTTACTTGAAATTTTAAAAAAGCACAGTGCGAAAGAATAGCAATCACAAAGAAATTTAATTAACTGATTTAGACTCTTCAAGAAATTAAATAGTGTAGTAAAACCTACAAAGTGTGGCCAACTTATTGATTAAGTAAAAGTGGCTACTTCTTAGAGGTATCCTCAGTGTTTTGGGGTTTTGGTTCAACTTATTAGAAAATTAAACAAAAATGTTTAACACAATAAAATACATAATGAATAAGGTGTTTTAAAAACTATTTTCCATTTTAAAGAAATCAGTTTCTTTCATTTGTTTTGTATATTTTTAATTTTTACCTTTTTCCATTGATACAATGATGTCTATGGTTTTTGTACACAAATCATCACTTTTACTTAGTGGGAAAAATTGAAAGTCTCATACATTTGCAAGAACGTCTTCATAAGACACTAGTTTTGTTTAATTTTTCTTTTTCAACTTACATTACGTAATATTTTTAAGTTTCAGTATTGTCTTCCTTTGTCATGTCCTGAATCATTTCCTGTATGCTTTTATGCTGATATGGGGAAAAGATAATCAATAGAAAAAGATTCATCTGGCACTATGTTGGGAATTTTTAAATAATGCACCAAATTTGCTATTGCTAAGATCACTATTTGATTGTTTTCACAGCTGTTACTGACATTTGAAAGTTTCTCAAAGGGAAAATAAATCTTATACATTTTTAAAATTTAATCTTTTACATCGCTTTTATTTAAGATAAAAATTCAAAGAAATAAAATGAGTGAAAAACAGAGGTTGATTGTAATCCCGCTTGAATGAAATATTTCTGTATTGTATTTCGATTCTGTCTTCTTACCACTGTTGATTCCAATTAACAGCATGCAGAACATTTAATGATTTGGAGAGAACAGTCAGTAATCGAGCCTATCATTTTTGAGATGTTATCATTCAAATCAACATCTTTCTGTATCTTTTGTTAAATGCTTGTATGATTCTTAGATCGAGTGGTTGACATATCAAAGTTGTATTATGTTTTTTTTTTTTTAATGGCTTTATTCTTAAACTTTTTTTCTGTTGAGTTGCAGGCAGCATTGTCCATCAAAACCAGAATTTTTATTTTTTGTCTCATCATTTTTTGGTGAACACTGTCAACCATTCGAGCATAGTTTTTTGGGTCCAAGATTTACTGTTGTTTTACCAAACAGAGAGTTTATTTATGTCTAAATTTATGAAACAACATGGCTTAGCTGACTTTCCATAACAACTGATTTTTCAAATACAGGTTCCATATTGTAACATAATAATATTGTCAATCTTTCTTTTGAACACTTCCTCCTTTATATGACTAATTTTTTGAGTCATCTAATATTGGCTATTGTTTCACCAAACAGAGGTTTCTTTATGTCTAATTTTTTAAAACAACAAGGCTTAGCTGACTTCCCACTAACAAGTGATTTTCCAAACACACCTTCCATACTGCTGCATAATGCTACTATCAATCTTTCTTTTGAACACTTCTCCTTTACATGAATAATTTTTAAAACACAGTTTTAAGTGAAAGGGGGCAACTTTAGGGATCAGGAACTTTTCTAATTCTGAATGCAACATATAAATAGTAGGATCCTCTTACACAAACAAATCAGGTGTCAAAAAAGAAGTGTACAATATGTGAATGCAATTCACACAAGTACATAGTTCTTAAAAAAATTCCTAGCATTTACAAAACTTATAGTGCCTTTGGCTGCTTTTGATGGCTGTTTAGGAACAATTTTCCTTGGTAGCTGCCAATTTTTCAGAGAGCATGGTATTTATATATATTTGGCCTAATGTTATTTCAATAAAATTTGTTCCATTCTATGGATAAGTTGTTAGGGGAGATCATTCTTTAGAAGTCCATTGATTGAGGCTTTATTGAATATAATTATCACTTATTCAATTTTAAAATGTTTTCACCAGTTAGGGATTATTAAGAAGTTAATGATGTGAAGAAAAATATGTCTTAAATGTCTTAAATGTACAAAAAATTGGGAGAAAGATACCTATATAGAGGGTGTCCACTCTTAACGGTGGCCAATGTCTAATTTCTAAGCCATTAGTCACAGATATATAGTTCCAACTCCAAATATGCTTTAAAAAAGATAAAGATTCTTTTTTCAAGCGATTTAGGTTTTAAAAAATTTTTAGTAAAAAATTACAAAAATTAACTTTTTATACGGTCCCTCGGTCCTATTAGTGATATTTAGTAAAATTTTTCCATCACCCTATCAAGCAATACAAAAAATCTCCCATTCATTTAACATTAAAATTGACCGAATTATGAAATTTTAAATTTCATGACTTAAACCACTTTTCTGTAGCTGAAAACGAACAAGTTGGACTAAGTTTTTAGGGAACGTATACTAAGTGCTTAAGTTATTATAAAGGGGGTCCATTTTCAACGCTGTCCAATAGCTAAAACCTAAATGATTTGCTGCAGACATATAGTTCCAATTACAAAAATGTTTTAAATGAGATAAAGAAATATTTTTAAAGCAATTTAACTGAAGTTACTACACCAAATTAGTTTCACGGTATTTTTTATTTTTATTAATTAACTTCTAGATTGGTTAAAATAGTTGAAGATGTGAGTTTTAAAATTCTCTTTATCGAGAAAATCAAATTTTGAGATATTGCGATTTTATTATAAAAAGGTGTGTTATTTTGAGGTGCCCGGATCACATATGCCGATAATACGGGGAACCAGTGCGGCTGCGTTAGCTGCGCCCTTTAAGTTTACAGTATCCATTTAACTTAGACTTAATTTTAATTTTTAATTTTAACTTTTGCTTTTCTATCCATTTTTATTTTTCATATGTAGACTTGATCTACAGCTATACAATATTCAGGCTTATTTTAAGATGTGCTCTACAATTACTCCTAGCCAGGGCGTGGAGTTGCTTCGCAACTGGGAAGCCCCTGAAGTTGCCTAATCATGTTCATGTTCATGAAGCTTTTATTTTGCTTAAAACGTTCGTATGTATGTTTTCCTAGTTCAAAATTTCTATTCAAATTTTAACTCTCTTCCAAATATCTGATCGAGGTTCAATTTTCACACTTATTTATATCCAATGACAATGTAATATTAATACAATTTTAGGTGCATACCATTTATTTTCTTTATAGAACTACACCAAATTTTGTTAGGTTAAGTACTCTAATAGAATTTTAAATATATGTCATTTTGTAACGAATTGTGACGGTTGCTTTTCAAAATTTAAATTAATAAACTTTTATTTTTTTTAACTTATATTTTTACCACAAATTTTGCTTTAATATAGGGGTGCACAACCTTTTCAAGAGAAGGGCCACTTACAAATATGTCTGGGTGGTCGAGGGCCACATCAATAACATTCGATTTAGAGGAGGTGATCTGTGGCCTATTAATCGGATAAAAAGTATGGATTCAGAGAGGAGTGTGTGTGTGTGTGTGTGGGGGGGGGGGGGGGGGGTAAATATTTAAGTTTGCTTATCCAGTCAAAATATCCAATTCAATTGGTAAGGACATATCAACAATTTTCCGTTTTTATATATAACAGATATAGCAAGGATTATTTTCAAGATGTAAAAATATTCTTTGACTTTATTCAGGAGAGAAAGCTTTGTTTTATTAAAAGTGCTAAAAAATAAGCATAAATGGATGGTGCCAAAAAAAATATGAACTTTCTGAATGAAAGAGAGAGAAGGAGTCAATCAAGAATATTTTTCCGAGCCTGATCAGCAAAATTCCCAATTTTCTGTGTGCGATCAGTGAAATTTGTAATTCTTCCATGCCTGATCAACCAAATTTGCACTTTTTACGAAACCAATCGACAAAATTCTAAATTTTTATGAAGTTGATTGAGAAAATTCAACATATTTCCTCGCCTGATCAACAAAATTCTCAATACTTACGAAACTGATAGAAAAAATGCACCATTTTTCCGAACTTGATTAACTTCACTATTTTTACGAAGCTGATCGACAAAATTCGCGATTTTCTTCCGCATGATCGGCAAAATTTGAGATTTTCCCGCACATGGTCGACAAAATTCGCGATCTTCCCGCATATGATCGACGAAATTCGCGATTTTTTCGAACCTGATCGAAAAAATTCGCAATTTTCCTGCTCACGGTCGACAAAATTCGCGATTTTCCCGCGCATGATCGGGGAATTTCGCGATTTTTAAGAGTTTGATTGACAAAATTCGTGACTTTTAAGAAGCCTATCATAAAAATTCAGGATTTTTTTCCGTTCCCGATCAACAAAATTCAAAATTTTTACAAAGTCGATCGACGATATTCGCGATTTTTACAAAGCTGATCAACGAAATTTGCGATTTTTCCAGGCATAATCAATAAAATTCACATTTTTCCGCGTCTGATTGACGAAATTCGCAATTTCCACGCGCCTGATCGACAAAATATATTTTTTTTTACAAAGTCGATCACCGAAATTCGAGATTCTTACAAAACCAATTGACAAAATTCGTATTTTTTCTTTGACCTGATTGACGAAATTCGCGATTTTATTAGAGCCTGATAGACGTAATTAGTAATTTTTCTGCGTATGATCAATAACAATCGCAGTATTCCAGTCTTTGACCAGTGAAATTTGCGATTTTTCGGTTTCCGATTGATGAAATGTGTGCTTTTTCCACGCTTAATTGACGAAATACGTGTTTTTACACTCCCGATCAACGAAATTCGCGATTTTTATACAAACTGTGACGAAATCTGTATTTTTTTTAAGCAACAAGATGAAACTCGAGATCTTTTTTTCTTGATAAACTAACAAAATTCACAATTGTTTCGCAGCCGATCAACGAATTTTTCAATTTTTCCGGGCGTCATCGTCAAATTTGCGATTTTTCCGTGCCTTATGAATGCAATTTGCTACTTTTTCATACATGATCGACAAAATTTGCGATTTTTTCGCACCCGATCAACGAAATTCGCGATTTTTTGCGTCCGACTGACAAAATTCGCGATTTTTCTTTGCCCGATTGGGTAAATTTGCTACTTTTTCCTAGCCTAATGTGTAAACTTCACGATTTTTCCATATCTGGTGAGCAAAATTTGCGATTTTTCCCTGCCACATCGACAAAATTCGCTTTTTTGATCAATGAAATTTGCGATTTTTCTGTGCCGATCAACGAAATTTGCGATTCTTAAGTGACGAAATTTTTAAGTTTCTCGCGATAAATCGATGAATTTTACGATTTTTTCTGCGACATATACACAAAAATGTAAATTTTTTTCAATTTGTAAACTGTCGAAACTCGCGGGCCACACGTTAACTCATCGCGGGCCACAGGTTGTGCATCCCTACTTTAATATGTAATCATTAACATAAATTTAAAAATAATATTGTAAAAATTATTTTACTCGCAATGTTTAATGTTAAATTTTATATCTTGCGTTTATTTTTATTTCCAGTAAATTTGTGACTCACCCATAATTTGCAGCAAAAAATATGCTTCAAGTTTAAACAGCTATTTTTTGGTCAGTTTTAATCGCAGAGGAATGGGACTTTTTTTATATTACTTGTTAGAGTAATGATAAAAATTTACTAAATATCACTCATACGACTAGAAAACAATTCTTTACCTTTTTTAAAGCATTTTTGCAATTGGAACAATATGTCTATGACTAACGGTTTAGAAATTAGCCATTGGCCACCATTGAGAGTGGACACCCAGTATATTTAGTTATGCATCTCAAAGCCTGACATTGGAGGATTTTCTTGATAGATTTAATTTAATTTAATTTTTTTTTTTTTAATAAGTTTACAACAAATATTCTGAAAGCTTTTATTGTCAAGATTTTGCCAAAATTTGCATTTTTTGCGATCTTCTCAAAAATTTGCATTTTTGTGTGATTTATTGACAAAAACAGCATCCTTTTTATGATCCTAAGACAAAAATTGCATTTTTTCAACCATCCTAGGACCAAAATTGCATTTTTTGAATGATCCTTTGACAAAAAAAGTTTTTTCAACGATCCTTTGACAAAAATTGCATTCTTTTTCAAATGAACCTTTGACCAAAATAGCATTTTTTCAACAAGCCTTTGCCGAAAATTGCATTTTTTTAATGATCTTTTGACAAGAATAACGTTTTTCAATGATCCTTTGGTGAAAATTGAGTTTTTTTAATGGTTTTTTTGACAAAAATCACATTTTTTTCAATGACTGTTTGACAAAAATGGCATTTTTTCAATGGATCCTTTGATAGAAACAGAGTTTTTTCAAAAGGTCCTTTTGATGAAATTTGCTTTTTTTCTGGTTTCTTTTGAAGAAGTTTGCTTTTTATCCAAGATTTTTTGACAGAATATATGTTTTTTCTGGAGTCTTTTTAAAAAAATTGGGGTTTTTTTTTTTTTTTTAAATGAGAAAATCCACATTTTACCATGATCTTATGAAAAAATTCACATTTTTTAGTTGAGATGAGTTTTTCTTGTGATTCTTTCAAGAAATACACGTTTTTTTTCAAGATCATTAGACTAATTTGAGTTCTTTTTCACAATTCTTCACCGAAGTTTATGCCTATTTTGCGATATTTTGACAAAATCCATGTTTCTTTTTCTGAGATTTTTTGACAAAGTTTGTGTCTTTAAAAAAATTGATTTTTTTTTTTTTTTTTTTTTTTTTTTTTTTTTAATCGCAATTCACAGATATAACTTTTCTCACAATTACTTGTTGAAATATCTCTCCCTTTTTTACACTAGATTTAGATGAAATTTTATTTATTTATTTATAATTTTTAAGATTCTTTATGAAATTAGTTTTTTTTTTTTTCCATTGTGGAATCCTTAGACAAAATTTGAGTTTTTTCTGAGATTCTTTGTTGAAATTTGCTTTTCATCTGCGATTGTTTAATGAAATTTGCAAATTCTTCATGATCTTTAGAGAAAACTCGCATTTTACAGTGATTTTTTGAGGATCTAAGAAAGTACATAGAAAAGAAATGGAATTAGATTACCTGTAAAGCTCATGACGTTACCCAAATTTTGGTCAGCTGAAAATGTGGACTGAGCTTTTCTGTGTCTTAAAATAATTTAGGAATAAAAGGCATTTTTAACACACTCCATATTCCAATCATCCATAACCATCATCCATATCTAATTTTAAAAATTGGGTTCATAACTATAGGTTACAGGCCGATGTAATAAAGAACGAGAACGGTCTGTTCAGTACAAAGTCTGAACAAAATTCCATTCCAGGTGTTTTTGATAAATGGAAGATCAAAGCTCCAACTCAAAACATTAAACATATATGATTTAACCGTATACTAAATATTTGTGTTCAGAAATATTTATCTGCGTCAATTCCTCAACAACCTGACTATATTAACATTATATTTAAATTATTACTTCAAGGTTTATATTCATTTAGCATTGTGGAGCTCAGCTGATTTGAGACACTGTAACTATGCATTCTATTAACTATTAAATATTCTTTTTAATAATTAACTTTGCGCAGAAATCATTTTGAGTAGATAATAGTATGATTCTGAATATAAAACACGACTAAACCTCAGTACATATTTTCAACTAAAAAAAATTTGTGTAATTTCATAAGAGCTTAACAGATAATCTGATTCCATTTCTTTTCTAAGCACTTTCTTAGATCAAAAATATTTGCCAATTTTTAATGTAGCATTTTTTAGATTGAGCTCAACTTTTCTCTCTGTTTCCACCAGTTTTTCATATGATTTCACAACTTTTTCATATCCTTTCAAGAACTTGATCAACTAACTTCTAAAAAATTTAAACTAATATCAGTATTAGTTTAAAGTTATCAGTAGTTACATTACTTTGACAAAATACCAGAAGTAGTGCCAAGTTGGTGTCATATTTTGCGATAAATTTCAAAGCTGGTGACAGAACCTCCTCCTTCTCGATGGTTATCCCCCTAAAGTTTTGCAGTATATATGTTGATTTTTCGTTGACCTTAGGTTACTATATGCAGATTTTCATTGTTCCATTTCTAAATCGTTACTTATTACATATAGAAGGATTTTTCTAAATTATTCCTTTGTAATTGAAATATATCTGTATTATAATAACTGTCCTGGCTTCAAAAATATTCAAATAAAGGTACAATATTGTTTTAACACATATTTAGTTACAGTTTATATATGATGATGTCAGAAGTCAAGGATACAAGAAACAAAAATTTGATTCCGAATAAATTGAGTTTAAGATAATTGATGTTAAATTTGAACATCAATAATAATTGACTGAATTCAAATAGGGAAATGCCGCTGTGGTCTTTAAATTCGCTGTGGTCTTGTGGTCTTTGAATTCTTATTTCAATAACTGTAAAATAAGTAGAGTAAAATTTTCTTTAAATTTATAATTAATCACTACTGATTATTAGTCAGCAAAAGCTGTTTATCTCTAGAACACAGCACATAAGAAAATCACTTATATTTCTTTACCTGAAAAGAATAAAACATATTTTGAGGTCATTTGAGCACTCAGTTTACATTTTTTTCAATTTTGTAACTTATAACCCTTGACTTTTAGGATCCTATTATATGTTTATGAAAAATATATATTTTCTGTTTTGAATGACGTCAATTTTAAAAATGCAAAAATCTACCTGGAGAATCTTTATTTTTATTGACCTATAAAAAAAGAGAACATGCATTATCCTTTCCTTTTAAAATTATTTTACTGTTTTCTAGTTGGTGGCAACTCGAAAGAAATGATAAAATTAGCAATTAAAAAGGAGAGATTTCAAAAAAGTTAAATTATGGAAGATATAACGCTACTTAAATTTTAAATGGGTGTCATTTCCTTAATATTGAATATTTTTTGACAGAGCCTTCGAAAGGCACATGCCTAAATTAAAAGCTTTTGAACAAGCTATTACATGTCACTGAATGTTTTCTGGTTCAGATTATAATTGAGTTGTTGTCCTTTTATCTTGTTTCATGAAGAAAAAAGTGACAAAACAGGGGTTCTCGATCTTCTTAACTTACTGGCGGATCTGGATGAAATTTGGTACACTAGGAGGTCTAGAGAACGACACATCACCTTTTTAATTTCGTCGCGATCCGATGATTGGGTCCTAAAGTTATTAAGAGGCAAACTTTGGACTTTAATGTTAGAGATGCATCTGAGATCTACTATATAGCACTATCGTGTTGTATAAGTTTATATTATATTTCTGTATGATCCTTTTTAATTTTTGAAATATACCTCCAAAGTAGTGAAATTTTCGATAGACAGCAAGTTGATTCTTATCCAGTATTTATATTTTATGATGCAATTATCTAGTATGTGTGGATTTTTAATGCATTTTATATGAGATTTTTGGGATTCCATGACAATTTTGTTACTTATGTAAAAGGAATTACGTTTCAAACCTTTAACCTAATATAAATTTGTTTCAAATTTTTATCTAAATATAGTAAATCTTGTAAGCTGGGATTTTTTTTTTTTTTAGGGAATTTTTATTTAATTTATACGAATTAATGTTCTCTAGTGCATTTACCCTGTTTCAATTTACACTTTGCTAATAATTTTCATTTATGTCATCAAAATATAACTACATAGGCATTTATTAGTTATGTTTTGTTAACAGTACACCATATTATATAACTCATCTCATCCTCTAATAAATATAAGTTAATTTTAATGGAGCTGTTTTCTTCTACAAAAATAATTTTCTTAATAAATTTTCAATAATCTTATTCATATCTACCATATTAATGTGTCTATAAATAACTGTAACATCATAGCAAACGCGGTAGCATTTGGTATAATATGTTTAAGAAATAGAAAGGGCGAACGTCTTTTTGAAATTTCTGGCGAACCAGTTGACGTACGACAGTGATTTTTTTTTTTAAACAATAGAACTCGACGAGACGAATAAAATGATAGCATTCAAAAAATTATTGCAGTTTACTGTAGTTTTTTATTTAACTTTTAGCGAAAAAATTAAGACGAAAAGTTCAACAAGCGATAGCTAGCGATCTTATGGATGGATTAACTTCGTTTTTGGCTTATTTTTATCGTCTTGATAAAACTTAGAACAGTTTTTTTTTCATCTTTGTATTTTTGACGGTACCTGAGAAAATCGAATTTTTGTCTTAAACCTCCAGTTGAATATTACTTTTTGCTGTTGCGATTGTAGTTTTTTTATTCATTGCCACTAAATTTAATATAAAAATTGTAATGTATGTATCATAATTCATTGAAATTAAACAAATCACGTGAAAAACATGGTTATTTGTTTTTATTGCGAAGCTTTCAATTTCAGTTCTTTAAATAATAAAGTTGTAAACGCACTGTTTTTTTTTTTTTTTGTTCGACTTCATGATAATTTTTTCAAATAGCATGCATTTTACATGAGGACAATGGAATGATTTTCTCGAGTACCCTAACATTTCGAATTTTATTAGCAGGAAAAAAAATGGGAAAAACACAAACACATCGGAAAAAACTACCTAGGAGAACCAAAATTTCTATTCAGGAACTAAATGTAAGCTTTTTAAATTAGTAAATCAAAAACTTCACATTCTGTCCATATCTTAAATACCATTCAATTGATTTTAAATAACGATGTGATGTCAAATACGCATCAGGGTACCTAACTGATATGATAGCCGGGCTATTGTTGT
The DNA here is from genome assembly GCA_964019185.1 of Maratus speculifer. Taxonomy (NCBI): domain Eukaryota; kingdom Metazoa; phylum Arthropoda; class Arachnida; order Araneae; family Salticidae; genus Maratus; species Maratus speculifer. The sequence continues at coordinate 79,695,167 of OZ025295.1, forward strand.
TTATTAAAAAATATCTTTTTATTTACCTTTATTTAATATTGTTAAATTTTATTAATTATTTCATTCTATAGTTATTACTTAAACTTTTCAGTACCACTTGATTATCCCGTCGACCAATTTCACCAAATTGTACAAATCATCCATTTAATCACCAAGTTATGCATATTGGCATAATTTTCATTTTAATTAACGAAAGAAGAAATAAATTAGTAAAACATCAATAAAAGTACAAATAAAAAGTCGAATTCAAAATCACATTATGACATAACACACATGGGTAACCTATTTAATGTAAACTGAATGCAACATTTATGATAATCCGTTGTTGGCATTTAATTTTATAATCTGGCGATAATTTTTTGGTCGACAGGATAATCAATTAGTACCCGCTTTTATTCATTATTATTTACTTTTTAAAATAATAGAAAATAGTTGACAAATTTACTACTTGGTTATCCCGTTCACCAAAAAACCATCGCCAAACTATAAGATTAAATGCCGATAATGGACGATTGTGAATATCGCATCCAATGACATTAAATACGATGCACGTGTTTAACGCCATTAAGGGATTTTTATTTCGACTTTTTATTTGTATGTTTTATTAATATTCTACTTATTATACATTTTTATTTGCGTTCGTAATTATGTAAATACGCAGCACCTACAGTTGTCGTTCAGGCCGTCCGTCTGCCCGTCTGTCTGTCCGTCTATCCACATATAACAACGCAAAAACTACCAAACCGAATCTTTTGAAATTTAAAAAATATATTTATTGCATAATTTTGTCGAGTCATTTCAAAGTTTATGAAAATTGGATGCATAGATCAATTACAGGGACAATCAAAAGTATTCTGTTACATTACGGTCAATGGGGAAAAAAGTTTCATATAAATTTTAATCGTTTGAAATTTCAAATATATAATTTTTAGATAATTTTGTCGCGTCATTTCAAATTTTATTAAAATCGGATACATAGATCAATTACAGGGACAATCAAAAGTATTCTATTACATGACGGTTAATAGGAAAAAATAGTTTCAAGTAAATTTTAATGCTGTTAAACTCTTTCGAATATAATAGAATTGACATGAACCTATGAAGTATATATATATCATAGCAAACGCGGTAGCGTTTGGTATAATATGTTTAAGAAATAGAAAATGCGAACGTCTTTTTGAAATTTCTGGCGAACCAGTTGACGTATGACAGTGATTTTGTTTTCAAAAGATAGAACTCGACGAGACGAATAAAAGGATAGCATTAAAAAAAATATCGCAGTTTACTGTAGTTTTTTATTTAACTTTTAACGAAAAAATACAGACGAAAAATTCAACAGGCAATAGTTAACGTTATTATGGATGGATTAACTTCATTTTTGGTTTATTTTTATCGTCTTGATAAAACTTAGAACAGTTTTTTTTTTTCATCTTTGTATGTTTGATGGTTTCTGAGAAAATCGAATTTATGTCTTAAACCTCCAGTTGAATATTGTCTTTTGCTGTTGCGATTGTAGTTTTTTTTTATTCATTGCCACCAAATTTAATGTAAAAAGTGTCATGTATGTATAATAATTCATTCAAATTAAACAAATCACGTCAAAAACATGGTTATTTGTTTTTATTGCGAAGCTTTTAGTTTCAGTTCTTTAAATAATAAAGTTATAAACGCAGTGTTTTTTTTTTTTTTTTTGAATTCATGGTTAATTTTTCAAATAACATGCATTTTATATGACCATGGGGTGATTTTCTCGAGTGTCCTAACATTTTGAATTTTAGTAGTAGAAAAAAATGGGAAAAAACAAGTACATCGGAAAAAAAGTATCTGGGAAAACCAAAATTTCTTTTCAGGAACTAAATGTAAGATTTTTTAATTATGATTGTATAAAGTCCTAATTTACATAAGGAAACGATATAGAGTAAAACAAAAACTTCACATTCTGTTCATATCTTAAATAGCATTCAATTGATTTTAAATTGGGATGTGATGTCAAATACGCATTAGGGTACCTAATTGGCACGAAAATTTTGTTATTTTGTCTGATATGATAACCGGGCTAATGTTTATTAAAAATATATATTTATTTACCTTTATTTAATTTGTTAAATTTCATAAATCATTTCATTCTGTTGTTATTAATTAAACTTTTCAATACTACTTGATTATCCTGTCGACCAATTTCGCCAAATTGTACAAATCATCAATTTATTCACCGTGTAATTCATATTGGCATAAGTTTTATTTTAAATAAGGAAATAAGAAATAAATTAGTAAAACATCAATAAAAGTACAAATAAAAAGTTGAATTCAAAATCACATTATGGCATAACAAACATGGGTAACCTATTTAATGTAAACTGAATGTAACATTTATGATAATCCGTTATTGGCATTTAAATTTATAATTTGGCAAAAATTTTTTGGTCGAAGGGTAAACAATTATCACCTGTTTTTGGTCATTATTATTTTCTTTTGATAATAATAGAAAATAGTTAATAGAGGTACTACTTGGTTATCCCGTCCACCAAAAAACCATCGCCAATATTACATGCCGATAATGGATGATCGTGAATGTCACATCCAATGACATTAAATACGACGCACGTGTTTAAAACGCCATTAAGGGATTTTTATTTCGACTTTTTATTTGTATTTTTTATTAAGATTCTACAAATTATTTTTTTGTGTTATTCAAAATGAAAACTATGTCTATATGTATAATTTCGCTATGAGTTTGGCAATTTGTATAGTTTGGCGAAATTGGTCAACGGGCTAACTAAGTAGTACCTTAATATATATGCATGTAATTGAAGTTTGAAAACTAAGATTTTGCGAAATTGGCGTCAGAAGAATATCGCACAATGTCGTGCATATATGGTATCTGTGCCAAGAAAGCATCAAATGAAAAAACACATGGTGATGCAAAAAACTTTTGTGATGGTGTGAAGTGAATGTAACATTTACGATCAGCAAATATTGGCATTTAAAAGTATTTTGCTTGAGATATTGTCGAAAAAGCATTGCAAAGATATACTTTCCCTCTCCCTTCCATTTCCAAATGTACTAAATCAAAAATTATGGAAAAAAAATCAGAGTTTACTTAAAACTGTGCATACAAATTATAGCAATTATCCAAATTTTTCTAATAGAAATTCTCAATTTTCCGATTTTAATAAACGCTATTTTAAAACTAAAATTTAATCGGCTAAATCGCCAAGTTGCATAATGATCATCGCCACTGAATATATAAATAATGCCATATTTGCAAATTTATCGGTCAAAAAACAGTGGAACCTTGATTTACGGCCGCCTCTGTTTTTGACAAGTTCGGTTTATGACCAACTTCAGTGTTCAAAATTTTACTCTTTCGGGGTAGGATAACTCGATTCGCGACCAAAGCTGTCGAATAGTTCAGTTGGCAACCCTCACATAACTCTTGTTATAAGTCAAGTTTGAAGTAAAGTGCGCGTATCAGAGTGCTTTGTGACCTTCAGTACAGAAAAAATTTAACTTATTGTTTTAATTTTAATCAGTTTTGCGAAATTTTTAGCCTTTATTATGACTTCTAAGAAGGAAAAAGCGTTTAGTGATAGCAGTAGTAAGAAGCTTAAGCGAATTACTGATCAATTATGAAAAGAAGTAGTGACAAAACTTAAGAACGATGATAGTGTAATCAAAATAGCTAAAGAATACGGTGTAGATGAACCGTCGATTACTCCGATTATAAAGAACTAGTCGGATGTGGCAACCCCAAAACTATTTTCTATCTCATGCATTAAATGAGTCAAAATTCATTATTACAGTGCCAAAATAAAATGACAATCATATGCTCACCGTGAGGATTCTAAAGGCATGGAATTCCAAACATTAGTTTTTGAAATTTGGAATAGGACTGTTGGGGATATCGGGAAAAATACAGCATATATGCGACACTTGTTGGAAGATTTACTCAAAACACGCAATCAGCAATAATATAAATCGAAGTGTGCCTAAGTCTCAAGTTTGATGAAAATTTGTGCATTAATTCCTGCGATAGAGATATATTGGTAATCGGAACAATTCAGCATAGTAGCGCCATGTGTTTGGTTATTGAAACCAAAATGTAAACAAAGCCAATTCATATAAAGATTAACTGAATTTGAAGTTTGATGAAAATCCATGCGTTAATTCACGAGATAGAACTATTGCGAAAATAATGAAAAATGCAACACGGTTAAGCCATCTGTTAAACGATTTAAACCAAAATCTAAACAGCAAACAGCATCAATTTATATCAGAGATTACCTGAATATAATTTTTTTAATCCCATGCATTAGTTCTTGGATAGAGCACCCAAAAAATTTATATCACATACAGAGTCAGGTACAAGAATGGATTATGATCGTGAACTGAGGTTCCACTGTATATTATATAAAAATTTAATTACAGCTGGTGATTTCAATGTCAATTTTACAAATACTACTAAAAATGAATTTTTAGTATGTTTTCATCCTTGGTTTGGCGCAAATCTATTAAGGCTGTATTTCGAGCGACTTTCTCCAAAGAAGATAATTTAACCAATAATTTTTCTGAAAATGTCCAAATAATGTCCTGAAAATGTTTTTCTACAAAATATGTATTATCTAAAATTAATTGAATCTGTCAATTTCTGTACGAACAAATTAAAATTAATTTCGTTTTTTCACCTTTTTTGTCCATTGATTAAATAGTTCAATATTGAGCGAAATAAGAAAAAGTACTGGGAATATTTAAACGCAACTGAGGTTTTCTTATATTCAATATATATTTATCAAAAAATTTAAATGACTAGTATTAAAAAATGCTCTGACGAGCACCAAAAAAGGTTAATATGTTTTAAAGTATGAAAAAGTGTTTGACAAGAGCTTCTAATTGAGAATGAGAAAGGACAAGGGGTCCCTTCTTGGCTGCAATTCACTGTCAATGCCAAATTTGAAAAAATCATATTTGCGCTTTTTCCATATAAAAGAAATCAGTCACTGTTACGATAAAATTGTGTAGTGTAAAGGCATAATTAGAAAAAACACCACTTGATTAAACATGAATGTAAAGCAAAATAGGGCCAAAAACCATAGTTCCCGCAGCCAGTGTTGAATTCAGACACTTTTCTCCGGGAGGGTCTTCTGTGGTTTCGGGGGAGGAGACACAATAGAGTTCTAAGGAAATTATACTTTTTTACCATTAAAAACACAATCTAAATTTTATTGGGGGGGAGCATTTGATACCTTCGGGAGGGAATGCCCCCCCCCCCCCGGCCCACCTCCTGCATTCAACACTGCCTGCAGCGTATCACATTCACGCAGTCCCACCACAAACTGTCGCAGTTTAAAATAGCACAGAAATCTGATTTGTGTGCAGTTGCAGTGCAGAGTCAACAATGCAGTTAACATGTAAAGCACGATTGAAAGTTTTACTAAAAAGTAAAGATAGAAAGTTTTACGCAAATTTCTTTTATATGGAAAAAGCGCAAATATGATTTTTTCAAATTTGGCATTGACAGTGAATTGCAGCCAAGAAGGGACCCCTTGTCCTTTCTCATTCTCAATTAGAAGCTCTTGTCAAACACTTTTTCATACTTTAAAACATATTAACCTTTTTTGGTGCTCGTCAGAGCATTTTTTAATACTAGTTTGTAAATGATCAAGAAAACATCTTAAAACATTAATTAAATACAATAATTAGTTTTATCATACCTCTTCAATTATTCTTATCCAGTCTCGCATCATATCTTCCACAAGTCTAACCTTCTCATCAAATATAACAAATTTTTCACAATCAATATCAGTTTTAACTCCACTAATATCTACAACTTCACTATCAATGAATTTAACAATATACTTGTTATTATCTTCAGTTACTAAAAAAAAAAAAAAAAAAAAAAAAAAATGAAGAATATAAACAAAATAATTCAAATTATGAAATAATTAAAGTTTTAGAAAATTAATTAAATCAGATGATTTTTTATTTTTTTTTATTAATTTAAGTTTAATATAAATTACTTTTTTCTTTCTACTACCTTTAGTAGAAGAAAGTAAAGACCCCCCCCACCGCGGACCACTTACTGAATTCAACACTGCACAGTTTTCCCTTCACACATGTCAGACCTAACAAAGGAAGTGTTTAAGAAGTTCTTTGATCACTGTTTAATTTCAATAGGCCTCTGGCCACCAAGTCATTAAATCTCACCCTGTTAGATTTTTTAATGTGTTCGTTATCTCAAAGACAGGATTTTCCAGAGAATTCCAGCAAAGATCAATGAATTAAAACAAATCGTAACTGAGGAAATCACGTCAATAACACCAACAAGCAACAATGTTATGAAGTGTGTCAAATAACTTGATTCAATGTGTTCATGTTTGCATACAAAATGGTAGCAAACATTATCAACATTTGCTGTAAAAAATGATAAAGTAAAACATTTGAATTAAATTATGTTTATCAAAAATAAAATTATTACAGAATTAAATAACATTGTGGGTCTTCATTTCTCACAAATGAAGTTGTGACAGTCCAACAATGTTATAAACTGAATTGTCTCCCACACTTTAAACAAAGTTCAAAAAATTATACTTCAGTGTTGGAATAGTTGCCATTTCAGGGTTCATACAGAATTGGGAAGAAAACATCTAAGGAATACATAAAAAATCCAAGGAGTCCAAAAAATTTTAAGGACTTGCTACTTTTGTTGTTATTTATGTGACATGCACTTGCACCGCCCCAATTCAGCAAAGATTCCTTGAGAGGAGGGGGAGTCTCCGTGATCTTCAGACAAAATCAGCAATTTATCTGCGATATTTTAGCAAAATCAGCAATTTATTGCGATCTTTTGACAAAATCGGCGCTTTCCCGTGTTTCTTTTTTATGAAAGACATTTTTTTTCAACGATTTTTAGACAAAATTTGCATTTTTACACGACCTCTTCTCGAAAAAAGGCATTTCATCCCCGCAATCTTTTGACGAAATCGGCTTTTTTCCCGTGATCTTTTGATGAAGTCGGGGGTTTTTTCAATGATCTTTTGACAAAATATTTGTAAGCAATCTTTTATCAAAAACGGTGTTTTTCCTGCGATCTTTTAATGAAATCGGCATTATATCTGCAATCGTCAGACGAAATCGACGCTTTCCCGCGGTCTTAAGACAAAATTAGCATTTTTATCTGCGATATTTGGTGAAATCGCCGTTTTAACCGCGATTCCCACAGGAAATTCGTGTTTTTCAGCAATCTTTTGACAAATTTCAATGAGAAATACATTGAAGAATTCGTTGTTTTTCCACGAAATATTGACGAAGTGTTGACGAATATTGAAGTGTGCTTTTTTGACGATCCTTTCACGAAATTTGCATTTCTCCGCGATTGTTTTTTCTGCGTGCAAAACCGCACAAGTTAGCAACTATGTGGAACTGATAACCCAATTTCAAATTTTCGGAAGAAGATACCTTAAGTTTTCGGAAATTTTGGACAAGAATCACCCTTGAATCCACAGTTATCAGCAAAATTGAGGATGATGAATCGTATTATAAAGAAGAAATCAAAGTTGTATATCTAGCTTTGAAGGAATTAAACAGTGTAATCACTTTTTGAAATTAGAAGCTTAGAGGTGTGTCTGGATTATTCTTTTCACTTTTCTTTCCCTTATGGCTATGAAAAGTAAATCACTTTGGTGGCTATTAGTCCGATCCCAACCAATCACTGAGGTGCTTTTGATGAATAACGTGCATAAAGGGTTTACCGTGCGTTTTACAATCACGTTTTTTTTTCCTTCTTTTTTTTTTTTTTTGGGAGCAATATTACTTGCGTGCAAAACTGCAATACAATTTAAGGAGTTTCTAAGGAGTTTTTTGTTTATCTAAGTAGTTCTAAGTACTACTTGGGAACGTTTTCATTTCTAAGTAGTTTTTAAGGAGTCCGAGGAGTCTGTACGAACCCTGCATTTTCATCAGATTTGAGGGTAGTAGGAAAAACAACAGGTACTCTTTTAAATTGATCACCCTGATTTTGCTCCCTATTCAATAAATTTTATTAGGAATTTGAACAGAGATTTTTTGGTTTAGATTTTTAGAGGGGGGGGGGGAGGTATCTAGTTTTGCAGCTATTTTTGACATTCATAAAAAGGATTCTAGATTCAATCTTTTAGCCATTAAAGTAAATTATGTCCTCTGTGATTTCTGAAACTTTGGTGCTTTTTTATGAGCTTTAGCCTTTTTTTTTTCTCTCATTTCACTGTGATTTTACCACATTAGTAAAAGGAATTAAGATTCAATCTTTTAGCCTACTATAATAAATTTTGTATTCTTATTAATTAAGTTTGGTATTCATAATGCAAGTCTTTCCAATGCAATTCTTTCCAATGCAATTTTTTCTTTTTTTTCTTTTTTTCTTTTTTTTACGTTTTATGTGATTGTTAAAAAAAAAATCATATTTCAATCTTTTCAATTTAGTAAATTTCATCCTCTGTCTTTAAAATAAAATTTATTCAAATTTATATAGTAATTCTTAAATGCTTACATGAGTTTTATGCAATTTTTTGAGTTTTTTCACATTTCATGAAGATTATGTATCGAAATGATTATAGCATGCAAGCAATTTCCTAAAATGTGTTTCACAGAAATTTTTGGAAGAATAACTTTTGTTTCTTAAAAAAAATTCAGGGTAACATTTTTTTTTTCTTTTTTCACTGCCATGTTTTTGATTTTTCACAGTATTTACACGAGTAAAAATTACACGTCCCATGGCATGCGTAAGAACTAAATTTTTTGTATCCCATCTCAGGTTTTTCGCAGAATTTATGCAGCGTTGCTGAATACAAAACAATTGCAAAAAATATATCACATAAATAATGAAATTAAAAAAAAAAAAAAATAGAATTACATAATTAAGTTAACATAATCCTAATTTATTATTTCCTCTGATTTTAGCATGTATATATTTGTTGCTAATGGATTGGCTTGTGGAATTGTAACAAGTTGCTCATATATAACACATATTTTTGCAAAAAATTATATAGTAATTTTTTTAATTTTTAATGTGTTTCTTATTAATCAGAATGAAAATGCAACAAAGGCAGTAAATATTTTAAGTTTTATTTTAATAAAAATTCCTCTATAATATATTTAGTAATGCAAAATATTATTTCAAATAATTACCATCAACATAAGAGAGGAAATGCCGAAAAGATTCCATGCAGGCCTTTTTCTTTTTATCAGCATCTAATATACCTTGGCTCCAATCACAACCATTTTGAAATGAAGGTAAAAAAATATTTTTCAAGGCATCAGAAATGACAGTTTTCATTGAATTTTCTTTGTCACAATCAGCATTAATTCTACCACATGTAATAGGCTAAAAAAAAAAAAAAAAACTATTGCAGTTAACAAAATTTTAAAGTACCTTTCCTTAATTTTTTCAGGAAGCAAAAAAATACTGGTGCATCCAATTTCACCATGGAAAAACAGCATAAAAGTTGTTGTGAGATATTTTAGGGCCGACAGATAATCTAGCAGTTTAAAAGGTATTCTGGGAAATATATCCCAATAGGCTTAATGCTTGGAGCTATAGTTTGGATATCTGTACAAAATAATTACTGCTAAGACTTACTTTATCTCAAGATTTCATGTACTTATTGTATTTTCTGATTGTAACTTCTTTGTCAATGCAAATTTCGCTTAGTTTATGGCTTAGTAATTTTTTTTTTTTTTTTTTATGATGGTAAATGGTCATTGGTCATACTCACAAGAATAAATAAAATTCAAGCATTTATGAAGCCGTATTCTAGCACTATTCAAAGACTATTTAGATACAGGCATAAAAATGGTGCAGACACATAAGAATAATAGTCATCACACTAATGTATTTCAAGAAAATTTTATCATTTTAAAAAATTTTTATAAAAGGCATTTTGAAGAAATCATATTATTATAGAACTTTTAAAGAATAATAATGTGCGAAATCGGCGATTTATTGCGATCTTTTGATAAAAACAAAATTTTCCCGTGTTTTTTTTTTAAAATGAAATCGCCGTTTTTTCGACAATGGGAGGGGGGGTATTGACAGGAATAAATAGTTAAAAAGTTCTCATTGCTCAAGTCCTATTTTAATTTTATTTAAAAGTTATTTAAATTCATTTATTTTTATTTAACAATAGTTTAAATTCACTAATTACTTTATTTTTATAATTAAATGTTATTATAAAAACAATAAACATTATATACATTAAAGATAATATATTAAACATATTTTTATTTATTTATAAAAGTAAACTTAAACACTTACCTTTTGTTTTCGTCTGTATTCTGAAATAGAAAAATATAAAGCTTTATTTTGTTTTATTTTTTATTTCTAACTTTTAATAAGTTCGTTCTTCCCGGCATGTAAAGACGTAAACGCCATAGTAAATTCGATTAGAATTCAAATCGATTAAACGATTTGCCATATCGATGATAGGTGGCGGCATAAGTCATAATCGACTAAGCCGACCAATCAGATGTTAATTATTCAAGAATTGTGCGATTGTGTCACTACCGGGAAAGTTTGAGAATGTAGGAGTGGCTGACACGTGCAGTAACTAAAATCATATTTATACGGCGATCGGCCGTGTGTGTTTCGCTCTCGTTCTTGCTTCAAAGCAGAAGCGTAATCAGTGGCGGATCCAGAGATTAGTTTTGGTTGGGGGGGTTGGGGGCGATCTCAAGTGACTTGTAATCAATACATTCATAGTTTCTATTAGTTACACCATTATTTGCAGTTAATTATTAAATGGATATGAATTAATTAATGCGAATAAAATACTATAGAGTAAGATGAAGATAATTTTTCATCTGAAAAATGCACTGTTTGCTGCTACAGTGATAACAATAAAGAAAGTTTACAAACAAACATTTCTGTCATTCAATCTATCATTACATTTCTGTCATAGCGATCATTGCAGGTATCGACTTGGCAACGCAGGTAAATCATATCAGATACCTGTTATTCATAGACCAATCAAATTACCGGACTCATGTACAATAGAAATCGTAAAGAATGAATAAGTTTTTCTTGTTGACCTACTGTATCGTCAGCTTCCCTTTCTATACATGGAAATTGAATGAACTGAAATATGACCAGTTACAAAATGCACCTTATTCGCTTGATTTGTCTAACTGTGATCTCCACTTATCCCAATGGCTAAAAACTTTTGTGACTGAAAAAGTTTTGCATGAAAGTACACTGTTAAAAATATTGGGAAAAATTGACTCCATTTTTAAAGATTAACTATTTTCTGACCAATGCAGGCCTAGAAGTGACTTTTTTCAAAAATATTATAGGAAATATAGGAATTTTTTTGAAGAAAATATAGGAATTTATAGGAAAATTTATTTATATGTAATAACACCAACACATGTTTTAATACATTAACGTAGAATATTTAAAGTTCATTCCAGACTATTTCAGAAGTTTTTAACATACTTCAGGATTAAAATACTGGTTTCAGGACTTAAACACTCCCCCTCCTCCAATATTCAACATTTTCTGAATCATCATCACTTGCAGAATTTGCATTAAAAAAATTAATAATAATTCAAATAAAGGTTATAAATGATTTTTTTTTTTTTTTGTAATAAATTTATATGAAAGGAGTTTCAATAGCAAGAAAAATTCAAAGATATTAAAAAACTCTGAAATTTACAGCAAATTTTATGAAAAGTTACAGCAGAGAAGAGGGAGTGGGGGGGGGGGGGGGGGAAGGATTCCCTACATTAATTATACATTTTCCAATAGCATACCCAGTTTTTTTTTTTGTTTGTTTGTTTGTTTACTGTAATGCTTTGATGAAATTTGCATTTTCCCTTACTTAGAGGGAAATTCTACCCTTCTTGTGACCTCTTAACATAAAAAGTTTTTTTTTTAAATTCTTTTAAAAATATTTTTTTTTTTTCGCGATCTTTGGACAAAAATCGTTTGTTTTCTGTGATCTATTGAAGAAAATCATGTTTATTCCGCGATCTTTTGGCGAAAATCGCGTTTTCTCACGATTTTTTGAACAAAATTGTGGTTTTTTCACGATTTTTTGAACAAAATTGTGGTTTTTTCACGATTTTTCGATGAAACTTGCGTTTTTCTCGCGATCTTTTGATGAAAATAGTATTTATTCGCGATCTTTAGACGAAAATCGCGCTTTTTTCGCGATCTTTGGAGGAAAACCGCGTTTTTCTCGCGATCTTTTTACGAGAATCGCGTTTTTCTCGCGATCTTTTAACAAGAATCGCGTTTTTCTCGCGATCTTTCAACGAGAATTGCGTTTTCCTCGCGATCTTTTGACGAAAATCACGCTATTATTTCGCGATCTCTTGACGAAAATCGTGTTTTTCTCGCGATCTTTTTATAAAAAATTTATTTTTTCGCGATCTTTTGAATAAAATTGCGTTTTTTTTTCACCTTTTGATGAAATTTGCGTTTTTCTCGCGATCTTTTGATGAAAATAGTATTTATTCGCGATCTTCAGGCAAAAATCGCGCGTTTTTCTCGCGATCTTTGGACGAGAATTGCGTTTTTTTCGCGATCTTTGGATGAGGATCGTGTTTTTCTCGAGATCTTTGGACGAGAATCGCGTTTTTCTTGCGATCTTTTGACGAAAATCGCATTTTACTCGCGATCTTTTTAAAAATCACATTTTTCTCGCGATCTTCTGATGAAAATCGCGCTTTTTTTCTTATGAAAATAGCATTTATTTGCGATCTTTAGACGAAAATAGCATTTTTTTTCGAGACTTTTCGATGAAAATAGTATTTTTTCACGCGATCTTTCGACGAAATTTCCGTTTTTCCGCGATGTTTTGACGATATAAAAAAAAAATCGGAGAAGCGGAAAATGATAACAAAAAGGAAAATCGCGGATCCGCGGAAAAATCTCATGCCTGGGTGGAGGGATGAAAAATATAGGAAAAAAATAGGAAATATAGGAAAAATAGGAATTTTTTTTCAAATTTATAGGAATTATAGGAACGCTGCGAGGCCTGCCAATGTGAATGCTCCACATCGTTTTAAGATCGTGCTCATTGACCAGAAAAAGGTAGCCTTTAAAAATAGAGGTAATATTTTACGATATTCTAAACAGTGTAGAAGTTAAATTAGCTATCAACGACTATTTTGGAGGACTTGAAAAATCGAAATTTCGTGATGGCGAATGACTTTACAACATTGTTGCCCCCCCTCCAACCGCGCCTGAGCGTAATCTTTAATAAACGGTATCTAAATGTTTGCCAGTGAATGAAAAGTGAAAGTAGTAATTTACTGTTTTTAATGATAGTTCTCTCAACCGTCTGTGTTAGTGTTAAATTTAGTATCGTCCTGTCAAAGTTAGTTTTTTCCTTCATAAAGTTCTGTCAATGTGCCATTCCAATCCCAGCAGGGACATAAATCCCGGTTACAAATTGGAAAAACAAAAAAATCAGTCGGAAAAATTCCTATTCGAGAGGGAAAATGTACGTTTAGTCGGAAAAATGGTATTTACCTATAATGACTTACAAATTGGAAAAATGAAAAAATCAATCGGAAAATGTACGTTTAGTCGGAAAAATGTTATTTACTATAAGAACTTACAAACCTAAAAAAACAAAAAAATCAATCAGAAAAATTCCAGTTCGATAGGAAAAATGTATGTTTAGTCGGGAAAATGGTATTTACCTAAAAGGACTTACAAATTGGAAAAAATGAAAAAATCAGTCGGAAAAATTGCCTTTCGATCGGGAAAATGTATATTTAGTCAAAAGCAATATATATGTATGTATGTATATTAAATTATAAAAACTTGTGAATTGGAGATTTTTTTTTGTAGTAGTTTTTAATTAGAAGAAAAAGAAAATAAAACAATTTTGAACAAAGAAAATTTACATAAATGGTTCTTACAAGGAAGGTCTCCATACTGGGCATACTCAGATATTTTTGAAAAAAATACTAATTAAGCTACTCAAGTATACAGTCCTCCCCACTTAATCGGGTAACTGATAATCGAATACCCCGCTTATTCGAATAAAATCTTCCGGAACCGAATTTAATCCCATTGGGCTAATGTGTTTTTACCCCGCTTAACCGAATACTTTTCACAAAATGTCCTCGCTTAACCGAATACTTTTCACAAAATGTCCTCGCTTAATCGAATAACAAATGAGTGAGACAATTTGAAAAATGGGCGTGAAAAACACGTTTCAATTGGAATTTCCTCCACACTTTTTGTCGTTTTCGGTTGTTACACAGAAAACAATTTTCCAGAACTCCCAGCATGGGTTTCGCTGGCAGGCGTATAACGGACTAGTCAAGATAGTTCCCTTCCTGTTCATTTTTTCGAATTAATTTCAAAAATGGTGAAATAAATTGAACAGTAATTTCGATCAATTTTGTATTTTGCTTACTTTCGTTTGCCAAAAGACTTTTTTTTCACTTTTTCGATTTTTTAATAGTTATTTTTAATGGAGACACTTTCACTTTCAAAATTGGTTCCTAAACTAAAATCGTCTCATTAAATCAGCAATAAAAATCGAACGTTAAAAACGACGGCGTGCTTTGTACAGATCGATCTTAGCTATCCATTTCAAAAAAGATCATTTAAAAATATTGAAATGCAATAGAAATATCTTTATAAATTTCTTCTATAGGATTAGCATTTGCGAGCAAACCTTTTTGCGTGATCGAAGTAGCCCTTTAATAATAATGAGTTGTCACTTAGAGGCTCAAGATGGTAATTGCGATACCATTCGAAAAAAATCTCGTCCATTTTTTACTTTAAAATTTTACATAAACCATTTTAATCTACTTTTTAAAACCTGTATAAATTACGTAAATTACGTTAAATTGTAATAACAAAATTTGGACCCAATTCACACGATCTGCTTTAAATGTAAAGTAAACAAAATGCATGTGTCATTGAATTATTGCGTATTTACTTGTCATTTTATTTTTATTTCAGTTTGTTATTATTCTATTAAAGTTTTTTAACGATTTTCTTACTCTGGTAATTAAATATACTATATTTAATAATTTTTTCATTTTATTACACCTTAAATATTACATTTATATGCCTCCCCGTTTAATCAAATACCCCGCTTAATCGAATATTTTTTCTGGAACCGCCAATATTCGTTTATGCGGGGCCGACTGTATAATAAAGGATCAGTGAAAATTAGCGACGGAATTCTAGAAGAAAACATGCAAAAAATAAAATACTTTCGAACATTTGGCATGAAAAGACAAAAGTGTCACACGATTTGGCGAGCAGCACTTTTCCCCGCCAAAAGCTAACGATTTTAATGCAACTGAAAACTTTTATTTTTAGAATCCGCGTAAATGGTGTTTGATGAATTTAAACATAAACAATGAGAGCGTTTAATATATTTTATACATATATACGTATATTAAATTGCATATGTATATGTATATATTATTTGTTGCTGCAGTTATTTAATTTACCTCTGGAAAAAATATTTTCATATATAAAAAATTCTTATTCAGTAAAATTATTTTCATACATTTAAGCGTATTCAAAAATAAAAGCAGGTGTTTCCATAGCAACAGAATCGAATTGACAATGCTCAAATGGATTTTGAACTTGAAACAATTTTAATTAATTTAAATTTGAATTTCGTTTCAAATCTCAAATTTTGAACATTAAATTTGAATTAAATACATATAAATATCAATATAATGAAATTATACTTAAAACTAACTAAAACTGACAAAAACAAAGTTATTTAATTTATCTAAACACGTTGAACATGAAACTTTTTTTCTTTAAAATGCATTTGATATTTAAAAAAAACCAAACATTTTTTGAAATTGCTTTTCGTCGCCAATCGAAGATAAATCACTAAGTAACGAAATTTTCATTATTTTTTTATGGACAGGGAACAGGGGTTCTGCCGAAATTTTTTTATAAACGTATATATCTTCATGAGAAGAATATTCTGTAATTTTTTCAGATTTTTTGGAGTATGCCCGTATGGAGACCTTCCTTGTTAGTTGGAAATATTTCAGATTTTCTTCTTTTGATAAGATCTAAACAGATGAAGTTTGATTTGTCGAATATTGTGAACTCAAAAACCTTGATGTGACGAAAAAAACACTTATATACATATTCCAGCGATGTTAATTTTATATGAAACATTCATAGTTTGATCAAAAACCTTGATATTCCGAATTGTTTTTGTGCACTTTGACTTCGAGCTATCGAGATTCTGTTGTATTGTCGAAAACTTTTTACTTTGGTGTGGAAATTTTAAGATATGCTGATTGAAGGAATGAAACTTCTTTGTTTTCTCTAACTTTAAATTTAGTTAGAAATGTGTATCACTGAAATTAGGTGATATCCAATAAAAATTCAAAAATGAATTGAAAATATTTAGTGCTTTTCCTTATCAGTCTGGATATTTTCCAAGCTACACGAATTTAACTTTTAATCAAAAATAATTATGGTCTTATTTTTTTAGTTACTACTTTTTTAATGTGAATTTTGTTTAGTTTACGTAATTTTAATGAAAATTGATGGATGAAAATTGAAAACACTCAAGTACTTTGAATTTTTTACATCGAATTAAACTGGATATTTTACAATCTATATGACTTTACTTCTAACAGAAATAATTCGTTCATTTTCTTTTTCCTTAATCAATCGTATTCCATTGTTTTTTTCATGTTATTATAACTACATTTTATTTAGTCGGAAAAACGTAGTTGACACCAAATTTTTACGCAGATTTAAAGTACGTAGATTTAGTAAAGATTTATAAACTTAAATTTTTAAAAAAAAAAATTTTTTTGACAAGCTTTTAGTTTTTAAAATAGTACTTGAGCAATCAAATTTCAATTTTACTCATAAAAGAAATGCTAAAAAGATTTTAACTGATTGCTAAAAATTAAAGACACAAAACAGTGTTTACACTTCCAGGTAATACTTTGGCACACCCAGACAACTTTAACCCTTCTCATGTGTCATAGAGCAAGATCCCAGGGCCCCCAGACGTTACTTATTTTCTCACAAGTAAAATGTATTGGATATAGTAGTGTTAGTGTGTGTTATGAGCGTAGTGATACCTGCTAGCTTGGACCGACGGCCAATTTACGGGTACCAGGTACCAAAGGTAGGTAAAAACGCTGCGAACTTTACTTATTTTCTCAAGCTTGATTTTTATATAATGATGCTCAGGGAACTATTTCAATACTATATGTAAGCTCCCAGACCAATTGCATGGGCCAAACATCCAGCCAGACACACAAAGTGTCGCGGCTCCCTATGTGACCATACATAAAGTGGCACTTTGAAGCTTCCGAAAAAATTATATAACTTTACTTATTTTCTCAATCTTGATTTTTATATAATGATGCTCAGGGAACTATTTCAATACTATATGTAATCTCCCAGACCAATTACATGGGCCAAACATCCAGCCAGACACACATAAAGTGTCGTGGCTCCCTATGAGACCATACATAAAGTGCCGCTTTAAGCTTACTGAAAAATTATAGAACTTTACTTATTTTCTCAGTCTTAAATTTTATATAATGATGCTCAGGGAACTATTTCAGTACTTTATGTAAGCATCCAGACCAATTGCATGGGCCAAACATCCAGCCAGACATGCATAAAGTGTCCCTATGAGTATGAGCGCGAGTGTGATAATTAGATTTATAAGATAGCATCATAAAACTTATGTTAGTAATGGTCTAATGGAAGTCTTCAGTAATAATTAAGTAATATTTTAGCCCTTAATTTTAAAAATAATTATAGCATACCAAAATGTGAATACATTTGAAATCGTAATCGAAATTATGAACAAATCATTACTAATTTATAAAGAGTGTTTTTAATTGGAAATATTCAGGAAATTAATGGTTCTCAACAGCAATCAATTCAAATCAAGACTGAGAAAAAAAAGTAAGGTTTGCAGCGTTTTTACCTACCTTTGGTACCTGATACCCGTAAATTGGCCGTCGCCCTAAGCTAGCAGGTATCACTACGCTCATAGCACGTACTAACACTACTTTATCCAATACATATTACTTGTGAGAAAATAAGTAACATCTGGGGGCTCTGGGACCTTGGACTAAAGATGGATTACTTCGGTAAGTTAAGCTGAACGCGCTTCTTTATGTATGTCTGGGAAGATGTTTGGCTCATGCAATTGGTCTGGCTGCTTAGATAAAGTACTGAAATAGTTCCCTGAGCATCATTATTTAAAAATTAAGACTGAAAAAATAAGTAAAGTTATATCATTTTTTCGGAAGCTTCAAAGTGCCACTTTATGTATGGTCGCATAGGGAGCCACGACACTTTATGTGTCTGGCTGGATGTTTGGCCCATGCAATTGGTCTAGGAGCTTACATATAGTATTGAAATAGTTCCCTGAGCATCATTATATAAAAATCAAATTTGAGAAAATAAGTAAAATTATATCATTTTTTCAGAAGCTTCAAAGCACCACTTTATGTATGGTCACATAGCGACCCGCGACACTTTATGTGTGTCTGGCTGGATGTTTGGCCCATGCAATTGGTCTGGGAGCTTACATATAGTATTGAAATAGTTCCCTGAGCATCATTATATAAAAATCAAGCTATTTAAGCAAAGTTATTTAAGCAGATCCCTGCAGAATAGAAAGCTTGATGTAAAAAATGAAAATTCAGCTACGAAGCAAAATGTTTCACGAAGATTATCATTTAGAAGAAATGATATTGCTTCCGATGCACCCCCTTTTAAGCCTAACGTGTTCTGGTGGAATGGTGTTCGAAAAGGTCAAGGTTGTAAACTTGGAAATAGTCCAGAAATAAGAGAACGAATTCAGAAAGCAAAGCGTGTCCGGCCTTTGTACAGAATTTTATTTTTCCAGTGGCCAACGAACGGTCAAGATGTAGTTGGAGACATTCTGAATTTTAATGGCTTCCCATTTGATAAATTTCTTATGAACTAGTCGTTGGAGGCCACCGTAATACTTACCCATCATTTATATGCATATGAAAATAAAACATGTGAAAACTATTTATACAATGTATTTCAATTCCAAAACTAAATTTAAATGTTGTAATACACATAGTAATACTCTATTAATGAATTGCTGATGCACCAATTTCAACAAATTATATAAAACGCCAAACTACTCAAGAGGTACCAAACTACGTAAAAGAAATATCCTTATAACTCCAAAAATAATAATCATATTAACTAACAGTTTACTGCGTCGGATTAAGCGTCTCATTTTCAGTTAAAATATACCTCTGAATTGAAATTTGAATGAAATACAGGATCATGAAAAATCGAAGAATGTGAAAAACAGGATTACAAATATCTCGACAACTAATAATCCGATAACTTTGTTCTTTATGCAAAATTTGTGTTTTTTTATTGTCTTTTACATGCATTCCTTAAAATAAAAAAATTCGAAAATTTTTATATACCTTTCATCAGAACGAATTTTTCGAGAATCCGGAAAAAATAGTTCCGGATAATCGAGGTTGCTGATATTCAATAGGCTTCGTCCCATTCTTACATACTAAGTACATACAAAATTTCAAGTCTCTATCTCAATTTGTTCGTGAGACAGAGCGTTTACAGACAGACAGACAGACGGACGGCAAAAATTTTTTCTAAAAATATGTTTTTCGAAATCTCCAGTGTCTAAAACGTGCAAGTCCGTCAAAATTTTTTTTTCGATTTTCAAAACGATTGCAAGACTTATCCTATACTACGCATGATGGGTAAGTAATATAGTAAATGTGAGAACTTTATGAAAATAATGCTTGACAAAACCATATTCAACATATGTGAATTACTGGGTATTAGAAAAGGTGATGAACTTTCATGTATCAAGAATATTCTTGACTTTTTATTAAAGCCTTTTGCAAAAACTAATTCATGCAGATATTCTAAATTGCAACCAGCTGTACGTCTGGAAAGAATAAGAACTGATAATGTATCATTTCATCAGTCATCAAGTAGTGATAAACTAAGAAAAGATAAATATTTTGGCCCCTATAAAAAAAAAAAAAAAAAAAAAAAAAAAAAAAAAAAAAAAAATCTCAGATTTAGTAATAGTTGAAAAAATTGGCAAACTTCCATGCCCCAATAAAATTAATATGATAAATTGCTAATATGATAAAATATTTACCAAATGTAATTTTGTAAAGTATTTTTGTATTTTGTGTATTATAATATCTGTATATATTAAGGTTTTTCATTATAAAGTGACCCTGAGGCCAGTGACCCGAAGGATGGCCGATCTCTGTGGGAAATGTCATTATTATTTCTTTATTATCATTCATTTCTTTATCATTGTTGTACGTAATTTAACTATAACTGTAACTTATTTTCGTTGTTTCAATTTATACTCCTATGTATCTGGCAACAGTCGAAGCGGGAAGACGTCATGTGACGTAACAGAAAAAGCAGGCAGTTGGTTTTTCGGCTCTGATGGGAGAGCCGTGTTATGTGAGGATGCAACCTCTTTGTGTTCTTAAAAATGTTTTTCTGTTTCGAACGACATGCAGAAACCGCGTGTTATGAGTATGGAATCTTGTAGTTACTGTATCTTCTTTTTTTATTGTGTGTGTGGTTTTTTTTTTTTTATTAAATGTGTTCGTCTTGACAAAGGACTGTGAGTAATTATTCATTATCCCTAGACACCAACGCCAAAACCCTACATATATATTTAATAAGATGAAGAAGAAGAAGTTACAAAACAACTTACTTTATTTTTTTCTTTAATGAAATATAAGCAACTTCCATTCAAACCATGAGTTTTTCCATCAACCAAGAAAATAGGAAAAGTCACTTTTTGCTCTGAACCAACACCTGAAAAAATAATGAAATATACTAATTCAGTTTCCTTTTTTTTTTTTTTTTTTCTAACAACAACCAAACATATAAGATCAATGTATGAAACCTGATTTTATATGTGTGAAACTCAGTTAAATTGTGGAGTGCAGATATTGTATATTTTGAATTTAATAGGAAATTATGAAATATTATACCATAAACTGGATGAATCTATATGAATGTTTAAGACTATATCGAATTCATTAAATTAAAAAAATACACACATCTTGCAGCCTCATGGCAGAATTGCAGTAATATGGCAAAAATGTCGCAGAATGGGATGTATTAGTTGGAGAGAAAATTTTCATTTGAGAAAAAAAAATAATTTGAGAGGAAGAGAAATTTCATGCAACAGCAAAAAAGATACTATGTGTATGTTTAAATTGTGCAGAAGGATATTGGTAAAAAGTAATAGACAGTGTTTGTAAATATCATATTTTTCAAAAATATCTAATATTTTGATATATATCTGATATTTTTTAAATATACCCGATATTTTCAAAATAATCAACTGATTAATGATTAAATATTTTCAGACCTAATATAAATTAAATTTAAAGCATATTGCATTTAGCATTAAAACTTAACCGTTTAACTGGTTTGCCCGAACGGCGTTCGGGCAAGACAAATTTGCTTATTGCATCATTTAAATTTTGACACCACAATTATTTTTTAGAAAATTTTCATACTAATGAAAGACTGAAATGTTTAGACTAAATTTTACAAATATTTTATTTAAATAATAGTGGTGTGAATCCGCTATTTTCAATTTATTGGACAGAAAAGAATTAACCAGTTAAGGGGTTAATAAAGTGACATATCAAACATATTTTTTTCCACTTATGTAAAAAAAAATTGAAGTACAAATAATTGAAAACAGGCACAATTTGCTTTTTACAATCAAAAAAACTATGGGTTTTATTATCAAATATATATATATATATATATATATATGTTTTATATAACAAAATTGTACATAAAATAATTTGTTTTTATTGTAAATTTTTAACATTAATACAAGCTTGTATGCATTTTCATTACCTAACTCCTCTTAACCTGTTGTGCAGTTTAAACTGGAGAGAACTAGAACCAGAATAGATAGTCACTTCTCACTTATGACCCTTAAAATTATATGTGTCTCTCAGTTATAAGCAAATTTCACCAGGTCTTGTCACAAGGAAGAGGAAAATAATGCTACAGATATCTCACTTATAAGTGCCACTCTGAATTATCTCTCTTTCTCTTAGTTTCATGTAGGGATGCAACAGATATCCGGCATATCCGGCTGATTTTTTAATATCCGAAATATCATCGGATATCCGAATCACAATCACCAGATATCCGACTTCTCTATTGGATATTCGATCGGATAACCGGCAAAATGCAGCAAAGCAAATATAGATGAATAACAGTAATTGTTTGATCCCAAACAATGCCTAAACTTTTGTTTACAATGGAAAAGATGAAATGTTACAATAAGTTTCCTATCAGTAAAACGTAATTCTCAAAAGTTTAAAGAATTGCCAGCTTTCCTACTATTTATATTTAAACGCTGTAATAAATTCAAGAATTTATGTTTATATCTTTTAGAAAATTGTATCTTTACTTTCAGATTGTAAAATAAAATTTGAAGTCAAAATAGCAAATAAAGCCTTTTTGCAAAAGTGTATAAAGATAGAAAACCAACATTTAGAGATGCACAAATTTGGACTTTTTTTTTTACGAAATTTGTCTTTTTTTTTTTTCTATTGTTAAAAGAAATTTGCAGTTTTTTCATGATGCTTTGATGATATTTGCGTTTCTTCTCGCGATCTTCGGACAAAATTCGGACTTATTCTGTGATATTTTGACAAATTACAGGATGAGCAAGAGCTTTTTCTTGCATCCCACCGATTTTCTGCGTAATTTACAGGCTGAGTCTGCAAGCGTCCTTAAGGTTGCGGGCAAACAGCACTATTTTCATTTACAATAAAAGAGCAATAAATCTATCTTTGAAGATCCAGTTTCCGACTATTGGTGGGAGGAGAACAAAAGGATGCTAGTTTTCGAACCACTTTAAATGATTTTTGAGAAAAGAACCCTACCGAATTGACAAAGGAAGGGATAGTTCATCTCCCCCATCTTCAGTTGTGAAGTGTTGGCATTTTTCAATTAGAGTTAAGTTTAAGTTTTAAGTTCATTTAAAATCCCAATAAGTTTTCCCCCTCTCTTTCACTCATCCTCATAATGTTTAATAAGTTATTTGAAAGTTCATTTGTTTATATTTAAAGTTTATTAATGTTTGAAGAAAAGATTTAAAAGTTATGACATGGCTGATTAGTAATTGAAAAAATGTAAACAAACTTTTACTTTCAATATTTTTCAAAGTTTAAATGTTAATTATTCATACATATATATATTACCTTTCTTAAATATAAAGGACTCTTTTATTATATAATTAATGCAAAAATATTTACTAGATAGTTTAGTTGTGAATGAAGTAACTTCACACTTGTAGCTTGCAAACTTAATGCCATGTCAACTGTTTTGAGTTATGGTAGGTTGGTTGGTAGCCAAATACCAGAGTTAATGTTTTCTAGTTAAACTTATTTATTAAATTGTTGTTTTATTTATTTGTGACCATAACCTTTTCTTAACCTATGCTAATGTTTTGTATTAACTGTGACTTTAATGTTCTTTGCCTATATAAATAGTGATGCAGCAGATTTAGTAGGTGTGTACTTGCCTGGCCAGCAGTATCTCCACTTTATGTTTTGGAGTACTTAATTGTGGAAGCCATTTAAGGCTGAGTAAAATGCAAGCATATATATTTCTTTAGTTATGTTTTTAATTATGTTTTTATTATAAGTTTAAATAAATTAAAGTTTAGTTTACTTTACTAGTAGTTCTTGGAATCCTACAGAACATCTACATTTATTTTGCTTACCTACAGCTGGCGGAAATGAGACATTAACTTCTCCTCCCCCAACACTGGTAGCAGAGCGTGGTTTTTACCATGTCTCTGTTTGCCAGCTGTTTGGGTATTCTTCAAGGACTGTTTCAATTTGTTCTGAATGCGTATGAAGTTGAAGATGGCTGCATATAATGAAAACACTTTTTCTTTTGGCAAGTTAAACCATGAAAATTATAAAGAATGGAAGTACAGTATTGACCTCTACCTAATAAGTCAGGACTTGCAGAATTACACATCTGATAAGAGTGTTGATGAAGAAAAGCCACCTGACACATCAGCTGATACAGTAAAGGAGAAACTGAAGGAGGGAAAGGCTCTAGCTATTATATGCTTAAGTATTAGAGAAGATTTGAAGAGTATAGTTTATGAAGCCAAAACACCTTCGGAAGCATGGAAATTGTTGAAGGCTGTGTTTGAACCAGTTTCAAGAGCAAGAGTTGCCAGATTAAGAAGAAATTTTATGAACATAAAATATGACCCAAATGAATCCATGAGTAATTATTTGAATAGAATAACTCAAGCTGCCAAAGAACTTGAACAAGCAGGAAAGAAAGTTGAAGATGACGAAGTAGCTTTCCAGATATTAGAGAATCTGCCTGACACTTATGAAAGTTTAGTACATAGGTTCCCAACGGGGGCGGTACCGCCCCCCAGTGGGCGCTGGAGCCTTCCAGGGGGGCGATAGCGTGTTTAGAGAAAAATGGGGGGCGTTGCGACAGTCAAGGGGGGCGGTCATGGCGTACCTACCTATTTAGGAACTAATGTAAGGAAAGTAATTGATTTCCGCTGCATTGCCCAACTCGTGACAAAAACCTTAACTACACCTTTAAATGGAAATCTATAAAGATGAATATAGATCTGAGGGAGGGTGGGGGGATTTATTTTACTAATATCAAAAATTGCTGTGGAACACGTAGAAGGGTTGAAATCGCGAAGAATATTTTTTTTCCCATCAGGTTAAAAACATTGCAGCCGAATTCTTTCAGGAATATCAAAATATACCAGCGGAACAGGAAAAGTCGCTATGACTCGCCTTAAAAATCATTATGAAATCAAAAATTGTGATGTAGAAAATTTGCGATAACTGGCTGGGAAAAAGTTTTAAACAGAATTATTTTTTTTATTAATCTGTATTTCAAAAAATTCTGAAGAATAACGGCACATGCCTGAACAGAAATTTTTAAACGAACCCGTGATTTGAATCAGTTCAAAAGATTTGTTTATTCTTTGTGAAAGTGATAAAACTATTATATCTATAAATTTGTCCAAAAGCAAATTTATTTAAACTTAAATAGGGAAAAAATATGTATTTCAAAATATCTTAATCGAAGAAGAAATACCGGCAGTACAGAATTGAGTATTTGAAATATGAATCTAGGCATTCTCCCACAAACCAATCGTTACTTATGTGCTTAATTTGCCAAAATGTTTTTTTTTTTTCAAATGAACACATGAAGCCTTTTAGGCTACAAGAGCATTTGAATAAATGCGTGCTGATAGAAAAAAAAAAAAAAAAAAAAAAAAAAAAAAATATGTCCTATTTTAACTTTCGTCTATCTTTACAAGAAGAAAGTATTGAATTCGTGAAAATTTTTGAAATCCCGTTATTGACGGATTGACACATTTTAGGGGTCAGAGATTCCAAAAAACATGTTTTTAACAATGTCTGTCTGTATATGACATAAATTTTGTGAGCGCTCTATCTTAACAACTAATGCACGGAATTCAATAAAAATTTATATTAAGATAGTTCCTGATATATTTTGATACTGATAAGTTTTTGGTGTCAATCGCTCAACAAGTGGTACTGCTATGCTGTTTTTTTTTTTTTTTTCCCGATTTTCGCAAAGCTTTATGTCAAGAACTACTGCATAGATTTCCACCAAACTTCATATTCTATTAGTCCTTGACATGAATGGATGCTATTTACATTTTGTTGAAAAGTACTCAACAGGTGGCACTGCTGAACTGCCTTTTTCACGATTTCTGCAACAGCTTTATCTCAAGAACTACTGCATAGATGTCCACCAATCTTCAAATTCTATTAGTCCTTGACATGAATAGATGCTATTTCCAGAAAAGTACTCAACAGGTGGCTCTGCTATGCTGCCTTTTTCATGATTTCTGCAACAGCTCTATCTCAAGAACTAACTCTCGGATTATTCACCAAACTTCAGATTTGGTTAGTTTTTGACATTGATATTTATACATGAACATACAGGGTTCATTTTTAGATCCATTCGCGAATGGAGATACAGCAGTATCATCATATTTGGAGGAAGAAATCGTGGGACTCACATCAAATGAGAATTAAGAGTAAAATTCAGAAATGGATACCAAGAGTTCTAATTTTAAAAGCCAATACAGCTCTCTAACCTAGTGGAAGCGAATTGGTAGCGAATATATACATAAAATTTTAATTGCTTTTTCTTCATCACATTTGGTTGAGAGTGGGTTTCGTTCAGTTGCTAATTTACTGTCTAAGAAAAGGAACAGAAAACTTTGAACCTGACAATTTGTGACTGATGTTAAAGAAACTGAAATCCGACATGAGCAAATTGTTAAAACTCCATCTGCCCCAACTATTTCGTTATTTGTTTAGAAATTCTTATTGATTTTGTGTTTATCTTTAAATTTTTAATGAACTATTTTTGACTGCATTTGATGGTCCTTTTCTACTTTATGATTCTTAATAGATAGATAGACAGTTAAATGTAGATAAATATTCAACAATTTTTTAAAATTTTGCATAATTAACTATTGTGGGAAAAAGGGGGGGGGGCGTTGGCATTTTTTTTCTCTTGTAAAGGGGGCGCTGATCCAGAAAAGGTTGGGAACCTATGGTTTAGTATCACAGTTATACAGATTGTCCGATGACGAGTTTACTGTGAAAGGAATTCGAAGTCACTTGTTAGCAGAGTATGATCGTCAGAAAAATAGAAGTTTACAAATCAGTGAAACCCTTCCTGCAAACCAAGCTTTAGTTTCAACTGAAGACTCTCGGCACAAGGAATATTCTAATAAAGATGATAGAAGACGCCGTTGTTACAGATGCGGTTTGAAAGGTCACCTAATTAAGGACTGTCATGTCAAGCCAAAAAGTCGAAAACATCAACCGTCGAGAGGAAGACAAGCCCACTTTGCAGCAGCTATGATGAGTGAGCATACAAGTCTAGAGTTTGTGTTCGATTCTGCCGCCACCGACCATTTCTCCAATAAGAAAGACGTGTTCCTGAATTTCAGAAGCCTTAAAGCAAAAGCTGCCATTGCTACTGGGAGTACCGATATCCTGGGAATCGGTGACATACAGTTGGTGTTTAATACAGGTACTGTGGTTAAGACTTTATTTTTAAAGGATGTTTTCTATGCCCCAAAGATGACAAGAAACTTGATATCAGTGAGGTGCTTAGCTAGAAATGACTTTAAAATAACTTTTGATTCTAGTAATGCTTATATTAGTAAAAATAGTAATGATGTATTTTTATGTGCTCCATTATGTAACAAATTTTATACCCTTTCAGCTAATTGTAAAAGAGTTAGTGTTCCAGAGGCCCAAAATACAAAATCATCTAATATGATGATGTGGCATGCACGTTATGCTCATTTAAATTGTAAAAATTTATTAAGCTTTTCAAAATCTAAAAATGTTTATGGTCTAGAAAAACTAGAGGGTATAATTGAATCTTGTGAGGCCTGCCATTTTTCTAAAAGTAAAAGGGAAAGTTTTAGTGAATTAGAAAATGTTCAAACATCTGGTATATTGGAATTGTTACATATGGACATCTGGGGGCCGTCACCTGAACCTAGTATGGGGGGAGCAAGATTTTTTTCTTAGTATAATAGATGATTTTTCTAGATTTGCTTTTGTATATATTTTAAAACATAAAGATCAGGCTTTTGAATTTTTTAAGAACTTTAAGCAAATGGTCGAAAGGCAGACCGGTAAAAAGATTAAGAGGATTAGGACGGATAATGGTCAGGAGTTTTGTGCTGGGTATTTTGAAAATTATCTATTACGTGAGGGAATTAAGCATGAAAAGTCAAATGTGTACAGCCCTGAAATGTGTGGAATCGCGGAGAGATACAATCGGACTCTAATGGAGGGTGTTAGATCTTTATTAGTTCAGGCCAATTTACCAAAAAGTCTCTGGGCTGAGTTAGTTTATACTGTCAATTATTTAAGAAACAGATTTCCTCATAAAAAGTTAAAAGGTAGAGCTCCTTTAAATGTTTGGCGTGGAAAAAGTTTTTCAGTTCGTCACTTTAAAGTAATTGGTAGTGATGCATATGTCCATATTCCCAATAGATATAGGTCAAAACTTGACAAAAGATCAAAGAAGGGAATACTTATTGGCTATGCCATTAACACAGTAGGGTACAGGATCTGGTATCCTGGTACAAAAACAGTTGTAGAAACTAAGCATGTCAAAATAATTGAAAAAGACTGTAATTTTAAAAAGATAGAAGAAGGGGGGCAAAATTTTAACGATGAATATGTAAATTTTAGATTGGTTAATGAAAACTCAGAATTAAATGAAAGTAAACCAATTCAAGAATCTGTCCCTTTGCCTAAAGACTGGAAAAGAGTTGAAACTGTTAGAAAGTCAGGAAAAACTGCTGGGAAAGTAGATGTATATTATTACCCTGAAAAAGATATTAGATTGAGAAGTAAAAAAGACATAGAAAAATATTGTCAGGAAAAGGGAATAAATTATAACCCAGATGATTTCAGTTTTACCCCTACTTCTCCAGAATCTAGTTTAGAGAATACAGATTTAAATATGAGTGACGATGATGGGGAGAATGAACCAGAAGTACACTGTGTAGAAGTAAAAATACCATGTACTTTTAGAGAATCTCAGGAATTACCTGAAAAAGGGGAATGGAATAAAGCAATGGAAACTGAGCTTGAGACACTTAAAGAGAGGAAAGTTTATGAATTAGTACCTAGGCCAGAGGGAACGAAAGTTTTGGGTACTAGGTGGATATTTACATTAAAAAAGGATGTGTCTGGAAAAGTTAAAAGGTTTAAAGCTCGCTTGGTTGCTAAAGGTTTTAGACAAATGGAAGGAGTTAACTATTTTGATACCTTTTCACCCGTAATTTCTTTTTCCCTAGTTAGATTGTTTTATACTATATTATTTGTTCTTAAAGGTTGGGTAAGTCAACATCTTGATATTAAAGGTGCTTACCTCTATGCAAAATTAAATGAATTAATTTTTGTAGAACAACCAGACGGTTTTGTGGAAAAAACAAAACAGGATTTTGTTTGGAGGCTGGACAAGGCTTTATATGGCTTGCGCCAAGCTGGCCGGGAATGGTTCTTAGAGTTAGACAATACTTTTACTGAATTGGGCTTTGATAAAATTAAGGAATCAAATTGTATTTATACATTTAAATCTGAAGTCATTGTATTGGTCTATGTAGACGACTTTGCAGTGTTTGCTAAAAATTATAAAAGATTAGCTGAAGTAATAGACTTAATTAAATTAAAATTTGAGATAAAGGTATTGGGAAAAATAAAGCATTTTCTAGGTGTTGATTTTGAAGAGAGAAATGGGGAAATTTTTATGCATCAACAAAGTTATATAGAAAAACTTGCTGAAAAATTTAATATCCCGAAAATAAAAAGTAAATTACCACTGACCCCGGGAATAGTTTTAAATGCCGCAATTGAGGGGGAGCAAGCTGCAGATGTCCCATATCGTGAATTGATTGGTTGCCTTCTTTTCCTAGCATCTCGTACTAGACCAGACATACAATTTCCTGTTATAGCCCTTGCACAATTTTCAAACTGTCCATCTTTAAAACATTGGAAATATCTATGTCAAGTGCTCCAGTATGTTGTAAATACCAAAGAACAAGCAATTAACTTGTCTAGAATTTCAAAGTGCACATTAAATGTTTACACAGATGCCAGTTGGGCATCTGACTTAGTTGATAGAAAATCCATAAGTGGTTTTATAATTTTTATAGATAATGTACCAATAATTTGGAACTCTTGCAAACAAAAATGTATAGCATTGTCCAGTATGGAAGCTGAATATGTGTCTTTATCAGATTCCATAAAAGAACTATGTTGGTTATTGAGAATTATGGATAATTTTTCTGTTCTTTTGAATTTAAAAATGGATAAGCCAAATGTTTTTTGTGACAATCAGAGCACTATTCATTTTTCTAGAAATAGTATTGAAAATAACAGAACTAAGTACATAGATACAAGAATATATTTTGTTAAAGATAATTTAAATAAATTTAACTTAAAGTTTGTGTCAGGTTCAGCTAATGTTGCTGATTTATTTACTAAGATTTTGCCTAGTCAAAAGTTTTTGTATTATTGCAAGTGGATATTTGGTTGAGAGAAAGAGCTGGGGAAAAAGGGGGCATTATGTTGGCATTTTTCAATTAGAGTTAAGTTTAAGTTTTAAGTTCATTTAAAATCCCAATAAGTTTTCCCCCTCTCTTTCACTCATCCTCATAATGTTTAATAAGTTATTTGAAAGTTCATTTGTTTATATTTAAAGTTTATTAATGTTTGAAGAAAAGATTTAAAAGTTATGACATGGCTGATTAGTAATTGAAAAAATGTAAACAAACTTTTACTTTCAATATTTTTCAAAGTTTAAATGTTAATTATTCATACATATATATATTACCTTTCTTAAATATAAAGGACTCTTTTATTATATAATTAATGCAAAAATATTTACTAGATAGTTTAGTTGTGAATGAAGTAACTTCACACTTGTAGCTTGCAAACTTAATGCCATGTCAACTGTTTTGAGTTATGGTAGGTTGGTTGGTAGCCAAATACCAGAGTTAATGTTTTCTAGTTAAACTTATTTATTAAATTGTTGTTTTATTTATTTGTGACCATAACCTTTTCTTAACCTATGCTAATGTTTTGTATTAACTGTGACTTTAATGTTCTTTGCCTATATAAATAGTGATGCAGCAGATTTAGTAGGTGTGTACTTGCCTGGCCAGCAGTATCTCCACTTTATGTTTTGGAGTACTTAATTGTGGAAGCCATTTAAGGCTGAGTAAAATGCAAGCATATATATTTCTTTAGTTATGTTTTTAATTATGTTTTTATTATAAGTTTAAATAAATTAAAGTTTAGTTTACTTTACTAGTAGTTCTTGGAATCCTACAGAACATCTACATTTATTTTGCTTACCTACAGCTAGCGGAAATGAGACATTAACTTCTCCTCCCCCAACATGAAGCTGCCAACTGATTTCGAGTTCGATTTCTGTTTTGAAGTGCAGATTCAGTTCACTAAAAAGTAATTTTACATCAAAGCATCGACACAAAATATCAAAAATAGCGACGCCTGACCACAAGAAATTAAACCACAAGCTATGTGCCCGGTCCTTAAAAGTCTGCGACACCCGTCGCAATGTCGTGCACATTCTGCCACAGGGTGTTTGGTTAAAGGGTAAAACTTCTGTTTCTGGCAAGATTTCACGAACACATCTGTCTTTCACAATCGTGATTGCAGATCATCGGAAAAATCCTCGTCGCTGATTGGTGGATTGGTGATAACGTCTTGGCTCGGAGTTTGAAATTCTCTGATCTATGTGACAGATTGACCATTGCAGCCATAAGTGCAGGACGCATTTTCGGAGGGTAGGGGCTTCTGCCCCTGTCTCTGGGATTTTTTTTCTTTGCTGGTGCTGTCTTCAGCTCTTGGTTTGAAGTACCAAGAAAATTTTTGGTGTAGAACCATATTATTATTTTCATCTTTAAAATCCTACTATAACACTGATAAACAAATTTTAACGAATTTTGTGTTTCTCTATATACGTTGGGTGTTTCTTATAGATTTCAAGCTGCTGAAAAAGAATATGTTTGCAAAAATTTTCTATCACCCTCCAATTTTGAGAAATTTCATTTATACGTTTTGGAGTATGTAGGCACCGTATAGGCATTATAATTATATTATATTCTTCTCTTTCATGTAAGTATTTGATTCACACGAACATTCCTTTTTCTTATTATAACGATAGAAGAAACAGCAAGAGAGTAGAAACAGATGTCCCCCTAGTAAATTTCATGTTAGCGACCTTGAACAGACAGCTCTAGCCACCCCCACAGTATTTTACTTTAATGCAAATCCATGACTGTTGAAACTTTCGGGATGAGTGTACTACTATTTCTTTGTTCTGTAAGACTTTTTAATTAAATTTTGATTTTAATTATCCTATTTTCCTCTACAATATGTAAAACATGTCTAAAGGACGCGTTAATGAAACCGATTCTTTTTGCTATGTGTGCGGGGAGCTAACTTTGAAAAAGCATTGATGTGCTTTTATGCCATTAATAAAGACGGCCTATCATATGTACTTTGGATATAAAGCAGGTGAACAAGATAAGAAATGGGCACCTCATTCTTGTTGTACACGATGTACTACAAACCTCCGGCCGTGGATGAAAGGTACAAAAAGTGTATGTCCTTTGCTATACCCATGATATGGCGCATGCCGAAGGATCATAGAACTGACTGCTATTAATGTATTACAAAAATTAAAGGATTCTCTGCAAGAAGTAAACATAAAATTAAGTACCCGAACTTATATTTAGCAATGTGACCAGCATTACATAATGATGATTTACAAATACCAAAACCTCCAGAGAATTTTATATATGACGATGTAGCAGTAGAAATGGAAATTGATGAAGCTGAAACTTCCTCTACATCTCATATGAACTATTCTCCTGGCATAAATGAAGAACCACACCAAATTACTCAAAAATAATTAAATGATTTTGTAAGAGACTTAAATTTATCAAAGAAAAACTCTTCGATCAAGATTGCAAGGTTGGAATCTCCTGAAAAACAGTACAAAAATATCTATTTATCGAGATTGGTATAAAAAATATTCGAAAATT
The DNA here is from genome assembly GCA_964019185.1 of Maratus speculifer. NCBI lineage: Eukaryota > Metazoa > Arthropoda > Arachnida > Araneae > Salticidae > Maratus > Maratus speculifer. Next base: position 79,727,869 of record OZ025295.1, read on the forward strand.
TTTTTTTTTCGAGAAAAGATGATTTATGCTATTGTAATGATATAAGTGGCTTAATGTCTGCTTTAAATTGTCAATATAACTAGGAACAATGGCCTATAAAACAGCAGCCACAGATAAGACATTTACTGCTAAATAAAGTATGAAATTTCTTATTAATATCATTTCTTTTTACAAAAATTCTATATTTTTCTGAAACTTTATAAACAATGCATACTTTCAGTGTTTTAAATATTAATTTTAAGCTTTATAACTGTTTATTTAAAAGTTTGTCATTACTAATATACAAAATGACAAATTTCATAAGGCATATGCGTTGAATAAATACTACAAAATTCAGATTTTCAAGATTTTGAATTTTTAAAAATCTGTGGGTGATGGAAACTTTTTAATAACATATTCTTTCACATCACTACCTAAAATATAAAAGTCACCACATACTTAGTTAGAAACAGAAACCTTGTTTATCAGTGTAATTAATGGATTGCATACAATTAGTTTATGCAAACATCTCTCAAGATTAGCTCATCATTTTTAAGTCTTAGCGGCGATCAAGTTCTTTAGCTGGATTCCCTTTCTTCCACAAAGTCTGAGGTTGCTGTGCATCTGTCAATCTTTGTAATAAGAGCAAGGTCTTGTTTCAATTCATCCTTCACAAACGATATCCTGGAGACTAATTGTTTTTTAAGTCTCTTCAAGAACTCTCGCCAAATTAAATTTGATTGACTATTCAAGAATAATATGCCTTCTAAATCTATAATAATTCTCCCCAAGTTAAATCAAATCCAATTGACTGTTTAAGAACAATATGTTAAGTCTCTTCAAAAATTCTCTCCAAATTAAATTTGATTGACTATTCAAAAATAATATGCCTTCTAAATCTACAATAATTCTCCCCAAGTTAAATCAAATCCAATTGACTGTTTAAGAACAATATGTTTTTTAGCCATTTAACTGTTTAAGACTGTTTCACAGCTACTATTTTATATCAACTGTTTTACAGCTATTTACTATGAAATGAAATAAATTGAGAATGTTTTGTGATAATTAAGGTGTACATCTGGCTAGATCTCTACATATTTCATAAATATAAGCAGTAATAAAAGTTCATTTTCATCTGTAACTTTGGATTTCCTTGCTTTTGTCAAGATTGGGAGAGTTATACTTTTTTCTTTTCAGATTAACATTGTTTTTTAGGTGATTTGAAATTTAAATTGACTTATATTTAATCCTTAATACCAACAAATTAAATTTTTAAATGCTTCTTTGCCATTTTGGAGCTATACTATCACGGTCATTTTTGTTTGTGGATTTGTCTTTTGAGAATTGCAATCGTGGATTTAATTTTCAATAATACTTTTCATGTTTGTTAAAAAAAAAATTTCAGTGTTTAATCCGTAAATCCACAGATAAAATTTGGCATGCATATAAGTGAGAGGTGACTGTATAAATGAATCTGTAAATAATTAGACAATTTATCTTTCAATAAGTGTTTTAAGTAAATATTGTCCCACATAGTTATTGGTCCTATATTCAGCATTTAAAAATTTAACTCCAAATGTAAATCTTGGAAAAGTTTTATTAAAGAAGCCCTGTCATAGCAAAAGTTGTTATCTACATAATAACACAATAACTAGATAGGGTCACCCGGGGTAAAATGGGTAGCCGGGGTAAAATGGGTATATTTTATTTATTTATTTTATTATTTTACCAGACAAATTTTTAAAATAAATTAAAATTATGAACAAAGTGCTTACATATCTGGCAATACTTAAACCTTATAAAAACAAACTGGCGATGCATATAATGGGCTTAGCAACCATTTTGTTTTTCAGAAGATAGAACAAAGTGTTTTTAGTGGTTGAAAAACTTCTTTCCAGAAAAATATACAGGAAGAATTTTAGGAATAAACTGTTTGATATTTACAGAAGAAGGATTCTTCTAACTGAAAACTGTTAAATTAAGTAAATTTATTTACTCACAAAAATTTTATAGCGTTTTTTGTCATATGGGGTAAAATGGGTATAGGTCAAGATATGAATGTATGAAGATTGATCAAAGTTGAAAGAAACTTTTGAGGGCAAATTGTTATTGATCCTATGTTTTAAACTGAAATGATGCTTTGTTATATGAAATTAGGCTATTACTTATATCAATTTATCATTTATATTATAAATTAGGCTATTTCGGGTGACATTATAATACATACAAATTGACTAAATGTACAGGAACACAAGGTAAGAAAAATATCGCAAAATTAAATTAAAACACATTTTCTAGTACTGGCGAGGCTATAAAAAAACTCAGAGAAAACACAAGAGAGTACAAGCAAAGGTAGGAGAAGTTTTAACTACAGAGCAGGTAGCTGCAAGTCTAAAAAAGTACAAACAGTTAAAAGAATCGAAGCAACCCATAAAATAGAAGTTAAACCAAAGGTTTTCACTGCAATGAATCCAGTGATTGGCAATTGAGTCCCTGTAAAAGTTAATGTAAAGAAGTCTGTTCAAGAATTCACAGGTTTATTGATATCCCTGATAAAGGTGAAAATACTGTGAAGTGTGCAACAAAGTCATCTGCTGGATTATTTTTATATCTTTCCCGAGAAAGACTATGTTGCTGATGTGAACGCATCCTAATTGCCAGAGAGCTATCTCAACAGAGCTGCAATAGTCCTTGCCAATATACACTTTGCATGTAAATTTTTATTATGTTATACCTATCTGCATAAATTGCTTTTGATTAAACATTGATTTTCCAGTGTAATTTAATTTTTCATTTTTTCCCTACAGATATTCATGCTGATATCTATCTGCTTTTGAATTTCATTAAATAAAAAAAAATACTTTTAAAGAGAAACACGATTCACAGCATGTGCGTAAACTGATGTGGTGAAGGATAGGATTTGTCAGTACTCTCATCTTATTTACATTAGTTTCATAACAGTGTTTTTATATGTCAAGAAAAAAATGTAAGCAAATTGAAGTGGGGAGTTTTTGAAGCCCCTTCCCCTCACCTTCCAAGTTTACACATGATTCAGAGGATGAAAGTACAAAACTTTTAAATGGTTTACACATTAATTATAGTGTATTTAAGTATATTTAATTTATTATTCAACTTTAACCAGCATATACCCATTTTACCCCGGTGCATACCCATTTTACCCCGAACCACGAGGTAAAATGAGTATACACCGGGGTAAAATAGGTATAGTGTCTTACACAAAAATTTTAAAAAAAAGTAAACACAGATTATGTTTAATTTAGACCTAAGATACACAATGTCAAAAATATTGAACAAAAACATGAATTTATTTCATAATATTTCTGCTATGAAACATTAAAATTAAAAAAGCTGATTTTTATACCCATTTTACCCCGGGTGACCCTATACAACGATTATTCAGTCGAAGCCGAATATTCAGCCTATCAGCTGAATATAAAGTTCATCATTCGGCCTTGGCTGAATAGTATTGTAAGAAATGTTTTTTACATTGTAAAACATTTTAATTTGACAATTTATATTCTGCATGTACAATAAAAAAATTAACCCCCCCCCCCCCAGCACCCCCTTAACTTTCATATAGTGAATGAGTTTTTTGTACCAATTTTTATAGAAGAGGGTAATTTAGAAAATCATGTTAAGATTTTTATATGCTGTATCATTAAGTACAAAATTTATATGTAATAAGCTAACAATCTGTTAAATTTAAAATTAATCCATTTAAAATTGTCCTAATAGAGCCATACAAGTAAATTCTAATTTTTTAAAGTATAATGGGAAGTTTAATATTTACCCCTTGTTCTTGTTACATAAAAAATATTTCTTTCAATATTTTAATTACATTTATAAAGAACAAACATATACAATAGATTAGATATAGATGTATCTATAACATAGTCATTAAGTCGTACATGCTGCAGTATTTTGGAATTTAAGGGATTTTTTTAAGGGTGTTGTATTTCTTATTAAATAATGAAATAAATGTAAATACAGTAAACTCTCGCTACAACGATATCCGATACAACAATAACTCCCTGTACTATAATAATATTTTCTGGTCCCGGTGAACTTCCATATAAACTAATGTTTACCTCCCCTCAATATTACGATATTCTCTAGAACAATAAACCTCTGTAATACGATTTTTCTTTTAAAATTTCAATTTTATTTTCTCCCATTATAACAATATTTTGGTTTTTAAATACTGAGGAAAAAAATTGTCATTCATCATATTTATCATTTTTTTTTTGGTCTATTTTGTTAACAGAAAACTCACTGTTGATTTTCAACATATCTCCATAATGTATGATTGGCTACTGTTCAGATTTAGATGGTGGGGACCAGGGATGTAGTGAAGGGTATACGGGAGTATACGCCGTATACCTTCTGGATTTTAAAAAGGAACACCGTATATCCTCTGTTTCTCCAGAAAACTATAGTATACTATAGTATAGCATGTACACGTGTCGCTCGTCCCCAAAGGGTTAAGATAGCAGAGCGAAAACAACTACTCTTTCGAGATAAAATGAATATTATCAGCGATATTGATGAGGGAATGAAACAGGTTGATGCAATTAAAAAATACGGATTATCAAAATCTACTATTACAATGTTCCCAAAGAAGGGGAAACATATCAAAGATATTATAAGTTCAAATACAATTAACGCACAGCAAATACTACTGAAAGTTGCGACAAATGAAAACATTGATGCTGCTGTTTTAAAATGGTACCAAGAGATGAAGGCAACAAATGTTCCAATAAATGAACCTTTCTTATGTGCACAAGCACGTAAATTTACAGTAACGCTAAGGAACGAAAATTTTAAAAGTAGTAACGGTTGGCTAATGCATTTCGGGATCGTCACGGAATAATTTTCCAGAAATTTCACGGAGAGAAAAAGTCTGCCCCGATTACACTGATAAACAAGGTTTCTGTTTCTAACTACTACTGTTTCTAACTTCTAAGTATGTGGTGACTTTTATATTTTAGGTGGTGCTATGAAAGAATACGCTATTAAAAAGTTTCCATCACCCACAGATTTTTTAAAAAAAATCAAAATCTTGAAAATCTGAATTTTGTAGTATTTATTCAACACATATACCTTATGAAATTTATCATTTTATATTTTAGTAATGACAAACTTTTAAATAAACACTTATAAAGCTTAAAATTAATATTTAAAACACTGAAAGTATGCATTGTTTATAGAACTTCAGAAAAATATAGAAGAATTTTTGTAAAAAGAAATGATATTAATAAGAAATTTCATACTTTATGTAGCGGTAATATCTTATCTGTGGCTGCTCTCTTATAGGCCATTGTTCCTAGTTATATTGACAATTTAAAGCAGACATTAAGCCACTTATATCATTACAATAGCATAAATCATCTTTTCTTGAAAAAATGTCGAATATTTCTTATGTCAATCTCGATAAATAGATATCTTTGTATTGTTTTTCAGGAGATTCCAACCTTGCAATCTTTATCCAAGTAATTATGAGTTTTTCTTTGATAAATTCAAGTCTCTCACAAAATCATTTAATTCTTTTTGGGTAATTAGGTGTGGTTCTTCATTTATGCCAGGAGAATAGTTCATATCAAATGTAGAGGAAGTTTGTTTCATCAATTTCCCATTTCTACTGCTACATCCTCATATGTAAAATTCTCTGGAGGTTTTGGTATTTGTAAATCATCATTACGTAATGCTGGTCACATGCTGAATCTAAGTTCGGGTACTTAATTTTATGTTTACTTCTTGCAGATAATCCTTTAATTTTTGTAATACATTAGTAGCAGTCAGTTATATGATCCTTCGGCATTCGCCATTCATGGGTATAGCAAAGGACTAACACTTTTTTATAAATTTCATCCATGCCAGGAAGTTTATAGCACATCGTGTACAACAAGAAGGAGGTGCCCATTTCTTATCTTGTTCACCTACTTTATATCCAAAGTACATATGATAGGCAGTCTTTATTAACGGCGTGGAAGCGCATCGGTGATTTTTCAAAGTTAGCTTCCCCACACATAGCAAAAAGAAACGGGTTCATTGACGCATCCTTTAGACATGTTTTACATATTGTAGAGGAAAATATGATAATTATAATCAAAATTTAATTAAAAAATCTTACAGAACAAAAAAAATAGTAGTACACTCGTCCCGAAAGTTACAACTGTCATGGGTTTTCGTTAAAGTCAAATACTGTGGGGATGGCTAGAGCTGTCAATTCAAGGTCACTAAAATAAAATTTATTAGTGGGACATCTGTTTCTACTCTCTTGCTGTATCTTCTATCGTTATAATAAGAAAAAGGAATATTTGTGTGAATCAAATACATGAAAGAGAATAACGTAATATAATTATAATGCCTATACAATGCTTACATACTCCAAAACTTATAAATGAAATTTCTCAAAATTGGAGGGTGATAGAAACTTTTCACTAACATATTCTTTTTCAGCAGCTTGAAATCTATAAGAAACACCCAACGTATATAGAGAAATCAAAAATTCGTTAAAATTTGTTTATCAGTGTTAATGATGCATTTGAATAGCAACAAAACAAGATGAAAATTTTTTTATAAAAAGTACGCTCCAGAAGAACTTTCTAACGCAGATGAACCTGGACTGTTTTTCCAACTTCTACCCGATTATACACAGGCATTTAAAAATGAAAAGTGTTATGGAAGGAAGAAATTGAAACAGAAACTTACTGTTCTTTTGTGTACAAAAAGCACAGGCACACATAGTATCCAAGGTGCTTTAAGAGCGTGAAAAGTATTTCCGTGGAATATAAAGCCAATAAAAAGTCTTTGATAAATTCTATTTTTTTTTCTGAATGGTTACAAAAATTACAGAAAGAAATGAAGAAGAGAAAGAAAAAAATCATTTTGTTAGTGGATAATTGCTGCGCTCATGCCTCATTTCCAAAATTGCAAAATGTAGACAGTATTTCTTCCCCTGCCAACTGTTACTTCAGTTTTTCAGATTCGAGATATGGATATAAATATAATTAATTGTTTTAAGGGATATTACTGAAAATGGTTGGCAGAGTTGATACTTATACATTTTTAAAATAAAACAGAAGACCATTTTAAAGCTGTAAATGGGAAGAAAGCATGTGACAATATTGCTGGAAGTTGGTGGCAAGCTACAGAGAAAAACAATCGTAATTGTTGGAAAAAGGTCGGTTTTTGTCATAAAGATAAAAAATCTGATTGTGATGAAAATTTTATTGAATGAGATCTTTCATATGATTAAGAATGTGTTTCAACATCCAAAAATCTTTATCCTAACTTGATAAAAGAAGTGGCAAAAAATCTGGAATTAGCGTGGAAGAATATTAAACAGCAGATGACGACCTTTTGGCTTTCATAGGAGATGCTGATGAAGACATTCGCTCTTTGAAACTACTGACCAGATAGAAAACAACAGGATGGTAATAGGAGAGAATAATGATGACAATAATATAGGCCCATCAGAATCCGTATTGTCATCCCAGGAAGCTCTTCAATCTGTGAAGTCCTTACAGACATTTTTTTCAAGCCTTTAATCGACAAATGAAGATCATTTTCGTGTAGTTGACTCAATGCGTACCTTTTTTATTGACTTATTTGTTAAAAGATGAATAAACACACCAAAATATTGGATTATTTTCAATAAAAATAGTTTTCAGGTATGTGCATATTTCTTTGTTCATTTTCTGAATTTATTTAAATTTATTTTACATTATTTAACTATTACTATTAACACTCTGCTAATTATTTTCTTCTAAATATAAATATTTAAGTAGTATATAACTTAAAGTAAAAATAAATCCTTATTAAATGCCCAAAAATGTAGGCCCTCGATATAGCAATAACCCCTCAAAAACAATATATTTATTCGGTCCCTAAAATATTGTTGTAACTAGGGATGCAACGGATATCCGGCTGATTTTTCAATATCCGAAATATCATCGGATATCCGAATCACAATCACCGGATATCCGACTTCTCTATCAGATATCCGGCAGAATGCAACAAAACAAATATAGATTAATAACAACAATCGTTTGATCCCAAACAATGGGAAAAACTTTTGTTTATAATGCAAAAGATGAAATATTATTATAAGTTCCCTATCGATGAATAAAAGGTAATTCTCAAAAGTTTAAAGAGTTGCCAGCTTTCCAACTATTTATACTTAAACTCTGTAACAAATTTAAAAGTTTACGTTTACATCTTTTAGAAAATTGTATATACTTTCAGATTGTAAAACAAAATTTGAAGTCAAAATAGCAAATGAAGCTTTTGTGCAAAAATGTATAAAGATAAAAAACCAACATTGAGAAATGCACAAATAATGCATGAATAGAATAGAAAACAGCCGTTTCGAATCTACTATTGAGATTCTTCATCAGTATAAGACTCAGCATGCTAGAAAAAGCTAAGCTGAGCAAAGCGACACGGAAGCACAGTCTTATATGCCTATTACGGGAGCGAATGGTAATAGATTCGAAACAGCTGTTTGCTACCTTACATGCATTTCTAAACGTTGGTTTTCTATCTTCATAAAATTTGAAGTTGTTTATTAAACTGTGATTTTACTAATTTTCTTTCTTTCTTTTAATCTAAACAATGGGTTAATTGGTTTTTAAGTTACACAACTAAACAAACCTATTTTTAATTTCTTCTATCTTTCAAAGAAGAAATTATTGTAATAAATTTTTTTTGACGAATTTGCGTGTTTTAGGGTTCAAATATCCCCAATAACATGTCTATTCAAAACTTGTGAACTGCCCAATAGGTGGTGCTGCTATGCTACATTTTGCATGATTTTTGCGATAGCTATATCTCAATAACTAATGCAGAGAACTTCATCAAATTTCAGATTCTGTTACACTAGAATATATAACATAATTAGATGCTGATTACATTTTGGTATAAAACTCACAACAGGTGGCGCTGCTATGCTATGTTTTTCATGATTTTTACGATAGCTATATCTCAAGAACTAATTCACAGAATTTAACCAAACTTCAGATTCCAGGAGACCTTGAGATACATAGACGCTTATTAGGGTTTTGTGACGTGATTTAAATAGAAGAAAGTTTTGTGATGGCCACAACATATCAGTTGTAAAATAATTTTGATTTTTCATAATCCTTACAGAGAATTGGCAGTTCGTGCAGCGATGCGAACTTCGTATCTTTGTAAAATTGGCTATTCGCAAACAACTGATGTATAGCAGAACAGAAAAGAATATTGATTTTAATAAATATCATGATCGAGATTAACTCATTCTTAAGGGTGTTCTTAAATCGAAAAGGGCAACTTTGTGACACATGCATTAATTTATTTTTGTTCGGAAATGCATGAAAATAGCAGTTGTTGTTATTCAGAAACTGTCTAATTGCACTCATTCTTTTGTTTTTTAAAAAACACAATAGATTTTTCATAACAAGCCTTCAAAATTGACACTTTTGAGCATATTTCCCGACAAAAGCAGAAAAACCGCTCGAAAAAGAGGAGAAAAACGGGCAATTGCGTCATCGAAATAGCTTATAACTTGATAAGTAATTTAATTATCATAAAACGGAAAAATAAGTTCAATTCGAAATCGCTTTCATAGTCAGGCATTAAAATTTTATAATTTTCTGTTAAAAATGAATTTGTAAATGTGTCAAAATGTTTTTCGCTTGTTGAGCGGATCAGTTAAGAACAACCCTTAATCTAATTAACTGACTGCAGCAAAAATTCTAGATGAAAATAAAAGTTGGTATAGTACTGAACTAACAATATTGAAGTAGTATTAATGCAGTTGACTCTCTCTACAACGAAACTCTATCCAGCGAATTTCTCTATTTAACGAATTTTTTGTAGGAACGGTCAATTTTTTTCATGATTACATTAAAAATATTCTACATATAGCGAAATATATATCTCCATTTAACGAATTTTTTCAAAAATGTTCTTTTATATGTTCTGAAAACGCTTCAAATTATTTGTAAAGTAAATTTTTTTCATTGATTTCTCGTTTATAAGTCATAGCTACATAGCATCCTCTACCTTATTCCTTATGTCTAAAAAAAAGCATTCAACCCCCCCCCCCCCCCAAAAAAAAACAAAAAAAAAAAAAACATTATTTTTGCATGGTTATACTTGACTTTGTTTTGGCCAAGATGAGCTTGCGTTTTTGGAAAAGAGTGAAACATTTGCTTGCTATTGGAACGATTTGCAATAATCACAAAGCATCCTAAAAGATAAAACTATCCCATTATCGTCTTGAAAATGGTGTTTATTTCTTGGTTTGGATAGTAAGTCAGCAATAAGGAAGGGATGAGGGGGCAATTGCAGAAAAGGTTTTTTTTTTTTTTTTTTTTTTTTTAGCAAGTTTTTATCTATCTAAACTAACTTTCATTAAGGTTAGAGTTTATGTTTGTTGTTTGTGGCGACTTGGAATATTTTTTGTTGTGAGAGATCATTTGAATGAAGAATTGTTACTAAACATCATCTATGCTGGTGTTATCTTCTACTGCATCTGCATAAAAACTCCTTTGGGATAAGCATAATGCTTTCTTATAAAGTACAAAATTTTTTGCCGTTTTCTATTCAACGAATTTTTTGACTGAACGATGGATTTCGTTATATAGAGACTCGACTGTATTTGTAAATATTTTTGAAACATTCAGATATATCAGAGTTTCCCCCAGCTTTAAAAAAGGGCACTTTTTACATAGAGTTGAATCTAGAATCTAGCGGTTCAAAAAGTCGTGAAGAAACAAATTTCATCAAAAAATTTAAAAAAAGAAAAAAAAAAGTGAATTTTGTTAAAAGATTGCGAAAAACGGCCAATTTTGTTAAAAGATCGCAAAAATAGCAGATTTTGTTAAAAGATCGCAAACAACGGCATATTTTGCTACAAAATTGCCAAGAATTATATTAAAAGATCGCAAAAACGGCATGTTTTGCTAAAAAATCACGAAAAAACGACAAATCTCGTGAAATTACCGCAAAAAACGAAACTTTTCACAAAATTTTTTGTTTTATTGCGATTTTTGGATGATATTTGCCTTTTTTTCGTAAACCTTTTGACTAAATCTGCCTTTTTATCGCTATATTTTGACGAAAGTTGCCATTTTTTGCGACTCATTTGACAAAATTTTCCATTTTATCGCAACTTTTAGAAAAAATTATAGTTTTTCCTTGATCTTTTGAAGAAATCTGCCTTTTTGTGAAATTTTGTGACGAAATTAGCCATTTTTTGCGAATCTTGTCAGAAATCGGAGCCCGATTGCCAAATTTCACAATTTTTTTTCTCTCAACTGAATGTGACAAATTTAGCTATTTTATTCTGCGACTGATTGGAAAATTTCCCTTTTTGTTTTAGTGACATTCTGCTGAAATTAATAATTATTTTCCTGTGTCCAGCTGAAAAATTTGTGTTTTTTCTCTGTTACCTGCTGATGATTTTCATAATATTTGCTTGTGACAGGCTAACAAATTTCACAATATTTTACTGTAAATGACTGATGAATTTTGCTATATTTTCCCACTGCCCTAGTTCCCTCAAACTTAAAATTTTTTCAGACCGATTGATTATTTTTTTAAATTTATTTTTGTCATGGAGTACAAAATCAGCGATATTTTTTCTATGGCCATATTTTGTATATATTCCGTATTTTGTGAATTTCTTTTTCTAATTTATTTTGTCTCTTTTGCCGAAACAAGAAATTTCTAAAAGGGCAGTAATGGTCACTAGAGTCTGAGCTCTATCTAATTAGCCTGGAATCAGCATTAAACAAAATGAGATTAGATCTTGTGTTGCACATTAGGGGGAAAAAAAAAAACGTTTTTTTTTGTTTTTTTTTTTTTTTACAATTAATGGTTCAGCATTAGATTTTTTTTCATTTTTTGAAACCATCGCACATTTTGTAATCAATGGGCTTGATAATCCTACTTCTGTTTTCATTTAAAAGATAATCTTTCATATAATGTTTCTGTTTGAATTCGTTTTTTTTTTTTTCCCCATATCTGATAATTTGCATCTGCCCATTTTGTAACTTTTTACTTTCTCCTTTATTAAAAATGACATTTATTTCCTATTCAAATAAAAATTCTACTAAATTTAAAGGATTTCGTAAAATAATAATAATAAATAAATAAATAAATAAAATGTGGACATCCATTGTCCAAAGCAAGATGTTTAAATGTTTCCCATTGAGTTAATGAAAATCAGCAAAAACATTATTTTTATGATGATCAAAACATGACTCATGTAATAAGAGTCACATACTACATATGTCATGGATTTCCTGGACCAATAATAAACAAAATAAAATGCAGACACCACAAGGTCCATTCTCAACCGATAACATCAACCGCTTCCCAAATGATTGAAAAAAAAAAATGGCAAACTTTAAGGAAACACATTTAGAAACAATAAATAATTTATGTGCATAGTTCACAGAAATTAGAACATGACCTTTTTAAATAAATCATTTCTCATGGAATAGAAGAAACCTACTGATTATGCCCTTTTCAGAATTTCATATGGGTTTAAAATTCCATTGCATAGAAGAACATAATTCAATTAGTTAAAATGTCAGAAATTACAGTATTGACGATAATTCCACTAAGTGGTATGCAATCACCGCAGGATATTGACAATACAATCATCTAAATGTATTATTCTTGCAAGTAAATTAAAAATGAATGCCTATCAGATTTTACAAAAAAAAAAAAAAAAAAAAAAAAAAAACAAGTAAATAAATAAATAAAATAAAATAACAATAAAAAAGTAACTTACAAAAGATTCTAAACCACGCAAAATCAAATAAAATCTAAATTAAAATATTCATTTAGCAACTCAATTATTAATTGTTCATAACACTGAATGAAAATTGAAAAATAGATATGATATATGTAAGGATTGATACTTTTCGTTTGTTTTAATTAAAATAGGCATTTTGGATAATTATCTTGAGTTGTTGATTTAAATTATTTTAATGAAATTTTGTCATGCTGGTATAAATTAAATTATTAAATGGCATGTAAAAAAATAGTTTTTTTTATTATTATTATTTCTTCCTTCTCATATAGTTTAACACTCCTGCATTAACAAATGTTATGAGGAAAACTCTCTCTGCCTGGGAAAACCTGAATTTCAAGCCCTGATAGTCAAAGATATATATTTTCTGTAAATTATATTCCAATACGTTTAAAAGTTGCAATGGTGTGTGAAACATGTTTGCAATTTATTATTTGAGATGGCATTGCATAAAGAAATAAACAAACATTCACCATAACTAAAAACATATTCAGTACCGGATATCCGAATCCGGCAGGCAAATCGGATACCGGATATCCGGCAAAATCAGTATCCGGTGCATCCCTAGTTGTAACGAGGTTTTACTGTACTAAATTCTTTTAATTAGTATGTATGCATGTTTTACACCATATATATTATTTAAATTATCATAATTTTTTTTTTATTTATTATAAAATCAGTTAAAATGTTTTTAATAAACATATCTAAATGTCATGCATTTAAAATGTCATGCAGAAATAACAATTCAGCATTCTCAGGTGATGGTCTATTTCTCTTTTTTTTGCAAATGTTACCTACCTCAGAAAATAATCGGCCACTACATATATATTATATAGTACATTCCTGATGTAAACAAGTTGGAAATTGCACGTGAACGTAACAAATGAGGTGCGTTCGTACGATAACGAAGTTTTAAAAATATTCAGATCTTGCTGATATAGTAGAGCGTACTCCGGATACAGTACAGTAGTCGAAATCTTTATGTTTCTGTAAATATACAGGAAGTAATTTTTATTACACCTCAGCAACGTATATCTTAATTATAAAATGTGAAATAGTTGAATATAATTAAAACACGTACCAAACCATGTTTCCCCGTATAGCATTATATAGGGGAATATTTTTGTGTGGCCCTGTAATTTAATAATAAAAATTCTTTGCATCACAGATTGTACAGAATGCATATTTTAGTATATATTTCATAGATTCATGCCAATTCTATTATGTTCGAATGAGTGTAACATCATTAAAATGCATTTGAAACTTTTTCCCCATTGACCGTAATGTAACGGAATCCTTTTGATTGTCCATGTAATTGATCTATGCATCCGATTTTCATAACATTTGAAATGACTTGACTAAATTATGCAATAATTATATGTTTTAAATTTCAAGCGATTAAAATGCATTTAAAACTTTTTTCCCTATTGACCGTAATGTAACGGAATCCTTTTGAATGTCCCTGTAATTGATCTGTCCATCCGATTTTCATAAAATTTGAAATAACTCGACAAAATTATGTTATAATTATGTATTTTAAATTTCAAATGATTCGGTTGGGTAGTTTTTGCGTTGTTATATGCAGACAGACAAACGGACGGACGGACTGAGCGACAACAATAGGTGCTACGTATTTACATAATTACGAACGCACCTAAAAAGTACTTTTTGGCTAATTGTGAAAAGTTTGGAAAGTCTTTCGAATTCTCAACAAATCTCAACAGATGTGCTTCTTGGCTTTGAAGATTTTAATGTATGTTAAAATGAAGGTTAAAACAAAAAAGTGTATTTTAAATAATGTATCACGTAGTAAGATAAATGGCTCAATTATTTAATTAGAATATTTTAGTTCTTGCCATTTATGTGGATTTCATTGCTTTTTTTTTTTTTTTTTACTATTTTTTTTTTTACCTGAAACTTGAAATTTATGTAGTTTTTTAAATTTTTGTGATTATTTAAAGATGTAACAGTAACAATATAGTATATATAAGACTTAACATATTCAATATTTTCACATTTATATCCATTTCACTCTTCCTCACAGATATTTCCTCACCTTAAAACTGAAAACATTTATGATTCTTAAAAGTGCTGTCTGTTGACATAGCAAAATAATAATAACATTAGTAAGTTTTTTTTTTTACTTAGTTGGGAGCTTTATAATGTCTACATTGATCTCTTCCTACCATTTTAGAGAACATCCCTTTCTATCAGCGTTTTTTAAGATATTAAGATTTATTTTCTCTCTTCTAAGCGTTGGAATTTATGTTTTCTAAAATTTTTAAGATTTTACTTAATTTATATTTAAAAAAAAAAAATGTATGGATCTAGGCTTTTTTAATTGATTTACCCTCCGGTTCATTTGACCATCCCAATGCTTCAAATTTTGCTGAAATTCCATATTTTTCTGCTAAATTTATATGCAATAAGCCATATTGACTGATCAACATCGATTGAAGATAAACAGAAGCAAATCGACTTCAATAGGAACTTCTAACATCCATGCATTGATTCATTGGTTCAACTCTAATTGTTTTTGATTTAGACTTAGTTTAGATTCTGCAAGATGGATTCAGGTTAACCCAATATTTTAAAAGTAAGTTTGGTATAATAGTAGCAAAAATATGAGAAAAAGAAAAATAGCATACCAACAAAGTTTTCATCTTGACAATAAAAAATCAGAGATGAATATTCATTTTCAGAGAAGTCATTCAACATTTTAACACCCTTTAAAAAGAAGATTAAGAATTTTTATACAGTTTAAATTTTAGGAAATTTCAAACTGACATGTTTATACAGTAGACTCCCTCAAATCTGCACAGCTTGGGACCAGAGGTTGTGCGGATTTTAGAATTTTGCAGATTTCTGGTCATTGCTTTGTTTTTATTTTTTAAAGTAATTTGAATGTAATTAATAATTAAATCAAATGCATAATGAATGCTTACATTGTATTAAAATATTAAAATAAGCAATAAACTAAAATAATAAAGATTTAGATAATTTAAAAAAAAAATACAAAAGCAAAGGTCAAATTAATAATCAATAATGTACAATTAAATATTCATTATAAAAATGAAATGTGTTTTTCCTAAATTATTCATTGAAACTTCCCTCATAAAAGTACATTACTAATTCACACCAGGATCATAGAATAAAGAAGCTTTATTTCAGGTTTAGCCAGACTTAATAATTAAAAAGGTATGATTAAGAGGCTACTTCACTTAAATGAAAAGACACATTCGCTAATGCTAATCCAATGTAAGAAATTTACAAAGATATCTCGCTTGCATTTCAATATTTTTAAATGATTCTTTTTGCTTTGGATAGTTGAGATCGATCTGTATGCATGACATTTTCTACTTTTTTTATTTTGTTTACAGATATTTTTTATAAGAACACTTTCATTTTCGGAACCGGTTTGGAAAGTGAAAGTGTCCTTATAAAAAATATCTGCAGCCAAAAGCTAAAAAGTAAAAAAAGGCCTGCATTTAGACCAATCTCAGCTATTCAATGCAAAAAAAAATCATTTAAAACTATTGAAATAGAAGTGAGATATCTTTATAAATTTCTTCCATAGGATTAGCATTAGCGAATGGGTCTTTTCATTTGACTGAAGTGTTCCTTAATTTTTTTCTTTTTCAGCGAAGTTTCATCTTTTCAGAAAATTTAAAATTTAAATATTAAATTACAACTCTTAATTCTTAACTTCGTAGAATTAAAATTTTAATACAGTAAACTCCCTCAAATCCGCACAGCTTGGGACCAGAGGTTGTGCGGATTTTAGAATTTTGCAGATTTCTGGTCATTGCTTTGCTTATATTTTTTTTTAAGTAATTTGAATGTAATTAATTATGAAATCAAAAGTATAATGAATGCTTATAATATACTAAAATATTAAAATAAGTAATAAACTAAAATAATAAAGATTTAGATAATTTTTAAAATGATTAAAATACTGAAAGCAGAGGTCAAGTTAATAATCAATAATGTATGATTAAATATTCATTATAAAGATGAAATGTGTTTTTCCTAAATTATTCAATGAAACTTGCCTCATAAAGGTACATTACTAATTCACATTAGGATAGGAAAAAAAAAAAAAGCTTTATTTCAGGTTTAGCCAGACTTAGTAACTAAAAAAGCTTCATTAATACATAAATATATTTGATAAGATAGTGATTATCAATGGTATCAGCAATATCTTGATTTTTTTCAGAAATAAATTATTCTTTCTTCATGAAAAAACATGAATTCAATAACCTTAACAAAAATTACAAATTAAAAAACATATGGAATTGATTTAAAATTAAAAAAAAGAGTCAAATTTTGCACCTAAATCTGAACTAAATATTTCATTGTTTACATCTGTAAATTATGAGCGGATTTTAGAGAGTTGCGGATTTGAGGATGTCTACTGTATATTTCAATTGTTAAGATCAAGAACTATAAAAGTTGCCCCACCCATACTCCAAAACACCAACTATGATTTACAGACCCATGTCAGCTCATTATGTAAAGATTGATGAATGTATCCCATTAAATATATAAATTTTTAGAATACAAGAGCAATTTTTCAAGTATAATAATAATAAAAAAACTAAGATTATTGTTAAAAAGTATTTCATTATTATTTTCTGTAAATCTATTAGTTTATCTATGCTCCATTTAATATTTAAAAACATATCAGTCACTTCAGTCTTCCATCCAGTGGTTAGAGAAAATATAGGGGTCAATGCAGGGTTCTCACTGGCTTTTGACCAACATTAGCGATTTGATGAATAAGAAATAAAAAACAGTCGCCAAATGAAAAGAAATGTTAGCAAAATAGATTTGGCGTAAAACACTGAAAAATGCATCTTCAACTCCTTATAGTATGCTTTTCTTCTGGATGTTCTGAAAAAAACCTAATTTTTTGTAACCACTTATAAAATTCTGCATTTTTTGAACGATTTATGGGCGTAATTGGCATTTTTTGAGCAATTTATGATGCAATTCGCATTTTTGAGCGATCTGTCGAAGAAATTCATGTTTTTTGAGCGACTTATGGATGTAATTTGTGTTTTTATACAATTCATGAACGTAATTCGTTTTTCTTATGTGGTTTATGGAAGTAATTTGCTATTTTTATGCGATTCATGGACATAATTTGTGTTTTTTGAACTATCTGTCCCCCAAACTCGCATTTTTTGAGCAATCTGTCAACAAATTTGCATTTTTTGAGCGATTTCTGGCTGTAATTTGCAATTTTTATGTTATTTATGACTGTAATTCACATTTTTTTTTTGTGCAACCCCTTCATCAAAACATTTGTTTTTTACACGATTCTTTGTTAAAATGCACATTTTTAAAGCATTTCTTTGTTGAAATGCACATTTTTTTAATGTGAATTCATGATTTTTTCGAGGACTTTTGATGAAATTTGCATTAACAGTAAATAATTCATACATAAAATTAAGGGAATGTTTTTACTTTTGGTATAAAGTAAAAAAGTTAAAAAAATAAAAATTGTTTCTTTCCTAAAATTTTCTACAAAGTTCATAAAAATTTTCTGTGCACGGCGTGCGCCTATACTATACAACTCTGTATGTGTGATACATTATTTCCCTTGAAACTTATTTACGCTTGGAAAATGTCATAAGGGAAAGAATTGATTGTTAAGTTATTGAATTCCATCTTTCTTATTCTAAGATGATATTGAGTGTCATAATTGTTTGTTTCTCTTTTTTAATAGTGTATTTTTTTCTTCTGTCAATACAGTTTTAAAATATGCAGTCTTAAAATAAGTTTTAAAATCTTTGAATCTCCGATCGAACTGTCTAAGTGATTCAATCAACCCATCAAAACAAATGAAAACAAACATGAAAAAAGCCCAAGCATGTGATCATAATGACTACAGATTTTTTGTGGGCAAAGTGAGAGAACACTGGGCATAAAAATTGCAGCTGAATAGCCTTATACCGGATCACATGAAAATTTTCATGAATGTATTGGTTTTGTCTGAGTAAATTTAGGCATGTATACCTATTACGACAGGCATTGTTTGGAAAAATAAGAAAATTCAGCCATTGGATTCACCTGTTTTGAACCATAAAATTATGAAATAATGAAATTACTTTGAAATTGTTTGCTCTTTAAGACCTACTCCATGAGAAATATCTCTCTGTGCCTAGGTGTCTCTGATCTCCATCCCTGAACGAGCTCTTTGTTTATGTACTTATACAGACAGTGTTCTCGCTGACATTTGACCAATATTAGTAATTTGGCTAATTAAAAATAAAAATCATTCGCCAAATAAAAAAATTTTTAGCAAAATAGATTCGCCATGTAGCACCAATAAATAAATAAATAAAATAAATAAATAAATAAAATAATAATAATAATTTTTTAATGTACCCTTTTTTTTTCAATACGTTCTAAAATAACCTAAGTTTTTATAACTGCGATTGTTATTAATCGAATTTCAACTATCCGCTACAAATATATTAAAAATACATATGTATGCATATGTATGAAAAACAAAAAAGAAAAGAAAGAAAAAGCAAAAATGGAGCACTAGCAATTTGACGAATCTAATCGCTTGTTTACTCGCCAAATGAAGAATTTAGTCGCAATTTGGCGCAATGGCGAATGACAGCGAGAACCCTGTATACAGAGCTGTTGTGCTCTCATTGGCTGACAGGTAATAGTAATTATGTTTCACACTCACTTGTGCATTGAATTTTCATATTTAAATCTCTTCTTTAAATAAGAAAGAAATAATAAATGCATAAAAATGCATGATAATGATAATTCTCAGTTAATTTCTACTTCAGTCTATAGAAAACCGACCTCAACAGGTCAGTACACCAATTTTAAGTCAGTTTGCCCACTCAGTCATAAGATTTCTATTATTAAAAGTTTAGCATATAGAGCTATAAAATATTGCAGAAGCATTGAAGCTTTCGAAATTGAAAGAAATAAAATTTATGAAGATTTAAAGAATAACAGTTTCCCTAAAAATCTCATTAGAAAAGTTTTCAAGAATACTTTAGATTTGATTAATTCAACTCCCCCCCCCCCCTTTTCAACAGATTAAACCAAAATATTTTGTTTGTTTACCATATTATACTAATGTTTCGAAGAAAATTTCATCAGTTTTGAAATTATTTAACATTGGGGTTTCTTTTATATCATTAAATAAATTAAGTTCTTTCTTGAATAGCCACAAGTTTAAATATGAAAAAGAAAAATTAAGCAGCATTGTATACAAGATTCCTTGCAGTGATAGCGATAATGTCTACATAGGTGAAACTGGCAGATCCCTGGAAATACGTCTTAAAGAGCATATCGGTGCATTTAAAAAAGGAAAATTAAATTCCAGGTTAGTGCAACATGCACTTGACAAGGACCACACCCCATCTTTCACTGATTCTTCTATTTTGAAAAATAATTGCATAGACTATTACTACAGAATTTTTATGGAGGGGTGGTTTACGAAGTTGCATCCTTTAACCCTGAACAAATCAAGTCCTGTTCCTAATGAATATTTTGTTTTCCTAAATCATTAACTTTAACTTTGACTGAGTCTGGTATATGCACATTGTTTTTCTTTTAAGTTGATTCGAATACTGGTGAGGGTATGCGGTGCATAGCGAAACGTTTATTTTATAGTGTATAATTTTATATTATTTTATCTCATTTTAATTGTTTTGTATATTTTTAAAAAATTGTATTAAAGTCTGTCTAGTGTTTCCTAATTAAATATTTTAAATTCAGACGTTAAAATGTATATATATCTTAGAAATAAATATGGTAAATCTGCTCTCGACGGACTTACGGCATGTACTGGATTCTCGTCAAAGATTGTTCGTGCTTCCACTAATATCGCCTTTTTGCTGAAATGCAAAAAATCTAAAATTATTCCGAACTCTTTTAAAATAAAACCCCTGGTGAAATCCTTCAAGGGTAAAGAAATAGCTATCGGTTCAAGTTTTAAATTCATATTGGCAGCTGTTGCACTGAGTTATTGTATGTTACGTTCATATCGACATTTTCTACACTTCCACTTACAGAATTTATTTACCATTATTCAGAATAGTGATTGCTTACATATTTTAGCTTTATTGAAGTCCAGTAGTATGAAACTTAAACAGTTTTTAGAGAATAAATACTCTATCAAATTTAATGTTTTATTTACAAAACAAGCATCTAAACCTGCACTGTACAGTATGACCTCAAACAAATGGCTGGTGAATTTGTCTTCAAAAACTCTGTCTAATCAAGAAACTGAAATATTGAGTAAGGGCTTGAATTTCTCGCTGGGTACTAATTTAAATATCCCTGATTTATTGGCTTCTGCAGAAAATGTAATCACAAGAATTGATTCCTCGCTTAAGCATAAAGTGTGTTCTGATATTTCTAAATGCATATTAAGCTTGAGTTGTTCTGCACCTCAAACCATGGGTCATCATTTAAATATTTTGAAAAATTTGGGTTCGGATAACTCTTTAGTTATTACTAAGGCAGATAAAGGTAGAACTACAGTAATTATGGATAAGGATATACGTATGACTAAAGAACTTCTCAATGATCCGGATACCTATGCTAGTTTAAAGAAGGATAATACACAATCCATTCAACGTAATATGAACCTAATTATCTTGAAACATGAAAACCTTAGAAAAATCACGACAGATGTTGCTCAGAAATTGAAATTCTCTACCGGTTTAGTTTCAAGATTTTACGGTTTGCCAAAACTTCATAAACCGAATATTCCGTTGCGCCCTATTATAGATTTTTCAAAATCGCCCTTTTATCGTTTTTTGAGTTACCTAGCTAAATTATTAAAACCTCTCACGCTCCATTCAGTTTATAGTTTGAATTCAGCCTTCATGTTTTTGGAAGATTTGAGAAATCTTGAATTCCCAAATGAGTGTGTTATGGCGTCGTTGGATGTCGTGACATTATTTACATCTATACCTATTGAATTAATTTGTAATACCGTTCAAAAAATTTGGCCTGAGTCTGTTCAGGATACAGAATTAAATGCTAATGATACTGCAGATTATTGAGATTTTGTTTAACTTCAACTTCTTTTGTTTTTAATGATTCCTTTTATAAACAGGTGTCGGGTACTGCTATGGTCTCACCTCTTTCTGTGGTAGTTGCTGAAATAGTGTTGCAGTCAATGGAAGTAAATATTATCAATGCACTCGGTCAATGTTTAATTTTTTGGCGTAGATACCTGGATGATGTTTACATTATAGCAAAAGAATCAGATTTGAATGACATCATCTCGGCTGCGAATTTGATTTCTGAACCTTTAACGTTTACCATCGAACGTGAGTCTAATGGAGTGTTACCGTTTCTGGACATCCTCATTCAAAGAACAGATGATAATAATTCGCAGTTAATTTCTACTTCAGTCTATAGAAAACCAACTTCAACAGGTTAGTGCACCAATTTTAAGTCAGTTTGCCCACTCAGTCATAAGATTTCTATTATTAAAAGTTTAGCATATAGAACTATAAAATATAGCAGTAGCATTGAAGCTTTCGAAATTGAAAGAAATAAAATTTATGAAGATTTAAAGAAGTTTTCCTAAAAATCTCATTAGAAAAGTTTTCAAGAATACTTTAGATTTGATTAATTCAACTCCCCCCCCCCCTTTTCAACAGATTAAACCAAAATATTTTGTTTGTTTACCATATTATACTAATGTTTCGGAGAAAATTTCATCAGTTCTGAAATCATTTAACATTGCAGTTTCTTTTAAACCATTAAATAAATTAAGTTCTTTAGTGAATAGCCACAAGTTTAAATATGAAAAAGAAAAATTAAGTGGCATTTTATACAAGATTCCATGTAATGATTGCGATAATGTCTACATAGATGAAATCAGCAGATCCCTGGAAATACGTCTTAAAGAGCACATCAGTGCATTTAAAAAAGGAAAATTAAATTCCAGGTTAGTGCAAAATGCACTTGACAAGGACCACACCCCATCTTTCACTGATTCTTCTATTTTGAAAAATAATTGCATAGACTATTACTACAGAATTTTTATGGAGGGGTGGTTTATGAAGTTGCATCCTTTAAATCAAGTCCTGTTCCTAATGAATATTTTGTTTTCCTAAATCATTAACTTTAAATTTGACTGAGTCCGGTATATGCACATTGTTTATCTTGTGAGTTGATTCGAATACTGATGAGGGTATGCGGTGCATAGCGAAACGTTTATTTTATAGTGTATAATTTTATATTATTTTATCTCAATTTAATTGTTTTGTATGTTTTTAAAAAATTCTACTAAAGTCTGTCTAGTGTTTCCTAATTAAAGAACTTGAACAATTTCACCACTCGTCCCATGGTCTATAAAGATTAATATTGCAAAATAATGCATGAGCCAAAAATTAAAAAGTTACAGTGCTTTTAATTTTTTCATTTTTGAACTTTCAAAATAATGTTTTATTTGTCACACTATTAATTTCCATAACAAAATAGTCTTACAAATATAAAATACCAAAAAATTGTACATTATTAAGCATGATTATTTGGATAGAAATATCATTTGGGAAAAAAGGGATTTGTCCCATCCCTCTCTTAGCGTGACATAAAAATAAATGTCAAGAATGTAATTAACTGTAAACTACATTCATTTTATACAACTTGACACATTTGCAGAGCAGCAAAAAATTACTTTAATTTAAAACATGTCTTTAAAGGTTGAAAAACTATCATAACTTAATTTAAGATAAAAATCTATATTTACCAAAGCTGCATTTAAAGAAATGAACTAAGTGAAAGGATCTATTTAAAACAAGGAAAGCAGGAAAGCTTCCCATTTCTAGAGAGATTTAAAAACCTTTTTAAAAACAAGGGAAGTTGAAAGAAATTTCCCCAGTATTTATACTCTGAATGAATAGGCACGTGCTGAGAAACGCCCTCTCTCTAGAACGATCTAGGATCAGTCCATTGCAAGGAAAGGGATGATGGGAGTGACGCAATCGAAGTGATGAGCCATCTATGGACGTATCAGCATACTACGCCATAAGGAAAAGTTTATTTACAATGGTAGTATCGTTTTTCAGAAGTCTATTATAGCCGGCAGTTGACAAATTTAAACAGATGAAACTTTAAATAGGTTAAAGGAATGGGACCTGGCTAAGAAAAGGCGAGTTTTATTTTAAAATATTGATAAAAATTGAATGATTAATAAAATAAAAATGAAATAAAAGATGTTATTGATATATTGAAAAGACTTTAAAGAGGCAATGAGACCAAAAGGGTTAAAGCTTGTTTAACACTAGACAACAATAAATAGGTTCTCACAACAAGCATGGGATTTTTAGATTTAACTTAACTGTTTATTTATAAAAGACATTGCTGAATTTACAAAATATTAAAAAACCATTAAGTTAGCTACAAAAAATGAGATTGAAAATGTACATTAAAAACTGGAGTAACTCTTTTTTTTATATACTGTGAGATATCAGGTATATACAGTAGACTCCCTCAAATCCACAAAGCTTGGGACCAGGGGTTGTGCGGATTTTAGAATTTTGCAGATTTCTGGTCATTGATTTGTTTACATTTTTGAAACATGAATTTCATTGGTAGTTAAGCCTTATAATGGATGCATATAATAAATTCAAACCTTAAAATAATTAACTAAAATATTTAAATAAAAAAACAGTTAAAAAGCAAGTAATTATTACAAAAAAGTTAAGTAAAATAAAATTATAGAAAAATATTAAAATAAAGTAGATAATTAAGATACAATACTAAATATGAATAATAATGAGGAAAAATCAGTCTTTTTTATAAAGAAAAATATTTTTCTTTGTTAACAAATAAACTTTTCTACCAAAAATTGAACCGACTTCAAAAACTACTGCAAAGTGAAAAATAATTTTTTTTACATAATTGTAATAAGAAATTAAATTAAGAGCGTAGTATTTACCATGCGTATTATTATATTTATGTACATTAATTTGATTTTTTGGAGTCGGTGCCAGCCAAGGCAAGTTACATGTAATTTTACAATAGACACACATCCAAGTATTTACTTTTTTTACGATTTAATATTTAGTTTTAAAAATTAACTTTATACATTTACAATTTGCATTGGATAATTAATTTTAATTTTGAACTTGGCTTGTCTGGCACCGACTCCAAAAAATCAAATTAATGTACATAAATATAATAATACGCATGGTAAATACTACGCTCTTAATTTAATTTCTTATTACAATTATGTAAAAAAAAATTTTTTTCACTTTGCAGTAGTTTTTGAAGTCGGTTCAATTTTTGGTAGAAAAGTTTATTTTTCTCTTTTTAGTGAAAAGTTAAAGATTTTTTGAAGTCGGTTAATAAAAATTATAATACCGAAAAAACTATAGTAAATTATACATGCATGTCAGGAGTGGGGTTCGAACCCAGGCTCTCTTTCGAGAACCAGAACTTAAATGTGGCGCCTTAGATTGATCAGCCATCCTGACTGCACTCCATTTGGCGAGCTTTTACAACGTGCATGTTACTTTTAATTTGCGAGAAATCACAAATTTTATTAGTTTTTGCCTAATTACTAAAAAAATACTTTACCAATTTCGGTGAAATGGATGTGGTACCAATTCGAGAGTAACCTCTTTCATTTAACATAAAAACCAAATTAATCGGTTGGATAGTTTTGGAGTAATCGGTGAACATACATAAAAAATACATACGCGTTGAATTGATAACCTCCTCTTACTGTTTTTTGGAGCCAGTTAATAAAAATTATAATACGAAAAAAATTATAGTAAATCATATATGCATGTCAGGATTGGGGTTCGAACCCACGCTCTCTTTCGAGAACCTGAGCTTAAATCTGGCACTATGACCACTTGGCCATCCTGACTACACTCCGTTCGCCGAGATTATTTAAAATCCATGTTATTTTTTATTTGCGAGAAATCACTAATTTTATTAGTTTTTGTCTAATTACTAAAAAAGTACTGAACCAATTTCGATGAAATGGAAGTGGTACCAATTCGAGTGTAGCGAGTATTCGATTGTAGTGTTACATTTAACACAAAAAATAAATTAATCGATTGGATAGTTTGGAAGCAATCGGTGAACATACATAAAAAGATGGTTTAGTTTCGTTTATTTTATGACGGCCGATTATATACACGTGGAATATAGGCCCGAAAGGGGTGGGATGCCCTCCATGGGAGTCTTTCTAAAGGAATCTATTCCGTATTTACGAAAGGAAATCCAAGGTTTGAAGAAATCCATGGAAAACTCCAAACAGTTAGGCCGACAGCTGCGATTGGGTTCGAACCCAGCACCTGCCGTCTACCAGTTGAGAGGTCAGAACCTCTCGGCCACTTGTGGGGCCTATACATAAAAAGAAAATATACATACGCGTCGATTTAATAACCTCCTCCACCTTTTTTGAAATCGGTTAAAAATTATACGACGGAAAAGATTATTGTACATACGTATGTCAGGAGTGGGGTTCAAACCCTCGATTTCTTTCGAAAACCAGAGTTTAAATCAGGTGACTTAGACCGCTCGGCCATCCTGACTGCATTCCGTTTGGCGAACTTATTCAACGTCCATGTTACTTTTAATTTGCGAGAAATCACTAATTTTATTATTTTTTGTCTAATTACTAAAAAAATACTTAACTAATTTAGATGAAATGGAAGTGGTACCAATTCGTGTATAGTCCCTTTTATTTAACACAAATACTAGTTTAATTGGTTGGATAGTTTTGGTGTAATCGGTGAACATACATAAAAAATACATGCACGTCGAATTGTTGATAACTTCCTCTTCTTTTTTTAAGTCGATTAAAAAATTATAATTCAGAAAAAAATTTCATATTACACACGTATGTCAGAAGTGGGGCTCGAACCCACGCACTCATTCGAGAACCAGATATTAAATCAAGTGCCTTAGACCGCTCGGCCATCCCGACTGCAAACTATTCGTCGAACTTATTTAACGTCATGTTACTTTTCGCAAGTCATTTTAGTCCTCTTTCACTGATAAAGTACTGAGTTGATAAAAGATCTCTGATACTCAGTGCTAAATTGTACGGTTAAATATAAAATATTCGTAATTGCATAATTAGTATTTAATTTTCAAAATGTACATGTAAAAATTATAATACGAATAAAGGTTATTGTATACATGTATGTCCGGAGTGAGGTTCGAACCCACTCTCTCGAGTATCAGTGCTTAAATCAGGCGCTTTAGATCACTTGGCTACCTTGACTGCACCAACCCCGTAGCCAGGATTTTCTTTCGGGAGGGGCTCAATTTTGGAACTATTTCTCTTCTTGCAAAAGTAATTTGTATGATTTTCAGCAAAAAATTTAATTAAAAATAATCTAGGCTTATCCTGATGTGTATTCCTACATAGGATATACTTGTTAACTATGTTAAATATTGTTATTTCATATTTAATTTTTTTCAGTTTCTGTTGCAATTTTTAACTTTTAAAAACATTTCCAGTTTCAAAATCGGTTTGGAAACAGAGAATTTTTAGAAAAAAACTTCTACGAAACTTAAAAAGCACAAACTAACAATGTTTCAGATGAGCCTCAAGTATCCTATGGAAAAAAAAAAAAAAAAAAGTTGTAAAAATATTGAAATGCAAACAAGTAATATGTATTGATTTAAAACACAAGCTTAATATTAACGTGTAAGAATCTGACATTACGAGTGCGAGATCTTGAAACTATTGATCCATAAATGAAATTAATTACACGCATCATTTTTTTACAAAAAAAATTAATTGCTACAGTCATATGTAATCATAAAAATTATGTTTGTATTTCGCATTATCTGATTATAATAATTATAAATGATATTCTTGGTACAATAAATTTACCAATGCAACAGACTCAATAATCATAATTTATTCTTAACCATGATGCTGATTGACTTATCAAGATCTACTGTAATATCCCAATGAATGGAAATCATTGAAAAGCTACACAGTCTGCCATCGGCCTCTAAGTCAAAGATTTAATTATTTTCTTTGCCGAAAAAGATCTTTCAGCACTGACTGTTGTACTCGGCTTTCAACCAAAACTGTCAGCAAGTGTTTGATTTTATCGTAATATGTTACATTGCAGTACTAAAACTTTTAAAATCTCTGTATTGGCGTCAACATTAGCAATTTGTTTGCACCCTAATTCATATTTAGTTTTCACTTGCTACATTGACACTTAATCCTGAAAATATAGCGTCGGAATCTCTAGTTTGCTTGCTTTTTCCAGTGAAGCTCATCCTGAAAGATGTAACTGGGAATCTCTTAGAATGTCTTCATTCGAAATGAATCTATAATTTAAATTCTGAATAAGACTTTCGACATGGGGAAATAAGACTGCGATATAGCAATACTTGTCAGTGGATATAATTTGAGGTTTTGTACCTGTTGTCTGTTTAAATGTTAGTCTTGGGATCTTTATTTCAGGTTTCGAAAATGTCTTCCCGAAGTTTTTAAAATCTCACAAAAGATTTCTACTTCATTTTTCTTCATATTTATGTAAAACAGTTAGGGCATCTTCAGCATGGGTTACAGCCTATATTATATCTTGATTTTTTTTTTTTTTTAAAGAATTTACTATGATTTTGTCAGACAGAAAACCTTCTGACAAACAGACAGCCTTATGAGAAAATGATATTCTCCCTAACTGCCAAGAAAGCTCCAGCTGTTGAAGAAATCTTCCATGTGATTTTCGAAATATTTTTTGAGCTAATAGAAATGTATTTAAGTAGATCAACAAAAGTCAAATATGCTTTCATACCTCTCGATAAAATTTGTGTTACAAATACGGAGAAGTCATTTTCTTTTGTTTTCTAGGATATATGATGCAATTGCTTCTTGAAGCGCTAAATTTGCTTTCATGTGATTTTTAAAAACTTTTGTCTCTGTTTTAACAAGTCTATGATACTTTCGAAAGACAGGAATCAACATGACGGGAACATCATTTATTAGCAATTAAGCTAAAACAGATCGCGATATTTATTTTGATAATTAATACTTCGGTAACTGTATCCCAGAATATTTGAATGATTTCATTCTAAGTTTCTTGGGATGAAGTAATTAGCATTTCTAAGGATATTTAGAATATATCGATTCAATTCATTCTCTCCAGACTTTGCTCAAAACTTAAAAGATCTCTTAGCTAGCAGTCTTTTTTA
The DNA here is from genome assembly GCA_964019185.1 of Maratus speculifer. Lineage (NCBI taxonomy): Eukaryota > Metazoa > Arthropoda > Arachnida > Araneae > Salticidae > Maratus > Maratus speculifer. The sequence goes on from OZ025295.1 coordinate 79,756,859, forward strand.
TACCAATTTTTCTAACATTAGAGGATCGTCATCGTGGTCAGTGGCTATTTTGTTCTGTATAAAATGAAATTGTTTCAAATATTAGTCCAAGAGCTGCTCTAATTTCTTCTTTTCCTGCAGCGCTTTGAAAATTCAACAATGAAATAATTCTATTTCTATTTTCCTGAAGAAATCTAAAGTTTGTTGGCTAAAATAACAAACGGTTTGTGATAATCTAATTATATATGTTTTAAGAAAAATATTTAGCTTTTTTCCAATGCCTAAAAGATATAGAAAATAGTCTTCCTGATTTTTTGTGACCTTTCTTATGCCGTATGCGTATTATACTAAATTTTTCTTAGTCAAATTGATGATAAAAATTACGTTTGATCGAACTTTACTGCGCATAAAGACAGTAAAAATTACTTTTTAAAAAGAATTTATATTTTTAGTGATACATACCTATTAAAAAAAATATATCCAAATAACCGATATAATGAAGGAATATCCTAACTGTAATTGAATAAATGGATATTTTTACAACTAAAACTGCAATTGATTTTAATGTAATGGAAGAAGAAAAACATACAAAATTTATATTTTTTATCATACAGATAATTTTGCAAAGTATTTTCAAACTTTCGGGAGGGGCTTCAGCCCCCTTAGCCCCCTCCCTGGCTACGTGCCTGGACTGCACTCCATTCAGAGAACTTATTCAACACTTTTAAATAGCGAAAAATCATTAATTTTATTAGTTTTTGCCCGATTACTAAAAAAATACTGAACCAATATCTATATAACGGAAATTGTACCAATTCGAGAGCAAGCTCTTTCATTTAACACCAAAACCAAATTAATCGGTTGGATAGTTTCGGAGTAATCGGTGAACATACATTTAAAAAAAAAAAAATACATACGTGTTGAATTGATAACATCCTCTTCTTTTTGGAAGTCGGTTAAAAATTATAATACGGAATAGGTTCGGAAACTTATTCAATGTCATGTTACTTTTTGCAAGTCAATTATTTTATCACTCTTTCACTGATAAAGTATTGAGTTGATGAAAGATCTCTGATACTCTGTGCTAACGGTTAAATACAAAATTTTCTTAATAGCATAATTAATATTTAATTTGTAAAATATATATGTAAAAATTATAATACGGAAAATTATTGTACACACGTATGTCAGTAGTGGGGTTCGAACCCATTGTCACTTTCGAGAACCAGAGCTTAGATCAGGCGCTTTAAACCGCTCAGCCATCCCGACTTCACTCAATTGTAGGAGCTAATTCAACAGTTTTAATTAGCGTAAAAACACTAATTTTAATAGTTTGTGTTTAATTACTAAAAAACTACTGAACCAATTTCTATGAAATGGAAATGGTACCAATCCGAGAGTAAGCTCTTTAATTTAACACCAAAACCAAATTAATCGGCTACATAGTTTCGGAGTAATCGGTGAACATACATAAAAAAAAAAAATACATACACGTCGAATTGATGATAACCTCCTCTCTTTTTTGAAGTCGGTTAAAAAAGCTTGATTAATGTAATTTTAAAACATTCATTTTATACAACAAAAACTATCCTGCCCCTCGAATTACAAACACTACCAAGTGGTCATTGAAAGTTACATTACGCTGGGACTACGATACGATAATGATTATTTCGATGAAATATTGATCATCTTAATTAGTAAACTGGATGTACATCTCAAATTCGTTTTGTAACTAGCAAGGATAAGAAAATAGTAATAGAACAATAAAATAATTTTATATAGCAAAAATTATCCTGCCACGTGAATTACAAACACTACCAAATGACCATTTACAATACGATAATGATTATTTCGATTAAATATCGATCATTGTACATCAAAGAAACATATTATTTAACACTGCAGAACTTAAATTGAAAGACATTAATAAATAAAAAAGAATATTGCCCAGTTAAACTGATGGCATTGAGCTCACAGGCTACACATACAAATTGTACATTACAGCCTTATATTTTCAAGAATTAATTCCGTTCGGAAAAAAAATTAAGGAGGGGGAAACAGCTCCCTCCTTTCCCCTTTTTATATTTAATCATTGAACCCCTTAATCTATTCAGGGACATGCTTTACCATATAAAAAATCTATATCCAAAATTCGAAGCAAATCGGAAAATTCTTAATAAAAACCCATTTACATAATTTAAGTGGAGTTATCCCCTCTTTTATACTTAATCATTAAACTTCTAAAACAATTATTCAGAAATTTGAATCTGATAATTCTGCATGAAAAACCCATTTATATAAATTAAGGGGAGGGGCATTAGAACCCCCGTTCCCCCTGTTTATACCTATCACCCCCTGTTTATACCAATGAATACCTAATACCAATCATGGACATGCCTTATCAGAATGATCCTAAATCTAAATTTTGAATGAAAACAGATAATTTTTCGTGAAAAACCCATTTATATGAAATAGGGGGAGGGGCATGAGCCCCCGTTCCCCCCTCTTATACATATCGAGTGAACTCCAAAAACTAATCAGGGAAGTGCCTTATCAGGATATATCTATATACAAAATTTCAAGTGGATCGGATATTTTTAACATGAGTTATCGCGTTATGCACGAACATACATACAGAACGGACGAGCACATAAGCTCTCAGCCTATGAGCTAAAAAAGGAACAAGTTGAAAATGATTTTAAAATAGGTATTGTTATAGAATTATTAGTATTGCTTTAGCCGGTGCCTTCAGCGCCATCTTTAATTCCATTGTTTACATCTGAAAAAATGTGCAGATTTCTGGCATTCGCAGATTTTAGGGACGCAGATTTAAGGGAATCTATATTTATTTATACCTTTTTAGCTCACAGGCTATCATAGCCTGAGAGCTTATGTGCCCGTCCGTTCTGTATGTATGTTCGTACGTAACGCGATAACTCATGATAAAAATATCAGATCCACTTGAAATTTTGTATATAGGTATATCCTGATAAGGCGCTTCCCTGATTAGTTTTTGGAGTTCATTCGATATGTATAAGAGGGGGAACGGGGGGCTCATGCCCCTCCCCTTAATGGATATAAATGGGTTTTTCATGCAGAATTAACAGTTTTTGTCCAAAATTTAGATATAGGATCATTCTGATGAGGCGATTCTGTGACTGTTATTATGTGTTCATTGAATAAATATAAACAGGGGGAACGGGGGGCTCATGCCCCCCCTTAATTGATATAAACGGGACTTTCATGCAGAATTAACGGTTTTCGTTCAAAATTTAGATATAAGATCATTCGGATGAGGCGATGCCGTGGCTGTTATTAGATGTTCATTGAATAAGTATAAACAGGGGGAACGGGGGCCCATGCCCCTCCCCTTAATGGATATAAATGGGTTTTTCATGCAGAATTAACAGTTTTTGTCCAAAATTTAGATATAGGATCATTCTGATGAGGCGATTACGTGACTGTTATTATGTGTTCATTGAATAAGTATAAACAGGGGGAACGGGGGTTCTAATGCTCCCCCCCTTAACTTGCATAAATGGATTTTTCAGTCAGAATTGTCAGATTTCGTTCAAATCTCTGAATAGTTTTGGAAGTTTAATGGTTAAGTATAAAAGAGGAGAATAACTCCTCTTAAATTATATAAATGCTAAATGGGTTTTTATTAAGAATTATCCGATTTGCTCTGAATTTTGGATATAGATTTTTTAATATGATAAAGCATGTACTTGATAGTTTAGGAAGTTCAATGATTAAGTATAAAAAAGGAGAAAGGGAAGAGCTGTTTCCCTTTTTTAATTTTTTTTTTTCGAACGGAATTAGCGAAAATACAAGTCTGTAATGTACAATTAGTATGCTTAGCCTGTGAGCTCAATGCCATCAGTTTAACTGGGCAATATTCTTTTTATTAAGTCACAAGCTCATAGTTACTTGCAACTAAAAAGATTTATAGCAGCAAGTATAAGGCAATGATTTATCCATCCGATGGAAGAGTCAAATTAAAAACAAAGCTTTTTTTAAGAATTATTGCAGGTGTCCCATCCCTCCCTACTTTCCCATGTGTTCATTTAAATTAAAATAAATAACTCAAAATAAATAAAAGAATTTCAATAATGAACAATCAATTGACCAATGGTATTTTCCATCAAAATCTCAAAGGCACTGTTAATTTATGTATATAATTTCTTGTTGGGAATTAAAGGCAAAGATATTAATTTGTCAACTGTTATAATGATTAATTTTGGTACTACTTGATTATCCTGTTGACCAAAAAACTATCGCCAAACTATAAGATTAAATGCCAATAATGGATGATCATGAATGTCACATTCAATTACATTAAATATGATATACGTGTTTAAAACATCAAGTGATTTTTATTTCCACTTTTTATTTGTATTTTTATTAATATTAAATTAATTATTTGTTTTTTCGTTATTTAAAATAAAAATTATGTCGATATGTACAGTTTGGCTATTAATTTAGTGATATGTATACTTTGGCGAAATTTTTCGACAGGATAACGAAGTAGTACCTTAATTTCATAGGTTTATTTATTTATTTATTTATTTATTTATTTATTTATTTTTTTTTGTAGTGGTTATTTTAAAATTTTTACTCAGTTTGATTTTTTTTTTTATTGAATAATCAACTTGCTCACTACAAAATGAAATTATCATTCAAAAATAGCTGAATACAATTATGAATAATCAGTATTCCATTTTGTAGTGAATGCATTATTGTAAGAGAAATTATTCTTTAAGCTGGCTTCTAAGAATGTTTTCTCATGTCTAAGAATTTTCAACTTTTGTCAGTCCCTGATTTTATCAGTTTTTGGAAATTTAGCGACGAATATTTACTGATTTTATACAGGTATTACATTTTTTTTATACTACCTTTGACAATAAAGTTCAGTGAATGAATTCAGAACGACCGATCTGGCAATACTGGGAAAACAAAACACTGCACTGGCATAGAGACATGTGTAGACCATCTTCCCCCACCTTTGTTCAGTTGAGCGTTGTTTATGGTCTGTGTAAGACGTGCTTTACTAAGTGCTTGTTCAGTGTATTGGTTCTTAACTGAGAACAGGAAAATGAACGAATAAAAGATCAGGTTAAAGTTTGGTTTTAATCTTTACAAGACACTGAAATAAATACATGAGTGATGGTGCAAATTGAACACCTACCATACTCGCCAGATCTCAATCCTCCATACTTCTTCCTATTTTCACGACTCAAACTCTCTTTGAAAGAGATTTGACCATATTGCTGACATCCAACGAAACATGACGAAGCTTTTGAACTCCATCCCAAAAGAAGACTTCTTGCGAATTTCCCAGGACATGTATAGCAGATCTCAGCAATGCATAGTTATAGGACATAGGAGATGACTATTTTGAAGGATGGTATGGTATCTTTTGTTAATATTTCATCTATATTAAAGCTACAGGACTATTTACCAAACTTTATTGTCAAAGGTAGTATTTACTTCTTTATAATATTAAGTATAGGTTACAAAGATTTAATATCATATAAAAATAGATTTTACAAATTAAAATACACAACTTACATTAAGAGAATTAAGGGCATAATATTCAACTTTATCTTCACTCAAATGAAACTGATAAGAGACAATTTTAAATATTTTTTTATGTTCAGCATTGATTACTCCTTCACCAGTTATTTTTGGTAACTAAAAAAAAATAAATAAATAAATAAATAAAGGTCAAGTATAAGCACAGAAATTTTTTTAACAGAAGTTTTACATAAAAACTTAGTTGTAACTAAATATACTGATATTTAGATAGAGATAGTACTCTTGCTCAATATTTTTTAAATGCCCTATCCAATTTGTTTATAGTGCATATACATCCTGCCATTTTTAGGCCTAAAAAAAGCATCCTCCCCCCCCCCCCCAGTATCTTTTTTGCACCCTCTACTTTTTTTTTCCCAAAAGGGCCATTCCATATCAAATCAACCAAAAAAATTCAATATTCAACCTGACCATTTCTGATTTCAGTGAAACTACCAGGTATCATTTCTATGATGATATAACTTAGAGCATACTTTTATGTTTTGTTTATCATTTTAAATTTTCATAAAATGAATTATTTAAATTTTGAAAAATCATCATTTTTTGACTTCCATAAATATTTTGAATTTCTCAAGTTCTATCAAACATAGAAAATTTTATGACCACTCACTTTAAAGTGGAGTTTATAAGGTATAATTCGATATGCAAGTTGACTATGCATAATTAAAAAAAATAAAATTAAAAATTTTTTAAAGTTTAAAATATTTTTAGATAGTCATTTTTAAAACTTTTGAAAAAAAATGTAAGTTTTTTGTAATATTATATGCTGAAAATTCTGAAATTTTTAGAGTGGGATCTCAATGGGATCAGAAGATATGAAATAAAAGCTGAAAATTACCATACGAATCATAAATAAATAACAAAATAGATAGAATTAAATTGCTATTTAATGGTAATTTTTGCTTTTATTTAATAACTGCTAATCCAATTGAGATCCCACTCTAAAAACTTCAGAATTTTAAGCTTATAATATTACAACAAACATACAATTTTTAAAAAAAATTTAAAAATGACTATCTAAAAAAAATTAATTTTTTTTAATTTAATTTATTTTAACTATACATTAGAGATGTGTCATTTGTTGAGGAATGATTCCAAAGGAACGGTTCTGGCGGTGGAACTGAACGAACGGTTCCTGTCTGTAAAAAGGATTCGTTCCTTTTCGTAACGATTCCGAAATGGAACGATTCCTCGGACTAGTTCCAAGATGAAACCATTCCGAAAAGGAACGATTGATTGGACTCGTTCTGAAAAGGAACGATTCTTCGGATTAATTCCGAAATGAAACCATTCCGAAAAAGAACGATTCCTCGGACTAGTTCCGAAATGAAACCATTCCGAAAAGGAACGATTGATCGGACTCGTTCCGAAAAGGAACGATTCCTCAGACTAGTTCCGAAATGAAACCATTCTGAAAAGGACCGATTCCTCAGACTCGTTCCGAAAAGGACCCATTCCCCGGGCTCGTTCCGAAATGAAACGACTCCGAAAAGGACCAAATCCTCGGACTCGTTCCGAAATGAAACGACTCCGAAAAGGAGCGAGTCCTCTGACTCGTTCTGAAATGAAACAACTCCGAAAAGGAGCGATTCCTTGGACTTGTTCCGAAATGAAACGACTCCGAAAAGGACAGATTCCTCGGACTCGTTCCAAAATGCATCGACTGCGAAAAGGACCGATTCATTCGATTCGGTCCGAAAAGACCGATTTCGTGGATTCAATTCGAAATGGACGAAAAAAAAAAAAAAGAAAGAAAAAGAAAAGAAATTAAAGTTGTAGGAGGGGATAAACGTTTAATAAACTACAACTGCGCATTATATCCTTTTAAATTTAATGTTTAGAAAAATAGAAGTATATTATTTTACTTCATTTAAGATATTGTCTGTTACAAATTATTTACTGTCATCTGTGACTTAATTACAATACTATTTGACGTGTTCATGCAAAACTGATCTAAAAGAAATAATTTATGAAGTTGATTTTTTATATCTGAGTGGAAAAAAATGCCCTAGCTAGGATTCGAATAGAAAACCTAAACGTGCTTTATCGATTTAGTACCAGGATCCGAAGGTAATGGAACGCCATATAGACTTAGATACATGCACTAATACTTTTTCTAATTGGTAAAATATATCATACGAAATGATATAATGAATTTTCAAGAAAAACAAGATTAAAAGAAAGAAAAAAAACTGATTTGAAACGGTTTTGAATAATATAAGAAATACATCATCATGTCATAAAAATTGTACATTAATGGGATAATAACTGATTTTCGATTATTTTAAAATTTACTCACTTTTATGTATATTTCGGTTTCATGCTATTTTTCCTCAAGTATAATTTGAATTTGAGAATCTTCTTTGTCAAAAGAAAAATAAGACCAGCTAATAGCGCTCGCTCATGTATCACTTTATAAGTTTGGCATCTTGTTTTTCTCTCCTGAAGAAGATGATTAAAAAACAATCTTGAAACTCTCGAAGATTGTTTTAATCAACTTACATTGAGGTTTATTACATAGAGGAAAATCTGTTTGAACAATAGTCCAGGCAATAGAGACCGTATTCGGTCTCTACCTAGCAAAATTCATGATAATTCTGGAAAAAGGCTTTTTTTATGTTTTTTAATTCACTAAATCCAAATTTTCAACTTCCCACCAAAATTTTCCTCGGCAACTCCCTTAAAATTTGGTAAAATACTCCCCTCCTCCCCCCCACCCAAAAAAAAAGTTATTTAAGAAAAAAATCAATTATTTTATCGTTTTAGTTAAAAAGTATGCAGAAATTTTAAAAGTATACAAAATTTGCAACAAATACAATGCATGACTAAGACGTAAGATGAACTGGAAGAGGGAAGCCTGCCTCTCAACATGTGCCGCAGAGCTACATGCACTATGTTATGCAATTCCACTTAAATTCCTCAAATCTCAGACAAATATTAAGAAGGACCACAAAAACCCTAGTAGCAGAAAGTTATGGCTGTGTCTGCGACAGCAATGCAGCAGGATAAAAATTGTCTGCGGGAGGGCGTGTTATAATTTTCTTAAGTACATTATAAATACAGTTCTTACTGATTAATATTATAAAAAGACAACTATATTCCAATTATAATATAACCTGAATAAGTAAATGGGAAAATTAATATTTTTTGAAGAATTAGATTAATAATGAATATGTGAAGTGGTTCTTTAAGTTTGAAGTAAAGACTAAATCTATTCAAAATTAAATTGAAATATAGTGTACATCTATTGAAATACAGTTTCTTACCTTGCCTAAGTATTTAAATCTACAGAAGAAATAAATACAATGACATTAAAGAAAAAAAAATCATTTATATTGTCACATGTGAAATAGTAATAAAATGGAGAAAACAATTCCATTGAACAGGAGATGCTGTAGATTAGAAACTGATGCTGTACTGCTTCCATAAATTCACAAAACATTTGTTTACTTGTTAAATCATAATAAAATGTTAAAATAAAATGTTATAATAAAATGTTGAAATGTGCTACATTTTTTTCAGAAAAAGGGGACAAAGATCACTTAAAATAAAAAAATCTTAAAATTTATTCAAAAAGGCTGCATTGAACATTTAAAGTCACTATTTCTTTACAGTAAAGTAAATATGTTATAGTTTTACAGCAGTGATACCTTGAAATACCAAGTAAATATTATGAAAAGAAATTAAAAATTCTAGAGATAATTTTTATAAATACACTGGATGTGTATCAAAAATTTTGTTAAAATTTTCAGTGCTAATTTATGGTCATAAAACGAATTTTGGAATCCGTTTTTGAAATAGAAAAAAAAAAAACAATTTTGGCACAGTAAAATCAGTTTTTGAAAAAAAAAACGAGAAAAACAATTTTGTAGCAGAAAAATACACTCAACTTTTTTTTTTGCGAATCTTTAACGAAATTTCATTTTTTTTTTTCGTGATTGTTTGGCGAAATATGCTGCTTTTTCACAATATTTTAAGGATATTTACAATTTTTTCGCGATTTTTTGACGAAATCTGCCTTTAATTTCGCGTCTTTTGTCAAAATCTGCCGTTTTTTTGTGATATTTTGATGAAATCGATCGGTTTTTTTTACGGTTTCTTGTTGAAATCTGCCGTTTTTTGCAATTGTTTGATGAAATCTATCGTTTTTTCACGATCTTTTGATGAAACTTACCGTTTTTTCGCGATTCTTTAAACAAAATTTATTGTTTTTTTAATGATTTATTGAAAAAAAAATCTCAGTTTTTTTTCACGATCTTTTGACGAAATCTGTCGTTTTTTGTGAATTTTTGACAAAAGATTCTGTCTTTCCAAGATATTTTGATGAAAGAGTCCGTTTTTTACGTGATTTTTGACGAAATTAGTCGATTTTTTAACAAAATTTACCACTTTTTTGCGATTGTTTTGATGAAATCTGCCTTTTTTCGCGATCTTTTTCAAAATTTGCCGTTTTTTCGCGATTTTTTGATGAAATCTATTGTTTTTTTATGATCTTTTGTTGAAATCTGCCGTTTTTTTGCAAATTTTTTATAAAATCTAATCGTTTATCGCGATCTTTTGATGAGACTTACAGTTTTTCGCGATCTTTTGATGAAACTTATCGTTTTTCCCGATCTTTTGACGAAACCTGTCGTTTTTTCGCGATCTTTTGACAAAAGATTCCTTTTTTTTTTCGTTTTTTTTACGAGATACCACTTTTTGTGCGATTTTTCAATGAAATTAGCCATTTTTTCATGATTTTTTAATGAAATTTACCATTTTTTCATGATTTTTTAATGAAATTTACCATTTTTTCATGATTTTTTGACGAAATCAGCCGTTTTTTCACAATTTTTTGTTGAATATGCAATTTTTCGCGATCTCTTAATAAAATCTGTTGTTTTTTCACGCGATCTTTAGATGAAATTGGCCGTTTTTTCGTGCCCTGTCCACTTTTTTTTCTTTTCCAAAGAATTAAACTTTTTTTTTTTCTTTTCCAAGGTGGCAAATTTATCTGCAAGGACAAAAATAAATCTGCGACGCACGTCGCGCAATTTCTGCTACCAGGACACAAACTAGTTTAAAATTACTGTAAAACATTATACTCCGAATTTTCACTCTAAATTACTATTTTCCCTAGGTCGAAAGAAATTATCACCTAGAATTGGCTTCCCTGGTGTAGCAATCAGCTGATATTTTCAGCCGCGTTTGTGAGCATTTTATTTTAAGGAAAAAAAAAAAAAATGTATATATAGTGTATTTTGTTTATTATGTATTATTAAGTGTATTTTTATTATATCTTTTTAATTCTTATTATTTTTGGTATCGTTCACGTCTTTGACTGTCTGTAGCCAATCCACTATTTTTTTATTATTTGGCAAAATTTGAATTTATTTTTCATTTTTCTTTCGGCTCTGAGATAGATGATGTCATCTTATCCAGCTAATCAAATTGCTAGCTGAGGCCTATGCCTCTCTACCGAGAGACTTCCCATTCTGGCTTCCCCATTGGCTGAGGAGAACTTGCTCATGAGATCCCAGCCAATTCTATTTAAACCCCCCTTTTTTCGACTTGTTCTTCATTTTTATTAAGACCGCCAGCTGGTGCACTTCTCTTACGGCTCCATTCAGCAAAGAGTCCTTGTCAGGACTAATGTCTGCGCTGTTTTGTGGGCCTCTTGAGTTGTCCGACGCCCGGTCACAGATCACACACACTAGGTCAGCTTAAGTGTTTGTTTCAAAATTACTTTTTAGATCACTTCTCAAAATTAGTGAGCTATGGGCCCCCTTTATTTTAGTAGGGTAGGGTAGCACTTTCTCTGGGCCCTTTGGTACCACCAATGCTGCCCTTCCCGTCTCGATCACTTCCTAGTCTGTCAACGTATGTGATGATTTTCTAAAAAATTTTTAGAAAGTCATTGGCGCCACTAGGGGTATATTTACCCCGGTGCTCCAGCTCGAGAGCTAAGTTTCACTCGAGTCTCCAAATTATAAATTTTTTAGAATGCATTGTTGTTAAACGTATCTTTATGTTTTTCTTTTACTTTCGATGGAGGTTAAACAGGGGTTGCGACTTCCTGTAAGTACTCCTTAAGCACCAGCGTTGACTTGACTTGACTACTGTAAAACATATTCAAAGATGTATCAGTATGTATGGATGCCTCTAATATTCATGCATTTAGTAAAAACCTCTAGAAGTAAGTAATTTTAACAATTTTAAACTAAATTAAAAGATTTATTAAATTAGATTACATTAAATGATCTTAATGGATGTTCTTTTGTGTCACCTATAGGCGACATCAGGACTGAGGAGGTTAACCAATCGCATGATATGTCTTCGCTCTCCCGTTACTCCTCCGAATTTTTCCTGTAAGACTTACTTTATGTTTTGGGATTGCTGAATCCGAATTTTAGGTAGATTTCATAAGAAATACTACCTATTGCAATCGCACCAGTTTATATATCTATCTATCTATCTATCTATATATCTCACTTTTTTATGGACACGATAACTTTTATAATTCTTCACCAATCTCCACCAAACTGGTACATAAAATCAATGGGGATAAAATCTTGGCTGAGTTCGTTAATGGGCAAAATCGGACCAAGGGGGTCGGAATAGGGGGCGTTTTTGTGAAAACCGAAAAAACACCATAACTTCTTAATTAAAGTAGATATCGAATCGGTTTAAAGTTTATATTACTTCTTAAAAATGGGCCAAAAGTATATACATGACAGATTTTTGATAAATTTAGAAGTGGGCTCAAGGGGCGAAAAAAACAGGGATTTTGAGAGAAAAAAATTCATAACTTCGCCAATTTTCAAGATATCAAGTCCAACTAAATTTTTTATAAATGTTCTTAAAATTATCTAAAATTTTTGTATTTACAAGTTCTTGATAGGACCAACTTTTACCGATGAAAAAAATTAAAAACGAAAAGAAAAAGGGCACTGAAAAAAGAAAAAAAATCCATAACTCCGTCAATTTTTAAGATATCAAATCTGATTAAATTTATTTTACATCTTCTCAAAAATATCTACAACTTTTATATTGACAAGTTTTTCATAGGACCAATTCGTATAGCAAAAAGAAATTAAACAAAAATAGGAGTTGGAGAAAAAACCTCAAATCCAAACGGCTTATATTCTGACTCATTTTTAAATTCATTTTTGATTTTAAACGCATCCAAATGGTAGATCCTCTTATTTAGAAACTGTATAAAGTGACGCATTGGTCAATTTTCTGATAAAGACAGAATATATTTCAAAAAAGGCTACCAAAAAGGGTATTTTGAACAGAATTTCCGAAAGTCATCGGGACTGAAAATTGAAGGAAGTATTCAAACAAGAAATTGCGTTTTTTTCTGACTCGTTTTTAAATCCATTTTTGTTCTCAAACGCATCCAATTTACAGATCCTCTTATTTAGGAACTATATAATGTGATGCATTGATCAATTTTTTGATAAAGACAGAATATATTTTGAAAAAGGCTACCAAAAAGGGTATTTTGAACAGAATTTCCCGAAGTCTTCGAGATTTGAAAATTCACATAGCAAATTGCGTTTTCACATAGCAAATTGCGCTTTTTATGACTCGTTTTAAAACCCATTTTCGCTCTCAAATGCATCCAATTTACAGATCCCCTTATTTAGGAACTATATACTGTGACGCATTGGCCAGTTTTTTGATAAAGATAGAATATATTTTTAAAAATGCTGTCAAAGTGAGTATTTCGCACAAAATTTTCCGAAGCAATCATGATTAAAGAATTAAGAATGTATTCAAACAACAAATCAGTTATTTTATGACTCATTTTTAAATTCAATTTTTTTCTCGAATGCTTTCAACTGACAGTTTTTTGTTATTTAGGAACTGTATAATGTACTGTTTTGGTCGATTTTTTAATAAATTTAGAATCTATTTCAAAATATGTTGTCATAATGGGCATTTGAGCTGAATTTTTCTTAAGATGATTCTGATAAAACCAGTTTTTGCAGAAAAATGAAATTAAAAATTTTTCATAAACGGCCAAATGAAGTTATTAAACTGGGTTTATCTCTAATCATATATATATATATATATATATATATATTTTTTTTTTTTGTTGAAATGAGCACTCTTCGAAATCTACCTCCGCCTATAGGCCCAGCCGACAGGGATTTTTTAACTTCTCACTAAAATCCTCCCTCAAAAAAAAAAAAAAAAGAAAAGAAAAGTAAAAGAAAAGGTAAAATATTACCTAAAATACATTTAATTTTGGGTATTATAATAAAAAATATTAATTTTAATATATATATATAATTAAAAGTTATTGGAAAAAAGGAAATTCAGAAAGCAGGCAAAATTTGCTACAAAAAAGATATGTGACATCATGACGTAGCATGAACTTGGAGGAGGGAGTCTGCCTCTCAACATGCACTGTAGCACTGTATCGTCTGCAGCCCCGTGTAAAAGGGGAGGGGTGCGACGGGGGTGGTCACCCCGATCGCAGAAACTTAGGGAGCGCCAAAATTATACTACCAACGTTATTTTTTGGCCTGTCGCAAGAAAAAGTTGGGGGTTCCCCCCCTTCCAACTTACTAGGGGAGCGCTAGATTGAGACTTTGGCGCGGGTACAGTTTTCTCTTCGCACGACCCTGGTCGCCTGAATCAAGGCAATAGAGACCATATAGGGGCTATACCTAGCAAAATTCATGATAGCTCTAGAAAAGACTTATTTTATGTTTTGTGGATCGCTGAATGAAAATTTCTCCCAACAACTCCTCCCCCTCAAACACATACACACAAATTTTGGTAAAAGCTGAATTAGTGCATAACTTAGTGCACATAGCGTGTGAGGCAGGCTTCCCCCCCCCCCACACACACACACACTCCATTCATCCTAAGTCATAATGTTATGCATCGTACTTCTTTGAAAATTCTGTCTACTTTCTGAATTTCTAGATAATTTTTCCTCAAAAAATATAAAAAACCTATATTGACAATTATTTTACTTTTTTCTGGGGGGAGGGGGTGAGAAGTAAAAAATTCGGATTCAATGACCCAAAAACATAAAATAAGAAATATTGAAAGTTCGGAGGAGAGAAAAAGCAAACGATGCTCCCCCCTCCCCGTTCATTCTACGTCATAATGTTATGCATCGTATTTCTTGGAAATTTTGTCTGCATCTAAATTTATAGATACTTTTTCGCTAAAAAAGTAAAAAATTGAATTTTTTAAAATTTCTTTTGGGGTGCACTTTATTAAAAGTTGGGGGAGGGGAGTTGCCGGGAGAAATTTTTGCTGAGAAGATACAAATTCGGATTCCCTGACCCAAAAAAATACAAGCGATGGGGCCACGAAGGGGTTAAGGGTGTATTTTAAACCAAACTGCTTATTGTCTGATTTATTCTTAAATTCATTTTTGCTCTTAAACTTTTCAAACTGGCAATTCTCTTTCTTAGAAAGTACACAATGCGCAGTGCTTGTCTTTTTTTTTTTTTTTTTTTTTTTTTTTTTTTTTTTTGCAATTGCAAAAAATATTGCAAAAAACTGTTGTCAAAGTTGGCGTTTTGAACTGAATTTCCTGAAGAGGGAGATCTGCGAACGAAAAAAATGGTCATACTGAGAAAGTAATTGTTTATAAATCAAATTCTAACGAATTGATCGAAAAAAAAGAAATCACGCGGCCTCTTATACATCTCTTTAAAAATCATCTCAGCAAGTTTCACGTGTCTACTTTTAATCCTTTCCGGCACGGGCAAAATCTGTTAGTAAAATAAGAAAATATTGACTGACACCGGAATTCACAAACGATTTTTTTAGATATTTTGAAATCCTTATTTTAAGCCTTTGTTGCAAAAGCAAAATTTTACTAAAATGTTATTGGTGCTGTTTGCAAGTCTGGAATTAAAATTAGGTATCCCAGACCGGGCACAGTGTGCCGGAAAGGGTTAAAAATGTGTCTGAAACTGTATCGGAAATTTTCGAGCTGTTGAAGGGAAGGGAGAAAAATATTTTTTTTCGAATACACCCTTAATTCCTAAATAGATGGACTTCTAGGAATCTTCTTGAAATAGGCAGACTCCGAAATTCCCAATTCCTGAGGAATCGTACTGAAATGGACCAACTTGGAAAATGGGTGGTTACGAGGACTGATATATAAGTTAAAGATTACGTTAGGGTGAATTTTGAAGAGGAAACAAATCATAGACCCCGATATCAAATATTAGATCAATAAAGAAATTTCCTACGCAAAAATAATAAAATAAATCGAAGGTCATTTGACGACAGATTTTGGAGGGGAAAACAATGATTACATTGAAAATCTAATAGACCGCCGCAACAGCCTGATGACCAAAACCAAAGCTACAGTAAAATTTCATGGATAAACTATAGCGATAAATGAAAGGTCAACCAAATGCAAATTTTCAAGAGGAATTATGCTTAATACAATAAGTCATAAAGTCAGGGAATACTTATATTATGGGGATTAGAAATAACTATGCTAATTAATAATGCACACAGATGAATAAAATGAACTCTTAAAAACAAAATGATCTGTCCAAAATATTTAAAAATTAAAGCAAACAATAAGAAATGATATGAATAAAATGAATACGTAAGAAAATAAATTGTTATAAATAATAAATATTAGGGATTGCATGTCGCTTCGAGATCTGTTATCCCTGTTTCCGGATTCGTTCCCTTTTTCGTAAAATAGTTTCGGACGTGTTTTTTTCCCTTGGAACCTTTTTTTTTTTTTAGAAAATCCATCCTATTTTATTGGATTCCTTCCTTTTTATCTCGATGTCGTTCCTTTTTTTCTCGGATTCGTTCCATTTTTATCGGATTCATTCCTTTTATTACGGATTCGTTCCTTTTTTTCTTGAAATCGTCCTTTTTTCTCGAATTCGTTCTTTTTTCTCAAAATCATTCCTTTTTTTACGCATTTGTTCCTTTTTTTACGGATTCGTTCCTTTTTTTCTTGAAATCGCCCTTTTTTCTCGAATTCGTTCCTTTTTTTCTTGAAATTGTCCTTTTTTCTCGAATTTGTTCCTTTTTCTCAAAATCGTTCCTTTTTTACGGATTTGTTCCTTTTTTTCTTGAAATTGTCCTTTTTTCTCGAATTTGTTCCTTTTTCTCAAAATCGTTCATTTTTTACGGATTTGTTCCTTTTTTTCTTGAAATCGTCCTTTTTTCTTGAATTTGTTCCTTTTTCTCAAAATCGTTCCTTTTTTTCAGAACGATTCCAATAGAAACGAGTCCAAAGAACTCGTTCCTTTTGGTGAACGAAACTGGCTCGGTTCCTTAAAAAGAACGATATTGCCCATCTCTACTATACATAGTCAACTTGCATATCAAATTAAAGCTTATAAACTCCTCTTTGAAATGAATGGTCATAAAATATTCTACCTTTGATAGAACTTAAGAAATTCAAAATTAAAAAATGTAAACAAGCCAAAAAGTGATGATTTTTCAAAATTTAAATAATTAACTATATGAAATTTTGATGAAAAAAAAAATTATGAACATATATTCTCATTTATATCATCAGGCAGAAGATTCCTGAGAATGTCATCGAAATCTGAAAGGGTCAGGTTGAATCACCGGTTGATTTGGCATGGAATGACCCAAAATAGTTATTTTTTCTATCTTTTTTTCCTTGGGAAAACATGGATTTTTGAAAATAGAAATTCTGCTGCTGTGATTGCTCTAGACCAAATTAGCAAGATATAGAGCCCCTGGAAAGCCTTTTTAATTGCTTTATGCAGCCAGTGGCCCTAATTATTTTATGTGAACAATGGCCTTTATTGATAATTTTGACAAGAAAATAAATTGTTATAAATAATAAATATAAGGGATTGCATGTCGCTTCGAGATCTGTTATCCCTGTTTCCGGATTCGTTCCCTTTTTCGTAAAATAGTTTCGGACGTGTTTTTTTCCCTTGGAACCTTTTTTTTTTTTAGAAAATCCATCCTATTTTATTGGATTCCTTCCTTTTTATCTCGATGTCGTTCCTTTTTTTCTCGGATTCGTTCCATTTTTATCGGATTCATTCCTTTTATTACGGATTCGTTCCTTTTTTTCTTGAAATCGTCCTTTTTTCTCGAATTCGTTCTTTTTTCTCAAAATCATTCCTTTTTTTACGCATTTGTTCCTTTTTTTACGGATTCGTTCCTTTTTTTCTTGAAATCGCCCTTTTTTCTCGAATTCGTTCCTTTTTTTACGAATTCGTTCCTTTTTTTCTTGAAATTGTCCTTTTTTCTCGAATTTGTTCCTTTTTCTCAAAATCGTTCCTTTTTAACGGATTTGTTCCTTTTTTTTTCTTGAAATTGTCCTTTTTTCTCGAATTTGTTCCTTTTTCTCAAAATCGTTCCTTTTTTACGGATTTGTTCCTTTTTTTCTTGAAATCGTCCTTTTTTCTTGAATTTGTTCCTTTTTCTCAAAATCGTTCCTTTTTTTCAGAACGATTCCAATAGAAACGAGTCCAAAGAACTCGTTCCTTTTGGTGAATGAAACTGGCTCGGTTCCTTAAAAAGAACGATATTGCCCATCTCTACTATACATAGTCAACTTGCATATCAAATTAAAGCTTATAAACTCCTCTTTGAAATGAATGGTCATAAAATATTCTACCTTTGATAGAACTTAAGAAATTAAAAATTAAAAAATGTAAGCAAGCCAAAAAGTGATGATTTTTCAAAATTTAAATAATTAACTATATGAAATTTTGATGAAAAAAAAAATTATGAACATATATTCTCATTTATATCATCAGGCAGAAGATTCCTGAGAATGTCATCGAAATCTGAAAGGGTCAGGTTGAATCACCAGTTGATTTGGCATGGAATGACCCAAAATAGTTATTTTTTCTATCTTTTTTTCCTTGGGAAAACATGGATTTTTGAAAATAGAAATTCTGCTGCTGTGATTGCTCTAGACCAAATTAGCAAGATATAGAGCCCCTGGAAAGCCTTTTTAATTGCTTTATGCAGCCAGTGGCCCTAATTATTTTATGTGAACAATGGCCTTTATTGATAATTTTGACAAGTTTTTTAGATTTTTTTTTTTTTTTTTTTTTTTTTTTTTTTTTTTTTGGTCGTGAGAGAAAAAACTCATGAAATATGTTCACTGATAGCAGGAAATAAATAGTATTTTTCATCATTCAGTCACGGGGAAACATAAAAAAAAAATCGGTAATAATAAGTAAATCAATAATAATAAGAAATAATAAGTAAGAAGGTTGAAAGGATAGAGAAAATTAGAAATTCTTCAATCAATAATGAACAAAAAAAATTTCAGAATCTGTCGATCACTTGTGAAAAAAAAATTACGTATTTTGTCAATTGATCAGCAAAGAAAATTGCAGAAGTCGTCAATTGCTACAAGGAAAATATTGTGACATTCATTAATCAGACATAAGATAAAAATCATGAAATTCATTAATCGATTCAGAAAATATTGTAAAATTTTAATTATAAAAGGAGACAAGTTCAAAAACTTTTCGAACAAAATACAAGAGTACCCTTTTTGAGAATAATGTGCCTCTTTTTAAAAATTCCTACCCAGAGAACCTTTTTTTATATGACTGAAACATATGTTTCAAATGCTAAATCCATATCAAAGCCAAGTGCAGTAACTGCATGCCATATTGTGTTTCCAAATTGCAAAACTTTTCCATTTGAAAATTAACAAAGAATGATTTCCTTAAGTGGAATATTCAAAAGGATGATTATTTTATGAGATTCTTAATAATATAACATGATTTCAGTTTGCCTTGATTATGTATGCCAGCAATGAATTCAGGGGGTGGACTGGTAGGATTATTCCTCCCTATGCATCCAAATACCAGACAGAAAATTTAAGACATTATCATTATTAATAATTCAGAAGTGAAATCCTCCCACAAGAGCTGCAAACATCTTCAGTTGAAAACATCCGATTCCAATACTGATGTATGCTGCATTGGCAAATAATAAACTGATAGGAAATGTCCTCAAAATATTCCTCTTTACTAAAGATAATTATATTTTTCTAGGCAAAAATTCCCTTTTCTATAAATCCACATGTCCCTTTTTTGAAAGAAATGTGAACACTAGGTAGAAAAAACATGAAATTTACTGTTTATTTCACTTGATTCTTACCAAATAAAGGTTTGATTTTAAGTTTGGATATACTGAAGTTTGGCAAAATATTCAGTTTTAGCAAGAATGTGGATAAATCTAGCATTCTGAGAAATTACTGTGGCTCAGATTTAAAAAAATCCTGAAAAAGTTTCCTGCTTTCAAAGATTCCAAAAAAAAATTTAAGGGGGGGGGGGGGGGGGGACTTCATCATTAGGAAGGAGAAAAAAGACTGCAATTATTCTCTGAATAACTGATTGAACAGGAGAAAAGAAAATACCAGTCTTCCCCAAAATAAAATTAACTGACCAGTTGCCCTGGGAACAGAACTAAGCCCAGGCCGGCTCTAGAATCTTTCTTATCTGGGCCACACAATATAATCTATACATTTTATCCTTTCTGAGGAAATAAGAGTTGTTTTTAATATAAACTATTCACCTATAAATGACTATGCTCAACTAACTAAGCTAAAACATTTTATTACTGTGACAAAAATAAAAACCTTAAAAAAAAATTGCTATGAGTGAGTTAAAAATGAAGAAATCTTTTCTAATCTTTTCTTCAAAAAAAAAAACAAAAAAAAATTATGTAAAAAAATTATAACAATCACAAAAATTATATTTAGCTTGTAACAAAATGTCTTTTTTTTTTTTTTTTTTTTGTCATAAATTGAATTATTTCACAATATTTAAAGAAATAAGAAGTAATTTTCAATGTTGTTCTCTTAGGTTACAGCAACTTCCAACAATAAATTGTGAAATAACAGAACTATATTGCCTAGTTAAATTAAACTTGTCAAATGTTTCAATCCTAAAAAATGCAATTTTTGCTTTCTTATGCTAACTTTTTTTTCTTTTTTTATTTCAGAACATATTACACATGCTTTTATGTTTTTTTAAATTGTATGTTGCACAATTTTTTTTTTTTTTTTAGCACCTGTATTTATTTTTCTAAATATGGAAACAGTTTTTGATTTACTGAGCACTGAGATGGATTTAAGGATGGATACGATGTCCACAGAATTCCAGACTTTGGACTTAGTACTGCATAAATTTTCTGTTTTTTATGAAATGGTTAAACAGCTTTTTTTTAGTGTTTTTAATTTATGCCAGCAACGACTTTTCATAAAAAAATAGATATAGCCAAACTAGAATTTAATGTAAAAAATGCATAACAGTCGTGTCACAAACAAATGATGTCAGATGTTACATATGCTTATTGATGTCACGCAAGTGATTTTTAAATCATATTTATATCTGTATTTTTAATGGTGTTTAATTGATTTATTAGTTATTTTGTTGATTAAAATATCAGTTATGTTCTTACATGGTGACAAAATGATACTAAAAAAGAAAAATATTGAAAAAAATTTTACAATGCATAGTTACATACAATGGATCAATTTCAACTCATATTTCAGGGCCATCGCTAAGACTTTTTATTGGTGGGGGAGAAGACCTTAAATTGCCAAGTCAAATTTTCATAATTGCCAACTCGTTTTATAATTTTGCCAAGTTACCATACTTAGAAAATGTAATACAGTTCTTATTTATAAAAAGTTTAATAATATTTCCAATTAAAGTTGTAACTTTTGCAAATTCTATCAAAAATAGAAAATGTACTATAATTTTTATTAAAACTGTCATTAAATTTGCCAAGTGTAACAACATTTGCGAATGTTTGGGGGGGCAGACTCCCCCCCCCCCTTAGCGAGGCCCTTGCATATTATAAACCGGTCGCAGACTATTAGCCGGCAAGACAATTAGCATACAGAAAATAGCCGATAAGTACATTTAGCAGACACGTACATTTAGCCGACAGGACATGTAGCCAAATCGTACATTTAACCGACAGGACATTTAGCCAAAGCGTACATATAGCATACAGGACAGTTAACTGAAACGGACATTTAGCCGACAGACAATTGGACAACAGGCAATTGACTGAATGTAACATTTAGCCAACAGTTCAATAAGCTGACAGGACATTTAACCGACAGGTCAATTAGCCGACAGGACATTTAACCGACAGGTCAATTAGCCAACAAGACGATTAACCATCAGAACATTTAACTGACAGGTCAACAAGCCGACAAGACAATTAGCCATCAGGACATTTAACCGACAGGTCAATAAGCCGGCAAGACGATTAGCCGACAGGACATTTAACCGACAGGTTGTTTTACTTCACGATCATTTGATAAAAAATTATGTTTAAATTCACGATCATTTGACAAAAATATCTGCTTTGTTTTGCGCTCGTTTGACAAAAATTGCTGTTTTATTTTGCGATTTTTTGACCAAAACTGCTGTTGTATTTCAAGACCATTTGATGAAAATCGCTGTTTTATTTTGTGATCATTTCACAAAAATTGCTTTTTTTTTTTTTTTTTTTTAATCATTAGGCGAAAATTGTTTATTTCACAATTGCTACAAAAAATGCAGATTCTTAAAAGTTTAAAAAAAAAAAATCTCTATTTGGTAGAAAAGTGGCCTGCGTTTATGATAGCCGATTATCCACTCTAATCAGGGTTGTTATGATTTTGCCCAGCCCAAAAAACCCACTTGAAAAAATCCAGTGGGTTTTTTCAAAATTTCAACTTTAAATTGCATATATAATGTATTTATATTCAGTGTTCTCGCTGTCGCTCGCCATTGCGCCAAACTGCGACTAAATTCTTCATTTGGCGAATAAACAAACAATTAGATTCGCCAAATTGCTAGTGTTCAATTTTTGTGTTTACTTTCTTTTCGTTTTCGTTTTTCATACATATGCATATATACATATTTTTTAATATATATATTTAATATTTGTAGCTCATAATTGAAATCAGATTAATAACAATCGCTGTCGCAGTTATACAAACTTAGGTTATTTTGGAACATATTGAAAAAAAAGGGGATTCAATGTTTTTTTTTTTTTTTTTTTTTTTTTTTTTGTGCTACACGGCGAATGTATTTTGCTAATACTTTTTTCATTTGGCGAATGTTTTTTATTTTTAATTAGCCAAATTACTAATGTTGGTCAAATGTCAGCGAGAACACTGTTTATATTACATATATAATATATTGTAATATATTTCTTAATATCAGTACACCACTCAAAGTTTATAACCATCACCCCCCACCCCAAAGAAAAGAAATGTCTTAATTATACCATCACAATTTTTAAAAGAAATAATTGTTAGTTAATCTCTGTAGCTTGTGTAAGTAACAAACAAATTTTTTCCCATTAAAAAGATACTTTGATGTGTAATCCGTTCTATGTTATACAATAGAAACTCATAACAAAATACCAAATATGCTTAGAATCCTAATTTAATTATGTAGACATGTTGAATTACTTGGCTTATTCTATTATTTAGTAATAATAAAAAATACTTTATAAATTATCACTAATAATCAATTTATCTATCATAACTTTTTGATTACTGTCACTGATTTATACATAACTGTAATAATCAATTAGTTACTTTAAATTTAGTAATAAGTACATTTTTTTTTTTTTTTCATGCATTCTGAACCACCTCCAATAACCCCCAAACAGGGTTGGCATTTTTTCCGGCAAAAAGGTATTTTTGCCAGGACAGTGGCAAAAACTGGAAAAAACCAGGGAAAAATGGAAAAAAACAGCAAAAATGGAAAAAACCTATTTGTCTTTAATGTGCAATAAAATCTGCATGCTAATAAGGATAGTAATGTTATAAACAATTAAATTTAACGTGTACTATTTAATATTTTAATTTAATTTGCTAATTAATAAATATAAAATATTTTAAATCTTTGAAAAATAAGTAGGATTCAGTCTTCCTTAGGAATTTCAGAACAAAATAAAATTACATACCTAATTATTTTATCTTAAGTCAGGGATATGTTTAGGAAAATTTTAGGTTCTTTAAAAAACCCTTCATAAAATAATTTATATTAAAACAGGACCCTTCACAAAATTCTTTAATCTCAAACAGGGCCCTTCATAAAATTATTTGTCTCTCAAATAGACATTTCACCTTCAAATTGAACTTTTCACAAATTTAATCACTTAAGCACTAGGGATGCACCGAATAGTGATTTTGGCCGAATACCGAATGCCGAATATTCGGTCGACAGGTGAACCGAAAACCGAATATTTGGCTGGCCGAATAGTAATTGTTGGGCCGAATACCGAATATTCGGCCAGCCAAATAGTTAACTATTCGGCCGAATACCGAATATTCGGCTTTCCAAATATTTTTTGTTTCAAAATTTAAGGGTATTAAAATGTTACTTTTTAAAGCAGTTTTACATAATATTTAAAAAAAGAAACTTACATTTTGATAAACAAGAGCTTTTAGTATTGAAAAAAATCTGGTTTGAGTTATTAACAAGCGCAACTATGAAACTTTAATTAATAAAATTTTCTACGAATCAAAACAAACACTTTAAAATCAAATAATGAAAAAATGGCCGAAGAAAATTTTTACAGTCTGATAATTGTCCTTTTTAAATAACTCAAGGCAGATTTTTTTCAATATAAAGTACAAATACTTTCAACTTAATTCTGAATAAAGGTATGTTTGGTTCATAGTTCTTTTCTTATGAATGGTGGTATTTTCTAGGGATGCACCGAATAGTGATTTTGGCCGAATACCGAATGCCGAATATTCGGCCGACAGGTGAACCGAATACCGAATATTCGGCTAGCCGAATAGTAATTGTTGGGCCGAATACGGAATATTCTTTCAGCTGAATAGTTAACTATTCGGCCGAATGCCGAATATTCGGCTTTCCAGATACTTTTTACATTTCAAAATTTAAAGATATTAAAATGTTACTTTTTAAAACAATTTTACATAATATTTAATAAAAGAAACTTACATTTTGATAAACAAGAGCTTTTTATAAGAGCATTTAGTATTGAAAAAAGTCGGCTTGAGTTATTTAAGAAGCGCAATTATGAAACTTTAATTAATAAAATTTTCTACGAATCAAAAACATTTTAAAATCAAATAATTTTTTCAATATAAAGTACAAATACTTTCAACTTAATTCTGAATAAAAGTATGTTTGGCTCATAGTTCTTTTCTTATGAATGGTGGTATTTTCCACCTTTCCCATCATATCATATTTTACAGAAATCAAAGCATGTGAGTTGAAAATTTGTTATTTTATTTATTGTTAATGTAATAAACGAACACACAAGTTTTGACCTAGAGTGAAATGAAATACAATATACTTATGACTCAATAAGTTGATTATGATTGTGGTTTCATGAACAAAAATTGCCTGCTTTGTCTATTACTAATCTCAAAAGTTTTTTTTCTTTTAAAGGACTTTTATTTGGGGAAAAGCAAGAAACAGATTATTTACTAAACCAAATTTAAAAACTTGTATCAGCACATAATTTATTCCTAAGGAGAATCCTAATAAATCCCATTTTAATCCTTCTCATGGTTAATTTTCTTAAGTTATACTTTACGAACAGCAAATAAATAATGTAAAAACATTCTATTTTATTTTAAAATGATTTTGTTTCTAGTTATTTTAAATATAAATTAAAAAATTGACAGTTAAAAGTAGAAATAGTGAAAAGTTTTTAAAAGGTTTTATTAAACATTGGATTCGGCCGAATACTTTGATATTCGGCCATACCGAATATTCGGCAGGCCGAATAGTTTCATATTCGGCCAAACCAAATATTCGGCTCAACCGAATAGTTTAATATTCGGCCTAACCGAATATTCGGTAACATGGCCAAATAGGCCGAATACCGAATAGATACCGAATATTCGGTGCATCCCTAGTATTTTCCACCCTTCTCATCATATCATATTTTACAGAAACCAAAGCATATGAGTTGAAAATATATTATCTTATAGCATAGTCCATGTCAATTCAGGCAGCCAAAGAAAAAATCTTACCTTCATAGTCTCAGAAGTTCTTTGATTGAACATAAGTTAAATTTCAGGAAAAAATAAAATTCCCGTAATTTTTGGTTTTTCCCAAAAAAATTTCTGGACCGAGATACAGGGTGCCAAAGATGGCATCTCAAGCACCTTTTCCCGTTTGCGATTTTCGAAAAAAAGTTTAAAGTGCTCTATCTCTGAAACGATGCAAGATATCTCGTTGCAGTTTATTTTATTTTAAAGATAATATTTTTCTGCTTAAAAAGATATACACTATTTTAAAATATGTATTTAATTATTTTTACAGCAGCCTTCTAAAAAAAATATTTTTTAATTAAAAATAATTTTTTTCTCAAAAATGCCAATCTCAAAAATTTAGATTTTTTTACTGTTAGCCAATATCATTGAGTACTACCTTCACTGTAAAGGAGAACTTCCACTTTTGAGTTTAACAAGTTTTAGAATCATTTCAAGAATTTAGAGAATTTTACAGGAATTGCATGTCAAAAGTTCCAGTAAAAGTCTCTCAATTTTAGTTTATTTGTATCATATGTAGCCTATTACATATCCTAAACAAGTTAGAAATCACACGTCAAACATGGTAAATGAGGTGCATTCATACTATGACTAGTTTTATAAATATTTAGATCTTTGTGCAATAAGTATTACACTCTTGTGAAAACTGGAATGAATACAAAATTTATTATGTTTCTATATATTAAATTCAGTAAAACGGAAGTAATATGAATCCATCTTAAAAAGAACGTAATCACCAGGGCAACCTAGAATCATTACCTATTATGGGATATTTAATTATGTATGATAGAATTTAATAGAATGAACAATCATCTATTAATATCATAGTGATGGGTATATTCATCTATTAATATCATAGTACCTATATTGCACAAACTTTGAACAACAAGCAAGAAGAAATTTCATTTGTCCAACCAAGATCTCTGAAACAATTGCAAAATATTCAGATTCACAATTTATAAAAAGGAATTTTTGTTGCCTGAGTATATTACTGTGAGTGGTGGATTGCAAAAATAAATGATATCAGTTGTTTATGAAATTGTCGATAACTTTATGCTCCCATTTGGATCGGCTGTTGGATATAGATTTTCACCTACAAGACAGCAACATCACCACCAGTGTTCACTTTGTATTCACAGTGTTTTAAGAATTATGGAAGCCCCAGACCCTATTAGTTAAAAAGGAAGGCATCACTAAATATCAAAGGAAGATACAGATACTGTTCAACAAATTATAAAGTCTGTGAATTTCTAATTTCAGTTCTAAGCAAATGTTTTGAAACTTATACATATATTTTGTAAATTTTACTGCTTTTTTTTTTCTTTTGTAAGCTATTTTTAAAGCTGTCAGTTTCTTATACTTATTAAGAAATAAAATCCTATGTCAAACAAGACTAAGATTTTGATTTCCTGAGACCAGTATGTGATTGTCATACAGGAACTGGTAAAATATATGGCAAAATTTTACATGTGTTTCGATAACTTGTCAAAATCAAAAGTGGAAGTTTTCCGAAATAAGGAAGGCAGTAAGTACTCAATGGTATAATCGAACAGAAAAAAATAAAATAAATAATAATAATAATTAAATAAATTTAGGATTGGCATTTTCGATTTTTTTTTAATTAAAAAAAATCAAAAGGCTGCATCAGAAAATATGAATACATTTTTACAAAATTGAATATATCATTTCAAATAAAAAAATATTACCTTAAAAAAAAGCAACAAATGTCGTGAAAAAGGTTGTCAAATGTTATGAAAGTCAAATTAAAACTTAGAAAAAAAGACGCTCATAAATATTTTATTCATCCTGTTAAATCCTATCACGCATAATTAATTCAAACATATCCCATGATAGATAATGATTCTAGGTTGCCCTGATGATACATTCTTTTTAAGAGGGATTCATATTACTTCTGTATTACTGAATTTAATATATAGAAACATAATAAATTTTGTATTCATGCCAGTTTTCACAAGAGTAATACTTATTGCAACAAGATCTAAATATTTATAAAACTAGTCATAGTATGAATGCACCTCATTTACCATGTTTGACATGTGATTTCTAACTTGTTTAGGATATGTAATAGACTACATATGATACGAATAAACAAAAATTGAGACTTTTATTGGAACTTGTGATATGCAGTTCCTGTAAAATTCTCTAAATTCTTGAAATGATTCTAAAACTTGTTAAACTCAAAAGTGGAAGTTCTCCTTTACAGTGAAGATAGTCCTTAATGGTATTGACTAACAGTAAAAAAATCAAAATTTTTGAGATTGGCATTTTTGAGAAAAAAATTATTTTTGATTAAAAAAAAATTTTTTTTGAAGGCTGCTTTAAAAATAATTAAATACATATTTCAAAATGGAGTATATCTTTTTAAGCAGAAAAATATTATCTTTAAAATAAAATAAACTGCAACGAAATATCTTGCATCATTTCAGAGATAGAGCACTTTAAACTTTTTTTCGAAAATCGCAAACGGGAAAAGGTGCTGGAGATGCCATCTTTGGCACCCTGTATCTCGGTCCAGAAATTTTTTTGGGAAAAACCAAAAATTACGGGAATTTTATTTTTTCCTGAATTTTAACATATGTTCAATCAAAGAACTTCTGAGACTATGAAGGTAACCCCCCTGCCTGAATCGACATGGATTCGGCCTTATTTATTGTTAATGTAATAAACGAACACACAAGTTTTGACCTAGAGTAAGATCAAATACAATCAGTGTTCTCGCTGTCGCTCGCCATTGCGGCAAATTGCGACTAAATTCTTCATTTGGCGAGTAAACAAGCGATTAGATTCGCCAAATTGCTAGTGCTCATTTTCTATGGGTTTTTTTTTGTTTTTCATACATATTCATATATATATTTAATATATACATATTTTTAATATTTGTAAACGGATAGTTGAAATAGATTAATAACAATCGCTATCGCAGTTATAAAAACTTAGATTATTTTGGAACATATTGAAAAAAAGGGAATACTTTAAAAAATTAAAGGCTTTTTTTTTCCTTTTTTTTCTGCTACACGGCGAATCTATTTTGCTAATACTTTTTTCATTTGGCGAATGTTTTTTTTATTTTTAATTAGCCAAATTACTAACGTTCGCCAAATGTCAGCGAGAACACTGAATATAATGTACTTATGACTCAATAAGTTGATTATGATTATGGTTTCATGAACAAAATTTGTCTGCTTTGATAGCTATTACTAATCTCAAAAGTTTTTTTTTTTTTTCTTTTAAAGAACTTTTATTTGGGGAAAGCAAGAAACAGATTATTTACTAAACAAAATTTAGAAACTTGTATCAGCACATAATTTATTCCTAAGGAGAATCCAAATAATTCACCATTTTAATCCTTCTCATGGTTAATTTTCTTAAGTTATACTTTACAAACAGCAAATAAATAATGTAAAAACATTCTATTTTATTTAAAAATGATTTTGTTTCTAAATATTTTAAATATAAATTAAAAAATTGACAGTTAAAAGTAGAAATAGTAAAAAGTTTTTAAAAGGTTTTATTAAGTATTGGATTCGGCCGAATACTTTGATATTCGGCCATACCGAATATTCAGCAGGCCGAATAGTTTCATATTCGGCTCAACCGAATAGTTTAATATTCGGCTCAACCGAATAGTTTCATATTCGGCTCAACCGAATAGTTTAATATTCGGTAACATGGCCGAATACCGAATATTCGGTGCATCCCTATTAAGCACACCTGTCCAGAAAATAGTGCTGCTATTGAAAGATTTTCTTCAAGTTTTTCATTTGTGCAAACTAAGATTCGAAATAAACTATCAACAGATACTCTTTCAAAACTTTACTGTTATGCCATGCTAAAGCAGCAAAATTTAGGATGTGAGGAAGATATTGCTGAAATATTTGAAATTTAATAGTTTTCTGCTTTAAATATAATTTTATATTAAATTAAATTTAGGTTACTATAACTGTTTCTTCGAATTTCTAACATATATAAACTATAAACATAAATTCTTTACTTAGTCTCAACAGTTCTATTATATGAATTATTAATAATTGTATAAACATGAATAAATGAAGTTTCTATTTATTTATATAAAATTGGTATTTTTTTCATTTATAACCTTGTTATAAAAATTAGTATTCTGTCATAAAATGCATAATTATACTTATTTAACTTAAAAGTTAAAATAAGAATAATAATTGATTTTTTTATTAAATATGCAGTTTTTTTCTTTCGTGAAATATTTTATCTCTTTTTGGGAAAAAAAAATTAAATGGACAGCCTATTTTTGCCAGGATGGTTTTTACCAGGTTTTTTCCGCAGTTATTTCCACCTTCGGCAAAAACTTGCCAACCCTGCCCCCAAAAACCTGAAAAAACCCGAAAAACCCCCAAAAAAACACAGCGAGTTGGGTTTTTTCTGAAAAAACCCGGGTATTTAACAACCCTGACTCTAATGATATGGATCTGAGGAGTATAGCCTCCATGGAGAATTTTTCTAAGGGATTATAACCTGTTATAGTTTTTTTTATGGAACGGAAAGTGATATACGGGATAATGGAAAAGTATCCACTTTTAATATATACTATATATTTAATGTTTTACTGTAAGTATACTATTTTATCATGTTTCAAATTCCATTTTATCATGTTAATATTTCATGTCATATTTTTACATTTACACTGGATTTTTACAAAAGTACATATTTACCAACAATCAAAGAAAAAAAAAGAAATATTTAATTTAAATCATGATTTAATTGGTAATTTAAATCAATTAATTAAAATTGCTGACATCCTACCAGATACCCAGCTGAAAATTCAGTATCTGGAATCCCAGTATCAGAAAATTGTGACTGAGTCTGCGACAGAAATGCAGTGGGATGAAAATTGTCTGCGGGAGTAATGTGATATAATTTTCGGTTAGCTAAACGCCATACATACATGTATATGGCTGATTCTCAAAATATGGACAATTTATGTCTTTCGGCATACAAAAAAAAATTGGGAGGTTTTCTGTAATGTTTTTATATTTAGATATGTTTGTCTTAATATTATTCATTATTTGCACTCAAGAATTACTCACTTTTTAGTTAAAAACACCTTAAAATAACAGAATAAATGTTCAAAATGTCATTAGCATGGATGTCCACAGCAGCTGTGCCTTGTATATACTAGCTTTTAAAGAGTTAATATCATGTTTATAAAATAAAACAAATGTTATTCTTTCTTTAAATTAATCAAGGAGAGGATTTATCCAATAAATTTCTTTTTAAAAATAAAATTATAGTATATAAAAAAAATTAAAGTTTGTCCTCCATATTCTATTTTCAAAACAAGGTCATACTATAACAGCTGGTAAATAATCAAAATTTCATTTTCACATTTGACAATAGTTTGAAAATATAAAGTTTCTCCATGGCAACAAGTAGCCATTTTATCCCAGCCTGAAAATAGAAGCATGTATTGTATTTTAAAAATAGAAGTTGAATATTAGGGGCGTACATCAATTGTATGTCATTAGAATGGATAATAATTTTCATGTTTATTTTATAATTAAAATTTTTATTTTACTTATTTGCATAAGACTTTTGTGTTTTAAAAAGCCCCAGAAAGGACTATTGCATTGTGATTATATTATGGCTCATAATCTTATTTAAATTAAAATTTGTCATTAGCATGGACAAACAGGGTTGGCAGGATTTAAATCAGTTGATTTAAATCAAGATTTAAATCTAGATTTAAATCAGCTGATTTTTTTAAAAAAATCATTTGATTTAAATCAAAATTTTTTTTAATGTTGGAAATTAGTCTGTAGAGAAATAAGAAGTAGATGTAAATAAGTAGCAGGTGTTTTTCTGGTATTTCCAGGATTGCTATCTGAAAGAATGTGGCATATGCAGGTTAAGTCCAGGTGCCCCCCCCCCCTTCAATCCTTTAATTCTTTGTTCTTTTGTAATAAACTTTAGATGATGAGGTGAATCTCTCCGGGCGAATCACAGAAACACTTTATAAACCATATTTTGTTTTTCAATCTTTGCAACTAACTGATTTGAATCTTTTTGGTTTCACTAGTTAATAATTAAACAAATTCATTAATGTTCATTAAAAAAATTCACCTTAAAATAGGATACTACGTGCAAGGAACAAGTTTTAAAACATGCCATATTACACTGTCAAATTTCAATCAAAGCTAACGAATTTTTAAAAAGCATTCTGAAACCAAAATAACTACTAAATACCCCACCAAATCGTAAAGTTATTGCTGGAACTTTATTGGAAAAAATATACAATGATGAGAGCAAAAAATGCATAGATGTTTTAACCCTTTCCGGCGCACTACTCTTTAAAGTTGGAATTTCAAGAAAAAAATTATTAGGCAATCTATTTAGGCCTAGTGGAGTACACAGGTATTGTTTTGTAAAGATTGCACTAACCATTTTAATCATACAGCTGTTGCCCAAATGGTAACCTCCCATAAGTAAAGCATTGATAAGCGCATTGAGTAGAGCATTGCTGTGAAGCGCGTATTACAGTAAAACATTTTACCTATTATTTAAAAACAGTAGAGTTGAGATCTCTGTGGTGCTGCCATCTAGAACTCATAAGAAAGATTTAAAGTAGCCTTTAGAGTAGTTTTTGAAATATTCACAGAGTTTTTGTGTCTCTAAACAGGAAAAACTTTAGGTGTTGCCAACCCGGCAACACTGCGGATTAAGGGGTTAAGTGGCGAAATTGTGTGTATGACATTTGATGGATGGTCAAACATACAAAATGAACCAATCGTATGTGCATGTGTGGTAAATAGAGGTAAAGTCTACTAAGTTGACACAATCGATACATCAGGATCTTCACACACAGGTAAATATTTGACTGAACTTGTGACTAAAATGATTCCTTTAAAAGAAAACAAATTTTAATGCAAAGTTTGTAGTTTTGTCTCTGATAATGCTGCCAACATAGCTAAAATGCGAAATGAATTAGAAGAGAAAGGTTTTAATAATGTTTTAAATGCTCTGTTTTAAATCAAAATGAAATTTCACTTAGTGTAGAGGAAAATAATGAAGGTTTGGCATTCATTAAAGAAAATTGTCCAAATCTTCTCACTACTGTAGCACATTTTCAAGCAAAAAATGACCCATTCGAAAAATTACCATTGCTTGAGAAAAAAGTTTTAGATACTATGACAAATTATGATTGGTGGAAGTTCTTTTATGTAATGAGAGGTAAAGAGAGAATAAGCGAAATTGAAATTGAATTTAGTTACAAAATAACAACAGTCATGGCTTCATCTGCTAGAATAGAAAGACAATTTTCTTTTTTTAGACTAGTTCATTCAAGCCTTCGTAATAAATAAGGAGTGGACAAAGCTTCTAAAATGGTGTTTTTCTTCAAACTATTAAATCCCTGATTTATTTCTATTTGCTTAAAAAATATTAAATTAATTGTAATTTTTATCCTTTAAAGCTTGCATTAAATGAATATTTAATTTGTTTTTAAGATTTTACCATTTTCTATTCATTTACAACATTTTTCAGTTTATTTCTTATTTAGTGTGCACAATTCAATTAAAAAATAATAGAATGGCTTTAGATTAAAGCCTAGTTGTTTATTTTTTAGTACCAATCAATAACTAGAATGTAGTATTTTCTTAACTATATAATTATTACTTACATTATTTTTATAAATTATAAACATTATTTATTCTTTTTTAGTTATTTATTATAAAAAACTGCTCCATGTATACTGTAAAAACATAAAAACACAATTAAAAATAGAATTATAAAAAAATCAAATAAATCCGATTTAAATCAAAAAAATCTGATTTAAATCAAATCCGATTTTTTTTATTTTTTTCCAACCCTGTGGACAAATATCAGTGTCATTAGCATGGTTTTTCTGTCCATGCTAAAGACTCCTACGTGCATAAATGTAACCATTGCTTATATTGTATCTTTTACAAAGTTTAATTTTACATATAAATTTAGGTATTACATTTATTATCCCTAAAATATGCATTAAATCTGCCAGAAAATCACTAAGACAGATTCTTATATTATTAGTGTCAGAATGTTGATCATGTAAACAAAGTTTGCTCTTTGGTAATGTTTTTATTCTCCTTATATGTATATATGTAAAAATGGAAACTATTTGCTGAAAAAGAAGCTAATAAATATAGCAAAAAATATTTAAACAGGAAGAAAATAAAAA
The DNA here is from genome assembly GCA_964019185.1 of Maratus speculifer. Lineage (NCBI taxonomy): Eukaryota > Metazoa > Arthropoda > Arachnida > Araneae > Salticidae > Maratus > Maratus speculifer. The sequence continues at coordinate 79,790,641 of OZ025295.1, forward strand.
TTTCTTAATATATTTATTCCATGCAATTTGTTTTGTCATTAGCATGGCTCAAAAATACTAATTATTTTTTTTAAGTTTTTTAAATATTTAGCTCTGCTGACTACATGTAAAGTATACCTAATACTATATTAACAACACCTATTTTTTTCAGAAATTTTGCTAACAGTAATTTTTTTAAGATTTCACTTTTGAAATTGTCCCCTATTTTGAGAATCACCCATATAGACATACATATAACAGTGGCACCTGATTAACCAAAACGTATCCCTTTTAGTCCGAGTGCTACGCGACAAAAATAAGGTGAAAACTGCAAATCGTGATAAGAATATACCACTTGGTGAGTATGTACTTTATGATAATACAATAGATATTAGAGGGGGAGGCATCTCGTAAAGTCGTCGGAATTCAAGATGGCGGCCGTTATTCAAAATGGCGTCTTTTTCTGAATTCTGTTAATACGCGTAATATAAATGTGCATTTCACGTCGATTTCGATATTTTTAAAGTATAATTTTCGTTTTTAACTCTTTTCCAACATTATATAAAAGAGTGTAAGAATTTGATTTATCTGTCCGTTTGTCCGCCTGTCCTTCCATGCTCTAGCTCACTTAAATGTAATCAGATTGTCGGGCAAATTTTATATGTTGCATAAAGTTTGTAATAACATGTTCGGAGTAAAATATAAAGTGTATAGCTTTTATAGTCCATTTACAGGGTGCTAAAAAAATGACATTGCAATATTGTGTATGCGACGAAATCGTTTGCAATGTGTTTTAATGATGTTATACTCTTTAAAACTCATTCAAATCGATCTTCATTACAATGTTAATACTGCAATGAACTACCAAATACTTACTAAATAATAAGGTGTGCAAATTTATCGTTTATTAAAAGTGACACACTAAAACAAGAAAATATGCGTTTGTAATTTGTATGTAAATTTTATAAAGATCACGATCTAATTCAAGTATCATTAGTGGAGGTGCTAGGAGGGACAAAACTTCATTTTGTGATAAGGATATCCCGAATAGTGAATATCTATCGTATATTAAAAAATACATATAAAAATTTGAGGCATCGTATAAATTTATAGAAATTCAAAATGGCGACTATTATCTAAAATCTTTCGCAGTTTTATTCCTCGGCATCTTACAAGCCTATTTCTGATGTTTAATTTCCACTTTTTATAACTCAAAAAATTATCTTTATAATAATAGAAATGTACCTAAAATGAAAATTGGACAATTATTAAAATATTTTTTGTCATTTACAGTAGAAAAATTAAAGGAATATATAAATAATAAAAATACTATTTTATCAACAAATTACTTATACAATATATTAAAAAATTAATGTTACATATAAAGCTGTAGAATATAGAAACTTCACTTGGTATAATCATATTTTTCACATTCGTTTTTGGAATTGCAAAATAATGTGCAAGAAAGTCCAACTTTTCTACAGACACATTCATTTTTACATATTTTACATTTACATTTTATTAATTCTTCATAAGAGTCTGAAATCTCTGGCAACTCCAACCATTATTTTTTCAATGATAAATTATCCAACCACCATTCCCATTTGTTTGGAGAGGGTAGACGTATTTCTCGCTAATCTGCTTGTCCCCAAATGTGTCCAAGTTGGAAAGCACTGCGTAAAATATGTTATTGAATTGCACCCTTGGTTGGCGGATGATGTTCAAAAGAACAATTTTTTGCCATAAACTATTCTTATCTTGCATTATCGACACTTATGCTATTGCTTGTTGAACAGTACAACAATACTACGAAATTTTCTAAAAGATTTAAAAGATTTTCAGGAATGGAAGTTTGTGGTTTTGATAGGTATGAAAATGCTGCAGTAGTTTCTTTAAATGGAATCCATGTTTTCCTATTTGACTTTTTTGTCTTACCTGTGAAACCCGGATTACTGTCGCATTCCATGAAAGCATGCAATTCTACTAAAGCCTTTTCTCGTCCAATTGCTGCAGCTATGGTATGAGCAGGAATAAATTTGTATTTTTCCCTTTTACAAATGCAACTCAAATATTTTCTAGGAATTTATCTGAAATGATAAAAAAATATGCAATCGCTAAAACTAATACATCAGTGTATATGGAGCGTATGACAATATTTTTCAATCCTTTTTCAACCATGTCTTTAAAATGCAGTATTATTCTTTAATCAGCTTCTTCGTGACCACGGCAAGTCATTCCAATTAAGGAATTTACAGCAGTAAATTTAACCTCTTCCAGATTTAACTTCTTCTCCTGAAGTGGTTATATTAAAGCTTGTGTATTTTTATGGTATTTATAGCTGGCGTCCCAAGTTGATTAAAAAGCTCGTCTTTATTATTTGCAAACTTTTGAGAAATCTACCATGTGGTTGCACTTGTCATCTGGTCCCTGCGCCCCTCTTCTGTCTTGTTTCTCTTTTAAAACTTGGTGTAATATATCTATCCCAAATCTATTCTTTGACATATAAAACTCTCAATGTCGTTACGTAAGCGAGGATAAAATGTGTTAATGTAGTAATCATTAAATGTGTTTGAAGTTTGTTGAGGCTTTAAAATGTTAGTAAGAACTGGCTCAACATATATTAAAGCATCACATGTTCCTGGAAAAACTTTGCCATTTTCCAAACAGTTTCCTCTAAAATATGTGGTAAATCACTCTTATGGCTAGGTCTAAATTCCCTGTTACTAGAAAATGCAGATAGAAAGGGTTGATTTTCATATTTGAAAAAAAATTGCAAGTCTAACTGACGATTCTGTATAACATTTTAAAGCCTGGAAAACAACTGGACATCTGTTTTTAAAACCTTCAAGACTGTATTTTTATTGTTTATGTTTTTCGCCGGAGTACTAAACACTGGAATTTTTTTTAAAAGGTTGAAATATTGATGAAAATTGATTTACTAGGCGCTCCTTAATGAATCTGTGGAAATGGTCAATACCAGTTGACTCAGCTGAATAAATTGATTCATTAATATCCTTATGAACAATAACTCTGCTTTCGATTACAAGCAAGTCTTCACTATCTTCTAAAAATGGGTTCCCTAATTCCTTTAGTACGCTATAGAGTGCTTGAACCTTAGCACTCTATAGAAAAATTTAATTTGAAAAAAAGTGATATTGTTCATGATGGTATCGATTTCTGTCTTGGGGTTTGCTTGAATGTTAGACTCAAACTCTTGTATGAAATTACAGATTTCTGATCCAGATACCATACAACGTATAAATGTCGATGGATCCTGCAATACTGCACCTCTTTCTCCTCTGAGAACAGCATTTTTTGTTCATGCGCTTGATATATGCCCAGCCCATAGCTAAGAAGAGTTTGTTTGATTTTCTTATCACAAAATGTCTCGATAAAAATGCACTAAGTACGTCTGGTAAATTAATATCTGCATCAAGCAGATCTTTTAGATGGATTGGTAGTTAACGTACATAATTAGGGTGATCAGAAAGAAATGAGTCTGCGAGAAGAGTTAGGAATCGAAACAAAAATAAAGGAAAATAAATTCAAATTGAAATTTTGGATCATTTTTGATTCATCTCATTTTGGTTGGTGATTAATCATCGTAATTACAATGTGCATTTATAAGCTGCATTTCAAACAAAAAAATAATCATATGACATTTTGCAATTCGTTCCTACTTGGCAAAGTTTAAAAAAGCATATTATAAATTGAAAAGCACATACACAACATTATGATTATAGACAGCACTGTAAACGTATTTTTTTTTGAAAACTTGTAAATGAACTATAAATTCTACGCTCACCATACTGTACAGAAAGTATCTCGTACTGCACTTCAGAGATATCTTTTAATTTCAATATGTTTCAAGCAGTTTAACATCATTAAAACACTGTAAAAAGTATTTTCGCCAATAGACCAATATGTAAGAGAATTGTTTTGAGTGTGCCTGTAAACAAACTATAAATTCTACACTCTTATTTTCGATGTAGAACATTTTGCAGTATACCACTTCTTTAAATTACATATAGAGATAGCACATATATAAATTACACGGAAATCCGAGTAAATTTAAGCAAAAAAAGAGTAGGGCCAGACTGATGGCTAGACAACTCATAAATACTTTGAGTGCCCTGTAAATGGACCATAAAAGCTATACGCTTTGTTTTTTACTCTGAACATGTTATTATAAACTTCATATAACATATAAAATTTTCATGGCAATCTGAGTATATTTAAGCGAGCTAGAGCATGGAAGGACAGGCGGACAGACAGACAGATAAACCGAATTCATACACTTTTAAATAATGTTGGAAGGTGTCAAAAACGAAAATTTGACTTTAAAAACATCGAAATCGACTTGAAATGCACATTTATATTACGCATATTAAGAAAATTAAAAAAATGACGCAATTTTGAATAACGGCAGCCATCTTGGATTCCGTCGACTTTACGAGATGCCTCCCCCTCTAATATTCATTGTATTGTCATAAAGTATATACTCACCAAGCGGTATATTCTTATCACGATTTGCAGTTTTCTGATGTGTAGCACCCGGACTATTTTGTACATAATAAATAGGGCTCTTACTGATTAATATTATAAAATGGAACTGTATTTTAACTATAGTAAACCTAAATAAGTAAAAAACAAAATTAATATTTTTTGAAGAATTAGATAGTAATGATATCTAAAGTGGCTCTTTATGTCTGAGTTTATAGCTCAACTTATTTAAAATTAAAGTTAGTGATGAGATGAAGAAAACAATTACAATTCCATTGAACAGAATATGCTGTAAGATTGCTTCCTTAAATTTTCAAAACAATTTTTTAGATGTTAAATCAATATTATAATAAAATGTTAAATTGTGCTAAAAAATTTTTAAAAATTGGACAAAAATAATTTAAAATATCAAAATCTAAAAATTATTCTAGAAAGACTGCACAGAAAATTTAAAGTCCCTATTTTTTTTACTATAAAGTATATATGTGTTATATTTTTATAGCAGTGATACTTTGAAATACAAAGTAAGTAAATATTATGAAAAAGAAATAGAAAATTCTGAATGAAAATTTTTTAAATACACTGGATGTGTATCTAAAATTTTGTTAAAATTGGCAGTGCTAATTTATGGACAAAAAACAAATTTTGGTGTAGAAAAATCTATTTTCGGAACAGCAAAATCGTTTTTAGAGAAAGGAAAGAGAAATTTTTGAAGCAGCAAAATACACTCATAACTTTTTTTCGCTCTTTTAACGAAATTTGAGTTTTTATCCGAAATTTACCCTTTTTTTTAACGATTTTATGAAGTAATTTGTTTTTTCGAGATCGTTTGACGAAATTTATAGTTTTTCACAATTTATTTTAACAAAATTTACCTTTTTTCCCGTGACTTTTAGACATAATCTGTCGTTTTCCTGCGATTTTTTAACGAAATTTAACATTTTTTTCTCGATTTTTTGGCGAGATCTGTCATTTCTTTGTGATAATTTTGATGCAATTAGTCGTTTTTTTTGCGATCTTTTGTCGAAAGTTACCGTTAATTTACGATTTTATGATGTAATTTGCATTTTTTCACGATCTTATGACGTAATTTGCATTTTTTCACGATCTTATGATGTAATTTGCATTTTTTCACGATCTTATGACGAAATTTATAGTTTTTCCACTAGGGATGCAACGGATATCCGGTCAATATCCGATATCCGGCATATCCGGCTGATTTTGCAATATCCGAAATATCATCGGATATCCGAATCACAGTCACCAGATATCCGACTTCTCTATCGGATATCCGGTAGAATGCAACAAACCAAATATATATTAATAACAGTAATCGTTTGATCCCAAACAATGCGAAAAACTTTTGTTTATAATGCAAAAGATGACATATTATTATAAGTTCCCTATCGATGAATAAAAGGTAATTCTCAAAAGTTTAAAGAATTGCCAGCTTTCCAACTATTTATATTTAAACTCTGATCAAGTTTAAAAATTTACCTTTACATCTTTTAGAAAATTTTATCTACTTTCAGATTGTAAAACAAAATTTGAAGTCAAAACAGCAAATAAAGCTTTTGTGCAAAAATGTATAAAGATAAAAAACCAACATTGAGAAATGCACAAATAATGCATGAAAAGAATAGAAAACAGCCGTTTCGAATCTACTGTCGAGATTCTTCATCAGTATAAGACTCAGCGTGCTAGAAAAAGCTAAGCTAAGCAAAGCGACAGGAAAGCACAGTCTTATATACCTATTACGGGAGCGAATGGTAATAGATTCGAAACAGCTGTTTGCTACCTTATATGCATTTCTAAACGTTGATTTTCTATCCTCATAAAATTTGAAGTTGTTTATTAAACTGTGATTTTACTAATTTTCTTTCTTTCTTTTAATTTAAACAATGGGTTGATTGGTTTTTAAGTTACACAACTAAACAAACCTATTTTTAATTTCTTCTATCTTTCAAAAAAGAAATTATTCTAATAAATTTTTTTGACGAATTTGCGTGTTTTAGGAATCAAATATCCCCAAAAACATGTTTATTCAAAACATCTGTCTGTCCCAGTGTCGACATCATACTATAAAAAAATGTATGAAGTTATGCATAGAATAATCCAAATATTTTGTGCATATTTTTGACTGTAACCAGCAGATTCTTCTTCAATATGGAAACATTTCGCTGTAAGGCAGTGCTGTAATCGCAATTTTTGTGCCATTTTCATTGTTCTACCATCAAATACTGTATGAAGGTATGCATAGAATTGAACCAAATTTCTTTGGATACATTTCTGGGAATGACTGTCTGGTCTTCCTTCAATTTGAAAATAGTTTGCCTAAAGATGGTACTGTAATAATGATTTTTGTAAAATTATTTTGATTTTTCATAATCCTTACAGAGAATTGGTGGTTCGTGCAGCGATGCAAACTTCGTATCTTTCTAAAACTGGCTATTCACAAACAACTGATGTATAGCAGAACAGGAAAGAATATTGATTTTAATAAATATCATGATCGAGATTGACTCATTCTTAATCTAATTAACTGACTGCAGCAAAAATTCTAGATGAAAATAAAAGTTGGTATAGTACTGAACTAACAATATTGAAGTAGTATTAATACAGTTGACTCTCTCTACAACGAAACTCTATCCAGCGAATTTCTCTATTTAATGAATTTTTTGTAGGAACGGTCAATTTTTTTTCATGATTACATTAAAAATAATCTACATGTAGGGAAATATATATCTTCATTTAACGAATTTTTTCAAAAAAGTTCTTTTATATGTTCTGAAAACGCTTCAAATTATTTATAGAGTAAATTTTTTTCATTCATTTCTCGTTTATACGTCATAGCTACATAGCATCCTCTACCTTATTCCCTTATGTCCAAAAAAAGGCATTCAACCCCCCCCCCCCCCCCCAAAAAAAAAAAAAAAAAAACATTTTTGCATGGTTGTACTTGATTTTGTTTTAGCCAAGGTGAGATTGCGTTCTTCGAAAAGAGTAAAACATTTGCTTGCTATTGGAACGATTTGTAATAATCACAAAGCATCCTAAAAGATAAAACTATTCCATTGTCGTCTTGAAAATGGTGTTTATTTCTTGGTTTGGATAGTAAGTCAGCAATAAGGAAGGGGTGGGGGGGGGGGGGAAGCAATTGCAGAAAAGGTTGTTTTTTTCAGCAAGTTTTCATCTACCTAAACTAACTCTCATTAATTTTAGAGTTTAGAGTTTATGTTTGTTGTTTGTGGCGACTTGGAACAGTTTTTGTTGTGAGAGATCATTTGAATGAAGAATTGTTACTAAACGTCACCTATGCTGGTGTTATCTTCTACTGCATCTGCATAAAAACTCCTTTGGGATAAGCATAACGCTTTCTTATAAAGTACAAAATTTTTTGCTGTTTTCTATTCAACGAATTTTTTGACTGAACGATGGATTTCGTTTATAGAGACTCGACTGTATTTGTAAATATTTTTTGAAACATTCAGATATATGGAATAGAAGAGTTTTGGGATTGGTGCATCCAACTAGTTATTTTCATAATTTCATTATAAATATTTAAAAGTTTTTTGTGCTTATAAATTTGAAAGTGATTTAACTTAAAGTAAAATTAAATGTAGCTTAAGATAAAACAGTATTAAATAATTAAAACATGAAAAAAATCATTAAATAAACCTATGTTTGGAAATAACTCTTCAACCATTGGTATATTCGTAAGCTTTTTTATGATTACATTATAAATGGAAGCTATGCATTTCTTTGTGAAATTACTTTACAATTATAAAATAAACATATTGATAAATGTGTAAAATTTGTTCTATAAATTATCTGCATTTCATTGTACAAATTATTAGCAATTATCAGCATTTCATTGTAATTATTAGCCATTATCAGCATTTCATTGACAAATAAGCAGAATATTTAAAGGTTTGAAGTACATTTTTTATTCAATATTATTAATATACACATACAGGGCTAGAACTTTGGCATGGGATGGCTGGATTCATGCCTTAAAATATCTTATGGCCAAGACATTCCTGTTTCCAAAAAAAAAAAAAAAAATCCCTTTTTGAATTTTTTTTTCTTTTGTTAAATGGCGATCAAATCTCAGGACTGACTGACTGTTTTTATGATATTTTCCGCTATCAATTGGCAAATCTCACAATTTTCTCTTACGGCAATTATACAAAATTCATGATTGGTTTTTTGCATTTGATTGAAAAACTTTGTAATTTTTCTCACAAGTTTCTCGCTTGCTTGCCTCACAAACTTTTGCAACTTTTTTCTCGAGACCGATTGGCAAATTTTACAATTTTTTTCTCTCAACTGAATGACAAATTTAGCTATTTTATTCTGCGACTGATTGGAAAATTTTCCTTTTTGTTTTAGAGACATTCTGCTGAAATTAATAATTATTTTCCTGCGTCCAGCTGAAAAAATTGTGTTTTTTCTCTGTTACCTGCTGATGATTTTCATGATATTTGCTTGTGACAGGCTAACAAATTTCACACTATTTTACTGTAATGACTGATGAATTTCACTATATTTTTCCACTGTCCAAGTTTCCTCAAACTTCAAATTTTTTCAGACCGATTGACTATTTTTAAAAATTTATTTTTGCCATGGTGGACAAAATCAGCGATATTTTTTCTATGGCCGATTTCCGTATTTTGTGAATTTCTTCTTCTAATTTATTTTGTCTTTTTTGCCGAAACAAGGAATTTCTACAAGGGCAGTAATGGTCACTAGAGTCTGAGCTCTATCTAATTAGCCTGGAATCAGCACTAAACAAAATGAGATTAGATCTTGTGTTGCACATTGGGGAAAAAAAAACATGTTTCTTTTTTACAATTAATGGTTTAGTATTAGATTTTTTTTCATTTTTTGAAATCATCGCACATTTTGTAATCAATGGGCTTGATAATCATACTTCTTTTTTCATTTAAAAGATGATCTTTCATACGATGTTTCTGTTTGGATTTGTTTTTTTTTCCATATCTGATAATTTGCATCTGCCCATTTTGTAACTTTTTATTTTCTTCTTTATTAAAAATGACATTTTGATTTCCTATTCAAATAAAAATTCTTCTAAATTTAAAGAATTTTGTTAAAAAAAAATAATAAATGAATGAATAAAATGAGGACATCCATTGTCCAAAGCAAGATGTTTAAATGTTTCCCATTGAGTTTATGAAAATCAGTAAAAACATTATATTTTTCTGATGATCAAAACATGACTCATGTAATAAGAGTCACATACTACATACGTCATGGATTTCCTGGACCAATAATAAACAAAATAAAATGCAGACACCACAAGGTCCATTCTCAACCGATAACATCAACTGCTTTCCAAATGATTGAAAAAAAAAAAAAAAAAAAAATGGCAAACTTTAAGGAAACACATTTAGAAACAATAAATAGTTTATGTGCATAGTTCACAGAAATTAGGACATGACCTTTTTTAATAAACCATTTCTCATGGAATAGAGGAAACCTACTGATTATGTCCTTTTCAGAATTTCATTTGGGTTAATACTCCGTTGGATAGAAGAACATAATTCAATTAGCTAAAATGCCAGAAATTACAGTATTGACGATAATTCCACTAAGTGGTATACAATCACCGCAGGATATTGACAATATAATCATCTAAATGCATTATTCTTGCAAGTAAATTAAAAATGAATGCCCATCAGATTTTACAAAATTAAAAAAAAATAAAAATAAAAATAAAAAAGTGTTACTTACAAAAGATTCTAAACCACACAAAATCGAATAAAATCTAAATTAAAATATTCATTTAGCAACTCAATTATTCATTGTCCATAACACTGAGTGAAAATTGAAAAATAGATATGATATATATAAGGCTTGATTCGTTTCGTTTGTTTTAATTAAAATAGACATTTTGGATAATTATCTTGAGTTGTTGATTTAAATTATTTCAATGGAATTTTGTCATGCTGGTATAAATTAAATATTTAAATGGCATGTAAAAAAGTTTTTTTTTTTTTAATTTCTTCCTTCTCATATAGTTTAACTCCCCTGCATTTACAAATGTTATGAGGAAAACTCTCTCTGCCTGGGAAAACCTGAATTTCAAGCCCTGATAGTCAAAGATATATAGTTTCTGTAAATTATATTCCAATACGTTTAAAAGTTGTAATGGTGTGTGAAACACGTTTGCAATTTATTATTTGAGATGGTATTGCATAAAGAAATAAACAAACATTCACCATTACTAAAAACAAATTTAGTACCGGATATCCGATCGGATATCCGGCCGGATATCCGAATCCGGCAGGCAAATCGGATATCAGATATCCGATATCCGGCAAAATCAATATCCGTTGCATCCCTATTTTCCACTATTTTTTAAACTAAATTTACCTTTCTCCTTGACTCTTTAACATAACCTGTCGTTTTTCTGCGATATTTTAACGAAATGTATAGTTTTTTACCGATTTTTGACAAAATCTGTCGTTTTTTTGTAATTTTTTGATGAAATCTGACTTTTTTCGTGATATTTAACATTTTTCTCAACTTATTGACGAAATCTGCTGTTTTTTCGTGACTTAGTGGCGAAATCTGCCGTTTTTTCGCGATTTTTTTTGGCGAAATTTCGTTTTATTTCACGATTTTTTGACAAAATTTGTCTTATTTTGCGATCTTTTAACAAACCTTGTTGATTTTGCGATTTTTCACGAAATATTTCGTTTTTTTTTTCGCGATCTTATAACGAAATTTACCATTTTTTCATGATTTTTGACAAAATTTGCTGTTTTTTCGCGATCTTTTGTCAAAATACGCCATTTTTGGCAATCTTTTGATGAAATTTGTCATTTTTTTCTTGCAATCTTTGAATGAAATTTGCCGTTTTTCCGCGTTTTATTCATGTATATGTTTATATATATACATGATATTTATTCATGTATATATATATATATACAATACAGTAGACTCCCTCAAATCTGCACAGCTTGGGACCAGAGATTTTGCGGATTTTAGAATTTTGCCGATTTCTGGTCATTGCTTTGTTTACATTTTTTAAACAGTAATTTGAATGCAATTAATAATCCAATTGAAATTATAATGTATGCTTACAATATAATAAAATATTAAAGTAAGTAATAAACTAAAATAATAAAAAAATTAGATCATTTTTAAAATGATTAAAATATTAAAAACAAAGGTCTAATTAATAATGTATGATTAAGTGTTCATTATAAAGATGAAATGTATTTTGAATAAATTATTCAATGAAACTTGCCTCATAAATAATGTACAATACTAATTCAGATCAAAATAATAAAGTAAGGAGGTTTTATTCCAGGTTTAGCCACACTTAGTGACAAAAAAAAGGCTTGATTAAGACATATATATTTGGTAAGATTATGATTATCATTGATAACAGGAATATCTTGAATTTTTTCAGAAATAAATTTATTTTTCCTTCAAGAGAAAACATTAACACAGTAATAGTAACAAAAATTACAAATTAAAATATATTTGGAATTGATATAAAACAAAAAAAGTAAAATTTTGTCCTTATATCTGAACTGAATGCTTCATTGTTTACATCCGTAAATTATGTGCAGATTTTAGAGAGTTGCAGATTTTAGGTTTGCGGATTTGAGGGAGTCTACTGTATATACATATCATATATATATATATACTATACATATATACAATATTCGAAAAAAAATTTCCTTATTTGTGTAATATATATATATATATATATATATATATATATATTACACAAATAAGGAAATTTTTTTTTTTCGAAGCTGGCAAATTTATCTGCAAGGGCAAAAATTAATCTGCGACGCACGTCGCGCGTCACGCACTTTCTGCTACCGGGTCTGGAACTTGATGAAATTATTATCTATCGCATCTTTAACATATTTTCATTTATTTCTGCAACTATCTAAACTTTAACATTTAAAAAAAAAGAAAAAAATTACCTTTGACTTATATTCTTTAGTTGGACTTCTCTTTAGAGGGTTAAGCATAGCAGAAACATTTATGCTTGTTCTCCGACGAGAGAATCTTCCATGGTAGTCTTCTCCTTCCATCCTAATGGGGGGGGGAAAAAGTAGACATCTCTTGACAATGTAAATTAACTTGTCTAATCATTGGAAACAAGTTGGAAATTGCACGTGAAGCGTAGCAAATTAGGTGCGTTCGTACGATAACGAAGTTTTAAAAATATTACTTTCATATGTCAATCTCATAAAATTGTAAATAGTGAATTACAATTAAAACGCTCATCAAACAATGTTCTTCCTATACCATTATATAATGTAATACTTTTGTGTGGCCTTGTAAATCAATAACAAATGTTCTTTGCACCACAAATTATGTATGATGTATATTATAATATGTACTTTATAGTTGCATATAAATTTTATTAAGTTCGTATGAGTGTAACACGATTAAAATGCATTTGAAACATTTTTCCCATTGACCGTAATGTAACGGAATACTTTTGAGTGTCCCTATAATTGATCTGTAAATCCGATTTTCATAAAATTTGAAATAACTCGACAAAATTATGTAATAATTATGTATTTTAAATTTCAAACGTATAGAATATATTTGAAACTTTTTCCTAATTGACCATAATGTAATTGAATACTTTTGATTGCCCCTGTAATTGATCTATGCACACGATTATCAAAATATTTGAAATAACTCGACAGAATTATGTAATAATTGCGTATTATAAATTTCAAATGATTAAAATGCTTTTGAAACTTTTTTCCCCATTGACCGTAATGTAATGGAATACTTTTGATTGCCCCTGTAATTGATCTATGCATCCGATTTTCATATAATTTGAAATAACTCGACAAAATTATGTAATAATTATGTATTTTAAATTTCAAACGTATAGAATATATTTGAAACTTTTTCCTAATTGACCATAATGTAATTGAATACTTTTGATTGCCCCTGTAATTGATCTATGCACACGATTATCAAAATATTTGAAATAACTCGACAGAATTATGTAATAATTGCGTATTTTAAATTTCAAACGATTAAAATGCATTTGAAACTTTTTTCCCCATTGACCGTAATGTAATGGAATACTTTTGATTGCCCCTGTAATTGATCTATGCATCCGATTTTCATAAAATTTGAAATGACTCGACAAAATTATGTAATAATTATGTATTTTAAATTTCAAACGATTCGGTTGGGTAGTTTTTGCGTTGTTATATGCGGACGGACAGACGGACGGACAGACGGACGGACTGAACGACAACTATAGGTGCTACGTATTATATAATTACGAACGCACCTAATAAAAAAGAACAGAAGCAGGGCATTTTTTTGCAAAAAATTTTAAAGAAATTATTTGAGTTCACAGACAGTTTTTCATTTCATCTAAGCCTGAATAACACTATTACGAGGTAATTAAAAATTAAATCTGGCCTTTTTTTAACCTAATATTATAAACTATTACAGTTGAATCTCGAAAATATACGGACGTGGCAGAAATCTCTAAAATCCAGACTTTTTCTGATTTCAATTATATTAATTTTTAAAATAGGACTTAGTTATAATTTTCATTAAAAAGCAGTTAAAGCATGTTAACTAAACACTAAATGAATAAACATAAATATATTCTGGTATAATTTTATGATGATTTGATTGATCATTAATTAAGCACTTTATTATTAAAAAATTGAAAAATTAAAAAAACGGCATAGAACTCAGCGTTAAAATTCCTAATAAAAAGTCACTGGTCCCAAGGACCAGTAAGCATGAGAATTTACTGGTCCGCAGACATCATCACTGGTCCGCTACATAAAATTCTATTAAATAACTTTAACACTTAGAGTAAATTTTCTGTACTTTTTAAAGAATAAATGTGCAAGATACAAATTTAATTATAAAATAATGCTTATTTAAGTGTAGAAGATAACAAGTATCACTATTGTTTGCATTTCTTTTTAAATGGGGCAGGTTTATCGAAAAAGACATTTTTGCTGAAAAAAGGAATATTTTTGTTGAGTAAATGGGTACTTTGCTTAATGAAATAGTGCTTTCAGGAGTCGCATTCACTCAGAAAGATTTGGAGCAATAATAAACCGATTGGGAAGCAGGAAAATCAGTTTTTGGAGCAGCAACAACTATTTTGAAGCAGGAAAATTAGTTTTTAAAACAGAAAAATTCTCTCCCGGCATTCACGTTTTTTTTTTTTTTTCCGTTCTTTTTTGTTCGAAATTTCCGTTTTTGAGCGTTATTTTGACGAATTATTTTGTTTTTATTGACGAAATATACCGTTTTCGCGATATTTTTTGACAAAATTAGCCGTTTTATCACGATTTTGGGGGAAATTTGCCGTTTTCTCGTGATTTTTTGAAGAAATCTGCCGTTTTTTCACGTTTTAGAATAAAATTAGCCATTTGTTGCGGGTTTTTTGACGATATTTCTGTAAATTAGTCATTATTTAGCACTTTTTTAACAAAATTTGTGGTTTTTTTGCAATCTTTTTGTGAAATCTGTCGTTTTTCAAGATTTTTTTTTTTTGACAAATTTCGCGTTTTATCGGGATTTTTGGATAAAATTTGTCTTTTTTGGCGATTTTTTGAAGGAAATCTGCCGTTTTTTGCAATTTTTTGAAGAAATCTGAAATTTTTCCGCAATTTTTGGAAAAAATCTGCCATTTTCAATGATTTTTTGGACGAAATTTGCCGTTTTTTCGTGATCTTTCGAAGAAATCTGCCTTTTGTTTCGGGTTTTGGAATGAAATTAGCCATTTTTTCGAGAATTGTTTGATAAATTTGCCGGAAATTAGTTGTTATTTCGCGATTTTTTAACGAAATTCGCCGTTTTTTCGCGATTTTTTTAACGAAATTACACGTTCCGTGGGACACGTAAGAGCTATTTTTTGCGTCCCATCGCCAATTTTTTGAGTAATTTACGTGTTATAGCGCGTCTGCGGCATCGCTGAAAATAATAAAAAAAAATCTTATGTGCGATCGGTTACAGTTTTTTCAGGGCCTGAAACAAGGCACTGGTCCTGCGGACCACTAAATTTTTCAAATTAGTGGTCCGATTGAATTATCGGTGGTCTCGGACCAGCGGACCACCAAGGATTTCGAACGCTGGAACTTAAAAAATACAAAAAAATTTCAGTTAGATACAAACAATAATTTATCATTCGAAAAATCAACAGATCTAAATAATAAATTTTTCGAAATGCTGTATAAAAATATGCAAAATACAGTGTCTCACATAAGTGATGGGACACTTGTGCTTTACAAAAGGAAACTAATCAAATAAATTAAAAAAACATGTACACATTTTTTTGTGGGTGTGTTTCATATGTAAATTTAGTAAAGATTATTACATAACATACATTTTGCCAAAATATTAAAATATTAATTTAATAAAAATACAAATGTTTAGAACGGAGCAAAAAATAGCTCACATAAGTGATGGGACACCATTATATATGCAACAAAAATCGTCTGAAATAAGCAATAATATTTTTTGGGGTTTTATTTTTACTTAAAAGCAATTGGCAATAATTTAAAAAATCGTCTGCAGTATTTCTCTCCAGTTTGTTTTGGAATTTTTGTGTTTTTTAGCTCTGTATAGCCATGAATGCTAAACGAAAAGAAACTTCTCCTGAAATTCGAAAATTAGTTATTAATTTGCACATTGAACGTGGAAAATCTATTAGAAAAACTGTTGAAACAATTAACTTGAGTCGTTCAACAGTTTTCAATATCATTAAACGATATAAAAAGAATCATATGATTCAGGATAAAAGAAGACCTGGCCGACCATCAAAGCTATCCAATGGAATAAAGCGAATTATCGTTCGAAATATTAAAAAAAATCCAAGAAATAGTGTTTCAAAAGTTGCTGCTGATTTACAAGCATTATATGGAATAATTGTTAATCCTTAGACTATTAGAAGGGTAATTCGATCTGCTGGATATCACGGTAGAGTAGCCAGGAAAAAATTCTTCGTAAGTGAAAAGAATAGAAAACTCAGACTAGCTTTCGCAAAATCCAACATAAATAAGAATTCTGATTACTGGAATAAAGTTATATTTTCTGATGAGAGTAAATTTAATATATTTGGTTCTGACGGTAGAATCTTGGTGTGGAGAAAACCCAGGGAAGAATTTCGCAAACTGAACTTGGTACCAACAGTAAAACATGGTGGAGGAGGAGTTATGGTATGGGGGTGTATGTCGTCTGCTGGAGTTGGCAATCTTGTTTTTATTGACAGTATAATGGATCAGTACATTAGTACAAGTATATTGATATTTTAAAGCAAAATTTGAAATCTTCAGCACAAAAATTGAACCTTCATAACGATTTTAAATTCTACCAGGACAATGACCCCAAGCACACTGCTCTGAACGTTAGACTCTGGCTGCTATATAACTGTCCTGAAATAATAAAAACACCACCACAATCTCGAGACTTAAATCCCATAGAGAATATTTGGCAAGAATTGGAATCAAGAATTTGCAAACACACCATTTCTTCAAAACAACAACTAAAATCGATGCTTCAAGAAGAATGGGGTAAAATCACTCCAAAAATCACAAAAAAATTAGTCGAATCCATCCCAAAAATATTAAATCATGTTTTAAAAGTAAAAGGAAATCCAACAAAATATTAAAACCTTTTAAAAAGTAAAATTTTTGGATAAATATTTGATGGAAAAGTGTCTCATCACTTATGTGAGCCATTTTTTGCTCCGTTCTGAACAATTGTATTTTTACTAAATTAATATTTTAATATTTTGACAAAATGTATGTTATGTAATAATTGTTACTAACTTTAAATATGACACACACCCAAAAAAATTTTGCACATGTTTGTTTATTTATTTTATTGCAGTTTCTTTTTATAAAGCACAAGTGTCCAGGGTTGCAAAAAAGCCGGCTAAAATTAAAAAAAGCCAGGCCGGTTGGCTTTTATTAATTTTAGCCGGCTTTTTTTGGCCAAAATTGGCCTTTTTTGGCCATAATTGGCTTTTATACGGTGAAGCCTTTTTATTATAAGCAACACATTTTTAAGTGCCTTTTAACTAATTTTAATGATGTTTAATTCACTTTGAGTTTAATAAATTTATTTCTTAATATGAAAAATTGAGATTTTAATTATGATTCATTGAGAAATTGGGTTATAGCCCAAATTTTCAATAATGAAGACATTAATACTAGAATAACACATTGATGGAGTTGCTAGTGGTTTATAGTCAGAATTGCAAATATGTCAGCTAAATTATAAAATGGCCATACCAAGTGCTTTTTCTGATTTACATTGACCTTTAATCCTACCTTTGTTTTTCCATTTTTACT
Source organism: Maratus speculifer (assembly GCA_964019185.1). Taxonomy (NCBI): domain Eukaryota; kingdom Metazoa; phylum Arthropoda; class Arachnida; order Araneae; family Salticidae; genus Maratus; species Maratus speculifer. The sequence continues at coordinate 79,808,472 of OZ025295.1, forward strand.
GCTTTATAAAATTAAAGGTTACTTAGTTACATGTTTTATTACTTAACTAATTTTAAGAGTTATTAAAATGTCGTGTTTTATTCGCTATAAACATTTAAAATCATACATATAAAAAAACACCATTTCTCACTATTGAAAATAGTATTTCAAATTATGCAGATTTCATAATACAGTAGAGTCTCTCTATAACGAAACTCCATACATCGAATTTCTCTATATAACGAATTTTTAGTAGGAACGGTTCCCTTTTCACATTATTACATTAAAAACAGTCTCTATATAGCGAAATATCGATCTCCATATAACGAATTTTTTTCATAAATTGGTCTTAATTTACTCAGTTTTAAAAGGCTTCGAAATCGTATGGAATCAATTTTCCATCACTTATTTTTGATTTATCGTTCAGTGCTGAGTTTTTTAAAAATTATTATTACTTCTCTCCTTTTTCTTTAAATCCAACGAATTCATCCCATCTCCCACACATCCACATCTTTCCAAATCCTTCATAAAACAGAGTCAATCGGATTGATGCACATGTAAGAGAGGAATCAATGAGAGGCACATAAGAGAAAATGTGGGAATGGAGAAATATGAAATGGAGGAAAATGTTAACTACAATTTTTCATTCCTTTCTAAAATTTGAGCTTTTTTTTTTTTTTTTTTTTTTTTTTAGAGCTTAACAATTTTAATATCAAAACAACAAAAAATCACAGATTTCTTCGTCTGAAATTAATACAAGTCTTCCTTATTTGATTTTCATTAAGCTTTCAAATAAATGTCTGTTCTCTTTTCTGAAATAGCTTAAATAATTAAGAACTAAAATGTTAGGTTAATATTTACTTTTAAACATTTCAAATTAATTATTCAAAAGATCAAAAATAATATTTGTTCAAATTTTACACATTAAATACGATTTTTAACATCATTCTCTATACATCGAATTTCTCTATATAACAAATTTTTTACTGGAACGGTGGATTTCGTTATATGGAGACTCGACTGTATATTATATTTCACAATTTATTTCAGTACTCTCAATTAGCATATGCATGAATATATTCATTCATGCAAGTAGGCAAATATGCACTTTTAAATAACAAAGAGCTATTCAAAATTTTAATTCAGCAAATTTTATTAGAACATTTTTTGTTGTTTAATTTTATGTAATTATGTATTAAACTTTCCTCAAATATTGAATCCTTCCTAATTTCTGTTTCAACATTGTTCATTTTATGACTTAATCTTTACATATTGACCTGTAACAATGTTTCCATGAATGCTTTGATGTGTTTCATTTTGTTAGTGTTCATTTTAAGTCATTTTTGAAGGGTGCAGCACCCTGCCCTTTTTAAAAGTAGTAAAATGCACCTCTGATTTGACCCAGAAATTTTTGATAAATATATTTTTTTATTTTATTTCATAGTATTTCTAAATTTGTGTGAAATTTCCAAAAATGATAGAATTTTTTCATTTCTTTAAGAAGAAGAACATGAAACTATTCAATCATGTTTTAATTTAATTGTATTTCTAATTTTTATATCATAAAATCATTTGAAATTAATGTTACTTGATTTATCATATTTAAAAATGATGTATTTTGCTGCTTTCTTTTTTCCCTTTCTAAAGGCAATAACAATTTTGTCATAATTCCATTAAATATAATTCTTAAGAATGTGTAATATAAGTAGAACTATGAAATGTAGAAGTTTAAAACACATTTTTTGAGTACATTTTCTTTTTTCCAAGATTTATATTTTTCAGACATAATGCCTTCACAGTTGACTCCTAGCAGTTATAAAGACTTATTTATTTGAAAAATTAAATAGAAATTTATAGCAGGCCCGGACTGGCCAGGTCGGCTGGTCGGCGATTGCCGAGGGCCCCCGGCCCAAAGGGGCCCCGGAAGTGCAACTCAAAAAAGGAATATACGATTTTATAATTACTACTTACATAAGAAAAAAATTGAGTATTTTCCAATAATAATATGCGTTTACAGTAAATTTTAAACAATTAATAGTCATTTCATGGTAACTTATATAGTTTTGTTGTGTCATGTCGTTGGACATGCGGAATAGGGCTGCTGACTGATACATCGCCCTTTCTGCAGTAACTCATAGAATCAGATTCAGAAGGCATTAAATTATTGGTTTAATTAGTGCAATTTCACAGTGTGGTCAACATGAAGCAGTTATACGAAAGCGACAGTACGAAAAGGTAAGAAAAAAATGAGATAATTTTTATACATTGAAAAATGTTTAAAACTTTTAATATTTGGTTAAGTAGTAAGAACGACCTAATTTCACTCAATTTGCAAAAAAAAAAAAAAAAAAAAAAAAAAAAAAAAAAAAAAAAAAATAGTTTTTCTTAACATACAATTAAGATCCTTTTAATGAATACTACATATACATTTATGAAATATTTTATATTTTAAATTATACTTTAAAATCATGATATTTTTTCAACATAAAAAATACACGATAATAACATTAATGATTACTTAGAAGCCTAGATTTCTGAACATTCAAATAAAGATTCATTATAAAATTAATGTAGTTTAGATTTAAAGAAAAAAAACCCGTAAAAACATGATTAACTTTTGAAGATGTATTATAAAAAATATATTTGTGAAAATATTTCTCTGTTTCTTTCAAAGAACTTCTTTCAAACCCAAAGGAGTTAGTTCCTGACACATTTCTAAATTCATTTTCTTCGGACATACAAAAATTTTGCTGTGTTTTCTTATTCAGAACCTATGTAATCGAATGTTGTCTTCCATTTTTTGATAAAGACCTTATATCTTTTTGAAATATTGTCAAAGTTAGCATTTTAAATTGAATTTTTGGAAGCGATATCATTGAAAAGGGGAAAAACCTGCAGTCACGCGACAAAAATTTCTTACCATTTGATAATTTATTTACCAAAAATGGAAAAAAATATTCTATTGCCAAATCCTTTAATAGTCACGCATGTCAATTTTATGCATTTACAGTTAAAAATTAGTCAGAAAGAAGTTTCGCGTTATTGAGAAGTGGATTGAAAGCCAATATAATTTATACTTCCAAAGATTTCATTAACAGAAGTTTATTATCGCTATTAATATTTTTAGAAACATAGTAACAGCCCTACATATTCTGAGAACATTTAAGTCCAGTTCTGGCCCGACTCTACTACGTAGAAAAAAAAGTGCACACCTGATCACGGCCTTAGGTATGAGTCTGCTGAAAAAATTAAACCCTGCCTCTGATACCACATAACTGTCCGATGCCCGCGTTTTTGTTTGGATGGTGTCAAACTAGTATCGGCTCGTGAAGCACATTTATACTCATTCTCGCGAAAGTCATTCACTGAAAGCGGATCATATTTTACCGTCTTCGTTTGAGTTTTTATATCGGATTGGCAAATTACCTTTTTTTTTTTTCAGTCCAGCACTCCCGCTAAATTTCTTTGCCTGACCGCGCTGGATACGGGTCTTGGGCCAAACCCGGGCCCATGCAAACCTATACAACAAATAATAAATTCAATGTTCTGTAATATTACTTTAAAAGACCCATATGATAGCATAATATGCGGCATGATGGTAGGTAGCACTCCAGATATTGCTGTTACGAGTTGCAGTTGCTATGGCCCCACCAGTGGCTGAGAGGTTCAGACCTTCAAATTGGTAGATGGTAGGTGCTTTATCCGAACCCAATGACGACCGTCAGCCTAACCGTTCGGAGTTTTCCGCGGTTTTCTTTGAACCTTGCATTTCCTTGCGTAAATACGGATTAGGTTCCCTTACAAAGATGCCCCCGGAGGGCACCCCTCCCCTTAGGGCCTATGTCCCACTTGTAGATAATTGGCCAGCATAAAACACAAACAAACAAACAAAGCGTCAGCTATGCCCGTCAAGGAAAGATATGTGAAAGATTTTTAGGAAAACAGATTCTCTAGTAAGCAGAAGATTCACAGTTCGAATCGTGATGCTGGAATTTGAAGTTTTCATACTAACTAGGGAACTGCAAGTCATCGATTTTAACGAAAGTGGTATCGTTGGAACGATCTCATTATCAGGAGTAAAAAATTCAATAGAACTACCCGTCGGAAACGAGTCATTTTCGAGATATCTGACAATTTATGTAATATAGCTAGTGCATACTTATCGGGGAAGCTAAAAAAAAATAGTTTAGATTTTGACGAAAGTGGTATTGTCGGAAAGGTCTTATCGTGAGGAGTAAAAAATTCAAAAGACCTACCCATCGGAAATGAGCCGTTTTTGAAATATCCGATAATTTAAGCCACATAGCTAGTAAATACTGGGGTAGTGCACACCTAACAGAGGACCGCAAAAAATTGTTGTCTCTATTTTGACGAAAATGATGTCGTTGGAAAGATATCATTTCGAGAAGTAAAAAACTCAATGAAGCTACCTTTCGGAAATGAGTCGTTTTCGAGATATCCGACAATTTATGTAACTTAATGCAGTTTCCCAGTAAGTGTCCATTAGCTACGTGATACAAATTGTCGAATATCTTGAAAATGTTTCATTTCCGACAGGTAATTTCATTGAGTTTTTTAATCCGCCCAATAATATCTTTTCAGCGATACCACTTTCGTTAAAATCGAGACTAAAATTTTTTGCAGTTTCCCAGTAAGTGTTCACTAGCTACGTGACATAAATTGTCGGATATCTCGAAAACGGCTCCTTTTCTGACGGGCAGTTCCATTGAGTTTTTTACTCATCACAATGAGATTTTTCCAACGATACCACTTTCGTCAAAATCGGTGACTTATACTTCTTGCAGTTCCTTAGTAACTTTGGATTTTTTTTAAAAAAATCGCACTTTTTGCCGATTTAAATGTTTATATTATTTTTTTATCACTAATATTCATATTATATATTTTTTAATTACAATTTTCTTTTTATTTTAAAAACGATCTGTTCATTATAATGATTCAGCATTTTAAATTTCGTTTAAACATTCTTTTTCGTTTTTAAAAATTTTTAATTTTATTTATATTTCCGCTATTTTTCTTTTTGTTTTGCGTTTTTAAAGAATTTTGCATTTCGAATTTTACTTAAATAATTTAATTTGAACATTTTTAATTTAATTGAAATAAATAACTTCCTTTTACTTTAAATTTATTGATGCTACTATCTATGTAAGAATTTAATAATTATAAATCAACAATTTGGATTTATTAATTAAAGGTTAAGTTGTTTTGAAAGATATATTAAACGAAATACTCTGCGCTATCTGCTTTTTTTTATTACTGTTATGTCACTTTTAATATTTACTTAGATATCACAGTAGGATTTAAATTATTATGACTTCAACACAGTCATTTGATTGCCGAAAACTAAAAATATACCTCACGCTCATTTTTAAGTAATAACCACTTAAAATGAATAATTCTTATTTTCTTCTAGCATGGAATTAGTTTAGGTATGGTGTGAAAGTAAGTTAACAACATTACAAAAAGCTTACATTTTATTCAACTATTTTCCAAGTGACAAAATAGTCTAAATGTGTTTTTTTTTTTTTTTTTTTTTTTTTTTTTGCCATCCAAGCCTAAATTTAAAAATAAAATATAATATTCTGTTTTCGCTAAATTTCCCGTAAGGGGCCCCTTTTCAGTCTCTAGCCGAGGGCCCCCAACGGAGCCAGTCCGGGCCTGATTTATAGCTTTTTTAGTAGCAAATTATAAAAATTGTATTAAAAATAAATCAATCAAAATTTAATATGGATTCAATACAAATTAACACTTTAAAAATAAAAGCCGGCTTTTTTCAATTTTAGCCGGCTTTTTTTAAGTGGATAAAACCAAAAAAAGCCGGCCGGCTTTTTTTAGCCCGGCTAAAAGCCGGCAACCCTGCAAGTGTCCCATCACTTTGGTGAGACACTGTAAATAAATATTCAAATTACAAAGTGTTCAATTTTAAAATACTAATCTGCAATAAGTAATTTAAAGTTTATTAGTTAATAATATATTTTGCATAAAAAAAAATAAACACATACTTGTTCATCAATAAATTAAAAGAGCATGATAGAGACAAAGAGGACAAACAATGGAATATAAAGAATAACGTTTGAAGAAAGAGCAGTTTTTTGTTGCTATAGAAACGAAAACTGTTTAGATGTTACTTTCCTGTGACTGAGTAAATATAAGGATAAAGGTGCAACCATACTTTCGCAAATCACCAACACAAAATAGGGCATTTCAACAAACAGCAACGATTACGTGATTTTCATGTTTTTCAACCATAGATATAGGAATAGACGCTTTCAGTCGTGACGTCAGTTATGACGATTTGCTTGGATACTGACTCCAAACAAACGGTTGCTATGCTGTATTTTCTATTTTATTTGCATATTACAGCGACAATTTTCAGCTCAGACACATGTTTAATGCTTTATATGCAATGATACGATTTATATTTTATAAGAAATGAAGCATAGCAACCGTTTGTTTGGAGTCAGTATCCAAGGAAAATGTCATGACTGACGTCACACAAGCGTCTATAACTAGATTACGCACACGGGGAGAAAAGTTGATTCTCCGCGGGCGAACGATTCTTCTCCACTAGAGTGGCAAATGGCCGGCGATCCAGTGGTCAATGTATGAAAATCTGCATTCTTAAAATGCATTTATGTCTATATACATATACATATTTTAAGCCTTCATGAATATTTCAAAGTTTATATCTGATTTTTAATCATCAATTGGCATTTTTTATCGCGAAGTTAATTTTTATGAATAAAATAAATAAGAATAATGGAATTTTTTTAACAACTATCTTTAAATACCTTTTAACCTGGAAGATAAACATACAGTATGCGCATCAAAATCAGTAATTGGCATCTTTTTAGGTGCGTTCGTAAGTATTTAAATACGTAGCACCTATAGCATCTGGCGTTCAGTTTGTCCGTCCGTCCGCATATAACATCGCAAAAACTACTTAACCGAATAGTTTAAAATTTAAAATCTATAATTATTACTTAAATTTGTCGAGTAATTTCAAATTTTATGAAAATCGGATGCATAGATCAATTACAGGGACAATCAAAAGTATTCCGTTACATTACGGTCAATGAGGGGGGGGGGGGGATTACAAATGCATTTTAATCGTTTGAAATTTAAATTATATAATTATTACATAATTATTGCCGAGTCTTTTCAAATTTTATGAAAATCGGATGTATAGCTTAATTAGATGAACAATCAAATGTATTCCATTACATTACGATATAAAAAAAATAGTTTCAAGTACATTTTAATGATGTTAAACTCTTTCGAATATAATAGAATTGACATGAACCTATGAAGTATATATATACTAAAATATACATTCTGTACAATCTGTGATGCAAAGAATATTTATTATTAAATTACAGGGCCACACAAAAGTATTCCATTGCATAATGCTATACGGGGAAACATTGTTTGGAGCGTGTTTTAATTATATTAAACTATTTCACATTTTATGAATATGACTAGCGAGCTACGCCCGCTAGCTGGGCCACTTTTTCCAAACGAACCTCGGTATTAAGCAGTATATAATAAGCAAAAAAATTCATTAAATAAGCAAGTCTTGGTGTTCGAATCCTCAAGCACAAAAAAAAGTAAATTAAAGAGCCATGGTCCCGTTAAAAATATGTGATTTCGCACTGTGGGCCACGTGCACTTGAAAAAAAAAAAGATTGTGGATCGGAACTATGGTGGCTTCGCGCCCATAATCCCGTTAAAAATATTTGGTTTTGCACGGTGGGCACTACGCGCCCTTAAGACATTTTTCCGTATTTTTTAGTTCATCAGAAGCAGATTTTTACGCAGATTCTGAATATGTAATCAGTTTTTTTCTACTTTAAAAACTGTCTGCATGATGGTTTAAGAAAAAACGCGCAAAAAAACGCAATTAGCGCCGGTAGAAAAAGCTGTTTTCGGCTGTTTCTTCTTTTAGCCAAAGGGGAAAAGTTAGGTTCTTCACCGCAAGGTAGCGCAGTGTTCTGCCTCGGAGCTCCGTTTGAGCGCCGTTTCGGATTTGAGACACTTTTCGTTCCGATTCCCAAGGGGTTTTTAATTCATAACTTTTTTAATTTTGGTCCCACGGTCTCGAAAATGCCCGAAATGACTTCCCCGGAATATTTCCAATCGAAAGACACCTCTCGCGACTTCCAACTCGCCCGCGTTGCGAACTGTAATCGGCTTCAGACAGACAGACAGACAGACAGAGGCGCACGGATTTTATTAGTATAGATTTTTTTCTACTTTAAAAACTGTCTGCATGATGGTTTAAGAAAAAACGCGCAAAAAAACGCAATTAGCGCCGGTAGAAAAAGCGGTTTTCGGCTGTTTCTTCTTTTAGCCAAAGGGGAAAAGTTAGGCTCTTCACCGCTAGGTAGCGCAGTGTTCTGCCTCGGAGCTCCGTTTGAGCGCCGTTTCGGATTTGAGACAATTTTCGTTCCGATTCCCAAGGGGTTTTTAATTCATAACTTTTTTAATTTTGGTCCCACAGTCTCGAAAATGCCCGAAATGACTTCCCCGGAATATTTCCAATCGAAAGACACCTCTCGCGACTTCCAACTCGCCCGCGTTGCGAAGTTTAATCGGCTTCAAGCAGACAGAGGCGCACGGATTTTATTAGTATAGATATACGTTGCTGAGGTGTAATAAAAGTAACTTCCTGTAAATACAGTAACACAGAATGATTTCGACCACTATACTGTATCCGAAGTACTGATTACTATAACAACAAAATCTGAATATTTTTAAAACTTTGTTATCGTAAGAACGAATTCCATTTGCTACGCTTTACATGCAATTTCCAACTTGATTTTATTTTATTTCTCTCAGCAAAATAGAATTTTTAAAAATGGATGTACAATTTTAAATGATTTTTTTTTCTAGGAAGTTTATAATAACGTTTAAAGCAAAATTCTTCCTCAGTTTGCAACTTTTAACCTCCCCCTTTACATTCAATGAATTCTGTTTTGTTCTTCACACAGTATTTAAAAATTTCCAGACCATTAAAATATTTTTTCTCCTTCCTTTCTGTCCACGTTTCCTTGCAACGACAATAAATTACTGTGTCAAATTTTCCTTACCCACTAAACTTAAAACATTTCCTTCCCAGCCATAGTTGTTAATCGTTCATCTCGCCCCCCCCCCCCCAAAAAAAAAAAAGTGTAATAGGGTAAATACAAAAAAAAAAAAAAAAAATACTTATTTTACCTGTGTTTTTTTTTTTTTTTTTTTTACTTACCCATCATACGTAGTATAGGATAAGTCTTGCAATCGTTTTGAAAATCGAAAAAAAATTTTTGACGGATTTACACGTTTCAGATACTGGAGATTCCGAAAAACATATTTTTAGAAAAAAAATTTTGCCGTCCGTCCGTCTGTGTGTCTGTCTGTCTGTCTGTAACCGCTCTATCTCCCGAATAAATTGAGATAGAGACTTGAAATTTTGTATGTAGTTAGTATGTAAGAATGGGGCGAAGCCTATTTAATATCAGTAACCTCGATTATCCGGACCTATTTTTTCCGGACTCTCGAAAAATTTGTTCTGATGAAAGGTATATAAAAATTTTCGAAATTTTTTATTTTAAGGACTGGACGTACAATACAATAACACAAAATTTGCATCAAAATTGAGGTCGATCGGATTATTAGTTGTCGAGATATGTGTAATCCTGTTTTCGAAATTCTTCGATTTTTCATGACCCTGTATTTCATTCAAATTTCAATTCACAGGTATATTTTTATTGGAAATGAGACGCTTAATCCAACACAGTAAATTTTTAGTTAATATGATTATTATTTTTTGAGTTATAAGGATGTTTCTTTTACGCAATCCGGTACTACTCGAGTATTTTGGCGTTTTATATAATTAGTCAAAATTGGCTCATCAGCAATTCATTAATGGAGCATTATTGTATGTTAAAGTTATTTATTTATGCGTTTAAATTTAATTTTGGAGTTGCCATAGACACGCGTTTTATTTTCATATTTTATATTATGATGGGTAAGTATTACGGTGGTCCCCCAACGACTAGTTTTTATTTGTGTGTGTGTGTCAAAATAAATAAATAAAGCACATTAATAATGCATATTTTTTAGATTATTTTTTTAGCCAAACATTGCTCAACAAAGGTAGACAAAGCATGAAATATTTTACTAAGGTCAATATTCTTAATAAATCTTTGGTGTTTTTAGAATACAATATGAATGAAGTGATAAGTAAATCCGTTCATTTACATTTTATAAAAAGTGTGAATGAGTTAACTAGATAAAATTATAATTTTTGTCCATTTCAATTTTAAGATATAACAAGAACGAAAAACAAAATCCAATTCTTTGTATTAATAACGCATCAAAGAAAATTCCGCATATCTGCTATGCATTACTACGGTAGAATCGCAAGTTCTACTTGCTTTTTGCCACTCTAATGGATGTTGCCACCGAGCCGCAACAGAATCAAAAGGTATTGGGAGAAAAACATTGAATGCGTAATCTAGTTATTCCTATATCTATGTTTTCAACATAAGTGACGTCATCACCCCTAATGAAGCGGGAGATTTGGCGTTTTTCTTGGCGATTTTCTGGCAACCTCGTATATTTTTGTGGACATATTATAGACACGGAGTAAGCAAGCTTCTGCAATGCTTTTCAATGGAAAAAATGGTCATTTAAAAAAAAATTTTTACTGAAAATCTGAATTTTTAGAAGGTTGTAGAAATGAAAATCTGGTTAATTGTAGTTTTCTTCACAACCAGGGTGGTACTGGCTCATCGGACAATGAGGCAAATGCCCGGTGAGCCCTCGTCACGATTTTTTTTTATTATTATTTACTAGGGGGGGCGCCGCCCCCCTGCTCGCTATGCTCGCCAACCCCCCGCGTAATCGCTTTGCAATTCCAAATTATTGGCTACCCCTGATTGCTGCGCTCGCCAATACCCCATGGTATGAATAAGCAGTTGCAGACCTTTCAACTGATGTGTCACACGACTGGTGTTGTAAAGAAATTAAAAATGTGCCCCCCTGGGGGAAGAGTGGGAGGCGACACAAAAGACATCCATAATATGAATAAGCAGCTGCAGACCCCTCAAACGATATGTCACACGACTGGTGTTGTAAAAAATTGAAAATGTGCCCCCCCCTGGGGGGCAGAGTGGGGGTGACACACAAGACATCCATAAAATGAATAAACAGTTGCAGACCTTTCAAATGATGTGTCACACAACTGGTGTTGTAAAGAAATTAAAAATGTGACCCCCCTGGGGAGAGCAGAGTGTGGGGGTGACACACAAGACATCCATAATGTGAATAAGCAGTTGCAGACCTTTCAAATCTTGTGTAACACGACTGGTGTTGTAAAGAAATTAAAAATGTGTCCCCCCTGGGAAGCAGAGTGGGGGATAACACACAAGACATCCATTATGTGAATAAGCAGTTGCAAACCTCTCAAATGATGTATCAAACGACTGGTGTTGTAAAGAAATTAAAAATTTGGCGAAATATTACAGTTATCGCCAAGTTGGCGTCAATTTTGACAACTAATTTTGGTCGCCAAATTTGGCGATATATCGCCAAGTTGGCGAAAAATTTGCGATTAATGGCGATGGTAACCTTTCCTCTCTTTATGGTAACCCATACGGCGATGCATAGACGGAGCCCTTTCCTGATTGGTCTATTCGGCTCATGGAAGGAGTGGACAACCCGGATTCGTTAGTTCCGGAAATCTTCCACATCAGCATCATTCCAGGAGTCATTCCTTTTAAGGCTAGTTTTTTTTACTATAGAAGGATTTATTTTTTTTTTTAATTTAATGGAAGCATTTTAAGATGTGCATTCTGAAAGTCATAAAATTTCAAATATTTTTATTTGGCAAATTAAAAGTAATGACGCATTTAGCATATTTTCTGCCAAACATTTAGAACCATAGGTAGTTGCGCCGTAGTTTTGCATTTATTTTGCTTCTTGTGGAAATACAAACGACTGAAAAAAGAGGTGGAATGCCAAATTAAAAGAGGAGATTTTCAATTTAATTGGTCCCATTGTCAGAAGCGCCTTTTTTCAATTTTTTTTCAGCGAATTTATAAAAATAACTATTAAAAAAGCTAATATCGTGCTTTTGTAATCATGGCGCTCTTGTTCAAATTTTTTTTCAGCGCCTTTTTAAAAATAACTTAAAAAAAATTATATTGTATTTTTGGAACTGTGGCGCCCTTGGTCAGATTTTTTTTTCAGCGCCTATACTAAAATAATTTTTAAAAAACTAATATCGGTTTTTGTAATCATGACGCCCATGGTCAGGTTTTTTTCAATGTTCCTGTAAAAATAATTTTCAAAAAACTAATATCGAGTTTTTTTATCATGAGCTCATGGTAGTATTTTTTTTCAGTGTTTATGTAAAAACAACTTTCAAAAACTAATATCGTATTTTTGGGTACCATGACGCCCCTGGTCAAATTTTTTTCGGCGCCTCTACAAAAATAACTTTTAAAAAACTAATATCGGTTTTTGTAATTATGGCGCCTTTCAGGGGCGTTCCGACCCAGTGTGCAAAGTGTGCGGCGCACACAGGCGCCGAAGCAGTAAAGGCGCCAAAAAATTTCAGTTGAAAAGATAATATTTAAAAAAAATCTTTAATTTATTTATACTAAAATGTATTATATTTTCTTAGCATCTGAATTATCTTTTGTAGATTTATCTTATAGAAATTATTTATAAAATATTCATTTCGTTCTTTAAAATTTTATTTTATTCTATTTATGAGTCCTCTAATAAATCATTTAGACAAGACCTGCCCAGCCTTTATAAGCAGAGGCGCACCTCATATAGTTATAAATAATAAAAGTCGCCACATAGCTGAAAATATGCAACACTATAATCTCATTGCGGTGGAAAAGTATAATATACAGTTTTATTACCGTAGAAGCTAAATTTCACTTGTTTTATTATTATTATTTATAAGAAACAATTGTCACTTTACTTCAGAATTTATCATAAAGAAGAAGAAAATTACTATTCGGAAATACTGGTAAAACTTTCTCCTACAATATCAGTCCATGAATAGAGGTAGACTTATATGTTAGAAACGTCTTATATGATGCACGTACATCTCACGCTGATAGCTATAAGTCCCCTATGATTCAGAAACTATTTAAAAATAATTTGCAACAATAATTTAATTCAGAATAAATATAAAATTAGGTTTTCAGAGGACAGTCTATCTTCAAAAGTTTTGTAGATGAAGAAGCTATTGAAACCTTAATCACTGAATAACAACTTAATAGCATTAAATAATTAAAACTTATTTAAGATCATCGATAAGTATTACAAGAAAACTATTAAATATTTTTTACTTTTAAAAATGCATCCCTTAAAATGGATTTTTAATCTTAAAAATAGCTAGTATAAGAGGATACATTCGAATGGGTGCCAAGAAAACCTAAGGGCGCAATCGCGGGGGACACTTTGGAGAATCCTGAATAGAGAAACAATGTAAAACCAGAACTTGGGGGCTATGCACAGGGCCGTAACTAAGAGGGTGCAATGGGCGGCTCAGCTTCCCCTCAAACATTTTGAGCCTCTTTGGAAAAGATTCCAAAGTCACTAAATTGATTTCTATTTCAAAAATTCAAGTGAAATTCTATTTAAAAATCTAATTAAGTTTTGAGGACCTTTCACAGCTTTTGCAAAAATACTAAATTGTAACTAAAATAAGTGTTTCAACACTTGCTCATCCTTTTTACACATATGAAGCTAACAAGTTTTTTAAGATTTCACTCGTTTTACACTCGAATTTTTCATCATCCTATTCTTTTCTTAGCGTAAAATGAAACTAGTACAACAGTTTAATGAGAAACATAGTAATTACAGAGTGAACACATACTAATTTATCTTTCTGCGTCACAGAGAGAAAGAGAGAAAATATGACCCCCCCCCTTTCCCATTATTCACTTCTAGCACTGGCTATGCATAGATAACGTTATTACTTTAGGGGGAAAGGGGGGGGGGAGAATCTAGCATAAAATATCGGAAGATATCTCTAGTGAGGGATGGGGTGTTTTGATATATTTATCATTTTTGAATGATCCAACCAAAATTTTCTCTTTCCTTTTTTTTTTTTTAAATATAATTTTTATTTTATTTTATTTATAACTTGTTCGTTATATCAAAATAGTCTGCAATATATAGATATATATATATATTAGTTTGTTAACTATTTTTATGAAAATTAAAACAATTAAATCACTATAAAATTATTTATTTTCAAAATATTGAATATCTCAATGTTTGATATTCCTATTCTTCCGTCTTATGTGTATGCATATATATAGAGCGCGTTCAGAGACCGAAACACGAGTAACTCGGAAAAATGGGGAATGACGTCATAGTGGTTTCTAGGGGTAAGGTTGGGTTAAAACGGCTCTGAACGCTTTCGGGAAAAGTTACGGGATTTTTTTATTTACATCAACAAACATGGCGGCAACTGGGCTTTTGATAGTGCAGACAGATTATTCGTCAGATGAGAAGATTATAATATTTTCTGAATAACCACTCTTATTAGAAGGGGAAGTGTTTAAAAAGTTATTTTTTATGTGAAATATATACTGTGACACAAATGTCTGCTGCAGATTTTGCTGGCGATTTTAGTGTGAAGTGGAGATGCAATCATTCGGTTGAAAATATGGTATGTTTAAATTATTATGTGCTTATATCTATAAAATTTGTAATAAAATTCTCGCCCTCTCGCGAAAAAAAGCATATATCAAATAAACGTTTCTGCTGACATTTCCCTCCCAAGAAACTTCTATTTTATGGATGTGTAAATTATAAAATAAATTTAAAATGATCGGGAAAAAAAAAGCCAGTCGCTTAATTTGCTAAATATCTTTGTGTACATGGCGAAAATGGGCAGATTGTGTGTTTCCATGACTTCAAGAATATGGTAACACAACTGTAGGTAGCTGTAACTATATTGCAATGTGTTTGTTTTGATGCTTACTTGGTTTATTTTTTATTTCCAAGTAATATTGTTAACTTTATTTCTATACTCTTAAACAAAAATAAAAAAATATCTCGCAGACAGCAGAAAAAATAAAAATATTTACAGAAAATTAAAGAAGTTTTTAAACTGCTATCTAAAAATGTACATTTAAAATATCTTTTGTTAATTCTAATTGAACTTGGTATCAATATATTAACTTATAATGGAGTGTAATGAAATCACATAATGTTATCCCTGTTGTTAAGAAGCCTGCTGGGAAGTCAAGGAACTCTGGAACCGAAGATCTTAAAATTTTTATGACAGCTGGATACATTATCAGGCAGATATTTTATTAATTTTCTGTCTGTAAATGTAGCCCGCTAGTCCTTGGTGTCTTCACTCAAGCTCTTCACTGATGTTGCAAGGTCTCATTTTGTGACAATGGATGTGTTTCATTCACAGTACGTTAATATGTTAATATCAAGTCCATTTGGGATTTCAAAAGTTATTCTACTCATACTTTTTTGGATAACAATAATAAAATCAAAATGTTCTTTCTTTTCCTGTAAATATTTTTACATTATCTTTGTCTGAAAATGTTATAAATAAGAAATGCAGACAATGTTCGACTATAGGGATTTTGGTGAGAATAAGAAATTTTGTATGCATATTTTCTACATAGATGTAACTAGAGGAATCAGGGGGGGGGGGGGGGGTTGCTCAATCCATAATTTTACATTGAAGTGATACCGTGATGATTGGGGGTATTTATTTATAGTAAATATTGTAATATGTTTTAAAGCTCATTTCTATTCTATGCATTTCAATTTTCTATTTTAAATACTAGGGATATAATGAGCGCTGTCTATTTGGCTTGGTCATACTATCATAGTATATGCGGTAGCATTTGGTATAATATGTTTAAGAAATGAAAAATGCAAATGTCTTTTTGAAATTTGTGGCAAACAATTCACGTATGACAGTGATTTTCTGTTTTTTCAAAAAATAGAACTTGACAAGACGAATAAAATGATAGCATTCAAAACATTATCGTAGTTTACTATAATTTTTTATTTAACTTTTAACAAAAAAAATGAAGACTAAAAATTCAACAAGCGATAGCTAACAATCCCATGGAGGGATTAACTTCATTTTTGGTTTATTTTAATCCTTTTGAGGTACTACTCTGTTATCCCGTCGACCAATTTCATCAAATTATAAATATCGCCAAACTAATAGCCAAATTATACTTATTGACATAATTTTTATTTTAAATAACAAAAAAATAGTAATAATAATAATAATTATTATTATTATTAGAATATTAATAAAAATACAAATAAAAAGTCAAAATAAAATCATGCAATGACATTTTAAACACCTTTAATGTCATTGAACGTGACATTCCATTATCAGCATTTAATATTAGAATTTGGCGATAATTTTTTGGTCGATGGGATAACAGAGTAGTACCCTTTTTGGTAAAACTTAAAATAGATTTTTTTTTTTTTCATCTTTGTATGTTTGACGATTGCCAAGAAAATCGAATTTGTGTCTTAAAGTTCCAGTTGAACATTGTTGCTGTTGTAGATTTTTTTTTTTATTCGTTGCCACAGAGTTTAAATAAGTAATTTTTTTATGTATGTAGTATAATTCATTCAAATTAAATAAATCATGTGGAAAACATAATTATTTGTTTTTATTGCGAAGCATTTAGTTTCAGTTCTTTGAATAAAGTTGTGAGTGCACTGTAATTATTTTCTTCGACTCCTTGGTTTATTTATCAGACATCATGCATTTTATTTGACAATGCAATAATTAATTCAAATATAAAAATAAAATTTTGGCAGCAAATATTTTTCTTTTCAAGATATAAAAAAATCTTCAGTTTTTAACAAAAAATTTGAATGACAAGTATTAAAAAATGCTCTGGTGAGCAACAAAAAAGGTTAATATGTTTTTAAATATGAAAAAGTGTTTGACAAATGCTTCTAATTGAGCATGAGAGAGGACAAGGGGTCCCTTCTTGGCTGCAGCTCACTGTCAGTGCCAAATTTGAAAAAGTCATATTTGTGCTTTTTCCATATAAAAGAAATTTGCGTAAAACTTTGTCTTTTTTTTAGTAAAATTTTCAATTCTCTTTACATGTGAACTGCACTGTTGACTCTGCAATACAAATCATTTTCTGTGCAGTTCTATGCTGGGAGCATGCTTGGTGGCACTGCATGAGTATGATACGCTACAGGAACTAAGGTTTCTGGTACTATTTCGCCTTACATTCATGTTTAATTATGCTGCATTTTTCTTGGCTATGTCTTTGCGCTTCACATTTTTATCGTAATTGTGACTGATTTCCTTTACACAGAAAAAGTACAAATATGATTTTTTCGAATTTGGTATTGGCAGCGAGCTGCAGCCAAGAAATAACCCCTTGTCCTCTCTCATGCTCAATTAGAAGCACTTGTCAAACACTTTTTCATATTTAAAAACATATTAACGTTTTTTGTTGCTCACCAGAGCTTTTTTTAACCCTTTGGTGGTTATAGGCGCGCACACGCGCCCAAAATATTGTTCTTGTAAATGGTTAAGAGCGTCTGTGAACGCCCAGGATCGTATGCTACTAAATGGTTATAAGCGCTCACAGACGGTTCAGTTTTTCTGTGTTGAAATGGTTAAGAGCGCGTGAACGCGGTTCTGCTTTCCCCCCATTGTTCGGGCATGGGAGTAAGGTAGGCGTGTAGCTACTCCTCCTTCTTACCACTGAACAATACCCATTCTTAGGCAGATTATCTGTCATGTAGTTTATTGTAGTTAAAAGATTTTGTGGTTTGGAGATTTCGTTAAAAAATGCTTAGAGTATGATGTTTTCTGCAAATGATCAAAAATGGCATTATATTTCAAAACAAATATTAAGGTGAATCTAAAGATTATAGGTACTTAAAATGTTATAGATTCGTTCTAAGCAAATTCATCAAATATTATATTAATGTTTACTTATTTTATTTTATTCTTCTTTTCCAGAACATTATATTTCATTATAATAAGTATTATTATTTTAAAACATTTGCATGTTTCATTTCTTTACTGCATTATTTGAAAGAATAAGTACTTATTTTCTTTTAATTTTTTTTTTCTGAAAAATGTTTCAGTGTTTTGCATTGAACTATATTACTAAATACTTATTTTTTTCCCCTTACATCACTTTTGCTGTGTCACTTTTGTTAATATCAGGGGCGTCATTACAGAACTTTCTTTCGGGATAGAGGTGGGGGGGGAGATTTTATAAGGATAGGTTCCTGGGTTTAATTCCCTCTCCCCTTTTGGACAGAAACGTTTATTGAATCCTATTTACAAAAAAGTCAAAACTACAAGACACTGAAGAACCTTGAAAATATTCATTTTAAACAGTATTCCATCTTAGCACGTAAAATTTAACATATTGAATATAAAAAAAATTATTTTATAGACAGTTTCCTTTTTTACAGGTATCTTCAGATTTGTTAAGCCGTTCACTTTCTAATAGAGCACTGCATTACAGTAAAACTTGTGAAAATGAAACTTCTCTACAACTCAATAAAATATAAATTCTTTTTCAATAAAAGTGAAAAAAAAATCAAATCTATATTATAAAGGCCAAACGTATCTGTGCGTAACGCATACGTAATTTTGCAAATGGCAACACTTTGAAATGAAATTTCCGTTTTGCAATTTTCGCTACAGCAAATTTTACGCGTCTAAACATCGCATATTTTAAATTTTTACACCGTCGCACGTCGTAAAGAGAAAAAAAATTTAATTTTAAATGCAGTTTGTGTGAAAGCTGTATCTCAATTTATTTTTGAAATATTATTTTTTTTAATAATTTTTAGTACGAATTTTGTAATTGTGGAAACGGAATCACCCCTTTTTCTCTTAAAATTGAAAAATTAAAAAAAAAAAAAATAGAAAATAAAATGTGCAATATTTTCCCATGTATTTTCGTCTGTGCAATTTTCGGTACTACAAATTTTACAATTCTAAATATCGTGCATTTAAATATTTTACACCGCAGTATAGAGGAAAAAAATGTACTTTTAAATGCGATTTGTGTCAAAGCTGTATCTCAATTTATTTTTAGAGATATTAATTTTTTTTTTAAATTTTTAGTGCAAATTTTGTAATTGTAGCAACAGAATCACTCCATTTTCTCTTAAAATTGAAAAAAAAAAAAAAAAAAAAAAAAAGAAATTAAAATGCTTATATTATTTTTAAAATGTCGTCTATTATGAAATCCGATGAATTTCTGTTTTATTTCGTTTAATAATTTGGATAATTGAGTTTTATAGTTTTTTCTGAATTTTAGCTTAAAATAATATTTGCTTGAGAGTTAGACTGACCAATATAAGATGTATTTTTTACTGTAACTAATTTGTCGATTTAATATAAATCAATGAAACAGTTCTTTCTTAAAGATTTTTTGTCGTCGAATTTTGACGGGTTCCACGTCGCTTTGATAACAACAAAATATGTACAGTGAAACTTTTGTCCCTTATCCAGAGTTTTGATTGTTGCTCTTAATTAATCATTCAGAGGGATATAAAAATAATAATTAATTAAAGGTGAAGCTTAAATGTACCCGAAGTGTATAAATTACGTTAATAAGACACAATAGAAATAGAGAATTAATAAATTAAAATTTTCAATTGATTACCAAATCTTTAAATTATTTGTAGAATTATTGTTTTTTATTTTATATGCAAATTCTGTACATGGAAAAAGTATTAAGACATTTAAAGGGTTTATAATTATTATTATTTAAGTAATCAATCAAAATTAATCGTTTTGCAAATTTCAATTTTTCTCTCAAACCTTTCAAATGTTCATTTACTATTCTTATAAATTTTAGTTCTTCAATATCAACAGCATTTACAAAATATATATATATATATATATATATATATATATATATATATATATATATATATATATATATATTCAACTACTGTGCTTAGGTAGCAAAAAATATTTTGATACATTTACAAATACATTTATTATCAGAATGGAATGCCTGACTGTGGAAGCGGTTTGGAATTGAACTGTATTTTCACTTTTTTGGTAAACAAATTACCTATTGAATTGCAAGTGATTTTGATTGTGTGACAAATACGTTTATCATTCTTTCTGAGTAGTTATTCAAATTTCATGTAGAAATTCGATTTAAAACGCCCACTTTGACAATATTTTCAGTATGATCTATTGCGTTTGCCCCCCCCCCCCCCCGCCAAATAAATAAATAAAACAATGTGATTGCATAGTTTCTGAACAACAGCTAATTTCAGACAGGTTTGTGAACATTTCCCTTTTTAAAAAGGTGCTTTTTAAAAAGTTTCTAAGTCTTCTCCTATAAATTTTATTTTATGACACTAACAGTTCTTTTTTTTAATTGGAAATTCCTTTAGTTTTTTGGGCTTAATTGTTTTGTAAGAGTGTAGTAGTGATGTGTAGAGTAGGCAATAGGTTTTCTTAAAATATTAATACACATAATAAATTTCTATTAATGGAATCTTTCAAAATATTGGCAATTCAAGAGCTCGAATACGCTATCTGGTTGAGAAAAGTTGTAACTTCTCCATTCAGGATAACGCCGTGTAGACTCATTGCATTACATGCATTTTAAATTTGTTCAGAATAATTATTCTTTTATACAATTTCAGATTTCCTGTGACATTTGTGTTCTGTCTTATATGGCGAAGTAAAAATTGTACGAATTTGAATATCTAAAACTTTTAAATATATTTACAATAAAGAACTGTTTCAATGGGACTTTAAGATTAGTCAAAGGGAAATTAAAGAGACAATTATACTGTATCGAAGGCAGTGAGCAGCGCCTCTATAGGCCGTTTTAATTCCCAGGTGCAAAATGTTTTGACACATTTACAAATTTATTTTTTAACGGAAAGATATAAAGTTGGAAGGCTTGACTAAGGAAGCGATTTGAACTCGAGCTGATTTTTCTATTTCCTTTTATAAATGAATTATTTATTGAGTCATAAGCGATTTTTATCACGTGACAAAGACGTTTTCTTCCTTCCTTGAGCGGATATTCTCCTTTCGTGCGAAAAATTGATTAAAAACTCCCAGTTTGAATGGATTTGTTGCGTTTGAAAAAATAAATCGATTAGATAGTTTTTTAACAAAATCTTCTACCTTTCGGAACAAAAAAATAATCAAAAAAAATTATGTTATAAAGTTGCCTTTTTGGATTTGAGAAGTGATTTTGAAATTCACTGCTGAACAATGTGAAACTTCCTCTCAGAATTTCTGAATAATTTTTAACTGTAAATGCATAAAATTCACAGGCTGATATTGAAAGGACTTGGAATGAAATAGCGTTTTCCATTTTCGATAAATAAATTACTTGTCAAAATATGAGATTCTAGTCACGTGACTGCTTTTTTCCCCCATTCCGTGCTATCGCTTCCGATAGTTCTAGAAATTCCACTTAAAATGCTAATTTTGATAGCCTTTTTTGCAAAGTTATATCACTTAAAAAAATTGGATAACGCCATTCTATTATATTGCTTCTGAATACAAACAGTCGATTTTAATAATTTTCGATAAGAAATGAGCTCAGAAATGTGCTAAAAATCTGATTCTAAGTAATTATTTATGTTGTCATTATGTATTTTATGTCTTTCGTAATTTATAATAATCATAATTTTAAAATATAGTGTAAAATTTTTCCATAAATATATATATATTATTCTTTAAGAATCTTAATTGTATGTTTTTAAAAAATCTGAATTTTTAGTCGCTCGGGTCCGATTTTTCCTTTCTACGCGCCTTGTCTGTTTTCACTGGCTTTTGTCAAGGCCACACACGGTCTTGAAAATTCTTGCAATTTATTTTTATCTAATCTCTTTGCGTGTCATTATATCATAGAGTGCCATACTTTGCTATGTCTGATACAATAGTGTTAAAAAGAAGGCCTTTAAATGAATAATGCTTACTTAAAAGGCGATTAAATAATTAATTATAGATGTTAACATTTAATTTTATTTAAAAATCTTAGTACTTTCAAACCTTTTCCAAACAGGTTCTTCCTCAGAGGATATTTTCTTTAATAAATAAAAATATAATATTTTGTTTTGAAAAATGAACGAGATTTGCGGCTTGAAGATTGGGTTTGTAACATTTTCACGTGAACGGTAAAAAAATATTTGATTGTAAGAGAAACAATAGAAATCTTATGCAAGAGCAATAAAGTGTGCAATGATGCCCTATCTTATAATATACCCAGTTTATGGTTTAGTATCCTAAAAATAAAATCCTGACAATTTGAGAAAATGACGTATTAAAATTTCGTGGTACAACAATCAAATAATTTTTTACCGTTCACGTGAAAATATTACTAACTCAATCTTCAAGCCACGAGTCTCGTTCATTTTTCAAAACAAAATCTTATATTTGTATCTATTAAAAAAAATATTCTCTGAGGAAGAACCTGTTTGGAAAAGGTTTGAAAGTACTAAGATTTTTAAATAAAATTAAATTTTAACATCTATAATTAATTATTTAATAGCTTTTTAAGTAAACATTATTCATTTTATGTTAAAAGCAAGGCGAAAATTTCATTCCGTGATATATTTTATATGTAAGAAGTTTTATTTTCCTTGATTTTTTTGTATTAAGATTTATTAGATATTTATATTGAGTTTAAATTTTATTATTTCTGTCCATATTTCTTGGCCATCTATTTTAATTATTTTGTGCAAGTTTGTTTCATTAATTTACTTTATTATTCTTATTAATGGTAGCTATTTAGTTTTAACGGGAGAGAATTTTAAGTCCAAACATGTTAATTTGATTTATTTTTCAAATTGCGAAAATACTGTAAAATTTCATGAATTCCAAATGTCCCGTTCCCCAACCCTGATAGTTTTCCCATTTTTTTTTTTTTTTTTTTTTTTTTTTTTTTTACAAAAATTTGAAATATAAGCCAATTTAAAATCATAATTTCCTGTCTACTATAGAAAGGCTCACTTACTGTATTTGATTTTTTAAAACAAATTTAAATATAAAAATTATTAAAATGGTGCTATTACTATAATTAACCTGTAGAAAAGTAATCTAAAATTATGGAAATAACACAGATTAAAATTGCTAAGATCAAATAGTCAAAGGATATACAAACAGGTAGGCGGAAAAAATCGCAAACAATGGACAACAGAGACAAGTAAAAATAGCTATGTTTGGGTAACAAATCGGCTTAAATTTGAATTGCAAAAATGTAAACCTGTATTACAATTTTGACAAGCTACCACATAAGTAGAAAGACCTTTAGAAGAAAATTATGAACTTCATTCCTATCCCTTTGTGTCTGAAGAGAGAAAAGGGGTTTGTAATCGGTATCAATGAAACTTATTGCAGCTAAGAAGGCAATAAATGATGAAATACACATAAAACATCCGATTTGTCACAAAAGTTCAGTTGAAGAATTTTTTTCCTTTGTATTTTTCAGAGAACATTATAATGTTTAATTTACTAGTCAATAATATACATAGTTTTTTTTTTTTTTTTCAAAACAAATGACTATAGCATATATGTTTTAGTAATACAAAATTTTGTAAACAAACTTTATTCTTCATAAATAAAGATTTTTTTTTTTTTTTTTTTTTTTTTTTTTTTTTTTTTTTGTAATTGAAAAAATTTATAGAAATAAATATTTATATACAGTAAATTTATCACATCTGTATGATTAATGGAATCCTGAAGGAAAAAAAAAGTTACATAAAATTTCTAAACAATAAAATGTTTGGGATAATTATGCATTTTTTTTACAGGAGAAAATAATTATTTAAAAAAATGAAAACTTATTTTTTAAATAACAAAGCATGATAGACTAATTATGCTATTTTTTCTGCGGTCAAATAAAAAAAAAAAAAAATTTTTTTTTTTTTTATTAAGTAAAAGCCATGATGCCATCTGGCATAAAGAACGTTCCTAGATCAGAGTTAAATAAATTTACAAAAAAAATTATGATTGTAATACTATAGGTTCTAAGATTTAATTTTTAAGAGAAAATGTTAGATAACATTGCAAACGGAAACTGTTGAAGTAAATTTATTTCCAATCCGCATTTTTAAGTACATTTCGTATGAAAAAAATTCCTGTCGGCTTGGCCTATAGTTGGGGGTAGATTTTGAAGTTAAATACTCAGTTCTTGAAAAAAAAAAAATTTTTATTTTTATTTTATTTATTTAATTATTTTTATAGGAGTAGCTTTAATCAGAATCATCTTAAGCTAAATTCGACTCAAATGTCCACTTTGACAGCACTTGTTTTGAAATTTATTCTAACTTTTTGAAAAAAAAAAATCGACCAATACGGCACATTATATAATTCCTAAATAAGAGAAACTGTCAATTGAATGCGTTTGAGAGCAAAATTAAATTTAAAAATGAGTTATAAAAATAGCAATTTTTTATTTGAATACGTCCTCAATTCGTCAATCATGATCGCTTTGGGAAACTTTGTTGGAAATGCCGGAAGATAGATTTCTGCATGTGAGGGAACGAATGGCAAATTTAAATAAAATTTCAGATTCTTCCTTCTTTGATAAAAAAAAAAAAAAGGAAACACGAGTTTGTGATTGTTTAGATTGATTCTGAAATATAATATTTCTATAAATCAACACCTGCTAGTTTCATGCATTTTCGAACAAAAACTCATTTCATAAATTTGCCCTTTTGAATTTAAAAAATATTTTAAATTCATAACTCTGTTTCCTCCCTATCCACTTATTTTGTAAAAAACCCAAGATTAAAAAAAATATATATATATATTGTTAAAGCATTTTCTCCATGTTCGTTTTCAGGCCCTGACTATCGCACGGGCACCCGGGGCCCATACCCTGGGCGCAAAAGTCTTCTAAATTTCCTTTAAACAAACATAATTATGAAAAAATATGACAAATATATGTCTCAATATATGGCTAAAAGAACAAAAATGTATATATATATATATATATATATATAGCTGGAACCCTTTTTTTTAATTTTCCGGAAAACTTAATTTTTTGAGTTGACTCTTTGTGAATAAGCGTGTAATATTTAATTATGATAATAATAATGTAATAATAATAATAATAAAATTTAGAATCAGAAGTAAATCAACCAATCTAAGGGGGCATAAAAACTTTAAAGTGTTCTGGGCACAAAAACTCCCAAGACAGGCCCTTTTCGTTTATATTACGCAAATTAAAGTCGGATTGAAAAATGATACGATCTGGAATGTTGGTTTGTCCCCTAATCACGAATCAGTTATTAATGCCTGAATAACAATATTCAATATCTTGAGTGAAGTGCTCAAATGAGGACACCCAATTCGTCTTTGTAGCTACAAATTGTATTAATAAAAATATTTATATATATCCAAAATTTGACTTTGGGGAGCCAGGGCAGCTTCCCCATTTGCTCTTGCAATAGTAGGTCCTTATTTGATATAGAGGTTTTACTATTAAACGATATGTATATACTTGAAACAATGCTGTAATTGTTTCAAGTACAAGTACACGTGATTAGTACGTGTTTCACTTGAAATTATAATTGCCTTAATCAAAGTGATAAAATCTTTGTTATTCGTAAGTTTGGGCTTTTTCAATTTTAATTAACATGAGTCTTTTTTTCTGATGGAGCTTTTTCCCGGGGCTATTTTTACCGGGATTCAAAAATTTTTTTGGTTCCTTAAATCCAATTGTTTTAATTTTTCTTAATTTTCCTCTGAGACATGGAGTTAAGCAGATTACAACTTTGATCACATTTTTTTCTTGATTGTTCTTAAAGTTATACCCCCCCCCCCCCCAAAAAAAAAAAAAAAAAAAAAAAAAAACTTTGTAATAAAACATAAAATTTTCTGGCACAATACAAATTTTAAGACATAAAAACATGATTATTCAAATGAAATTATTGAGATTTCTTTTTCTTTTTTCTTAATTAATCGATAAATGAACTACATACAAATGAATGTTTCTCAATGCGACATCTTTTTTTCAGCCGTGTTTCAAAAGACCATCTTTGACAGTTTCTTTGAAAAATCTTCTACTTATATACTCTTAATGATGGAAAATGTTCAATTGCATAGTTTTTAGCTCTCAATCTATAAAAGCCTGAGAGCTTATGTGCCTGCCTATTCTGTAAGTACGTATATATGTATGCATGTACCGCTAAACTCATAATGAAAAAAAAAATCCAATTTACTTGAAATTTTTATATAGATTTATTATGATAACCCGCTTCCCTGATTACTTTTGGGAGATCATTCGATAAGTATAAGAAGGGCAACGGGGGCTAATGCTCCTCCCCTTAATTTATATAAATTGGTTTTTCATGCAGATTTTGTTCAAATTTAAAATAAAGGATCATTCGGATGGGGCACCTTCGTGATTAGTACTAGATGCTCATTGGGTAAGAATAAACAGGAGGAAAGAGGGTCTAATCTCCCACACTTAATTTCGAAAAATAGGTTTTTCATGCAGATTTATCAGATTTCATTGAATTTAAGACATAGGATAATTTTAATAAGGGAACCGCCATGATTATTTTTGGGAGTGCTTTAGATAAGCCTAAGAGGGGGACGGGGGCTTACCTTCCACCCTTAATTTAGATAAATGGATTTTTCATACCGCATTATCAGATTTCATTCAAAGTTTAGGAATAGGATCATTCTGATGAGGCGCCTCCGTTATTAGTATTGGGTGTTCATCAGATAAGTAGAAAGGTGAAAATGGGAGGTACCCTTAATTTCGATTAACCTCTCCTTTAATTTAGATTAATTGTTTTTTTCACGCAAAATTTATCGTTTTGCTTCAAAATTTTGACATAAGTTCATCCTGATAAGGCGCTTCCCCGATTTGTTTTGAGAATTCATTGAATAAGTATAAATAGGAGGATTATATGGACTAACACTCTTAATTTAGATAATTGGTTTTACATGCTGAATTATCCGATTTTCTTCGATTTTTGGATACAGGCTCATAGTGATAAGATGTTTCCCTGATTAGTTGTGGATTTCTTTTGTTAAGTGTAAAGTGAGATCCAAGCGATTACCCCCTTAAATTAGATTAATGGGCTTTTATGCAGAATTATCCAATTTGCTTTAAATTTTGGATGTTGGTTGTTCCTGATAGGGTGAATCTCTGAGTAATTTTAGAAGTTTAATGGTTAAATTAAAAGGAGGCGAATAAATGGATTTCTACGCAGAATTATCCGATTTGCTTCGAATTTTAGATATATGTTCTTTTTTTTATTAAATAAAGCATATCCCTGATTAATTTTGTGGATTCAGTGATTAAATAAGTGTCAAAAGAATGAAATGGGGAGGGATATTTTCTCCCTTAATTTATTTTTCGAGCGACATTATTCATTGAAATTATAAGGCTGCTATATATAATTAGGGTGTGTAGCCTTAGAGATCAATGCCATCAGTTTAACTGGACAATATTATTTTTTATTATTAAAGGAACCTGCTCTTTTTCCATCAGTTGCCATTTTTCGTCCTGGTTTTTATTCATTTAAACACAAACAAAATAATGGCTAAATATAATATATTTTCATATTGTTAATAATTTATTACGAAAGATGCTTTATAACAGATATTGCAATAAAATTACTTTGGAGCATATTACTGCCAAAGTTTTTAATATATATATATATAGAGAGAGAGAGAGAGATAGATAGATAGATAGATAGATAGAGAGATAGATAGATAGATAGATAGATAGAGAGAGAGAGAGAGAGAGAGAGATTCTAACTAGGCATTTAAAATTTCGTTAATTTTCGAAATGTTAAGTCAGAAAATCAGTTTTTATTTTCCAGTTTTCTTTCTAGAAAAAGGAGAATAAAATTAAATGATTAAGGGCGAAAATGAAAACCATTTTTTATAATTTAATATAATAGTTTCATTTAAGGAGCTACATTAGCACGAATCCTAGAAAATCCTAGAGATTTCCACGAGAAATTTATAACATATCTAGGTTACATTTCAATACTTTTAATTGTTTTTTTACATTTAGTAGCTGGGGTTGACCTGTACGAAGACATTGCTTACTTTTTCGATTTTGACAGCCGTCTTTTTTTATGAAGATGCTTTTATTTTCAAAACCAGTTCCGAAAATTAAATTGTCCTCAATAAAAATCCGTATGTATCCATAAATAAAATAGAAAAAGTAAGAAACGGTCTTTGTATAGATCGATCTCAGTTACCCAATGAAAAAAACTTTTAAAAAATGTTGAAATGAATATAAACTAGATATCTTTACAAAATTCTTCCATAGGATTATTGTTAGCGAACGGGTATAGACTGAAGTATCCCTTAGTGATTCTTAAATGCGTGCCATTGTTTGGTAACCTTCAACAGTGAAATAAAATGAAAACAGCTCTTTGAAAATGCAGTTAAAAATAGAACGATACACAGATGAAGACAATAAAAACATTCATATAAATTAAAATAATGTGCACTAGCTAGTTTATGACTATAATTATTTGTGCCTTCTGCTATATATCCCATTTACACATTTTATACAATAGGTCTGTTGAATTGTGTTCTTAGAAACTTCCTACGACATTTACAATAGAATTAACCATCATTTGTTCTAAAATTAATTTATAAATCTTATATTAAAAGGAAATTTCTATTTTATAAGATATAACATTTGTGATAAATATAAATATTTATAATAAAAAACGAATTTACCATTACTATCGAATTTGGAACTTCTGCATGCGAACTGCATCCATATTTGAACATTATTAGCATCTAATATATATATATATATATATATATATTTATTAAATTTTAAAATATATTTGATATCAAGTGAAAAAATGTTTACAAGATTAAATTTTTGTATCCGAAGATTTCCATGTTTAAAAAATTATTTTGTCAAATTCTACTTAATGTACTTGCGTATCGATAAAACAGTATTGGAATCGTGCTTCTTACATTTTAAAATTACATATTTTTATCTTTCAATTTATCATTTTTAAAAACTCCTTAATCTAATGCATCTGGCATAACAAATAATATTTGAAAAATAATAAAAATGAATTCATATCTGTATTTAACTGTATCTCATATCGTATTGAAATATTTTAAATTAATTAATTTATACTTATACTGATCATACAGAGAATAATAGCTAACTTTTAAAAATCGCTTTTAGCTTATTTCAGAGCAAACAGCAAGTTATTTTTTAACAGGTGCACCTTTGGAAGGGAATTAGTTCATGGGCAATCAATCACTCTGCAAAAATGTTGTGGACGTCTTCCCTATCCAAGAATACACAATGAGTTTCAACGGATTATGGTTTGCTTTCAAATTCTACGAGGGGAAGGAACTTTTTACAGATGCATTGCTATGTGTTTTGTAAACTGAAGACCTTGACCATTTATACACATACAAAAGCGTACCTGTGGAACCATTTCAGGTAGTTAAAACTTCAAAGGACAAAACCGTGGAAGGGTTAATACTTGTACTACCAAATATTCAGCCAAACCGAAGATATTTAACAATATTTAGAAGAGACTTATTTTGCTTTTTGTGAAATATATTTCAGTCAAAAATTAGATCACTTCCAAAGACTTCTTTATATTTCATACAAAGCAAAGTTAATATGATCAAAATCTCATCTCATTAAAATGTTTTCATTATTATTAAAGTTGTGAACAAAAATTCGGGTTTAGCTTACCCTTGCTACCCTATATTTTTTATTGACTGTATTGTATTTTTGATAGAAAAGTGAATAGCGAGAAGAATGGAAAAAGAAAATTAGTTTATTATTTTTTTACAAAAATTATTTTATTTAAAAATAATTTCTATTCAAGTTCTCTTTAATCAAATCTCTTTCATACTGAATTCTGATAGACATAATCAGATTTTAAATTAACACACTACAACTGTAGAACTTGTCATACTTTTATAATAGTTAAATATTTAAGAGTTAATTAAAATATATTCTAACATCATTTTTTAATTTGTCTCTTTTTTTTTTTTTTTTTTTTTTTTTTTTATACACTATTTTTAACAATATGTTAGCTTTACTTCAGTGATATGTTAACATCACAATTTGAAAGCTATGTTATTATACGTAAAAGTAAAGATTATATTGCATAAATAGAAATAGACCAAGAGGTGGCAGTGGGATCAAGTTCATGATTGAAATTCCAGAATTAGTTAAAACTCGATTGGCATATTAAAACGCAATTAGTCTGTCAAATCATATCTTAGTGGAAAACACCTGAAAATATGATTTTAGCAGTTGACTCATCAGTTTATTATTTTGTTTTCCTGCTCCATTGGTAAACTTACAAATCAATCACTAAAATCTAGTTTCCAAGTGTTTTCGGCCAAGATATGACTCGGCAGACCGATTGTGTTTCAATATGCAAATCGAGTTTTAACTAATTCTGGGATTTCAGCAGTGGACTCGATGATTGTCTATGTGGCCACCTCCCGCTCTAAAATATTCCAGTGTTGGGTCATCCAATTTATTTTAAAGAAAATGGAAAATAAACTAGGCCTAAAATGTTTCTTCACAGAGGGCGTTCAAAGACTGAAAATCGAGTTACTCGAAAAATTGAGGAATGACATCATACGGGTTTCTCAATGTAACAGGGGTTAAAATGGCTCTGAATGCTTTCGGGTAATGTGGGCAGATGTTTTTTATTTACATTTACAAATGTGATGGCAGCCATATATTGTTATCGACGTTAAAATGGCTCGGAAGCGAAAAAGTAACGTGATCTTAGATAGATGATTGCATCACGCAATGCTATAGAATTTTGTTGTGCTCTGCGTTTGTTGGTATTTGAACCTGTGTTTAGTTTGTATTGAATTTTGACAGTAATTGATTCAAAAACTATGTTAACCTTTATGTGGGGGCTTGGACAACATCTGTCCAGGTTTGCAGGTATTCTCAGACAGATGCTGTCTGAGTCCCCCTGTAAAGGTTAAAATTATAGAGAACCTTTGATCACCAGCCTGGAAGTGTACATAGTGTATTATTATTTATTTATTTTGCTGCCAAAAAAGCTCTGCAATTTAAAACCATAGTGCTATTACTGGAGGAATAAAAGTGAGTTTATTATTTTTCTCTTTGTATATGTATGCTCCAATGTATTTTTATAAGCACATATAATTTAGGTTTCATGTGTATATTTTTCTATAATGCAGTATTGTAGTAACTAGAAATTTGTGTTCAAATTTAATAAATTAATTCTGTTCAGTGAATTAATAAACATAAGCCTACTTTATCTGATGAAAATTTTTTAGGCTATTTCCTATCTCTATATTTTAAAATTTATTTAACTAGCTTTTCTTTGATGATGACTTAAAAAAAATAACAGTTAAATTTATTCTAAATGATTTAAAACTTCTTAACACTTGGCTCTTAGAAATTAAAACTATCATAAATAGTGGGGAATAAATACACTTTGAGATTTAAATCAGTGTCATTGATAAAATGATGAAAAATGTTTTTCTGGGTGGGTGGCTTATGTTTACATAAAACTTAAAAACATATTTTTTTTAGCAAAATTAGATGTATTAATAATGTTGTCCCCTTTTTGAGATCAAGAAAAATGATAGTACTCATTATTTAATTATAGTATTCATCTGAATAATTTTGTTTTAATTCAGCAGTTATAGGTAACTCTTATTATTTTTGGAATTCTTCATGAATATTTAAGCTTTTCTGTCAGCAGTATAAATAAAAATATTGGTACTTATGTATTAACGCCATCGCAGAAGAAGTTGCATTAATGTGCCAATAAAGAGCAATCTTGTTGTTCACACCAGTGTTGAATTCAGGGGGTGGCCCGCGGGGGGGGGGGGGGGGGGGGACATTCCTCCCGGAGCAATGAAATGTCCCCTGAGAAAAGTGTCTGAATTCAATATTAACTTGGTATAAGCTACGCAGTTATTACTGAAGTTGAAGATATACCAAGGGGCTGAGTTAAGAGGGACAGAAGAAGAATCATTTGGTATTTATATGACAGCTGGGTACACTCACAGGGTAGGGTTTCATTTTGATTTCCTGTTCTGTAAGTGTAACTCGCTAGTTCATTAAATACCTTAAATTACACGTCACAAGAATGTATATGGAACTTGGTGCTTAAGCTGTAATCGCTGTTAGTTGACAGGACACATCTTCCACACCTCTTTTGTTGCTGCTCTGGTTTTTATTTAGTCTGTAATATCAGCATTTTATTCAGGAAATTAATATTAAGTTCATTTGTGATTTGAAAAGTTATTTTAGCTTTTGGATAACAATTCTGTTAAAAAGTTCATTATTTTATAGCTTTATCTAAAAAGTATTAAAAATTACAAATGCAATAAGAATTCTAAAATTAGTATGAGTGTGGCTAAATTAAAATGAAGAGATTCATATTAGTTTAATATTTTGAATGTTTAATAAATAAAAAAAGAACATAGTGTGAATAACTACAAAAGAGTGTTTTTGTAGCTTTATCTTTTCCAACCAGGGTTGTTAAATACCTAGGTTTTTTCAGAAAAAAACCAACCCACTGTATTTTTTCAGGGTTTTTGTGTTTTTTTTTTTTTTTTTTCGAGTTATGGGAGGTAGTTCAGAATGCTTGGAAAAAAAAGTACTTATTACTAAATTTAAATTAGCTAATTGATTAGAAATATATATAAATCAATGATAGTAATCAAAATTATGCTTTGCTTTTAGATAAATTGATTATTAATAATAATTTTAACAATAAAACTATCATTAAAGTATGTTACTAAAACTAATGCTGCTGAATCAGAATTTTTAAACTAATATTTTGTTAAGGATAAAGTATGTTTATTCATTTGAATTGAAGTGATTGCCTATATATATATATAATAAATACTTTCTCTATAAAATTCATTCTAAAAATTGAATTCTGAAACATATTGATTAATATAATGATGGATTGCAAGATTTTTTCTTTTCAATTGTTTGCATTCCAAAATGTGTTGCTATATTCTTTCTAAGGCATAGTAACATTTCCTTAGCCTGAGGTAAATAAGAAATTTCCATTTTCCATATTCAAAGCATTCTTCACTCCATTTACTGAAAGGACAATAAGAAGGAATTTTCAAGAACAGAACAATATATACTTCCTTCCTTCCTGTTTCTGTAGTCAAGAAAAGTAATTTGTTTTGATCTTAAAAATCCAACACTTGACGTCAGAAATTTTTATGTGGTTCATTTGATGTTTTATGACTTTTTATCAGAAGTCTAAAAATTAAAGATCACCAGTGAACATTGTTGACTATGTCTCTCTATGTCTTTCATTTGCTGATGATCACAGAATGCTCTTAAAAGAAAGGCAATTGACATATCGTCAGTTTTTTCTAAAGCAAACCAAATAAAAGTGCATTAGCAATTTAACTGTTACAAGTAATTAAAAATAAATTTATGATACAAGAATTTAATTTTTTTCTTTTTGTTTAATAAATAAAGTAATAATGTGAATTACAATACTTTAACAGCGATTTTAGCCAAATACCAAATATTTGGCACACAAGTTCTTTAAATTTCAGAGTTTTAAAATATTAAAAATTTTATATAGATCTTTTTAATAGATCTTTTTATATAGATCTTTTTAAAAAATAACTTTATACACTAAAAAAACCTATACTTTGAATTGATATTTCATAAGAGGATAGTTTTAAAGCATTTTTAATTTGATGGACTCCTTTATAGGTTAAAACGAATGAATAATATTATCTGATATTCTAAAACAAATATTGAAAAATAACTTTATATTGCAGTATTTGCTCATAAAAATATTAGATAAAAAAGCATATTTTTCATTCTGAAGAACCAAAATGTTATTCTGGCTAAAGAATCAAATATTTAAGAGTGCTGGTCAATAAGATATCAAATTCCTTTGCTAGAGTCAAACTTATAGGTTCATAATGCATTCATATTTTTAAAATATCTCCACTGGAAATTATTTTAGTAACTTCTATTTTCTTAAAATATGCATATTATCTTTGTGTGTTTTTGTAATCAAAATGTTTCTAAAATTTATACTTTATTAAAAAGTTTATGTGTTAAAATCATTATGAGCTGTGTTAAACGTTTAGCAATTACAAAAATATGGACAAACAAAATTTCAAATAAATGGAACACACACATGTAATTATTGATACATAAAGAATTATTCCTATTTTCTGCCCTTAGTTTTTACTTATATTAAACATATTTTGCCAAAGTAAATAATTTTTTTTTGCTTTTAAGCTTAACTAATTTGTCATATGAAAAATTTAACATTTATATTCTAACTTATCTAAAATAAAATTTAAACTAGAAATATCTTTATTATTCTTTTTTTATCATGAATAAACGAAATTACTGTTCTAACTTGTCGAAATGTAAAACTTAGATAAAAAAATGTCTATATTATCATTTCCTTAATATGAAAAAACGAAAACATACTGCAAAAAAAACTAATCAAAACAGAGATATTCCAATAAACAGTCGCAGTTACGCTATCAAATGATAAACAAATCAGATTACCCAACCACGTGATCACTTTACCCAACAAAATTCTTCAGGTAATGTGGGTTACCCGAAATCTCGGTAATTCACGGCTCTGAACGGTACGAAAAGTCACGTGACGGCGGTCTCTGAACGCTTCGGGTTCTACTCGGGAAACCCTACGTAACCCAGGTTTACGTCTCTGAACGCGCTCATAATCTGCGTTTAAGAAAACAGGTGTAAAGTATGTTTGAAATAATAATTGTGTTTACCAATATTGAGGAATGATAACGTATGATATCGTAAGGGGTAGCGGAGGTCCAGAAATTGCCAAAGAGTTGATAACGTTCATTATATTTGTATAGCCTTTTGTATGTTAGTGTTCTTTGTTCTGTTCAGTGTACAGATTTTTGATTGGAGATACTGGCGTCAGCTATGCAGCAAATTTTAACTGGTAAAAATGAAGCATCAGCCGTTTGCAAAGTTGTTGGCATTCCGTGCCGTAGGTTTAACACTGGATTTCGTACTTAAAGAGTAAAGCTTACTTTAAGCGGCCGAAGCAATAATTTTGTTCAGCACTTCTACTAATGATCATTTCTGGTGGAAACTATTATGTATTGAACAAAAATGTTTTTTTTTTTACACCATAGATTTCTGAGCGAAATAAATACCTTTTATCTATCTTTTACCTATCTAGTACTCTGAAATTATCATGATAGCGAAAAAAGGGGGGAGAGTTGATGAAGACAGACTAAATTTGGCCATAGATATCCAAATTTTCTAATTTTTTCGAAGGTTGAAGGGGGAACCGTTCTCTGCACTCCCTGCGTACACTCATGTCTATTCAAATACTGCATAAATTATTGTAATGATTGTAAGATTTGTACATTTCATTTCCGAACATAAAATTGAATTTTTGAAATAAGAGCACTTATTAGCATTACACATAACCACAGACGTTACATATACTAAAACGGCAAAACAAAACAAAATAAAACAAAATTCAATTTAGACATAAATAAATTAGAAACTACAATGATGACTGTTAATATGAGTGGAAAAATATAGATTTATGTAAAAGGTGTTTTAAAATCTCGTGCACTTTATGTCCTACTAACCAACTACCTTGGATCACCTAGGCCAATTGCAATAACCTTAAATATTCTAAAGTCAAATATTGAATGTTATTTTTTTTTCCAAACGGAATGTAGAGATGGGGTGTGGGGAGGGCAATGTCTTCAGCAGAATGTTGATTTGACTTTATAATTCTGAATAAAAATATTTTCGAACGAACATTATATTGTTAGCAGTGTATGATCTTGAATTTGTATGATTTTTCCTTTTTAAA
The DNA here is from genome assembly GCA_964019185.1 of Maratus speculifer. Classification (NCBI taxonomy): domain Eukaryota; kingdom Metazoa; phylum Arthropoda; class Arachnida; order Araneae; family Salticidae; genus Maratus; species Maratus speculifer. Next base: position 79,844,310 of record OZ025295.1, read on the forward strand.
TGAAAATCCATCCAATCGAATCGAGTTCATTTCCCACTGCCTTCAGTAGAGTATACCGGCGGTGCTATTCATGTTCCGGTCTGATTTTTCAAGCTAACCGTTAATTTGTATTTATTTTCTGACATTTAGATATAAAACTTTCAATTTTGACCAAAAAAAAATCTTGATAAAATAAATAAGGGAAATGTGCACAACCCCTCATACATATTTTTTTTATTTATAAACGCGAAATAATATTCAAAACACATATTTCTTAATTGGGAAACGATATCTTGAGATAATTTGCACCGAGAGAAAAAATATGTTTGGCGAATCCATGAAATGATTTCAAAAATTTTTTTGAACAGTAAATATTCATATTTTCACACCAGATATATTATTAGAACCTGAAAAATACCATGAATGTATCAACAGTTTTTATTGTTGTTGTTGTTTGTTTTTTTACGTTTGAAACTTCAGAGAAATGGAAAACTTGAAAACTGATGCGAATCGCTGCCAAATAAAAAGATTTTTTGAAATAGTAATTAAAAATACCATTGAAAAATACCATTTCTTTCTTTCTTTATTATTATTTATTTATTTATTTGTAATTCTACCGAGATCTCACTATATCCCGATTTGAAAATGCAGAAGAAATCAAACGTTACGCTTTTCGTCAGTGGGAAGGACTGCTTGGGGAAGCACACAAGCATAAACTCGTTGAGGAATAAAAGTTCGCCATTTTGCGATTATCATTAAGGGTTTTTAATTGATATTTCGGGTAATTAACAAAAAATACAAAAACTGAGTGTCAGGTGAACGGTGCATCTACCATCATCTATCCTTATCCAAATTTTCAGATCTCTATGTGCAGTATATTTTCGTAGCCATCGCCAATACTTCTTTGTTTTGTTATTGCATTAAATTATTTTCTCCAGGATAATGAAATTTTACTGTAACGCAGGATTCTGATAGAGAGTGCTTTCATTTACACAGGTTTTATTGTGTTACAAATTTTATTTACATAGCTGCCATCCTTCTTTATTTTTCAAGTAATTTAAGCATGTTTGGAAACATAAATTATTTTGTTTAATGAAATAAAGTACGAATTGTAAAGAAACAAGACATATTTTATTAAATAAATTTTCCGGGTAAAAAAAACTCCAAAAGAATGGCAACTATACATTTTTAAATATTCATAGTTTTTTTTTTTGGGGGGGGGGGGGTAGAGCGCCAAATGCAGTTCTGCACACAGGCGCCGAATACTGCTGGCACGCCCCTGGCGCCTTTGGTCAGCTTTTTTCATAAGACTAGGTAAGGTAAAAATAACTTTCAAAAACTAATATCGTGTTTTTTGAAAATATGGCGCCCATGGTCAGACTTTTTCGGCACCTCTACAAAAATAACTTTTTAAAAACTAATATCGGTTTTTGTAATTATGGCGCCTTTGCTCAGCTTTTTTCAGCTCCTCTGGTAAGAATAACTTTCAAAAATTAATATCGTGTTTTTTGAAAATATCGCGCCCATGGTCAGACTTTTTCAACACCTTTGTAAAAAAAAAACTTAAAAAAATCCTAATAGAATGTTTTTGTAATCATAACGCCTTTGTTTATATCTTTTTCAGCGCCTCCTTAAAAATAACTTTTAAAAAACTAATATCGTGTTCTTGAAATCGTGGCGCCCTTGGTCAGATTTTTTTTTCGGTGCCTCAATAATTTTTTTTAAACTAATTTCGGTTTTTGTAATTATGGCGCCCTTGGTCAACTTTTTTAAGCACCTCTTGTAAAAATAACTTTCAGAAAACTAATATCGTGTTTTAGGAAACATGGCGCCCGTGATCAGACTTTTTTCAGCACCTCTTGTAAAAACTTTCAAAAAACTAATATCGTGTTTTAGGAAACATGGCGCCCTTGATCAGATTTTTTTTCAGCACCTCTTGTAAAACTAATATCGTGTTTTAGGAAATATGGCGTCCTTGATCAGACATTTTCAACACCTCATCTCGGTAAAAAAGAAAAATAAAACTAATAGAATATTTTTGTAATTATGGCACTCTTGTTTAAATCTTTTTCAGCGCGCCTCTTTAAAAATAACTTTTAATAAAACTAATGTCGTGTTTTTGAAATCGTGGCGCCCTTGGTCAGATTTTTTTTTTCGGCGCCTCTATAAAAATAAATTTTACAAAACTAATTTCGTTTTTTGTAATTATGGTGCCCTTGGTCAGCTTTTTTCAACACCTCTTGTAAAAATAACTTTCAAAAAACTAATATCGTGTTTTGTGTAACATGGCGCCAGTGGTCAGACTTTTTCAACACCTCTGTTAAAAAAAACCCCAAAAAACTAATATCATGTTTTTGTTATCATGGCGCCTTTGTATATATACATTATTTAACTGTGCATTTAAATGTCATTTAACGCTTCTGTCGTTTATTGAATGTTATACACCATATCTTTAAAAATATTAGTTTTATGTATTCTGTTTTAAAATGGAATCGTTTTCTTACCGCTGTCATTTCTAAAAATGTATTGTCTATATTTTTAAATCGAGATTAATGAAATTCATCCGCTTTTTAGGTGCGTTCGTAATTATTTTAATTACAAGAGTTATGCAAAGGGATGCAGACTTTCCTAATTTATTAAATGTTTAAAAGAACAATATATTAATAAATTCAATTTTAAAAAGTAAGGCAGTAAATTTTAAACCTATTTTAGTTTATTTTTTCCAAACAAATTGAAAAGAATTCCACAAAAAAAGCTATGTTTACTTGCTGTATCATCCCCAGTAATGAGATACAACGGCTCTTTTTCAGATGCTTATAGTATTTTTACTTGGAATTTTCTAAACGAAAACTATCCCACAATCAGCTTTTAAACCCACCTTCTAAAAAGATCCTTGTATACCACATGGATGATTTTCCTCAAACGATAATTAACAACAGCAGTTTAGCATTTTCGATTAAAAGGATTCCGTTTTTAAACACATTATCTACCATCAATCGTGACCCACACCTGTTGGCTGCACTGCACAACAATCGTTTTAGAGCCTATCCCCGTTTCCCCTAAGATCTTCTTTCATCATTCAAACTGTCAATTATATCTTGATTAGTTCCCAAGAATTATCTCTTTTTGGCAAAAGGAAAAAAAAATGTCAAGAGCTGGAAGACCCGGAATATATAAAAATCCTTACCAAACACAATCACACAGATAGTAAAGGTGGACGCTAAATCGCACAACGCTTAGGGATAAACAAACTGAAGACTCCTCCCACACTAAGAACGAGCGCCATCTACAGGCTTTTCATTTAATATGATATTATAAGCTTGTAAATTGAAAATGAAGGTTTTTTTAAAGTAAAATTAATAAAAAGAGAAGGGGGGGGGGAGGTACATTTTAAAACTAAATATTTAATTTAAATGATTTAATATTGAAGTTACGTTTTGTACCTTGACTTAGGACTAGACTCTTTTATTAGTAGTATGTTTTATTTATTTATTAATTACAGATTTACTAGTTTATGAAGTCATGCAATAAATTGAAAAAATTACGGTTGGTCATTGAAAAATCCATATTTAATTATTATTATTATTTAAGAATTCGAAGAAGAGCTTTATTTTATTCATTATTTTTGCATCTTATTAAAAAATTAGAAAAGTTTACGTAAAGACCCCCATAATTTTATTTTCCATAGTAATATTTTGAATTTATATTTAATAAAAGAGAAATGGATATAAATATGAAATGAAATATTAACAAATAATTTCTGATAATTTTAGCTGTCAATTACTTTCCAATACCTTAAATATTTAAATGACTTGTATAAATTAAATAGACAAATTTATACAAAAGTATTTATAAAAAATTATCTTAGTAATTTTTTAAAAAATAGTAGAGAAAAAAATTATTTTTCAAGTAGAAAACAGCAACAAAAATGCACAATTTATTTAACCTATTTCGAATAAATAACTATTTAAAAGCATGTTATATTAAAAAAAGACGACATACTCAGTGGCGTAGCAAGGAAGGGCAGTCATCCTGGGCGCCGAAGTCAAGGGGCGCCAAATTGCGAGTGGTTTAAATCGAAATTACGAATTGCTCCACTAGTGGATTAGCGGTTCTACTCCCGAAGCTGGTAAATATAAAGGTATTGGATTCGAATCTAATCGCGCCCGTCGGCCTGATCGTTCGGAGTTTACCTTGGATTTTTTTTTGCGTAAATACGGATTAGGTTCCCTTAAAAAGACCCCCATGGAGGGCACCTTCCCTAGGGCCTATATCCTTCGTGCAGATAATTAGTCATCATAAATACAACCAACAACCAAAAAAGGCATTTTCTTCTTTTGAGTAAAAAAAAAAAATAATAATAATAATGTGGTTATTTTCTTTCTTTTCTTTTTTATGGGGCGGTGTGTACGAAAAATTTCTTCCTTCCCCAAGAACCAAAAATCCTAGCTATGCCACTGAATTTACTCTTATATTTGGGCTTAAAAATAGTATAAAGGTTTGTTTTTAAATATATTTTAAAATTTAAATTTAGTATAACACAAAAATTAAATACGATTTAGGTAAAAGTTTTGGAAAGTAATTGATAGCTAAAATTATTAGAAATAAATTATTTTTTTTCTCTCCCTTTCTCCCTTATTAAGAACAAATTCAAACTATTACTATGAAAAATAAAATCCTTGGAGTGCTCAAAATATTTTTTTTTTAATTTGTTAACAAGATAAAAAAAAAAAAATCTTACTTGAATTGCTCCATAATATTAATAATCGAATATGATTTTTCTATTTATTGCATAACATCATAGATTAGTAAATCTCAAATAATTTTTCTTAAAAAAAAAAAGGGGGGGAAAAGAAAAGAAAGAAATAACAAACAAATAAAACATGCTAATATTAACAGATGTTAGTCTTAAATCAAGTAAAGTATTTTTTTTTTTTTTTTTTTTTAATTTTTAGCAGAAAAACTATTTATGCATTTATTATATTGCAGTACACGTACACAGACAAACTATAACTTCAATTTAAAACATATAAATGAAATAGTTGATATCATATATATTATAAAGCAGAAGTTCTCAAACTTCCAAACGAGTGTTTTCAAAAACTACCCGATGGATTTTTTTGCCGATTGTATCATTCGATAGAAAATATTTTTCCGAAGGTTTATGATTCAAATTTACAGGGATAACTCTGATTTTTCGTAGTAAATTTCGTATTTTTCGGTTATTTTTGACAAAAGGGTTGCCAGTAGCTGTTTTTGGCGAAAATTATAATTGCTAAAAGAATTAAAATGGCTATATCTATTTGAAATATTACAAATATCTTGCAAATAATAGCAGAAAATAACTACTGATAATATTAATAATAATAAAGAAAGACCGCTTAAATGAGGCGTAATATTATAAAAATATATTTATCTTGAAAATGAAAAAAATATTTGTAATGCTTAAAAAATAAATTAATGCGAAATATAACAAGTGGTTCAACTTTTGGCGACTTATCCCTGGTGTTAGAATAAAAACATGAATTTCAGAAATTGATTAAATGAATTTTGAATGATAGTTATTTCCCTTTTTATTATTTTCTTTCTCTTTTTTATTGAATTTCCGTATAATATAACTTACAGCAGAAAAAAGCATATCTGATTGTAAAAGACACTGTAAGTTGTGAGTTACTATTCGTTTCTATACCATTTTCATCTTGCTTTTGTCGCCAAAGAATGTGTTTTTAAGCCGAAAATGCACTTACTGACTTAATGCCTGACTGAGGTTCTTAATGGTCGCAATTTTTTTTTTTTTTTTTTAAGTGAAGATAATTTTTAGAGTATATTTTAATAATCAATCGTAAATTATATAGATATGAGTATAACTCTTTTACTTCTTTTTGCAAATGTTTTCATTGTTAATTTAATTTTTCTTGCGCCATTTCGTCAATTTCACTTACAGGAAAAATTTCAGTTTTAAAATTTAAAAACTGAAGAAGGAAAGATTATCCCATCGATTAAAAATCTACCCCCAAATTCCAAGATTAAATGTCAATAACGGATGATCGTAAATGTCACATTCACTTGACATTAAGTATAATATAAATACTAATTATGTCATCAAGTGATTTTTAATTCGACATTTTATTTCTACTTTTATATATGTTCTGCTAATTTGTTTTTCGTTATTTAAATGAAAATTTATGCTAATCTATATAATCTGGCTAATAGTTTGGCGATTTGTATAATTTGGCGAAATTGGTCGACGGTATAACCAAGTAGTACTGAAGGAAAAATTTTGCAATTCAAAGGAAATTATGCAATTATGGTTTATTACTATAGATAAATTCAACATTTTGAAATGAAAAATTCCCGCTGAATAAAATTTACAAGTCTTTTTTAATTGACCATTTCCTCTTCAATATTTCTTCAATCAAACTTTCGTTATTCTCTTTCGCGCAGGCTAGCAAAAATGTATTTTAAATATTTTATTAGATAAAACGTAAATAACATTTTTCTATTTTTTTTAAAAATATTTCTAAAATCTAATTCTACCATTATGTGTTTTACAGGACAAAATAGCAGAATTACTTCTAAAAATGGTTTTATCTGTTAATTGTATGTTATTTGTTTATTTGGGTGTTTGAATTTACTTTTTGTCATCAAACAATGCGATTTTATACCAAGAAGGCATAAGCCGGAGCGTTCTCTCACTCTATTTCAAATGTGTGAGAGCATTTTTAGGATACTTTTTTTTATGTTTAATTGTAAATATATAAATAGCAGTTATAGCAAAAAAAAAAAAATGCGTATAATGTTTAAATTTTAGTATAAATGTCTTCCTCATCCAAACTGTAAAATAATTTAATTGCAACTTTTTAAAGTTTTGGCGCAGATGTCATATATGCACCACATTCGCACGATTGCAACAAAATGGCGATTTTCCTAATGGTAGGACTTAGAATAAAATCCGCAAATCTTGAACTTTCAGATTTATCCCTAAAGAGGGATATTTTCTTCTTTTAGACTGTTGTATTGTGCTGCCATCTATTAATAGAAAATGAAAGCCTTTGTACTTGTAGTTATTTAAGATTATTACTACATTGAATACTGTGACAGACAAAACTGAAATAAATGATCAATGGAGTTTAAGTTAATATTGCTCTTAATTGAACTATTTCTTGAATTTATGTAATAATTATACTTTAATATTTACAAATCACATCTATACTTTCATGTATGATAAGCTAAACAAAAACATGTTAATTTATTATTTCATATTTATCATATAAATTACAATTTAAATTAAAATAATTAATATAAAGAAAATGATTCCCCCCCCCCAAAAAAAAAAAAGTTACAACATCTTAAGATAGTAATCAGGCATTCCCAGAAACGGTTTTCTTAGGAACTGATGAAAACTCTAACGAAGTTTTGGCATTTAAATTATTTATAGAGCTTATATTGTTCTCTATTAAAGCGATTTTTGAATTTATGTGGTAATTACATTGCGGAATTTTCAAAATATAGCTACAGTTTTATAACAGCATAAACTAAGCATGCTAATTTATTATTATATATTTTATGACATATATTGAATTGAAATAATTGGCATAAGTAATTTACCCCCCCCCCCCCCCCCCAATGAAAAAAAAACTTTCATTACAGTTTATTTTAAGAGTGTAAACAAGCAAATATTCTCAGAAATTCTTTTCGTCGCAAAACTTTAAAATTCTTCGACTTTCTAATCAGTGTCAAGCAACAGATTTAATTTCAGAAGCAATCTTAAAGATAATAAAAAAACGAAAAGCTGGTTATCGCTGGTTATGATAGAAAAACCTTGATTGTCGCATTTTCAATAACCCTCATTATCAGATCGCTATCGATAATTTCCCTAAGCATTTGAGGAAAGAGGGGAAAATATACCTCTTTAGGGATAAATCCCAAGTTTCGAGTTTCAAGCTTTGCAGATTTTATTCTAAGTCCTACCATTAGGAATCCTGCTGTCGCTAGACGCTAGTCACATCGTAAACCGACTATGGTTGTTTATTTATTAATAAACTATTTATTAACTTTCATTTTGTTTTTTAAAATAATATAAATCATTTTGTTCCATAGCTATTAATTAAACTTTTTTATTTATTATTTTTTCAAATAATACAAAATAATTAAAAAACAAGATGAATGTAGATTCTACCATTGCAGAATTCAGTTTCGCCTCCGATTAGAAAAAAAAAAAAAAATCGATAGAAGGTTTTTTAGAAGGGCGACCCCGTTTAGATTGCAATGAACTAACTTCATTTTTCTTGTGTTTATCAATATAATAGCAAACAGAACGGCGTGAAATACCCAATTGAATAGCAATTTCTCTCTGAGACATTGGAATTGCGGAATAATAAAGAGATACAATTTGACGTGCTACTTCTTCATTGAATAGATTCATCAAAAACGGATTTTTTCTTTAGTTTAAACGCTTTTTTATAGACTCTGAGTAAAAGGAAATGCAATTTAACAATAAAACGAATGGAATCCCATCGAATTCGACGAATGAAATGTTTAAAAGACCCGATCGATTTGGTTTTAAAAAAAAAGCAAAAGTAATTACATTATTGAATCAATATATAATAAATATATTTACAAAGTAAATGTCAAATTTGCCAGTTACAATTCTGTATGCAAATATTCGCACAAATACAGTTAAAATTGTAATATGAGTGCCGGCGAAATCCAGAAATTTTTTTTTATATGCACTCACAGAAAAATAGCTTTATTAAAAAAAAAAAGTAATATCGGGTACTACTAGGTAATCCCATCGACCAAAAAATTATCGCCAAACTATAAGATTAAATGCCAATAATGGATGATCGTGAATGTCATTCAATGAGATTAAATACAATTCATGAGTTTAAAATGTCATTAAGTGATTTTTATTTCGACTTTTTATTAATATTTTTATTAATAATCTACTGATTATTTATTTTTTCGTTATTTAAAATAAAAATTATGTCAATATGTATAATTTGGCTATTAGTTTGGCGAAATTGGTCGACGGGATAACAGAGTAGTACCTAATATCGTTATGAGTAAAAATACGATGTTTTAAATAGTGACGTCATTTTCTCTTCAAATGTTCTTTAAAAGTTACTATTTATGAAAAAGGCATCCATAATAATATTGTAATTCCCATTTATCTGGTTGCTGAATGACATAATTTTCCTCATTTGAAATTTCTCTTATTTTGATTTAGACATTAATTTTTATCATATATTTTTTTCTGTCATTTTATTTACATTATTAATATTATTTCTCAGTAAATATATTTTTTTAACTCAGTTAGTGCATAATTATACGCAATCATTTTAGAAAATAAATTTTTATTATCGAGAGAAAAGCTAAACTGTGTTGCCACCATTTTGAAGAAATGTCATGAAAAAGCTTTTAAAATTAAAAATAAAATATAAAAATGGAAATAAATTAAAAAATAATTAAAATGGGTACAACTACAAATAAATAGCTTTCATTTAAAAAAATAATTATCAAAATTGGTTGACTAGAAAATTCAGGGCTGATGACACGACATTTTTAGCTTGTCTGAAAGAAATAGCCTCGGAGGCTAATATTTATGAAATTGGTAATTAAAAACCAAGTTCTCCAAATTGGCGCCAGAAAAAAATTGCGCCAATGTGGTGCATACATGACATCTGTGTCAAAGTTTTTTCTTATACATAAGTAGGGAAAATGCAGTATAAATACCGATTAAAGTTTTTTCCAAATGGAAATTTTGTCACGGATTTGATCATATACTCATCGAGGTATCTCACTGGCGCCAAAATGGCATTATTTGCCTCATATGGTAACCCAGCTGTAGTTGTTTATCTGATGATAAGTTGTTTATTTACTTTCATTTTGTTCTTTTTTGAAATGATATTTGTTGTTTTATTCTGCAGTTACTTTTTATTTATTGTTAATTGCTGTTTAAAATGATAGAAAATAATAAAATATACATAAATTTCTTTGGTATTCTAAAACGAGGATTTTGCCGCATTGTAGTTGCAAGATAATCGTGCTAAACCTATTGCGTATATGATGTCTGTGTAGGAATCTTTTGTGAAATATGAAAAGTGTAAATTGGCTACTACTCAGCGCCGTAGCTAAGGGGGCGCTATGGGCGGCTCAGCCCCCCCTAAAATATTTTGAGCCCCCCTTGGAAAAGATTCCAAGGTCACTAAATAACTTTATGTTCCGAACATTCAAATGAAATTCTGTACAAAAATCTAATTTAGTTTTGAGATCCTTTTACAGTTTTGCAGAATTACTAAAATGCATCTAAAATAAGTAATTCAACACTCCCTCATCCTATTTGTACTTATGAAGCTAACATGATGCTTAATTTTGCAACAGTTATGTATTCAAAGTTTTCATTATAACTTTTCATCACACTTTTCTTAATAAAAAAATGAAGTTATTACAACAGTTTAATAAGAAACATAATATCTACAGTGTAAATATGCACTAATTTATCTTTCTGTGTCAGAGAAAGCGAAAAAAAAATTATGAGCCCCCCCCCCCCCCCTATAGATCACTTCTAGCTACGGCCCTGCTATTACTTGATTATCACGTCAACCAATTTTGCCAAATCGTTCGCCAAATTATACAAATTTACATAATTTTATCTTAAATAACTAATGAGAAAATGCTTCAATACGAAAGAGCAAATAATTTTGTTTTCATTTTTCAGGAGGAAATTTTGCAATAATAAAGTAATTGTTGTAGTGAGAATTTTAATGTGTGTTTTTTTTTTATCTTTTTCATCTTGCTGTAACGAAAAATGTTTATTTTTTTTCCTGCTATTGTTTTGTAAAAGCTGGTTTTGTGAAAGCCATGTTCAGATGGTATTCAAATTTTTGAACCCTTCCCAATTACCACCCCCTTGGGTCGATTTTGCTCATTTGCAATTCCCACTGAGATATTAACCATCTCAATGTACTTGACGAGTTTGAAGATGATTCTTGCATAATTGTGCCTTTTATCGCACGGACAAAATTTAATATATATATATAAACTTTTTAGGTGAGAGTAGCTTTGGGTTCCTGGCTTCACATAATGAAAAATTGTGAAGAAATTTTTCAGAAGTTGTACCATGGTAACGACTGTAATAATTAATATTTCTTCAGATAAGGGAAAATTTTAAATCCTGTTGCCAGGTCTCATTTCGCTTCCAACAGGCCCGTAACCAGACGGGGGGCAGGTGGGGCTGAGCCCCCCCTAGCGTCCTCTAGAGCCCCCTCTAACAATTTCTATACTTTCTACCTTTTTTTTTTTTTTTTTTTTTACAAAGTCCATATTTTAACTTTTCTCAAAAAAAAAAGTAAGAGAAATTTTTTAGATCTTTTAACTGCCTTGAATAAAATGGGAATACGCCAAGAATTTTGTATTCGGAACTTTGTTAGATTAGTTGTTTTCTGTTATCTTGCTAGCGGTATAATGCATTTCTCGAAACACATTTTAAAGGAACATTTCTTTCTCCTGAAAAAAATTAAGTCCAGATGCACTAACTGTTCACCACATGTGTTAGTACATCGTTATATTTTCAAAGCAACAATCTTACGCAGAATGAATGGACATGGACACATGGTGTTCAGGTTGACCGATAATTAGTCAAGCCTCAAGCGATGTTCAAAATCTTGACTAAGACATTAAAAACCCATGTTTCTAAATTTTAATGGTTTGCTTGTTGACAATACGTACTTATCAGTAGATTTAGTTAACGATGAAATATCACTTGGAAACTAGAGCGTTTGAAAATTAAAAAGATAAAAAATGTCAATTTATACACGTGGAATAAAAAAAAAAGCCAGTAATTGTTTCATGTTATGGGTTACAAGGGTGTACATTAGAAAAAAAAATTATTTTATTTTATTTTTAGTTATTTTTTTATTTTATTTTTGTTTGTGTGTTAAATGAAAACATTTTTTTTTTCAATTTGTCATATAACAATAAAAAAATCAAGCAAAAAAACATGATTAAGGTTAAGTTTATTATAAGATTACGACAAAAATATCTGCAATTATTTGATGCATGAAATATTAATAAATAATTATAGTATTAGAAAATAAAATATTAATAAAATTTAATAAATCACGATTTGCCGTTAGTTAAAGATATTAAAAGTAGGAAATTGAAATAAGAATAATAAATTAAGTTTCATTAAGTATGTAATTTCTACCATAACATATGCAAAAAAACCTGTTAATTTTTAACTAAAAAATAAACTTCTTTTTTTATCAAAAAGAAAACCGATTTCAAAAACTATTGCAAAGTATTTTTTTCATAATACAGTCGAGTCTCTCTATAACAAAATTCCATACATCGAATTTTTCTATATAACGAATTTTTAGTGAGAACGGTCCCCTTTTCGCATGATTACATTAAAAACAGTCTCTATATAGCGAAATATCTATCTCCATATAGCGAATTTTTTCATAAATTGGTCTTAATTTATTCAGTTTTAAAAAGCTTCGAAATCATATGGAATCAATTTTCCATCACTTATTTTTGATTTATCGTCAGTGCTGAGTTTTTTTATATATTATTTCTCTCCTTGTTCTTTAAATCCAACGAATTCATCCCACTTCCCACACACCTTTCCACATCCTTCTCAAAACAGAGCCAATTGAATTGATACACATGTAAGAGAGGAATCAATGAGAGACACATAAGAGATTCCTTCAAATGGAGGGAAATGTTAACTACAATTTTTCATTCCTTGCTGAAATTTGAGCATTTCCTTTTGAGAGCGTAACAACTTTAAAATCAAAACAACAAAAAATTACAGATTTCTTCGTCTGAAATTAATGCAAGTCGTCCTTATTTGATTTTCATTAAATTTTCAAATAAATGTCTGTTCTCTTTTTTGAAACAGCTTAAATAATTAAGAAATAATATGTTAGGTTAATATTTACTTTTAAACATTTCAAATTCTTAATTCAAAAGATCAAAAATAATATTTTTTCAAATTTCACACATTAAATACGATTTTTAACATCATTCTCTATATATCAAATTTCTCTATATAACGAATTTTTTACTGGAACGGTGGATTTCATTATATAGAGACTCGACTGTATTTACTAGTATTAACGTTACCATGTGTATTTACCATGTGTATTATTAATATTTATGTACATTAATTTGATTTTTTGGAGGCGATGCCAATCTAACCAAGATAAAAAAAATAATTGTCCTTTAAAAATTATAACAAAATTCAGCAAAAACATTGCGAAAATAAATTTAATTTTAAATCAATCAACTCTAACTTAGAATCCCATATTTTAAAATCTGTGTGTTTGGTTGGTTCCCCCCCTCCCCCCATAATGGCCAGTACAAACGCATTATTTCATACTAACCATAGTTATAGTTGCTAATCTTACTTGAAAATATACATTTAAACACGTGAGATAAAATGTTACAAAAATGGTAAGATTAAAATTTTTAAACTAAATATTAAATCAGAAAAAATTTCATAGATAATTAGATATGTATCTATTGGACACTTATATTGAACTTGGCTGGACTTGCATAGACACCAAAAAGTCAAATTAATGTACACAAAAATAAATATAATAATATGCCTGGTGAATACGCATTCTCTTAATTTAATTTCTTATTAAATATATTGTGTAAAAATAATATTTTAAACCTTGCAGTAGTTTTTCAAAAAGGTTTTATTTTTGATTTAAAAAAAAAAAGTATTTATTTTCCGATGATCATGAAGTATTTTGCATTTATTAATTTCCTTATAGAAAAATTCCGTTATAGAGAGGTTTTACACTCTAGACACTATAAGCAGGTCCATTTTATCAGTTTTTGCTATATTTAGTTTGCTTAAGATATGGATTGTTAAAAAATTTTAGCCCCCCAGAAAATTTTCAGAGCCCCCCCTGGCATGTCTCGCTGGTTACGGCCCTGGCTTCCAAATGTGCACTGTTAGTAATAAACTAAAATAGTTACTTCTAAATAGCTGGTTTTTGCGCGACGTTTAAGATAATTTTATATCACAATGGTGTCTAAATCGTTTTCAACAATGAGCAAGGTGCTGCTGGAGGTCCAAATTATTTAAAATACAAATTTAAATTCACCAGTTCGTTTCATCCACGATTGATTTTGAAATATTGACCAGCGCAGCGGGCATAGCCTGCTAGTTAAAATATATTTCCTCTCTCTTTTTCAACTTTATAGAGTTTTTTATACAAATTCAGTAACTTATGATATCATATCATAAATTGAAATTTTTATGGGCAGTCACTGAAAGAATTATATTACTATTTTAAGAATATTATGAAAAATGTTTTTAATGAATGACTAAGAAGAAAAAAATGTAAATTTAATTTGGATTTAAATTTTAAAGGTAAGTACCATTAAAATACATTTTAAAATACGTTTAAAATACCTTAAGAAAAAGGTTTTAAACAAAAAATTTTTTAATACTATTTTAAGTCCAAATGTAAGAGTTTTTTTTTTTTTTTTATGTTACATGCTCTTAAATTATTATTTATCAAAAACAAATTAAATTAATTGTGCATCCTTATTTTTGTTTTTACATTAAAATAATCATTTACATATTTTTACATACACAATAAAAAATCATTTACATATTTAAATTATTTATGTATTTAAGTAAGATTTGGCTAAAAGTATTGGAAAGTAACTGATAGCTAAAATTATTAGAAATTATTAGTTAATACATTTAATTTAATATTTATTTTTATTTCTCTTTTATTAAATATAAATTCAAAATATTACTATGAAAAATAAAACTATAGAGGTTTCTTTAAATAAACTTTTCTTGTTTTTTAATGATATACAAAAATGATGAGTAAAATAATGCTCTTTGAATTCTTAAATAATAATAAAAATTAAATATGGATTTATCTGCGAGTAGCCGTAATTTTTTTTTTTTTTCATTTTACTGCATAACATCATAAACTTTTAAATTCGATATTTATTTTATTTATTTTATTTTTTTATTTATTTATTTTTGAGGAAAAACAAATAAATAAAACATTCTATTATTAGAGGCTAACCCTATGTCAAGATACAAAACATAACTTCAGTGTTAAAGCACATGTATTAAATATTTGGTATTAAAATATACACACATCCCCTTGTCTCTCTCTGCTTATTTTTTTATTAATTTTACGTAAAAACTAGACGTTGGGGGCCACCGTAATACTTACCCATCATAGATATGTATATGGAAATAAAACATGTGAAAACTATTTATACAATGCATTGCAATTCATAAACAAAATTTAAATGTTGTTAATATACATAGTAATGCTATATTAAAGAACTGCTGATTACCAATTTCGACAAATTATATAAAACGCCAAACTACTCAAGTAGTACTGAACTGCATAAAAGAAACGTCCTTATAACTCCAAAAATAATAATTCTACTAACTAACAATTAACTGCGTCGGATTAAGCTTCTCATTTCCAATTAAAATATACCTCTGAATTGAAATTTGAATGAAATACAGGGTCATGAAAAATCGAAGAATGTGGAAAACTGGATTACAAATATCTCGGCAGCTAATAATCCGATCGACTTCGTTCTATATGCAAAATATGTGTTATTTTATTGCCTTTTACGTCCATTCCGTAGAACAAAAAAATCCGAAAATTTTTATGTACCTTTCATCAGAACGAATTTTTCGAGAGTCCGAAAAAAATAGTTCCGGATAATCGAGGTTGCTGATATGAAATAGGCTTCGTCCCATTCTTACATACTAACTACATACAAAATTTCAAGTCTCTATCTTAATTTGTTCGGGAGATAGAGCGTTTACAGACAGACTGACAGACAGACGGACGGCAAATTTTTTTTTCTAAAAATATATTTTTCGGAATCTCCACAATCTAAAACGTGTAAATCCGTCAAAAAAAATTTTTCGATTTTCAAAACGATTGCAAGACTTACCCTATACTACGTATGATGGATAAGTAATACAATAAAACCTCCATAACGGACACTCCCGAATAGCGGACACCTCTATTTAACGGACAGTTTTCCAATCCCCACTCCCAAAACCTAAATTTTTGTATGTTTAACCTCTGAATAACGGACATTCCGAATAGCGGTCACTAATTTTGACAATGAAGGAACAATGTGAAGCAAACGTGAAAAGAAAAGTAAAAAAATCTCTAAATATATCGCGGCAATGTGTCACAAATTTTCTGATCACAGATAAATTTAGGGGTAGGCTTAGATAAAATCCCCTTACCGTGCCCTGTATTGAATTCAGGGGATGAGTTGGGAGAGAATAATGCCCCATCCAGAACATTGGAATGCCTCCTCTCTCGCCGAAAATTTGAGATTTTATGCTTTTAAGAAGCGGCAAAATATGGTGAGAGTTATACAATTTTTTTATTAGAAAATAAAATATAAAATAAAAGATGATTCAAAAGGATAAAGACTACTGATTTCATATATTGACTAGAACTTGACACTGAAAAGCAAATTACATGTAATCGCAAGCAATAGCAAAAGGTATGCTCAATTTTATTTCAGTTTTACTGCTTAAAAAAGTTAATTTATATATAATAGACGGTGGTATATTTTTACAGTCACATATTTAGGACATATATTTGTCAAATGAAGAAGCATATGCATTTCTTATCAATTTTTGAATCGCCGAGGTTTTCCCAATAGCAGACACCTCCGAATAGCGGACAGTTTCAGCGCTCCCGAGCTGTCCGTTATTTAGAGGTTTTACTGTAACCTCGGCGATTCAAAAATTGATAAGAAATGCATATGCTTCTTCATTTGACTAACATATGTCCTAAATATGTGACTGTAAAAATATACCACCGTCTATTATATAATGAATCAAAAATTAACTTTTTTAAGCAGTAAAACTGAAATAAAATTGAGCATACCTTTTGCTATTGCTTGCGATTACATGTAATTTGCTTTTCAGTGTCAAGTTCTAGTCAATATATGAAATCAGTAGTCTTTATCCTTTTGAATCATCTTTTATTTTATTTTATTTATTTTTTTTCTAATAAAAAAATTGTATAACTCTCATCATATTTTGCCGCTTCTTAAAAGCATAAAATCTCAAATTTTCGGCGAGAGAGGAGGCATTCCAATGTTCTGGATGGGGCATTCTCTCCCAACTCATCCCCTGAATTCAATACAGGACACGGTTAGGGGATTTTATCTAAGCCTTACCCCTAAATTTATCTGTGATCAGAAAATTTGTGACACATTGTCGCGATATATTTAGAGATTTTTTTACTTTTCTTTTCACGTTTGTTTCACATTGTTCCTTCATTGTCAAAATTAGTGTCCGCCAGGCACGTAGCCAGGGAGGGGGCTAAGGGGGCTGAAGCCCCTCCCGAAAGTTTGAAAAGACTTTACAAAATTATCTCTACAATAATAAATTAATTCTGTTTGTTTTTATCTTCCATTAAATCAAAATCAATTGTATTTTTAACTGTAAAAATATCCATTTATTCAATTACAATTACAGTAATCCTTCATTATATCGGTCATTTGAATATATTGTTTTTTAAATAGATATTTACCAGAAAAAATATAAATTCTTTTTAAAACCCAATTTTAACTATCTTTATGCGCAGTAAAATTCGATCGAGTGTAATTCCGAATCATTAATTTGACTAAGAAAAATTAGTGCAATACACATATATGGCGTATTAACTTTAGGAGACATGTTATGTTCTTCCTTTATTTTCTTTATCATCATGCATATAAATGAAACTTAGAGCGGTCAATGTTAAAATGTTTTGCACAGAAGGGAGCCAAAAACTTTAATGTAAAATCATGTGAAAAAATATAATTTTAAAGAAAGTATCTTTGATAATGATGTTATAGCTGTAAAACGCTTTTTATTAAAAAGAAATTATTAGAATGTATCTTTGAAAAATAATGATGCGAAGAAAAACGATATGGTATCGACAAAACCTTTAAAAAAATTCACCCCAATTACACTGTGAGGCAAATCTACAGATGTAGGCGGGTGTGCTGACGGGCCACGGGGTGCTATTTGTAAAGTAAATGTAGAGACATTTTGATTTGTGCCTAGGGGCGAAGTAAAAATTTAAACAACACTGACTCAGTTTACAGCTAGAAATTTAATTTAGTAATTGAAGTGAAGTATGTGAGTATAAAAAGTACGAATTTTATCAAATACAATTTCTGGGTCTAAAATAAACTGTTTGAGCCGCGAATTTAACGAAGGAAAATACATTATTTTGTCAAATGGCTAGATAAGATGGAAGGAAAAATGTAAATGAATGTTAATGGAATCTTTTAAGTAACTAGAAAATATGATATGAAATAGGAAAAATATTTTTTCAGACGCGCACTTTTCTTTTTTAATTACAAAATCAACAAAACAGCACCATGGGTGCGCTAAATCTTGAACTGACTTACGTAAAACAACCAATTCCTATAATATCAACTTTTTCTGGTAGCAAGTGTTGTTTAGAAATTAAAATTTAGAATTGTTTGGATGTTAGCGTTCGGAACAATTTGACTTTGGTGGGGATTCGTCAAATACTCGACATGAGCCTGCAGTATAGCAAGCAACTCGATATGATATTGCTATGTAACTAGAGATGACTTAGATGATGCCACGAAGAAAAACATTTTTGGTTCCATTTTACTTTCCAAACCGCCATATAGTTTCCCAATAACTGTAGGAAAGAAACAAAAATAAGAAAAATGGAAGAAAGATCCAGAAATAGTATTTCCTTTTCTTATATATTCCAAAACGCATTTATTGTAAAACTTGTTTTTTGTTTTTTCACAAAAAGGTACAAAAAGAACACAAAAAACCAGGAAGACTAGTTTTTAGATGTTTCAGACATTGGAAAAAGGCTAAATGTGTTTTCTTATGCAATTCTTACAGCATATCCAATGCAATGAGAATATCACAAACCGTATGTTATTTTAGAAAACGAAATTAAGATTTTTATAGGAATACAGTAAATTAATATTTAATTGTTGAGTTTTCAAAGAACTTCAGGAAAAGAGGAAATCAAAACAAGCAGCTCTTGGACTAATATTTGAAGCAATCTCATTTTGTGCAGAGAAAAATACGCCACTTTGAGATTATCAGATGATGATTCTCTAACGTTAGAGAAATCGTTATGAAAAAGATTGTTAGCTAAGTCTTTTTAATTTTGAGCAAAGTCTGGAGAGAATGAATTGAAATGCGATATTATAAATATCCGTAGAAATGCTGTTTACTTCATACAAAACATTTAGAATAAAAACACTCAAATGGCCTCAGATACAGTTACCGAAAAATTAATTATCAACATAAATAACGTGATATGTTTTGTTAGTACAAACAAAACGCGTAGCTTAATTGCTGATGAAACTCAAGCGTAGAACAGCTTGACCTTTGTGTTAGATTTGTGGACTATTAAAAAATTTACTTCTCTGCCAAAAATTTAAGAAAAGTAATGCTACAACATAGTGATGAATTTCGTCTTGACATGTATAAATGCGTCACAAAGGCGTATGATGAAGTAGCTAATAAGTCTGGCGAGCTAGCGGTGTCCATTCTGAAAATTTTCAAAGTATCCAAAAATTAGATGCGTCCATTTTGAAAGCCATCTGTTAAAACTTACCTTATCCAACAGCATGCTGAATCCCATAATCAGAGAGTATCATGAACTTGTTAAAGCAGTGACAAAAGTTTTTAAAAATCACCCAAAGACAAATTTAGCGCTTCAAGAAGCAATAGCATAATATACCCCATTAAACAAAAGAAAATGACTTCTCCGTATTTGTAGAACAAAATTTATCGAGAGGCATGAAAGCATATTAACTTTTGTTGAGCTACATACATTTGCATTAGCTCATAAAATATTTTGAAAAACACATGGAAGAATTCTTTGGTAGCTGGACCTTTTTTGGCAGTCGGGAGAAGAATGATTTTCTTATTAGCCTCTGTGTTTGCGAGATGGTTTTCTGTCTGATAAAGTCATAGGGAGTTCTTCAAGAAAAATTTCGAGGCATGATATCGGCTGTAACTTATGTTAAAAATGTCCCAATTGTTTTACATAAATATAGCGAAAAATGCAGCAGAAATTTTTTGTGAGATATTTTATTGTGCATCAAAACTTCAGGAAGACATCTTCCAAACTGAAATAAAGATCCCACGTTTAACAATTATACAGACAACTCATACAAACCCTCAAAATACATCCGCTGAAGAGTCTCATAATATCACGGTCTTTATTCTCCGTGTAGAAAGTCTTATTGAAAATTTTCATGATAAAATGTTAATGTAGCAAGTGAAAGCTGGATATGAATTAGGCTGCAAGCAAAGTGTTGATACAAGCACAGAGGTCCTAACAGGGCCTGATTAATACACGGGCCTCCGGGGCCTTGGCCCTGGGCCCACCAATTTCAGGGGCCCACAAATTATGTGGCTGATTTTTTTTCCCTTAATCAAATGCTTTTCAAATAATATTGTTTTATAAAATAAGAAATGTAAAATTTAAATATTCTGTATAACTCAATATAATTTATAGAAGCTTTTAAATTAGGCACTTTTCACACAAACAACTTTGTCAACTCATCAAATAAACCTTTTTTTTCTAAAAGTGTCACCGAAAATGGGTAGGTAGGGGGGCCCAACTTTTTAACAGGCCCTGGGCCTAACTTCAGCTTGATCGGGCTCTGGGTCCTAAAAGTTTTTACACTGTAATGTGACGTATTACAATAATAGCAAATACATGTTCACAGTCTTGGTTTAAAACCCAATAACAGCAGTCAGTGCTGAAATATCTTTTTCGACTATGAAAATAATTAAATCTTTGACTCGAATCACTATGGCCAATGAGAGACTGAGTCGCTTTGAAATGATTTCCATTCGTTGACATTACAGTAGATCTTGATAAGTTAATCAGCATCATGGCTAAGAAGAAATTATGATGATTGCTTCCATTGCATTAGTAAATTTATTATACCGGGAGTACTGCATTTAACATTATTATAATCTGAGAATGTAAACTGTAAAGATAATTTTTAGGATTAAATATACCGGGAGTACTGCATTTAACATTATTATAATCTGAGAATGTAAACTGTAAAGATAATTTTTAGGATTAAATATGACTGTAGCAATATTTTTTTGGAAAAAATAATGCGAAATAAACTAATTTAATTTATGGATCAATAGTTTCAAGACCTCGTACTCGCAATGAACAGACTCTTCCACGCTAGTATTAATCCTGTGTTTTAAATAAATTCATGTTACTTGTTTCCATTTCAATATATTTTAACTTTTTCTTATAGGATACTTAAAAGGCTAACTAAACATTTTTATTTTGTGTTTTTTGGGTTTCGCGGAATTTTTTTGCTAAAAACTATTTGGTTTAGAAACTGGAAGTACTTTTGATTGTCAAAAATTGCAACAGAAATTGGGAAAAAAAAATTAAATACGAAATAACAATATTTGACATGGTTATTAAGTACCCTATGCAGAAACACATTTTAGGATTGTTTAAATTTTTTGCTGTAAATTATACAAATTACTTTTGCAAGATCAAAAAAAATTTCAAGATTCAGCCCCTCCCGAAAGAAAATCCTGGCTACGGGCCTGGTGTCCGCTATTCGGAATGTCCGTTATTCAGAGGTTAAACATACAAAAATTTAGGTTTTGGGAGTGGGGATTGGAAAACTGTCCGTTAAATAGAGGTGTCCGCTATTCGGGAGTGTCCGTTATGGAGGTTTTATTGTATTTTAAATTTATTAGCTGGTGTCATATTATAAAATGAAAATGCTATTGGTTGGGTAAGCACAGAAAAAAACATATTATAATTATTGTTTTAAGAATATAGTGAAGAATGTTTTTAATTCATTGAAGCAAAAAGAAATTTAAAATTAAAGAGCTCTGCGTGACGTATCTTTAAAGGGCTCGTCAGTAGATGCAGCTCACTTATTATTGTGGGAGGAGCTTCAGTTTGTTTATCCCTAAGCGTTGTGCGATTTAGCGTCCACCAATAGTAAATTATTGATTCCCAGCGCCGATGACAAGTTTCACGGGCCCCTGGGCAGCCAAAAATACGGGCCCCTAGAAGAAAGTTACAAAAATCCGCCGCTTATTCGAATCAGCGTATAATCGAATCAGTGATATGTATATATATATATTTTATTTATTTAAGAACATAATGTTTATTATCTTTTACTAGGTATAGCCCGTTATCGGAGTGAAAACTCTTAAATTATAATTAATGAGAGATCATTCAGTCGAAGACGGGACCCACCACGTGAAGGCGATCTCTATTAGGCCCCACCCATTTTTTAATGTGGTTGGCTTTCCAGTCTGTCCACTACTTACCAAATAATTAAGGATATAGAACATTATATAGAATAATACATACTGTCTCACCACCGCCCACTGACACCACCAATTTCTCAATCTGTCTCATTTTCTCTTCTTTTTCTATTCTGCTCTCTTTTCTTCGCCAGTCTTTCTTCTCGGTGTTCTGGGGTTTCGTTTGCATATCTTTTTTTATTGTTAATGAAGAGGTCTTCCATTTGTTCTTCCATCTGTTCTTCTTTCTGTTCTTCCATCTGTTCTTCCATTTGTTCTTCCATTTGTTCTTCCATTTGTTCTTCCATTTGTTCTTCAATTATATTCGACGATTCACTGTTTGAGAGCCTATCTGTCCTTTTATTTATAGAAGTTCAAAATGAAAAAAGATTTTCTTAGCAGACGATTTTTTGTGATAAATACATTATCTGTTTTATATTTCTTCTGCTTTATTCCTTTTATTTATAGAGTTCAAAATGAAAAAAGATTTTCTTAGCAGACGATTTTTTGTGATAAATACATTATCTGTTTTATATTTCTTCTGCGTTTACCTAAGCTGTGTAAAATATAAAGAAAAAAAATATGACACTCAAATGCAATGCATTCACTGTTTGAGAGCCTATCTGTGCCTCAATTAATTAATTATCCTCTTTATTCCTTTTATTTATAGAGATTTGAATCAAAACTACTCCTTCTAAGTGAATTAAGTTCAGATTTACAAACAGGTTTAATTTAGAAGGTGATTGTTAAACTTTGATTGAATTTTTTCATAAAATGATTTATTCAGGGTATTCTGAAATTTTACATTTTATGAGCTTGACAACTCTAATGTTTATGACACGTTTGTTTATTACTTAGCCATCATACGTAGTATAGGGTAAGTCTTGCAATCGTTTTGGAAATCGACAAAAAAAAAAAAAAAAAAAAAAATTGACGGATTTACACGTTTCAGATACTGAAGATTCCGAAAAGCATATTTTTAGAAAAAAATAATTGCCGTCCGTCCCTCTGTCTATCCGTGTGTGTCTGTAAACGCTCTATCTCCCAAACCAATAGAGGCAGTTATTTGAAATTTTGTATGTACTTAGTATGTAAGAATTGGACGAAGCTTATTTAATACCAGTAACTTCGATTATCCGGAACTATTTTTTTCGGATTCTCGAAAAATTCGTTTTGATGAAAAGGTATATAAAAATTTCAATAATTGCATAAAACAAAAACAACAACAATAAACAATTGCATAAAAAATGAGGGCTTTTGAATCTTGGGTTTCAATTTTTCTTCGTTTTTAATATGGGTCCTAATAAAGACAATTTAAAAAGTATTAGAGCCTGGCAAATTTCTGTCATCTGGGCACTTTTAAAATGAATGGAAGCTTTAGAAAGTAAAGGCATATTTATTTTGGTTGAAGGAAACAATAGTGTTAAGAAAATTTTGAATCTTATTGAAATCCCACAACGAGATTAAAAAGCACATTTTTTAAGCATTTTAGTAAGAAAATTGTGCCTAAAAGTCTTGAATGTTGAGTTCCAATTTCTTTTTCATTTTTAGTAGGAGCTCTAAAAGAGACTATTTAAATAATAAAAAAAAAGAGCCTGCAAAATTTTGTTTCATTTGGGCACTTAAAATAATGATAATAATAATAGTAATAAATAAATAAAAAATAAAATGGTGGCTACATTATGGTGACATTATCTGTTTTGGTTGAAGAAAGTGAATAGTATTAAGGAAGTATTGAACGTTATTGGGGATTCACAACAAGATTAAAAAGCACATTTTTTAAACATGTGAATAACAGAAAATTAGCTTAATTTTTTTAATTCTTGGGTTCTAACTTTTTCTCATTTTTATAAGGACCCCGAAAAGACAATTTATAAAGTACTTTTTAATAAAGTACAATTTATATAGTCCTAGAGCCAACAGCAAAAAAAAAAAAAAAAAAAACCTAAGGTATCAAGCGTGAGGGAAAAAAAACTTTATTTTATGGAAGAGTAGAAGTAGGGGAGCCTAATGATCTATGTCTGCCAGAAACGAAGAGGTGCATAAGCCAAAAATTAATACCACTAGTGGTTGACTCGTAGGTTTCTTATTTTGTTTGGCTTACAAAGGTATGAAAACATGGAGGACTGGGAGCAAAAAAACGCAATGCTAAACCTACGAGTCAATCAATTGTGGTATTAATTTTTGCCTTATGCACTACTTCACTTCCGGCAGACATGGATCATTAGATTTTTCTATTTCTATCTTTATATATAAAAATCTTCTGTGCGTGTGTATGTAATTGAACTCCTCCTAAACGACTGGACCGATTTTAATGAAATTTTGTGTGTGCGTTCCAGTAGATTCGAGAATGGTTTAGACTCACATTTCGTCGAAATTGATTCAGTACTTTTTTAGTAATTAGGCAAAAACTAATAGTTAGTAATTTTTTGGCTAATTAACAGTGCTATATATATTAAAGAAAATCAGGATTTCGTATTAATCATATCAGAAAAAAAATCTACCGAACCAAAAATCTTGAAAAATGGGGTAAAAATACTTCTTATAACATCGAGTGCCGCTAAAAATGGATTTTCGAAAATTCCACCCCTACGATTAGTAGAAAAAAGAACGAACTTTTAAAAAATTCCATAAAAATCGGCTTTTGTAGTTATTTTTCATTTTACATCTTCGACGCAAAAACCTGAAATTTTCAATGCTTATCTTTATATATAAAAATCTTCTGTGCGTGTGTATGTAATTGAACTCCTCCTAAACGACTGGACCGATTTTAATGAAATTTTGTGTGTGCGTTCCAGTGGATTCGAGAATGGTTTAGATTCACATTTTGTCGAAATTGATTCAGTACTTTTTTATTAATTAGGCAAAAACTAATAGTTAGTGATTTTTTGCTAATTAAAAGTGTTGAATAAGTTCGATGAATAGAGTGCGGACGGACTGTCCGAGCGGTCTAAGATGCCAGATTTAAGCTTAGCTTCTTGAAGAAAGAGATCGTGTGTTCGAACCCCACTTCTGACAAACGTGTATGCTTTACAATAATATTTCCTGTATTATAATTTTGATTAACCGACTTCAGACAATCGTTAACTTTTAACTAAAAAGTGAAAAATAAACTTTTCTATGAAAAACTGAACCGACTTCAAAAATTACTGAAGAGTGAAAAATAATTTCCTTACATAATTGTAATAAGAAATTAAATTAAAAGCGTAGTGTTTATCCTGCTTATTTCCATATTTACGTACATTTATTTGATTTTCTGGAGTCGGTGCCAAGAAGGACAACGTCTGTCGGTGACAGGACAACGTCTGTCGGGTCCGCTAGTTCCTCCATAAAATAAAGACTTTTTCTTGTGCTTGATACCCTAGGTTTTTGTGCTGTCGGCTCTTGGACTTTAGAGTCGGCAACATTTCTTTCATCTGGGCACTTTAACGAAAATCGTGGCGCATCTCTGTTTTGGTCAGGAAAATTTAAGATTAAGAAACTTTTGAACTTTATTTTGTTCTTTTAATAAGATTATAAAGCACATTTTTAAAACATATGAGCAATAAAAATGGCTCTTAAAGTTCTTAATCTTGAGTTCCAGTTTTTCTTCACTTTTATAGGGGGTCCTAAAAAAGACAATTTAAAACGTATTTATAGCCTGCAAATCTTTTTTTCTTCAGAGTACATTAATATAATGGTGACTATAGAAATTAAAGAACATTTGGTTGAAAGGAGTAATGGTATTAAGGAAGTTTTAAAACTTATTGCGGCCCCCAATGAGATTAAAAGGCAAATTTTTTAAACATTTGAATAAAAAAGGGGGTTTAAAAATTTTTAATCTTGGGCTCTAAATTTTCCTGATTTTTATAAGAAGCCCTAGAAAACAGAATTTAAAAAGAATTAAAAGCCTGCAAAATTTCTTTCATCTGGGCACCTTTAAAAAGAATGCTGGCTATAGAAAGAAACCACATATCTGTTTTAGTTAAAGGAAATAATGTAATAGTATTAAGAAAGTGTTGGAACTTATTGGGCCCCCCCCAACAAGATTAAAAAGCACATTTTAATAACGTTTGAATAATAAAAATGAGGACTAAAAGGTTTGAATCTTGAGTTTCAACATCTCATCACTTTAGGACTTTTACGGAATCCCCAAAAAGACAATTTAAAAAGTATTTAGAGCCAACAAAATTTCATCAGGCTACCTTTAAAAAGAATGCTGACTATTATATAGAAAGAAAACACTTTTATTTACAGGAAGTAATAGTATTAAGGATGTTATGAAACTTGTTATGGCCCCAACGAGATTAAAAAGCATATTTTTTAAACATTTGAATAAAAAAAAAAAAATGGGTTTAAAATTTTTGAATCTTGGATTCTTGGAACTTTTCTGTACTTTTATAGAAATGCCTAAAAAAACAATTTGAAAAGAATTTAAAGCCTGCAGAATTTCTTACATCTGGGCACCTTTAAAAAGAGTGGTTGCTGTAGGAAGAAAGCATATATCCAGTGTTACATTCTGGGGATGGTCCGAAGGGCATTCACCCCATAGCAAAGAGATGTCCCTCTTCGAAAAATTTGAAATTTGTATTTTCAATGGCCAAAAAGTGCAGTCCCCCCCCCCCAGTCCTACCCCGGAATCAAAGAAATCCGTCTCACAGAAAAGTGTCTGAATTTAACACTGAGCATCTGTTTTAAAAAAATATATATATATAGTATTAAGGAAATTTTTGGTTTGGAAGTTTGAATCTTTAGTTTCACCATTTTTTATGGATAAGGCCCTTCAAAAAGATTAAAATGCCATTTTATTTTAAAAATAGAATTTAGAGCCTTCAAAAGCTCGTTCATCTGGACATCTTTATAAAGAATGGTGGATATAGAAAGAAAGTAAATATCTATCTATTCTTTTCATAATTTAACCAAAATTTTTGAGAAAAAAAAATGATAAAACAAAATAAAATGCCATTAGAAATACATTTAAAACAATGAGTTGGTCGCTACGGTGCTATACTAGGGACCAGAAATTTTGAGGGAAGGAAGTGGATTTTGAATGTTATTTAAAACTTTATGCATACTGAATTTCGTGTTTAATGAAGTTATAAGTGAGTTTGATGTTTTAAAAGATACTAATAGAAATATATTAACGTATTTCTGTTTTCAGAGATGTTTCTTTCTTTTTTTATCTTTTCATGATAATGGTTTTAATTTAAGCTCGCTCGTCAGGTCTGCGAGAAAAAACTGGAGGCCTGGAACAAAGGTGTGATCGGCCCTATTGCATATCCTGTATATAATGTATGCATTATTTAATACAAG
Source organism: Maratus speculifer (assembly GCA_964019185.1). Classification (NCBI taxonomy): domain Eukaryota; kingdom Metazoa; phylum Arthropoda; class Arachnida; order Araneae; family Salticidae; genus Maratus; species Maratus speculifer. The sequence continues at coordinate 79,871,923 of OZ025295.1, forward strand.
TATCTCGTATAGCCCACTGTACATGTCCCTGTCACTCGCACAATAATATTTTAGCTAAAGTAATTACCGAAACCTACCGTCTGATACCCAATGAGACATCAGGATTGCAATGAATAAGACATGGGAGACACATGATGGAACTGAGCGATGACCCTACCGTGGTCTGCTATCTGAGAAGACAGGAAATTCCCGAATTTTTCTAACACTATCAACTACAGTCGAGCCTCTATATAACGAAATCCATCGTTCCAGTAAAAAATTCGTTATATAGAGAAATTCGATGTATAGAGTATGATGTTAAAAATAGTATTTAATGTGTAAATTTTGAACAAATATTATTTTTGATCTTTTTAATTAAGAATTTGAAATGTTTAAAAGTATATATTAACCTAACATTTTATTTCTTACTTATATAAGCAGTTTCAAAAAAGAGAAAAGACGTTTATTTGAAAGCTTAATGAAAATCAAATAAGGAAGACTTACATAAATTTCAGAGGAAGAAATCTGTAATTTTTTGTTGTTTTGATTTTAAAATTACAATTGTTACGCTCTCAAAAAAAATTCTCAAATTTTAGCAAGGAATGAAAAATTGTAGTTGATATTTTCCTCCATTTGAAGGTCTCTCTTATGTGCTCTCATTGATTCCTCTCTTATATGTGTAACAATTCAATTGACTGTGTTTTGAGAAGGATGTTGAAAGGTGTGTGGGAGGTGGGATGAACTTGTTATATTTAAAGAATAAGGAGAGAAGTAATATTTAAAAAAAAAAAAAAAAAAAAAAAAAAACCTCTTCACTGAACGATAAATCAAAAATAAGTGATGGAAAATTGATTCCATATGATTTCGAAGCTTTTTTAAAACTGAATAAATTAAAATTAATTTATGAAAAAATTCGTTATATGGAGATAGATATTTCGCTATATAGAGTCTGTTTTTAATGTAATCATGCGAAAAGGGGACCGTTCTTACTAAAAATTCGTTATATGGAGAAATTCTATGTATGGAGTTTCGTTATATAGAGGTTCGACTGTATTTCACAGCTTTTATCGAACTCTCAATGGGAGATTTCCCGTATCTTTGTTGGAAATCTTCAGTTACAATTCTGGGAAAAGTTTTTCAGCTGGTAAAGGAAAAAAAGTATGACCAAATTAAGATTTGGAACATTATGAAATTCCGGTAATTTTTCCATTTGAAACCGGGCCCTCTTTTGGTCCCGGGCCCCTGGGCAGTTGTCCCCTGTGCCCCCCCCCCCCCCCTCTCACCGGCCCTGTTGATTCCAATTGGAGATCATACGTTCGATTCAAGAAAATTGTAAGTAATTTTAAAAGATTAAGTTTTTGCAAATAATATGATGTTAATTATATGGTATGTTTATGTTATGTTTTTTAACCGACTTCCAAAAAGGAGAGGAGGTTATCAATTCGACGCGTATGTATATTTTTTTTTTTTATGTATGTTCACAGATTACTCCGAAACCATGCAACCGATTAACTTGGTTTTGGTGTTAAATGGAAGACGATGCTCTCGAATTGGTACCACTTCAGTTTCATCGAAATTGGTTCAGTACTTTTTTAGTAATTAGGCAAAAACTAATAAAATTAGAGATTTTTCGCTAATTAAAAGTGTTGAATACGTTCGCTGAAAGGACTGTAGACAGCATGGCCGAGCGGTCTAAGGCGCTAGATTGAAGCTCTGTTTTGCGAAAGAGAGCGTGGGTTCGAACCCCGCTGCTGACATTATTTACATCTATGTAAAATTTACAATTTTTTTTCCGTATTACAATTTTTATTTTTAACCGGCTTCAGAAAAAGAGGAAGTTATCAATTCGACGCGATCTATTTTTTTTCTATGTGTGTTCATCAATTACTCGGAAACTATCCAACCGATTAATTTGGTTTTTGTATTTAATAAAAGAGGCTACTGTCTAATTGGTACCACTTCCATATTTCATTGAAATTGGTTCAGTACTTTTTTAGTAATTAGGCAAAATTTAACAAACTTTGTGATTTCTCGCAAATTAAAAGTATAACATGGACTTTGAATAAGCTCGCCGGCGTTATCAGGGTGGCCGAGCAGTCTAAGGCGTCAAACTTAAGCACTTGTTCTCGGAAGAAAGCAAGGGTTCAAACCCCACTCCTGACATAACTTACATCCATGTATAATTAATAATATTTTTACCGTATTATAATATTTATTATTAACTGACTTCAGAAAAGGAAGAGGAAGTTATCAATTCGAAACGTATGTATTTTTTCTATGTATGTTCACCGATTACTCCGAAACTATCCAACCGATTAATTTTGTTTTGTGTTAAATAAAAGAGGCTACTCTCGAATTGGTACCACTTCCATTTCATGGAAATTGGTTCAGTACTTTTTTAGTAATTAGGCAAAATGTAATAAAATTGGTGATTTTTCTCAAATTAAAAATAACATGGACTTTGAATAAACTCGCCGATTGGAGCGCAGTCAGGATGACCCAGCGGTTTAAGGAGCCAGGTTTAAGCTCTGATGCTGGAAAGAGAGCGTGCGTTCGAACCCTATTTCTGACAAAATTTACAATTTGTATAATTTACAATTTTTTTTACGTATTATAATTTTTATTAACTTACTTCAAAAAATCGTTAACTTTTAGGGGCCGTCCATTAATCATGTGATTTTTTTTTTGGCATTTTTAACCCCCCCCCTCCCCCTTGGTGATACATGGTGAGGTTCAAGACTACCCCCCAACCCTACATCACGTGTATTTTTTAGTAACCTATAAAGAATCTTAATTTTTTTAGAATACTTATTATAAAATACAGGTTCAAGTATCATCAAATTTTATTATAGAAAATAAAAAAAAAACTACAATAATCACCTTAAGAGGTAAACACAAAGTTTGCAAGTTGTTTGGACTGACATAAAAATAATGAAAGAAATGCGAAAAACTTTTTTGTAGTACTACATAAACATAATTTAATTTTCAATGTCCTCAGACCACGGATTAGCAAGACTTTCTTCAACACCAACAACTAGATAAGCATCTTGCAAGTTAGTTCTAGCACAGTGCTTTGTTGAAGATTAACATCGGTTTCATCAAGCCACTCGGCGTCGTCATTTTCGTGCACTACGCAGAGAATCTCTCTCGTGGGAACTTCACTTCGTTCGTTGCCTGGCAACGGTGAATCAAGGTCACACTACAAGCCGCTTTCGACTTTGTACGCGTTTGACGAAAAAATAAATACACGAAACGCCGCTTTTCGGTTCAGTATCGCGCATTTGCAGAAAAAATAAATACTCGTGATATATTACTACACCCCCCCCCCCTCCCCCCTTGTGATATTTCGTGATTTTTTTATGGACCCCTCTCCCCCTCTCAAGCCTCGCATGATTAATGGACGGCCCCTTAACTAAAAAGAGAAAAATAAACTTTTCTACCAAAAATTGAACCGACTTCAAAAACTACTGCAAAGTGAAAAATATTTTTTTTACATAATAGTAATAAGAAATTAAATTAAGAGCGTAGTATTTACCATGCGTATTATTATATTTATGTACATTAATTTGATTTTTTGGAGTCGGTGCCAGCCAAGCCAATTTCAAAATTAAAATTAAACATCCAATTCAATTCCTAAAAGAATAAAGGCTTGGCTGGCACCGACTCCAAAAAATCAAATTAATGTACATAAATATAATAATACGCATGGTAAATACTATGCTCTTAATTTAATTTCTTATTACTATTATGTAAAAAAATTATTTTTCACTTTGCAGTAGTTTTTGAAGTCGGTTCAATTTTTGGTAGAAAAGTTTATAATTTTCCATAAGTGTTATATATCTTCTAAGTATCAATATGCTTCTGATTTCTTTTGTAGAAAGAAATGAAACATGGGCGTCCACAATAGGGTAGGGTGAGACAGAAGAGAGCAATTACCTCTCTCTGAATTTTCGAATTGAATGAATTAATTTTTTCTCACCGGTAATTTTGGGAAAACAATAAAAGTTTTTTTTTTTTTTTTAATTATTTATAATAAATAAACATTAAGAAAAAAAAAGATAAATCATCTATCCCCCTGTAATGCCTTAAAAAATTATTTTCAGCTCTGACTTTTATTTACATTTATGCATTCAAAATTATCTCAAACTGTGGTTTGGAAAAAGTAAATAAACTGGGGGAAAAATAATAATAAATTATTTCTGTTTTTCTTATGCATCTTATTTTTTACATTTCTATATTTTTTTAATGTTGATATTATTCGAAATTGTCTTATGCAGGATTATTGCCAAAGAAATGTCTTGTCAGTGTATTACAAGCACAAATTTGTTCCCCTTCTTGGATTTTACTGTGTAATAGAGATGGGAAATATAGTTATTTTTCGTTAACAGGTTACATCGTTCCATTCTTTTACAGGTAAGAGGTTCCAACAACCTGTTATTTTTATAACATATAATTGACGGATATTTTAATTAGAAGGTCTTTCAAACAAAACGTTTTAAATAACTTTTTGACATAATTATAAATGCTGTATTATTCAAAATCAGTTTGTGATTAAACACTTAATTTTTGCGAGATAAGACTAAACTTAATTAATGATGATACTTTGAATTTCATGCATTTTTGGCATTTTCTGACACTTAAACAGGTTTTTACAGTTATTGTGATTAAAACATTAGAAATTCATAAAATTCTAAGTATCATAATTCAGTAAGTTTTGAGCATACAAGAATAAATTTTTAATGTTTTACTTGTTAGAACATGACAAAATAAAGCTTATAGGACTCACACATTGGATAAAGTTTGTAATTTCTCATCTATTTAAAAATAATGTAAATTGGTTTTTATATGATGCACAGAAAAAAAATTTTTTTTGAAACATTTTTAGTTGGAACTACATCGCTAAAACTAACGGTTTAGAAATTAGTTATTGGTAAATGATAAGAGATACCCTGCATAGTAATAAATAGAGTTTAAACTAGAGATTGGAAATATAGTTATTTTTCGTTAACAGGTTACATCGTTCCATTCTTTTACAGGTAACAGGTTCCAATAACCTGTTATTTTTATAACATATAACTGACGGATATTTTAATTAGAAGGTCTTTCAAACAAAACGTTTTAAATAACTTTTTGACATAATTATAAATTCTGTATTATTCAAAATCAGTTTGTGATTAAACACTTAATTTTTGCGAGATAAGACTAAACTTAATTAATGATGATACTTTGAATTTCATGCATTTTTGGCATTTTCTGACACTTAAACAGGTTTTTCCAGTTATTGTGATTAAAACATTAGAAATTCATAAAATTCTAAGTATCATAATTCAGTAAGTTTTGAGCATACAAAAATAAATTTTTAATGTTTTACTTGTTAGAACATGACAAAATAAAGCTTATAGGACTCACACATTGGATAAAGTTTGTAATTTCTTATCTATTTAAAAATAATGTAAATTGGTTTTTATATGATGCACAGAAAAAAAAAATTTTTGAAACATTTTTAGTTGGAACTACATCGCTAAAACTAACTGTTTAGAAATTAGTTATTGGTAAATGATAAGAGATACCCTGCATAGTAATAAATAGAGTTTAAACACGATTTCTAACAAAAAAAAAAAAAAACAAAAACAAAAAAAAAATTATAAAGTATAGATTATGAAACGCCTTCCAACACATTTAGAATGCTATAACAAAACTTGACAATTTACTAAGGTGGGATGGCGTCTTATTGAGCACTTTGGAAAAAAAAAAACATAATGCATTTGAAAACACGATTTCTGCTATTACCATAAGTAGTCGTTAAAATATACGATTTTTTTCAGTACTGTATACGATCTACAGACATGTGTGCTTACTATATATAATATGCTAAAAGTTAGCTCTGTTAAAAGCATAGCACATTTGAAAATTTCTATTCAGCAATGTCAGCCAATAGACTAATACACTATATTGCCATTGATTATGGGACACTTGCGATTTTAGACATTTTACTAAATATCTAGAAAAATACATGAGGAATCATCTCGAAACTCTTAGTGTATAAATATAATAGTATAAGTCATACATCTCCGTCAAGATTTTTTCCCGAAACTCCAAAGGGGTCCGTCAACAAATTAAAAAAGAATGAATATCTTTTGAATAACCCTGTCAAAACTAATGTAGCAAAAGCGCTCAAACTCTAGATTGTGATTGAATGCCTTATTGTAATAAGGCTTGTTCATTTTTATGCAAATAGCATGCATACTCGCAGAGTAATTAAGGTTTTTATAAAAATGATCCCAAAATTTTCCAAGTTTTTTCCTTATAATTTTCAGAGTTCTTAATATAAAATATTATTTTTTTCAGAAAATATGACAAACAACATTGCACACAGTACCCTGTAATCAGAATTAAAAAATAATGAAAATTGTATAAAAAATGAGTTGGTTTACTAAATAATTTTTTACTGCGCATGCGCCAACGATATCAAAATTTCATTTGCATATTATGTTAGCTAAATGTATAGAGCAACTTTTGTGAAAGTCACAAAATCATAACTTGAAAATTCTGACAATATTCGTCAATTGAATAAGTCGAAAATCCGTTATTCTCAAAATGAAGTAAAAACAAGAGGGGTTGTATCCATATATTCATTGATTAGTGTCAATATAGAATACACAATATGGGATGTACTACTGCATTTGGATAAAATCCCTCATTTTTTTGCTTCATTTTGGAAACAACGGATTTTGTCCTTTTTCTATAGACGATTACTTTCAGAATTTTCAAGCTATGATTTTGAGACTTTTACAAAAATTGTACTATACATTTAGCTAACATAATATGCAAATGAAATTTTGATATATTTGACGCATGCGCAGTAAAAAATTATATAGTAAACCTACTCATTTTTCATACAATTTTTATTATTTTTTAATTCTGATTACAGGGTACTGTGTGCAATGTTGTTTGTCATATTTGCTGAAAAAAATATTATTTTATATTAAGAACTCTGAAAATTATAATGGAAAAACTTTGACAAATTTGGGACCATTTTTATAAAAACCTTAATTACTCTGCGAGTGCGCAAGCTATTTGCATAAAAATGAACACAGTGTATTACAATAAGGTATTCAATCATAATCTAGAGTTTGAGCGCTTTTGCTACATTAGTTTTGACAGGGTTATTCAAAAGATATTCATTCTTTTTTAATTTGTTGACGGTCCCCTATGGCGTTTTGGTAAAAAATCTTCACGGAGATGTATGACGTATACTATTATATTTATACACTAAGAGTTTCGAGATGATTCCTCATGTATTTTTCTAGATATTTAGTAAAATGTCTAAAATCGCAAGTGTCCCATAATCAATGGCAATATAGTGTATTATTGAAAACATTTGTTCGACCTTGCATATGATCTAAAATGTATACAAACCAAGTAACATTTAAAAAGTAGTTAAACTTTAAAACGCATACCATTATTGAAAATGCACTTCCAGCAATTTTTGCTCATAGGTTTCAATAACTGCAATCAATTTTAATTTTCTCCTATACCCAAATACTTTTGTATGTTCTTATAAATAAGCGATAGATTCTATGCACACCATATTCTTTAGTAAGATCCTTGTAGTACACGACAGTGATGTATATCAATTTTATTACTTCCTCTTTCATTACTTCCGAAAACCATAAAGAATAAACAAACACTTTTAATAAAATGTCATTCACTCAGATAAAATTGTTATTTCTGTTATATTTATTATCAATATATTTTTTCAACTTAAAACACTTTTGTACCAAATGTTACAGTCTCAGCAGAAAATAGTTACATCAGAATTACATACCGATTACTTGGAATAAAATAACAGAAGCGATAACAGAAAAAACAACAAGACAGCCAAAAAAGAATAAAAAAACCGTATTTCCTCGCCAGTGAATGGCCAAAGAACTTCAAGGGAAAGAACCGAAGGCTTTGGAAACCGTAACTACTGAAACAGCGCAAACAGCTCTGCTGGATAACACGCTCAAAGGGGAAGATTCAATCGTTGGCTGGCTCAAAGCATCCGCCGATTCGCTTTAACCCCCTGACTGCCCAGCCAAAGGGTAATATTGTAATGTTGTTTTCTCTGTAATTTATTAAAAATATAAAAAAAAGATGTTTTTTCCAACCTGATGCAAAATACGTTATTAGTATCGGTGTATAATCTTTGATAGCATCAATCCTAACTTAATTTTTCAGAACTGGGTTTTATTTGTGGAATTATACTAATTTAAATATTGCTTATGTTGCAGTGAAACCTGCAGCTTATTTTGTGAAAAAATCAGCCTGCGGCAGTCAGGAGGTTAAGCGTTTGAAATATGATTCTTTTTAAGCACAATTTTAAGCTCTTTTTTTACAAATGCAGAAAACAAATTTCGGAAAATTTATTTTTATTATAATTTTAATGTATACTTCTAAAAAACGGTTGTTTCAAATCTTTATTTTTTAATACGTTGCTGAGATCGTGTTCTAAATTTAACAGGGACTTTCCGTTAACCTGTTATTAAATAATGAGCTGTATAACAATAACATTGTTATTTATCCTAATACGTTAAATAATGCCCATCTCTAGTTTAAACACGATTTCTAAAAAAAAAAATTATAAAGTATAGATTATGAAACGCCTTCCAACACATTTAGAATGCTATAACAAAACTTGACAATTTACTAAGGTGGGATGGCGTCTTATTGAGCACTTTGGAAAAAAAAAACATAATGCATTTGAAAACACGATTTCTGCTATTACCATAAGTAGTCGTTAAAATATACGATTTTTTTCAGTACTGTATATGATCTACAGACATGTGTGCTTACTATATATAATATGCTAAAAGTTAGCTCTGGTAAAAGCATAGCACATTTGAAAATTTTTATTCAGCAATTTCAGCCAATAGACTAATATTATTGAAAACATTTGTTCGACCTTGCATATGATCTAAAATTTATACAAACCAAGTAACATTTAAAAAGTAGTTAAACTTTAAAACGCATACCATTATTGAAAATGCACTTCCAGCAATTTTTGTTCATAGGTTTCAATAACTGCAATCAATTTTAATTTTCTTCTATACCCAAACACTTTTTTATGTTCTTATAAATAAGCGATAGATTCTATGCACACCATATTCTTTAGTAAGATCCTTGTAGTACACGACAGTGATGTATATCAATTTTAGTATGTTTTAAATACTGTAATATTATTAAAATACAGAGCGAGTGATTTTTCAACGTACACCGTAAAGTAATGGAATTCTTCTGAGCGGTCCTGCAAACTTCCTTCTCAAAACCGAAAATGTCATACTAAATTCTAATAATACATATATCAATTTCATGGCAATCAGACTATATTTACACGAGTTAGAGCAAGAACAGACAAACCGAATTCATAAACACTTTTCAACTACATTGTAAAATATTATAAAAGAAAAATTGATCCGCGACTTAATAGCGGCCGCACATCAATCAACACATATTCAAAGTTAATTTTACAAGAACACAAAAATATTATTTATATTCTTTTAATCGAATGCAATTCATGCAAACAAATTTCGTTTACCGTAAAGTAATGGAATTCTTCTGAGCGGTCCTGCAAACTTCCTTCTCAAAACCGAAAATGCCGTACTAAATTCTAATAATACATATATCAATTTCATGGCAATCAGACTATATTTACACGAGTTAGAGCAAGGACAGACAAACCGAATTCATAAACACTTTTCAACTACATTTTAAAATATTATAAAAGAAAAATTGATCCGCTTCGTTCATACAAATATACTTTTCAAATTAATTACAACTGTACTAAAATTAAGTTATTTCACAAATTATGAAAAACTATTTCCTTTGTTTCTTTCTTTTTTTTTTAGCGAAATAAAATCACAGAAATAAAATCTTTTAACGCAAACGCAAAACAAAAATAATAAAATTATTTGGCCGGAAAACAAAATTTATATTGCCAAAATCTCTCCCCCCCCCCCCTCTAAAAAATTCCATGAACATGTAGTAATAACCCTTTTAAATATTCAACAAGTAAGAAAAATCATGCGTTAAGCATAGATTATGAAGCACTTTCCAACACTTAATGTAATCTTTAACAAAACTTTGTTATTTAGGGAAATAATAGTGTATAGCCAAATATACCCTAATATGTATTCCAGTACATTAGAACAGCCCTGTTTTTCATATGTCAGTTCATATAATGGGAAAATTTAGCTTAGCAAGAAAATACCCAGTAGCTTGAAATTTCTTTTTCAGCAATTCATACTATTAGATGGAAACATACTTGAATAATTTTGTTCAGCCCTGTAGTTTACATTGTACCTTTATTACACGTCAGCATTAGGGTAAAATTTATTGTAAACTAAAACATCAGCCATCATCGGGCACATATACGGTACTTCGGAAAGAATATACTATTTGAAATCTTTTGTATGGCCCTGTAAATGCTATGTACTTCATATTATGCAAGACTGTAGCGTATAATTTATATCAAGCTTCAGTGACATATATCAATTTTACTTTACATGAAAAAGCTTAATATATTTAAAATATGTCACACACAATTCCTTCTTTTACCATAAACTAATGGAATTCTTTTGTGTGGCCCTGTAAATGAATAATAGCTACATTTTCACCTTATATTTTATAGAATGCATATTTTAATATGTTTGACAGGGTATGACATCTTTAAAATTCCTTTGAAACGATTTTCCCCATAGGCCGTAATGTAATAGGAAACTTTTGATTCGCCCTGTAGATAAACTAATCATGGTAGAAACTTCATTTCCGATAGAACTTGTGCTAGGATAAACGTCAATAACGTCCTAAAATTCCATGGCAATCCGAGTATATTAACGATTTTTCACCATAGGCCGCAATGTAATGGGAAACTTTTGATTCTCTCTGTAGATAAACTAATCATGGTAGGTACTTCATTTTCAGTAGGGTTCGTGCTAGGGTAAACCTCAATAACGTCCTAAAATTTCATGGCAATCCGAGTATAATAACGATTTTTCCCCATAGGCCGTAATGTAATGGGGAACTTTTGATTCGCCCTGTAGATAAACTAATCATGGTAGACACTTCATTTTCAATAGGGTTCGTGCTAGGGTAAACCTCAATAACGTATAAAAATTTCATAGAAATCCGAGTATATTTACGGGAGTTAGAGCGCGGACAGACGGCCATCCGGCCAGACGGACAGGCGGACAGACAAACCGAATGCATAAGCACTTTTCAACTTTGTTGGAAAGTGCTAAAAACGAGTAAACCCTCCATATCTTCCATCATCCCTCCAATATCAACATAGAATCTTTTTCTAATGAAAATCATTTAATACTTCCTCTTTCATTACTTCCGAAAACCATAAAGAATAAACAAACACTTTTAATAAAATGTCATTCACTCAGATAAAATTGCTATTTCTGTTATATTTATTATCAATATATTTTTTCAACTTAAAACACTTTTGTACCAAATGTTACGGTCTCAGCAGAAAATAGTTACATCAGAATTACATACCGATTACTTGGAATAAAATAACAGAAGCGATAACAGAAAAAACAACAAGACAGCCAAAAGAGAATAATAAAATAACCGTTTTTCCTCGCCAGTGAATGGCCAAAGAACTTAAAGGGAAAGAACCGAAGGCTTTGGAAACCGTAACTACTGAAACAGCGCAAACAGCTCTGCTGGATAACACGCTCAAAGGGGAAGATTCAATCGTTGGCTGGTTCAAAGCATCCGCCGATTCGCTTTAAGCGTTTGAAATACGATTCTTTTTAAGCACAATTTTAAGCTCTTTTTTTACAAATGCAGAAAACAAATTTCAGAAAATTTATTTTTATTATAATTTTAATGTATACTTCTAAAAAACGGTTGTTTCAAATCTTTATTTTTTAATACGTTGCTGAGATCGTGTTCTAAATTTAACAGGGACTTTCCGTTAACCTGTTATTAAATAATGAACTGTATAACAATAACATTGTTATTTATCCTAATACGTTAAATAACGCCCATCTCTACTGTGTAATAATGTATGTGTGTATGTGGGTAAACGGAAAAAAGTTGTCGGAAAAAAGTGACAAACTATAAAAGCGGAAAACAGGTGACACGGAAAAAAAGTGACAAGGAAAAATAGTTACCGGAAAAAAGGTGTCTCGGAATTGATTTTGGGGATTCATTGGATAATATGAAAGGGGGATCGGGAGAAGGCTCTTAATTTAGGTAAATGGGTTTTTCATGCTCAAATATCCAACGTGTGTCAAATTTCGGATATAGGTTCTTTCTGATAACACTTATATATCTATATTATAAAGGCCAAACGTATCTGTGCGTAACGCATACGTCATTTTGTGAATGGCAACAGTTTCCCATCCAATTTCGGTTTTGCAATTTCCGCTACTGCAAATTTTACACTTCTGAACATCGCACATTTTCAATTTTTACATCGGCATATACAGAAAAAAATGTACTTGTGCACGAAATGCAATTTGTTTGAAAGCTGTATCTCAATTTATTTTTGAGATATTAATTTTATAATCGTGGCAACAGAAATACGCCACTTTCTCTTAAAATTGAAAAAAAAAAAAAAGAAATTAAAATTTCGTAAGTAAATTTTGAGAAGATGAAAATGATGACGGGTTTAGATTTCACGTAAAATTTTATGATCGTGTCAGTTTAATTTTTTTTTTTCATTTTTACCAATCGTGTAATAACTTATTTTTATCATGTTTTACTTATTACATATGCGATTAAAGTTTAATTTTAATAATTTAGACAACTGACTTTTATAGAGATGGCATTTTGTTAATTTTAGCTTAAAATAAAATTTCTTTTAGAGTTAAACTGACCAATATAAGATGCATTTTTCACTGTAGCTAATTTTTCACGTTGTTATAAATCAATGAAATAGTTCCTTCTAAAACATTTTCTTTCGTAGAAGTTCAACGGGTTCCACCTCGTAGTATATAATGTCTGAATAGATTTGGGAGTTTAATAATTAAGAATACACGGAAAACGGGAAATAACCTCTCTTAAATTAAATTAATAGCTTTTTACACAGAATTATTCGCATGGAATTTTGGACATAGATTCATTATGACAAAACGTATCTTTGATTAGTTATGGGGTTCTTTTGCTTATTATAAAGTGGGGGGACGGGCAATTAACTCCCCCTCAAACTGGACAAATCGGTTTTTATGCAGAATTATCCGGTATATTTAAAATTTTAAATATAGGTTTTTTCCAGGGGTGATTCTCGTCCAAAAATTTGAAACTGGGTTTTCAGTTCCGCATAAGTTGCCAACTTGTACGGCTTTGAGCGCGGAAAAAACAACTGCGTAGAAATACAAATTTCGTGATAGGATCGCCGAAATAGCATACATTTCGTCAATATTTCGTGAAAAAACGACGATTTCGTCAGTATTTTTGTAAACGAACTTTGTCAAAAGATCGATGAAAAACGCGAATTTCCTGTGCGGATCGCGGAAAAAACGGCAATTTCACCAAATATCGCAGATAAAACGCTGATTTCTTTTGAAGACGGCGGGAAAACGCCGATTTCGTCTAAAGATTGCGGATATAACGCCGATTTCGTTAAAAGATCGCGGTAAAAAACGCCGTTTCCAATAAAAGATCGCTTAAAAATATTTTGTCAAAAGAAAATTTGAAAAAATACGCCGATTTCATCAAAAGATCACGGAAAAAACGCCGATTTCGTCAAAAGATCGCGGGAGTAAAACGCCGTTTTCGAGAAAAAATCGCAAACAAAAGGAAATTTTGTCAGAAGATCGTCGAAAAAACGCCGATTTCACTTTAAAAAAATGGGAAAATGCCGATTTCGTCAAAAGATCGCGGAAAAACCGCCAATTTTGGCCAAAAAGCGCAATAAATCGCCGATTTTGACAAAAGATCCCAATAAATCGCCGATTTTGCTAAATATTGCTGATTTCATCTGAAGATAGCAGGAAAATGCCGATTTTGTTCGAAGATCGCTGGAAGGGGGAACTTACACCCCCCCGCGCCGATTTCCGAGCCTGTAACTGCTTATTCATATTATGGATGTCTTGTGTGTCACCCCCAACACTGCCCCCAGGGGGCCACATTTTTAATTTCTTTACAACACCAGTCGAGTGACGCATCATTTGAAAGGCCTGCAACTGCTTATTCATATTATGGATGTCTTGTGTGGCACCCCACCTCTGCCCCCAGGAGGCCACATTTTTAATTTCTTTCCAACACCAGTCGTGTGACATCATTTGAAAGTTCTGGAACTGCTTATTCACATTATGGATGTCTTGTGTGTCACCCCCCCCTCTGGCCCCCAGGGGGCGCACATTTTTAATTTCTTTACAATACCAGTCGTGTGACACATCATTTGAAAGGTCTGCAACTGCTTATTCATATTATAGATATGTAGTGTGTCACTCCCCCCCCCCCCCAGGAGAGGCACATTTTTAATTTCTTTACAACACCACTCGTGTGACACATCATTTGAAAGGTCTGCAACTGTTTATTAATATTATGCATGTCTTGTGTGCCATCCCCCCCAAGGGGGGCACATTTAAGCTGTTGCATAGCTTTTATCGCGGGCTTTGAACGCGGAGACCGAATCTAGAAATTCCGTAATGAGAAAAAAACCTAACACTCCGGCTAACGTCGTTTGTTTCGGCAAATTTCGGCACTTCGACAGACTTCTCATATATTCAATAAAAGAAAAAAAAAATGTTTTCTTATCGGTCATCCCGCTTAAAATGTGTAACTTGAATTAATATCAAAGACAAAAAAAAAAAAAAAACTGCATAAATAAAAAATAAATAAATAATTATAATTGCATAAGTTGATAAAAAATGCTGTGCAATAGCTTTACCGAGGCAGTTCCCGGAGTGCCACACGTATTTTTTTTTAACTTTGCTTCTATCTTTTATTTGTGACTGTGCAGTAAAAATAAATCTATTAATCAAAATTTTTTTTTAGCTCATTCAGGAATTTTTGCTTTTAAATCCCCATCTTTTCCATCCGGACATTCAGGCCCATGTGAAAGGCAAGGGGAGGAGGGGGGTCGCCCCGACCGAGGAGATTGAGGGAGCAGCATCAAATCTATTCTACCAGCACCAATTTTTTTTCCTTCTATCTCTACAAGAAGAAAGTATTGGATTCGCATAAATTTTCGAATTCTGGTTTTCGACGGATTGTACACGTTTTAGGGGTCAGAGATTCCAAAAAACATGCTTTTATAAAATATCTGTGACAGACATTTTGTGGGTTCCCTATCTCAAGAAAAAATTCACCGAATTTAATAAAAATTGATATTTAGGTAAGACCCTGATATAAATTACTGCTGATTAGTTTTTGGCGTAAATCGCTCAACAGGTGGCACTGCTATGCTTCATTTTTTATGATTTACGCAACAGCTGTATCTCAAGAACTACGCACGGATTTTAATGAAAATTTAGTTTTAGGTAGTCCATGATATAAATTGATGCTGATCAGTTTTTGGTGTAAATCGCTCAACAGGTGGCGCTGTTATGCTGCATATTTTTACGGTTTACGAAACAGCTGTATCTCAAGAACTACGCACGGGTTTTAATGAAAATTTATATTTAGGTAGTCCCTGATATAAATTGATGATGATTAGTTTTTGGTGTAAATTGCTTAATATGTGTCGCTGCTATATGGTATTTTTTAAGATATATGCAACAGCTGTATCCCAAGAACTAATGCACAGATTTTAATAAAAAAAAATACGTGTGGCACTCGGGGACTGCAGCGGTAAACCTATTGCATAGCATTTTTATCAACTTATGCAATTATAATTATATATTTAATTTTTATTTATGCAGTTTTTTTCTTTTTTTGTCTTTGATATTAATTCAAGTTTTTTCTTTTTCTTTGATATTAATTCAAGTTACACTTTTTGAGCGTGATGACCGATAAGAAAACAAATTTTTTTCTTTTACTGAATAAATGAGAAGTCTGCCGAAATGAAACGACGTTAGCCGGAGTGTTAGGGTTTTTTTCTCATTACGAAATTTCTGGATACGGTCGCCGCGCTCAAAGCCCGCGATAAAAGCTATGCAATAGCTTAAATGTGCCCCCCTGGGGGGATGACACACACGACATGCATAATATGAATAAGCAGTTGCAGACCTTTCAAATGATGCGTCACACGACTGGTGTTGTAAAGAAATTTAAAATGTACCCCCCCCTGGAAGGCGGAGTGGGGGGGTGACACACAAGATATCCATAATATGAATAAGCAGTTGCAGACCTTTCAAATGATGTGTCACATGACTGGTGTTGTAAAGAAATTAAAAATGTGCCCCCCCCCCTGGGGAGGGCAGAGTTGGGGGTAACACACAAGACATCCATAATATGAATAAGCAGTTGCAGACCTTTGAAATGATGTGTCACACGACTGGTGTTGTAAAGAAATTAAAAATGTGTCCCCCCCTAGGGGGCTGAGTGGGGGTGACACACAAGACATCCATAATATGAATAAGCAGTTGCAAACCTTTCAAATGATGTGTCAAACGACTGGTGTTGGAAAGAAATTAAAAATGTGCCCCCTGGGGGGCAGAGTGGGGGGGGGGTGACACACAAGACATCCATAATATGAATAAGCAGTTGAAGACCTTTCAAATGATCTGGAAATTTGATATCAGACAATTTTTTAGACACAACTTTCATCCTTTTTTTTTCTTGCTTGGTTGCTTTTTTCTGTTTTTTTTTTTTTTTTTTTTTTTTTTACTTTTGAAAAGTGTTTTTTAGTAGATTATTCATTTACAGGACCACACAAAAGAATTCCATTACATTATAATAAAAAGGGAAATTATTTGCGAAATATTTTTATTATGATAAACGATATGATGTGTAATTAAACTGATATACATCGCTGAGGCTTAATATGAGTTATTTCATGCATAATATGAAGTGTATAGTATTTGTTATAGTATTTGTTTGTTACAGGGACACACAAAATATTTCAAACAGTGTATTCTATCCGAAGTACTGTATATTATAGATGTTGTCTGTTGGATGGATGAAATGCATTTTCAATTATGATATGCACTTTTAAGTTTCACTAAGTGTATGTACATTATATGGTGTGTATAAATGTTAATAGCTACACAATTTAGATATATAGGGTTACACAAAAGAGTTCGGAAAGGTAACTGAATAATAAGCGTAATTTACTTAAAGTAGTTTTTAAATAAGTGACGAATTTTTATGTTGAAATGTATACAGCTTACTAAGAAATGTTTGTAGAATATAGATAAAATGATATACAGGGTCACGCAAAGAACTGGATACAGAGTCGTTTGTGGATGGTAATTTCTGGAAATGTGATTTAAGTAGTTTAAAGAGTATTTTTATATGAATTAAATTTTAGCAAAATACTTTCATGTAATAAGGGTACTAGATAAACTACAGGGCTGAACAAAAGTATTCAAGTAATTTTCGATCTATGAATATAAATTGCTGAAAGAAAATTTTCAACTAGATAGGCGTTTCCCTGCAAGACTAAAGTTACTCATTATGTAGTATATATATATATATATCAACCGACATATCAAATACATGGCTGTTCAAAAGTATTGGAATACATATTTGGCTGTGGACAGTAACACCTTATTTCTCTAAATAACGAAGTTTTGTTAATGATTTCAGGAAGTGTTAGAAAGTGCTTCATAATCTATGCTTAAGGCATGATTTTTCTTACTTGTTTAACTTAAATGACCTTAGAAAATTCATAAACTGTGTTATATTTATTTGGTACTTATTCGATTTCATTTCATTTAAATAAAACTTTTAGCAAATAAATACTTATTTGAGAAGAAAAAAAAAATGGGAAAGTTGACAGATGTATGTCTTCAAATTAATAAGTCTGCAAACTTGACTGTTTTAAAAGTAAAAAACTCTAATAAAATATTTTTAAATATATTTTTTCTGTGAAGGATTGTGAATATATCTTGCAGGAACTAGAAGGAAATATTGTAGTTGTGTATTGATTAAAAGGGGAAAAAAATCAACAAGCATGTATATCAAAAATATTTTTCAAAATATACAATGTCTTTTCTATAAAATATTCTAGTATACTTATCTTAATGATTAACAAACTTTAATATAAAAATATACATAAAGTTTACAACTTTACAAGTATTTGAAAAGCAAGCATGATTCTAGCACTAGAAATATTGCTATTCACTTAACAGACAAAAAATTATACGAAATATTGAAGAAGAAGTAATCGGACAGATTATTAAATAGAAAGCAATTACAAAACACTTACCTAATATATTTCTTTTCAAGTCTGGATAGCGCAAAGACTTTTGAATTTTCTAGTAAAAACAAACGATTAAGACTAACAAGGAAGGTCTCCATTGGGGGCATACTCAGAATCTTTTGAAAAAAATACGAATTAAACTACTCATGTAGGTAATAAAGGATCAGTGAAAATTAGCGGCGGAATTACATTATTAGATATGTAAAAAAATAAAATAGTTTGGAATAATTGGCGTGAAAAGCTGAAAGCGACGCGGGATTTGGCGAGCAATGCATTTCCTCGCCAAAAGCAGACGATTTTAACGAATCTGAAAATTGATTTTAATTGACTTCACTTTTTAAAATTTGCAGCATTTACTGCAACGTCACTCCACTACTTTTATAGAATATCTCTCTTCTCACCAATGAGAATGCTCCATAGCACGGTCAATTGACCGCGTCATACACTGCTAAAAATCTGCTGCATTTTGTTGCAACGCACTCCACCGCTTGTATATAATATCTCTATTCCAACCAATGAGAAAGCTCCATTTCACGGCCAAGTTACCGTGCTGCAACAAAATGCAGCAGATTTTTAACAGTGTATTTTTCAATTTGGAACAATTTTAATCAATTTAAATTGTGTTTTAAATGATAAAATATATTAATTTCATTTTGTTAAAAGTACATATAAACGAATATGACAAAATTACACTTAAAGTAAAGTAAAAATGCAAAACTAAAATTACTTAAACTAAACTTATTTAAATAAATTGAACATAGAAAGTTTTTTCTTTAAAAAGTATTCGAAGCGTAAAAGCGTATTTTTCAAAATTTCGTTTTTTCGCCAACCGGAGATAAATCGCCAAATAAACGAAATTTTTATTATTTTTTTACGGACGTAATAAGGAAATTCCGCCGAAATTTTTTTTATAAACATATATAACTGTATGAGAAGAACATTCTGTAATTTTTTTCAGATTTTTCTGAGTATGCCCGTATGGAGACCTTCCTTGTAAGTTAAATAAAGCATTTTGCAATTAAATCAAGTACGATAAAGCAGTCAAAATGGTAACCATACATTCACTTGAAAGATGCCAATAATATGTGCATTAAGTTGCGCAGATAAGATTTTGGGGACAATGTGTCTGACGTCATATTGGAATGCCCTATAGGGCAGTTGCAATCAGCTGATTTACTTTACATCCACCAATCAAATGTTGGCGATTCACCTCCAGTCGCATCCACAATCCTATCAGCTACCAATCACAGTTGCCGTTCTACGATTGCTTGACCTCCAATGGTCGATTCGTGACGTCATATGAAACTGCCCTATAAGCACAAGCACGTCATCTGGTGGACAAAAATACATTTTGGTTCCAAAATAGTCGTGGACCAAAAATGCATTTCAATCACTCGAATGCACTATCTGGTGAAGGAAAGATATAATAACTTCGCGCTGCGCGCGCGCGCTCAGAGGATTCTGCATGGAGTAAGTTTTCAAAATTGATAAATACAAATGCTATATCTCTTTATCATTCCAAAACATAGTTCTCTTAACAGAAATACATACCTGTGGTCACTCAAATAAAATCCAAGATATTCCGGAAAAGTATCACCTGACCCATTTCATCTAATTAAACCCGATAGCGTTCAAAATATGACCAACAATCATGGTCAAAGCTCGCGCGGACGGCGTTTTTGCCAATCCAAGGTAATCGAGCGGTCTTTTAATGAAAGAAATTCTGTACGAGATTATGAAATCACCTTGATTACGATTGATTACAGCTTATTACTGTGATGACGTGTGATTATACTTGATTGTACTTGATTAAACCAATTAAAGCTGATTGTACTTGACTACACCAAGATTACAGTTGATTATACTGATTTCACTTGGAAATACCTGATTACACGTGATTAAATTGCTAAAGGTTATCATATAAGAGTTTTAATCGATTTTACTATCTTCCAAACAGCCTTTTTTTACATGTTAACTTTTTAGAGTTATCTAAAATAAGAAAATAGCATCAACCGACAGTGTAGTAGAAATATAGTTAAACTTAAGATATTAGAATATGTCTGTAACGAAAGCTTTCCATAAATAAGGAAAGGGCAGTTGACGTCACTGTGGTCGAATTACTGTGGATTAGCGAGAAAAACTTGTCCGTTCTTTATGACTTCTACTTTATACATGAGCTCCGGGAATTTGATTGGTCTAAGTTTGTCAGACCTGTGATATGATTGGGCTGTGTCACCAAGACAATTTCTACAATGATCCCTTGACAAAAATGTAGGGGTAGATTGGTTGACAAAAGTGTTTGTTTGTAAGCATGCCCTTTCCTTATAGAAGAAATTTTAAAGTTTGACCAAACTAACACTATAAGGAAAAGGCAGCTGACGTCGCTGTGGGCAAAATTATTGTGGATCCACATAGTCCAAGAGCCGACCGCAAAAAACCCTAAGTCATCGAGCACAAGAAAAATTATTTTATGGAAGAGTAGTAACACGGGAACCTAATCATTCATGTCTGCCGTAAGCGAAGTGGTGCATAAGCCGAAAATGCATGTTTTCATACTTTTAATTGTACGGCAAACACAATGTTAAACGTATGTGTGAAACACTAGTAGTATCAATTTTTGGCTTAAGCACCACTTCGCTTCCGGCAGACATGGATGATTAGATTCCCCTATTACCACTCTTCCATAAAATTAAGGAATTTTTCTTGTGCTCGTTGACTTATGGTTTTGTGCGGTCAGCTCTTGGACTAACAGTAATTTCCTGCTCGTTTTTAAAACTCCCACTATACACAAGAAAGTCAAGACGATCTGATTGGTCTAACAAGGAAGGTCTCCATACGGGCATACTCAGAAAAATCTGAAAAAATTACAGAATGTTCTTCTCATATAGTTATATATGTTTATAAAAAGAATTTCGGCGGAACCTCCTTATAACGTCCGTAAAAAAATAATAAAAATTTTATTTATTTGGCGATTTATCTCCTGTTGGCGAAAAAACGAAACGAAATTTTGAAAAATACGCTTTTACGCTTCGAATATTTTTTAAAGAAAAAACTTTCTATGTTCAATTTATTTAAATAAGTTTAGTTTAAGTAATTTTAGTTTTGCATTTTTACTTTACTTTAAGTGTAATTTTGTCATATACGTTTATATGTACTTATAACAAAATGAAAATAATATATTTTATCATTTAAAACACAATTTAAATTGATTAAAATTGTTCCAAATTGAAAAGTACACCGTTAAAAATCTGCTGCATTTTGTTGCAACGTACTTCCTTGCTTGTATAGAAAACGGTTACTTGGCCGTGAAATGGAGCTTTCTCATTGGTTCGAATAGAGATATTATATACAAGCGGTGGAGTGCATTGCAACAAAATGCAGCAGATTTTTAACAGTGTATGACACGGTCAATTCAACGTGCTATGGAGCATTCTCATTGGTCAGAAGAGAGATATTCTATAAAAGTAGTGGAGTGACGTTGCATTAAATGCTGCAGATTTTTAACAGTGAAGTCAATTAAAATCAATTTTCAGATTCGTTAAAATCGTCTGCTTTTGGCGAGGAAATGCACTGTTCGCCAAATCCCGCGTCGCTTTCAGCTTTTCACGCCAATTATTCCAAACTATTTTATTTTTTTACATATCTAATAATGTAATTCCGCCGCTAATTTTCACTGATCCTTTATTACCTACATGAGTAGTTTAATTCGTATTTTTTTCAAAAAATTCTGAGTATGCCCCCAATGGAGACCTTCCTTGTAAGATTGGTCTGATTTGTCTGCGATTGAAAGCTCTGTTGTATGATTGGTCAACATCGCCTTGATGATTCCTGTAATGATCGCTAAAGCCAAAAATGTAGTCGGTTTGTTTGTTTGTTTATTGAACAACATACATCTGACTTGTGTGCTCGACATGAAGCCTGCTTATAAGCCATCGTCAATATACAGGGACGAGATAGCACACAAGGAAAAATATTACAACACGCGAGAAGTACAACCAGGAGCTCCACACAAAGAGTGTGTGCAATGGAGCCAGTGGGATTCGAACCCACAACCTCACGATCAGCGGCGTGATGTCTTAACCACTCAGCCACGGAGGCCCATGTAGTCGGTAAATTGGTTGAAAGTAGCATTTGTTTGTAAACATGCCCTTTCCTTATACATTTATACCTAATAATATGAAAATCTGTGTAAAGAGGAATTTTTATCCAGTCCTTTACGATTCCTTCTTTGCAGCAGTCATCTTGTGAAAATCAATTTATGATTTAACACGTTGAGTATAATGTCAGTCACCGGTGATTGACAGTCTATAATATGATATAAAACCAAAATATTTATATTGTTTTATGTAATTACATAAAATGTATTTAAAATTTATAGAATATCATGTTTTACATTGTCAGTCACCGGTGATTGACGCGGCCTAAACGGGAAAAGTTCAGTGACACTCAACTTGTTAAACAGAAATATTTCATGATACCGATCCTGATGATGAAAGAATAATTATAGGAATACTCTGATTGAAACAAAAACTTGTTTAAAACGGAATTTTTTCCGATCTCAATTAATTCCATTTTTCACTGATTTTATTCTAACTAGATAAAGTATAAAACTTCATAAATGGAAAATTTGAGTCGTTTACTCAATCATGCACATAAGTATAATCAAATCTATTAAATTGAAACCGCAAAGATTGATAAGAATTTCGTTTTTGCCAGGTCTTCGTCATAATTTACATAATTGTACATTATTTATTTCGTTAACACTATAAAAATTTGCCATTTAAGGCTAGATTCCCTTATATACAGGGATGTTGTGGAGGCGTGGAGGGTATACAGGGGAATACGTCGTATACTTTCTGGATATTATGAAAGAACACCTTATACCTTCTGTTTCTCAAGAAAGCTATAGTACTTGCACTCTAGGATATACTCTTGGCGTCTAAGGGTATACCCTAAAACAAAACATAGCATAAATCTGGAAGACCTTGTATAACCAGAAAATGAGATGACAGAAGGATCCATAAACTGGCATTTACACAAATGGTGATTGTTAGTCACATTAAAAGAATGTTAGGATTTTATGTGTCGACGGATATGATTCGTGGGTGATTTGAAGAAAGGGGTAAATCAATTTACATGAAAATGATAAAACAACCAGCTTTGAAATGTCACTACAAATTGGTTAAAATGCAATGAACTTGTAAACATATATAATATAGACAGAGCCCGACCAAGCTGAAGTTGGACCCAGGGCCTGTTAAAAAGTTTGGCCCCTTACCTACCCATTTTCAGCAACACTTTCAAGAAAAAAAGATTTATTTGATGTGTTGACAAAGTTGTTCGGGTGAAAAGTGCCTAGGTTAAAAGCTTGTAAAAAATTTATTGAGTCATTCAGAATATTTAAATTTTACGTTTCATCTATAATAATAATTGTAAAGAGGAAAGATTTGATTGTTTGAATTGAATAGGCTCCGAAACTACTTGACGGATTTGAAAAATTCTCTCACCGTTGGAAATCTACACTATTTCCGGTGAATATAGGCTATTGTCGTCGCTTAAAAGGATCAAAATAAAACGCCGGATAAACGGATCAAAAGCAATTTGAGAAATTAAAAGTTACCTGAGACCCTAGACACATGACAATCACTGAAACACATGAAAATCGTAACTATGCAATCAACAAGAAAAAAAAAAACATTTTAAAATTTTTAATCCGACCTGATATAAAAGCGCGTGTTTTAATTTTTAAAACTACTAGTACACCGAACCCGGGGTTCCCGGGTCACAAAGTAAAGGTGAAAAACTTTTTTAAAATTTTAAATTGGAAAGTCTAATAAATTTTTTCTGCGTAATAGACTTTTTAAACTGCCAACTAATTCCAAATAGCAATTTTATATGAAACATTTATGTAATTATATACAATTTTAAAAATTATCGGTACTTCCGTATTAGCAGGGCCGTAGCTAAGGGGGCGCTATGGGCAGCTGAGCCCCCCCCCAAAAAAAATATTTTGAGCCCCCCCCCCCCCCCCTGGAAAAGATTCCAAGGTTACTCAATGAATTTCTGTTCCGAAAATTCAAATGAAATAAAAAGAAGAAATAAAAGAAATAAAATGATTTAAAAATTTAATTTAGTTTTGAAACCTTTTCACAGTTTTGCAGAGTTACTAAATTGTATCTAAAATAAGTGTTTCAACACTCCCTCATCCTATTTGTACATATGAAGCTAACATGATGGGCTATTTTGCACCAGTTATACACTCAAAACTTTCATCGTCATATACTTTTCTAAGCATAAAATGAAGTTATTTTAGCAGTTTAATAAGAAACAGAGTACCTACAATGTGAATATGCACTAATTTAACTTTCTGCGTCAGAGAGAGAGAGAGAGAGAAAAAACAATGAGCCCCCTACATTCTCTTGAGCCCTCCCTCTTGTTCACTGCGTATTAGACGCAAGATAGCAGTTATTAGCCAAAGATTTCGCCAAAGAATAAAATTGCATTCTCAGTTTTTAAAAACAACTAAGAAAATATGACATCCAGATATTCTTTAAAATACATTTTTGTAAAGGTTAATTGATGTATCTTTTGTAAAGTAAGTTTACAACGAACTAAAAGTCACTAAATTCATAGATAAAAACGAAATAAAACCAACAACATTCACCGGGTTTTATAGCCGACGATATATTGACATAACAGGTTTTTAATTAATATTTTTTTTCAGTTGCTATGAAAAAATGACAATTAAAATATACAGTGATCTGTTATTTTCCATGGAGAAAAGAGATAGATGGAGGTGCGGTATGCGATTAAAACGGTTTGATGGGCGTTATTCTTCCAATTTAAGTCTCTCATTTGACCCAAACAAAACAATTACATGGAACAGAGACCGAATTTTTTAACATAATTTTTTCTCTAAATGAAAAAGATCTGAATATATTTTAACATTTCATAAAATAGCATTTCATTGTATTATGAATTTAAATTGCATCGCTAAAAGTTTTTCTTTTTTATGAAAGCACGCCGTTGTGTTTGATGCAATGCAGCGAATTTTAGTGTTACATTTTTGGCGTCACCTCCAGCCACTAAACTGTATCTCTATTTTTTTTTTTTTTTTTTTTTTTTTTTACTCTATCGCTATTTTTCCTCTCTTTTTTCCCACGTAAATGCGATACTCAAGTTGCCACCATTAGAGAAATTGAACCAAAAACTACAAAAAAATTAATATCTCAAAAACAAATTGAGATACAGTTTTCTAACAAACGACATTTAAAAGTGCATTTTTTTCTCTAAACAATGGTATAAAGACTAAAAACGTGCAATGTCTAGAAGTTTAAAAATTTACAATAGCGAAAATAGCAAAACCGAAATTTCATCGGAAAGTGTTGCCATTCAAAACATGACGTATGCGTTACGCACAGATACGTTTGGCCTTTATTATATAGATTTAGCAATTATTAAAAAGGAAAAGAAATGCTGAAACGCGAATTAAAATTAAAAAAAAAAAATCACAAAACGATTGTTTTGGAGTTTTCAAAAAAGTTATAATAGTATATATTTTAAAGAGTAGTGAGCATCAAATATGGGGTGGGAGGATTTTTTTTTTTTTTTTTTAGGGGGAGCGGTCAAATATTTAAAATTGTAACGTTTTCTACCATTTCAATTGCGGACTTTTCATTAAGCCCAGGGATAAATATTACTTATTTAATTTAATATAAAATTATAAAGAGGAAAGATTTGATTGTTTGTGAAACATTTCTAAGGGTATCACCAGGACTGGATGCATTGGGATATAATAACTTTATTCCTGGATCCACGATCCGACCGTCTTACATCGCGGCTAGCTACGAACGAACTCAAATCGCCGTTCGTGGCTGAACAACATTTGGCGGGCGCCATCTAGTGCACATCATAACAGATATAACATTCTCTTCCTTCTTAAAGGAAATATTCAAGTTGTTAGACATGCACAATACAATAAAAAAATAAAGTCCTTAGCACAGTTCAAAATTTAACAGTTCAATTCAAAAGTCTAATACTGCAAACGTGCAGGTTTTGCTTTTAGACGAGTGGAACATCTAGGAAGTGGCACTCCTGGATTCTGCAAAACTGCTTGCGGCGAGAGTGCCGGTGGGTCTGCCTGAGAACTGTGATCTAGGATACTTACCTGCCAGGGGCGGATCCCGTTTTGGGAGGGGCGATTCCGAAATTTTCGTTTGACGAAATCCATGCCTTTTTCGCTATCGTTTGACGAAATTCGCCTTTTTTCGGGATACTTTGACAAAAGTTGCGCTTCTTTTGCAGCCCTTTGACAAAAATCGCGCTTTTTCAGCAATCCTATGTCGAAATACGTGCTTTTCAGCGATCCTACGTCAAAATTCGCGTTTTTTTCTCAACCCTTTGACGAAATTCGCGCTTTTTCCGTGATCATTTGACGAAATTCACGCTTTTTTGCGATACTTTAACAAAATTAGCGCTTTTTCAGCAATCCTATGTCGAAGTTCACGGTTTATCAGCTATCCTATGTCAAAATTCGCACTTTTTCCGAGTTCCTTTGCCTTCCCTTTTCGCAACCTTTTGAAAAAAGTAGCTTTCTTTCCGCGAAATTTTCACGAAATTCGAGATTCTTACATGACACTTTGACAAAAATCGCGCCTTTTCAGCAATCCTATGTCGAAGTTCGCGCTTTTTACGCGATCCTCTCTCAAAATTCGCATTTTTTCCGCGACCCTTTGACGAAATTCGCCCTTTTCCGCGGTACTTTGACAAAATTAGCAGTTTTTGCAAGCCTTTGAAAAAGTAGCGCTCTTTCCTCGACCTTTTGACGAAATTCAAATTTTTTGCGCAACACTTTGACAAAAATCGCTCCTTTTCAGCGATCCTATGTCGAAGTTCGCGTTTTTTACGCGATCCTCTGTCAAAATTCGCGTTTTTTCCGCGACCTTGTGATGAAATTCGCGCTTCTTCAGTGATCATTTGACGAAATTCGCGCTTTTTCACGATACTTTGACAAAATTTGTGCTTTTTCAGCGATCCTATGTCAAAGTTTGCGTTTTTTACGCAAACTTCTGTTGAAATTCGCATTTTTTCTGCGACCCTATGGTGAAATTCGCGCTTTTTTCGTGTTAATTTCACGAAATTCGCGCTTTTTCGCGATACTTTGACAAAATTAGCGCTTTTTCAGCAATCCTAAGTCGAAGTTCACGCTTTATCAGCGATCCTATGTCAAAATTAGTACTTTTTTTCGCTATACTTTGCCTTCCTTTTTTCCAACCCTTTGACAAAATTAGCGCTTTTTCCACGACCTTTTGGCGAAATTTGCTCTTTTTCCGCGATACTTTGAATTAACGTTTTTTTGCAAACATTTGACAAAATTCGTTCTTTTCCTTGATCTTTGCACGAAATTCGAGCTTTTTTCCTCGACACTTTTCAAAACTCGCGCTTTCAGCTATCTTGTGTCAAAATTCGCGTTTTTTAGCGATCCTTTGTCAAAATTCTTTTTTTTGCGCAACCTTCGACAAAATTCTTGCTTTTTCCGCGATCTTTGGCGATATTCGCTCTTTTTCCGCGACACTTTGACAAAATTAGCGCTTTTTAGCGACATTTTAATGAAATTCGCGTTTTTTCCGGAACAAAAGACTGTCTCCGACGCAGTCGCAGAAATCCCTTCCGGAAAAGTCTGAATTCAACACTGGTTTGGGGGGAAGGGCGATCGCCCCGATCGCCCCCCCCCCTCCGTGGATCCGCGCCTGTTACCTGCGGAGACAGTGTTGGAGGTAGAAGAGTGTCTGTCACTTGATCAGCTGATAACTCTACTACATCTCTCGGTTGCACTGTAGACACTGACACATCTGATCCTGGAAAAACAGAATCTGGTAGTTCTGGAGCTGGAGGAATTTCATGTAGAGTGTCCTCTTGTCTGTAGCGAATTTGGTCAATGTGCCGTGTCCAAATACCCCAAGTTGTCTTGACTTTGCACATTGTATTCCCCATTGTACATGTAACTTTTCCAGCAACCCAAGATGGGCCCCGGGTAAAAGAGCGCACCCAGACTGGAGTGCCTTCTGTAAATTTGCTATTATGGGTATTTCCCCTCTCAGATGTTTGAGCTTTAGCACTGCGGATAAGATCCAAACGCATGCGAAGAGGTCGTTCGAACATTGCCACGGCTGGAGATATACCCGTTGCCTTTGATGGGGTATTTCGAAAATTCAGAAGAAATCTGGTCAGTCTTTCAGTAAAAGTACTTTCCTTAACTTTCTTCAATGCAGATTTTACTGTACACTGTAAAAAATATGACTATTTTGCTGCATCGTCACTCCCCCCATTTTATAGAATATCACTCTTTTGGTCAGTGAGAATGCTCCATGATAACCTGAAGTAGTTGTTTTCTATAAAAGCGGTGGAGAAGATGATGCAGCAAAATAGTCATATTTTTTACACTGAACGCACTGCTCTTTCTGCTAAACCATTTGAATTCGGATGGTTCGGTACGGTTTTAATTGGCGTAATGCCATTTCTTTTCAAGAAATTTATGAATTCGTCACTACGGAAGCCAGGTCCATTATCACTTACTAAGCTCTCTAGTAAGCCGAAGCGTGCAAAAAGGTTACACGGAGTTATTATAGTTGAAGTTGCTGTGGTGTTGGGCACTGGGATTACTTCAAGCCATTTTGTTTTGGCATCAACTACAATTAATAGCCAATGGCCTTCTACAGGACCTGCATGGTCGATATGGATTCTTTCCCAAGGCTTTTCAGGTGTGAGCCAAGGGATTTGTGTCGAAGGAGGAGCTGCAGCATTTTTTTGACAGTCAAGGCAGTTTCGAACTTTTGTTTGTAACTCCCGATCAATACCAGGCCACCAGACATGGGAACGAGCCAGATATTTAATTGCAGAAATCCCTTGATGAGCACTGTGAAGTTCATACAAAACAAATTGACGAAACTTTTCTGGAACAAAAATACGAGGACCTCTGAGAATGATGTTTTCCTCAACTGACAGTTCATGTCGGATATACCAAAAGGCTTGTAAATGTTCTGTAATTTTCTTTGGCCAACCATTTTGAATATGAGATCGTAGACGGCTCAGTGCAGGACACTTGTCTACCTCCCTTTGGATTAGATTTGGATTAGATGTCAGTGGGCTATCATTTAACTGTCTGATAAGCAAAACAGACTCGACAGGTGCTGGAAGATCCGCCATTTCAGATTTCAGTGGAAGTCTGCTGCAAGCATCAGCATTTCCGTGCAACTTCCCTCTTCGGTACTCTATCTTGAAAACGTAGGCAGATAAAGTCAATGACCATCGCTGGATACCAGCTGCAGCAACTGATGGAATCGGTTTCTCTTCTGATAATAAAATTACTAAAGGTCGATGGTCTGTAAGTAATGTAAATTTACGTCCCAAGAGATAGTTCCGGAATCGAGTCACTCCGAACATTAAGGCTAAAGTTTCCTTCTCAATGTGACAGTGATTTTTCTCTGCTTTCATCAGGAAGCGAGAAGCAAAAGCGATTGGTCTATCACCATCTGGAGTTTTATGTGACAGAACAGCACCAAGACCATAAGGACTTGCGTCATAAGCCAGGATCACTTCCTTGTCTTGGTCAAAATGCACTAGTAATGATGAGGTTCGCAGGACATCTTTAGCTTTTTTAAAAGCTTCTTGTTGAGATAAACCCCACTTCCATGGCTGCCTGTATAAGGATGCTAGCAATGTTGACATGTTAGGTAAAAATTTTGCATAATACGTGATTAAGCCAATAAATGAACGTAGCTCGTCTATATTTGCTGGTTCCGGAGAATCCGTAATCGCTTTGATCTTTGATTCAACTGGATGCAACCCATCTTTGGAAGACGATGACCAAGATATTCCACAGGTCTGAGAAATTCACATTTTTCTGGATGTAATTTTACACCTGCTGCTTGCAGACGAGTGAGAACTTCTGTAAGTTTTGTAGATATTCCGCTTTAGTTTTACCAGCTACTAGAAGGTCATCCAAGAATTTAGAGGCTCCTTTTACCCATTGTAAAATCTTGTCAATTTCTCGTTCAAAAATAGCCGGGGCGGAAGCAATGCCAAAAGCCAGGCGAGTGTACCGGAAAAGACCTCTATGCGTGTTTATAACTATCAGGCGTCTTGACTCTTCATCGAGTTCTAATTGACAATATGCATCCTGTAGATCTAATTTAGTGAATGCTGTACCCCCGACATTTCCGCAAATAAATCTTCGATATTTGGGAGAGGGTACTGTTCTAATTTGGTTGCCTTATTGAATTTAGCTTAAGTCGACACATATTCTGATTCTACCATCTTGCTTCAGTACAGGAACAATAGGAGCTGCCCAATCAGAAGTTTTAACTGGCTCTAAAATGCTACCTGCAAGGAAGCGGTCTATTTCCTTGTATGCATATGGTACAGAACGAGCCTTGAAAAATTCTGGAAGCTCACCCTTTTTACTGGTAAGATGAACTTTAATTCCTTCCACTAATCCCAAGCCTGGTGAGAAAACATTCTTCAATTCTTTTAAAAGTCCATCTAGCTTGAGCTGCTCAGTCCTTACACTATGTAAAGCGTGGTTCATGTTAGCATCAAACGCATTCATTAGGCTTAGTGGAACAATCCAGTTTCGCCCAGCTAAATTAGTGCTTCCATGAAAAACCACCTGCAGAGGTAAAGTCCCTGTTCTTGCATGGAACACCACATTCACATTTGTAACTCCGAAAATACTAATGGTATGGTATTGTTGGTGTAAGACTGGAGCTTAATATTTGTTTTCTCCAAAGGAGGGCAGAATCTTCTAATTTTATCAAATAGTTTTTCAGGCATTATGGAAAATGGAGCCCCAGAATCGATTTCAAAAATACAGGTTGGCCCTGAATGTAATTTTAAGTGGAGGGTAATCTTCCTTGTTGTTTCTTAAATTAAACATGATATACTCTTTACTGCCTAAATTTTTCTTAGATTCTGCTACTAAGTAAACTTTAGGTTTGTAACCTAGTTTATTGTTTGATAAACATACCTTTGACAGGTGCCCCATTTTTTTTACAGCTATAACAGGTGCTACTTTTATGTTTACAGTCTGAAGAATGGTGTTTGGGATCGCCACAACGATAACACTGCTTCCCTGTACGGCCGTTATTCGAAGTAGATGCCGATTTAACGATCTCGTTTTATCGCGGCCGTTGTGCCGTAACTTGTAATTTTTTTTACCTCAGGAACGGCAAATATCTTCAGATCAAAAGCATCCCATGCAGCTGCTTCCATTGAAACGGCAATTTTCGATGCTCGCAAAAGGGTTAATTTGTTTTCTAACAACAATTTTCTATGTATCCCTTAGTCTTGTATACCGCTAACGATGTGGCCGCCCCTCCCGGTGATCTCGACCCGATCCTTTCAGTGGGAGAGGTGACTGAGAGCCGGGCAGCGCTCATCGTACACGATGCTTGACGTGGCCGGTCGGGGACTGAATCACCACCTCCTTGTGAGACTGGACTGACTGAGGCGGTCCGGTACGGTGGCCACGGATAGCGATTGTCTGGGGGTTTGGTAATGCTTAATCCTGTGGTACCTCGGTTTTCGAGAAAAGCCACCAAGGGACGATCATAGCCCAATCCCAGTGTTCTTGCCTTGAGAAGCTCCCTTGGGCGGGCCTTGGGAACTCGTAAGCGATCCTCACGGGAGGGTCAAGGCATCGGT
Source organism: Maratus speculifer (assembly GCA_964019185.1). NCBI lineage: Eukaryota > Metazoa > Arthropoda > Arachnida > Araneae > Salticidae > Maratus > Maratus speculifer. The sequence goes on from OZ025295.1 coordinate 79,903,913, forward strand.
TTTCAGGGTCTGCGCGGTGACTCTGGGCAGCGGGAAACCTAAGGTGATCGGGACCTTGGCCACTTACTTGACTGAAAGAGAGCCTGAGACGAGAGTGTGTGCTTTGTCGAACAAGTGGTAGGGACTCCCTAGTGTCATCGTAGCTCGCAGGAACGGCGTGTTGCAACTCCTGGAGTTAACGAGGGGGGAGGCTTGGCCAGTGCCCACTGTGACTTTTATCCGCCGGGAAACTCAGCCTCTACTTCTTCTATAGCGGAAGCAGTGGTGTGCCCGCTCCTAGGTGAGTGGAGACTGGGGTGCCCCGCTCGACCAAGGGACGGGTCGAGACGGAAGGGCGCCGTGGTGGCATTTATCCCTCACGGCCCGAAACCCATGGAAGGGGTTGGCTGGCAGGCCCGCCTCTACGATCCACTCGCCACAGAGACCTGGGCTGGTCTCTCACCGGTTAAATCGGTGGCACATCTGCCTGAGAGGAACTTTCGGTCCGATCGAAGTCTGACGTGTCTAGGCGTGATTGGGGGTTTTCTGCGCCCAGTGGTTCAGACTTAGCAGTGCCTCAAACTAATTTTCCCGCTACTCACCCCCGAGCCGGACGTCGTGGAGGAATTTTCCTTGTCTTCCAGGGTTGGCTAGAAGTATCTTTACTACTCTGGTAGGAGTCCTCATTGGACGGGGAAAGGGCCCTCGGGCTCACGAAACAACGAGGGTTCCGAGGTAAGGTAGTGCGTGGCGGGGCTTTATTTGGCCTCGCTCGGTTTCCTGACCGGAGGGCGGGGGACGGAGCGGGGCGCACAGGGTTCCGTTCGCGCCAACTTCCTAGCGAGGCTGTGTCTTTGCAGTCTAGGTGGAACTTTCCGGGTCCACCTGGGGTCGCTACCGGCACCTAAGCAGTGACACCAGACTCCCCTTGTTTCGCCAGGGGAGTGGGGGTGTTTTGGACGCCAAAGCCTAGACTGGGTGGCTTCTTTAGCCGATGCGAGGGGTTTTCTCGGCCCTCGAGGTTTCAGTTACGAGTACCTAGTCACCAACCCTGTGCGGTACGCAGCAGGTGCATCCTAAGGAGTGTTCGTAAGTCGGTACGTGCAGGGACTGGGGCCGAAAGAACCCTAGAGCGAGTCCGTGAGTGTGCGGGCAGGAAGGCTTTCCCCGACTTTCTAGGGTCTGTTAGGGGCATCTCCACTTTCCGGTTGACCCACATAAATGTGTTTCCTTTTATAGTGATTTCATCTTGGGGGCTGCCGCAAAGCAAACCCCATCCGGGGTTCCACGACATTGGGTCACCGGCTTCAGCACTCTTGTGGGCGCTGTCGTCCGGGGGCTCGTCATGGCTCGTTGGGTGGGAATTCGAAGTGTAGGCACCGTTGGGGTTTCTCACTGGGTTGGTGAGCTGTCGCAATTGGCCGTTTCATCAAGCACTTGGGAACGGTGACTGGCTCCTAACGGGGGCTGGTCGTTAAACCGTAAACATCGGACGGCGAGGGAGACAGATAGGTTCGCCCGAGTAGTAGCCGCCTAGCGGTATGCGAACCGGGACCCTAGTCGAAGTCCTCGTCGCGAGAGTCATAAGGGCCTGTCAGGGCCTGGAGACGGGATGATGTACTCCATCATACCTCAAACGATCCGATCTCTGAGCATCATATCCAAAGATTCTCCGTAGTTGCAATACTTCGCTAATTTTCGAAGATTCACGATATAATCGTTCACTGATACTTCCGCGCGCCGCACGAGGCTGTTGAGCTAGAATCTCTCCACGATTTCTGAAGGCACTGGATCATAATGTCCGTTGAGGATGCCGATTAGCTCTGTTGACGTCTTAGATGTGGGTGCAGCCGGCGATAGCAGGTTCCGAAGCAATCCGTAAGTGGTAGGTCCATCCACGGTTAAGAAAACAGCATGTTTCCTACTATCCTCTTTTATGGCGTTTGCAATGAAGAATTGTTCCAATCTTTCGGCGTATTCACACCAGGATTCGACTGAAGGATTAAATTCGTTAATGCAACCAAAAGAAGCCATGTCGGAAATTAAATAAAACAACTCTGAGGTCGCCTGTCGCCGATTAAGCCTGCTTCACTAACGCTGTAACGTCCGTCCGCCGATCGGCGCTTAGGCCTAGCACAAACACGCGGACATTCACCGCTATCGCTCTTTCTTCAAAATTGCGTTGAAACGTATTTCTTCTTGATACTACCTCGTTATTGGTGTTTTTCGTCGCCACTGAAACTTTTCTAAGGGTGTATAGAAATGTTAATTGATCACAAGGACTGAATGCATTGGGATATAACTTTATTCCTGAATCCACGATCCGACCGTCTTGCATTGCGGCTAGCAACGAACGAACTCAAATCGCCATTCGCGGTTGAACAACATTTGGCTGACGCTGATGGTGTCATCTAGGCACATCATAACAGATATAACAGTTTGTTTGAAATGAATGGGCTCCGAAACTACTTGACGGATTTGAAAAATTATTTCAGCGTTCGAAAGTTACACTATTTCTGGTGAACAAAGGCTATATTACATATTTAAAAAATTAGGGATCCTTACTAAAATGCCAATAATGTAACCCAGAAAATTCTTTCAGCGTTCGAACATCGCGTGCGCTGCGAATACTAATAGAATAATTATGGAACAAAATAATGTACTACGACTTTGCTAACATATAATTATCTACAAGAAATGTCGTAACAGCATATGCCTAGCTGTTATAGTTACGTCACAATAAGTGTTTTTTTTTATAAAAAAAATATTTAAATGCCGTCTCTGTAAAAGCTCTTTATTTTTACCTTGGTATTAATCCTTATCAAAATAAATTACTTCATAATCAAGACTGATTTTGTACCTTTATATAACTTTTTGAATTATAAGATTCGGACATTCCATTCGAAAGATATCACGAATTTAAAACTGTAAGTAGAAAAGTCGTAAGTAAGTTAGAAAAGTCGGGTGGTCGCCGTTCACCCCGCTCGGCTTGGCTGCAACATAATACAGTCGAGCCACGTTAATACGCGAATCAGGAGGTCCAATGAAAATTCGCGTATTAAACGGGTTCGCGTATTAAAAGAAGGTAGCGAATTTTCGTCGAGTAGTCTATCTAATAACAAACTATGTGGAAAAAACACATTTTTGTCAATTTTTAGCGTTTTTAAGTCTAAAAATGACATTTTATTTATTTTAATCATTATATGCTTATTTCTCAAGTAAAAATCCTATGTCTTTTCAAATCTATATATTTAAAATGCTAAGCAATTCCTTTCGACAGTTCGTGAGAGCTAACTACTGCATCAAATCATACCATTCTTCTTTTAAATGAAAGGTATTTAGCCACAGATTTGTTATCGCACATTTGTTTGTTCAAAAATTTTATTAATTAGCAACAATTTTCAATTAAAATTTCACGTATGCGCATGCGTAGTACATAAGTAAAAGTCTGCCTTTGGAGTGACGCACTGCACATGCGTAGAAATTCTCGCTCAGTTGAAGTATCACTTCACAGCTAGAAGTTTCGTTTTAAATGCGTCTGCATCTCAAATATAATTTATTCGATCTTATTGTAAACAAACTCTTCATTTTATCACAAAGTTATTATTTGTCTCTTTCAGTGCTATTAACAATTCAAAATGTGGTTTTTTCGGAAGGTGTCATACTACACATAAAGATAAATTGAATGATCTGAGGCTAAAAGTTACGACTGGTAATCCTTCTTATAAATTGCCGTTACACACGAAGATTGAAAATGTTAGCATTTTAAGTTGTAGCTGATATCAATGTACATGGCCGGATTAAGGGGGGGTGGGGGCTAAGGGGGCTGCAGCCCCGGGCCCCAACCAGTCAGGGGGCCTCAAGCAGAGGCTTAAGTTGTACCAAAGTTTCGTTTAAAACAATTACAGGGGTGTAAGAGCTGCGTGAAATCGCCGTTTTTTTACAAACTTAACTTGAACTTTAGCTTAACTTGAATTGCCATTTGACGTCATTGCTGTCTGTATCTCCGAAAATTTCCATGTTTATCAAAAATGGCGATGAAAACGAAATGAAAAGGGTTGCGTAAAAAAAGCGCGAATTTCTTCAAAAAAAGAGCGGATTTAATCAAGTTCGCGGAAAAGCGCAATTTCCTTCAAAAGGTCGCGGAAAAAGCGTGAATTTCGTCAAAGAATGGCCCAAAAAACAGCGATTTTGGCAAAGAATCGTAAAAAAAAACGCAAATTTCATCAAAGGGAGGAAAGAAAAAACACAATTTTCTTTAAAAGATTGCAGAAAAAGTGCAAATATAATCAAGAGTTAGCGGAAAAAGAGCAAAATTTACCAAATCATCGGGAAAAAACGCGAATTTCGACAGAGGACAGAGGAAAAACGCGAATTTCGTCAAAGGGTTGTGAAAAAACACAAGTTTTGCGAAAGAATAGCGAAAAAAAAGTAAATTTTGTCAAAGTGTGGCGGGAAAAGAGAGAATTTCTTGAAAAGTTCTCGGGAAAAGCGCAAATTTTGTCAAAGAACCTCAGAAAATTGCGAATTTCTTCAAGGGTTGCCATAAAACGTAAACTTTGAGAAAGAATGGCGAAAAAAACCGTAAATTTAGTCAAAATGCGGCAGAAAAGTGAGAATTTTTTGAAAAGTTCGTGGTAAAAAGTGCAAATTTAGTGAAAAGATCGTGGAAAAAAGCGAATTTTGACAAAGAACCGCTAAAAAACGCGAATTTCGTCAAAGGATTGCCAAAAAAAAACGAATTATGAGAAAGAACCCCGGAAAAAAAAGCGTTAATTTTGTCAAAAGGCGGCAGAAAAAGCGCAAATTTCACAAAAAATTTGCGAGAAAAGCGCAAATTTAGTCAAAAGAGCCAAAAGTGTCGCCGCCGAAAATAAGCGAATTTTGACAAAAAACCGAGAAAAGGCGCGAATTTCGTCAAAAAATTGCCGATAAAACGCGAATTTCGACAGAAATCCACAAAAAACACAATTTCGTCAAAGGATGGCAGAATAAGCGCGAATTTCTTGAAAAGATCGCGGGAAAAGCACAAATTTAGTCAAAAGATCAAGGAAAAGAGCGACGTTTGTCAAAGAGACGCGGAAAAAGTGTAAATTTCATAGATGATCGCTTGAAAAAAACGCGGATTTCGTCAAAGAATCGCTAAAAAAACATGAATTTTGGCAGAGAATCACTGAAAAAAACGCGAATTTCGTCATAGAATGGCAGGAAAAACGCAAATTTCAGAAAAAGATCACAGGAAAACTGCAAATTTTGTCAAAAGGTCGCGGAAAAAAAGGCGAATTTAAAAACACCATTAAAGATAATAAAGAAAAAAAAATGATTAACATTATACATATTCAAAATCTAAGATTTGTATTTTAGGATTAAAAAAACAAAACAAAGGTGTGTGTGTGTATTTGAAGAGGGGGTGACATTCAGTATCATGGTAGGAGGCTTAAGATTTCCAATAGCGTAAGGGGAGGGCCCAAAATTCCCAGTAGCCCCGGGCCCCAGAAGTGCTTAATCCGGCCCTGTCAATGTATCAAAAAAAAAAAAAAAAAAAAAAAAAAAAAGTTATCATAAACCCCTCATTAAAACACAAAACAATCTATATTATAAAGGCCAAACGTATCTGTGCGTAACGCATACGTCATTTTTCGAATGGCAACACTTTCTGATGAAATTTCGCTTTTGCAATTTTCATTACTGCAAATTTTTTAACTCCTAGACATCGCACATTTTCAATCTTTACACCTGTGTGTAGGGAAAAATATGTACTTTTAAATGTAATTTGTTTGGAAACTGTATCTTAATTTGTTTTTGAGATATTAATTTTTTTGTAGTTTTTAATTTAATTTTTCTGAAGATGGCAACTTGAGTACTACATTTCTGTGCAAAGCCATGGAGGAAGAATATACTGGAGGTGAACTATAATGATTTGGGTGATGCCAAAAATGTAACCCTACATTAAGTCACATTAAGTCCAAACAAAACCACGTGCTTTGATTCGCCTATGAATTCAAACCGGTTAAAACCCGTATTTGATTGCTCTTGTTTTTTATCGTCGAATTTTTTATTAGACAGCGCTTCACAGGTAAAATTTTCTTTGATTATTTAATTATATGTGTTTTAAATATCAAAATAGAAAATCTTTTAACATTTTTCTTGAAAAAATAACATTATTTTGCTAATATCTGAAAATCGTTTGCAATCAGAAATCTGTATTTTAGATTAATATTTATTACTTATGTTGTCATACACGATTTTAAAAGAATGTTTTCATTATTATATTTTAAATATTATTTAATGCAATTATTATGTAACAAAACAAATTTCTTTTTATATATTCATCTTGATTTTTTTTTTATCCCTGAATTATTTATTTAGAATAAATCTATTTGTAATATCGAAACCCTGTATTTATGCTTCATTTTTCGCATTTAAATGGGATTAATCTTAAAATATGTGTAATTTATTTTCTAATAATTTTAAAAACATGATAAGAATCGAAATTTTTACTGAGTGAAAATTAGCTCATTTATTTTACAGCTCTCAAATTTTATTATGCTTTATATCTGTTGTTTTTAGGTGCTTTCGTAATTATGTAAATACGTAGCACCTATAGTTGTCGTTCAGTCCATCCGTCTGTCTGTCCATTCGCATATAACAACGCAAAAACTACCCAACCGAATCGTTTGAAGTTTGAAATACATAATTAATACATAATTTTGTCAAGTTATTTCAAATCTAAGATAGATCAATTATGCATAGATGAATTACAGGGACAATCAAAAGTATCCCGTTACATTACCGTCAAGGGGGGTTTCAAATGCATTTTAATCATTTGAAATTTAAAACAAATAATTATTACATAATTTAGTCGTGTCATTTTAAATTTTATAGAAATTGGATGCATAAATCAATTACAGGAACAATAAAAAATATTCCATGATATTACGGTCAATGGAAAAAAAAAAGTTTCAAATGCATTTTAATGGTGTTAAACTAATTCAAACATAATAAAACTGACATGAACCTATGAAGTATATGGGTCATTTTCAAAAAACTTGTACATTTGGTAAATTTTTCACAAATAAAATTTTTTTTAAATGCATTTTATAAAAATATTACACGATACTAAAACAATTTCTTGTATATAAAACTGAAAACAGCAGTTCACTTTTTGATTTGGAATGTCAAATAAAAAATAAAGTATGAACTTGCAACAGTAAAATGTTCCCCTCTGTTACCAACAGTCAAAATTTTTTATTTAAAAAAATAAAACACCTAAAACAGTAAATATCACGTTTTCTTTAATTACATGATTGCTACTTTCAGAAAATTCTAACTGTTGTTTTGTTATGATTATTTTTATTTTTGTAAAATACAAAAGATTTCCTCTCTGTTACTTTTTTGGAAAAATCATAAGTTTTAATTAAATGTGAATTCACATTTTTTCAGTTAAATTATAAAAAAATATTACATAAATAAAATATTAGTTAAAGTTACACAATTAATTATTCAAAATGATGATTGATAAAAATTTTAGTGAAATAAACCAGCTTAAATTGACGGTAACAGAGTGGAAAAAGAGTAACCGAAGGGAACGCTGATTGATAGTGGAGCGATATTCGATGTGACATTTTTTTTTATAAGTTTATATCATGTATTGTATACGATCTTAATGTTTCAAACATATCCAGCAAGAATTTAAAGATTTTTACAAAAATTACTATTGGAAAATAGTGGTTTTTGGCAGGGCAATCTCTTTTGTAAATTTATATCATGTGCTATGACAAACGCACTGCTTAGTTTAAAAAAAAAAAAAAAAAAATATGATATATTAGTCGAGTTAGTGGTGCTTTAAAGCAAGAATTTAAGATTTTTGCAAAAAATACTATTAAAAAATAGTGGAATTAGACCAGGCAACTTTTTATTATGTGTTATAAGCTATCATGAAGTTTCAATGTTTCAAACAGGTCAAGGCAGAATTTATGATATTTGCAAAAAACTGCTATTCGAAAATACTGGTACTTCATGTGGCATTGTTTTTATAAATTTTTATCATACGTTATAATCTGTGTTTCCATTTCTAACAGTTCGCCTTAGATTTTCAAATTTTAACAAATTCGCGTGCCAATTGGATGACGCTTTAACCCAAGAAATAACGATTTTTACAGAAATTGCTATTTGAAAATAGTAGTATTTGGCGTAGCGTATCTTTTTTATATATCTTTTCTACTTAAATAATGATCTTTTCTTCTTTAATACATTTTTATCATGTGTTATAAAATATTCTAAAATTTGAAACAGACCAAGCAAGAATGAAAGGCTTTTACAAAAATTAATATTCGAAAATAGTGGCATTTCACGCTGCATTATTTTTTGATAAATAAGTAGTATTGATTCATAAATATAAATGACTACAATTAAAGAAGCATTTTGTTTGAGAAAATTAAAGCCTAATGTTTATGGCGACTAGCTCACCACAAAAACTACTATCTTATATTTAAAAAGAAAAATGCATATTTTTAATTCTGTTCTAAGAAAATGAAACGAGAATGTGCAGCCTTCAAGAACAATTTTAAATAAACTTGTTTTTTTAGTAGTTTCTTACTCTGTTCCACTTTGTTCCACTCTGTTACCATAAGCATGGTAACAGAGGGGAATGGTAACAGAGCGAAAAAAACTGCAAATAATTTTATCAGCACAAAGTGAATTAAAAACAAGAAAAACTAAGCCTATTTATTTAAAAAGCACCATTTGATCTTAAGGTTAAAATTTTATAAAAGTATAAAAAAAATAAATTTCACATAAATAAGCTGGTAACAGAGAAGAAACTGAATAAAACATCCTTATCTTGTAAATGCTTTAGTTCAACATCACGGTGAAAATAACTTAATAATTTAAAAAATGGTGGCCTCATCTAAAAATAGACTGTTCGAAGAACTGCAAAACCTTGTGTTGAACACTTAGTAGTAATAATTTATTACAATAAATATGGTAACAGAGTGGAAGCAACAGAGGGGGAAAAAATCTGGGGACAACAATAAATTGTTCCATTTTTATAAAAAACAAGTTTTAAAAAATATATTATATGGTCTATGCTACAGATAAGACATACAACAATTGTCACAACTGAAAAAATTAGCACTTTTGACTATTAATTTATAGTTTTATAGCAGTTGAAAAAGTAAAAAGGGAAGAGGGGACATAGCATTTTAGCTATAGCTGACACATTGAAACATAACTACACTAGTATTATTTTTAATTTCTGATAATATTTAGCCCACATTTAGGGGAAGATGGGGATACTTGAGCCATTTTTTGAATTTTAATTTTTTTAAAATTTTTTATAATTTCTTATAATAAAATAAAATAGTGAAAATGAAAATTTGATATTTTTTCTTCAACTGAAAACCAGTTTCAATTAATTTTGAACTATTTTCTATGTATAAAAAATGTTTATTTTTTGTTTTACATGATGGCTCAAGTATCCCCATGGGAGGGATACTTGAGCCATGGTGAAGGGATACTTGAGCCACTACGGAAAAATACCTACAAAAGTATTTTTTTCGCTTTATTTTTGCACAAACATTTTACAGAATGATAAATTATGAAACATAAAGTCCTTCCAAACCAATTGAGAAAACAAAGTTAGTAATACGATCATTTTTTGTCGTTATAACTGGTTGTCAAATGATAATTTCAACTTGAGTTATAACGACGGTAGAAACACCATCAGTTCAGAGTCATTTAAATTTGGAATCTGCTATTCTTCGGGCAAATTTCCTTTTCAAAATATTAAGTGCTTATCCAACAAATATTTTTAGTTTTTTTTCTGGCATATTTTATTAGTAACCAACCATCAATAGAAGTTTTCTTTTCACATCATCACCATCATTGGCAGAATTTTCCTCTAATGATAATGTCGAACTCATGCTTTTAATTTAGTAGCTGTCGGAATTTAAGCCAGATGTATCATTCTACTATTTCAAACACTTTTTTGATTTCACAGGAAAAGATTTTGTCTTCCTCTTTGGCTCCATGCAGGTAAGTTTGAACTGGGATTTTTGTTGCTTTTCTTGTTTTTTGTGCGCTCTTTTTACCAATTTTTCTTCAATTTTCTTAGTTAAAAAAAATTACAGCAACAGAGGTTACGATTTCAATATAAGATATTAATCTTAATATGTTATATAAAAAAATAAATATTTTAATATGTTGGACCTAACTAATTAAAGTATTAGAGATTACAGCCTGTAAAACAGTTTTAAAAAGTTATTTTAATTTAATAAAAGTTAAATTGAAAACTATGTTTACATTTATCTAGACAGGCTATTTTGCTAGTCAAAATGAAAATTAAAATGGATATTTTCATTTAAAAAATATATTTTTTTAAACATTTTTAAGTCGTTATTTTTTTAAGAAAAATAAAATAAAATGAAAAATTATTCTCTCTTTTATCCAGAAAAAAATCTATTAGTGAATATAAGGAACGAATTTTATTTTTTGTTTGTTTCTCCTATGTTTAATTTCTAGTGGGGAGGGTTGAGATATGGCTCAAGTATCCCCACTCTCACTGGCTCAAGTATCCCCACTACCACTAGTTTTGTTTCCCAGAGTTTTACTAAATAAAGCATGCAGCTATTAGAACTATTTTAGATTCAAAATACAATTGAAATTATGCTTATTAAATTTATGTATATAGTTGCAACTTTAAACAAAACTTTGATCACAAAAAAACAAAAAAACCATGTACCCCAAAATTTACTTCAGATAGGGAAAAGACAACTATTGATCACTATACTTTCAAAATGGTACCAAGATGTGTGATTTCTTTTTTACATGTCCAGAACTATAAATGTGTTAACATATTGGCAGTTTTAGAAAGAAAAATTAACTAACTGTAGAGATAATAGGGGTGGCTCAAGTATCCCCTATGCTCAAGTATCCCCACTCTCCCCTACTCTAAACAGTCAGACAAGAGACAAGTAATGTAAATACTTAAATTTTATTTTTAAAACTTTATTTTAGTTATTAAAAATTCTTAAAGTTGGGGGACTGTGAATATACAAATTTTTTGAAAATGACCCATATACCGGGTGATCCAGAAGTCCCGGGACTTTTGAAATGCTAATGATTAAAAAACCATAAACAACAGAAGTATGCGGTTTTCACAGAAATACTGAGAAACTTGTGGGATTTGTTTTTTCGATGAAAAAAACATATTATGTTAGTTGCACTTTTTGACAGCAGGTGGCGCTAAAATTGATAGTATTGTTTTTATAGTATGATACAGCTCATTTAAAAGAACGAATTAGTGTCCAAGGGTTACAAAGTTTAATCATGACGCTCATGGCTTATAAGTACCGCCGTGAGCCGATGCAAAACAGTATGCACAGAATCCTCAGAGCAGAAAGAAATTCCAGAAGAAATTTCAGTTCATCGTGATATCACAAGTTTACTGCACTCACCATGAACTGGTGATTTCTACAGAGTATTGGCATAGAAACCTACCTAATTTACGATTGTAACAGACATTTGGGATCTCTTGTTTTTATTACGATCTTCCAATGAGCCTTTTTCTCAAACCTTGCTTACCATAGCATTTCACATTTGCAATGGCCATCGATTCTTTTGCAGTTTTAACTTGACGTGTTGTACGATTTGAAAACAACGCGACATGCAAAGATGTGTCTAAACATAGTCTAGAAAATGTCTAAACACTGCAGTTGCTCATGAAATTTTGTATCAAATTTCCCTTACAATGCAATTTTATTTACCTTACAAAAAATGTTTGAACATAAACCACCCTTAAAACGAAATCTCATCAGTATCATAGAAAAGAAGTTTCGCAATGTACTCATGTGTCTATATAACGCATGGTATAGGTACATTCAGTCTTATACAACAGCGCCACCTGTTGCTAAAAATGGTAACTATATATATTTAAAAAATTTCATTCTAAACAAAAATCCCACATGTTTCTGAGCATATATCTGAAAACAGAACCTTTGTATTATACATAGTTTCCTAATTATTAACTTTTCAAAACTCCCGAAACTTCTGGATCACCCGGTATATTGTTATTTATCACATTGAACAATAAAACAAGATATACAAGAAGTCTTAATTTAGTCTTTTGTAATATCTTCTCAAAGCAATAAAAATTAATTAGTACATTCTTTTAAACACACGAAAAGAGACTAGTAGGTAAATATTATAGAGAGGAAGGCATTTTTTTAACAATTGATAAGCAATTAAGACATATATTACTTCATAGCTAGAGCGGAAACGCTAATCTGTAATAAGATTAAGAAATATGAATTTCAAACGTCTTTTTGAAATAAAAGATGAACCAACTGACATACAAAACTGACATACAAAAGAATAAAAAGGCAATGTAAAAATTTAACATTTAAATAAAGGAAATTTTAGAATTTAAAATAAACAGGTTTTCAACAAACAGAAATTTGCTGATTTTTTTTTATTCTAGAGAGCTATGTCAAGACTTTAGAAATCACTCTTGAGAATATAACGTAAGCTACTCTATATTTCTACGAACTTTAATATTTGTTTGATAAAATTAAACACTTACCTTAGTGAAAAAGTTTTAAAAAAGTTGATTTCTTTTTGGTTGCAATCTGCAGTTCTTCCTCAATTCTCTTTAAAACAAGCTTTTCAAGATCTTTGTCGCACTTTGCTTCATTTTTGTACCGTCGCAAACATCATTCGCCATTAGAGGCGTAGCTACTGGGGGGGCGTAGGGGGGGCGTCTCGCCCCCCTAATGTCGGCAACTTCGATGACAGTCGGCAAATTCTAGGTAGTCAGTATCAATCGATACAACTGTAAAACACCCGTTTTTTTTTTTTCAATTTTACATGTTTTTACTTAAAACATACACTAAAAAACACCAATCCTTAGTATTTTTCTAAAGGATTTCTTCCAAATATCCGAAGTTTGCCTCACCATTTTTCGACTTCTCGTAACTGCTGAAAATAATTTGAAAAAAAAAAAAAAAAAATTCAGAAAAGACTAGTTTTTCTGAGAATTTGCAGTAGATGAGTAGAGTTCTAGTAGATCAACTAGCATTAAAGATGATGACGACTTCGGTGAAGATATTCATATTTTTTCGTGTGCATGGACCTAACCCAGGAGTGGCAACAATCACACTTCGGCGACTATGTACCGTCCGAAAAGACTGTTTATTGGACGAAAGGAAAGTTGAGTAAAAATGTTCTTCATTCTTATTGGACAGGAAAACCACTATACAGGCCTCATTGAGTTTGTGGCTAAAATTCTAGGATTGGACAGAACTCGATTATCACATTAAAATACAACTGATCTGCCAAAGCCATAACTTGGTGGAAACAACTGTCAAAAACTCTATTTTAGTGGTCAATTGGAAGGTTTATCACTGTGTTTTCCTGCCGTCTAGGTTTCCAGTCGTCTATGTTTTTCATATCTTAGGGTACAAGATAGGGACTTGCACGGGCCCGGGCTTGATCCGAGCCCCGCAGTCGGCCAGTCGAAATAAAGACAATTTTCAAACGGGTCGGGTCGGCAGAATTAAGGCATTTTTATCAACGGACTGATAAACGAAAAATACGGGCCATGCCAGCAAATAAATTAAACGGACCAGCTAGGCCGGTAAAAAAAAATTAGTGGGCTTGCCGGCCCGATCTAAAAGAGTAAGCAAAACCGGTAAAATATTGGCTAGTTTCAATGAATATGATTTTTGGGAGAATAAGTGTAAATGTTCGTCATGAACCGATGCTAGTTTGATAAATCAATACAGAAATGTTGCATGTCCACCATAGAAGTCGGCATCAGGCATGGTGTCTGAGCAGAGTTTCTTTTTTCTTTAGCAGACTCGTGCAGTGCTGAAATCAAGCTTGCTTTTTTTCTCAGTGAAGTCGAGACGGGCTGGAACTGTACTTAATTGTTCTCAGGATGTATAGCGCAGACAACATGTTTTGTAAAAATATTAAAAACGATAATGTTCTGTTAAAGTAATCTTTGGAAATATATCGTAAGGTGGTCAAATGTATTGCTAAACAGCACTTTTTAAAACTACTTTTAACTGTAAAGGCTTAAAACTGACAAGCCTGACTATTGAAGCGATTTTGAATCCAATAGTAATTTATATATACAGGGTGATTATAATTAAAGTCCCAGTTTCAAAACGCTCTAAAAAGCGAACCACTCGTTAGAATGGCGTCAAAATTTAACAGTGTATTATTAAAAAAGGGGGAAAGAACATGAACCAAAAAAAAGTTCCAAATTGAGTGACAGATGTCGCTGTAAGCGTCAGTATATGTAAATTAAAATACCTGGCATGCGCACGACAATTTCAGGTGTTATAAAAGCGTTGGGTAAACGGCGTTTCCTCATTTCGCTTCTCAGACGTTGGCCATGAGTGTCTCAATGAAGGATCGTGCTCTGCTTGTAAAGCTTTATTACAAAAACGGTGATTCTGCACCAGTGGCTCTGCAGAAGTTCAGGACTCTCAAGGGTATGAAAAAAGGCGCTGCAGCGATGACTGTCAGAGGTCTGTTGAAAATGATGCAAAAATTCGAAAATACAGGTTCGTTTGATGTGCAGTCTGGTAGAGGAAGGAAAAGATGTGATTCGGCGGTAGTTGAAGAAGTGGCCACAGCAGTTCAGGAAGAGTCTAGCGGTGGTGAGCAACCATGCAGTGCACGGAGAATTTCCCGAACACTGAACAGGCCTGTGAGCACGGTACATAACATTCTACGAAACATCCTGCAATGCTATCCGTATAAAATTTGCCATGTGCAGGAGTTGTTCCCTTCTGACCTGCCAGCAAGAGAGCGTTTTGCTTTGGAATTTCTCGCTCGCATGGAAGTGGACAATGATTGGCCGTGGAAAATTCTGTGGACAGACGAAGCCCATTTCCACCTGACGGGATATGTCAATACACAGAATTGCCGAATATGGGCAACAGAAAATCCACTCGCAACGAACCCAGTACCACTTCATCCTGCAAAGGTCACTGTTTGGTGTGGATTTACGGCATCATTTATCATAGTGCCGTATTTTTTCGAGGAGACGGGAGCTTTAGGTCCTGTTACCGTTAATGCCAATGGTCAGCGCTATGAGTCTCTTTTGCGTAATGACGTCATTCCAGCTCTGCAACAGCGTGAATGTCTGGATAGTATCATTTTTATGCAAGATGGCGCTCCTCCGCACCTTGCAAATCGAGTGAAGCAATTGTTGAGGCGGCATTTCGGAAATGCTAGAATTATCAGTCGTCATTTCCCTACAGCCTGGCCGGCCCGATCACCTGATCTTAATCCATGTGATTTCTGGCTGTGGGGTTATCTGAAAGATTTGTGTTCAGTACTCCGATTGCCAACGTAGCTGAATTAAAGACAAGCATTGCGCAACACATTCTGAACTTGACCCCGGATACACTTCGATCGGTTGTGGAACATGCTGTTTCACGATTTAATCTTGTTGCACACAACGGTGGACAGCATATTGAACATGTTTTGCGCCAGTCTCGCCAAACTTAAAAACCGATTGGATGGATGCTTTTTATGCGGTTTTTGGCCTCAGGACAGTTAAAAACCGGTTAGATGGATGCTTTTTGTGCGGTTTTTGGCCTCAGGACAATTAAAAACCGGTTAGATGGATGCTTTTTATGCGGTTTTTGGCCTCAGGACAATTAAAAACCGATTGGAGGGATGCTTTTTATGCGGTTTTGGGTTTCAGGACAATTAAAAACCGATTTTTCCCACCCGATGTGGTACGACCTTGCCGTGGTGGACGGGCTTACGTAACTAACAGTATCACACGCGTACAGTCATGCACACTGAACAATACAGTTGGTTTATATCGTGTAACTTACGCCGTAGCCGTTGTTTTACGATTTGTCCTTTGTAGTCGAAATTCTGACGCTTACAGCGCCATCTGTCGCTAAAATTTGGAACTTTTTTTTTTGGTTCATGTTCTTTCCCCCTTCTTCAATAATACGCTGTTAAATTTTGACGCCATTCTAACGAGTGGTTCGCATTTTAGAGCGTTTTGAAACTCGGACTTTAATTATAATCACCCTGTATATATATAACGTTGACAATAAAAGATTCTTGTTACGGCTTCAGATTTTTCTCCTTTTTCGTGATGTCAGAGCTGGAAATTCGTTTCAAAACGCTTTCTTTAACACTATTTTATCTAAGATGCATTGCCTTTACCAAAAAATAAATAACGTCATTCGATTGAATAGTTTCTAATGAGAACACCTGCCAATCTTATGCATTTCCGAAAATAAATGAATTCAGAAGTGTGTTCAAAAAAAGCCCTTTTGTTTTGGGAAAACTTTAATAAATGTCGGAGAAATATTTTCACAAATCTACTTTTTATTAGACAGCTTCAAAAGTATTCTAAACTAAATTATTATTATTTTTATTATTTATTTATTATGAATCCTTATTTGAATGTTGAAACGTCTAGGAAAAGTAGTCATTAATGTTGCTTTTATGTACTTTCTGTCGTGCGAACGCATCGTAATATACTGTATATACTGTAAATTTATTATATAAATATGCATACAATATTGTTAAAGGAATCTTAATAGTAGTTAAGACAAAATTGTGATTTTTTTTTTCCTTACAGAAATAGAATTGGGCCAGATCGCGCAGGGCGGGGCTGTGTACTATAAATATAAACGGACCAAACTTAAAATTTTTACATTGGATAGGCCGGTCCAAGATAACTATCATTCGAGTCGGGACTGGGCCTGAAAATTCTGGCCCATAGTGAAATTCTGGCTCTAATACAGGAAAATTTGATGATAAACCTATCGATCATTGACGAAAATCAGGTCTGCAGGTGGCACTAAGAATGACTTTGGCAGACCAGTTGCATTTTAACATGCGAATATTGAAAATTCAGCTGTCAATTCGATGTGGTGATGATCCGTGCAGCTGATTCTCAGTCTGATGGTGTTTGTTTATCTTCTAGATATCCGCAGCTGATGTGACATAGGTAAAGTTCAATAAAATGGGTTGAATAATTGAATCATTTAGTCGATTATTTATGTCTAAAGCCGATTATTGAAAAATTGACCTGTCTGTTGAATAAAATGTTTTTTATCCCTTTTAGAGACTAGAGATAGAGATCCACACGGGCCATAATTTTCAGGCTCGACCTGTTTGAAAAAAATCTTAGCCCGGCCCTAAAAAGAAGTTGGAATTTCACCCGAAACCGGCCCGCAAAATTCCAACTCAGTCCGATTGAATTTCTACTAAATAGTGATTTTTACTTGTATGGAGAAGTTCTGATTAAAAAAAAAGTACCTTAGAATTTTTCTAACGTTTATGATCTTCATTTATATAGAAATGACGTAGTTTATGTTTAAAATGAACCGCTGTTTGTTGTATGTAAATGTTTCAGTTATGCTTAATACTATTAATCCGTATTCCATGTATTGGAGATATAAATATCTTAAAAATGGTATACAGTAAAATCTTCTAAAACGGAATCGCATAGGAAAGAAAAAAATCGTTATAGACATGTTTCCTTCTTAGCAGGTATAAAAATATATTATATTTTACCCTCACATATTATTGCATTAATTTTGTATGGATGAAACGCAATTTTCAATTGAAAACATTATTCCGCCATAGGCAAATACTTTTTTATACATTTTACTACATTTTAATGAGCTTAGAAATCTACGATTCTTTAAAAAGAATAAATTTTTATATTTAATTGAAGAATAAAGGCGATTTTAAACTGTATGCTTTTTTTGCAAAAAAATTTTGGCTCAGGCCAAATTTTACTGATTTTTTAACAGACCTGGCTACTCCGAGACAATGATTTTCATATAGGCTGGCTCAAAACTGGGACAAAATATTTTGGCCCGTGAAGGCTAAGAAGAATGAAATCAGTCCCGGCTCGGTACGGAAAAAATAATTTAGGCCCGGCCTGATCCGATCTTTCAGGAAAAAAGTAAGTCCCTATCCCAGCCCGACCTAGGAAGAGTAATGAAATAAATTTTGATTTAATCCTTTTTAATATAAATAAGTTTACTGTAAATAAATTCCAAGTAACTTCTTACTAAAAATTTAAACTTGTTTAATTAATTTGGATTCGAATTTCCTGCTGTACTATCAGCAATAAAATAAACAAATTTTCATTAATATGAAAATACGCAACTGGAATATTTATAGCAATATAACGTAAGGGGTAGTATAGAATGTCCATCTTTAAATCTATCTTATAGTCTCCTGAATAAGTGTAAAATATTCGATGTTTTAAAGTGAAAAATTTAACCCATTAATGCCCAAATTATTTTCTTCAATAAAAATGAAATTTTTGGGCTTCCCACCACTTTTAAAAGAAGAATAACTTTGATCTTAATTTATTGAGGTCTCTTAAAAAATAGTACTTATTTATCTTTCTATTTACTGGTGTGAAAAGTGCTTTTTTGTCTTTTTTGTAATTGTCCCTAAAAAGGGACGCTAGGCACTAATGAGTTAATCTCGGTGGGTTAATAATGTTGAATTTTATATAGAACATACAGGGTGTTTTAAAATGAATTAACTGATTTAAAAATTCAATAACTTACAAATGGTCGCAGCTATTTAAAAAATATTTGCAGAAGGGTTAGGTAAGATGTGAGAAGTGTTTTTTACAGCGTTTCTCGACTTAAGTTTAAAATAGAAGAAATACATGACATTGCTAGCAAAGGTTGTTAAATTGGGGGCCGATATTTTGTTTCTCTTCACTCTCAGTCTTGTTGCGACAAAAGGAGATTAAATATAGGAAATGACTCTCAGTTACCAATGTAATTTTGTTATTAGGAGTCCACTGCATATATTTAATCATTTTCTTTCACACCAGAATTGAGAAAAGAGGCCAAAAGGGCTCATATTTAGCGCCTGTTGCTAACAGTACCATCTATCCCGGCTATTTTAAATTAAAATCGAGAATCGCGGTAAAAAGCTCCTGCTATCTTACATTCTTACATAACACTCTTGTAGGAATTTAATTTTACAGCTAGCACAATTTGCAAGTTACTGAGTTTTAAAATCAGTCAGTCAATTTTAGGACATCCGGTAGATGCATATATAACAAATACAGAAACATACTTTTAAAGATATAAACATATATATTTTAAGTTAGTCGGCAAAATCGTCATTTACGCCCCCCTAATTAATTCTACTTAAATACGCCCCTGTTCGCCATTTTTTACACGATTTGAGCAGGAGTATCATTTCGAGATTTTTTAAAGCTCTGATAAAGTTTCTGATATAATAAGGATTTGTCAATGTTAGTATCCACAATTAAATCCGACTAAATTCACTATGCAACTAAAAGCAATACTCTTTCACTAAAAATTCACTATGCAACTGACCTAAAACCATAAATATATGTGCTGTGTATCCGAGACAAGAAAAACCCCAAGTAGGTTTTCTGCTTTCTAAAGTTCTAAAACCTGTATAGAAGGAAGTTCGACAATAGGAGCGGAAAGACAAAAATTTCCAGAAATTCTGCAAAAATTCCCGGAATTCCATGACCGATTGAATGAGAGAAAAGAAAATACCCGACTTACCTAAAATAAAGTCAACTGACCAGTTACCCTGGCAACAGAACACAGCCACACCGGTTCCTGTGTTTTTCTAGTTTTGCAATATACTTGGCTTTGCACACAATTTAACAGACAACAATGAAGACAAAGGGCGAGTGGGTGATGCGGGTCACGCGACTGCCCATGGATAAGCAAAGCATAAAATCGAAAATAAACGGCGAATTTCGAACGGACTGTAGAACGCCCTTTCCTCATCATACTTTGTTTGCTTGTTGATTTTGAACTGCAGTTGCTTCGTTGTTTAATGCTTACGTAAGAATTGTCGTGACCCCCCCTTCCCCCTTGTCAGAAAAAATAAGCAGACTCTGGACTCCCCCCTCCCCCTTTAGTGCTTACGTAATACTTGAACGGCCCCTAACTTTGAAGCAAACTTTTTTGAAAAAATGTATGCGCAGTCGTTTCTTTAATTTTAACATTTTAGTAAGATTTTTCGGTACTACTTGGTTATCCCGTCAACCAAAAAAACTATCACAAATTTATAACATTAAATGCTAATAAAGGATGACTATTAAACATGATACTCATGTTTAAAATGTCATCAAGTGGTTTTTAATACCACTTTTAATTTGTATTTTTATTCATGTTTTACTAATTTATTTGTTTTTCCGTTATTTAAAATAAAAATTATGTCAACGTATATAACTTGGCTATTAGTTTGGTGATTTTTTTAATTTGGCGAAAATGGTCGACGGGTATAACGAGTAGTACCGATTTGTCAAATGCGCAAAATCTATATTGTAACGAATAAAAGTGTCCGTGTGTAGCACTGACGTTATTTTCCGAATGACAACATTTCATGATAAAATGACTTTTTGCAATTTTTGTTACTGCAATTTTTTAATCTTCTAAACGTCGCACATTTTCAATTTTTCTTTCGTCATATAGGAAAAGAAATCTACTTTCAAATAAAATTTGATTGAAAACTGAATTTCATTTGACTCATTTATTACGAGCTTATATTTTTCAAACATTTTTTTTTTTTTTAAAAATCTTGATCACGTATCTCTATCAAGAAATAATGATACACAATTTACTCATAAATCTATAAATATTGTTCCTGATATTTTTCCATTATAAAATTAAAATTGCCTGAGTAATAAAATAAGAGAATGGTTAAAAATGCTTATTAAATTATTAAAATTTACAAATTCAACATGTAATCAAACAACATAAAATTTTACACTGACAAATAAGAAAAAAATAAAAAAAATACTTTGAAAATATTTTGAATTTGTTTGAAAACTATTTCAATTTACTGATTGGCTGTGGTTTAAAAAAAATTAGGTGCGAGTTATTTTTAAATTTATCTGTAACGAGTGACTCATAAATCTATAAATATCGTTCCTGATATTTTTCCATTATAAAATTAAAATTGCCTGAGTAATAAAATAAGAGAATGGTTAAAAATGCTTATTAAATTATTAAAATTTACAAATTCAACATGTAATCAAACAACATAAAATTTTACACTGACAAATAAGAAAAAAATAAAAAAAATACTTTGAAAATATTTTGAATTTGTTTGAAAACTATTTCAATTTACTGATTGGCTGTGGTTTAAAAAAAATTAGGTGCGAGTTATTTTTAAATTTATCTGTAACGAGTGAAACTCGATTACGATAGATTAATCTATTTGGCCTTAGAAAACTATAAAGAGTTTGGGATTTGTAAAAATAAAATAAAATAAATAAATACAAATTTAACAGACATGTCATTGTATTACGTGCTCGAAGCACTGAAATGACCAGGAACAAAATTGCTGCCGTAACGAAATCTTTGGCTAATAACTTCTGACATGCGTCTAACACGGAAATGTGACTTTTGATAAACTTCATAGCTTTATTTGATTCCATAATTAATATTTTTCATTTAACCCTTCAACCTAACCATGTTTTTCTGCTATGTAATATTTTAATTCAAAGATTGATTAAATGTAATATTGAGATTAATGTTAATATTTTGAATTGTATACAAAAATGTAAAGTTATCAAATACAAATCTTCATACCAATACTTTTTACAGTTATTATTTTATGAATGAAACATGAATGAAAAAATCCGTAAGACACTTAACTCTTTAAGAGAAAAAACACATCAATTCTTAAAATGCTGAAATGATTTATTGACACCAGAATTTAAAAACAAATTTGTTTCAAAATATTGAAAAGCGTTTCTTCACGTATTTGAGAAAAATAAAATTGCTATTTCAAATTACTGGCGTCAATGTGGCTTTTTGCAATTAAAATTAAGTGAGATATATTTTAGCCCACCCACTTCTAGGGGTTAAAGAGTTAAAAATGCTTTTTTGGAGTTAGTTAGCAATCTAAAACGCATATTACATGTAGAAAAGTCATTAAAGTTTTCAATTTAAAAAAAAAATGGTTTTTATCTTTGCTATGTAACCCGGGAAGCCCGGGTTTGATCTACTAGTTTCTATAAAATCAAAATCCAAATTCCAGACAATTGCGCATACGTCAACTGATTCTAGAACTTTTTCATTATAGAAGAACACTTAGCGTGTTCTTAGTAGCGAAGTGGGGTAGCGCCGCAGTTTTAAGCTTTGAGTTTTTGTAGAGGATGCAGGTTCGAATCCAAGCTCGGCAAAATGATTCGTGTAGAATTTTTGTCGATAATTCATTTCAATAGTAACATATTTTATTAGTAAGAAAAGTTTTAGGATTTTTATTATTATTATTTGAATGCTTTATAATTTAACAAAATTTAAAACTGAACAATATCTTGAAAAAATAATTATTTTATATTTAAAATACTTAATAACATAAATATTTTACAATTATCAATTTATTTATGCAATTATCAATTGCATAAATTGAACTGATCTACAATTTTCGTTACATTTTTTCTACCATTATCAAGAATATAAATGTCTGTAAGAAAGAAAAGTTTGTCATTCATTAAAAGAAAAAAAAAGAAAGGAAGAAAGAAAAATATTAGTATAGCAGCTATAAAAAAATTGTAATTTAAGAAATTACCCCAACCATTTGAAAAATGTTTCACTCGATACATTCATCTATCATTTTAAGCTAAATACCAGTTGTTTTATTGTGTATTATCCGTGCCACTGCTATAAATGACTTTATACATGCTGCAATTTGAAGGTACGGTTCGTTTAAGTTATATCACTCTATTGTCGCCAAGCATAAAAGTTGGCGACGAAAGAAACATTTCAAACTATTTAACATTGTTGGTGCAAAAGTAATCATTATTAAAATACAGCTTTGGCATATACTGTTATACTTGTAAGACTTTGGCATATATTGTTTGATTTTACAGAGCAGAATTTTGGTGATGGAGGTTTTAAACCAAAATCGATCGCAGCACATGCATCTGTGAATGGGTCCATCAGACATCGAATCAAAAAATTTTTTCCCAGTTTTTCCCAAGCCGATTGCTTTTTAGTTTTCTTTTTAGGTGGTGGAAAATCAAGAGTAATAGCTATAACATTTTCCGGCTTGTTAGAATCACTATTGGCACTCAAATTTTCCTGGTTAGAACCGACCGATAGTAAAACGCCATGGCTAGTGGATTGGTCGCCCTGGCGACATGATGTTTTACAATTAATCGGTTCGGCATTAAATTGCTTCCTTTTTCGTGATCGCCTTTCAACACGTAATTGGTTTTCAGCGGCTCAATAATCTTTTGATTTTATCATTTTCTGCATTGAAAGACGTTTTTGCGCCAAACCAAATACAGTATTACTCAGTTATCCCGTCGACCAATTTCGCCAAATGATACGAATCGCCAAACTAATAAGCAACTTATACATGTTGACTGTGTTTAATATCATTGAATGCGATATTCACGTTCATTCATTTCTTTGGCTTCGGCTTTTTCCGTATCTGTTAATTTCCGTCTACCCATTTTTAAATTTGTTAGTTTTCTCCTTTATTACAATGATTTTAACCATTTTAATTTACTATTCAAATAAAAATTCTTCTAAAAGTAAAGAATTTAATTTAAATTCAAAAAAACTCTTCTAAAAGTAAAGAAATTAATTTAAATTCAAAAGTGACCACATCATTCAAAAGTGGCAACATCATTCAAAAGTGGTAACATCATCGGGTCCATTCTCCCGAAAACAACAACCATTTTTCAAATGGTTAATAAATCACATTGATACCCATGATTTAATATTTGAAAAGATGTATAAAAATGTATGAGAAAATTCAAGTAATAAAAAAATTATAAGTAGTTAGCTGCATCAAATTTCAAATTTAGGATTTTAGACAATGAGACAGATAAAAATAAAAGTCATGGCAGCTTTGAATGGTCGCGTAAATATTGTTACTTGATAGTGGGGGGGGGGGGGGGACAGAAAGAAAATAGGCCGTAGTAAGCAAAAATAAATACCTTACATAGTATTTTTAGTTAAATTTCTGCTAAAATACAAACATAATTAGTTGTAAATGAGAAACTTAAAACTATTTTACTTCATCGAATAGATTAAACCATCTATCGTCTTTAAATTAAAAAAAAATAATAATAATAATAATAATAATAATAATAATAATAATAATAATAAAAATAAATAATTGTAATTTAAGAAATTACCCCAACCATTTGAAAAATGTTTCACTCGATACATTCATCTATCATTTTAAGCTAAATACCAGTTGTTTTATTGTGTATTATCCGTGCCACTGCTATAAATGACTTTATACATGCTGCAATTTGAAGGTACGGTTCGTTTAAGTTATATCACTCTATTGTCGCCAAGCATAAAAGTTGGCGACGAAAGAAACATTTCAAACTATTTAACATTGTTGGTGCAAAAGTAATCATTATTAAAATACAGCTTTGGCATATACTGTTATACTTGTAAGACTTTGGCATATATTGTTTGATTTTACAGAGCAGAATTTTGGTGATGGAGGTTTTAAACCAAAATCGATCGCAGCACATGCATCTGTGAATGGGTCCATCAGACATCGAATCAAAAAAGTTTTTTCCCAGTTTTTCCCAAGCCGATTGCTTTTTAGTTTTCTTTTTAGGTGGTGGAAAATCAAGAGTAATAGCTATAACATTTTCCGGCTTGTTAGAATCACTATTGGCACTCAAATTTTCCTGGTTAGAACCGACCGATAGTAAAACGCCATGGCTAGTGGATTGGTCGCCCTGGCGACATGATGTTTTACAATTAATCGGTTCGGCATTAAATTGCTTCCTTTTTCGTGATCGCCTTTCAACACGTAATTGGTTTTCAGCGGCTCAATAATCTTTTGATTTTATCATTTTCTGCATTGAAAGACGTTTTTGCGCCAAACCAAATACAGTATTACTCAGTTATCCCGTCGACCAATTTCGCCAAATGATACGAATCGCCAAACTAATAAGCAACTTATACATGTTGACTGTGTTTAATATCATTGAATGCGATATTCACGTTCATTCATTTCTTTGGCTTCGGCTTTTTCCGTATCTGTTAATTTCCGTCTACCCATTTTTAAATTTGTTAGTTTTCTCCTTTATTACAATGATTTTAACCATTTTAATTTACTATTCAAATAAAAATTCTTCTAAAAGTAAAGAATTTAATTTAAATTCAAATAAAAATTCTTCTAAAAATAAAGAATTTAATTTAAATTCAAAAGTGGTAACATCATTCAAAAGTGGTAACATCATTCAAAAGTGGTAACATCATCGGGTCCATTCTCCCGAAAACAACAACCATTTTTCAAATGGTTAATAATAGAAATCACTTATGTAATATAGTAATTCATCACAATTTGGATAGACAAATTTAAAAGCAAATAATTAAAAATTCAAGAATTTTTCTGATGAAACGTCCAAGTTATTTACCGTCAAATCTTGACGGGCATTATCTAGTTTAGATTTATTATGTACTAGCAGTTACCCGTGACTTCGTTCACATAACATTTAAAGAAGAAATAATTGATCAATCAAGCAAAAAATTTCGATGATGAAAAGCATGTGTAATTAACTTTTTATCGCGAATTTATGGTAAAAAAAACTTCTGATAATCCCTAGTTGCTAATTTGTTTGATGGTCAAAATTTTCCTTTCAGCGATTAATACTAATAGATAGAAACATTCTTGAATTCTTTTGTTCAGCCCTGTAGTTTTCCAAGTGCCTTTAATACACGAAAGTATCTTTCTAAAATTTATTTCAAACAAAAATATTTCTTATTACTACCTAAATTACATTTTCAGAAATTATCATCCGAAGACAACCTTGTATCCAGTTCTTTGCGAGACCCTGTTTATCATTTTATATATATACTACAAACATTTCTTAGTTTACTAAATGCAGTTCAAAATAAAAATGCATATTTTATTTGAAAACCACCTTTAAGTAAATTACGCTCATATTCAGTAACCTTTCCGAGATCTTTTGTGTAACCCTGTATATCTAAATTTAACTATTTATACTATTACCATTTATACTCTCCATTTAATATGCATATATTTAGCGAAACTTAAAAGCACATATCATAATTCAAAATGCATTTCATCCATGCAACAGTCATCATCCATGATATACAGTACTTCGGATAGAATATATAATATTTGAAATCTTTTGTGTGTCCCTGTAAATGCTATGCACTTCGTATTATGCATGAAATAACTTACATTAAGCCTCAGCAACATATATCAATTTGATTCTACATGAAATCGTTTACCATAATTAAAATATGTCGGAAACTGTTCCTCCCTTTATTCCTATGCAATGGAATTCTTCTGTCTGACCCTGTAAATGAATAGTAAGTGCCCTTTTCACTACATACTTTACAAAATGCATATTTTAGTGCACTTTGTAAATGCATATAAATTTGAATATGTTCTACAGGCTGTAACATCGTTAAATTTAATTAAAACGATTTTTCCCCATAATACCGTAATATAAAGAAATTTTTTGACTATCCCTGTAAATAAACTAATCATGGTAGAAACTTCATTTTCAATAGGTATTCGTGCTAGGTAAACGTTAATAATGTCCAAAAATTTCATGGAAATCAGAGTATATTTACGAAAGTTGGAAAGCGACCAGACAGACAGACAAATCGAAAGCATAATAACTTTTCAACTTTGTTCCAAAGTGTTAAAAAATCGAGCCAAAAGTATACTAATCAGTGATTTTATTTTCCACCTTTTCCCCACAAAAAATTTCTTCCATTGATAATTATGAGTTTTGAATAAAAATATTCATTTGTATGTAATTTATAACTTATTAATTAGTCCTTCTATAGTAAAAAAAAACTAGCCTTAAAAGGAATGACTCCTGGAATGATGCTGATGTGGAAGATTTCCGGAACTAACGAATCCGGGTTGTCCACTCCTTCCATGAATCGAATAGACCAATCAGGAAAGAGCTCCGTCTATGCATCGCCATATGGGTTACCATAAAGAAAGGAAAGGTTACCATCGCCAACAATCGCCAAGTTTGTCGCCAACTTGGCGATATATCGCCAAATTTGGCGACCAAAATTAGTTGTCAAAAGTGACGCCAACTTGGCGATAACTGTATTATTTCGCCAAATTATTAATTTCTTTACAACACCAGTCGTTTGATACATCATTTGAGAGGTTTGCAACTGCTTATTCATATAATGGATGTCTTGTGTGTTATCCCCCATTCTGCTCCCCAGGGGGACACATTTTTATTTTCTTTACAACACCAGTCGTGTTACACAAGATTTGAAAGGTCTGCAACTGCTTATTCATATTATGGATGTCTTGTGTGTCACCCCCACACTCTGCTCTCCCCAGGGGGGTCACATTTTTAATTTCTTTACAACACCAGTTGAGTGACACATCATTTGAAAGGTCTGCAACTGCTTTTTCATATTATGGATGTGTTGTGTGTCATCCCCCACTCTGCCCCCCAGGGGGGCACATTTTTAATTTCTTTACAACACCAATTGTGTGACACATCATTTGAGAGGTCTGCAACTGCTTATTCATATTATGGATACCTTGTGTGTACCCCCCCCCCCCCTCTGCCCTCAGAGGGGGCTCATTTTGTAATTTCTTTACAACACCAATTGTGTGACACATCATTTGAAAGGTCTGCAACTGCTTATTCATACCATGGGTTATTGGCGAGCGCAGCAAGCAGGGGTAGACAATAATTTGGAATCGCGAAGCGATTACGCGGGGGGGTTGGCGAGCATAGCGAGCAGGGGGGCGGGGCTCCCCTAGTATAAGTAAAAAATATTTCTGATTCATTTTAAATATGACGTCATTATTTATCTCGCTCCATTAGCTTTTGATATTCATACCCCTTGTATTTTTAACGACTGCTATAAAGTACCTGTTTTATTTCAACTATGACGTCACATTTTCATGAGTGAACCATTTTATTAAAAATATAATTCTTTTTCATTCTTTTTATTTTTAATTTATGTCACCATATTTTACACAAAAATTCCCATTAACTAAACAAATATCCTTGTTAAATGTATTATAAAAAATACACGTTTTATTTTTATTTCAAACATGACGTCATATTTATTTTCTTTTAAATTATTTTATTATAGTTTTTCGCGTGGAAGCTTTCTATTAAAAAACCATTGCCGCTGAAAAATTATTATTCCAATTTTTTATTTTCTTGGCAACAGGAAAGGAAAATGGTTAAATTTTATCTGAAAAATGCCTATTGATTTTGTATGAAAAATAATTAAATTTTGAATTATTAAAGAAAATATTTAAATAAAATAAATAAAAATTACCCTATTATTTAATCCGGACTTTACGTCTGCAAACTTTCAAAGCAATCGGTTCAGTAGTTACGGCGTGAAAGCGGAACAAACAAACAAACAAACTCACTTTCCGATTTATAATATTAGTAAGGATAACACATAAAATTGAATAAAACGAACACAAAATTTTCTGCTAACCATATTAACTGAATCTAATGTTAACAAAATTGAAATCTTTGTTAGCTATACTGAACAGACAGATGCGATAATAAATAGTGGTGATAATAATAAAAAGTCAATTAAAAAAACTTACTGAAGTCAATAATGCCACAAAAATTACTTTTGGAAAAGTAGCTCTCAATTTTGGCCTGTTTGACATGCGATGGCGCCATCACCATAATGTTTTTTTGCCTTACTTAGGCAGTGGTAAAGTTCGCTTGTTGAGGGTTCTTGGTCTTTATCTTAGGAAATTGAATGCCTCTGTAACTTTGGAGAATGGGATGGGAGCCGAAAGCGTAAATTCATCATTTTATAGACCCCTTGCATGTTACGTCACATGCTTCATCTGGCGCCCAAACATCAGGCAAATGTGGTGTTTTCAAATACTTAAACATAGTAATTTGCGCTTCATTTTTTAAGTATTTAGAAAAATAATGCAAAAATAAGAAAAATCAAAATTAAACAGAAAGACCACACATGCTTTAAACGGCAAACGGGGAGTTGTGATGTTTTGTTTGGGCTCCAGATGTGCACCAGATTAGAGTACCAGCCAGTGCTGTGACGTCAATGCAAGGGGTCTATTCTTCCTCATCCTGTTTGTCAGTCGCAATTACACCGACAATGATATCATCCAGACTTCTAACAAGGAAGGTCTCCATACGGGCATACTCAGAAAAATCTGAAAAAATTACAGAATGTTCTTCTCATATAGTTATATATGTTTATAAAAAAAATTTCGGCGGAATTTCCTTATAACGTCCGTAAAAAATAATAAAAATTTGGTTTATTTGGCGATTTATCTCCGGTTGGCGAAAAAACGAAATTTTGAAAAATACGCTTTTACGCTTCGAATACTTTTTAAAGAAAAAACTTTCTATGTTCAATTTATTTAAATAAGTTTAGTTTAAGTAATTTTAGTTTTGCATTTTTTGAAGTGATCTGATGGTTTGGAATTCGCCTCTCACGGTCCGTGAGCTTCAGCAAATGTGCATATCTGATAGACGGCCAAAGGGGGGCTCTTGAGCGCCGTGGCGGCCCCGATCATTGATAGACGGCCAAAGTGGGGCTCTTGAGCGCCGTGGCGGCCCCGATCAGAGCACGGTGTGATGACCAGTAATGGTCGCGTACACCTACCCAATTGCTTTAATTGCTTTACTTTACTTTAGGGGTGCGAGTGCTCCCCTGTGATCCTGAACCAACCCGGTCTTAGGACGCGGGAGGGTGACCGGGAGCAGGGCCGAGGCCGCCGTGGCGGCTCTTTTCCACTTTCGGAGAGGAAGCCAAAGCGGGGACCCAGAGTAGCACAGGCCGTCGATGGAGTCCCACGTCCGAGAGACAGACTACGTTTGTCTTTCACGTGCACCCTGGATAACCTCTCTGACGTTCATCATCGTGTGGAAGAACCATTCGGTGAAAGGTGGCTGGCGCGGACTCGGAAGGGTGAGGCGTAATGGGGTCTTGGATTGTGCAGCGAGTGTGTGGGAGGGTGACTCCCCCTCAGTGACGGCGGTGATGCCCGATCGAGGGGGGGCGTTGCGGTGACTCCACGTCCTCGACTACCTGCGACCGATCCGCGGAAGAGAATGCAAAAGATGCCGGGATCCGGATACCCTGTGAGGTTCGCTAGGAGGAGTCCTGGCGAGGTTTCGGAAGCAGGTGGATGGGCCGAGGAGGGGCGAACTAACGGGACACAGGCGACTGCCAAGGGTCCGGTCGGACTCGAAATTTTTGCTTTTCTTCTCCTCCTCTCTCCAGATTTTGACTTCCCTGCTCGATGGGAGGTCGGACCTCAGAGTGAGGACTGACACATCTCCCTAAGGGAGTCGCGACCCTTTGTGGGGGGGTCCGAATGGAGAACATAGGATCTAACTTTCCTATTTTTTGTATCTATCTACTAACACTAAGTGTGTGTGTTGTCCTTATATGTTTGTGTTGTCCAGAGGTTCGAAGGTTGACTCAGAGGGAGCCTCATGTCATCTGGGGTGCTTGGGCGCGCCTGTGCACCCCTGGGTCCGAACGGACCTCAAAGCATTTTTGCTTTTCTTTCTTCCCCTGCGGGGTAGAAGTTGACACCTGTTGCACCTTTCGAACATCTGGGGTGGTGTGGCTGCCACCCGTGTGCAATGGGACAGTCGGTCCGAGTACTCACGGGGATAACTTTCCTAGTTTTTATTCTATCCATACTAACACTTTATGTCGTCTCTGGGAAGCGTGTCCTCGACTTGTTGGGAGGTCCGAGGCGTTTCCCACTTCTCGGCTAGTTTTGACCAAAGCATCTCATAGGGTGTCGGGCTGCACCCGTGTATGCATGGTCCGTGGCTGAGATATGTGCATGTGTTGTCCTATGTGTTTCTTTTACTTCTCGCTGTTGCAGCTTGAAGTTGTTCGTTCGCACACAGTCCGGGGAGTCGCTAACTCGGTGCGAATGTTCTGAAGAGTTGCAATGGTACTAACTTTCCTAGTTTTTATTTCTATCTTTTTACTAACACTCATCCGCTGGCTGAGATCGCAGAGATTGCCTTTATAGGACTTTCTCAGTCTTGGCTGGCGGTAGATTAAGGGGGGGGGGTGGTGGATCCCTCACTAGTCGCCGAGCATGGGGTCTTCTGTAAGTCCCCAATGATTAGGCTTCAATGATGTGACGGTGATACCGCTCTCACTCGGACCTGTTCCGACCCCTCTCATAAGTACTGAGTGGGTGTCTCTGTTGCAGGGTCTGGATGTCAGGACGAGTTTCGCGAAGCGGGATACGGTCGAAGTGGGGGCCCTCGGGTCCCTGTGGAGGCCCCGACCGTTAGTGACGTATGATGTCCAGTAATGGATCGGTATACGTAACCAAACCTTTACTTTACTTTAAGTATAATTTTATCATATACGTTTATATGTACTTATAACAAAATGAAATTAATATATTTTATCATTTAAAACACAATTTAAATTGATTAAAATTGTTCCAAATTGAAAAATACTCTGTTAAAAATCTGCTGCATTTTGTTGCAACGCTCTCCCTTGCTTGTATAGAAAACGGTTGCTTGGCCGTGAAATGGAGCTTCCTCATTGGTTGGAATAGAGATATTATATACAAGCGGTGGAGTGCGTTGCAGCAAAATGCAGCAGATTTTTAACAGTGTTGCACAAGCTACAAGACCGCTAAAAATCTGTACCCTTTTCTGCAGCGTCACTCCACCGCTTTTATAGAAAACGGTCAATTAACCGTGCTATGGAGCATTCTCATTGGTCAGAAGAGAGATATTCTATAAAAGTAGTGGAGTGACGTTGCAGTAAATGCTGCAGATTTTTAACAGTGAAGTCAATTAAAGTCAATTTTCAGATTCGTTAAAATCGTCTGCTTCTGGCAAGGAAATGCACTGCTCGCCAAATCCCGCGTCGCTTTCAGCTTTTCACGCCAATTATTCCAAACTATTTTATTTTTTTACATATCTAATAATGTAATTCCGCCGCTAATTTTCACTGATCCTACCTACATGAGTAGTTCAATTCGTATTTTTTTCAAAAAATTCTGAGTATGCCCCCAATGGAGACCTTCCTTGTAAGTTCGGAGGTAACTAAATCTTTGTTGATATTAATGAACGTGTCTAAATCGGCAAAATTTTACCCTACAGTTTCTTGTGCGGCCAGCCAGTCATCTGCAACATTAGGGTTCGAGGTTGGCTTGTGTAAATGATGTCCTCGCTACTTCCGAAACCTGCTTTGTGAAAGCAGTTTGTAGCTGTTGTTGGTGTGACACTCTCCCATGCTGTAGTAAGATATGCATAGCGTCGAGGATTGTAATTGGACGACACTCGTAGCAAGAAAGATTGCTGCCGTGTTCCATTTGGTGAAGGTTTAGCTACGAGTGTGACATATCGCTGAGTTCATCACAGTAAGCTGATCCATAAATAACAGCATAAAGCTGTTCGATTGGGAGTCAGAATAACCACTAAGATTATATACCTTATTACATTTAATAAAACAAAAATGAAGTTACATATTAAAATTGATTACAGGGAAAATGAGCAGTTAGCGTGCGTCAAACCAGCACGAGCTCGTGAAGCGAAGTAAATATGAATGAGTTCAGTTCAGTTCAGGCAATGCTGTGGCGGTTGCCGTTAGAGTTAAAATAGCAGCTCGCAAGTGTTCGTTTCTGCACCATGGAGTTAGCAGTGTTGGTGCGTTCAGTAGAGGACACTGCAAAGGTATTGCCGTATGACGCAAATCTTGTAATACTTTTGCGCTGTTAATTGCTCCTTGGTCCATTGGCTAGGTGACACTAGTCGAATTTGGAGATATAAATTCTACTTGGACATTATTCAAGTCTTCATTATCTTTTGGATGCGCAAAGCAGTTGTCCACAAATAATAACACACAGCGCGATTCTTTTCTCACACGCCGATCAAAATTACGAAGCCATGTTGTAAAAATGTTGCCCGCCCTTTTTTAAAGCATCGCTGGTTCGTGATTTCTCTATGACCAGCAGCTTTAATTTATCTGATCCATCAGAGTTGACACCGAACAGAATAGTAAGACGCTCTTTGCTCAATTTGCCTCCATGACATGTTTCTCCTTTCATCGCCATTGTTTTATTGGGTGTCAGTATCTAAAAAAGCCCAAATTCGACCACGTTTCAAATATCCCGACCAAGGCCCCCTTATCATATCATAATATCAAGGCCTCGCATTCAGGAGAAAATCTATTGTTGAAATTGTCCCTATAATTTCCAACTTACTATATGACTTTGTCTCATAAGTAACGCCACCTGGTACATACTACTGCTAATGATCCATGCACAAATTCATAGGAAAAAATGTAAAATATTTCAGTTTCTCACATTAGATGGTGCTACCAACGGGAAAATCATGTGGTTTCTGACCACGTGTACGGCGGTCAAAGAAAACTTGGCGAATGACAAGCCTGTTATTATGATAAGGTAGCCTTGATCCCGACTTGACTAGCTTTTTACAAGCTGCGGAAGCACATTAATTTTCCAACCGTGAAAAACTTCAATGTTGACTGCAGCTGATTCACCGAACACTTGCTTAGATTTTACGCCGTACCGAGTTTTAAATCGATCCATCCATCCATATGAGGCATTGAAATATAGCAATCCCATTTTTGCTGCGATTTAGAAGATTTTTCTTGTATTAACAAGCCGCTTATTGGGATGTTCGCAAAGCGCGCTTGAACAAACCACTCGTGAAGGGCTTTTTTCATGTCCTCATACTTGGCGATTTTTATTTTCTTGCTCTTTGTTCCGCCAACTAAAAAGCTAAAAATTTCGATCAGATAGTACAAATCCCCCCCCCCCTTTCCAGGTTGTATATAAAAGATAAAATGACAGAGCCCGTCCGGATATAAAATCTAAAAGTATATTCCCCGTACAGTACAAAAAAATTGTTGGTCCGGTCGACCCAGTATAAATTTAAAAGTTGGGTTTGCTACATACAAAAACGTAATTGGCCCGACTGAATTTCTATAAAATACGGATTTTTATGCAGATGTTGTTTAAAATTGTTTTACAATGAGTTGTGAGAAAAAATGAACATTTTAGCTTTTTTAGCTCACAGGCTGGCTATCAAAGCCTGAGAGCTAATGTGCCTTGTAGGTTCTGTAATGTATTGTATGTATGTTCGTATGTACGTAACCCGATAACACATGATAAGAATGCATGATTGTCTTCAAATTTTGGATGTAAGTTCATTCTGATAAGGCATTTACCTGATTTGTTTTGAGGAGGATTCGTTGATTAAAGGGATAATTGTATTGTATAAAAGGGAAACGGGGGGGGGGGATAATAGTCTATGTTTTGAAATGTGATAAAAAAGAGACTTACATTCTTCTTTTAGCACTTTCCAATAAAGTTGAAAAGTGCTTATGCATTCGGTTTGTCTGGCCGTCTGTCCGTCTGGCCGGATGGCCGTCTGTCCGTCTGTCCGCGCTCTAACTCCCGTAAATATACTCGGATTGCTATGAAATTTTTATACGTTATTGAGCTTTACCCTAGCACGAATTCTATTGAAAATGAAGTATCTACCATGATTAGTTTACCTACAGGGCGAATCAAAAGTTTCCCATTACATTACGGCCTATGGGGAAAAATCGTTAATATACTCGGATTGCCATGAAATTTTAGGACGTTATTGACGTTTACCCTAGCACAAGTCCTATTGAAAATGAAGTTTCTACCATGATTAGTTTATCTACAAGGCGAATCAAAAGTTTCCCATTACATTACGGCCTATGGGGGAAAATCGTTAATATACTCGGATTGCCATGGAATTTTAGGACGTTATTGAGGTTTACCCTAGCACGAACTCTATTGAAAATGAAGTTTCTATTATGATTAGTTTATCTACAGGGCAAATCAAAAGTTTCCCATTACATTACGGCCTATGGGGAAAAATTGTTAATATACTCGGATTGCCATGAAATTTTAGGACGTTATTGACGTTTACCCTAGCACAAGTCCTATTGAAAATGAAGTTTCTACCATGATTAGTTTATTTACAGGGCGAATCAAAAGTTTCCCATTGCATTACGGCCTATGGGGGAAAATCGTTAATATACTCGGATTGCCATGGAATTTTAGGACGTTATTGAGGTTTACCCTAGCACGAACTCTATTGAAAATGAAGTTTCTACCATGATTAGTTTGTCTACAGGGCGAATCAAAAGTTTCCTATTACATTACGGCCTATGGGGAAAAATCGTTTCAAAGGAATTTTAAAGATGCTATACCCTGTCAAACATTAAAATATGCATTCTATAAAATATAAGGTGAAAATGTGGCTATTATTCATTTACAGGGCCACACAAAAGAATTCCATTAGCTAGTGGTAAAAGGAGGAATTGTGTGTGACATATTTTAAATATATTAAGCTTTTTCCTGTATAATAAAATTGATATATGTCACTGAAGCTTAATATAAATTATACGCTACTGTCTTGCATAATATGAAGTACATAGCATTTACAGGGCCATACAAAAGATTTCAAATAGTATATTTTTTCCGAAGTACCGTATATGTGTCCGATGATGGCTGATGGAGGGATGAAATGCATTTTAATTATGATATTCGCGTTTATATTTCGCTAAATATATGCACATTATATGGTGTGTATAAATGTTATAGTTGATATACAGGACTACCCAAAAGAGCTCACCAACGTTACTGAATATGAGCGTAAATTTTTTAAACGTGGTTCTTAAATAAGCTATGCATTTTTACGCTGAGCTGCATTCAATTTACTGAGAAATGTTTGCAGAATATAGATAAAGGGATATACAGGGCCATGCAAAGTATTCGGTACATGGACGCCTATGAATGATGATTTATGAGAATGTGATTTCAGTTGTTTTAAAAGTGTTTTAGTTTACAATAAACTTTAGCCTAATGCTGACATGTAATAAAGATACAATGTAAACTACAGGGCTGAACAAAAGTATCCAAGTATGTTTCCATCTAATAGTATGAATTGCTGAAAAAGAAATTTAAGGCTACTGGGTATTTTCTTGCTAAGCTAAATTTTCCCATTATATGAACTGACATATGAAATACAGGGCTGTTCTAATGTACTGGAATACATATTTGGGTATATTTGGCTATACACTATTATTTCCCTAAATAACAAAGTTTTGTTAAAGATTACATTAAGTGTTGGAAAGTGCTTCATAATCTATGCTTAACGCATGATTTTTCTTACTTGTTTTATTATTCAAAGAAAATTGTTTTGTTTATCTTTTTTAAAATTAGAATATTTACTAGAATCTGTATTAGTCATAGTAAGTCAAAAAGTTGGTTTTATAATCCCAATTTGATGTCGTTTGTTTATGGAAGTTTTTTTTTAACGCCACTTAGTCCAACAGCCGACCGCACAAAACCCTAAGTCATCGAGCACAAGAAAAAATCCTTTATATTATGGAAAAGTAGTCATAGGGGAATCTAATGATCCATGTCTGCCGGAAGTGAAGTGGTGCATAAGCCAAAAATTAATACCACTAGTGGCTCATTCGTAGGTCTATCATTGTGTTTGCCGTACAGGGTTCGCCGG
Organism: Maratus speculifer; assembly: GCA_964019185.1. Taxonomy (NCBI): domain Eukaryota; kingdom Metazoa; phylum Arthropoda; class Arachnida; order Araneae; family Salticidae; genus Maratus; species Maratus speculifer. The sequence goes on from OZ025295.1 coordinate 79,940,439, forward strand.
CGTGGGCCCAGCCCGAAAAAACCCGGGCGGGTTTTTTCGGGCGGGCCCACTTGAAAAAAACCCATCAAAAACCCATTTATGGATTTTTTCAAATTTTCTCGTGTTTTCAGAATTATATCATTATTTAATCTAAGATATGAGAATGCAAAGATAAATGCCAATTTAAATATTATTTCAAAATAACCATATTTAAAGGTATTTCTAAGCATTGATAAAATGACCAAAAAATAGATTAGCTTGTAAAGAAGGAAGATTTTCATGCCTATATTTTAAAATGCATCCAAGTGCTTTAAATCTTAATGTATACTTAAAGGTGGCACTTGAAATTGAACCCCATACTGATTGTTTGCATTGTTATAGCTTCTAAGATTAATCACTCACAACATTTATTATCCTGCTTCAATGTTCAATAAAAGTGTTATACAATAATTTTCAACACAAAAATGGTGACAGATTATAAGAATAAAAGAGTGAAAAAGTTTTAGTATAGTACTTTAATGATAATTTCATTGTTAAAATTATTACTAATAATTAATTTTGTAAAAGCAAATTATAATGTTGATTATTGTTATTGATTTATATATTTTTTCTAATCAATTAGTTATTTCAAATTGTATTTAATAGTAAAGTATCTTGTTTTCAAACAGTCTGAACCATCTTTCTTAAATTAAATAACCCTCATAAAATATAATCTAAAATGTATCCAAATACTTTAAATGATTGCTTAAAGATGGCATGCAAAACTAGTAAAAGTGTATTTCCATTTATGATTTAACTTTACAGATATTGACTTTTACATAATCCAATTTAATACTATTGCAATATAAATGTTGCTTAAATTATAATATATATATACAGGGTGTTTCTAAATTCATGGTCCAAACTTTAAGGGGTGATAATACACATCAAGACAAACAATATTTAAATAGGAAACCAAGGGTCTCAAAGTCTTCCGAAGGAGATAGGCGCCATTAAAGTTTAGGGTCCAAAAATTCAAATGATTATGAAAAACAGAAAAATTGGTCGATTCGTTTGCGGTTTTCACTAAAATTATTCTTTATATCAGTATTGTCTTGAAAATAAATTATAAAGATAAATTTCAAAAAATGACGATAGAGGGCGCTTTAGACTTTAGAGTAACGAACAACTATTTTTTACCGTTATTTTTTGCATCTCATTAAAGGTTTCGTAAGCTTAGACTTAAACTTAAATTTTGAGCTCAAAATCTGAATAGTTGGAAGCAGTTAAGTAGCACAAACTTAACTGTGTTCAGAGGGTTTTAAATTCAAATGATTATAAAAAACAGAAAAATTGGTCGATTGATTTGCGGTTTTCACTAAAACTATTCTTTATGTTGGTATTTTATTGAAAATGAATTATAAAGATAAATTTCAAAAAATGCCGATAGAGGGCGCTTTAGACTTTGGAATAACGTACAACTATATTTTACCGTTATTTTTCGCATCTCATAAAATTTTTTTAGAAGCTTAGACATAAACTTAAATTTCGAGATGAAAATCTGAATCGTTGGGAGTGGTTAAGTAGCGCAAACTGAACTGTGTTCAATGGGGGTGGGGAGGTTCAAATTTCAAATGATTATAAAAAACGGAAAAATTGTTCGATTCGTTTGCCGTTTTCTCTAAAACTGTTCTTTATGTCAATATTTCCTTGAAAATAAGTTTTAAAGATTAATTTTTAAAAATACCGTTAGAGGGCGCCTTAAACTGTGGAGTAACCAACAACTATTTTTAACCGTTATTTTTTGTATCTAATTAAATGCTTGTAAAAGTTCAAACTTAAATTTTGAGCTCAAAATCTGCATCTTTTTGAGTAATTAAGTGCGGAAATTTGATATGTGTTCGACGGGTGGGGAGGGTAACATTTTAACTCCTGAACACTGTTCAGTTTCCGCTTCTTAACCCCTCCATCGATTTAGAATTTGAGCTCAAAATTTAAATCTAAGCATTTGCAAGCATTTAATTAGATACAAAAAATAACTCTTAAAAATAGTTGTTGGTTACTCTAAAGTTTAAGGCGCCCTCTATCGGTATTTTTTTAAATTAATCTTTAAAATTTATTTTCAAGGAAATATTGACATAAAGAATAGTTTTAGCGAAAACGGCAGACGAATCGACAAATTTTTCCGTTTTTAAAATAATTTGAAATTTGAACCTTCCAACCCCCATTGAACACAGTTCAGTTTGCTCTACTTAACCACTCCCAACGATTCAGATTTTCATCTCAAAATTTAAGTTTATGTCTAAGCTTCTAAGAAAATTTTATGAGATGCGAAAAATAACGGTAAAATATAGTTGTACGTTACTCCAAAGTCTAAAGCGCCCTCTATCGGCATTTTTTGAAATTTATCTTTATAATTCATTTTCAATAAAATACCTACATAAAGAATAGTTTTAGTGAAAACCGCAAATCAATCGACCAATTTTTCCGTTCTTTATAATCATTTGAACTTAAAACCCTCTGAACACAGTTAAGTTTGTGCTACTTAACTGCTTCCAACTATTCAGATTTTGAGCTCAAAATTTAAGTTTAAGTCTATGCTTAGGAAACCTTTAATGAGATACAAAAAATAACGGTAAAAAATAATTGTTCGTTACTCTAAAGTCTAAAGCACCCTCTATCGTCATTTTTTGAAATTTATCTTTATAATTTATTTTCAAGACAATACTGACATAAAGAATAATTTTAGTGAAAACCGCAAACGAATCGACCAATTTTTCTGTTTTTCATAATCATTTGAATTTTTGGACCCTAAACTTTAATGGCGCCTATCTCCTTCGGAAGACTTTGGGACCCTTGGTTTCCTATTTAAATATTGTTTGTCTTGATGTGTATTATCACCCCTTAAAGTTTGGACCATGAATTTAGAAACACCCTGTATACAGGGTGATTCATAAAAGATGGGCAGAACTTTAAGGGGTTATAGTACACTTAAAGACAAATAATATTAAATAGGAGACTAAGGGTCCCAGACGTATTCCCAAGGAGATAGGGGGCATTAAAGTTTAGGGTCCGAAATTTCAAATGATTATAAAAAATGGAAAAATTGGTCGATTCGTTTGCGGTTTTTGCAAAAAATTTTCTTTATGCCAGTATTTTCTTGAAATAAAATTTTAAAGTTCAATTTCAAAAAATGCCGATAGGGGGCGCTTTAGACTTTGGAGTAACAAGCAACTATTTTTTAACGTTATTTTTTGTATTTCTTTAAATGATTTCGAAAGCTTAGACTTAAACTTAAATTTTGATCTAAAAATCTGAGTCCTAACGAGTAGTTAAGTAGCGTAAACTGAAATTTGAAATTTGAAACCCTTCTCCCCCCAGAACAAAAATCAGTTATTCCCGATCTTTGTGTCGTAGATTAGGCTCTAACTACTGCCGCGTTTTGCTAAAATTATTCTTTATGTCAGTATTTTCTTGAAAATAAATTTTAAAGAAAATTTTCAAAAAATTCCGATAGAGGGCGCTTTAGACTTTGGAGTAACGAACAACTATTTTAAACCGTTATTTTGTGTGTCTCATTAAATGCTTTCTAAAGCTTAGACTTAAACTTAAATTTTCAGCTCAAAATCTGAATCGCTGAGCGTGGTTCAGTAGCGAGGGGAGGGGGTTCAAATTTCAACTTCTGAACATAGTTCAATTTGCACTACTTAACCATGCCCAACGATTCTGTGCTGTGATACGAGGCAAAAATACAACTTTCGTCAAGGACTGCATAGTCGGAATTCACTCGTAAAGGCACTGGCACAGTTGGAAACGTCGCTCATGCAAACGTTAAAGCTCCATTCCTGACGCTAGTCACCGGGTGAAGAAGGAGACAGAAAGTATGCAGATGTCAAATGGGGAAGAAGAAGAACACGTATGCAAAATTTCGACACGATTCAGGGATAAAAACCACTGAACAGTGAGTCAAGTGTAAGTCGCTGTAGTAATGAATCGGAAGATGGTGCCCTTCACGAATAAGGAAAAGGCTGAGATGCATTTAATTTGCGGAGCGGCAGATGGAAATGGTGCAGAGGCACAACGATTGTACGGAGAGCGATTTCCCAACAGGCGGTTGCCTAACCGCAAAACTTTCGAGCGCTTGCACAGACAGTTGTGTGAGACGGGATCATTTCTCACTTCCCGGTCGAATGCAGGTCGTGCAAAAAAGGACGAATCAGTAGTTGTTGCAGAAGCCATTCTGGATGTAGGAGCGGCGCAGCCAAGTACAAGTACACAAACAGTGGCTAGGCAGGTGGATACCTCACAGTCCATGACTTGGAGGGTACTGAAGGATGAACATTTGCTCCCGTTTCATGTGAAACGAGTCCAGAAACTGTCTCCAGGGGATTATCCAAATCGTATTGAATTCGCCCGCTGGTTTCTGCAGCAGAACGCGCTAAATCCACATTTTGGACGAACTGTGCTTTTCACCGATGAATGTACCTTCACACGTGAAGGTACATTTAACACACACAATGCACATGTATGGGCGGATGTCAATCCACATGCTACGTATCCACATGCTCATCAGAGACGCTTTTCCATCAATGTTTGGGCAGGAATCCTCGGAGACCACCTAATCGGATCGTACCTTCTTCCTGAACGCCTCAACGGTAAAACATACCTCACATTTCTGCAACATGTGCTGCCAGACCTGTTAAACGTTGTTCCTCCACGCATCCGGCGGGTCATGTGGTTCCAGCACGATGGAGCGCCAGCCCATTACGTACGAGACGTCCGCAACTATCTGGACATCACATTTCCGAACAGATGGATTGGTCGAGGTGGTCCTGTTGCTTGGCCTGCTCGCTCGCCAGATCTTTCACCCCTCGATTTCTTTTTTTGGGGACAATTGAAGGCTCTTATGTATGAGACACCCATTGAATCCCCCGAGGAACTGGTCGCCAGACTTTCCGCCGCTGTAGGGGAAGTGCTCGAAAAGCCTGATGTTTTCGCGAATGTTCGCCGTTCCATTCTTCGCCGTTGTTCTGCGTGCATAACCTCTGGTGGTCACAATTTTGAACATTTATTGTAATTACATGTTAATAAATATGCTTTGGTAACATAATCCTAATTTGTGTCTTTTTACCTCGTATCACAGCACACAATGTGTGGACATGGTAAACTGAACTGTGCTCAGGAGTAGAAATTTCAAACCCCTCTCCCCAGAAACTTAACCACGTCTAACGATTCAGATTTTGGGCTGAAAATTTAAGTCTAAGATTTAGAAAGCATTTAATGAGACACAAAAAATAACGGTTTAAAATAGTTGTTCGTTACTCCAAAGTCTAAAGCGCCCTCTATCGGAATTTTTTGAAATTTTTCTTTAAAATTTATTTTCAAGAAAATACTGACATAAAGAATAATTTTAGCAAAACGCGGCAGTAGTTAGAGCCTAATCTACGACACAAAGATCAGGAATAACTGATTTTTGTTCTGGGGGGAGAAGGGTTTCAAATTTCAAATTTCAGTTTACGCTACTTAACTACTCGTTAGGACTCAGATTTTTAGATCAAAATTTAAGTTTAAGTCTAAGCTTTCGAGATCATTTAAAGAAATACAAAAAATAACGTTAAAAAATAGTTGTTTGTTACTCCAAAGTCTAAAGCGCCCCCTATCGGCATTTTTTGAAATTGAACTTTAAAATTTTATTTCAAGAAAATACTGGCATAAAGAAAATTTTTTGCAAAAACCGCAAACGAATCGACCAATTTTTCCATTTTTTATAATCATTTGAAATTTCGGACCCTAAACTTTAATTTTAATGCCCCCTATCTCATTGGGAATACGTCTGGGACCCTTAGTCTCCTATTTAATATTATTTGTCTTTAAGTGTACTATAACCCCTTAAAGTTCTGCCCATCTTTTATGAATCACCCTGTATATGCGTGTGAATTTATTTTTTTAAGCACAAAAATAAATATATATATATAAATGTTGTTGCTTTAAACTGATTTCTGATTGAAGTAAATGAAAGAAATTGTATAAATTAGTCTGTTTAACTTAAGGTTTATGTAAAGAAATTCAATTGTATTTGGCTTAATATATCATTCTTACAGCAATCTAGTCCCATGAAATACAAAATAATCTTTAAATATTTTTTTCTTTTTATATATTTCTTTTTATTGTTAATCTATACTTAATGCAAAATTATACCTTGTTTCACTGATAAGTTAAACATTTAGGAACTATGCATATAAAAATTAGAAAATTGAAAAGTTCTCTAAAAAAAATGTGATAAAACTCGAAAAAACTCGGGTTTTAGATTACTGCGCCCAGTGTGTTGGGCTTAAAAAAAAAAAAAAAAAAAAAGGGTTTTTTCAAACTTTGTTGCCGTACAATCAAAAGTATAAAAACACGGAAATATGGGTGCAGGAAAACATAATGCTAAGTCTATGAGTCAACCACTTAGTGGTATTTATTTTTGGCTTATGCACCACTTCACTTCCGGCAGACATGAATCATTATACCCTGTTCGCACTGGGATAGTTGAGTCAGTTAACTTTAAGTCACTTACATTTTTTGAAGTGGGATACCCGGAATTAGGCTTCACCTGTTCGCATTTACTAAACATTGTAAGTGACTTAACTTGGCCAAACTGACATCTGAGCATGCGCATTAGTTCTGAAATTTGTAACTGCAACTTTTAACTTTTTTGTTTACACAGTAATTATTCTGCCTTATTCCAATTAAAAAATTAATTTCTTTTGTGGGAGAAAATAACAGGTACAACATTTTCCATTTTCGGCCTTTAATTACAAAAACACCCCACAAACACACGTGTTAAGCAACTGGAGTAAACAAATAACAACTTGAAATAGTTTATAATTATTTGTAGGACTCAAATTCATTAATTTAATAATCATAATTAAATATTCTAAAATTCAGAAATAATAATTAAATATTCAGAAGGCAGATTTCCTCTCAACTCATAGTTAAGAGAGCAAGCTCACTTGAGCAAGTTTCAGAAACTTGCTTAAGTGAGAATCTTGATTCCGGGTACGACCGCTTCAAAAAACTTCAAGTTAAGTGACTTAACTTTCTCAGTGCGAACAGGGTATAGATTCCCCTATGACTATACTCTCCTTTGATATAAAGGATTCTTTTCTTGTGCTCGATGAGTTAGGGTTTTGTGCGGTCGGTTCTTAGACTAATACTTTCTCATGCATGTTATTGCAATTCCATAAGAAATTAGCGTAAATTCTTGACAAGGATAGAAACTATTTATATCTTTGTTTTTGTAATCTAAAGTCTAGATAGGAGCAAAAAATTGAAAGGCTATACAGATATGAATTGATAATTCCACCATGTGATTGGCCTGATGCATGGAGAGAGGAGGGGAGGGGTTATATAAATCTGCTTCCTTTGAAAATGAGAAATAATGGTGCGCAAAATTCAAGTTATTAAGGAGGTTGGTTGGTTTTTTAGTTAAATTTCGTTTTTTGTGGTCATATTTTGACATTCATAAAAATAACATGCTATAGAGATGAGATGGGCTCATTTTTTTTTAAACCTGAACATTTTATTTATTCATGTGTAGAAAAGATTGAAGGAATTCTTTTTAGAGATGAGCTGGGCTCAGCCCGAGGCGGGCTCGGGCTCTATCTTCATTTTAGTCTTCGGGCTCGAGCTATTTCTTTCTGAAACCTGAAAATTATTATTCACGTATAGAAAAGATTAAAAGGACATTTTCCCCTTTAAAATCACGTGTTGTTTTTAGCCATTTCAGTGCTATTTTTTATCAAAATGAAAAGGATACTAGAAATTGTGTTTTTGTATTCTAATTAGTTGATTGCTGCTTCAAAAGAAACTTTTTGATGTTTGGGGATTTATGTCTATTGCATTTCCGGCGACGATCTAATGAAATGGCGCCAATGAAAGAAGTATAAACAATAAATTAGCTTCTAGGATTTTCGTTTGTTGCAGAGGATATTTTTTAATTCGATCGTTTATTTATCCTTTGTTTAATTACTTAGTTATGTAATATTTAGAGAATGATTTCTTCATTTTTTATGTAGACCAGGAGTTTCAGCTAGGTCTGTGAAGTGGGCCCCTTCACTTTATGGAATATAAAATCTGAAAACGTCATTCGTTTGAGCGTCGTTTGAGCGACAAAAATTTTCATTTGAGCGACAATCAGAAAAAAGTTAAAAACAAATCAAAATTCAGGGCCTTCGATTTTGTGAAGTTGGCCCCCCGACCTTTTCGAATATACAAACTGAAGACGGCACTTGTTTGAGCGTCGTTTGAGCGCGTTTGAGCGACAAACTGAAAAAAGTTATAAGCGAAATAAAAGACTGAGGAGGCCACATTTTGTGAAGTTGGCCCCCCCGACCTTTTCAAAAATACAAACTGAAGACGGCATTCGTTTGAGCGTCGTTTGAACGCGTTTGAGCGACAAAAATTTTTGTTTGAGCGACAAACTGAAAAAAGTTATAAGCGAAATAAAAAACTGAGGGGGCCAGATTTTGTGAAGTTGGCCCCCCGACCTTTTCAGACATACAAACTGAAGACGGCATCCGTTTGAGCGACAAAAATTTTTGTTTGAGCGACAAACTGAAAAAAGTTATAAGCGAAATAAAAAACTGAGGGGGCCAAATTTTGCGAAGTTGGCCCCCACACCTTTTCGGACATACAAACTGAAGACGGCATCCGTTTGAACGTCGTTTGAGCGCGTTTGAGCGACAAAAATTTTTGTTTGAGCGAAAAACTGAAAAAAGTTATAAGCGAAATAAAAGACTGAGGAGGCCACATTTTGTGAAGTTGGCCCCCCCAACCTTTTCGAAAATACAAACTGAAGACGGCATTCGTTTGAGCGACAAAAATTTTTGTTTGAGCGACAAACTGAAAAAAGTTATAAGCGAAATAAAAGACTGCGGAGCCCACATTTTGTGAAGTTGGCTCCCCCGACTTTTCGAAAATACAAACTGAAGACTGCATTCGCTTGAGCATCGTTTGAACGCGTTTGAGCGCTAAAAATTTTTGTTTGAGCGACAAACTGAAAAAAATTATAAGCGAAATAAAAAACTGAGGGGGCCAGATTTTGTGAAGTTGGCCCCCCGACCTTTTCGGACATACAAACTGAAGACAGCATTCGTTTGAGCGTCGTTTGAGCGGCAAAAATTTTTGTTTGAGCGATGTTCGTGTTGCGATGCGATATAAATATGAATTAAAAAATTGTCGATATAGCAGACTGTAGTTTATTATTAAAATGCGTTCTGAGAGCAGTGACTGCCTTGGCGGCGTCCATAACAAACTGGAGGGAAACATCTGTGGGCGGGGGGTATATGCTTACGTCATTCGACGTCATAACAAAGGTGAGCCAACATACCGCCCCACGTTGAAATATCATTTCAATATACAATACAATATCTAAATTTACAATGAATAACATACAATACAATAAAGATGCATAATATAATAATAATGAATAGAACAAATGAATAATTAAATAGACTTCAAACATTTGGTTACATAATAAGTTTACAGTGAAATGGTTAAACATATTCATATAATAATTTGTCAGTTTATTGACAAGGAAGTAAGCATAATTTCGATATGCCTCTTTTGAAAATACCCTGAGGGGTTTTAACTAATACCACTCTAACCTTACCATCTGGTCCGTTAACTACTTCCTGAACTCTACCAATTGTCCATTTGCAGGGTGGAAGATTATCCTCTTTTAAAAGGACCATTGAATTTGGAATAACATTGTCTTTTTCAAACTGACATTTATGTCTGGCTTGTAAATTATTAAGATAATCTAATTTCCACTTTCTCCAAATAAATTGGACCATTTTACTTAATCTTTGCCATTGAGACAAATAATTATCGCGTTCTCCAGTGAGGTCAGGTTCAGACACACTGCTTAGAGGTCTACCTATGAGAAAATGGCCTGGAGTTAGAATTTCAAAATCATTAGGGTCAGAAGACATGGGCGTGAGGGGCCGACTGTTTAAAATGGCTTCAATTTGCGCGGTAACTGTTAAAAATTGCTCAAAAGTTAATCGCGAATTTCCTACAGTTCTTCTTAAATGATGCTTAAACGACTTCACTCCAGCTTCCCACAAACCACCAAAATTGCGTGTCCTGGGTGGAATGAAATTCCAGGCGATTTCCCCACTTGTTAAATAATCAGCCAAAACATCTGGGGGGTTTCTAATCATGTTTGCCAAACGTTTTAACTCTGCACTGCCTCCAACAAAATTTTTTGCATTGTCAGTACAGATAGAAGAACTTTTACCTCTCCTACTGAAAAATCTCTTTAATGTTGCTATCATTGCTTCTGAAGTTAAGTCAGTGATCACTTCTAAATGTATGGCCTTTGTTACGAAACAAATAAAAATAGCAACATAGCATTTATTGTAAATACCTTTTCTTTGACCCTTATATTTAATATAAAAGGGGCCACAGAAATCAATCCCTACATTAGTGAATGGGGAACTAGGAGTAATTCTTTCTAAGGGAAGATTTCCCATAATTTGCTCAATACATTTAGGTTTATTTTTGAAACAAATTATGCAGTCATGGACAATTTTTCTGGCAGTCTTTCTACCACCCAGTGCCCAAAATTCTTGCCTAATAAGATGGAGTAAAGTTTGGGCTCCAACATGTAAATATTTAAGATGAAAATATGTCATGATCAATAAAGTCAATTTATGATTTTTTGGGAGCAATATCGGGAATTTTTTATCAAAGGATAAGTCAGAATTATTTAACCTACCACCTACCCGTAACAATTTCTGCTTATCAAGAAAGGGATGTAAACAACTCATCTGGCCCTTCTTGGGAATTTCTCCCTTTTCAAGGGTTCTGATTTCATACTCGAAAGATTTTACCTGTACCATTTTTATAAGACAGTACTTGGCATTACGAAGTTCGTCTGTTGTGAGTGGACCACTTCGTTGAATGTTATTTTTAACATTAAATATAAATCTGAAAATAAAACTTAGAATACGTATTAATTTTAAGTAATTGTTACTTAAATTAAGAAAATCATTTACAAATGAATTTTCAGAAGTAGAAATCAAATTGATATTGTCTGTTTTTTTAAGTTCATACGAGTACAGTTCTTGTGATAGAATGTCTATATTGTCATTGGATTCATCAGAAGATGAAGGTGTGTGAAAGTTCGGGGGGCCATTCCACCAAAGATTCATGTTGGAAAGTTCTTGAGGACCTAGTCCACGTGATATAACATCTGCTGGGTTTAAATGCGATGGGACATGTTTCCAATGACAGTTTTCAGTTAAGGTTTGTATCTTGGATACTCTGTTGCCAACAAAGGTTTTTAGTTTGTTTGGCGGTGTACTGATCCAAGCAATTGCGATTTTTGAGTCTGCATGCAAATAAATGTCACTTACTAGCATTTTTAAAGAAAGCCGAATTTTCTCTATTAGTTGAGAAAGAAGTAGGCAAGCTGAGAGTTCCAGGCGGGGTATGGAAATTGTCTTTAAAGGGGCTACGCGAGACTTACTCGCAATCAGTTTAGTTGTTACAGTACTTGTTTCACTTGTACAATGCATATAAACTGCAGCTCCATAAGCTAATTCCGAAGCATCTGAAAATCCTAACAACACTAATTTTTGAAAAGAATCGGTTAGAATGTATCTGTCGATTCTAATTTCTTCGATTAGTTTTAGAGATGACACAAAACTTATCCATTCACTTGCAACTGGATCTGGGATTTCATCTTCCCAACCTAATTTCAGGAGCCATAATTTCTGAAGAAATATCTTTGCTCGAGTAATAATTGGTCCCAAAAGACCTAAGGGATCGTATAATCTTGCAATGGTGCTCAGCACGTCTCGTTTCGTATATGATGATTTCTCTGTTATTGAAATCTTGAACATAAATTGATTTTCAACGGGTTTCCAAATAACCCCTAGAGTTTTGCTTGTTGATTCTTCATTTACGGAAAAATTATGTTCTTGAATTTCCTGTGGCTTACTGTTCATCAATTCCTTTGAGTTGGAATTACATTTGTGAAGGGACATGCCGCAGGTTTTTAGCATGTTGCATAACTGCTGCTGGAGTTCTGTAGCTGTATCTAGGTCATGTGCGCCTGTAACAATGTCGTCCATGTATACATCTTCTTTTATTACTTCAGCAGCCAAAGGGAATTGTGATGATTCATCGATGGCTAATTGTTTCAGAGTCCGTATTGCGAGAAACGGTGCACAGCAAGTTCCATACGTGACTGTATTTAATCTGTAAACAGCAGTTTCTTCGTTCTCATCTGTCTTCCATACAATTCTTAGAAGGTCACGTTGAGATGGATGAATTAAAATTTGTCTGAACATTTTTTGAATGTCTGTAGTAAAAGCATACTTGTAAATACGAAATCTTGTCATAATTTCAAATATGTCTTCTTTCACTTCTCCTTTTAGCAGACAATTATTGAGACTGAGACCAGATGTAGTTGCCGCTGATGCATTGAATACCACCCTTAATTTTGTTGTGGTTTTGTCTGGTCTGAGAACTCCGTGATGTGGCAAGTAGTAACATAAATTATTATCTGGATGTTCGGATTGAGCATCTGTAACCTTCTCCATGTGGCCTAACTCTAAGTATTCTTGCATGAATTGCTGGTATAATATCTTCATAGTTTTGTCTTTAGATAATCTTCTCCACAACTGATTCAGACGTTTTTTCGCAAGCTCTTTAGAATCACCTAACTTTCCTAAATCCTTGGTAGGCATCTGCACTATATATCTACCAGCGACATTTCTTTTATGCGTAGTTTTGTAATGTTCTTCACAGTATTCTTCTTCTTTACTCAGAATTTTGCAAGGTTCATCAATGGTTTCCAATTTCCAAAATTTTTCTAAACATTCATCAATGCTTTGAGACTGCGAAATAAAACCACAATATTGCGTATGACTGATCGTATCTGCGGTTCCTGTTGCGATATATCCGAATACTGAATTTCGGAAAACTAAATTGCTGTTTGGAATTCGAATTTCTCCATCCTTTATTATATCAAAGAAGGATTGTGCTCCGAGTAGCATGTCAATTTTGCCAGGAACGCTAAATTTTGGATCTGCTAACTGATGAGGAATTTTCAAGTTATGAATATTCAATTTTGTTACTGGGAGTGAATCGGTTATTTTTGAAACAACAAGGAAATCTAATGATGTTTCAAAGGATCCATTTCCATTTAGAATTTTCGCATGCACCTTGTATTTAATGTTCATTTCTTTTCCACCTAATCCTGATATCGCGATTTTCAATCTCTTTAATGGAATTCCCAGTCGATCAGCAAATTCTGATGTTACAATATTGGACATACTTCCTGAGTCCAGTATTACACGTGCTTGTAAATAACTACCCGAATAAGGGTTAAAAACCCAAAATAAAGCAGTGGAGAGAATAACAGATTTATTTCCGTTATTAACGCAAGATAAAAAAGGCGATAGAAGTGATTTAACTTCTGTCTGTCCGAAAAACTCTTGTGCATTCGGATTTAGTTTATTACCTTGCTCGATGGGATTAACTTCATTAATTTTGTTCGGAAAGGAAGTGTTTGCATTTCTGTGAAGTAACGTATTATGTCGTGACTGACAAATGTTACAGAAACTTTTAGATTTGCAATTAGCAATCGTGTGCTGATTGCTTAAACAATTAAAACAAAGTTTGTGTTTCATTGCTATTTCTTTTCTCTGAAAGGCATTTGATTTCAAAAATATATCGCACTTATAAATTGCATGATTTTGCTTACATAATACACATGAATTAATTAAATTAGTTGACTTAACAAAGAGAGATTTTTGTTTAGAATTTCGCTCTTCATTTGACTTGGGTTTTGCTGAAATGTTTTTACTGATATTTTCCAAGATTTGAGAACGTTTCTCTAAAAATAGTATTAAATTGTCTAATTCTGGAACTTCATTTGAACTGATACTCATTTCGTAACTTTTTCGCGTATCTTTATCCAATTTTTGAAGAATAATATTCAGAATTCGGCAAAAACTAACTTACAAAAAATACAAGTTGTACAAAATAAAACTCTTAGGGGAATCATACGGGCTCCTTGGTACCGAAGAAATACAGTCATTCATCATGATTTGGATACTCCTCCTATCCGTTCGGTTATTAAAAAACAGGCGATCAATTTCTTCGATAAAATTCCGAATATTAATAATCCGGCCTTGCAGAATTTTACTCCTTATGACGAGCGTGCCCGATGGCGCAGGCCTAGGGCAACTCTTCATCTACCCGAAAACATCGACCCGGGATAATACCACTTTCTTCTTACATTGATAGGGTATCACCTTCCTAAGTGTTCATATTTTCTTGTAGTTAATTGTATATATATTTATATTTATTTATTTTTTTTTCTTTGATTTCTATACATTCCTTTAATTATTATTCTATCTTTTAATTTCTTAAATTTAATATCTTCATTGTTTATATTATGTTTCTCTTTTTATTTTTATTGTATGGCGCCTTTAATTGGCTTTTGGTTTTTATTTTACTTCCCCCTCTTTTCCGCGTTTCTGGCGTTATGCTAGCCAGACATCGGCTATGTATGTTCATTTCTCCCACAGACAGGGGCGTAGCGTGAAATTTTTATTGGGGGGGGGGACCAAAATTTGGCGCCTTTTAATGTTTTGGCGCCCTTGAATTATTTGCACATTTTTTAGGAGAGGGGGCGGTAGTTATGCAACTTTTTATGTTTAGTTAATTATTCATGGCAATGGCATCTGTGATATAAGTGATGCAGCCATGATTAAACTTCCATTTCCAGCGTGCATGCAAATGTGCTGATAAAATATCTCTCCCAGCTCTTGTTTTTTCAAGGTCTAAAAAGGCAATGTAGAATGTTTGAAGAGAATCCGAGTCCTGGATCCTTAAATTCATTTTCCTGATATGATGAGAACAATTGTATTTGGAAGAAAAATAAAAATACAGAACACAAAGTTAATTGCAATAGAGTTATAGTGGTTTCAAAGCCGCAGCTTCCATTCGAAACTTGCTGGTCAATATAATTGAATTTAGCCTTCAATTTTTTCTGGTGACATCCTCCGAGATCGAGCCCACTACTATCACTCCCACCAATGTGGTGGGAGTGATAGTAGTAATAGTGATAGTAGTAGTGATAGTAGTAAAAAAGGAACTATGTAAAAAAGGAATGTTAAATCTCTGGATGAACATTTGACCCTTTTTCAAGGAAGTAATGGTGGTCTATATACCAAATATACTGAATATTCCAGTCTCTGTAAAATGAAATAACATGTTTTCCCTTTTATAATCTTAGTTCCCCAGTAAATACAGATAAGTAAAAAATAACCTGTATTGTACTGCAATTGTAACACAAAACTTTAAAGTAGTTATTTTTTTCTAATGTGCATTTTTTTAAATCGGTTCCATGATTATTCTATTAATTATACAGTACATTAACGAATACTTTTTTTCCTGTCACTTTTTAACATTAAAAGACAGTCGTTCAAAGTAAATTTAATTTTCTCTTTTGAGAATGGCTACTTTAAAAGCAAAAATCAATTATTTCCAAATCCCTTTATCAAATCACTAGAATAAAAATTTATTTAACCCCTTAAGCAACATGTTCAATTTAGCAATAGTATGCTGAATACCGGATATCATTAAATTTCGTCAAAAGTAATTTATCACAATAGCATTTAGCGACGCAAAAAACTCAGATGCATAGAACATTTCAATCTCGATTTAAAATAAAGACATATACACATATATTTTGGAATTTCAGATAGAAGAGTTCACATTGCACGTCGGTACATCGTGATGTTCATAGAGTTAATTGAATCTGTTATTTTTCAAATAAATCAAATTTAAGGGCGTATTCGAAAAAACGCTTTTCCACCTTCAACAGCTCGAAATTTTCCGATACAATTTCAGACACATTTTTAAAAGTAGAAACATGAAACTTGCTGAGGGGATTCTTGAAGAGACGTATGAGGTGCCGTGTGATGTCTTTTTACACTCAATTCATTAGAATTTGAGTTATAAACAAACCTTATCATTTTATTTAACCTTATCATCTTAAACATTTTTTTCGTTCCCAGACCTCCCGCTTCGGAAAAATCGGATCAAAATGCAGTTTTCGATTGCTTTTTTTTTTGGAATATTTTCTACATTTATCAAAGAATCGGCAATCACGGCACCTTGTGTACTTTCCAAATAAGAGATTTTGAAAGTTTGGTGTATTTGACAGCAAAAATGAATAAAAAAATAAATCGGAAAATAAGCAGTTTGAATCGAAATATACCCTTAAGCTGTAATGTCCACCGCAAGGCAGAAAAAAGACCCATCTGAAGAGTGACAATAACTTGAAATGTATATGTACAATTGATAAAACATAACAAAATTATATTTAGGAATCATGTTATAAAACAAAAATAGAGCCAAAAAAAAAAAAAATATTGCTCAGTTGAAAATGTTTTTGAATTTTTTTTTTTTTTTTTTTTTTTTTTTTTTTTTTTTTACCACATGATCAGTAACCCTTGCAAGAATGAAATCAGTACCACTTGATCATAAACAATGCATTTTTAACTATAATGTTACGATTTTAAATACAGTAGTGTTTTATAAAATAAAATCTGTGAAAATGCAATATGTGGATACCAAAAACCTAAATAATAATAATAATAATAAATCATGTAAAACTGAATATTTGTTTGGTTCCGTTCGATTGCATCTTACTATGTTCGATTGCTTTTTCGAAAAACATTTGTAAGTAATGGTGTATTCCGATCCAAACTGCTTATTTTCGCATTTAATTTTGAATTCATTTTTGCTCTCAAATTCATCAGACTGACAGATTCTCTTATTCAGAAACTATACAAGGTGCCGTAAATCTCGATATTCTGATAAAGGCAGAAAATAGTGTGAAAATGCTGTCAAAGTGGGCGTTGTGAACCGAATTTTCCGAAGCGGAAGACCTAGAGACGAAAAAAAGGACCATGCTGAAGCAATGATTGTTTATCAATCAAATTCTAATAAATGGAGCGAAAAATAAGATCATACGGCACCTTGTACATCTCTTCAAAAATCACTCCAGCAAGTTTCATGTTTCTATTTTTAAAAATGAGTCGTAAATTCTATCAGAAAATTTCGAGGTGTTGAAGGTAGAAAAGCATGTTTTCGAGTACACCCTTAAGCATATATTTCTTTTAATTTGGGGGAAGCTTCATTCCTTCCCAGTCCTGGGTTAAAAGTAGGTCGATTATTAATAATGTTAAAGTTTCAGAAATCACCATTAATCAAAAAATAGCTATCTGTCTAGGAAATAAATAATAAAAATCATTAAAACTTAAATTTACCGGAAAACTGAGAATGCTATTAGATTTTTTTTCCTATAATAATAGCAATGATTGATAATAAATGAACTCACAATTGCGTCAGAAATATAAACATTGTACTTTAAGAACATGCTTAATTAAAGAAAAATGTGTACATTTTTTTACCTTCGACTGCATCATCGTTTTTCATCCACTTTTTCATAAATTTGCGTCATTTCTCCGCTTCATAACTTCTTTTTCTCTTTTGTTCCTGGTTTTTTATTTTTATGTTTTATTTCAGTCATCATTCATGACTGAATTTCTTCTCTCTGGACGACTACGAAAGACAGCTTTTTATTTTTATTTTAAAAATTGAACGAAAAAAATCGCTAGTTTTGAAAAGTCGCGTTATTAGCTTCAGTACAATCTGCCAACACTAGACACTGGACAACAAAGATGTATGTAGGTGACGCCCGGAAATTATCTAACCTCACACAAGGAAGCACATAAGAGGGGAGTTAAAATAATTAAGGTCAGATGACCCTGTCAAGGACCACCAACCTTGAATTGGAATAATCGGAGAGCTTTTCTCCGAAAAATCTCATTACATGTAGTGATCGAACAATGTCCATTTCCGGAATATGTTCTTGTTTTCGCACTGGGGATAGCGCCTAGTAGTAATCTTAAAATGTCTCAAATGTAATGGATTGCCTATAATTTTTGAAACCATAATTTATTTTCTTATAAATTTACAATAATATTAATTCCAAATCATGTTACTGCTATTTCATTATTTTTTCTTTTTCCCTTTTTTTGTGTGCGTGTGTAAAAAATAATCTAAGAATGCCATATTAATAATAAAAAATTTTAGGTGCCTAACGGCGCCTTTAAACCTTCCATGGCGCCCTTTTTGAAACCCTCTTTTTTAGGTGCCTGACTGCACCTCTAAACCATTTGTGGCGCCCTACTAAAACATATTATAGAACCATTCAAACGCACTACAGTCGTTTCCACACTTCTTTTCCCTTTCTATCAATTTCTAAGGGTGACCAACAACTACTATAAGAAGGAAATAACTGTACATTTATGCTGGAATTCATTACAAGCCTGTTTTTGAAATTTTTTTATTTTGGATGCATAAATTTTCTTCGGGATAGGAGTGGGGGAATAGAGGTAGTAACAAGTTTAAAATTAAGTGCCTTTTTCATGTTTTGTAAGTGAATAGTAATTTATTTTGTAATTTTACATTTCAAATTAAGTTATTTTATAATTACTTATTACTACTAAGAAAGCCTTTTTTTCCGGGCGCCTAACGGCGCCCTTAAACCTTCTTTGGCGCCCTACTACCTGAACATATTGGGAGGGGAGGCTCCCCCCTCTCCCCCCCCTAAAGCTACGTCCCTGCCCACAGACCCATTGTACTACTAGAGGTGCGGAGTTCTACTCCTGGTACTCTGTCAAGACTCTCTTCCAAGTTCCAAGTATTCAGAATTAGAACGTCGGAAAGATTGTTCCTTGTGTAGTCTAAAACCTTTAATGCGCGAATGCTTTTCTTTACGGTGTCAACTAAATTCCGCAAATCTTTAGCAGAAGGTTGTATAATTTTATCTGCTTCGAAAAGTGAATTTATATGTATTTCTACAGCTATTCTATTGTTTTCATACCTATCTTTTAATGCCTGAATTAAAGAAGCGAATGTATCTTCTGTCGTTTGCAAAACTTTTGCTTCGTTTGTTAAAGCTGCTGATATATAATGAAGTTTTTGAGTTTCAGATAATTGTTCGTTAGATGTTATAATATTATCAAATTGTAATTTGAATGAACTCCAATCTTCCGGTTTTCCTGAGAATTTCGGGAGCGGTATTTCCGGTAATTTAATATTAAATGAGTCATTTGTAAGAGTAGGTTTTAGTTGACTTTGATTGAGAACCTTACCCTCTTCTAAACGCTTAATTTGTTTCTTAATTTTGAATTTAGCTCTTACAATATTCTCAGTATATTCTTCACTAATGGTAATATCATTTTCATAATCTTTCGCAATACTTATGGCAGCTTCTATCTCGCTATTTAAATTTTTCAGCGATTCTTCCTTTTCATTTAACTGTTCCAAAATTTCTAAATACTCATCGGTTTCTTTATCTATACATATAATAAAACAGTAGGACCCGGTGTGTCTGTACATTGAAGATAATTGACAAAAATGGAGTCAGGGCGATAAAAGAAAACCAATGAAACACAAAAAAATTTTTTTTGAATTTTTTGTCTGTCTGTCTGTTTGTTCGAGGTTATCTTCTTAACTACTGAATGGATTTTTATGCGGTTTTCACTAATGAAGAATGCACACTCCCGGGCAGTGTATAGGCTTTGTTTCATCAAAATCGGACAACAGACAAAAAAGTAACAAAAAGAACCAAAAGAAACTATTAGGTGCGCTGCTCACGTTTTTTAGTACATAACGTTTTTTAGTACATATAAAATCCAATAGATGTCACTGTGCGATTTTAAAACGCGCTATCGTTGTTTTCGCCAGTCTACTTAAGTATGAGAAAGTTTCAAGCTGGCTGTCGTTCCATGTGGTTTAGTCGGTAGAACGTCAGTGCGCCATACTGATGGCCCGGGTTCGATTCCCAGCATGGAATTTTTTTTCACTATGTTGGCATTAACACCTATAAGCAATTAAAAGAATTTGAAATATTGTATTCAAGGCGAATTTTCTCTCTGGGAAAATTTCCTTGCATTAATATGTCAGTGTAATTTTTTTTTCGATTTAATTTTTTTTTTCGAAACTTTGTTTTTCTTAAAAAATTACAGTAAATATTTGATATTTCCCAACGTTTTTTGAATGATCGACTTGCTTTTTTTTTTTTTTTTAATGTATGTCTGAACCTTATCTAACTACTTCTTCAAGATTTCTTTAGATAAACCGACCAGCGTAGCGGGCGAAGGCCGCTAGTTTTCTTCATAAATTAAAGTATCAATTTTAGTTATAAGCTTAGTTACAGCTGTCCTTACAGTTGCGCGTTTCTTTTTTATTTTTTCAAGTGCATCCATTTTAGAAACTTATGAAATCAAAGGAATAATCGAATGTTTCTTACCTTTTCTGGTAAACAGGTGATTTCGTATTTTGTCTGTGCTTACTCTTTCTTGCGATGATTGCGTAACACTTTTATCAAACTGCAGGTGTTGTTCTATGCTTTCGAAGATTGAATTGTTCGAAGAAAGAAAGAATAAATTTGTCGTCTGCACTGTCAATTCACTATTTTAAACTATTTTTATTTTTTAAATATAAATACCTTTGAGCTCGACGGCCCATAATGTTCGTGTTGCGATGCGATATAAATATGAATTAAAAAATGTCGATATAGCAGACTGTAGTTTATTATTAAAATGCGTTCTGAGAGCAGTGACTGCCTTGGCGGCGTCCATAACAAACTGGAGGGAAACATCTGTGGGCGGGGGGTATATGCTTACGTCATTCGACGTCATAACAAAGGTGCGCCAACAAGCGACAAACTGAAAAAAGTTATAAGCGAAATAAAAAACTGAGGGGGCCAAATTTTGTGAAGTTGGTTCCCCGACCTTTTCGGACATACAAACTGAAGACGGCATCCGTTTGAGCGTCGTTTGAGCGACAAAATTTTTGTTTCAGCGACAAACTGAAAAAAGTTATAAGCGAAATAAAAGACTGAGGAGGCCACATTTTGTGAAGTTGGCCCCCCGATCTTTTCGAAAATACAAACAGAAGACGGCATTCGTTTGAGCGACAAACTGAAAAAGTTATAAGCGAAATAAAAAACTGAGGGGCCCAGATTTTGTGAAGTTGGCCCCCCGACCTTTTCGGACATACAAACTGAAGACGGCATTCGTTTGAGCGCGTTTGAGCGACAAAAATTTTTGTTTGAGCGACAAGCTGAAAAAAGTTATAAGCGAAATAAAAAACTGAGGAAGCCAGATTTTGTGAAGTTGGTTCCCCGACCTTTTCGGACATACAAACTGAAGACGGCATTCGTTTGAGCGTCGTTTGAGCGACAAACGGAAAAAAGTTATAAGCGAAATAAAAAACTAAGGAGGCCATATTTTGTGAAGATGCCTCACCGACATTTTCGATAATACAAACTGAAGACGGCATTCGTTTGAGCGACAAAAATTTTTGTTTGAGCGACAAGCTGAAAAAAGTTATAAGCGAAATAAAAAACTGAGGAGGCCAGATTTTGTGAAGTTGGTTCCCCGACTTTTTCGGACATACAAACTGAAGACGGCATTTGTTTGAGCGTCAAAAATTTTTGTTTGAGCGACAAACGGAAAAAGTTATAAGCGAAATAAAAAACTGAGGAGGCCATATTTTCTGAAGATGCCTCCCCGACATTTTCGATAATACAAACTGAAGATGGCATTCGTTTGAGCGTCGTTTGAGCGACAAAAATTTTTGTTTGAGCGACAAACTGAAAAAAGTTATAAGCGAAATAAAGAAACTGAGGGGGCCACATTTTGGGAAGTTTGCCCCCCGACCTTTTCCGATTTAAAAACTGACGACGGCATTCGTTTGAGCGTCGTTTGAGTGCGTTTAAGCGACAAAAATTTTTGTTTGAGCGACAAACTGAAAAAAGTTATAAGCGAAATAAAAAACTGAGGGGGTCAGATTTTGTAAAGTTGGCCCTTCCGACCTTTTCGGATTTAAAAACTGAAGACGGCTTCCGTTACAATTTCTACGATTTCCAAAAAAATCAGATGTTTATCATATAATTAAGATTTTTTTAAAGAGTACTGCATACATATCTATGGAATAATTTTACAGTATATTTTAGAGGAAATGCACATTAGTAACATTAATGGTTACTAAGGTTCTTAGGCTTTCAACATTCAAATAAAGATTCATAAAAAAATTAATATGGCTTAGAATAAAAGAAAAAAAAAAGAAATTTAAAAACATCATAACTTTTGAAATTAAAGAAGAACTTTAATAAAAGAAGATTTATAAAAATATTTCTATATCATTTTATTAAAGATTTTAAATCTAAATTCAAAGAAGCTCCTTTCTGATACATTTCTAAATTCATTTTTTTCCGAGAAATGCATAAGATTAGCAGGTGTCTTCATTCAGAAACTATATAATCGAATGGCGTTATTGATTTTTTGATACAAGTAATTTAAGAACACTGCAAGCAAATAATATTGTCATAGTTGGCGTTTCCGGAAGCGATAGCATGGGAAGGGAGAAAAACCTGCAACCATTTGAGAAACTATTGTATCTCAACAAGGTTATACAAGTATTTTATTTACCAAAAATGAAAAACGCTATTCGATTCCAAATCCCTTCAATAGTCAGGCTTATCACTTTTATATTTTTACAATTAAAAATTAATGTAAAAATGTGTCAAACTTTCGCGTTATTGAATAATTAATTTAAAAACCACCAAGAAATATATATCCAAAGATTAAGCTAACATAAGTTCTTTATCGCTGTTCATAAGCGAAATAAAAAAACTGAGGAGGCCACATTTTGTGAAGCTGGCCCCCCGATCTTTTCGGATTTAAAAAACTGAAGACGGCATTCGTTTGAGCGTCGTTTGTGCACGTTTGAGCGACAAACTGAAAAAAGTTATAAACCAAATAAAAACCTGATATGACCACATTTTAGTCCGTGAAGTTATCCCCTTGACATTAAAGAAAAATAATAACAGAAAATAGCATATTTTTGAGAATCGTTTGAGCTGCAGTAAATTTCATATGAGCGATAATCTGAAAAAAATTAAAAGCAAAATAAAATGCGGGGGCCACCATTGCGTGAGGATGGCTTCTCGGCTTTATGAGATTTAAACTTTGAAAATAACATAAGTCTGAGCGTCGTTTGAGCGTTTTTGAATGACAAAAAGTTTTACTTGAGCGACAAATTAAAAAAAGTTATGATCAGAAATAAGATCGATATGACAATTTACACATGAAATAGACCTGATCGAATTTTACGAAATAAAAAACGGAAAACAGCTTACGTTTGAGCGCATCTGGTGGACAAAAATTTTTGCACGAGCTAAAATACTTCCAAACATAACGAAGTTTATATAATTCGGTCAATAATCTCAGTTTGCATACATGGTAGAAAAGTTGAGTAATTTTAATTATGAAAGTACTGTTTTGAACTATAAAAATTTTCGTTTGAGCGGATATATTTTTGCCGTTATTTAGCTTTCTTTTTTCCAAGAGGTTGAAATGATAGCTTGTATACAGTCCTTTATAATTTTTTTTTTTTTTTTTTTTTTTTTTTTTTTAACTGAATGCATGATAAATTTGAGCGTCCCAAATACTGTTGTGAATTATAAAAATTTTCGTTAGAGCGAATATATTTTTGCAGTTATTTAGCTTTCTTTTTTTCCAAAAGGCTGATATGACATCTTGTATACAGTCCCTTAAAATAAGTTTTTTGAAAAACTGAATGCATGATATGTTTGAGTGTATAAAATACTGTTTTGAATTATAAAAATTTTCGTTTGAGCGGATATATTTTTGCAGTTATTTAGCTTTCTTTTCCTTTATAATATTTTTTTTAAAACTGAATGCATGATATGTTTGAGTGTCCAAAATAATTTTTTTGAATTATAAAAATATTCGTTTGAGCGGATATATTTTTGCAGTTATTTAGCTTTTTTTCCCAAGAGGTTGAAATGACAGCTTGTTTACAGTCCTTTATAATAATTTTTTTCAAAAACTGAATGCATGATACATTTGAGCGTCCAAAATACTGTTTTGAATTTTAAAAATTTTCGTTTGAGCGGATATATTATTGCAGTTATTTAGCTTTTTTTCCCCAAGAGGTTGAAATGACAGCTTGTTTACAGTCCTTTATAATAATTTTTTTCAAAAACTGAATGCATGATACATTTGAGCGTCCAAAATACTGTTTTGAATTATAAAAATTTTCGTTTGAGCTGATATATTATTGCAGTTATTTAGCTTTTTTTTTTCCAAAAGGTTGAAATGACAGCTTGAATACAGTCCCCTTAAATAAGTGTTTTAAAAAACTGAATGCATGATATGTTTGAGTGCATAAAAATCTGTTTTGAATTATAAAAATTTTCGTTTGAGCGGATATATTTTTGCAGTTATTTAGGTTTCTTTTTTCCAAAAGGCTGAAATGGCAGCTTGTATACAGTCCCTTAAAATAAGTTTTTTGAAAAACTGAATGCATGATACGTTTGAGTGTCCAAAATACTGTTTTGAACTATAAAAATTTTCGTTTGAGCGGATATATTTTTGCAGTTATTTAGCTTTTTTTTTTTTCTCCAAGAGGTTGAAATGACAGCTTGTTTACAATCCTTTATAATTTTTTTTTTTCAAAAATTGAATGCATGATACATTTGAGCGTCCAAAATATTGTTTTGAATTATAAAAAAATTTCGTTTGAGAGGATATATTTTTGCAGTTATTTAGCTTTCTTTTTTCCAAGAGGCTGAAATGACAGCTTATATACGTCTCCTTAAAATAAATGTTTTTAAATTCTGAGAATACTGTACATTTGAACGTCCAAGATTCTCTTAAGTGGAATAAAATATTTTGTTGTAGTGCATATATGAATGATAAAATGGACAATAAAACCATTAATGTTTCAATGCAAATGCAAGAGTCCTATCAATTCATAAAACCTAGTCTACTCATCTCCCTCAAACCCCTTAATTTTAGAATATAATATCTATGGAAATGGAATTATACTTTTGGTTTCACAGTCAGGCTGTAGAACTATATTTGATACTCTGCTAAATTATATACGGTCCCTTTTAATTTCCTTCTTTCGATTTCTAACAAAGATGAGTAAATTATGGTATGGTTTGACATAGAAAGGAATGACATGTCAGCGGTTCCCATCTGAGTCATGAATTTAGACAAGGCACTCTTACTTCAAAAAATACCCGACAGTTAAATAATCATGCCGAAAATGAAATCTGAATCTGGATTTTGCAGCTGATGTTCTTAACAAAGCTTATAGATAAGACCAAAGCTTATTCCATAGTCTTGAGCGTGAAGTATAATGATATGAAGATTAAACGAAGTATCTCTCCTATTATTTTTTTTCTAGTCACTTTTTTCTGTTTATCGCAACGGCAATAGGTCTCGAGATATTAAAAATAAGTAAATAAATAAAAAAATTATGTTATTTTCTGCTCGCTAAAAATCTACCCTTAAGAAATTTTGTTGCAAAACCTCTTTTCGTGCTAGGCTCAGTATAAACAAATAAAGAAAAAAATATCTTCTATCAGACATTTGCAAAATAATAAACACTTGTTTGATATTTCCCCTGTATTAGAAGTCGCAATTTACAGCGAAATTATGAGACTTTTTGAATTAATAAAATTTTAAATTTCATGGTTTCTTCTACGAATTAAAACAAACATTTTAAAATCAAAGAGAAATAATGAAAACATGGATGAAGTAAAGCTTTACAGTCTCTTACTTGTCATTTTTCAATAACTCAAGGCAGATTTTTTTTAATATAAAGTACAAATACTTTCAACTTAATTCTGAATAAAGGAATATCCAGCTCATAGTTTTTTTCATATGAATGATGGCATTTTCCACCCTCCCATCATATCATATTTTACAGAAATCAAAGCATGCAAGTTGAAAATACAGTACGGTATCTTATTTATTGTTAATGCAACAAACGAAAACATAAGTTTGATCTAAAGTGAGATGAAATACAATGTATTTATGAGTCAATAAGTTGATTATGGTTTCATGAACAAAAATTGCCTTGATAGCTATTACAAGTTTTTCTTTCTTGTTTAAGGTTTTTTATTTGGGAAAAGCAAGAAACAGAATATTTACTAAACAAAATTTAGGAACTTGCATTTAGACATCATTTATTCTTAAGGAGAATCCTAATAAATCACCATTTTAATCCTTCTCATGGTTAATTTTCTTAAGTTATACTTTATAAACAACAAATAAATAATGTAAAAACATTATATTTTATTTAAATATGACTTTCTTTTTAATTATTTTAAATATATTTATAAATTGACAGTTATAAGCTGAAATTGAGAAAAGTTTAAAAATGTGTTTTAAAAGGTTTCATTGAATATAGGGATGCACCGAATAGTGATTTTGGCCGAATACCGAATGCCGAATATTCGGCCGACAGGTGAACCGAATACCGAATATTCGGCTAGCTGAATAGTAATTGTTGGGCCGAATACGGAATATTCGGCCAGCTGAATAGTTAACTATTCGGCCGAATGCCGAATATTCGGCTTTCCAGATACTTTTTACATTTCAAAATTTAAAGATATTAAAATGTTACTTTTTAAAACAATTTTACATAATATTTAATAAAAGAAACTTACATTTTGATAAACAAGAGCTTTTTATAAGAGCATTTAGTATTGAAAAAAAATCGGCTTGAGTTATTTAAGAAGCGCAATTATGAAACTTTAATTAATAAAATTTTCTACGAATCAAAAACATTTTAAAATCAAATAATTTTTTCAATATAAAGTACAAATACTTTCAACTTAATTCTGAATAAAGGTATGTTTGGCTCATAGTTCTTTTCTTATGAATGGTGGTATTTTCCACCTTTCCCATCATATCATATTTTACAGAAATCAAAGCATGTGAGTTGAAAATTTGCTATTTTATTTATTGTTAATGTAATAAACGAACACACAAGTTTTGACCTAGAGTGAAATGAAATACAATATACTTATGACTCAATAAGTTGATTATGATTGTGGTTTCATGAACAAAAATTGCCTGCTTTGTCTATTACTAATCTCAAAAGTTTTTTTTCTTTTAAAGGACTTTTATTTGGGGAAAAGCAAGAAACAGATTATTTACTAAACCAAATTTAAAAACTTGTATCAGCACATAATTTATTCCTAAGGAGAATCCTAATAAATCCCATTTTAATCCTTCTCATGGTTAATTTTCTTAAGTTATACTTTACGAACAGCAAATAAATAATGTAAAAACATTCTATTTTATTTTAAAATGATTTTGTTTCTAGTTATTTTAAATATAAATTAATTAAAAAATTGACAGTTAAAAGTAGAAATAGTGAAAAGTTTTTAAAAGGTTTTATTAAACATTGGATTCGGCCGAATACTTTGATATTCGGCCATACCGAATATTCGGCAGGCCGAATAGTTTCATATTCGGCCTAACCGAATATTTGGTAACATGGCCAAATAGGCCGAATACCGAATAGATACCGAATATTCGGTGCATCCCTAATTGAATATATAAGATTTGGCCGAATACTTTGATATTCGGCTAAACCGAATATTCGGCAGGCCGAATAGTTTGATATTCGGCTGAACCGAATAGTTTGATATTCGGCCTAACCGAATATTCGGTAACGTGGCCGAATACCGAATAGATACCGAATATTCGGTGCATCCGTAATATTCAGAAAAATAAATGTAAAGGTGAATTTTACTTTCTTCTATTAAAATGTTTATGTCAAAAAAGACAATTTTTCACTGTAAAAATGCTACATTTAATCTTATTTTATACAATTTTTTTAATCATTATCATAAAAATACCTATTATGAAAATTTAGTTCATTCATTACTAAATATAATGGTTTTTAAATCATTTTGATATGTTTAGAAATAAAAAAGTTATAGAGGATTCTGTAAAGTACTATTTTCATGAAAAATTGCTTGTGACATGACAAAAAAATGGATGCCAAAAAAAAAATTCAAAAGGTTTAAAAATTTTTTAATCCTTGTTTTAGACTCCTTAAAGTAGGGGTGCACAACCTTTTTAAGAGAAGGGCCAATTATAAATATGTGTGTGTAGTCGAGGGCCATATCAATAACATGGAGAAAATTCAATTTCGAAGGTGATCTGTGGCCTATAATTGGATAAAAAAATATGTTTTCTGAAGGAAGTGGGGGAGATGCCCCTTTAAGTTTGCTTAGCCAATGAAAATATCCAATTCAGTTCGTAAGGATAGATCAGCAGTTTTTACGTTTGTATATATATCAGATATAGCAAGGATTATTCTTAAGATGTAATAGTATTCCTTGACTTTATTCAAGAGAGTAAATTTTGTTGTATTAAAAGTGCTAAAAGACAAAGTGGCTGGTGCCGAAAAAAAATTTACACTTTACGACAGGGTTGTTTGGTTTAAACCACGCTGGTTTAAACCAAGTGATTTTTTTAAAAAACCATGCTGGTTTTTTTTAATTTGGTTTTTTTCCCTTTTCCCTAATGTTTTCATTTATTTTACACATTATTAAAATGTGCAAAATCAAAGTTATGGAGGAGCTACAAGCAAAGCTAAAGGCAAATTAAATTTTTAAAGTGACAAACATCTTTAATCAATCTAATTTTTCTTACTAGCTATAAATTGACATGACAAAATATTTTTCTACAGTGAACTATGGAGGATTAAAAAAGGTAGGTAGTTATAATTCTTTTTTAAACCTTTTATTTTTTGAAAAATGCAAAAATGGCATATGCCAGCCAAAAATGCAATTTTACTACTTAGATAGCTTGATTATGATTTACTAAGGATTGTATCATGTATCAAAGCATCAATAATGACATAATCATAAGTCATTCTTTCCATTGGTTACTCTTGTTCTGTATGCTAATGAATGATTGGCTATGAATTTTCTCTGTTCCATAGCTATTGGTTTTAGTAAGCTTTGGTTTTTCTTAGATTGGATTTGCAGTTTTTACATTATTTTTTTCTGTTTCTAGTTACTTTGTATTGTATTTTATTTTAAGAAACCTACTTATATATATTGAAATAAAAGAATGTCTAAAACTAGAAAAAAGGAAAATTTAATCTGGTTTTCATTTGAGGGAATAAGAAATATATCAAAAACATGTTTAAGAGCCAAATGTAAAAATTGCATGCATTGTAAATGCTGTCAAATTAGCTCTTCCTTATAATACTAGGTGTGATTCATTTTCAGATGCTTTAGATGTTTACCTTAAAAATTGTCCCACTTAAAATTTGTGTAGAAAATAGAAATATTATTGATAAAAAAATTCAAAAGCTCGTATCTGTCTAATTTTTATTTTAAAAGAAATGTTGAAGATATGTTTAAACTATTAAATTCTATTGCAGTTGCCCTGGTTAATATATAAAGTAATAAGTTCCATTACTAATGCAGTTTTTAATTGGACAGGTCTTCAAAAAATATTAAAAGAAAAAAAATGTAAATAAAGAAGTCTCATAGTTTTTTAGTCCAGGTATAAAATAGCACCCATGCCTTTTTAGGCTTGGACCCCCATGCTTGAACCACAATACAGTCAAAGTGAACTATGTGAACAAGAAAAAAGGAATACATTAAATTTTACAAAACAAAAATATCCATGTAACTCGATGCTTGCACAGATAATAAAATTTAATTCTAAATCTTCAGCTTTTGAAGAACAAAGAAACAGAAAAAATAAAGTTTGTATTTAAATACTAATAATAATAATAATAATTTTTGTAAGCCTATGTCTCAATTTGTGTAAGCATTACATTCGTTGATGTATGAAGTAAGTCAATACACATGTATTTTTTAGCATTAATAAAATGCATATTGATATTTTTTAAGTAAATATATGTAGTAAGAGATTAATAATCATTTGTTGATGTTAATACTGTAAATAATTTCTAAATTATGTACAAGAAAATGTTTTCTATTTAAGCTTAGTTCTGTTAATTTAGTAAAATATGTTTGTTTGCCCTTTACTATGTTCTTCATTATCAACCTGCATATAATTATTTCTTAAATTATTATCTAAAAGGTTTATATAAGTATACTAATAAATTAATAGTTTATTTTTTTTCACACAATGAATATTTCCCTATAGAAACCTAAACTTATAAGATAATTTAATTATAAATTTTTATGCTTTAGTTATTTAATTATCAAAAAAATAAATACTAATGTGAATGTTTAACATTAACTAACTATTAATTACAAAAAATCCTCATGACTTTCTAAAACTCAAGTTATTTTTCTTGCAAATGCTATTTAAATAATGATTTGAAAAAAACCCGGTTTAAACCAAAAAAACCTGGTTTAAACCAAAAAAACCCAGTTTTTTGGTTTTTTTCAAAAAAACCGGTTTTTATACCAACCCTGCTTTATGAACAAAGGAGAGGGAAAGAGGCCGATCAATAAGATTTTTCCGTGCTTCTTCACTGCAAATCCAGATTTTTCAACGCCCAGTCAACAAAATATGCAGCTTTTTATGCCTGATCAACCAAATTTGGGCTTTTTACGAAAGTAATCGACAAAATTCGCAATTTTTACGAAACTGATCGAGAAATTTCAATCTTTCTGTGCCTGATCAAAAAAATTTGCAATCCTTACGAAACTGATCGAGAAAATTCGCGATTATTACGTAACCGATCGGCAAAATTCACAAATTTTATAACGCCAATCGCAAAATTCGCGATTTTTACATAACTGATTGACGAAATTCACGATTTTTACAAAGTCGATCGACGAAATTTACGAAGGCGATCAACAAAATTTACGATTTTTACAAAATTGAATGGCGAAATTCACCATTTTTCTTCACATGATCGATGAAATTTGCGATTTTTCTGCGGCTGTTCGACGAAATTATCGATATTAAGGAAGCCGATCGACGAAATTTGCGATTACAATTTGCTAAGGTGATCGATGAAATTCGTGATTTTTAAGAGGCCGATTGACTACAATTCATATTTTTACAAAGTCGATCGAGAAAATTCAGAATGTTTCCGCACAGGATCAACAAAATTTATAATTTTTTTGTGCGTAATCAACCAAAATCAACAAAATTAGCGATTTTTATTTAGTGGATTGATGAAATTCGCAATTTTTTCTCACATGATCAATAAAATTAGCTATTTTTCTTCACATGATCGATAAAATTTGAGATTTTTCCACGGATGACTGCCGAAATTATTCATGTTGGGGAAAGCGATAGACTAAATTCGCGATTTTTACGAAGCTGATGGACGAAATTCACGATTTTTATGAAACCGATAAACAAAATTTGCTATCTTTACAAAGCTGATCGACAAAATTTGTGATTTTTCTTTAAATGATCGACAAAGTTTTACTAATCTGAGTGAGAAAACCCACAAATTTTTGGCACCTGATCAGTAAATTAGTAACTTTTACGAAGTTGGTCAATAAATTCAAGAATTTTCAAGTCTGTTTGAAAAAATTCACAATTTTTTTGAGCCTGATCGACAAAATTCGTGAATTTTACGAAGGCGATCGCCGAAATTCACAATTTCTATGAATCTAGTCAATGAAATTTGCAAATTTTCATCGCATGATTGATAAAATTTGCGATTCTTCCATCCAGATTAAGCGACTTTTTCAAACCTAATCAACGAACGCGATTTTTATAAGGCCGATTGACGGAATTCGCAATTTTTACAAACTTCATCGACGAAATTTGTAATTTTCTTCGCTTGATTGACAAAATTCCAGATTTTATCGCACCAGATAGATGAAATTCGTGATTTTATTTGAGCCTGATCGAAGAAATTTGCAATT
Organism: Maratus speculifer; assembly: GCA_964019185.1. Lineage (NCBI taxonomy): Eukaryota > Metazoa > Arthropoda > Arachnida > Araneae > Salticidae > Maratus > Maratus speculifer. The sequence continues at coordinate 79,972,201 of OZ025295.1, forward strand.
TTTCTGCGTGAAACCAACAAAATTCGTGATATTCCCGTGACTGACCAACGAAATTCATAATTTTTCTGCGCCCAATCAACAAAATTTGCGATTTTTAACTAATTTTGACGAGACTGCATTTTTGTACGCGGCAAGATGAATTTCGTGATTTTTTTTCTTGATAAACTTACAAAACTCACGATTGTTTCGCAACTCATCAACTAAATTTAAAATTTTTCCGCTCATCATCACAAAATTCATGATTTTGCTGTGCCTTATCAACGAATTTTGCAATTTTTTTCGTCCCTCATCAACAAAATTCGCGAAATTTTCGTCCCGATCAAGGAAATCCGCGTTTTTTTCGCGTGTTAAACCAAGAAAACATCCGATTTTTCCACAGTCAAAGAGTTTAAATTGAAATTTTTTCGTACATTATCAACAAATCTGACGATTTTTTCTTGCACAATCAATGAAATGTGTGTTTTTTCGCGTCCGATCAATAAAATTCCCGATTTTTCCGTGCCTCATCGACAAAAATTTGTTATTTTTTCCCGATCTTCATGAACAAAATTTGCGATTTTTTTCACACCTGATGAACGAAATGTGCGATCTTTTCACACTTGGTCAATGAAATTCGCGATTTTTCTGTATCCGATCAAAGAAATTTGTGATTCTTAACTAACTGATGAAAGTTTATATTTTCCAGCAGTAAATTAACGAAATTTAAGATTTTTTTTTGCGACTTTTGCACAAAAATTTCAATTTTTTCTAGTTGTAAATTGACGAAGGTCGCGGGCCACACGTTAACCCATCACGGGCCACTTTTGGCCCGCGGGCCATAGGTTGTGCATCCCTACCTTAAAGTACAATAAATTAACTGGTAAAGAATTAAAAAAATCAAAAATATTGAGCAACATGGTCTGGATGATTTCACATGGATTGACCCTTAATTATTAATTTTTTATTGCACTTATTGTATTTTCAGTTTCTTTACCCAAAATAAGTCGTTTCTGTTTTCCTATACATAAAAAAGTATTTTTATTTGTATAAATGTGAAATTTTAGGGATTTTGTTCTCAACTTCTTTTATATTTTGCAGACATATTGTTAAATACAGAGTAAATAGTTCTATGAATTACTACATATATTATACATTGATATTCGAATAATTTTTACAGATCAGTTATCAATTCATATGCTTAAAAAATGAAATTCTTACAACTACTCGGTATTGGCCGAGTACTCGGCCAAAATTTGGCCGAATACCGAGTACTTGGCAAATTGGCCGAGTAGGCTGAATACCGAGTACTCGGTACGGCTCTACTATAAATGATATAATAAAAGAGGTGGTGCTTTTTTAACTGCCCAAATTTTCTCCAAGATATACAATAGTACAATATTGCATTGGTGTTGACATTGTTTTCAGCAATGCGGATGGACTTTCCAGGATGGTCTATACCGCTTTAAAATAAAAATTTTAAATGAGTCAAGGTTCGTTTGGAAATATGAACCAGCACAGGACATTTGAACATGACAGTAAATTATAAAAAATGTAAGCAATTTATAGCATATTAAATAAGCAAAACAAAAACTTTACATTTTATAATATATAATCAGATATTAAAGTACAACACAACTATTGAAAAGAACTTTTCATTATTAAAATTTCAGTACAAAAGATCATAAAACCAATGTATTTTTAAAGTTACTCTTTAAATATTAAACACAGGCCAAAATGTATCAGAACAATTTCTGTTACATGTAATTCCTCTCTCTCTCTCTTTTTTTTTTATATATAGCCAAATAACTTAAAAATTTTTGTCTTGGGAATGAGAAGTTTTTAGTGAAACATGGTTTTAATTTATAAATGGCTGAATACTTAGATTAATAAATAATTGAATCAATAATAATTTATATCATTTACATATATATAAAATCAAACTAATAAAAATATAACATTTAGTAACAAGATTTCTTGCTTATTAACTAGATTCATCACTATCGTCCAAAACACGAATTTTCTTTTTTTGTTTTTTAAATAATGACTCATCTTGAAAAATTTCAGTAGAATCTGGCACAGAAGTACTTTGATCCAAAAGATCACTATTACATACATCTTTGACTTTAAGTGTATCATCGTCATCACTATCACTGTCAATAAGAAGCCTTTTCCTTTTATTATGTCCATTTTTATGAGATGGCTCAGTAGAACTAATTTGATATGAATCACTGAACAATTTAGATATTTGATGATCATTTTCAGATATTTTACTTGATGTTTCAGATACTTCCTCTCCATTTATTTTAAAATGTAATTGTGAATCAGCAACAGCATCATTTTTCAGTGAAGCATGTGAAAGAACAGAAATTAATGGTACATCTTCATCGCCAGATGACTCTGATGAAACTATATTTGTGGCTAGAGTTTTACCATTCACATTTCGGTATGGTTCATTTTCATCTTCCGATTCTGTCATTTTAAGTGAATCTTGCTTATCTTTTTCTTTCTTAGAAATTCTTTTCTTCCTAATTTCCTTTTTATCTTCTATCAATCCAATTTCAAGCATTTTTCCAACAATATCTTTTTTATTTCTCTTCAATGTAAGGCCATTAAAAATTTCAGCAATTATGTCATTACTACCTTTGTGATTTTCATAAAGTTGTTTTAGTTCAGCAAGTTCTGATTCTTCCCACATTTCAGATGATTTTTTGCTTTTAGATTTTTTTGATACTTTATTAGTACTCTCTTTTGAAAATTCAGCTTTACTGGATGCTTTTTTCTTTTTTAGATCAGCTTTATTTTTAATCAATCCTATTTCTAACATTTTATCTACAACATCTTTTTTTGTTCGCTTAGTATTCAGATTACATACAATGCTTGATAATATATCATCCACATCTTTATGTTCATTAAATAGCTGACTTAACTGAACTACCTCTTCTTCATTCCATGTTTTAGGTTGTTTTTTCTTAGACTGTGAAATGCTATTAAGAGTTTCATTTAAGTCTTTTGAAATAGAATTATGAGTATCTTCATCAGAATCTGATAATATCTGCCGCTTCAAAGATTTTTTTTCTTTAGACTTCCCAGTTAGCTTTTTGCGCACAGGAGTATCTAAATCACTCTCAGAGTCTTCATTTATACTGTTGTTTGAATTAAGCAATTTATGTTTGTCCATTTTCTGGATTTCTTTTTTACTTTTGATAAGTCCTAATTCTAAAAGCTTTTCAATAACAACTTCCCTGGATCGCTTTTTTGAAAGAGAATCTAAAATATCATGCATAATATCATCAGATTCACTATTTTCATGGAATAAATTTGTCAATTCTGCTACTTCTAATTCATCCCAAATTACTTGGGTTTGAAGTTTGTCCTTTTTTCCAATTTCTTTTTTATTTTTGATAAGTCCTATTTCTAAAAGCTTTTCAATAACAGCTTCCTTGGGTCGTTTTTTTGAAAGAGAATTTAAAATATCATGCATAATATCATCAGATTCACTGTTTTCATGGAATAAATTTGTTAATTCTGCTACTTCTAGAGGGTCCCATATTGTTTGGGGTTTATCTTTTCTCTTTGGCTCAGCTACATTTGAACAAGGATCATCTTCATTATCAGAAATACAACGTTCTAATTCTAAATTTTTGAAGAAATTTATTTCATCTTCATCACCAGATGAATCCGAATTCTGATTGAAATGATCATCATCACCTTCAGAATCTCCAAGGGAATCTTCATTTTCATCCAAACCTATGTTTCTAGATTTTCCAGTATGCTTTTTCGAGGACTTTTTTCTTATTTCTTTTTTATCAGCAAGCAAATTTAATTCAAGCAATTTCTCAACTACAGCTTTTCTTGCTCTTTTTATAGACAGTTTATCCAGAATCACACTCATTATATCATCAGAGTGTTTATTATCTTCAAACAAATGTTGTAATTCAACAATTTCAGCCTCTTGCCATTCTTTTCTTTTTTCAGGTCTCAAATCTTTAACACTTTTAATCAAGCCAAGTCTCTTCAGAGCTTGGATAACCTGCAATTTTGTTCTTTTACTTGTATTTAAATTCGCAAGAATAATATCAGCAACATCTTGCCCTTCTATGTAGATGTCTTTATTTTCATCATAAAGATACCTCAATTCTTCATCTTCTTCTTCAGTCCATCCTTTATTTTCGGCAGTTCCATATCCTTCCTCTAACTCATATGCTTCTTTATGACCCTTCCAAAACAGCAGTTCAACAAAGATTTTTTTATTTTTCTGAGCAGCAAGGAAAAATCTTTCCACAATATACTTGGCAAATCTATAAAATTCTTTTATTATAGGATTACTGTTTACATCAGGATCATGAAATATTTTCTGAAAAGAAAGAAAGATTGTAGATTGAAAGAACAAGGCATGCATCTTACAATTCCAAGCAATTCTATGAAGCAACTTTATAAGACAAAGATTGGTTTGTGGTTTATTGTTTTGATAATTTGCCAATAACAAAGAACTTGCATAGACTACTTTATGATTTGCATATCTTTTATAAACATCATGTATGTCTAATTTTTGCTCAGAAACAGATGACTGAGCTTCAATTTCTTCATTCTCCTCATCATAATCACTTTCCTCTTCTACTACTGCTTGGTTCTCGGAAGGATTCTTCTGTAAACCAGAAAAATGTATTTCCCGAAGTACGTTTAATTCAGAATCTGGGTCAATATAAACCGCTCCAAAAGAATTCCCTTCTGGCCACAGTTCTCTAGCTGCACGAAGTAGTCCAACAGCTTCTAAAGGTTTATTAGAAATTAATGCTTCTCTTATTTTATAAATAGCCTCAACTTTCTGCTCTTCAAAAGACATTTCAGAAGCACCATCAAAAGGGGTCACATCAAGAACAGGATCTTTTTGTGCAATGGCTTCTGATAGGTCATTCATAACATTATTCCATTGTTCATTCAGTTGATCTTCAGTATTAATGGGTTCATTGACCACTGCAGATTTCTTTTTTTTCTTCCTACGAACTTTTTTTTGTTTCTTTTGCACAATAATTTCAGAATGTTTTTTAGAATGATTTTCAAGCATTTTAAGAAAAAGTTGTGTACTTTCAATTAGTTTGGCAAGATATGATAATGAAAATTTTACCTCATCGTAATTTGATAAAAGTGATAACAACATTTCTCTATATTCTATTACATAAAACACATGACTTATTAAACTATCTGCACTTTCTCTGACAGCTTCATCTTGAGATTTTTCCATCATTTTTAGAGTCTCTAGTAGTTCATTATAAGCATTGACACCTAACTGCATTCTTTTAGCCCAAATCTTTGCTTTACTCTTATCAGTAAGCATCATTTCTTGGTAATTCGTTATCTGCGTCTGAACATGATGAAAAGATTGCACTGATATGGTTTCACTGACTAAAGCAGGTTGGAAATCATAGAACCTGTTAAACTGCATAAAATAGCATATTGCCCAGAGATAATATGAATCGTCATTATCATCTCCTTTACTTCTACATAACTCACGTCTCACAGACACCATTACTTTATTATATGTTTTGAGAAACTCAATACAAAACTTCTTAAGAAGTAATCTTACACTCAGTGTTGATTGCCTTGTATTATCTATATCAGGAGCACGTGCTTTGTTTTTGGGCTTACGTCTGTAATCTTTCTGTAAATCAAATTTTACATCATCAGGACTTGTAATGAGTTTGTGAGATATATAATCATTGTCACTTAATGATTTCATATTCTTTACACAATAAACGCCTTTAAATCTAGAAGTACAAAGAGACTGAATTTTCTGAATCTTCAACTTTTGTTCACGCTGACGAGCAGCTAACAGTACTTTTAAATCTTCATTTTTTTCAGTAGCTGAACGTGTTTCATTAGCTTTTGCAAGTGTTTCTGTAGTATGTTCCTGAAGCATCAAGGATGCTATTTCAAGAACATGTAAACAATACTTATGATCTTCTTCATTGGCACAAATATAAAGCAATAAAACAATTATTTTAGACTCATGTAGACACTTAATGATTTTATCTTGAGTACTATCATCATTACCAGTTTGTTTATATACAGTTTCATCAGATGGTACATGTAAAACATTTCGAATGAGAATTAAAATTCTTTCAATAAACAAATTCTCATTATTACTTCTTTCAACTTGCCTAATCTTCAACAGATCTTTTAAATGTTCATATAGCACTTTCCAAACATCAATATCAATAAAAGCTTTTTTATAACTTTGGAGATAGGATATTAATTGAAGATAAGTATTTCTAGCAAGCTTATCATCTGGAATATCTTCTTTATAAAGTAAAAGAGCTGGATTGGTTAGAGCAACCAAAATTCTGAGTGTAAAATCAAAAATTTCGCAGTCTTTATCGTACCGTTTAATTAAAGGTAGGATATCATTTTGCAATAGGCGTATTGAACCTAAAAAACAAAGTATAGAATGGTCATCACTGTCTTTCTTCAAATAACGAAGTATATCTTTTAAAGATCCAATACAGTCTTCTCCTTTTTGGTAAAATCCTCTGATTTCTCTTCCCAAAGCATTACAAATAGATAAAATATCCCCTTCAACTAATTTATCAAGAGACATTGTAAAGTTAATTTATCAAATGTAAGGATGATTAATCAAATTATTCTTTCTTACATTATTATTTAGTGTTTAATGTAACTTAAATCTTACTCAAAATCAAAACAATCTTGCCGCCAAAACACATTTCCGCGGAAAGCATTGCTGTTGCCATCAGCATGAAAATAAAATTATAAATAAAGAGCTGCGATTCAAATAGATAAGCCTGCCTTTTTGCGAGCTTTTCCGCTTTTCCCTGTTAACAAAAATACGAGCTTCTGATTGGTCAATCCCGTTCGCTAAAAACAACAATTCTACCTGGATCCGAGTCATTGACTAAATAAAAGGATTGTTAATGAAGATTTCTACTTAAAGCTAATTAAATGAATTGAATTAATTTATTGATTGTTGATTGATTTGTTTCTGCTAAACTCTACCGGTAACCAGATAGATTTTTCTGTGTTAGCCAGACCAGATTAACCAATCAGAAACTGCATTTTTGCGAGCTTTTCGCTGTTTGTGAAAGCGCAGGCTCCTGATTGGTCAATCTTGTTTTGTTAACAGCAATAATTCACCTGGATCCTGCCCTTTATTTCCGCAAATAATGATGGAGTGGCAACACTGTTGTTTTCTGGGAATTTGTTTTCTTTCCGGCAAAAAAAGTAAATAAAAGTCAGTGAATTCATTTCGTTAACTTTTAACTTTTTACAAGAAACAAGATGACAGCTATGCAAGGAGCTCTTTCTGCTGCAGAGCGTTCAATGCGTTCTGTTTTTGGTACTTAAAAAATTTTATGATTAATTTTAGATTTTCAGCTAAAATTCATCATTTAAAAAATGCTCTGAGCTTTTTATCGGTAAAAACAGGTTTTTACCAGTAAAACCCTGGTGAAAAAGTGGTAAAAACCTAAAAACCTAACACTATACAATAACTGGGGATATTTTACTTCAGTATACCCATCTCAAAACCCAATGTTACATTGCCTCCCAATAAAAAAGTTAGTTCTCACTTTCCAGGTTATATTGTTCCCAAGACTAACTTAAGGTGTAATAGATTAGTCTAATACTATATAAAAATATACTTATTACGTTACGATAAAAAATTCCATACACATATATTTAATTGCACACAGACAAGCAGGAATGAGCATATGTCACACAGCATACGATTCAATGGGTACATTGAACTGCAGTATTCCCGGGGGCTCATAATTTTTTTTCTCTTTATCTGACACAGAAAGATAGATATTTACACTATAATCATTAAAATCCAACGTCTGAACACACAATAATTAGAAACACTTAACACATATATGTTTCGTGAGTACTAGGACTCGCTTCCTCAGTGTCCAAGAAGTAAAAATTTTTAAAATCAAAAACCCCTCAACTGTAAACCAAAATACCATCTTTTGATTACTGAAGCTTGATGGTATTTTGGTTCTATGTCTGCAATCATTTAAGCTTCTGACCAGGGTTAGAAATTAGCGGTCGTTAGTCGCCAAATGCAACTAAATTATTGCATTTGACGACTAGACAATTGTACCTAGTCGTCAAATTTGACGACTAGCTTTTTCCCACTTTAATTTTTGTTTAAAAAACGCTCTCATTCTTTAGCGCAAGGTTTTTTTTTTTTTTTTTACATAGTCGTTTTGTCACGTCTGAAATAGCCTGTTTCTTTCTTTGTTATTCTTTTTTTTCCTTCTTTTTCAAACACATGCTACTGTCCATTCTTTTATGGAAAACAGGTGTTCTTCACGTGCGTGCAGTGGGGGGTGGGGGGGGGGTTTCAATAGGATTTGTCAATCACCTCCTAGCTGACTTCTTTTTAACCAATAACTGATAAAACTGACCAGAGAGGCACCTGTCTCTAAAAAGCTTGCGCACTTAGTTCAAAAGCCTGGTTTAAAACTGCTATGCACCTGTCAATCACCTCTAAGCTAACTTGATTTTAACCAATAACTAATAAAACTTACCTTAAAAACCACACCCTTAAAATTATTGCACTACTTGTTTGAAAGCATGGTTTAAAATTGATATTTGAGTTCAGTATAGCTTCTAGATGACACGAGTGTTAAAAAATGGCGAAACGCGATATAACTTCGTTTTTTTCCTTACCAAATTTCCAAATAAACATTTAAAAATCGAAAATAAAGAACCACTAGATTCTAACAATGAGAATTCTAAATTAATTCGCAAAGAAGTCAGCAATTCAACATTCCTAAAATGGAAAAAAGAGCACCCATGGCTCATTCAAGAAGAAAATTTGATGCTATGTACCCTATGTAAAGAATATGCTAAACCGGAAGAGACAAACTTTGTTAATGGATGTCCAGTATTGAGATATGAAACGGTAAGTAATTTCATTCTAAGAATAATTTGTTCTGTTATTATTTTTCTTTTATAAAATAATATTCACTGTCACTCATCTCTCCACTGAGTAAATTGCAAAATCAGGAACTATCAATTACTTGAACCTATTACTTAGCTTTATTGCCGATAATGCAAATTGAAATTAATTTCAAATTTCACTCACAATATTATCTACTTTGCATATTTTTTTTCCTAAGTTGATTATTTTGAACCTAATTTCCGACGTCGCAATTCGGGAAAGTCGAAAAGTGTCGTCATGTGACACGAAACGTGATAAATAATTTATTTCCCAAAAACGAAAAACTCATCAGAACCACCTATCAGAAATAAATTGTTACTTTACGCGATATGTTCGTAAATATTTAAAATAAAATGCCCTAAGAAAATTTTAAATATTTTAAAATAAATAAATAAATAATTAAATTTGAAAATAATTTCTAAAAGATGTATTTACCAAATATGGAAAACGCTATTCGATTACATTAGTTTCTTGGTAAGAAATCAACTCCCAATTTCATGCATTCTTAAACAAAAACTAATTTAATTTAGAAAGTAACTTTGGATCTTAGAACAGCCGTGCACAAGTAGCCTCATTATAATTTCTTTTTCCCTCTTTAAAGCGAGAGCAACTATTCAAATTCTATTCATATTCAACCTCACATATAAAAAGAACTCTGCAAATGTTTCAGCGGTAAAAAGAAATTATTGCGCTGCAAGCAAACAGAATTAAGCAGGGTTGGAAAAAAACCAAAAAAACCGATTTTTTTTGGTTTAAACCAGGTTTTTTTGGTTTAAACCGGGTTTTTTTTTAAAACATCCTTTCTTATGACATATACATGCATATTTACTGATAAAAACATTCATTATTGGTTTATAAGCAGTATAATTTCATTTAAAATAATTTAAATTTAATAATTACAGTGAATTTATGCTGAAAATTGAAAAAATTCATTTTTCAATTTAAACAGTTTTGGCAAACAGTCTTATGTTGAAAGTTTTAACTGTTCTACACAGTGAACCATTGATGCCCTGTAAATATTTATAAACAATCTTTTGATTACTAATAATAAACATTTGGATGTAGTTTGATAGATATTCTTTTCCACAATTATTCAAATAATAAATTACAAATACTACTTAGGATTTTTTCTTTCTGAGTGACAATTTGAAGTTAACATTTTTAGTCGTTAGATTCAGCAGATAGCAGATGGGGAAAAATTATTATTAAAATGCTATAACTAGCAACCAGTTTTTGCTTTTAATTCTTCAAGATAATCTCCCAAAAGAAAAATTTCTTTTACAGCTTGTGCAAAATCTTAAAAGGTCATTGTGTTACATTATTAATTGCATTAAATATTCTGCATTATTAAAAAAATTAAAATATTTTATACTAAATATTGAATCTATTTTATCTTTGATCAATTCACATGTTTGAAGTTTTTTCTTTAGAGCAATAGATATGTTCACCAATGTGTACTGATTTGAATTCTATGCATAAAAAAATGACAAACCCAATATACCTAATGCTTTTTGCTGAAATAAAGTGTTAAAAGTAGAAATTATTTATATCCAATAATTTGAAATTCATAAATTATAAAGAAAGAATGAAAATGCCATTAGATTTCTTCTTAAAAAAAGATAGAAATTATATCTAATAATCTGAAACTCGTAAATTATAAAGAAAAAAAGAAAACGTCATTAGATTTCTTCTAAAAAACAAATTTTTTTTTTTAATAGAAAAAACCAATTGGTTTAATCCTATGCATGAAAAAAGACTTAAATCCACTATATATAATACTTATTACTAAAATAAACTGTTAAAGGTAGAAATTATTTATGTCCAATAATCTGAAACACGTAAATTATAAAGAAAAAAAAAAATGTCAGATTTCTTCTAAAAAAACCAATTGGTTTTTTTGAGAAAAAAACCATTTGGTTTAAACCATGGTTAAAACCAATTGGTTTAAACCATGCCAACCCTGAGAATAAGTATACAAAAGAAAAATAAATGAAAAGCCAGCTCTGCTTGTATAGGTGAAAACTGGGAAATTTGATTAGTAGCCAGTGGCCGGTAGACCCAGTTTCATTAGTGGCCACTTTTTAAAAGTTAGTAGCCACTTTTTAAAAATAGGTCAAAATGGCCTTTTTTTAAAATTTATTTATTTAGCGGCTAGTGAGTTACCAAGTTACACATATTTGGTTAAAAATAAAACTGTCATTCCACTGAATGGAAAAATATGAATTGGTGATTAATACTGCAGATAAAATTATAAGTGATAAACTATATTTAAATGTATATTAATGCATTGTATAAAACAAACAAGGAAATTGTATTTTTAAATTTTAAATTAAAAAATAATTTTATCTTTCTTGGCTATTTTATTCTTACTTAAAATTGGTGGTAATTATTAAGTTTGGCGAGTGTACAGATAAATATAAATATTCTTTGCTTTGGCTGAGATTTCAAAACTCCGGATGTCTTATTAAGGCAAAATCAGAGAGTGCCAATGTGTTGGTGAGGTGGAGGAAGTCTGCTTGGTAGCAGATGCTAAATTTGTAGTATTACTCGCCTAAGTGGCGAGTGCTAAATTTGTCCTATATTTTTAAAGTAATTGGCTATAATGTTTCAATCTTTCTTGACACCTACATAAACTTTAATCATAAATTTAAAAAAAAAAAAAAAAAAAAAAAAAAAAAAAATTGTACTAGCCAACTATTACTGGTACAATTAGTGAGCATGTGGCAAAAATGAAAGATTTAAGATACAGCAATGTCCTTAAAATCTCTTTGCATCCAGAGGTAAAAATGGTATAATTTATTTGAAATGCATGTGGAATTAAAATTGATGACTATATTTTGTAGGAAAAAAAAAAACTATTTCTTGAAAACATAATCCAAATAAAGAGTTCATGGTAAAAAGCCAAAATATAGAAAATACAACAAAGTTGCTAAATATGCTTGCATCCAATAGAAAGAAGAATTAACCAATTCACTAATTAGATGCAAACAAAGTAGAGATACATATATTCATGAAAAAAGCTGTATTTCACAAAGCAAATTAATAAGATTTTTCAATCGCCGAGTGGCGACTAGGGTGGCGATCGATGGCCGATTTTTAATTTAAAGAATTAGTTAATATTCACTAATTAAATGGAAACAAAGTAGAGATGAATATATCCATGAAAAAAGTTGTATTTCACAAAGCAAATTAATAAGATTTTTCAATCGCCGAGTGGCGACTAGGGTGGCGATCGATGGCCGATTTTTAATTTAAAGAATTAGTTAATATTCACTAATTAAATGCAAACAAACTAGAGATGAATATATCCATGAAAAAAGCTGTATTTCACAAAGCAAATTAATAAGATTTTTCAATCGCCGAGTGGCGACTAGGGTGGCGATCGATGGCCGATTTTTAGTCGCCACTTTTGCAACTTTAATCGCCACGTGGCGAGTGGCGACCGTTAATTTACACCTATATCTGCTTGTGCTTTTCCTTACTATTAAAAAAAAAAAAGAAAAGATATCTTCGTTGTTAATGGAGGGATTTTCTTGAAATTTTCAGCAAGTTGCAAACATAGTAAATTACGCAGTGAAACAAATTTTTATTATAATGTAATAAGTGATTAGAAAATTAGAGCCTCTACAAAAATCACTCACTATAGAACAATTCTAAAGAAGAACCAATGCGGTTTGTTTTGTTTACTTAAACACCGTGAGGTTGGAAACATTATCAAAATAAGATGATCTGCTTTGGATGGATAACATTTTGTTATGCAGAAAGAAACTGTGTGGAGATTTTTTTTTTTCGTATTCTATTTTAAAAACATCCGTTATCTGGTAAGCATGCAGGATAATTGGCAATAGCCGTAATTATTAAGGACTGAATTGATGGAAACGGAATTTCGGCGTTCTTTCTCTTTTCGGCCGAAAACAAAAACATTGGAACTTTTTTTAAAGTAATCAGTAATCAATACATACATAATTATTAATTATGTTTTTATTAAATTTATATAATTATTAATTATACATGCTTATTAAATATTTATAACTATTAATTATAAGTGTGGCCAAAATTGGCTCTGAGTGCCTTAGTCCCAAAATTTTTTATTTTGGGGTATAAATAAAAAAATTATAATTCCATATAAAATAAAACGTAATTAATTTATCAACGAATACAGAATATATATATATATATTTTAATGTATAGTTTAATAAAAGATTTACTTTTTTAGGGGGGAGGGAGGGATAAGTAGCATACTGTAATTTTATTTTGTTTTGCAACATCTCTATGTAGGTGAATAAATAACTTAAAATTAATAAGAAAAATTAAGTCATTTTTAAATTTTTCATCATTTTTACAGCACATAAAAAATATTTAATTAAAAAGTTCTGGCCTTTTTTAAAAAATTAATGAATTTTATTTTGAGTTTGTATTAAAATATTATTTTTTTTCAGGTAAAAAAGCATAGTATGTCTGCTACGCATTATAATTCTTGCAAAGCAAAATTAGCCAAAGGTAATCCATCTAAAGCACCACTGATGTCTGTAGTTAAGAAAATGTATTCCCAATTACTTTCGAATATGGAAAAGCTCTTCAATACAGCATATCTAATTGCTAAAGAGGATTATGCTTTTGATGACTTTCCCAGTTTATGTGCACTCCAACAAAAAAAGGAATAAAGTTTCGCAACACATATGTGAATGATAAAGCAGCTAAACAATTTGTTAAATATATTGCAGAAAGCATGAGATCAGAAATTAAAGAACAGTTTTCTTCAATTGATTTTTTTTCTATGATGGCTGATGGATCCACTGACAGGACAACAATATCATCAGAAATAATATATGTTTATTATTTGTATGAAGGAGATGTAAGATGTACTTTTATTGGTTTGAAAGAATGCGAAAATGAATGTGCTTCTGGAATAAAATCCACAATAGAAACTGCTGTACAAGAATTTATACCAGATTGGAAGGAAAAACTGGTTGCAGTCAGTTTTGATGGTGCTAGCGTAAACATGGGACCTGTTTCTGGTATTGTCAAATTAATGGAGGATGACTGTGGAGATTAAGCAACAGTTCACTGTGTAGCACACAGATTAGAGCTAGCTTTAGCTGATGCACTAAAATGTGTGAGGTATGTTACTAATGTTGAAGACACAATTAAAGGAATTTATTCCTTTTACCACAACAGTGCCAAACGTAAAGGGAACTTAAATCGCTCTCCGAAATCCTTGATGAAAAAGTTTTGCAGCCTGTTGGTTTGCATGGCATTCGATGGTTGCAATCACGGCATCGAGCTGTTCAGGTTCTTATTAAGAACTGGCATGCAGTTATAATTCATATGGAACAGGTTGTTGCTGCTGAAAAAGAAAAGACAGAATGTGCAAAATTAAGAGGATATTTAAAAACCTTGAAATGTGAAAGATTTTTGAATTTCCTTCATTTATACGAAGATATTTCTCACAATTTCTTGCAAGACTTTCTGAAACTTTTCAGCAAAAGTTCTTGCTTCTGAGCGATTTTTTTGTAAAGTTTGAGTTTGAATCTAGTAAAGAAAGACTTTCAAAAATGATTTCTGAAGATGCAAAAAGCCTTCAGGAGTTTAAAAATGCCCAGAGTTTTCAAGGTACTGAAGTAAAGTATAAAGATATAACACTGTCTCGGAATGATTCGAATTTACGTTTGTTTGAAGAAGACCGGAGAAAGCTTATAACTGAAATAATAGAATCTTTAAATAAACGGTTCTATAATATGACAAATAAAACCATCATTGCAAATTTAAAAATATTTGACACATGCTCCCTTTATGAATTGAAAGATAATGATGAGAACAAAGTTAATAATCAATTAGAAGAACTCATAAATAATCTTCCACACAATGTAAGAAAAAACATTGATAAAGATGCATTAATCGAGGAATTCTCTAACTATAAAATGTGGACTAAAAATAAGTTAAATATTCCATGCAAAGCTGCTTGGCAGCGATTTATCGCAGAATCCAAATCTAATACGAGTTTTTATAACATCAGGAAAATTTTGGAATTTGTTATGGTTCTTCCCTTGAGCATTGCTGAATGTGAAAGGGGTTTCAGCCAACTTAATCTTATTAAGACAAACACAAGGAATCGTTTGTCACTGAATTTGATCAATGACATTCTTTTAATAAAACTGTATGGACCAACATTAGATAATTTCAATCCACAAAAAGCCATTAATTTATGGTACTCTGATGTAACACTCGGTCGAGTTAGGAGGCCTGATTTTAAAAATTTAACGAGTTAGGAGGCCTGATTTTAATTCAAGATATTATTTTAATTTTTGTATTCTTTGTTTGTGATTTTTGTATTTTCAACTTTTGTATTCATATAAGCTATATAAAAATAATTAGTTAAACATTTTTCTAGTATCCATATGTTGTAGTTTAATCAAATTTTACTGTTTTATAGAAAACCAGTTTTTACTTTGTTTTAGTGATTAACAATGATAGTGTTTTTAATATATACCCCCTTATCCTTAACACATAAAAATAGGAACAATATTAATGTTAACACGGTTGTGAAAAGAAATGAGAAAATACGATACAACGTAAAATTGCAACCATGAAATGCAGTTTGGCGCCTAGAAAATAAGTTGTAGGTGTCATTTGACGCCTTACTTAAAATTCCCAATTTCTAACCCTGCTTCTGACTTACTGACAGTTGAGGGGTTTTTGATTTTAAACATTTTAACTGCTTGGACATTGAGAAAGAGAGTCCTAGTTGAGGGGTTTTTGATTTTAAAAATTTTTACTTCTTGGACACTGAGGAAGCGAGTCCTAGTACTCACGAAACATATACGTGTTAAGTGTTTCTAATTATTGTGTGTTCAGACGTTGGATTTTAATGATTATAGTGTAAATATGCATTAATCTATCTTTCTGTGTCAGATAAAGAGAAAAAAAATTATGACCCCCCCCCCCCCCCCCCCCCTTATAGATCACTTCTAGCTACGGCCCTCGTCTGATAGTGTCGGCAAGATAAACAGTCAAAGAAAGATTGTAAGTTGAAAATGTATGTGCTACTATATAAAATTTGAGTACCTTCATGACTGGAATGAAAATTCAGGATTCTCTGTCATAGATGACATTAAAAAAATCATCAATTCAATTTATTTACATTTTGAAGTAAATGCATATATTATCAATGTTATAATTAGTATATTATCCTCTAAAAATGTTTGCATGTTAGCAATTTACATTAATCTTAATTAAAAAAAGGAACTAGACACGTCCCATTCTTATCTTTGCTCGCCATTTAATTGTTTTGTGTTCAACTTCTTGTATAATCAAAAATGCTGCTTTTAGGCTTATTTTAAATTATGCATAATATACAGTATAATGCTCCATAGATAAGGAAACTATTACATTTATGCATAAACAAGTCATTAATATATTGAAAGCAAATTTAAATTTGATTCTTGAAATAATTTTTTCCCCTGTAATATTTTCAAGTTTAACATTTATTTTTTTAAACTGAAGATTAGATTACCATTGCTTCATCTTGTGTGCAATAGATGAAATATTTAGAATAATGCATAAAGAAAAAAGCCTACTGTCCCATTCCATCTGACTTTCCCCTATATATATAACAAAAGGGAGAATAAACAGGGTTGCTACGCAACCTGGAAAAGTCAGGGTATTGGGAAATTAGCCAAATAATCAGGGAATTTCAATATTTTTTCCTAAAATCTGGAAAAGTCAGGGAATTTGATAAAGTTTCATTGCGATCTCTAACAGAGTTTGATCGTTGTGCAGCCAGAAGTGAGAATCTTCCATGATTTGGCAAACTGCATATTTAAAAATAGAAGAAAAATCATGAACCCCCCACTTTTTTTTCCCCAAGTATTTCCTCTTTTAACCTTCACATTTTATATTTTTAATACTCATTATTACAGATTTTAAAACTTTTTCCATCAGTTATTTTCATGTAACAATAAATAATTATCTCAAGCCTCCTTCTCCTCACTCTGTTTCCCCATCCCTTTTGACTCCTATTGAAAATAAATTTTAGCTAGACGATGATTTGGGGATACAGTTAACAAAATGAATGTTTGTGAATTTAGTGCACAAATATTTTGTAGGAAGTTTGTAGAATTTGTAAGAAACTTTATTTGAAAGCTTGCAATCATAAATTATTAAAGAGAACAATTCGAATTGCAAACTTCAAAGCAAGATTGTTATTGATTTGGGGGGGGGGGGGGGGGGAATAGGGATAAAGAGCTTTAGCTCAGAGATTATTAGCAAACTAGCGAGCTACGCCCGCTAGCTGGGCCACTTTTTCCAAACGAACCTCGGTATTAAGCAGTATATAATAAGCAAAAAAATTCATTTAATAAGCAAGTCTTGGTGTTCGAATCCTCAAGCACAAAAAGAAGTAAATTAAAGAGCCATAGTCCCGTTAAAAATATGTGATTTCGCACTGTTGGCCACATGCACTTGAAAAAAAAAGATTGTGGATCGGAGCTATGGTCGCTTCGCGCCCATAGTCCCGTTAAAAATATTTGGTTTTGCACAGTAGGCACTACGCGCCCATAAGACATTTTTTCGTATTTTTTAGTTCATCAGAAGCAGATTTTTACGCAGATTCTGAATATGTAATCAGTTTTTTTCTACTTTAAAAACTGTCTGCATGATGGTTTAAGAAAAAACGCGCAAAAAAAAAAAAAAAAATTTCGATAGTCCTGTTTTATTTCTAAGTTCAATATTTTAGTGAAAACTACAGTAAATATTCTACGGCAAGTCAAAAAAATTGATGCGGAAAAAAACGCAATTAGCGCCGGTAGAAAAAGCGGTTTTCGGCTGTTTCTTCTTTTAGCCAAAGGGGAAAAATTCATGTCCTTCACCGCAAGGTGGCGCAGTGTTCTGCTTCGGAGCTTCGTTTGGGAATTGAGATATTTTTCGTTCCGATTCCCAAGGGGTTTTTAATTCATAACTTTTTAAATTTTGGTCCCACGGTCTCGAAAATGCCCGAAATGACTTCCCCGGAATTTTTCCAATAGAAAGACACCTCTCGCGACTTCCAACTCGCCCGCGTTGCGAACTGTAATCGGCTTCAAGCAGACAGACAGACAGAGGCGCACGGATTTTATTAGTATAGATGTATTCAAGAAATTTAAGTCTTTTTTGAGTAATATAACATTTTTTTTTCTTTTTTTCTGCATGCCCACTACGCACTACACCACTAGACTAGAATTTTCTTGAAATACATCTGAAAAAGTCAGAGAATTTCATTCCCCCACATGAGTAGCAACACTGAATAAAGAATTAGTCAGTTCTCTAAAGCTGCTGATACTTTAATCTTAGGGATTTTTTATATTTTCTATTTCCAATCTATACAACAGATGTTTACTGTTTCACAAAAAAAGTTTATGTTTCAAATGTGCTCTTTTCCACTTGAATTCATTTCCAAAGAGGTTCTTTAAACAAAAATATGTAAAAGACAAAATTTGGTGGAAAACATTTAATAATAAAGAAATAAATCCTGAATTCTTACATTTAGTGGTGATTCTTCACTCCTTGTAGTATTTCACCCATAGAGCAAATTATTTCAAACTTTTCATACATGCATAGTAAATTAAGAGACATTGTGTACAGAAAGTTACAAAGCTTGTCAGTGATGCCGCTGGACTTGAAAAATCCTGGGTCCCGGGGACCCAGGACTTCTAAAATTCTGGGTCCCTTTTTTACAAAAGCGGGTCCCCCACTAATAAGTCATATTTTTAGATACAAAAATTGAACTTGTTCATTTGCAAAAGAAAAATTAAATGCAATAATTGTTTTAATAATAATATATAAATAGTTAAAGCCAATATTAATTTTTTTAAAACTATTAAGAGAAATTTTCCTTGCTTTTTTTAAAATTAAATGACATAAATTAAATTATAAAATAATGCTTATTTGAGTGTAGAAGATAACAAGTATCACTATTGCTTGTATTTCTTTTAAAAAGGGGCAAAACTGATTTATTGAAAAAGACATTTTTCCTGAAAAAAGAATACTTTTGTTGAGTAAAGGGGTATTTTTTGTTTAATGAATGGGTTTTTCAGAAGTTACATTCACTCAGATAGATTTGGAACAATCAAAAACAGATTGTGAAGTAAAAAAATCTATTTTTGGAGCAGCAAATAATAATAATAATTTGGAAGTAGGAAAGTTAGTTTTTTTAACAGAAAAATTCTATCCAGGCATAAACTTTTTTTTTTTCGTGCCGTTTTGACAAAAATTGAGTTTTAAAGCGATTTTTCGATGAAATTTGTCGTTTTTTCGCGATTTTTCGACGAAATATTCTGTTTTTTCGCGATCTTTTGACCAAATGTGCCGTTTTATCACGATTTTAAAACAAAATTTGTTGTTTTATCGCGATTTTTGGGCAAAATTTGTCGTTTTTTCGCGATTTTTTGAGGAAATTGCTTTTTTTTTCGAGAATTTGTAACAAAATTAACCATTTTTCGCGAATCTTTTGACGAAATTTACTGGAAATTATTCGTTATTTCGTGATTCTTTGACGAAATGTGCCTTTTTTCGCGATCTTTTCACGAAATGTGCCGTTTTTTCGCAAATTTTTGACGAAAGTTATAGTTTTATCACAATTTCTGATGAAAATTACCGTTTTTGCGAATATTTTGATAAATTTTGCCGTTTTATCATGATTTTTGGACGAAATTTTTTGTTTTTTCGCGATTTTTTGAGGAAATTGTCTTTTTTTTCGGGATTTTGTAACAAAATTAGCCATTTTTTCGCGAATTTTTTACCGAAATTTGCCGGTAATTATTCGCTATTTCGCGATTTTTTAACGAAATTTACCTTTTTTGCAATTTTCTGCCGAAAATTACGCGGGCCGCGTAAGCTCCATTTTTTTGCGTACCGTCGCCGATTTTTTGCGTATTTTACGCGCTATAGCGCGTCCGCGACATCCCTGCTTGTATTTTTCTTATAGAATGCTAAAAGGGCTAAGGACATAAATTGTTAAAATATACTAATATTTGTGCAGGCAACATTACATGTCAGTTCATATTTGTAAGCATTTGTTTTTTATCAAAATGATTAGGATTTTTAAGTGTAGAAAATGAGTACTTATAGTTTTTTGTTTTTATTTAGTTTAAATAAAAATTAATAAACTAATATCAATTAAGATAAAATATAATAAATATTGTAATGGTCACAGGGTTCTCGCTTGCTTTTGACCATTATTAGCAATTTGGCGAATAAGAAATAAAAAACAGTTGCCAAATGAAAAGAAATCTTAGCAAGATAGATTTGACATGAAACACAAAAAAATGCATCTTTAATTTCTTATTGAATTCCTTTGTTCTGAAAAACTAATTTTTTGTAACTGCTTATAAAATAGAGATTTGATTACCTTCTACATAAACTGTTACAAATAAGAATATTCTAAATGTCTCCTAGTTCTAAAAATATGGAATATTTCAAACATTCTTTTAGTAGTTTAAATAAAAATTAAAAATAGCTGTCGTTGATTTACTATTGTGAAAATATATGTTTAATTTTGTTTTTAGAAGATTTTCTCTATTGAAAAAATTTGATGGCCAATGATTACTTTGCATACAACTGCTAAATATTATGGTAAATCGCTAATTTTAATGCCACATAAAAACAAAACGTTTCCGTATTTGGTGTTTTATGCAAGTAACTATATTTATATCTTTATTGGCACAACGCCAGTACATAGTGACTAATTACAGTGTAGATAAATATGTGTCGCATAACCATTTCTGTCTTTGATTGTTTCTAAACTAAATTTGTGTTGACTCGGTATTTTATAAATAAAACAATGCAAATGGCATGGTGTGATGAAACGTGTAAAGCAACATCAAATTGTTCACTAATGCGGTTAAGAATTAAAAAAATTTTGGCACATACACACAACAGACTAGAAATCGAGCACTTGCAATTTGGCGAGTATGGTTTTTTATATTATTTTACATGGTTATGGAGTTATGGTATTTTACATGCCAAAAGGAGCAATTTGGTGCATTGGCGAGTGACAGCGAGAACCCTGAATGTGCATTCCCATAAAAGTTATGATAATTTTTAGACTTAGTAATGATAAGTGTAGAATAATAGCTTTAAAATTTTTAATTCTTGCAGGATTCATGTTTATACTCATCAGGGAAATATGGGATTCCTGGGAAAATCAGGGGATAATGCAAAAAAAAAAAAAAAAAACTCAAACCTGGAAAAATCTGCCAAAATGACAGTTTACTCTGGGAAATTGGGGGGAATTGTTGCTGTTCGCGTGCTTTATTATCATATGTAACAAGGTTGGAAAAAAACCTGGTTTTTTCGAAAAAAACCCAAAAAACTGGTTTTTTTTGGTTTAAACCAGGTTTTTTTTAATTTAAACCGGGTTTTTTTTAAACATCCTTTCTTATTGTATATACATGCATATTTATTGATAAAAATAAACATTATTGGATTATAAGTTGTGTGACTTCATTTAAAAGTAATTTAAATTAAATACTTACAGTGTATTAATATAGAAAATTGAAGAAATTCATATTTTAATTTAAACAGTACAATTAGCAAACTGTCTTATGTTCTAAGAATAAAATGCTCTATACCGTGAAGCATTGATACTCTGAAAATCTTTATAAACAATCTTTTGATTACTAATAATAAACATTTGAAAGTAGTTTGATAAATAAAATAGTCTTCTCCATAGTTATTCAAATAATAAATTTTAAATACTTCTTGGGATTTTGTTTCTTGAGTGACAATTTGAAGTCAACATTTTTGGTCATAGATTCAGCAGATAACTAGCAGGAAAAAATATATATACATTATTATTAAAATGCTATATAAGTAGCACCCAATCTTAGAAAACTCTCTTATTCAACTTCATATTTTGATTTTAATGCTTAAGATAACATTCCCAATTAAGATAGGGGATTTCTTTTACAGCCTGAAATCTTATAGATTGTGTTATGTTATTAATTGCATTAAACAATCTGCATTTTTCAAAAAATTAAGATATTTTATACTAAATATTGAATATTTTTAATCTCTTTTATGTTTGATCAATTCACGTGTTTGAACCTTTTTCTTTAGAGAAATAATTATGTTCAACAATGCATACTGATTTTAATCCTATACATAAAAAATGACCTAAACCCACTATATTCAATGCTTATTAATGAAATAAAGTGTTAAAAATAGAAATTATTTATATCCAATAATCTGAAACACATAAATTATGAAGAAAAAGAGAAAATGTCATTAGATTTCTCCTAAAAAATCCAATTGGTTTTTTTGAGAAAGAAACCAGTTGGTTTAAACCGTGGTTTAAATCATGGTTAAAACCAATTGGTTTAAACCGTGCCAACCCTGATATGTAATTTCAAAATGTCATTAATTGTTGATATGGATAAATTGTACATCTCGGAAAATACATCAGCAGATCCTCAGGGGATTTTTTCTTGGAAAATGAGTATGAACCCTATCTGGCAGGAGGAAAACAAAAATTAAAGTTTTCTGGGCTTTTTATGTTTATTAAAACCCATTATTTTTATATTCTTTTACTGATAATACACACAAGCATAATACACACTTAAAATTTTTTATTTAATTGGAAACTAAATTAGTAAATATTATTATATGGAATTAGAGATGTAAATTTTCCAGAAAAATATAAGTGGTAAAAAAAAAACAGGTTTTTTACCTTTTTTTTTTTTTTTCAGAAAAATTGATTTTTTCTGATTGTTTTTCCCAAATAAATTATAAATATTAGGGGTGATAAATAAATAAATAATAGGGGTGACTGTGTATAATAAGCAATAGCACCCCATACCATCACTCTAGGTGTAGGAGCGGTGTGTTGCTGTAAAGTGAAGGCTGGATTGAGGCGTTCACCACGGGGCCTCCACACGCGAACATGATTGTTATCGCTGCTCAAATTGAATCTAGACTCGTCGCTGAAGACGACCTGGTTCCATTCCATTCCATTGCAATCCAATCCCGTCGTGCACGACACCACTCCAAACGGAGGTATCGGTGTCATTGGCAGCACACGTAATGGACGCCGCAATACCAGATGTCCTTCAGCCAGGCGCCTTGTGATGGTTCGGAAAGACATAGGGGTCTGAAGTGAAGGTGCTGCCTGTGTCTGGATAGCAGCCAATGAGGCAGTTGGCTCTACGTGTCGTGTGCGTTTCGTATGATGAGGCAGTCTTCTCGACAACTGGTCTGTCGAGGGCGTCCCGAGCCTGGTCGCCGTGTAAATGACATCTCTTCAGTCCACTGGTCCCAACACTTCCTCACAGTAAAATCAGAACGGCCTACTTGACGAGCTACTCACCGAGCTGACCACCCAGCTTCCATCGTCCCGATGATTCTTCCCCTCTCCAGCTCTGAAAGCTGCTGATATTGTCTTCGATGGCTATGTAACGGCATGTCTACCTCAGCGTTTCCTTTACAAAAGAAAAGGTACACTCAAACTAGTTCAGCTTACCAGTTTTATACACTGAGGAGGACAAAGTTCAACGCCCTCTAGTGGCATTACGCAATGCGAAATCATACTGCATTTCTAATCATTTGCATATCTGCCTGATATGTACCTTCATGCAAAGTTTCATTACGATCTCACAATTATTTCTTGGTGCGCAAATTTTTATGGCAATGAAAGTATTAACGTCATTTTTGGCCTGTCACGTAAAAAAGTTGAGGGTGGGGGGGGGCTCCAAATTGTAACTTTGCCCCAGACGCAGTTTTCCCTTTGTACGTCCCTGCTTGTTATCTACTATGGGTATAATCTATGTCAATTCAGGCAGAAGAGTTATCTTCATAGTCTCAGAATTGTTTGAATTGAACATATCCTAAAATTCAAGAAAAAGTAAGATATTTGTGCATTTTTATCATTATCATCATGTGCATTTTTGCAGTTTTATCATTATTATTAAGATACTTTCATTTTTAGAACAGCTTTCAAACTAAGTTAACTTTTTTTTTTTTTTTTTTTTTTTTTTTTTTTTTACTGGTATAATGAATTATTTATAAATAAAATAATTTAACAAGTAAGGGATTATTCTCAATAACTAACAAAAATTAATTTTGATGTTAAAAGGTTTAAAATATCATTTTAATCGTTTTATCACAACATTTCATATTTTTCTCATTTGTTTTGTTTTGTTAAAGGAAAAAATAAAATAATTAATGCTGCCAAGAAAATATTTATTTTCAAGCAATGTATATATTAAAATATTCAGCAAAGTGTGCAAAAAAAGACAGCAACAGAAATTCACCTAACATGGAAATTTAGTCATAAACAAAGCAAAAAATTCCAATATCATACTTGATTTCAATTTTTTGAACACTAAAACTACACAGTACTACCATATCATTATGCAAAATTAATGCTATATTAACCCCTTAACGTGCAGTGTTGCCGGTCGGCAACACCTAAAGTTCCCCCCATTTAGAGACACGAAAACTTCGTGAATATTTCAAAAACTACTCTAATGGCTACTTTAAATCTTTCTTACGGGTTCTAGATGACAGCACCACAGAGATCAAACTCTACTGTTTTTAAATAATAGGTAAAATGTCTTATTGTAATATGTGCTTCACAGCAATGCTCTTCTCACTTAGCTTATCAATGCTCTATTTATGGGAGGTTACCACTTCGGCAACAGCTGTATAATTAAAATGGTTAGTGCAATCCTTACAAAACAATACCTGTGTACTCCTCTAGGCCTAAATAGATTGCCTATTTTTTTTTTCTTTAAATTCCAACTTTAAAGAGTAGTACGCCGGAAAGGGTTAATAGCATTTTCCCTGCTTTGTTTGCAGTTTACTTACATATTTGAGTTTTTGATGGTTAAAACATGGTCTGAAACAGTGTCATCTCAAACATTAATTTTTAACTACTAAAACCCAGCTCTGATTTATTTATGTAATTTTAGTTTGAGATGAATTGTAATTCCCCCCAAAATATCACATTACTTTTTAATATGTACCTGCTACCTTCAGAAAATAATAATTATAAGAAATAATGGTACTTACGTATTAATGCCACCGCAGTTATCTTTTGGATTCTTTGTTGTCTTGTTTTTGCTGATTTTTGAAGCCATTTTTTAGTGTTTTAGTGCATTTTTTTTTTGCTTATTTCTGACGCCATTATTTTTGAACACTCGGGGAACAACAAGATTGCTCTTTATTAGCACAAGTTCTGCTGCGGTGGCGTTAATATGTAAGTACCGAAATAATTATAATAATTTTTTCTTTCACATTCCACTTTTTATATAAAATATTTTTCTGTTATTTAAAAGGAATTCTATTTTAGAAATTACTGACCAAGTTTTAAATTAATAAACTTGTAAATCTGAGCTGAAAAAGAAATATTTTTTCATTTTAGTAATTTTATTTCAAATTTTGTAGTTGGCAATATTCCTTATGAAGCAACAGAAGAGCAGTTGAAAGATATTTTTTCTGAAGTTGGTCCAGTAGTCAGTTTCAGGTGATGGTTATAGTCTTTCTTATCATATTTTGATAATTATATATTTATAAGACCCCTTAGATAATTCTGTATAGAAAAAATAAAATTTAAATGTATGTTCAAAGAAACAAGAAAGCTGAATGCTTTTTTTCATGTCAGGTTTTTGTAATTCATTTCTTTTAATTTCAGATTAGTATATGATCGTGAGACAGGAAAACCAAAAGGTTATGGCTTTTGTGAATACAAGGATCAAGAAATGGCCCTTAGTGCTATGCGAAACTTAAATGGTTATGAATTGAATGGCCGAGCTCTAAGAGTTGATAATGCTGCTAGTGAAAAAAGCAAAGAAGAATTAAAAAGTATGTCACTTCTACTTGTAGTTAGATTAATCAGATGCTGATGATCTTTTATTTTAATATAGTGAGAATTACCAAAGTCTAACCAGGCTAAAAAAAAAAAAAAAACTGTTTGGCTCTCCCTTTTTTTTTTTTTTTTTTTTTAATAATATAAAAAAAACCTGGCTTTTATTACCATAAAAAAAAGGTTTTTATATATATATACAGTAGACTCCCTCAAATCCGCACAGCTTGGGACCAGAGGTTTTGCAGATTTTAGAATTTTGCGGATTTCTGGTCATTGCTTTGTTTACAATTTTTAAACAGCAATTTGAATGTAATTAATAATGCAATCAAAAGTATAATGAATGCTTACAATATACTAAAATATTAAAATAAGTAATAAACTAAAATAATAAAAATTTAGATAATTTTTAAAATGATTAAAATACTAAAAGCAAAGGTCAAGTTAATAATCATTAATGTACAATTAAATATTCATTATAAATATGAAATGTGTTTTTCCTAAATTATTCAATGAAACTTGCCTCATAAAAGTACATTACTAATTCACATCAGAATCATAAAATAATGAAGCTTTATTTCAGGTTTAACCAGACTTAATAACTAAAAAAGCTTGATTATAATACATAAATATATGTGGTAAGATTGTGATTACCAATGATATCAGCAATATCTTTATTTTTTCAGAAATAAACTATTCTTTCTTCATGAAAAAACATCAATTCAATAACCTTAACAAAAATTACAAATTAAATAATGTATGGGAATTGATATAAAACTAAAAAAGTGAAATTTTGCACCTACATCTGAACCGACTGTTTCATTGTTTACATCTGTAAAATAAGTGCGGATTTTAGAGAGTTGCAGATTTTAGGAGTGCGGATTTGAGGGAGTCTACTGTATATATATTGAAAATAATATTAGATACCAAATTGGTGTTTCAAAAATTCTATGGTATTTAGCTCCACATATATTACACATTTTAAAGATTATATAATAAAATACAGTGTAAAAAATCTGAGGTGAACCCATCATTCTTACCAGCCTCTGATAAGATTGAGCCTTGTTAGGCTTAATTTCAATGTTAGATCTGTATAAGAAAACTTGTGTACCTAAGTGTGCAAATATTTTCTACTTGAGATTCCTTCTGTTCAACGTAATTTTCTTTAAAAGATTCAAAATTTGAATGATTTGCACAATTATTTGTGCAAAAACTATTTCAGAAATCAAATTGAAAACAAACATAAGCATAAAAGTGTAAACAATAGGTTGTGGTAGCGAATCATTCACTTTCGTGATTCATTTAAAAAAAAATTAAACCATGGAGCTATGAAGATTAAAAGAGATGACATAAATAATGTCAATTGAAACTGTCCTATCCTATCCCTGCTTACTCATGTAATATCAGCTGCAGGTAAACAGAAGTAAAACACCAATAGAATTGAACATTTTAACAGTGCTTCGTTCTATAAAATCTTTTTGGGGGGTAAAGATTGTGGTATATTTCATTGACTTTTAATATAATTAGACACAGTGCAGAAATGGCAATCTTTTCTTAAAGCAAATATTATGCTACCTAGCAACAGATAATGGTGGGAGGATAATGTGTCAAACCGATTTTCCCCTCCTAAGAACTGTCATTGAAATTGATACTCTCACCAAAGCAGGTATATCATTTGCGTGCAATTGAAGCTTGACAGAAATTTGCCAACAATAAAATCATTGCCCCCCCCCCTTTTTTTTTTCCCTGGTGGGGATGGAAAGGGTGTAAAGGGAAAAAAAATCTATTTTGAAAGTATTAAAAAAAATATTATTAATTATTAGTATTTCAATTGTAGCAGCAGGATTTTTTAATTATGCAGTTTTATTGCCTATTAAATAATTTTTTTGTTTTATTAAGAAATCTTAATTTTGTTATGGTATATTAGTTAGAAAACCTGGTTTACCGAGAAATATTGTTAATGCTAATAGTATATTTATTAGAATATAAACTAGCCGAACTATGCTAATCTAAGCACTTTCATATTGTTAATTATTTTTTATCAACTTTTTGAAATTTCAAATAAAAAACACAATTTTCACCTACCATCCTCATCTATACTAATATTTAATTAAACTATGATGAAATGTAGCACATCAAATTGAAACATTTTTATGTATCCATATAGAGAGATTAAGTTTTATATGTGATCACTGCATGAAATTTTGAAAAGCGTGTTGCTATGCATATCCATACGTATGTTATTCCAAATATTGTTTTTAATACAGAGAAATATGGCTAATAGTAAGCAATTCTAGCATAAAATAAGCTTAGTTTAAGTAAAAGTAAATTTCATATATTTTTCCATTCTGATTTAAAATTTTCTTTTCTATGGATGCCAGTAAATACAAGAACAGTTTCCTAAAATCGTTCAGAAGTAAATTTTCCCCAAATCTCAAAAGCAATTCAAGGAAATATACTGTACAAAGTAGCTATGAACATACAGAAAATGAAATTTAACATAATTTTTAATATGTAAATGTCCCTTGTTTCAAAAATTGTACTTGCATTTGAAAAGTAGATTCAGTTCCCAGGTTTAGTGGTACCTGTCATCTCCCGCAATGATAATTTAGTGATAAAACTAGCTGATCTGTTTAATATTGCCCAGGTCTGTAATGAATGACACTTAAATGAATTTTACATTCAATTGTATGATTTTATAACTTTAGCTCTATTTTGTTAAATTTATATTTTTAAATTCAAAAATCGAAAAAAAATATTAAATTGAAAGGTTATACTTTTCAGTATTTCATTTTTGGAGTCTATATGCTTACTGAAAGCAAATCTGTAGACACATTCAGGTTTTTACAGATTTCGTCAAAATTTTTTAACATTTTAAAATGTTTGTAGGGGGTGTAATTCAGGATTATTTAGATGCTATTAAAAAATTATGTTAAAATAAAGACATTTTGTTTCTTTTAGTGCGTCTTTGTGGTATATCGTCTTATCGATGTAAAAAATACTGTCTTTGTGGAGGAAAGTCACCTGCTTTTGTGAATATATTGGAAAGGGTTAAAGATCATATTTTTAAAAACTGATTGCAACCATTGATTAAAAAAAAAATTTCAGCTTTTAAGAACATGTTTTTGGTTTGCATGTACCTCTAAAATTGCACCCTGGAACGGTGAAATCATAACAAAACACTCTGGTTTTACCAATTTCAACAAAATTTTCATACATCTTATTTTCTAAGAAATATTTTATTTGTTCAAGCTGTTAGTCATACAGACATTTAAAAGCTTAAATAAATATTTGAAGCTTTCATAAAATTAAAGTTAAAAGTTATTTACTTTTTTATTGATGCATATAATTTTTATCACCCTCTCTCGAGCAGACTGTTTGCATATCTGAAATAGCCAGCTTGCGTTTCATATATGACCTTCAGATAAATTAAAAAACTAACCCACAGGTGCATCAGGACCTACTTTGGACTAGCCATATCCAAATTTTCTGATTTCTATGTGTGACAGATTATGCTAGCTGTTGCACACATACAGAAAGAAAGATTGAAATTTTTTTTATTAGTATAGATTAGTATAGAAATATTTTAAATATTCTGTACATATTGCATAATATTATTTATTGATGTAAATATTTTTAATTTTTCTAGATCTGCAAGCTTCATTGGGTGGGCCTCCAGTAGAAGTAAGTTTTAATTTCTCTATTAACTGCTTCTGGTTTTGTTCACTGTGTTTTAAAACCCAAGTTTTTTCCTCATTTAAAAATTTTACACTTAATCAAGCTAAAAACTGATTAAGTAATAATTTATATGTTATATAAATAATTTTCATTTAGTTAGTTACTATAATTAAATTGTATAATGATACTGTCAAACTAACAGTGGTATTTATAATTTTCTTGACTCAACGAAGTCCATTGAAAACGTTTATATTTTGTTGGCTTTGTCTGACCCATTAAAATTTGTTATATCGACTTTGTCAGCCTGCTTAATTTTTTTAGTAGTGCATCCAGTATCCTTTCTTTCTTTCTTTCTTTTTTAATGCCGTTAACCTGTTCATGGGTGCAAGTTTTTCCGTCTTTTAAAAATTCCTGAGGACGGAAAGGAGACAGAAAAATCTCCGAGGACGGAAGCAGATCGTGAAAAACACACGCTTTTCGTCAAAGGATCACGGGAAAAAAACATTATTTTCGTCAAAAGCTTGCGAAAAAAAAACGCAATTCCTGTCGAAGAATTGCGAAAAACATGCTATTTCTGTCGGAAAATCACGAAAAACACTTTAATAACATCAAAGAATTGCAAAAAAAGGCACGATTTTTGTCAAAAGCTTGTGAAGAAAACGCGATTCTTGTTAAAAGATCATGGGAAAGACGTCATCTCAGTCAGAGAATGGGAAATAGACGCGCCCTCTGTCAAAGGATTGCAAAAAAGATGAGTTTTTTGTCAAAAGGTTGCAGAAAAACACAATCCTGCCGAAGAATCGCGAAAAAGATGCTATTTTACAAAATAGGTACAATTTTTGTCAAAGGATTGCAATAAAGATGCAAATTTAATCGAAGGATCGTGGAAAAGACGCAAATTTTGCCAAAATATGGAGAAAAAAATGTGATTTCCGTGACATGATCGCAAAAAAAAAAAAAAAAACCCTGCGATTTTCATCAAATTATAGCAGACAAAATGTGATTTTTGTCAAAGGATCGCAAAAAAGATGCTATTTCTGTCCAAGGAACGCGAAAAAGACAAGATTTCTGTCAAAGGATCGAGAAAAAGATGCGAATTTCATCAAAAGATGATACAAAATAATTGAATTTCATCGAAAAATCGCAGATTTCTGCTGAAAACTGTAGAAAAATCACAAATTTCGGTGAAAAATAGTAGAAAATTGTAAGATTCGTTTAAAAATCGTAAAAAAATCACAATTTTCGGCAAAATATCGTAGAAAAGTCGCAAATTTTGTCGAAAGATCGGGGAAAAAACTAATTTCGTCATATGGTCATGGAAATAAACACGAGTTACGTGCTTATGTTCTCACTCAGTGAGGGGGGAGGGCAAAAAATATTTTCAGTCTTGGCAAAATTTCAAACTTGCACCCATGAACCTCTTTTAAAAATTTCTTTCATTTTGCTGGCCTGTCCTTTTCCTGAGGAGTGTTTTTTTTCAAATCCAAACTACTTTTTGGCTCATTTTTTAAATTTTTTTAATTTATAAATGCAGCTAAAGGCTATGTGCTAGAAAACTGTGAAATCAAGTAGTTTTTTCATTTTTTGATAAAAACAGGAAAATAAAAAAATGCTGTCAAAATGGTATTTTGAAAAAAAAAAAAAAAAAAAAAAAAAAAAATTCTGAAACATGACTACTCTATTGTTATAAGATCAAATACTTACTAATCAAGATATAATTTCTTTGTTAAAAAAAGAGAAACAGTTACTCTATTCCAAACCACTTCTGTGCACTGGCTCTTTCATGTTTTTTATTTATAAAAATGAGTCCATGAATGTGTCAAATAGTTTCACACTGTTGATCTATGTAGGAGGACCATTTCAAACATTAAAAAGCAATGAAATCATGTCTATTCAATTCAATTTCTACAAAAGCTCCAATTTTTTTTTAGTAAGTAAAAGCTATGTGCTAGGAAATTGAGAAATCAAATAGTTTTTCTATTTTTCAATAAAGACAGGAGATCTTAAAATGCTGTCAAAATTGGCATCTTGAAAAAAATTTCCAAAATATGACAACTCTATTGTTATGAGACAACAATCACTTACTAATCAAGATATAATTCCTTTGTTAAAAAATGAAAAACAGCTTTTCTATTCCATACCACTTCAATACACATGACTGCCAGTTTCATATTTTTGTATATAAAAATGAGTCTGTAGCTGCCTTCCGCTAATCAATCTGGAAATCTGTCAGTTTTGCCAGATCAAGTGGTATGAGATAGTTCTGCTGTGTCACTTGTTGAAGCTGTTTTTTCTGGGGTTGAAACTGTCATGTTGGAAATCAGTGCATAGTTCACCAAGAATCCCAGCTGAAGTCTTTCCAGTGCGATATTAACTGTCTTATCTTTTATGAGCACTTTAAACATTTTGTCATTCCGTTGGGTGACCTCAAAAGGTCTATCATAAAATGGTTGCAGTGATTGGCGAACTCAGGCGAACTTAAGCAAATCAAGCCTATAGTACAATCTATTTAAATATTAGTAAAATATTTAAATATTTAACCAGTTCAATATCTCTGGCTTTATACTATCAACTCAACTTCACCATACTAGTGTTGTTGGGATGTTTTTAGGTTAGTTCTTCAACGGCCCGTCTGAATAACAATGAGAAAAAAAAATACAATTTTTGGGAAATATTTAAAGAAGTTGGCTCCTTCTAATGATGGTTTGGCTGTATTATTTATTACCAGGTTAAGGGAATACACATGGTTATATAATGGCACGAGGGTTGATGTTTCTAATCATTGCTTACACATCCATATATTCTCCTTTTATATTCATCCCATTATCATATCCTTGGCCTCATGTTTGCCAAAGTTAATTTCAGGTTCTCTAGTTCTCAAAGTGTCAAAGTGAACCATCAGCTTGCTTGTTCTTTCTGTCCTGTTCATCTTTCAGTCTGAAAAAAGCAAAAAAAAAAAAAAAAAAAAAAAAAAGTTCATGAAATCTGATGCTTTCTTGTTCAACCGACATATATTTTATAATAAAGGTAATTTGTTCTGTTACGTTCAAGTTCAGTTGTGTTATGTAATTAATTGATATATATACAGTAGAGCGCTGATTATCCGAACACGTCGGGACCGACCCTAGTTCGGATAATTGGACAGACAATTTAAAGGATATCCCTATCATACAAAAACCTTCACACTTTATCCAGGCTTAGGACTGGCAACATTGTTAGTGCTGGCGTGTTTAAAAATGTTTTTTTTTTTCACCTTTTTTTCATTTTTTAAACTTTTTTTTTGTCTTTTTTTCATTTTTTAAACTTTTTTTGGTCTTTTTTTCATTTTTTAAACTTTTGTCTTTTTTTTTAAAGATTATAATTTAAGTAAAAAAGCTTTTGATTTTTTCTTGCTTCAAAGAAGACATTTTTTTCAATGCTGCCATATCTCTAATGTTTCTTAAATGCATTGCTTGAATAGGATCAGCGTCTTTCTGCCTTTCGAGCCATTTCATAGCTGTTTCCAAGCATTCAAAGGCTTCGCTATATGATGGACCTGGGTCATTTTCAGAGCATTCATTTTCAATTTCATTTTCATTTTCTTCATTTTTGTCTTCAATCTCAGCCACAATCTCATTGTCATTTAAAATCTGATATCCAGGGTCTTGCATGTCACAATTTATCCACTCATCAATTTCTTTTTCCTCATAATTTAGGATTCTTCCCATCTCTCTTATAGTTTTATACTCCTCATTTTCCTTATCAGATGCTTCTGCTCCAGTCTCACTTTTTTCTCTGTTTAAAATTTTATTCCAGGCATTTTTTAACGTTGATGATTTTACAAGCTTCCAGGAATCGGCAGCCATAATGCAACAATCTTTTAAATTAATTTTTATGGCATTCTGGGAATCAGGCTCTTCAGTGTCTTCTGATAGAAGCATCTTTCTCAACATTTGCTTTCTATAAAAGCGCTTAAATATCTCTATTACACTCTGATCCATGGGCTGTATCAGTGATGTAACGTTAGGTGGCAAGAACTTTACTCGGAACTTCCCATTTTCCCGTTCAAGGGTATCTGCACACGGATGTGAAGGTGCATTATCAAGAAGTAGGAGTACTCTGCCCTCTTTCTTCATATCTTCTTGATGTGTCTTGACTTTAGGAATGAATGTGTGATCATACCAATCAATGAAAACTTCTGATGTCATCCAAGCCTTCCTTTGAGAAGTGTAAATTACTGGCCGATTTTTCCAATTTTTAAAAGATCGAGGATTCTTTGACTGTCTTATCAGAAACAATGGTATTCGATGGTTACCGGTTGCATTTGTGCAATTAAGAATTGTGATTCTTTGTTTAATTTAGTTGCAGAAGCACTTTTTTCGAACCCAGATGCTAATGATTTTCAGGGTAAAGATCTCCAAAACAGGCCGGTCTTATCTGCATTGTAAATAAATTCTTCTTCGTATTTTTCTGATTCAACAAATTCAATAAATTCTTTTACGAATTTCGTAGCAGCCTCTGTAGATGCAGATAATTTTTCACCATGCAATCCGATTTCGCGTATACCATGCCGTAGCTTAAAATTTCTAAGCCACCCAGAGCTTGCTTGAAATGCATTAGTATTTTCTCCATTCAGCTTTTCGTTGAAAAATATAGCCTTCTCACATAATAAGGGTCCAGAAATGGGATGACCAGATAAGCGTTTCTGCAAAAACCACATGTGCAAAGCTTTATCTACTTCATCATCAAAGGATTTTTTCATCGATTTTCTATCTAAGCTTCCTTGCTCACTTTCAAGTCCCGTTACATACTTCATAATTGATTCGTCATTCTTTTTTATATCTGATATTGTAGACTTTCCTACACCAAACTCCACTGCTAATTTTGTACCTGCTTCACCATTTTTCAACCTCTTCAATATCTTTACTTTGTCTCCTAGCGAAAGAACAACTCTTTTTCACTTTCCAGACATCTTTTCTCCTTCGTTGCAGAAAAATAAATGAGCTAGATCGCTGGTGCAATCAACAACCACTAACAAGAAACCTTTGTCAACGTAGCTACGTCACACAAACCAGTTTTTCTGCACTCTCGACCTGGCGTCAAAGAAATGTCGTAGCCCTTACTTTTCTCTAGTCCTGGCTTCACACCGGGTCTGTGACCTGTCCATTGCAATAAGAAACTTCAAAGAAATACTCTCCCACCCCCTTGGGATTGCATTGCAACCATA
The DNA here is from genome assembly GCA_964019185.1 of Maratus speculifer. Taxonomy (NCBI): domain Eukaryota; kingdom Metazoa; phylum Arthropoda; class Arachnida; order Araneae; family Salticidae; genus Maratus; species Maratus speculifer. The sequence goes on from OZ025295.1 coordinate 80,006,857, forward strand.
GACATTGATTGCAACACATGTCCACAGCAAGGGTGAGGGGAGAAAAATACAAGTAGGAATTTTGTGCTTTGACCAGGGGCGTCGCCATGGGGGGGTATGGGGGGGGAGCCTCCCCCCCCAATATATGTGAAGTTGGGAAATTTGAGCTTAGAGTTGGGAAAATTTAGATTTTTGAAAGACTTTTTTTTTTAATAATTACAAGAAATATATGAACTTTTTATTCTTTCGGTGACAATGGTTTAGCAAACAAGTTAAATTATCAAAAGAAATCAACCAGACTCAATTTGTCATTGTATTTCTCTGTTCTATGAAAACATCATACACTTATTAGACCTAAATGTCTCTGCTCCTGTGTATCAATATCTGACTCTAAACAGCTTTCTCCACTCCTTTGTTTCCTCCAAAACTTTCATTTCTGAAAAATTTCAAATTATAGTCCGTGACTTTTATGTTACTTTCGTATGAAAATCCATAATGGCTCATATACTAGAAGTCTGTCCGGGCCTGGGCTTAGTCCAAGGTACTGGCATGGTCCGTGGACCGAGCAGGCAAACTTTCAAACAGAGTGCTTCCACCATTCTGATATAAAAATTTAAAAGAAGCTCATAAAATTTGAATTATTTTCAATAAATATGAGTTTCACAAGAATGCGTATAAATGTGCTGCATGAGCCGATTTTATTTTAACAACACTAATGCAAAAATATATTTTGTCCAAAATGTAGAGAACGTCATCGGATAGTTAATCATGTTTGAGCCTGAGCTTAGCTTTTTTTGCAGACTCGGGCAGGAGCACCGTCAGTTTATTACCCCTCCCCCTTTTTAATCCTCAAACCAGAAAAATTATCAAATCATAGATGCAAAAAAAGTAAAAATGTCGAATATGAAGTCGCAAAGGACTGATGAAAACTTTCACTTTAGACAGATTTTTATCTTTGGCGGGAAATTTTCAAGCAATTTTTACGTCAGGAGTATGAAAGGAGGACACTGTGCAACATCAAACACCCTACAGTTGGCGGGGGATTCCCCTCACATCGCCAGGTCCCCCAAAATGGCTTTCCAGATTGTTTATTACCTTGTTCATAGTCATATAATAACAAACATCTTAACATTAATCTCTCACATTTTCTTCCGGAAGTTTTTTTTTTTTTTTTTTGTAATAGAGGCTGCGATCAAAAATGTCTGTTTTCTTGTGGGGGGGATGTCTCCCCTGCCCTCCCCAAATGACTCTCCTGGACTCGGGTTAGGCCGAGGTAAGGATTATTTTTTTCTGCATAGTTGAGTCGGGACGGAACTGGACTTGGTTGCTCTTGGCATGTGTCGGGCGGACAGTTTTGCTTTGCAAAATAAGTAATAATGATAACGAACTTTTGGTAAGGGGAATCATCGGAAATGTATCTTGAGGTGGTTCTCAAATTCCCTGTTGAATAACACAAAACTTTCTGAAACATTTTCTGACTCATTTTTAAAAGAAAATGCATAACATTGACAGGCCTGAAGTGATTGGATTGAAACGATTTCGAATTGAATAGCGTTTTCCATTTTTCGATAAATAAATTACTTATCCAATTACAGGCGATTATTGTCACACAACGACATTTTTCTCTTCTTTACTTGCTATGACGTTTTGAAAATCGAATCAAAAACTAATATTTGACAGCCTTTTCTGAAATATATGTTGCTTTCATTCCAAGAAAAAAGAAAGCGCCATTCGATAACATTTTTTCTAAATAAGAACATCTGCCAATTTTATGCGTTTCCGAACAAAAGTGAATTGAGAAATGCGCAAGAAAATAATTATTTTAGATTCTTTTTTATCAGCATTCTTTAGAAAAATCTTAATTGTACGTTAAGAAAAATCCGAATTTTTTGTAGCTATCAAATTGGGCCGGATCGGGCCTGGTTTAATTGTTTTTTACGCAAGCTGTTCCTGTTTTCAAAGATTTTTGTTCAGGCCGGCCCCTGAACTGTGAAAATATAGATCCGGCTCGAGCCAAAGTTTTAATTTTCAAATCGGGCCGTGCTGGGCCAAAATAGCTTATATGTAGTCGGGACCGTGCTCTGATCTGGAAATTCCAGCCGGAAAAGACATGTATAGCAAAGACAGTAAACAAAAAAGGGAATTTTTAAACTAATGATGGTTGACGAAAGAAAAGAAATCGCAATAGATCTTTAAAAATAAAATTAATAATTCCAATTATAACATATTCTACTGTCAAAATGAAAATAAAACAAGAAAATATTCACATCTTTTCATATTTAACCCGTCGTCGTCGCGTCGCCGGAGAATTTATACAACGGCATTAGTCGTCGAGTCAATCTAAGCTTAAAAATCTGTAAATTTTATTTCAAAATAGCAATCTATTCTAATATTGTAAAACAAAAATGCAATTTGTATTTCCGTTTTATGCTAATCTCAAATAGTATTAAAAGAACTTGGAATAAGTAACTTTGAAAAAAAAAAAAATATTAAAAATATTTATTCAGGCGCCAAAAGAAAAAAAAAAAAAAAGAAAAGCTGGAGTCCTAATTTCTATAATAGTAGCTACACCTGCTATATTACGTAACTGGGCAACAATATCCAATGAGTTTTCGCCAGAAAAAATACTGGTAACCCTTTGTCGTCAAGAAAAAATAATCATAAAAGCAAATGTGATTTCAAAAAATTATTGATTCTGATAAATGTGTTCCTTTTTACTTTGTTTGTGTGCGGATAAAAAAACTGCTATATTTTTACCGGTTTATAAAATATGAAACCAAAGCGATATAAAGTTCAATGTTGTAATTGTAAAGCAGTATTTAATAATGACTATAAATCTCAGCATGAAAAAAACAATCATAATGGGAATAGAGTTTCTGTGCAGGAAATTGGAGCCCCTAAAAATCCATTCGATGCTTCAGTACGTAAAAGGAAAAAAGTGGACGATGTGAAATCGGAACAAATATATGGATATGTCAGCAGTCCGTCAAATGAAGAAATAATCAGCATAAGTTGTAATACTGATGTGTTGAACTTAAATAAAAAGTCTGAAGAAATAAAAGATTTTTCTTTTCCTATAAACAACACCGAGAGCGAAGATCAACTTCTTCAACAGTGTAATTTGGATTTTTCAAAAGAAAGTGAATTTCTACATGAGGCTACGAATTACAAAACTCAAAACCAATCTGAAATGGATAATGAATTTCAAAACGAGACTGCAAGCTTCACAAATGAAAACCAAACTAAAGAAGAAAATGAAAATAAGTCGGACTGGGTGTCTTTTATGGGAAAATTTTCTTTTATTCTCGAAAAATTAACTGAGAGCAAAACTATTTTTTCTCAATATAATGAATCTGACATAGTTAACGAGAAATTGGCAATAACTGAGATTGTTAACTTTATCTCTTCAATTAAAGAAACCTGTGATATAGTTCTTGAAGAGGGGTGCAGAGTATTGAATAAACTGAATAATGAGTTAGAATTTTCAATTGAAGACAGTGGAAGTGCCTCTGAAATAGTAAATCATGATCCTGGTCTACGTCCAGATACTTTAAATGAAAATCAGAAAAATTATTTAATTCAGTTAGGTCCACATCAACCTAAATTAGCATGTTTTCCTTCTGATGGAAAAAACCGGTTTAATCCCCACTGGTATACAGAATTTGAATATTTAGAGTACAGTACAGCAAAGCATGCTGCTTTTTGCTTTGTATGTTGTCTTTTTCCTGTTGGTATAGGTCGTGAAAAAAGAGAAGATGCTTGGACTTCAACCGGAGTAAAAGTATGGGGTAAAATGAAAAGTTGCGGAAAAGATAAATTAGGGAAGCTCCAACAACATTTCTCATCTCAAGCTCATAAGTCTGCTCTATATGATTTTTGTAATTTTCTTGTAAAGAAAAAACATATTGATGTCTTAATTGACAAATCAAAAAGACAAGTTTTAATTCAGGAAGAAAAAGTTCGAATGCACAACAGAGAAGTTATCAAAATTTTAATGGATACTTGTAAAACATTCGGAAAGCAAGGATTAGCATTTCGAGAGTCAAACACCGATGATATTAATAAAGGAAATTTTTGCGAAGTGATACAGCTTATCTCAAGGCACAATACTACAATGAAATGTTGGTTTGAAGATAAAAAATTGAGACCATATCATGTTACATATATGAGTCCAGAATCTCAAAATGAAATGATAAATTTAATAGCATCTGAAATTCGTCAGGTAATCACTTCTGAAATAAAAAATAGTTTATGTTTTGCAGTTTTGGCCGACACAACTCCAGATCTGTCACACAAAGATATAATGTCTATTGTTATCCGAAGTGTAAGTAATGAAGGTGAAATTAGGGAAAGATTGGTCAAAACAATTGAATGTAGTGACAAAACTGGAAAGGGAATGGCAGATTTAATTTTACAGTGCTTAAATGAAATAGAAATTGATTATTCGAAGCTTGCATTCCAGTCTTATGATTTTGCTCAAAATATGTCCGGGAGGTTCAATGGTGTACAAAAACATATATCTGAGATTGTCGGTCACAGTGTTCCTTACATACCTTGTCAAGATCACCGCACTAATACTGCTCTAGAACATGCTTGCAATGTTAGCATATTAATTCAAGATTTGTTTAACATCCTTGAAGAGCTCTATGTCTTTTTCACATCAAGTACAAAAAGATTTAAGCATTATCAGTCAAGTGTAGAGAACATTGATAAAGTAATTCAACTTAAAAATCTATCAAAAACCAGATGGACCGCAAGAGCTGAATCGGTCAAAGCCTTAACTCAATCGTTTGAAATGGTAATAGAACTATTAGAAAATATTTTCAATGAAAAGACTTTTGATTCCTCTACTAGAACAAAAGCATTTGGAATTTATAAAAAAATGAAAACTTTTGATTTTATTGCATCATTTTTTTTCATGAAAAACATCTTAAGCAAAATAAAAATTTTAACTGAAATTCTGGAGACACCTGATTTTAACGTCATTGACTGCATTGCGATAATAAAAAGTACTGTCCAAAGCTTACAAGCAATTAGTGATGATTCCACTGGAATGAATAATCTTATAAAAAGTTCAATTGTATTCGCTGAAAAAATGGGGATAGATGTTGAATCAGACTTCCGAAAACACCATAGAAAAAGGGTTCCACCTAAAAAAATTGATGAAAACAATAGAACAGCAATGGACATAGATTTAAATACTTTTTACAGGAAAGAATTCAAAGAAGTTTTGGACACATTAATAATGGGTTTCAATGACAATGTTTTATATATCAAAGATACTATTGAACCGATACATTCGATTTTTAAGCTACCATTCACCAAAGCAAATTTGAGCATAAGTAATCTAGAAAAAGTTATTAACATGTTTCCTCCTGGATCTGATAAACCTGACATACACGACTTGCAGAGTCAAATGGAAATACTTTTTGACTTGTGTTCAAACAATAATGTTGACTCTCTTAACGGACTTTTCGTTCATGCCAAAAAATTCAAAAATTATTTAGGTCAAGCCTTCAAACTGTGCATTTTAACATTCACAGCAGCTTATGGTGTTGCGTCAAATGAAAGGACATTTAGTCAGCTAAAAATTATAAAAAATGAATTACGAGCTACCATGAGCGATGACAGACTGGATAGCTTAATGCTTTTGAAATGTGAAAATAAAATAGCGGACTTACTTAAACTGGACGATGTGATCATTAGGTGGGCTTCTTTGAAGAACAGAAGGATCAGTGTTAAATGAAAAAAATTACAATGTAAGTGTTCATTAGCAATCGTTACAATTTTTCTTTATGTAACATTTTTTGTTTCATATTTCATATATTTATATAATTTTTTTTTGAATGTATGCAATGTCTCTAACTTTGAATCTTACATTTATTGCATTATTTGAAATTGTTTCTTTAACCTTTGTGGTAAAAGTATAATCTTTATCTCTTTTTCTTCTGATCTTTATTTTCATGCTGAAAAAATAGCAATAAATCTAGTTTTTTTTTTTTTTTGGAAAAGAAATTATTTTTAATGCATAAGTATTGTTATCATTATAAGCACATTGCATTGTATAATTTTAATTGGAAATTAGAACAATATTTTTCAAGTTGGGAAATTTTTAAATTCTCCCCCCCCAAAAAATATCTGTAGCTACGCCTCTGGCTTTGACCTTGGTTTCTCAACCCCTTTCTTCAAATCTTTTGTGTTCTCTCTTCCCACTAACAAAACTCCCCAAAAATACCTTGCAGTTTTCGGATTAAATTTTGTATGCCAAGAAAGAAAAGAAAAAAGATAAATAACAGGGTGAAAAAAGAGAAATGTAATTGGAAGGGACAGAAAAAAAAATATTTAGGTTTTGGAGGTTTTTTTTTTTTTTAAATGAAAAATATGCCGTTCGCATAATTGGAAGTTCGGAAAAAAATTTTAAAAAGAGAAATACGCTGTTCGGATAATTGGAAGTTCTGTTAAAAAAATTTTAAAAGTCGAAAAACATGGCTCGGATAATTGGAAGTTCGGTTAATTGGAGTTCAGATAATCGGCGCCCTACTATATATATATATATATATATATATATATAGGGTGAGTCATAAATATCGAAACAATAGGCTATCTTCTTAAATATTGCCTCTAGACCCATAATTCCAGTTGCAAAAACTCATAAAAAAGGTGAAATTTCTGATAATATAAATTGCAACTCCATGGGGGGTCTTTTTGAAAAAATATAAAAATTAAATTTTATACGGCCCCCGTAAAGCAAAATTCCCAAGTAGGAAATTATTCCTTATCCATTCCTAAATTGAACAAAAAATATTTGATCTCCTTACCTGAAAACCTGACAAAGATATTAAAATCCAAAATTTTCAAAAATTCATAAGACAGAATCACATAGGAAAGAAAAAATACATAATAGACAAATGCCCTTCCTAGAAGAGTTAAATGGAGTTTATTTTTTTCTCAGGTATTATTATATTTATTTTGCATGGATCAACACATTTTCTGTTTAAGACAGAATTCTGTCATAGGCAGATTTTTTTTTCTCTGGTTTTGTTTATTTTTTTAGCATTTAAATATACTATTCTTTAAAAAAAAAAAAATTTGTTTTTTATTTTTTTAAAAAAATTTTTATTTTATTTTATTTTATCTATTTATTTATTTTTTTTTTTTTTTTGTAAAAGAAAAGCGATTTTAAAATGTATGTGGTTTTCGTAAAAATATTGACTAAACCAAATTTACCTATTTTATGCACGTATTAGGTTTGTGATTTTAATACGGATTGTCCAAGACCGGGATTGAAAATTTCGTCCAGTGCAGGCCTGGGAAAAAGGAAGCAGTCCCCTCCGGTATGAAAAATACATTAGACCCGGATAGGCGAGTCTTAAAAAAAACTAAAGTCTCGGACCTGATCTGACCTGAGTCCAGAATACAGATTTTTTAACAGCCTCTCCAGGACGATAAAAAGCTTGAAGTTGTGAGAGCTAAATTTTTAAAAGGACTTAATCTGCATCTTAGAAAAGCGTTCTTTTAAATAACTGATGGGCAGTAAAACAGTACATTTCGTTTTTCTGTATAATGACTTTTTTTCCCCGACTATTTCTTGTCTTTAAATTATTAAAAGTTAAGAATTGTTAAAGAAAAAAAGTACAAACTTGAAACATGTCATTTTAAATTATTTTGCATTAGCTTTGTTAATGAAAAATTATTTATTTTTGAAATTATGATTTTTAAAAGTTATTATTTTTTAAATAAATATTTTCATAGTTCTAAAATAAATATTGAAAAACAAAAACCCCGAAACAAAACTAAAATCAGATTTTCTAATTAAATAGAAAGAAATTGAAATCTGATAAATAATGTTTGGAGTTATAATGATTTTTAATTATCCCATTTAAACCATTAATAACCATATGAAATTTTTATAAATTTTATGATGAATTTTAGAATGTGATTTCTTAGCAAATAATATGGCTAACCACCACAAAAAAAAAAAAAAAAAAAAAAAAAAAAAAAAAATCAAATTTGTAACTCAAAAGATAGATTTTTATGCATTTTCTACAACTGTTTAAGTAACATTGTCTTTTGAATTGCGCGCATTTCAATTTGTGTCTAATCCCTTAAAACCTGAAGAATTATTCAAACAGTTATAACTCCGTGAATTTTGAAGATATAAAGATGCAACTTTTTGTGTATTACTCAAGACTGGATAAGGAAAGTTTTCCTCTAATTAGAATTTTTATCCTACGAGGGCTGTATAAAAAGTTAATTTTCATACTTTTTCAAATAGACCCCCCATGGAGTTGCAACTTATCTTAACTAATCTCCAAAATTTCACCTTTTTTATGAATTTTCGCAAATGAAAGTAGGGGTCTAAGGGCAATGTTTAAAGAGATAGCCTATTGTTTCGATATTTATGACTCACCCTGTATATATACACTATATGGCCATTGGTTAACGTTCACTTGCGATTTTAGACATTTTGTTAAATATCTAGAAAAATACATGAGGAATCATCTCGAAACTCTTAGTGTATAAATATAATAGTATAAGTCATACATCTCTGTGAGGATTTTTTCCTGAAACTCCATAGGGGACTGTCAACAAATTAAAAAAGAATGAATATCTTTTGAATAACCCTGTCAAAACTAATGTAGCAAAAGTGCTCAAACTCTAGATTATGATTGAGTGCCTTATTGTAATACACTGTGTTCATTTTTATACAAATAGCATGCATACTCGCAGAGTAATTAAGGTTTTTATAAAAATGGTCCCAAATTTTTCCAAGTTTTTCCTTATAATTTTCAGAGTTCTTAAAATAAAATAATTTTTTTTTTCCTGAAAATATGACAAACAACATTGCACATAATACCCTGTAATCAGAATTAAAAAATAATAAAAATTGTATGAAAAATGAGTAGGTTTAGTAAATAATTTTTCACTGTGCATGCGTCAACGATATTAAAATTTCATTTGCATATTATGTTAGCTAAATGTATAGAGCAACTTTTGTGAAAATCGCAAAATTATAACTTGAAAATTATCAAAATAATCGTCAATTGAATAAGTTGAAAATCCGTTATTCTCAAAATGAAGCAAAAACAAGAGGAGTTGTATCCATACATTCATTGATTAGTGTTAATATAGAATACACAATACGGGATGTACTACTACATTTGGATAAAATCCCTCATTTTTTTGCTTCATTTTGGAAACAACAGATTTTGTCCTTTTTCTATAGACGATTACTTTCAGAATTTTCAAGCTATGATTTTGAGACTTTCATAAAAGTTGCTCTATACATTTAGCTAACATAATATGCAAATGAAATTTTGATATCGTTGACGCATGCACAGTAAAAAATTATTTAGTAAACCTACTCATTTTTCATACAATTTTTATTATTTTTTAATTCTGATTACAGGGTATTGTGTGCAATGTTGTTTGTCATATTTTCAGAAAAAAATATTATTTTATATTAAGAACTGTGAAAATTATAAAGAAAAAACTTGGAAAAATTTGGGACCATTTTTATAAAAACCTTAATTTCTCTGCGAGTATGCATGCTATTTGCATAAAAATGAACACAATATATTACAATAAGGCACTCAATCATAATCTAGAGTTTGAACGCTTTTACTACATTAGTTTTGACAGGGTTATTCAAAAGATATTCATTCTTTTATAATTTGTTGACGGTCCCCTATGGATTTTCGGGGGAAAAAATCTTCACGGAGATGTATGACTTACTATTATATTTATACACTAAGAGTTTCAAGATGATTCCTCATGTATTTTTCTAGATATTTAACAAAATGTCTAAAATCGCAAGTGAACAATAATCATTGGCCATATAGTGTAATATATATATTCCATTTCGCCTGATATATACCTTTTGGCATTATGTGCAGTTAGATGAATGGTTTTACTCAGGTATGCTGTTATTTAACATTGTTTGTTCAAAGTTCTCCTTACGTGCTCCTCCATGACAGGACATAATTTAGTAATAATTGGACTAATTTTAAAAAGATTCAATTACCATGTTCATGCAAATTTTCTTTTCTATCTTCAAATACCAAGCAACTTTCTCTAAAAGTTTCACAATCAAAACTACACATTGAAAAACAATATTTCAATGCATTTCAAAATTTTTGAGTAATAGCAGTTATTGATTGCCAAGTTTTAAAACAAATACTCAATTCAAGCCTGGACTCTTCACATAGTTTATATATATTTTCATGATTTTCTAGCATTTGTACTATATGCCACCAATCCAAAGAGGTTGTAGGCGCTGCAAAAATTTTGCAGTAGGAGGAGAAAATTGAGACTTTGGCTGCAGAATACACCAATGAATCTAATTTTCACTATAATAATTTTTTGAATTAGGGGTTTATAAAATCAACAAAACACTTTTCCTGCTGCTTAACTTGCCTTTGCTAAATCTTCTTTAAACCCCATCGTTACTATGTTTGTAATGATGACAAAGACCTTAAATGAGGCAATGAGACAAGATGGGTTAAAGCTTGTTTAAACAGACAACAAAACTCACCCCATACCAAGAAAGCACGGATGAGCAAATCCAAGACAAAGACCGTGTTCATCACCTTCTTCAAGTGAAGTAGGTTGTCGAGTATGAGTTTGTCCCATTCGGTATGACAGTGAATGCTGTTTAAAAGTTTGAAGTCCTGAAAAGAAGCATTATGCACAAGCAAAGGGATAACAAGAACAGCTTGAAGTTTCTCCACGATAACATGGCCAGCCACACTGCCTTCATCGTGAGTGCCTACCTGGCCCAGATGACTGTTCCGGATGGTCCCCCATCTTCCCTATAGTCCATAATTGTTGACTTCTGGTTTCTTCTTGTTTATGCTCTTAAAATCAGCGCTGAGAGGAAAACGCTTCCACTCAATCGAGGACATCCAAATAAATGTCAAGACAACCCTTGCAACGATCCCAGAAAAGTTGTATGTGGCTGTTTTTGAGTCATGGAAATGCCACCTACAAAAGTGTATTGATGCAGGAGGTGCCTGTTTAAAAACTGTTAGTCAGTTGTGCCGATTTTCTCAATAAATCTGTCCTTTTGAATAAAGGCTCATTACTTTTGAGTCCCATCCTGTATATTAATACTGGCTAAATCTAAAATTGAACTTTCTTACTGTATGATTTTGATATATTTTTTTTTTATTTAGTTTCATTGTCCTTTGAATTTTGTTGAAACATGCCAAATTATACCTTTGAATTTTGTTAAAACATGCCAAATTATGCCATATGCACACTCTGACTTCTTTTAATCAAAAAATAATTTTGTGGTAGAATTTTTTTTCAAAAGGTTTTTCCTAATTTTCTTTATAGATTTCAACATACAAAGTATTAAACATTTTCTTATATTTTTCTGAATACTAATTTCAACCAAGTAAAAGGTTTTTTCTTTTTCTGTCAATTTTCATTCCTGTCCTTCTCCCCCATAGCAACTTTGATATATATCTTTAACATCTATAATATGCATTATTTCAAAATTCATGAATATTTTTTAGAGTCCCTTTGGTCCAGAAGTATCACCAGATAAAGCTCCTGAAGTAATTGCAAAAATTGTTGCTAGTCTACCACCTGAACAGTTATATGAATTGATGACACAAATGAAGGTAAGCTTCAGAAAGTATCTTATTACATTCTTACTAAGTGCATGTTTAATTACAGAATAAAATTGGATGCACCTTTATAAATATAAGTTGGCAGTTTTTATAAATTCTTTCAATATGAAAGAATATGAATGAATATATTTAAAATGTGTTAATGGAGAAATTTTATATAGTATTTTTAAAAACTATTCATTCTAGATTAGAAATCTTCAACTCACAGGGCATGGAGGCCTATCAAGAGAATTTTAGTGCCCCAGTATGTCATTTAAAATATAAAAAAGGCTACTTTTTGGTAAGCCAAGCAGCAGTGTTATATATATACTGATATATCTACATATAGATACATATGTACATTCTCGCATATATCCAGTGAAACTCCAGATATACATTTTGTTTGAGAGCAGATAACAAAACGTGTAACTCAGCAAAACGTAAAACTAGATTAATGGGCTACCAGAACTATTTTAAAAAATATCTTGAAAATTTTCTTTTGCTAAAGCATTTAAATTGTATTGTATATTAAAAGCAGAAATTTTTTATAAGCATTACTGCACGCATGATATAAATTCGCGAAAATAGAACAGAGTAATATGAAAACTACACATGAGTTTATTTTAGTAAAAAAGATTTATTTAAAATACTTGTTACAGATATAGAGTACGCGAAAGAAATCACTAGAATCCCTCTGCATGTAAATTATTCATTAAAAAGAAAAAAAAAATAGTTTTCTAAATTTGAATTAAATAATCATTAATTTTTAATTTTTTTTTTTTTTCTTTCAAGCAGTTCTAACACTGAACAGTAATTTTTCACTTGGCCTCATTGTTATTTCACTGTTAATAATGTAGTCACTTTATCGTTACTGCTTTTACCTCTGATGAATTATGAATTACTTTATTACATCAAAAACTCTCAGAGCAGCTCCAAAGTTTGATCAGTGTGAATAGAATCATTACAGTGCTCTGCAAAAGTTTAGACACTGGAGTTTTTTAACCTTTAAATAAAAATTACGAAGACTTGAGTTTTACAAATGGCTATACTTATTTTTAAATATATTTTAAATAATGTAGGCTAAAAATAATGGCTATAATATATGATAATATTTCATTTAACTGGAAAAAGTAAAATTTGCATATTGCAAAAGTTTAGACACTTTTTTGATTTTTCGCCAACTGTTTATGGAAAAATGCAAATTTCTGTTATGATGCCACATGTGTGAAGCATTTAAGTGTACCTCGATATAGTATGAGTTAGTTAAGATGCTACGAGCTAAAAATATTCAGTTAGATGAGGTAATTGAAGTAGGAAAGTTGAAATGGAAAGGGAAGACTGTTGCAGAAATTTTAGCAGCATTGAATCATCCAAAGTGGTCTGTCTATGAAGTATAGTCTAAGGATGATTCTTTCAAAACAAAACATAAATCCAGAAGACCTTGTGTGACCAGAAAATGAGATGACAAAAGGATCCATAAACTGATATTTACACAAATGATGATTGCTAATCTCATTAAAAGTAAGTCAGGACTTTCTGTGTCGACGGACATTATTCGTAGATGAACAAAAGAAACAGGTAAATCAATTTACTTGAAAATGATAAAACAATCAGCTTTAAAATCTAGCTACAAATTGGTGAGAATGCAGTGAATTTGCAAACATACGTCATATGGACCCAAATGGTGCACTATGATTGTCAGTAATTTAAAAAAAAGTGGAATTTGAATGGCCCAAACAAGTGGGCATACTATTAGCACGACATGCGTAAAGATCCTGGGACTTTATTAAGTCAACAACAAGGAGGTGATTTTTTAATGATTTGGTCCTCACTTTGCTTTAATGCTCGAGTATCCCTGGAGTTATTCAATGGTTGCCAAACAACACCAGACTACATACATATATTGGAGATTAATTTCTAATCATTTGGGGAACTTTCAGATGGTTTAAAATATAGGTTTTAGCAAAATAATATATCTGTTCATATTGCATACAAAAGAAGGACTTCGATTAACTCAGAAAATACTACTGATCTCAACTTGCCGGCGTGTAGCTCTGATCTGGGCCCAATCGAAAACCTTTGTAATATCATATGTCATAAGGTTTATGCAAAGTTTTGCTATATTTTTCTGTTAATGAACTTTGAGCTGCTGTTGAACATGTTTCGTATAAAATAGACCTCCCAAGGGACGCAGTATTTAGTTTCTTCGATGAAAAGTCGCATTCTTGCACTAACTGCAAACAATGTGGGTGCAACTCGATTTTAATTTGTAGTTATTTTTCTGTAAATATACAAATTGTCTATACTTTTGCCACAATGTTAATTTCGTTTTATTGTCATTATATGTTATGTAATAGGTAAAATTCAAAATTTATTGTTTGTGAATAAAGGATAAGTCACAAGTAATGTTATGAAAGATGAATTACAAAAATTCGGTACGTACTTCTGAATATAGAAACATAATCGATCATTGTCTAAACTTTTACTGAGCACTGTATAATCGGACTCATATGACCTGCTGGTTGTCAGTACTACCATTGTTGAACTCAGACACTATTCTCTGGAAGTGATTTTTGTGGCTCTGGAATGAAAGAAAATTCCACCTTTTGACCTTTGAAAACATAAAATCTCAAATCAAGGGGGGGGGGGACTATTGTATGAATTCAACACTGAGAATTACTGATTACCTCCCCAATGACTAATATCTTCATCATCTAAAAATGCAATTGAAACTGTATATAGAATAGGTAAATAACTGCGCTTTTGTATTTTTTAATTATCACATTTAAAATTACCCTTTTCCTCTAAAATTGTGTGAGGAAAGTCATGTCATTATCGTAATGCATGTAATTATTTTAGATAGTTTTGCCAATCTGTTTTTACAAGTGACTAATCTTATTCATAGAAACGTCAGCATGGTGGCCGACAAAGATAGAAGACAAGGCAAAGCAAAGGTTTAAAAAAAATTATTTTCAGCTGAATTTATAAGTGAAACAAAATTTCATCAAGCAAGTCAAAACATAACATATAACTGAGAGTAACATAAAATTCAAAAACATATAACTGGGTTAATTTTTAAAGGCAGTTGGCTGGAACTGCTGAATTCAAACATATAACTGAGGGAAACGTACAATTCAGGTAACGTATAAGTGGAGTTCCACTGTATATACTGCGTAAAAAAAAAAAAGTACGACACTCGATTTTTTAAAATTTATTTAATTGGGATTTATATTTGTGGTCTGATTTTTTTTAAGGTGATAATTTTATATTAATCTTTTTGTTATGAAATAAAATATAAATTGCTACAATAATTACAGCAGAAACCCGATATAACGCAGTTGTTGGGAGACATGTTTCACACCCACGTTGTATCATAACTGCGATATATTGGAATTGTGTCAAAAAAATGGTACAAAATGATGAAAACACTTGACCCTGCTTTGTGAAATGTAATTCAGGGATGCCACTTTTACGCCTTTTGGCGGATTTCCGCTTTTTTTAATTTTTAAAAATTCGCGATTTTCGTTAAGCAATCACGCTATAAAATAACGATTTTCGTCGAACGATCGCAAAATACAACAGCCTTTTCCATCAAACGATCGCGAAATACAACAATTTTTTTTTCGTCAAACGATCGCGAAATATAACATCGATTTTCTTTAAAAGATAAAACGGCTATTTTCATCAAACAGTCGCAATATAAAGCAGCAATTTTCATCAAACGATCGCGAAACGAAACGATGATTTTCGTGAAATGACCGCAATGTGAAACGGCGATTTTCGTCAAACGATCGCTAAATAAAACGACGATTTTCGTCAAGTAATCGCTAAATAAAACGGCGATTTTCGTCAAGTAATCGCAATGTAAAACGGCGATTTTCGTCAAACGATCGCGATGTAAAACGGCCATTTTCGTCAAACGATCGCGATGCAAAACGGCGATTTTCGTCGAACGATCGCGAAACGAAACGGTGATTTTTGTGAAACGATCGCAGTGTGAAACGCGATTTTTGTCAAAGGATCGTGGTGTGAAACGATGATTTTTGTCAAACGATCGCTAAATAAAACGGTAATTTTTGTCAAACGATCGCTAAATAAAACGGTAATTTTCGTCAAACGATCGCTAAATAAAACGGCGATTTTCGTCAAGTAATCGCAATGTAAAACGGCGATTTTCGTCAAACGATCGCGATGTAAAACGGCGATTTTCGTCAAACGATCGCGATGCAAAACGGCGATTTTCGTCGAACGATCGCGAAACGAAACGGTGATTTTTGTGAAACGATCGCAGTGTCAAATGGCGATTTTTGTCAAAGGATCGCGATGTGAAACGATGATTTTTCTCAAACGATCGCTAAATAAAACGGTAATTTTCGTCAAACGATCGCGAAACGAAACTGTGATTTTTTCTAAAATGATTGCAATGTGAAACGACGATTTTTGTCAAAAGATCACAATGTGGAACGATGATTTTCGTCAAACGATCATGATGTGAAACGGCGATTTTTGTCAAACGATCGCTAAATAAAACGGTGATTTTCGCCAAACTATCATGAAATAAAACAGCAATTTTCGTCAAATAAAAAAAAAAACTGCAAAATTTTGCTATTCACTTGTGGAATAATCATTGAATCTATTGCTGGGTTACTTGAATTGGTTTAAAATGATGTGATACATAAAATTCTTCACTGAACCTATTGCTGGGTTACCTTAATTGATGTAAAATACTGTGAACTAAAGAAAAATCATTTTTACTTACTCTTATAAATTAAAAGTTTACAACAAAAGAAAAGCTGTTATTCTTTATTTAGTTTATTATAAACAATATAATTTTCAAAATTCACACGTAAAGTTGTGAAAAATGTCGTAAATTTTACTTTACGCATAATTTCCTCTTTTTTGCTATTTTCTGAGTGGCATCCCTGGTAATTAACTTTATCATTTACTGAACACAAACTTAATTTCATAATATCTTAAAAAAATTCAGGGCTTGAAATTCAATTTTCCAAAGGAGGGGAGTCTCCCTCCCAACATTTATAAATAGAGGGGAGTTGAGCTGTTTGGGAGGGAGAAAAAAAATCTTTATAACCTACTGTTATTTTATGTGCTATTTAAAGAGTTACACGAATACAGACATGACAAAATACCACTGAAGCAATTTTTATCAATATCTCAGAATAACAGGCATGAGATTTCAAAAAGTTAAAAAAAGAAAAGAGGAAAAGCGTGTAAACCAGAAAATGAGTGTATGGGAAATTAAGAAGCTTATTTTATTCACAAAAAAATTGTCGATACTTTTGTTTAAATCTTGTTTTTTGGGGGGGAGGGGGAGAAGAGGTCAGAGTGAATCCATTTATGTAAATATTATAAGTAGTTCTGAAATTAAAGTTTCTGTTTTAAGTTCATACTTCTGACAGAATGTTTTACACAGCAATCTTAGCTAGTTGTCCAATTTAAATTTTAACATGTTTTCACTTAAAACATAAATTAACAAACATGGCAAGCTAATGTTTAATTTGCAAAAAAGTTGTTGAAAACAATATTACAGCAAATTTTCTGAAATTCTATTACGAAATTAGTATTTTTTCTGCAATCTTTTGCCGAAAATCATGTTTTCTTGCGATCTTTTGACGAAAATCACGGTTTTCTCAAAGATCTTTTGATGAAAATCACAGTTTATCGCGATCGTTTGGCGAAAATCACGGTTTTCTTGCGATCTTATGATGAAATCTGCGTTTTTCTTGTGATATTTTGAAGGAATCTGCGTATTTCTTGCGATGTTTTGGCGGAATCTGCGTTTCTCTTGCAATGTTTCAACGAAAACTGCGTTTTTCCTCGCGACATTTTGACGAAATCTGCGTCTTCTCGTGATATTTTGGACGAAAATTGCATTTTTTCGCGATCTTTCGACAAAAATGGCTTTTTTTCACGCGATTTTTCGACGAAAATCGCATTTTTATTCCGTAATATTTTGACGAAAATTGCGCTTTTTTCGCAATCTTTTAACGGAATGCGCATTTTTCACGCGATATTTTGACTGAGTCTGCGTTATTCTTGCGATATTTTTACGGAATCCGTGTTTTTTTTTTTTTTTTCACGATATTTGTCGGAAGCCCCGTTTGTCTCACGTTTTTTTTTTTAATGAAAGTTGCATTTTTTGCGATCTTTCGGCAAAAATAGCGATTTTTTTTGCGATCTTCCGACGAAAATTGCGTTTTTATTCCGCAATATTTTGATTAAAATGGTTTTTTTTCCGCGATCCTTGAAGCAGGGATGGGAATTTTCCGCCTTTTGGCGGATTTCCGCTTTTTTGTTATTTTAAGAAATTCCGCGGATTTCCGCTTTTTTATTATTTTGATAGGTTTCAGATTTTTTACCCCAAAAATTCTGCTTTTGTCCGCGGATTTCAGAAATATGTAACAGGGATGCCGCGGACGCGGTATAGCGCGTAAAATACACAAAAAATCGGCGACGGGACGCTAAAAAATGAAGCGCGCCCCGTGGAACGCGTAATTCTCGTCAAAGAATCTCAAAAAAGGCAAATTTCGTTAAAAAATCGCGAAATAACGAATAATTTTCGGCAAATTGTCAAAAAATTCGTGAAAAAATGGTTTACAAAATCCCGAAAAAAAGTCTGATTTCCTCGAAAAAAATGACAAGTTTTGTCCAAATATCATGATAAAACGGAAAATTTTTTCAAAACATTCGCGAAAAACGATAAATTTTATCAAGAAATGGTAATTTTCTTAAAAAGATTGCGAAAAAACTGAACATTTCGTCAAAAGATCGCGAAAAAACGGCACATTTCGTCAACGAATCCAAAAAATAAAATTTTACTAAAAAAATCGTGAAATAACGAATAATTTCCCGCAAATTTCGTCAAGATTCGGGAAAAAAATGGCTAATTTTGTTACTAAATCCCGAAATTAAGACAGATTTCCTCAAAAAATCTCGAAAAAACGACAAATTTCGTCCAAAAATCGCGATAAAACGGCAAATTTTGACAAAAGATTCGCGAAAAACTACAATTTTCATCAAAAAATCGTGATAAAATGGTACATTTCGTCAAAATATCGCAAAAAAAGGTACATTTCGTCAAAATATCGCGAAAAAACGGCAAATTTCGCCAAAAGATCGCGAAAAAACGACAAATTTTGTCGAAAAATCGCTTTAAAGCGCAATTGTCATCGAATGGGCAAGAAAAGAAAGTTAATGCTTGGAGGATAGAATTTTTCTGTTCCAAAAACTAACTTTCCTGCTTCCAAATTATTCTTTTTGCTGCTCCAAAAACAGATTTTCCTGTTTCACAATCTTTTTTTGATTGTTCCAAATCTTTTTCAGTGAATGTAACTTCTGATAACACCTATTCATTAAACAAAAAGTACCCCCTTACTTGTGGTGCAATTTTTCATTCGCGCGTGTGAATACAATATGGTCCAATTTTTCGTTCACGCATATTTTCAGTCTTTTTGCTTTTTTGCAGTTCCCATCCCTGTTGAAGATATAAAAAATCGAAAAAGTGGAAAGTCACGGTTTTTTTTTTGCGATTCTTTGAGAAAATTGGCATTTCTATCAAGATATTCAAAAGAAATTTTCTGCTTTTCTATTTTCTACGAACGATTGATGTTGATGAAATTGATTGTGAAAATATGTAATTGAGCTCGGCTCAAATGTGTGAAAAATCGGTTATTAGCCCAGAAATTCGGACATAACTATCCAAATTTCTGGGCTGATAAACGATGTTTCATAACTTTTGGAATCGAGTTCGTTAATTTTTTTGAGAATTCAAAACGGAATTACTCTGTTCTCGCGATGAAAAAGCACACAAAACTTGTCAATCGATCACGGAAAAAAATGTGAAATTTGACGATCGGTTGCGTAAAAATATCGTGAATTCCAAAGATTTTTCGCAGTAAAAAACTCGCACGAAAGTATTACAAAATTCGCAAAAAGATTGTGAAAGTTAATCGTAGTTTCAAAATTCAAAAATTTTCTGAAAATTAGTGATTTATTTTGGGCGGGAGCCTCCCGCCTATGATATTTTTTTGGGCGGGATTTCAAAATTTCGGGCGCGAATCCCGCCATCCCGCCCTGAAATTCATAAGTGTTGTTTGGCGAACTGAGGCATATTGTTTCACTCTAGCAACATCAAGTAGATAAATGTAATCTGAATCATCTAGCCTCTCCATCCACAAAATTACCTTTGTTAAGTAGGAAATGACTTCACTAACATGTGCAATGTTGTCTTTCATTACCACATCATTTTCAATTTAATCTTTATCATATTGCTCATTGCAATTCTGATGCATTACAGCATACTGATAGAAGTGATATCCTGAACTTTTATGACCACTGAAATTGGTTCGTTGTTTTCATTCTCTATCCAGTCATTTAAATTATCAACAGTGATATCGAGATTCATGGCACTACACAGACGACAAGTCCCTCATTTTGGTTAATTGAAATTTTAAATGCAAATTTTATCCTTAAACTGATCATTTTTTTGGGGGGACATACTTTTCCCAGCATTGAATCTGAATTCGTGGTATATCAGACTGCAATACTTCAGGCTTCGACTGTAATTTATAGAAAATTGAACTTAGTTAACAGTCACACTGTAAAAAAAGTAGGACACTTCTTAAAAATTGAATTTATCGGACCCTTCTGCTACGCATATGATATATAAGCTTTACTGTTTTATTCTTTTTATCAATACATGTATATATATATATATACACAGTAGACTCCCTCAAATCCGCACTCCTAAAATCTGCAACTCTCTAAAATACGCACATATTTGTGTGACAATGAATTGTGTGAAATATTTGTGTGACGAATGTAAACAATGAAACATTTAGTTCAGATGTTAGTGTAAAAATTGATCTTTTCAGTTTTATATCAATTCCGTACGTTTTTTAATTTATAATTTTTGTTAAGGTTATTGAATTCATGTTTTTTCATAAAGAAAGAATTTATTTCTGAAAGAATAACGACATTGCTAATACCATTGGTAATCACAATCTTACCAAATATATTTATGTATTAATCAAGCTTTTTTAGTTATTAAGCCTGGCTAAACCTGAAATAAAGTTTCATTATTTTATCAGAGTGACCACAGACCTGGAAAACATGGAAAACCGGGAAATATCAGGGAATTTAAGATTTCGGGAAATATCAGGGAAAAATCAGGGAATTCTGTTTAAAATCAGGGAAAATTTGTTGTCATTTTTCCTTTTCTGTAATAGCGTGAACGGTCTTCCGTTACGTACCTGCCATTCGAAACGTGGCTGATTCTCAGAGCGATGAAGGAGAAAACGCTCTTATCTGATTGGTAGTGACGTCATGAAGCCACTACTTTGAGACCGCTGCCCCACCTCATCTCGCTTCCGCTAATGCGATCACATCGCTAAATGGTGTTACTGTCTTATTGTTACTACGTGCTTGAATACAGAATAATGAATAATGATTTTTCAATAACTGTTTGCAGTCATACACCTCAACATTACAAAACGAAATCGTGTTCGGCGTTCGTGTACCGCGTGTTCATGTATTATTTCGGATCGCATGTGCGGATGGTCATATTTTCTCTCGGATAAAAACTAATTATTTCTAATTATTATGTCGTCACGGTTTCAAGTCGATTGGCTTACTGATCCAGAGTTTAAGTCCTAGGTTAGAGAAGTGCCAAATGATGTGCACAGAGTTGAATGCATAAAATGCCACCTTTCAGTTGCTCTTAGTAATATGGGTCGGACAGCTCTTACGAGTCATGCAAAAGGAAGTGAACATAAAAAAAGGATAAAAGCCGCATTACAGCCGAATATAATGGATTCATTGTATTCCAAATAAATTGCAAATGAGGAGATTTTGAAAGTTGAAGAAAAATCAAAACCTGACGCTACTACTGCTAATACATCGCTTTCTGATCTGCCATCTACTTTGAGTTCTTCATCCGATAACATATTAGCTGTTCCATCAAAAACTTTGCAGAAATTTCTGATTAATGACCATGTCACTAAAGCAGAAATTCTTTGGTGTATTCAAACCGTAATGACTCATAAATCTATGCGGTCAGCGAGTAAAGATGTAATGCTTTTTCGAGCCATGTTTGCCGATAGTGAAGTGGCACAAAAAATGCAGTTGCAAAGGACAAAAATTGCATATTCCATCCTCTATGGTATAGCCCCTTATTTGAAAGATGTATTATTAGCTAAACTATCTCAATGTAAATATTATTCTATAGGATTTGATGAATCGTTAAATAAAATTTCTCAGAAGACCCAAATGAATCTAAATGTCAGATTTTGGAATGAAGATGATACTGAGGTAAGTACAAAATTTTTCACTTCATCATTTTTGGGTCGTGCCACTTCAGATAACATAAGAGAAGCTTTTAAGGAAGCCCTTTCTCCATTAAATATGAAATCTATTTTACAGATTTCAATGGATGGCCCAAATGTGAACCATAAATTTTTTAAAGATTTGAAAGCAGAATTTGAGAGTGAATATGGTCCAGAGATTTTGAATATTGGTACCTGTGGTCTTCATGTAATGGATGGTGCCTTTAAAGCTGCCATGCGATCAACAAATTGGTCTATTGTTGAATTTTTGAGATCGTTATTTAATTTATTTAAGGATGTGCCTGCACGTCAGGCAACTTACACCGAACTGTCCGGATCGAAATGTTTCCCAAGAAGTTTTGTGCTGTACGCTGGCTTGAAAATGGTGACATTGCTCAGCGAGCAATTGATATTTTGCCAAATGTCAAAATATTTATGGATTCGATGAAAACTGAGAAAAATCCACCACAGTGCTCAAGTTTTCAAATAGTTAAGTCACATTTAGAAGATCCGCTACTAACTACAAAACTGGCTTTTTTTGTATCATTGATTGATGAAGTTCAACCATTTCTAAAAGAGTACCAAACTGATAAGCCACTAGTACCATTTTTATATACATCACTGTTAACTGTTCTGACGTCGGTAATGAGTAGATTTGTCAAAAAAGATGTTTTAAAGAAAGCAAAATCAGTGGCACAGATTGATTTAAATGATGCTAATAATATTTTGACAGTAGCTGAAATTGATTTGGGTTATGGAACACGCAGTGCCTTATGAAAACGCAATAAAGTAAGCAAAATTTCAGATGGTGCTGTTACACAGTTTCGACGTCAGTGTCTTGAATGTTTTAAGACTTTAACTTCCAAGCTTATATCAAGATCACCACTTTCTTTTCCGCTCACTAAAGCATTGACATGCTTTGATCCAGCTGTCGCTGCAGATGAAAATGCTAGGAAGGTGAGGTTAAGAAATTTGTTGACAGTTTTGGATGAAAGTCGGTGGATAAATTCAACAACAGCGGACAAAGCTGATTGGGAATTTAATGCGATATGCTCACAGTCGGAAGTGAAAGAAGAATTAATAAAATTTTCTCGAGTTACTCAACGAGTGGATCACTTTTGGAGGGATATTTTCAATAAATTTCAAGATTCCAAATGCATTTTGGAAATTCTTAAAATAACAATGATCATGTCTCATGGAAATGCAAATGTTGAGCGAGGATTCTCAGTAAACAAGGAATGCCTTATTGAGAACTTAGCTGAAGAAACGTTAATAGCACAGCGAATGATATATGATAATTTTCATGACTGTAATGATATTGGGAAATATGAAGTAACAAAGTCTCTGATGCAGTACTACAAAAATGCTAGAGCATGGTTAACAGAAGCCACAGAAAAAAGAAAACGGGAGGAAAGTGAAAAGGAGACTGAGGAAACTAAAAAAAGATAATTAGCAATAGCAGCAAAGAAGTTAGAAAAGAAAATTTCTGAAATAAAAGAAACTGCAACTAAAGAAGTAAATTTACTAACAGAAAAAATAAAGTCGTTGAAAGAAGGCAATATTTAAAACATTATTTTTGGTACATAATTTTATATAAGACTGAAACTCTGGAGCTGTTTTGAAAAAAAAGAACCTTTTGAACAACTATTTTGAATCTTACTCATAACTTAGCCAGCAGTCTTGTTTTTTTTTTTTTTTTTTTTTTTTTTTTTTTTTAATATTTATAAACTTGAAACTGTTCTCAAAGAGACTAGAACTCAGTTTTTTTTAATTTAAATCTTATTTATAATTTGAAATTTTTATTTTCAAGAACCTAGGACTTAAGTTTATCATTTAAAACCATTGTACATAAATTGAAGTAGGACTCCAGTTTTGAAATTTAGAAAGAAGAAATGTCTTAATGACTTAGTAAGTATTTTATTAATTTTTCTTTTGTAATAAATGTCAAAGATAAATTGTACATTTAAATTTGCATCAGTGAATGTTATGAATTATGTTTTTAAATTATTATAAATTAAACCTTCTTGCCAATTGCTATTAGATCATTTTATAAACAAAATAATTTATTTATTTGCTAAGGCCGTAAACCATCTTGCCTTCCTCTCAGTGATATTTCATGTATTTTCAAAGACTTATGCTTCTTTTTTACTAATTACATATTTTTATGATTTTTGAAATAAACTTAGTCATATAAAGTACTAATTGCCAAATATGAGTGAAGTATTTCCATAAAATATAAAAATTATTTTACTTCTAATAATTTGCATCATTCTTTTGAAACTAACTTTAACATTGCGTCATATCCTGGAAAATTTTAAATACATCAGGGAAATATCAGGGAATTTGAAAATTATATTTCTGTGGTCACCCTGTTTATGATCCTGATGTGAATTAGTAATGTATCTTTATGAGGCAAGTTTCATTGAATAATTTAGGAAAAACACATTTCTTCTTTTATAATGAATATTTAATTGTACATTATTGATTATTAACTTTACCTTTCCTTTTAGTATTTTAATAATTTAAAAAAATATCTAAATTTTTATTATTTTAGTTTATTACTTTTTTTAATATTTTAGTATATTGTATGCATTCATTATACTTTTGATTTCATTATTGATTACATTCAAATTATTTTTAAAAAAATGTAAACAAAGCAATGACCAGAAATCCGCAAAACCTCTGGTCCCAGGCTGTGCAGATTTGAGGGAGTCTACTGTATATATAATCTTTTTAAATTATTACTATTATTATTACTTTTTTTTAGAATATCTAAATAAACACCCTTTTTAGATAATTTTCAAAAAGGTCAAGCTATTGCATGTAGAAAAAGAGAGTTAGAAGCATCAGCAAGTTTGTTAAATTGCTTAATGCTAGTAAAACTGCAATACCAAACTATCTTAATGGCATTAAAAATAAATTGAGTTGAAATAAATGAATTCTAAAAATCCCTCACGCTTCGTGTTGAAGTTATCATGACCATAAAAAAGTGATATAGATAGATGAAGTTTTTTACTTGAGGGGGGGGGGGGGGACGTGTTCTGGGGATCATAATCGGTGTAATCTGCAAAATTTTTTTGAGAAATTTCAACATAAAGGAGAATGTAATCGGTAGTATTTCTTACAGAATCTACCTAATAAGCATCAAATTGCTAGAAAAAGACTAATTTAATCAGAATTAATCGTAAAAATATTATAGGACTCCCGACTGGTTTGCATTGAGGAGATTTCCCAATTTGTCTTCAGTGTCTTTCAAAGTTAATTAAAAACCTATATGGAAAAATGCAGTGAACCCACACAGTGTTGCAACTTTATGACCTCTTTTTAAAGTGTGCTTAGTACAATGCTCATTAAGTTTAAGCTTTGAGCAAGGGATATGTTTTAGCTACTCTGTAAAAAAGAGAAGATTATTACCATGCTGAATTTAGTTTTATGAAATGCCAAATGAAGTTTAAATATGTACTACTTTTATTGTCAATGCTGAATTAATTTCATCTTAAACAAATTAGGATAAGATTAAAAAAAGAGTTATACAGCAAAGCAGTATTCGATATTATATAAATTTAACCTTCATATCTCTTTGAATTTTTATGATACACCTATTCATACTTTTTTAATATCTACAGCTATTCCCAACCCTAGGTTATATAGTTTTTCAAATTCCTATTATTCTTTTAGCAACGATTTCTTTAATTAATGCAGTTAATAATTCATATTTTTTCTGATACGGAACCCTCTGAGCATGAATAAACTTGCACTTAACTTTATTTCTATCAGTTAGTCTCATAACAATTTAACATGAATATTTTTACAATGGTAAATCAAATGTAGTTATTTAGGATTTTTTAAATAGTACTAAAAGAATATCTGAAACCTTTATATATTTAGGAGACATTTAGAATGCATTTATTTTTAGAAGGTTCTGTATCAGATAGCTGTATTTCTGTTTTCCAGCTATTTACAAAAATTTAGGTTATTTTAGAACATGTAAAAAAAAAGGAGATATAATAAAGAGATTGATTTTATGCCAAATTTATTTTGCTAACATTTAAATTTCATTTGACTTTTTATTTCTTATCCACCAAATCGCTGATGTTGGTCAAAAGCCAGCAAGAACTCTACATATATATTATATATACATATATTGTATACACATAATATGCACATATATATATATATATGTAAAAAATATATATATATGTAAATACTGGCACCTGACTAACTGAAAAGTACCCAAACTATTTTTAACACAAACAAAAAAGTTTCTCCTTGAGTATTCACATTAGTATTTATTGAAATATAATTGAACCTCATTAAATTTGAAGATATTAAAATTTCAAAATGCCTTAAGGATTTTTTTTTTTTTGGAGGGGGGGGGGGGGGGTGCGTATTATAATTTTGGAAATTTAAAAATTCATTGATTGGCTAAGGTATCATGACTCTTCTTCTTCAATCACATTAAGACATTATGAAAAAAGTTTTATACAAGTTTTAGGAATGCCTCAAATACTTATCCTAAATTGTTCAACAGCTCTTTGACTATAACCTATGATCATTTTGGAAGATACATTGTCAATCACTACTATTGAATCCAAGTTTAATAAAATTAAAAAGAAAAAAAAAAAAAAAAAAAAAAAAAACTAAAAACTCTTGTAAAATTTTAAAAATTATTTTTATAAAATATTATTATTCTAATAATTGAAGAACTTAATTTTTTTCATAATTTTAAAAATAGATCTAAATATTGAAAATTTGATTAAAAGAAATTATTTTTAAATGTCTTTTATAATAAAGTTTTATAATAAATGTAACATTGGGATAATTTTATTTTGTAAAACTTAATTTAAAATAATATATTGATTCAGTTCTCAGAACTCATTTAGACTTTTCTATAGAAAAATAAAACATGTTGTCTAATTTAAAAATTAAGGTCCTGGTACACATCATAATTGAAGTTTTATTCTTTTTTATATTTTGAGTATATTTATAAAAGTAGAAAATTTCTTTCACCTTTTGAAATTAAAACATTTCTAAAGGTGTATGGATATACTCAGTAATCACTAGAGCTGGATGCATTAAGATATAAGAATTTATTCCTGGATCGAAGATCCGACCGTCTTACATCGTGGCTGACAACGAACGAACCGCCGAACATCGTTCGCGGCTAAACTGCATTTTGGCTGGCGCTGATGGCGCCATCTAGTGCACATCATAACAGATATAACATTCTCTTCCTTCTTAAAGGAAATATTCAAGTTGTTAGACATGCACAATACAATAAAAATAAAGTCCTTGACACAGTTCAAAATTTAACAGTCCAATTTAAAAAGTCTAATATTGCAAACGTTCAGGTTTTGCTTTTGGACGAGTGGAACGTCTAGGAAGTGGCGCTCCTGGATTCTGCAAAACTGCTTGCGGCGAGAGTGCTGGAGGATCTGCCTGAGAACTGTGTTCTTGGACACTTACCTGCGGAGACAGCGTAGGAGGTAGAAGGGTGTCTGTCACCTGATCAGCTGGTAACTCTACTACATCTCTCGGTTGCACTGTAGGCACTGACACATCTGATCCTGAAGAAACAGAATCTGGTAGTTCTGGAGCTGGAGGAATTTCCTGTAGAGTGTCCTCTTGCCTGTAACGAATTTGATCAATGTGTCGTGTCCAAATACCCCAAGTTGTCTTGACTTTGCACATTGTATTCCCCATTGTTCCTGTAACCTTTCCAGCAACCCAAGATGGGCCCCGGGTAAAAGAGCGCACCCAGACAGGAGTGCCTTCTGTAAATTTGCTATTATGGGTATCTCCCCTCTCAGATGTTTTAACTTTAGCACTGCGGATAAGATCCAAACGCATGCGAAGAGGTCGTCCGAACATTGCCACAGCTGGAGATATACCCGTTGCCTTTGATGGGGTATTTCGAAAATTCAGAAGAAATCTGGTCAGTCTTTCAGTGAAAGTGCCTTCTTTAGCTTTCTTCAATGCAGTTTTTACTGTACGCACTGCTCTTTCCGCTAAACCATTTGAATTCGGATGGTATGGTGCGGTTTTAATTGGTGTAATGCCATTTCTTTTCAAGAAATTTGTGAATTCGTCACTACGGAAGCCAGGTCCGTTATCACTGACTAAGCTCTCTGGTAAGCCAAAGCGTGCAAACAGGTTACGCAGAGCTATTATCGTTGAAGTTGCTGTGGTGTTGGGCACTGGAATCACTTCAAGCCATTTTGTTTTGGCATCAACTACAATTAATAGCCAATGGCCTTCTACAGGACCTGCATGGTCGATATGGATTCTGTCCCAAGGTTTTTCAGGTGTGAGCCAAGGGATTTGTGTCGAAGGAGGAGCTGCAGCATTTTCTTGACAGTCGATGCAGTTTCGAACTTTTGTTTCTAAGTCCCGATCAATACCAGGCCACCAGACATGGGAACGAGCCAGAGATTTAATAGCAGAAATCCCTTGATGAGCACTGTGCAGTTCATCCAAAACAAATTGACGAAACTTTCCTGGAACAAAAACACGGGAACCTCTGAGAATGATGTTTTCCTCAACTGACAGTTCATGTCGGATATGCCAAAAGGCTTGTAAATTTTCTGTCACTTTCTTTGGCCACCCATTTTGAATATGAGATCGTAGACGGCTCAGTGCAGGACACTTGTCTATCTCCCTTTGGATTAGATGTGCTGTCAGTGGACTATCATTTAACTGTCGGATAAGCAAAACCGACTCGACAGGTACTGGAGGCTCCGCCATTTCAGATTTCAGTGGAAGTCTGCTGCAAGCATCAGCATTTCCGTGCAACTTCCCTTTTCGGTACTCTATCTTGTAAACGTAGGCAGATAAAGTCAATGCCCATCGCTGGATACGGGCTGCAGCAACTGATGGAACTGGTTTTTCTTCTGATAATAAAGTTACCAAAGGACGATGGTCTGTAAGTAACGTAAATTTACGTCCCAAGAGATAGTTCCGGAATCGAGTCACTCCAAATACTAAGGCTAAAGTCTCCTTCTCAATGTGACTGTAATTTTTTTCTGCTTTCGTCAGGGAGCGAGAAGCAAAAGCGATTGGTCTATCACCATCTGGAGTTTTATGTGACAGAACAGCACCAAGCCCATAAGGACTTGCATCACAAGCCAGGATCACTTCCTTGTCTTGGTCAAAATGCACTAGTAATGATGAGGTCTGCAGGACATCTTTAGCTTTTTTAAAAGCTTCTCGTTGTGATGAACCCCATCTCCATAGCCGTTTGTTTTCCAACAACTGGTATAAGGGTGCTAACAGTGTTGACATGTTAGGTAAAAATTTCGCATAGTATGTGATTAGGCCAATAAAAGAACGTAGCTCGTCTACATTTGTTGGTTCCGGAGCATCCGTAATCGCTTTGACCTTCGATTCAACTGGATGCAATCCATCTTTGTCCAGACGATGACCAAGATATTCCACAGATGGTCTGAGAAATTCACATTTTTCTGGATGTAACTTTACACCTGCTGCTTGCAGACGAGAGAGAACTTCTTGTAAGTTCTGTAGATGTTCTGCTTCGGTTTTACCAGTTACTAGAAGGTCATCCAAGTATTTAGAGGCTCCTTTTACCCCTTGTAAAATCTTGTCAATTTCACGTTGAAAAATAGCCGGGGCGGAAGCAATGCCAAAAGCCAGGCGTGTGTACCGGAAGAGACCTCTGTGCGTATTTATCACTACCAGGCGTCTTGACTCTTCATCGAGCTCTAGTTGACAGTATGCATCCCGCAGATCTAATTTAGTGAATGCTGTACCCCCAGACATTTCAGCAAACAAATCTTCGATATTTGGCAGAGGGTACTGCTCTAATTCTGTTACTTTATTGACTGTTAGCTTAAAGTCACCACATATTCTAATTCTGCCGTCTTGCTTCAGCACAGGAACAATAGGAGCTGCCCAATCAGAAGTTTTAACTGGCTCTAAAATGCCATCTGCAAGAAGGCGGTCTATTTCCTTGTTGATTTTTTCCTTGTATGCATATGGTACAGGACGAGCCTTGAAAAATTTCGGAGGTTCACCAGTTTTACAGGTAAGATGAACTTTAATTCCTTTCACTAATCCCAAGCCTGGTGAGAAAATATTCTGGAATTCTTTTAAAAGTCCATCTAGCTTGAGCTGCTCAGTCCTTACACAATGTAATGTGTGGTTCATGTTGGCATCAAACGCATTCATTAGGCTTAATGGAACAATCCAGTTTCGCCCAGCTAAATTAGTGCTTCCCTGAGAAACCACTAGTAGAGGTAAAGTCTCTGTTCTTGCTTGGAACACCACATTCACATTTGTAACTCCCAAAATATCAATGGTATTGTTGGTGTAAGACTGAAGCTTAATGTTCGTTTTTTCCAAAGGAGGGCAGAATCTTCTAATTTTATCAAACAGTTTTACAGGCATTATGGAAAATGGAGCCCCTGAGTCAATTTCAAAAATAACAGGCTGGCCTTGGATCTCACAAGTAATTTTCACCGGAGGGTAATCTCTCTTGTTATCTCTTAAATTAAAAATTGTATACTCCTTACTGCCTAAATCTTCTTTAGATTCAGCAACTAAGTTAACTTTAGGTTTGTAACCTTGTTTATTCTTTGATAAACACACTTTTGACAGGTGCCCCACTTTTTTACAGCTATAACACGTGCTATTTTTGTGTTTACAATCAGAAGAATGGTGTTTGGAATCGCCACAACGATAACACTTCTTCCCTGTACGGCCGTTATTTGAATTGGACGCCGATTTAACGATCTCGTTTTTTCGCGGCCGTTGCGCCGTAACTTGTAATTTTTTTACTTCAGGAACGGCAGATATCTTCAGATCAACAGCATCCCTCGCAGCTGCTTCCATTGAAACGGCAATTTCCGACGCTCGCAAAAGGGTTAAATTGCTTTCTGATAACAATTTTCGTTGTATTCCTTCGTCTTGTATACCACAAACTATCCGATCACGGAGCATCATATCCAGAGATTCGCCGTAATTGCAATACTTCGCTAATTTCCGAAGCTCTGCGATATAATCGGCCACTGATTCGTCCGCGCGCCGTACGCGGCTGTTGAACTTGAATCGCTCCACGATCTCTGAAGGCACTGGATCATAATGTCCGTTGAGGATGCCGATGAGTTCCGCTAATGTCTTAGATGTGGGTGCAGCCGGCGATAGCAGATTCCGAAGCAATCCGTAAGTGGCAGGTCCTACCACCGTTAAGAAAACAGCACGTTTTCTATTGTCTTCGACTATGGCGTTGGCGATGAAGAACTGTTCCAATCTTTCGGAGTATTCGCTCCAGGATTCGACCGATGGATTAAATTCTGCAATACAACCGAAAGAAGCCATGCCGGAACTTGAATAAACAATTCTGGGGTCGCCGGTCGCCGATTAAGCCTGCTTCGCTAACGCCGTAACGTCCGTCCGCCGATCGGCGCTTAGGCCTAGTAGGAACACGCGGCCATCCACCGCTGACGCTCTTTCTTCAAAATCGCGTCAAAAAGCATTTTTTTTATTGAAAAAACATCGATATTGATTTTCCTCGTCGCCACTAAAACATTTCTAAAGGTGTATGGATATACTCAGTAATCACTAGAGCTGGATGCATTAAGATATAAGAATTTATTCCTGGATCGAAGATCCGACCGTCTTACATCGTGGCTGACAACGAACGAACCGCCGAACATCGTTCGCGGCTAAACTGCATTTTGGCTGGCGCTGATGGCGCCATCTAGTGCACATCATAACAGATATAACAGAAATAATCTCAAATGCATTTATTGTAAAATAATTTGCATCTTTCTTCAGAAATGTTTTTACTTTTTTAAATGTTAAAACCATTACTATACCAGTAATATATGAACTTAACAGATTTTTAAAAATTGTTATTCGTTTAATTAAAGAACTTAATTTTGTCTTAATTTTTAAAAATGGACTTAATTAGCAATATCTATTGCATGTGTTGTGTATCGATAATTCTCTCTCAAAAATTATAATTCTCAATTTTGTTTTATCTGAAAGCTACTTTTAAAACAGCCAAATATATTTGATTACTGTAATTTAACACTAACTGGATGAAATTAGTTTTATTTAAATCATACATTGATGAAATCTTTTGAGATATGTAATTTTAACTGAGTGAAAAATGACAGGACAGAAGACAGTGTCTGCTATAGTTGTCCAAGATAGATAAATTACTACATCATTAATATCTGATAACAAAAGCACACAAAAAGTATGACTTATGGCCTGGCTATTTGTCACTCACTTAGAATTAAATGAGCGAGTAACAAAACATATAGTAAAAGAACATTTTTCCTCCACATCAAAATAAATGGGGTTCTATGATTCATCAACATAATGAAGTTGGTCTTTCTGTAGAATACTGCAAGTTTGTGAATGAGACAGCCAGTTTTCTGATACAGTGAAACCTCCAAATAAGGGACACTCCGAATAAGAGACACATCTATTTAAGGGACAAAACTTCCGGTCCCAGTCCCTTGATATAGAATGTGTAATGTATTTACCTCTGGATAAGGGACACTTGAAAATGAGATTAAGGGACTCGTTTTTGCATTTTATGTAATAAAGTAGTCTGTGGTGAAAATTAAAATACAGATTTTTGTGAATTCATTAAACAGATAGACAGTCATGTTGATGCAGAGTAAATACGATACAATTAAAGACAATTTATTTACCCACAATTCTAATTCGACACCAGTGGATTTATCCGTATCTGAAAGCATTGCTGAAAATTGTGCAGATTATTTTGAAAGTGGAGAATAAAAGAAAATTGTGAAACAAAAACAAAACGGATGCTTTTAGGCTGTTCTCAAATCCAAGAAAGCAACTTTTAAGCCATAAGTTTAAATTTATTTTTATTTGGAAATGTCTGAAACTAAGAAGTATTGCTCTTCAGAAAATATGTAATCGACTAGTTTTTTCTTTCTCTCTTTCTTTTTTTCTTTTTTGCAAATGTGATATTTTTCAGAATGGACATTTTGAACCGAATTTCCACACGAAAGAATAGCTACTCAAGAAAGGATAAAAAAACGTTTTTGTCACGTGATCAAAATCGTTTATAACTCAATAGATAACAAACTACACAGATACTTAACAAAAAATTGAAAATACAGTTCAATTCCAAATTGCTTCCTTAAGCGTTACAATTTTAAATTGTGTCAAAACATTTTCCACTTGTTGAGCAGAGCATTCAATATTTGTTGCCTTAAAATACGCAAAACAATTGAACACTTTTTTTTTGTGTGTAAATATTGCCGATAATAAAGAACTAAAATTTAGGAGTATGGTAAATGAACACTTGAAAAGTTTGTTCTGAAAAATTAAAATTTACAAAACAATCCCTCTTGGCTGATTACTTCAAATAAAATTCTTTCAAATTTTTTATACTTTTTGCGTGTACACAAATTGCAAAAAACAATTCAAAAATTCTACAAATCCTTTAATGATTTAGTAATTAATTGAAAATTTTAATTTTCTTTTTTTATTTTTGTCTGATTAATGCAATTTATACATTTAGGGTACATTTAAATTTCCCCTTTAATGCTTTGTTATATTTATATCCTTCTTAATGATTAATTAAAAATAATATAAAAAACTCTGAATAAGGGACACCTCTATTTAAGGGACAAAAGTTCCGGTCCCATAGGCATCCCTTATTTGGAGGTTTCACTGTATTAGCTTTAGATGAAATTTTTTATGCTTTATATACATGTGTCTGAACCTCCCCAGGCAATCCATTCCCCTTCTATTGTCATGAATAGACATATAGCGTAAAAAAGTGATTTTCCGTATAACTAAACTCATGAAATTGTTTAGCAAGACATACTTATGACAAAACTATTAACAGAATAAAACACAAAATGAATTTTTAAGATGTGTCACTTTCCTTTCAGGTGAGCAATATGTACTTTTAACAGAAATTCAGGATTTAATAGACTATTTGCAGTTGTGCAAGTTATATTGATTATATAATCCACAGGGATAGTAACAAATAAAAAATTTATTAACATAACAATAAAGGTATAAATGACTGGTAATGATTAGTTTGCTGTGCTTATGTCCTGAACTTGATAAAGAGATGAACATAAATTGTGACTAATGCTTAAAAAATAGAAATAAAAGAAAAATTCATTTTTAAAAAAATTCTTAATTTTGAAGCCTTATAAAGGAAAAAGTAAGCTTTTAAAAATATTGCTATATAGTTTCAGTAAAATAAAACCTGTTAAACAAATGTAGAATCTCACTATTAGTTAAAAAGTTATCAACTAACCAAACACAGCTCATTCAAAAGAAATAAATGTCTTCCAAGCCCAGTTATAGTCAAGTAAAGGAAAATCGATAATTTTAAGGAGACTGATCATTCAGCTTCCGAATTTTCTTCACTAATGTAAAGTCCATGAGCATTTAATGCATTTGTAAATTTAATATCTCCTCGGTAAATTTCTATTTTTTGTATCCACTTCTTAAAAGTTGTCGCTGTTTTTCTTAATTTTCAAAATTTTTCTAAAGTATATACTAATTTTATGTGAAATTTTAAAGTTTTGCTGAGAGATTTTATAATATAATATATTAAATTAAGTATAGATATTAGAAATATTTTGAAAACTAAGAAAAAAAAGAAACATTCTTTGAGAAGAGTATACAGAAAACAGAAGTTAAAAAAATAAATTTCCTCAAGAGATATTTTAAATATATGAATGCATCAAACATCCACAGACTTAACATTATGGCGGAGAATTCTGAAGCTGAATGACCAGCCCCCTTATGCTTGGAAATCCTGTATTCACTGCACCATTGCTAAAAATATTCAACCCTGATGGATTTTTTTTTTCTTTTTATCTTAATATTTTTATCCTTTAAACATTTTAACTTAAAATAAGTTTCTTACAAGTTTTTTTTTCTCTTGTATAGGTATGCATTGAGAATAACCCCAATGAATCTAGAACATTATTAATACAAAATCCTCAATTGACATATTCCTTGCTTCAAGCTCAAGTCATTATGAAAATAGTTGATCCTGAAACGGCAATTGTAAGTATTAATTTTTTGCTTACAGTAGTTATAATTCAAATGCAATTGTTAAACTGAAATAAATATTATGGTTTAACATTCATGCAACTTTTAGCAACAATAATATTAAATAAAAAATAATAGTAATCTATGTTACCAAGGCCTGATTGTTTTAAAGTGGCAATAAAAAATTCCATAGTATGTTCCTTATTATTATTTAAGTTGTTCTTAAGTCAAAATTGTCTAGTTGAAATATATTTAAGTAATATATTTATGTAGTGTATTAATGTACATAAGAAAATTATTAAAAAATATGTATACATTATAATAATTCTCTTATACTTTTATTTACAAATCTCTCATGAATTTGGTTATATTTTTATCTCTTACATCCAATCAAACTCTATTAATATGAGGCAGGCTAAAACAAGTACATGGTTAAAACAAACAGTTGAATGTTACAAATGATGATCTTTTAAAATATATTAAAAATTTTCTTGATTATTACATTATCATGGCTACTAAGATCAAAGAATATGTTCTTTTCAGTATGATTTGCTGTGAAAAGTGGCGTAGAATTTGAAAAGAAATAGCTTTCTTATCGAATGCTGTTCTCTCTCAGTGATATTACAACTGTCTGTCAAATTATAGTGATTTATCAGTTGTTCCAGGTAAAATTTCAACATTCAAGGAGGCTTTGAAGGAAACCTTTATTTCTTTAAATCCAGTCTCTGGTTCATATTAACCCACTTTTTGATTATCTTATTGCATTGTTAAAATTAAAAGAATATGATGAATCAATAGCTAGAAAATTACAGTAATTATTGTAATGTAGCCAATTTTCCCAGGTAAAAGTAAGTAATCAGTTGCATTATTATATGTTAGCATTAGTGTCCCTTGGAATTACAGTCAAACATCTGTAATCAACACAAGTTGGGACAAAAAGTTGTGCTGGTTATGGGATATTGCAGATTGCAAAGCATTGTGTGGATTATAAGTAAGTCTGGAAAACATTTTAATGCCATGTTCAGTATAGTATAATATAAATATGAAATCTAATAATTTAATATGTTATCCCATAAAAGCTGATTTATTAAAGAAAAGTGTATACTGTAAAATCCTAAAAGTAAGCCCCCCCTCCCCCCACTTTTTTTACTCTCTACTTTTTTTTCTATTTTCAAATATAAATCCCCCCCCCTCCAAAAAAAAAGAAAAAAGATAATAATAAAAACCCTTATTTTCAAAATAATAATGATAATAAACATAACTTTGATAAAAATAATAGTAATACAGTGAAACCCCTGAATAGTGACCACCAATGGGAGCACGATTAACTGACCGCACTTCGGAGGTTGCCGTTATTAAGAGGTTCCACATTTTAAAAGTTCAAAATTACACTACATTAAAATCAAAATAATTAGCCAAAATAATTTTATTTTTGCAGATAAAACGCTAAAAAAATTACGAATTTGCAGGTTTTTTTCTTTAAGCATATGGCTCTTTCTTTCTCTAAATGCGTAATCATTTTCTCAGATTTGTTGTAGAATTCGTTAGCATTTTGAATGAGTACTATTTTTTCAATTTCACAGCTTCTCTTCAATTTCTGAGGCATTTTCCCGCAACATTGGTCCAGAAATTGGAAGTTTCTTCTGTCAACAATACATCAGACAGGATTGTGACCGAACTAGAAAATTTCGGTCTGTACAGACTTCCGAGAGAACGACTAAATTTGCCCTGAGTCTATGTCAGCCTCTAAATTTTATTTAAATGGGAAAAAGTTTTTAAAAGTGTTCATGTTCTTAAAAGTTGGAAAATTTTAAAATAAATTATGAAAAAAATTGAGTTTGAGTTGTAAATTTCATTCAAACTCATGAATTTTTGATCTTTTGCTCAGTTTATGTTTGTTTATCAAAAACAGTGTCAAATTCAGTTCAAAGTTCACAGATAGTGAACTCAAAAACTCATGATTTTTTTGTTCAAAGTTTTGTTCAATGACTCCAACACATTTAACACATGTTCCTCCATGGTATACATCACTTCTGCAATTATTTTAGTTATGCGTTAATGGAAATGAGATTTCAAAGGTGAAATCTTCGACTGTTAGTTGTTCTATTCTTCTGAACTCTTTAGAAGACTTTAATGCTCTTAGCACAATTTATTGGTGCTATTTTTAACTAAATTTTGAGTTTTATGTTTAAGATTCTTGCTTTTTTTAAATAAACATATCACAAGTTTGATGTTTCTGCTTATTGCTGTTTT
Source organism: Maratus speculifer (assembly GCA_964019185.1). NCBI lineage: Eukaryota > Metazoa > Arthropoda > Arachnida > Araneae > Salticidae > Maratus > Maratus speculifer. The sequence continues at coordinate 80,044,067 of OZ025295.1, forward strand.
CAAGTTATTGGGTTTTCAAGTTAGGGGTTATTTGTGAAACACCCTGTACATATATATTACAGTCAAGCCTCTATATAACGAAATCCGTCGTTCCAGTAAAAAAATCGTTATATAGAGAAATTCGATGTATAGAGTATGATGTTAAAAATAGTATTTAATGTGTAAATTTTGAACAAATATTATTTTTGATCTTTTTAATTAAGAATTTGAAATGTTTAAAAGTATATATTAACCTAACATTTTATTTCTTGCTTATTTAAGCAGTTTCAAAAAAGAGAAAAGACATTTATTTGAAAGCTTAATGAAAATCAAATGAGGAAGACTTACATAAATTTCAGAGGAAGAAATCTGTAATTTTTTGTTGTTTTGATTTTAAAATTACAATTGTTACGTTCTCAAAAAAAAATTCTCAAATTTTAGCAAGGAATGAAAAATTGTAGTTGATATTTTCCTCCATTTGAAGGTCTCTCTTATGTGCTCTCATTGATTCCTCTCTTATATGTGTATTGACTGTGTTTTGAGAAGGATGTTGAAAGGTGTGTGGGAGGTGGGATGAACTTGTTAGATTTAAAGAATAAGGAGAGAAGCAAGGGCGGCGCCAGAGGGGGGACCGGGGGGGCATATGCCCCCCCGTCGGGCATACCTGGCCCCCCCCCATCGGGGTCAAAATTCGATGTCGTCGGGGAAAATATTTTGATTTTTGAATTTCGTCCCCGTCAAGTTGGATCAACATATAAAGTTTTTTTTTTTTTTTTTAAATTAAACTTAGATTGACTAAACTAATTATTTTGGGTACGAGTCGGTTTCTGACTAAATTTTGAATCTTGCAGATTGAGTTCAGATAAACCCGATCCTTCAAAAAAAAAAAAAAAAAAAAAAAAAAAAAAAATGAATTTCTTAAAATAAAAATCTATATAGAGGACTACATAAGATGATACATGAATGTCTCTGTACATGTATATTTTTTAACATAAAAGATAAAATTTATACTAAAGTTTTGTCGGAGCTGTCTTCAATGACAAGTAGAATGCTTCATCGGGTCGGGCAAACTGAACCTGACACGACTCGCAATCTGGATTGGATCGGTCCTAATCTTTTGTCGATGTGGGTCGGATTCCAGTTGGGTTAACTTTAATTGTTTCAGGTTCGAGTTGGTTGTTGACACTTATGGTTCTTGATTCAAGATCGATCTCTCAAAAGAATTTACAACATTTATTTTAAGTTGAAAAATTATACATTGAATGTTAATGAGTTTATATACAGGGCCTGATTAATGACGGGCCTCCGGGGCCTTGGACCTGGGCCCACCAATTTCAGAGGCCTACAAATTATATGGCTGATTTTTTCCCCTTAATCAAATACTTTTCAAATGATATTGTTTTATAAAATATGAAATGTAAAATTTAAATATTCTAAGTTACTGTCAAATGAACCTTCTTTTTTGTGAAAGTGTCGTCGAAAATGGGTAGGTAGTGGGGCCCAATTTTTTAATAGGCCTTGGGCCCAATTTCAGCTTGATCGGGCTCTGTTTATATATACTGATTTTTTACTTAAAAGTTAAAACGGACATTGGAGATATAGTTATAGATATATTTTTACGTAATTGCATTATAGTATGTATATATTTTTTCATCAGTTACGGTTGGGGTCTAAGTTGAGGTCGAAATATTTCGGGTTCAGATTAAAATTTGGAGATGTCGCGCTTAGATCGCATTTTGGGTAGAGTCCTGCATCACCTTGGGAAATAAACCCAACCCGACTGGCGATTTTAGTCAGATCTGGCTAAAGTTAATATTTTTTCGGAGGGGTTCGGATTAACTTCTATTTTTCGAGAAGGGTTAGTTTCAATTGTTTTAGCGTATGGATTCGATTCTACCTCTTTTCTCAAAAGTATCGCCGAAATATATTTTAAAATGTGAAATTATATTATTTGAATGTCAATGAGTGCATACATTAAATTTTAACAACATACATTAAATTAAATACATTAAATCAGGGCCGTAACCAGCGAGTCATGCCAGGGGGGGCTCTGAAATTTTTCTGGGGGCTAACATATTTTAACAATCCACATCTTAAAAAAATTAAATATTGCAAAAACTGATAAAATGGACCTGCTTATAGAGGAACCCGTCTAAACTGAAACCTCTCTATAACGAAATAATTAAATACAAAATACTTCATGGTCATCGGAAAATAAGTATATATATAAGTATTCTTTTTTATTAAAAATAAAAACTTTTTCAAAAACTATTGCAGGGTGAAAAAATATTTTTACATAATAATTAATAAGAAATTAAGAGCATGCGTATTTACCATGCATATATTATATGCATTTTTATGAACATTAATTTGACATTTTGGTGACAATGCAAGTGAAGCTAAGTTCAATATAAGTGTCCAATAGATACGCCCTCCAATTAACCGTGAGATTTTTTACGATTTAATATTTAATTTAAAAAATTTAATTTTACTATTTTTGTTGCATTTTTTCTCTTGTTATAAATGTTTATGTTCAAGTAAGATTTGCAACTATAGTTATGGTTAATATCAAATAGTGCGTTTATACTGGCCATTATGGAAAAAATAGCAACATACATATAGATACATATATAATATATATATTGCAGTAGTTTTTAAAGTCAGTTTTATTTTTGGTAAAAAATAAATAAATAAATAAATAAATAAATAATAAAAAATAAAGTAGTTAAAAATTAACAGTTTTTGCATGATTGTTTTGGTTGAAATTACAGACTTAATAAAACCTAATTTGTTATTCTTATTTTAATTTCATATTTTTAACTAACAGTAAGTCGCGGTTTATTTAATTTTATTAATATTTAGTTTTCTGCTAAATTATCAGATCATTTTAAAGTCACGGCTGTTCTAAATACGATTTAATTTAGTGATGATGTAAGTTTCTCTTTAAAACTAATTTTGTCTGACCTTATTTTATTAATAATAGGATTTATAAAAACAGCTACTTAACAATTCACTAATTAAATTTAGAATTCTGTATATAATTATATAATTTCAAACATGAATCATTATTTCAAATATATATTTCATATTTTTGAAACATATTCTGGACTTTGCCCCTTAGAGACAGTAGTCTTTTAGATTAAATAAGCCAAATTTTTCAGTAAAATTTTACTGGTGGATACAAACAAGGATGCTGAGTACTTTTTGGCAGCACGTACATGGGTCGCTCGTCCCCAAGAAATTAATAACGGTTTTGTTAAAAAAAAAAAAAAAAAAAAAAAAAAAAAAAGAAAAAAAAATTAAAAAAAAAAAAAAGATTGTGATGTTAATTTTATATTCTTGAATGCTGTTTATTTCCGCATATGTTTTACAAGTTTTTCCTAAAATTTGTCCAATGTCATTTTAAAACAAAACAAAACAAAGCACAATGACATAAACACCCATTTTCGAAAGATGTGAACAACTTTCATTAAATGTAAAATGACTGTTTATTATTAAGAGTTTTCTCATTTCAATTGATCTTAAAAAATACTTTTCTTTCACTCAATAACGAGAATATTCATGATGCATTCAAGAAATGATTTTATTTCCATTTGTTTAAAAATTCCATCTTCTCACATTCAGATGCCTAAGAATTGAATACTGTTTTCCATTTTCTTATAAATACCATATATTATGAGTTATATTCATTTACTACTCAACAACTATTGTTTTGTCATTAAATGGCATGAAAATTAACCGACGTCAAATATGCCATCATTTTTTGACAGATAATTTTTCGTTTACAGAAAAATGTAAAATGCTGTTTGATTGACTGAATAACCATATTTGCTAATTTTATGCCTTTGTAAATAAAAATTGTTCTGTAAATATGTTAAAATTTATACTGGAAAATAAATTTAATGTACCATATGCACCAAATAATTGAAGATATTTTTGTCGTAATCTTATAATAAACTTAACCTTAATCATGCTTTTTTGCTTAATATTTTTAAGTTATATGACAAATTTAAACAAAAAAAAAGTTTTTGTTGAACTCAAAAAAATTAGACGAAAATTCAAAAACCAAAGAAAAGAAAATACCTTTTTCCTACTTTCCTAATATATCCTTGCCAACCCCCATAACATGAAACAATCAGTTGCTTTCAATTATTTTTTTTTATTCCACGTGTGTAAATGGACATATTTTATCTTTCTAATTTTTAAACATTCTAGTTTCCAATTGATATTTCATCGTTAACTAGATCTACTGAAAAGCATGTATATAACAGACAAAGCACTAAAATTTAGAAACATAGGTTTTTAATGACTATGTTTTAGCCAAGACTTTGACCATTGCTTGACTAATTATCGGCAACATGTGCCCATTTTCATTCCTCCTGATTAAGATCGTTGTTTTGTAAATATAACGATGTGCTAACACATGTGGTGACCAGTTAGTGTGCACCTGGACTTAATTTTTTTCAGGAGAAAGAAATGTTCTGCTAAAATGCTTTTCGCGAATTGTATTATACCGCTAGCAAGATAACAGGAAACAACTAATCTAATAGGGTTCCAGATACAAGATTTTTGGTGTATTCCCATTTTGTTCAAAACAATTAAAAAATCTAAAAAAATTTCTTGCTTTTTTTTTTTCTTTTGAGGTAAGTTAAAAATATGCATTTGTTTAAAAAAATAGAGAGTAAAGAAATCGTTAGAGGGGGCTCTAGAGGACGATAGGGGGGGCTCAGCCCCACCTGCCCCCCATCTGGTTACGGGCCTGCATTAAATTTAACACAAAAATGATAAATACATTAATTTTTCCAAATAAAATATATAATTGATATTGGAGGCATTATTGTAGACTATTTTTCCATTACTGCTTTACAAGATAGAATTTTCTTTTTCAATTTTCTCTTGCATTTCGATTTGGGATTGGGTTCGAATTTAATACTTTTGGTCGGAGTTTGTTGAGTTATCTACGGATTATCTACTTTTTTAAAACTGGTTCAGCTTGAATGGATGTAGAATTAACTAGTTCAGGTCGGGTATAACTCAATCCATGGAGGATTCTATGCTCGCAAAATAATCCGTGAATTGAGCTATTTTTTCCTGGTTTATATTCCATTAAAATAGAAAATTTTGCTTTAAATTTTGCTTTCATGCGCTTTAATTTTGCTATTTCTATCCCTCCCCAGCCCCCGCAAAAAATACAGAAAAAACATCAATTACCTGAAATACTCACACCTAAAGCAACATGTTCGTCAAATTACATGGGTGTTCTGGTAGCTATGCTGCTTAGTACTTTTTCGTATTAGAAATGGAATTTATAAATCCGTTTTATTAAAATATACTTAAAAAACAGAAATCTAAGATCAAAATTTTCAAAAAATGTCCAATCAGAAGGCAGAAATTGCTTAAAATAATAGATAAGCCTCTTCAAATCAGAGGGATATTTCGGCATTGTCGCGACGGACTCAGAGCGAGAAATTTTGTGCGGATCGGTGATATATTTTTAATTGCGGGTCGCTTTTCGCTGATATTAAAATAATGCACTTTTGGATTTCTAACTATTTTTTAAGTTTTCACATTTACATTTATCTTTTAATTTGGGAAATTTTTATTTAAGTTTTTGTTTCAGATATAAATTTTGTATTTTAGGAAAATTTGAAACATCACACATTCTGTATTCGACCAATATACACTCTAAAACAAAATGGAAATTGAAGATGTTTTTCCCATTGTTTTTATTATTACTATAATAGCTAAAAAAACTGCTTTAATGTACACATTTTCCCGAAAGTACAGAAAATTCATTAATCTAATGCTAAAACTACCTGAAATCCTCCAATATCTAAAGTTGCATTTTTGTTGAATCAAAAGACTGTTCAGTTTAATGGGCAGCAACACTGTACACTAGATTTTTCTATTCGAAACTGATTTTTTATGTACCTCTATTTTCTCTCAAAATAATGAAAAGTTCGTGAACCGAATCGCAAATCTTTTTTGAAATTCTACAATCAAAGCACCAAAATTTCTTCAAGTGATAGAAAAATCTGTTCCAATAACATGTGCGTTCCAGCAACTTACTGTCTGTATATTTTATTTTTGGCGAAATATTTTTTGAGAGTGTATGGAATAATAATTACATTTTCTCAAAAGTGACAAAAATAGAAAATAATGAAAAAAGTAAAACACGGTATTAATAAAGTAATATAAGGTACATATTTCAAAAATTTTAGTTCGATTAATCCGGCAAATACATTCATTTCAAATAAAGAAAACTAACATTTAGCATAGATAAGATGGAACGAAAAAGAATATGAAGAAATTTAAATTTTACATAAGTTTTGTTCTTAGTAAGTATCCTGTTTCTTTATACTTGTATTCTTACTTAGATTTCAATCTACGATGTTTAAACCGCAGAGAACAGCTGTGATTCACTAAAAGGAAATACATGCCTGTCTATTTTGACTAGTTTCCAATTCTGACTGATGTGCAAGAAATATAAAGCAAATTTTTCGACAATTGGAATAAAGAGATTGATGAATAATGTTGCTTAGCTTCAGCAGACGTATTTTAGCTGATTGTTTGTAAAAATAACATTTATGTATCTCAACGTTGCTATAAAAATTACAAAAAAAAAAAAAAAAAAAAACCTGTAATGTGATAGACCGGAATGATATTTCAGAGTTACATAGATGCAGTACTCTATTTTCATCAATTGTCCATTGACCACAGATATAAAGAGCTAATTTTTTTTCCTGATCTAGTATTTTTATTTTAATATTTTGAAATTTATGACTTTGCATATTTTGCATTATAATTATCATTTCTACTACTTATAGATATTTTATGAGTGCCTTCTTTTCTACGAAGATATCAACTTTAATTTGTCTCAGCTGTTTATAAAAAGTTTCAAGACTTTTATAAGAGCAAGTTCAAATGATTTCTTATTTATTTGCGTTTATATCTGATTTGATATTTTTACACGAGTGTTTTAATTTAAAAACTGCTTTATACGCAGAATTCGTACTTTTGTTGATAATAATAATTTAAATAATGTTTATGGATGTTTTTCATTTATATTTTTGCACTCAACAATACATACAGTAGAGCTTCGATTATCGGGACCAAGGTCGATCCGGTTAATGGAAAATACGGAAAATAAGACAACTTTAAAAAACGCATATGGCAATGGTTTTAGGTAACTTCCCTTCAAATTTTTTCCAGGTACAATTGTGGACTGGCAATTGTGGTAATGCATATTTTAGCACATTGAAAATGGCGTATTTAGAAGGATTTTTATTTATTATTTTTTTTTAAATAAAATTTAAAATTCTATTTGCTGCAGAATTGGTACAAAGTTATATATAAAAGTACACATTCATGATTTCCGATATAACTATGTCTACGTACAAAATTCAATCCAATATCATACTTTTTTTTAGACTTTCAAATAAAACAATGCTGATAAAATTTGTTATACATCACTCAACCAGTGGTTTAGAAATACACATTCATGATTTTCCGATATAACTGTGTCTAAAAAAATAACGCACAGAATTTAATCCAATTTCATACTTTTTTTAGACTTTCAAATAAAATAATGCTGATAAAATTTATTATGCATCACTCAACTAGTGGTTTTGTTATGCTTTGTTTTTAATAATTACCGAAAAGAATATACACATCAACACCTACTACGAGGGTAACTTGACTATAATTCTCTCTCTCTCTTTTTTTTTTTTTTTTTCTTTTCCCCATGCGATTTTTTTTTTTAGAAGAATTTACTGTGTGGCATTTTTCTCATTTTAAGTTTCCAATACGTGATATAAGAATTAGCGATAACTGAATGGTGATTGAAACATTTACATGCAAATAGATATTCATCCAAAATAAATAAATATTGCCGCTAGACCACTTCTAAAAAAAAAGACATATTTTTTATTAGAACTTTTTATGCTAAACACTTTATAATCATAACGAAGTAAAAATTCGCGTTTTGTAGAAATAGAGTCGGGCGGGCCGAGATTTTAATCTTTTTTTTTTTTTTTTGTCAGGTTATATTATGTATGTATGTATTTGTATTTCCCAGAACGTATAATAAGGCCGACTTTTTAAATTTTATTTTAACCGGATCATTAATCTATTTAGTACAAACCGGATTGGGCCTGAGCCTAAAATTTTTGCCCATGCAGTTTTTTAGGCCCCTGAACCAGTACACGGGGACCTCTAATATATATTTTTAACTTGGCCCCCCCGTCGGGCAAATTCTGACGCCGCCCTTGGAGAGAAGTAATATTTATTAAAAAAAAAAAACCTCTCCACTGAACGATAAATCAAAAATAAGTGATGGAAAATTGATTCCATATGATTTCGAAGCTTTTTTAAAACTGAATAAATTAAGATCAATTTATGAAAAAATTCTTTATATGGAGATAGATATTTCGCTATATAGAGTCTGTTTTTAATGTAATCATGCGAAAAGGGGACCGTTCTTACTAAAAATTCATTATATGGAGAAATTCAATGTATGGAGTTTCGTTATATAGAGGTTCGACTGTATATGTAAAATTTGTGTTTTGAATTGCAAAACTTAAATTCCGAATTGTAAAATTTGCATTTTATGTGAGCAGAGCCACAAATAAATGCTAGTAATAAATATTATTTTATGTCTATTTTAAAAATGCATTGCAACTTACTGTACAGTCTTGATAAACTCATTTAAAAAGCTAATTTGTCTTTTATATTAATTTATTAATCATAAATATTAATTATTGAAACAGTTTATAACTGTCGTTTTATATTCTTTTTACTTATTTTAAGACCATGTTACATGGTACAAGTGGACCACCTGCACCCCCACCTGGACTTCTTCCAACACCAGATTCTACTAGTCAAGGACCTCCTGTTTCAAGTACAACAGTTAGAGATGTATGTTTTTCTTAATGAATTTAAAAAGAAATGGTATTTTTTTTTTCTTTCAGGATTTCAACAGGTCAGGGGAAATCTAAAAAATACAGAAGTCTGGGAATTTGAAAATTAAAGCAAACAGTCAGTGGAATTTAAAAATATTTATAGAGATCAAGGAAAAATCAGGGAATTTTTTAGATCTCAGTTGTTGTCATAAATGAAGAAGTTTTGAATTAATTATTCTTACAATCTAAAATTTTTCTATTAAATTTGTGAAAATTTTATTAAGTAAATAAAAATCAGAAATTCATACAAAGGAAACATTTTTAGCAATTATTTAAAACAGAAGAAGATATCGCAGTACATCCTACACGAAAAATGGTACAATCTTTTCAGAAACTACATTTAATCAGTGTAATCTTTGTTAATTTGACCCAAATCTTAAAATTCCTTTGAAATCAAAAGATAATTTTCAAATGAAAGCCATTAAGGCATATGCAGTAAAAAATTAAAATTTTCATTAATGTAAATTATCTCATACGTGTAAATATATTATGAATATCTATTTATGGGATGCAAAAAATGCATAGGTTTAAATTGTGCAAGTAAATAAGGTATTAATATTTTTGTAAAAGAGCTTAATAATTGTTTCTGTATGGTTTTATTTTCTTTGTAGTCTGGCAAAATTTTTTGTACCTATTAAAAATCAATCAAATGGGATTTAAGAAAAACTGAGTGAGAAGTTAAGTAAGATATTTTTTCTAATGTACCAAAAATAAAAATAAAAGTTTTTACATAAATTTGTTTTACTGGTAAAATATAAAATAAATATTTCTTTCTTACTTGTTTAACTTTGATTTATAGATTCCACCTGTAATAAATGAAGTACCCCATCCTTTCTCAACAGGTAAGTTTTTTACTCTGTTATTTTTGTAATAAGTTTTTGCTTAGTCTTAATTCTTTTCTTCTCATCATTAATTTTTTCCCCCTTTATGTTGTTATGTATTAGAAAAATCTTGGTATACCTGAAAAACTCGTGAAAATTATAAAAAAATATTAGACAATCAATCGAGAATTTCAAAATTTTACTATAAAAGTCAATATAATCCAAAGAAAATAATAAAACATTTCCATATATTTTCTTCTTGCATGTATACATTTCCAAAAATTGATTCTGCTCTATGTTATTAGAATTTATGCAAGTTGTTTTAAGTAATATATGGCATAGGCAAAACATAAAGAAATGTTACCCCTCCCCTCACCTCCTTCCTAAATATTTGATTAAGATCTCAATGAACTTGAGATAATCTCTGAATATTATTATTATTAATTTATTCTATCTTTACGAGAAAAAGTATTGGATATGTGAAAATTTTCAAAATCAAGTTTTCAATGGATTTATACATTTCAGGGGTCAGAGAATCCGAAAAGAATGTTTTTACAAAATGTCTGTCTGTCAGTCTATCTGTATGTGACAAAAATTGTGTGGGCACTCTATCTCAAGAACTAATGTATGGAATTTAATTAAAATTTATATTCAGAATTAGACCCTGATATAAATTGGTGCTAATTAGTTTTTGGTGAAAATCACTTAACAGATGGCGCTGCTGTGCAGCATTTTTCATGATTTCCGCAATAGCTATAATAAACTATAATAAATATTCAAATGAAGCCTTTTTCATCATTGCACAAGATTTCAATATTATACAATAAATATAATATAATACATTGTGAGATTTCATGAAAGTTTTTCTTGGGTTTTGTGTTAATGACTGTAAATCATACAAAAAGGGACCATTAAACTATTAATAAACTCTTATGGTTCTTAATCAAAATGATTCTTAATTAAAACTAATGTTTGTTGAACCTCAGTGATATTTATCAGAAATATGGTTCAACATTTATTGAAATTAAAAGCAAACAAAATTATTAAAAATTTATAAATTATGTTGCAAGTTTAAAATTAATTTTATCAGAAATGTATTTTGTTATTCCATTCTGTAGTGTAAAAACTGAAATTATGGGATGTGAATTAAAATGCTTAGCACAAAAATGCATTAAAAACTTTTTCAAAACATAATTTTAAAAACTTTCTTTTATTAATTTTGAATGTTTATATTTTTTTCAATTTTAGCTGCACCAACTGCTCCTATTCCAGCAAATCCAGCTGTGAATGTTCCAAGAACTACAGCAATGCCACCAATTAGACCATCTCTACTAGGTGACAGGCCACCGGTTTTGCCTCCGCCTCCTGTTCCTACAATGGCCAATGCATTTCCTGAAACAGGTTTTTAAATAATTATCTTTTGTTGCTATTGTCTAAAAATTTAAGAAAAATAATGAGACAGTATTTGGACAATAATAGTATTACAGATCTCCTATAAATCTTTATACTTGTTTTATAGTCCTGTGTTTGTCATATTTACATGGCTTGCAAGTATGTACGCAAGTATGTATGTATGCACACATATATGTATGCGTGTGTGTGAGAGAGACAGAGAAAAAGAGATAGATTACTAATAGTTATTTTCATTTCTTCATTTTGATGTAGTGTAGAATTTAGAAATTATTTTTAGTTGTAGCTTATTTGAAAAAACAAAGTTTGAACTTGACTTTTAATTTTTTTAAAAATACATTATAGTCTTTTTAAAGTCAGACCTGTTTTCCCGAGTGGCATAACAATTGCTAGCAAACCATTTTCCTAAAAAGCACCTCTTTTCTCAGTCAAACTGGTTTTATGTTTGTGATTGTTTCCAGTAAGGAGCAATGTGCCGAAGGAGGGAACTTCAGTTTAACTAGATTAGGGTCTTTTGGGATTGATATCTGGGCCAGCTTGCTGCAGAACTTTCTGGGATTAACTCTAGCAAAAAATGTCTCAGAAAAGTGAGAGTTCTGCTATTTTCAGCAATTTTTATTTTAAAGTTATTTTGAATTTAAGGATTGAACGTAAAGAACTGTTGGACTGAGAAATGAATTTAATGGGGACATAGAGGTTTCCAGTATTACATTTGGAAGTTAGGAAAAAGAAATTGAGACTTTTAATTTTGCTTTGAATTAAAAAAAAAAAAAAAAAAATTCATTTGTTGTCTTTTACTCAAAGGAAAATATCAAGCTAAAATTAAACTCAGTTATTAGAAAATGCAAATATGAAAAACTGTGATTGTCTTATGGATTCACCAGAGAAGCTTCATTAGAATTATTCATAGTAAAGACATATGTTATTTAATCTAATATTTTCAGCATTAACCCTAGAAATGACAAAATGAGTCTCCTTATAGCACATTAAAAAATACTAGTTATTGACAGAAATTAAGATAACCTAGATATAAATAAAAATTTGGCAAAAGGGAATAATTTGAAATCAGATCCATTCCATGGACAACTAAATTAGCATGTGCCATATTAGTGAAAAATTAAGAAATGGTATGAATAACTATAATCTAATTGTAAGCTAAAAAAATAGTCACATGGTTAAAAATTCACAATTGAAGTTACAATGTTAAAAATCTGTATAGAAGTTAAGAGAAAAAAAAAGTAAATGTAAAAATAAAGAATAATAATAATAAAGAAAAAGTCTTAATTATTATTTAAAAATGTTAAATAGCAGTATGTTCTTATTTAAAAAATATTAAACTAAATATTATTTAGTAATAATATACAGCAGAAGATTGATAACTTTTATATCTGGATCATCTGAACTAAGTCGTCTTCAGTTTCAAATTTCCAAAGCAGCATTCATTCGTTCATTCACAAGCTTTTTTGAAACGATATTTTATATATTAAAATTTTCTATCTTTCTGGAATGTCTGTTTTTTTTAAAATCAGAATACTAAATGAGCAATTATGACCTTTATTCAAAAGAAAACTTTTTATGGTATAGAATTATTTGACAATTAGCAGTTTAGTTTTTATATCTTATCAATATTATTGCTTGATACTTTTCTTCTGAAGCTGCAAAGTTTCCAAAAAACTTGACAGTAAAATAAGCAAGAAAACTATTTATCAGCTCTTTTTAGATTTTGTTATAGAATCAATGCATCTCATTTGAACTTTTGATGTGCAATTTCTGACTTGTTTTAAATTTGAATATCTTTTCTTTTTCTTCTGGGTAATAACTTGGTCATCATATTTGGAAATTAGATTTAGTACATAGCAGAAAATATTGATTGATATTATTATTATTGAAATGTTTTAATAAGTACCCAATTTTTGCATATCGTCTTATTTAACTAAGTATCTTGAGTTTCTTCTTAGAGGATAAAATCCCCTCCCCAATCAAAAAAATTTTCTCTTACAACATGACCAAAATCTTAGATCATTGTGTTATGTTATTAATTGCTGTAAATAATCTGCATTTTTTAAAGGAAAATATTTTATGTTAAATACTAAATATTTTTTATCTATTTTATCTTGCTAATTTTATGTGTTAACTCTTTAGGGCCTCAGACATGTTCAGCAATACATGCTAATTAGGTAGATTTCATAAGAAATACTATATATTGCAGTCATTACCATGATATGACTTAATGATCACTGAGCAAAAGCTCTAGCGACCTAAACTGTTTGCGAAAATTATAATATGCATGCATATATATATATGGAATAACTTTAAAAATGTTGAAAACCAAATCAGAGAACTTCAAAATGTTAAAATATGCCAATATTTCCATAGTCTGAATTTATAATGTTTTAATACATTTTTACAAACTCACATAACATTTTGTTACCTCTTTTTGTCCATTATATTTCAAATATGACATAATATTTGTTTTATAAAATAAAGTCCGTAAAGTCATTTTATTTTTCGTTTTCATATGGAAAAGTTTTGACATAGTATTCAATTTTTTAATTGTTTGAAACTGTTATAACAAGAAATGTTTATTTTTCCTGTCATTGTTTTAAGAGCTGATTTTGTCAGAGCAATGTTAAGGTGGTATTAAAATTTTTGAATCCTCCTCATTTCTACCCCATTGGGCCAATTTTGCTCATTTGCAATCCCCGCTAAGATATATAAACTTTTTAGATGGGGGTGGTTCCATGTTCCTGAGGTCATATAATGAAAAGTTGTGAAGAAAATTTTTTTCGTTTTACATGGATACAAAAATGACCTAGACTGTATATCGACTTTATTGACTGCTGACATAAAGTGTGATAAATAAATATTATTTTTAGTAGTAATTTAAAATATATAAGTCGAGTCTCTATATAACAAAATCCATTGTTCGAGTAAAAAATTTGTTATATAGAGAAATTCGATGTATAGAGAATAATGTTAAAATTCCTATTTAATGTGTAAATTTTGAGCAATTGTTGTTTTTGATGTGTTTAATTAAGAATTTGAAATTGTTCATAACCCTGCTTAAAATATCACTATCAGTAAGTACTGTATCAGTACTGTACAATAGTGAGATTGTAATTCACTCCCAAAAAAATCAGAGAGATATTGACATCCCTAAATTCCTCAATTGATTTCCATTACTCTTTTTTAAGTATGCACAAGTCGTATTTTCTCCGTCATCAGATTGCACATTATCCTCTAGTATGCAAAATTCGGCCTTTTTGAAGCAATTGTAAATTTTTTCTTCAATTACTCCCATTGATTCCATTCTTATATGTACATAGCTGCCAACTTGTACGGTTTGGCCGTACAATGTACGGATTTTGTTCTAAATGTACGGTTGTACGGCTGAACAGTACGATTGTACGGTTTTGCGCACGGAAAAAACAATCGCGGAGAAATTCGAATTTCGTGAAAGGATCGCCGAAAAAGCGCACATTTCGTCAATATTTCGTGAAAAAACGATGATTTCGTCAATATTTTTGTCAACGAACTTCGTCAAAAGATCGCTAAAAAGCGCGGACTTCGTGTACGGATTGCAGAAAAAATGGCGATTTTTGCCAAAATATCGCAGATAAAATGCTGATTTCTTGTGAAAACCGCAAGAAAACGTCGATTTCTTCTAAAGATTACGGATATAACGCTGATTTCATCAAAGATCGCGGGAAAAAACGCCGTTTTCAAGAACAAATCGCGGGAAAAAACACGCCGATTTCGTCAAATGATCGCAGAAAAACCGCCGATTTCGGCAAAAGATCGCGATGAAACACCGATTTTGCTAGAATAGCGCAGATTTCGTCCAAAGATCGCAGATAAAATGCTGATTTCGTGAAAAGATCGCGTAAATTTCGTGAAAGAGTCGCGGAAAACAGTGAATTTTGTCAAAGAATTGCAGGAAAAATGCAGATTTTGTCAAAAGATCGTTGAAAAAACTCTGTTTTATCAAAAGATCACATAAAAAACGCGAATTTTGTGAAAGTATCGCTGAAAAAATGTGCATTTCTTTAAAGATATTGAATAAAAATGCATAATTAATGCCGGTAGGTATACTCCCCCTCCCACCCTCTCAACTGCTGTAACCTTTCAGGAAATTTGCTGTGAATTTAATCTAACCCTTATCTATTACAGATCATCATGCAGGACAGTTTTCTGGAAACATGTTTCCAAAGTATGAAATTGCAAAAACATTTTCTTGCTCAACCTTATGTTTCTTTTCTTTTTTTTCAAAATATAAAAATATATAAAGGTAGCATAGAAAATATTGTTATCACTATGTGATATTACTTTTTGCATTGCATATTATGCATTTGCATTGCATGTTATGCATTTTTAAGCATATAGAATGCATCATGAAAATTGTAAGGATTTCAAAATTGACATGTTGGCAGGTATGTATGTATAACTATCCAATTGACATTGTTTTGAAAAGGATGTTGAAAGGTGTGTGGGAGGAGGGGGGGGGGGATGAATTTGTTGGACTTAAAAAACAAAGAGATTCAAGCAGAGAAGTAATATAAAAAAACTCAGCACTGAACGATAAATTAGGAATAAGTGATGGAAAATTGATTTCATGTAATTTCGAAGCTTTGTTGTAACTGAATAAAGAACATTTTATGAAAATATTCGTTATATGGAGATAGATATTTCACTATATAGAGACTGTTTTTAATGTAATTGGGAACGTTCCTATCAAAAATTCATTACATAGAGAAATTCGATGTATGGAGTTTCGTTATAGAGAGACTCGACTGTATATATATTTATGCAGTCAGACACCACTATCACGACATCCGGGGTTTTTACCTCATTCTGCTTATCACATCAGTTTTTCAAAGTCCTGATTTTCTTTATATGATTTTAATATAAATAAACTCCAGATTTTACATTGTTGAATAATTTTCTACTCCAGATTTTACACTGTTGAATAATTATTAACTTTGGATATCCCAATGGTTTAGAAAAATTGTCTATTTTACATAATCCAATTTACAAGAATCAAAGTTGAGTTGTAAGAAAAGTGTCTAAAATACCATATTGCCATAAAGGAGAAACTTTATTTCGATCATTTATCTGATTAAAAAACCGCATACACTATGAATGATAGAATCAGTAAAGGAGAGATTTTTTCCTGTGGATTCTCTATCCTCCAATCCAAGATTACTCACCTACAGTGTTTCACACTGAGAGTGCAATACGTATTCACTTACGGATTGTTAAGCATTCCATTATCACACTTTATTCATAGTGTTTAACAGTTTACAGCAAAAGAAAGTTTAAGACAGTTCATAACTGTTTCAAACATGCTGATTTCCAGTGGCACAGCGGCATAGCTAGGATGAGTGATAACCGAGGTGAGTGTAAATGGTGCCACCCAGTGTTGTATTCAGACACTTTTCTCTGGGACAGACTTCTGTGGCTCCGGGGTTGGGGGTGGGGGGAAATTGTACTTTTTGACCATTTGAAAAGCGAAATTTAAAATTTTCCAGGGATGGGAGGATGTCCCCCTGGGCCACCCCCCCTCCCCTCACTTCTGATTCATTATATTTTTTTCAATCCCAATTCCACATTACTATAACAAACGACCATATCATTCCTCATTTATCTTTGGTACTCCTGCATTTAAAAAAAAAAACAAAAACACAGGATTGACTAATCACTCAATCCATAATCCGCATAAGTCAATGTGGTGTCTGTATCTCGAAGAAAATTCTTTCTTTTAAAGTTTTCTTTTGTTACACACTCATTGGATAGGTAGGTTTTTGTTTCCTGGTGCATATGTCTTATGTAGATACATCATTCTGTATAAATTTTCACAATCTCAAAGAAAAGAAAACTAACTCTATTACGTCGCATGCTAAAAGTTTCATTTTATTTCAGAATTCCTTTCCAAAATCTTATAAGATTATATATTTATTTGCAAATATAAAAATTGGGTGGGTAAATGGTAACATCTGGGGCGGACTGCCCCCTCCGCACTGTGCCACTGCTAATTTGATCCAAGTTTATCAGATCTCAAGTGTATCGAAGGTAATGAAGAAGACATACCTCTTCCAATATTGTTTAACTTGTAAATCATGAATTAGAAATAATGGGGGATGTCCAGACATCAATTTTGATAAGAATGTCACCACATCACTAGATGCAGCGATTTCTGAAATCGTAAAATAGAAAAAGACAAGTCCTCGCAAAAGACTCTTTCCTTTCTTTGAAAGGAAAGATAAAAAATTATATGGAGCTAGAATAAAATAAGCCTCCTACAAACAAAGCATTACATTAAAACAATAAGAATTTATATTAAATCAATTTTTGAAACAACGTATATTGTGCAAAATTCATTGTATGATGTAGAAAATGAATTACAAGAAGTGCATCTAGGAATATGAAAAACTTAATTTATCAATATTTCATGTAACAATAGAAAAGGAAGTTATCAGAAACCTGATTTTTATTCTTTTCAATTTCATTTTTCTGTTTATTTTGTTTTTTTATAATGTTTTATTCCTTAAATCCAAGAACAGTTGTGTTAAATTAATTAAAAATACAGCTTTTTATAAACATATTTTTCTCCAACTCCAGTTAACGCAACACTCCAGTTATGACAAAACTTTTTTCTGGTCCTGAGTGTCGGAATAACGAGGTTTAACTGTACATAACAATTGGTTTAAACTTTTGCCAACCTCTTTTTAAAAGGGATATAGTTATATATGAGGTGCTAAATGTAAGATAATGGAACATCAATGTGTAAATGATAACCTGCCCTCACGCACTCATATTTTTTTTTTTTTTTTTTATAAAAAGTTTTAAACTTTTTTAGTTGCCTCAATCCCAACTCTCCTTGATTTACTTCAATTTTACAAGATTTTTTGTACAAACTTGCAAATGTTTTTGTGGTTTTTACATACTTTTATAATTCTCTAGCAGTCTATGCCACCCTTCATAATATTTATTTCTGATTTTAGTATTTATGTACATATAATGTGTAATAAATGACTAAACTGGCAATAGAAAATGAATGTTTAATGCTTTACACATGATAAAATGTAATGGAATTCTTTAACAGTGCTGTCTGTTTTAAGTTAAGCCTGATAAGTTGGAAAGAACACACAAATTAAATATTGCATTCATTTAAAAGAATATTTCTGTAACCAAAAACAGTAGACAGGTGTTAAAGTTAGTAAAATTGATTATAATTAAATTAAAAGTTATCACTCAATATTTATGGTATACATATATATGTGCATGTGTGTGTGCATGCATGTGTGTGTGCATGCATGTGTGTGTATATGATTTATGTGTTATAGATTAACTTTTAAAACAAATGTAGTTATTTATGTGAATAAAAATCAGTCTGATTGTATTTCTTACAGATATATCAATAGAGAATCCTGATATATTATTGTTTGTGTGTGATGTGCATTTTATTTTTATACAGATCCTAGAATGATGGGAGATCAAGATTTGCGAGCCCCTCCTCTCATTGATCATGACATGAGAGGCCCACCAGTTATGATGGGTGGAGACAAAGATATGAGGCAACCACCTATGGGAGATCAAGATTTAAGAGCCATGAATGTCCCTCCTGGTTTGGCAGAAGGTAGGACATTTAATGATCCCAGATATAGAAATGTTCCACCTGGTCCAGTTACTAATATGGGTCCTAGTAGAGGACCTCCTGGTCCAATTTCTAACATGAATCCAGCTAGAAGACCTCCTGCTTTTGACAGGCCTGGGCCTCAAGCTGGTATGCCCTCTGATATAAGACCTGGATTTGATGGAAGAGGAGTTGGCATGTCACCTCGTGTGGATGATCCTAGAGGTCCACCTGTTCCACCTACTGCCAATATGCCCCCAGGAAGAATGCCACCTGTAAGTAATCAAAGTAGCAATTATCTTAAAGACCATTAATTTGTAAGAAATAAGTGTATGATAGACTTAAAAAGCTCTACCAGAAATCATTTCTGAAATGTGCTTCACAAGTTCGAAAGATGGAGATTTTAAAAGAAAAAATTTACTTCTAGAAAACTTTACTGTTTTATATGTACTTAAATTACCGTATTTTCGGGTGTATAGTCCGTGGCTTATACAAGAAAAAAACCTTCCAAAAAGCTGCTGCGGGTTATACAAAGATTTTTTTTTTAAATTGGAAATCGTGATATTTTTTCTACAACTTTTAAATCTCAAAAAATTTGAAAAAAACATGAAAATTTGTAAATTTTTTTTGCTATTCCATGAAATTTAGAGAGTTCTCCCATGTTTGTAAAGGCTGTTTTTTTACTGCTTAAATACAGTTATTTCTGGGTTTGGAAGAACTGTTGCAACTATCGCCAAGTATTGCACCGATAGATCTATAATAGCTACCGTATATACTCTCGTATAAGTCGTGAAATTTTAGATAAAAAAAAGAACTTCAAAGTAGGGGGTCAACTTATATGAGAGATAAAAACCTAAAAGAGACCTAAAAAAAAATCTATAAATCAAATATCAGAAAATAATTTGCTAGTGAATCGGTGCTGCAGCACCCCATTGCGTTTGCAGAGTACAAAATCTGGAACCCTTCCAACCTCGACGATTCTGAATTTAAGATCATTTAAGATTTAGTTTATTTTTCAAAAAAATTAATCTACCCTACCCAGTTGCAAAGAACAAAAAAAAAGTGTGTGATTTATGTCATTTCTAAACGATTCAGAGCAGTTGTTCTTTCCAAAACAATTCCAAGGAATCGTTCCTTTACAGGGTCGATTCATTTCAGAACGAGTTCAAGGAATCGAACTTTTCCGGAGTCGTATTATTTCAGATAGAGTCCGAGGAATCGTTTCTTTTCGGAGTTGGTACCCTATCCTGTTTCAAAGAAGAAAAAAAAAATTCCATGATTTACGTCATTTCGGAACGATTCAGAGCAGTTGCTCTTTTTCGAAACGATTCCGAGAAATCGTTCCTTTACAGAGTATTTTCGATTCTTAACGAGTTCAAGGAATCGAACTTTTCCGAAGTCATTTCATTTCAGATAGAGTCCGTTGGAATTGTATCTTTTCGGAGTTGGTACCCCACCCTGTTGCAAAGAACAAAAAAAGTGCGTGATCTATGTCATTTCGAAACGATTCCGAAGAATCGTTCCTTAACAGAGTTGTTTCATTTCGAAACGAGTTCAAGGAATCAAACTTTTCCGGATCCGTTTCATTTCAGATAGACTACGAGGAATCATTCCTTTTTGGAGTTGGTGCATTTTGGACCGATTCCGAGGATTCGATCTTTTTGGGAACCATTAACCTAAGATTCGTATACATTTTATGTCCGAAATTTTGAATTTATCACTGATTTTTTGTTTTAATTTTTGGAAAAAATATCACGCTTGTTTGAAAAAAAAATGTGTGTAAACGCCGCATCGTTTAAAATTTTACCTTAAAACATGTAAACTTCGCGGCATTTCTTCCGAAAATTACGGTACTGATAATCTTAATTTTTTAGCCAAATTACTATAGATATTATGCATCACAAAAAAATTTGGTAAATTTGTGTTAAAAATTATGACTAATGGCTTCTAATTTCGAAAACCCTGATCGAAATATATGTTCGTAAATGGTGTATAGCCCGTGGACTATACATTGATGCATCTCCGCGGGTTATACACGAACTTTTTTTACTGCATTGCTCGATTTAGAGGTGCGGGCTATACACCCGAAAATACGGTATTATAAGAATATTAAAGTTAATTTTCTTAAACTGTAAAAAAAATCATAATTTTTATGGGGAAATATGACAGTTACATTTTGATTAAAATACAATGTCATTTTACAGAAAGTTCATTTTTTTAAGAAAAGTCTTTTAATAAACTTTTTCTTAAATGGAAATTTTCAATCAAATATTCACCAAAAAGCTCAAATATTTGTTACATAAACACATGCACACAAATATATACATATATATATGTATATATATATATAAAGTATGAAAATCTTATTAAAATTTAAATTGATTTCCAATCTAGCTCTTAATGTCTAATTCTAAAAGTTTTCTTTTCAAGTTTATTTTTCAATCCAAGAAATATTCCTTTCAGACATTAAAATATAACAATTTTTTAGATTCAAAACGCAAAAATTAATCCAATTTATAACAATCTGTCCCTAGAGATGCAATAAGTCTGTAATGAATAAAATGTGTATGAATTACAGTAAAATCTCTAAATAACGGACACCTCGGGATCTCAGAAATTGTCCGCTATTCGGAGGTGTCCGCTATTGGGAAAACCTCCGAGATTAAAAAATCACTAAGAAATGCTTAATGTTGCATCAATTGTTTTATATGTCACAAAACTTCTACTACATGATTAATCAGAAATTAAAATTAGTTTTTAAGCAATAAAACTGAAATAAAATATTTCACTCCTTTATTCATTGTTCATCATATTCTTGTGAAAAAAATCTGTTACAAAAGTTTAATTTTGCTTGTAATTACATGTAATTTGTTTTTTCAATGCGACGGTATTGGACATTATTGAGTTTTGGGCAGGAGAGAGGGTATTGCACTCTTAATTATTAAAAGCATAAAATCTCAAAATCTTCCAAGGAGATACTTCAGTGCTCTAGAAGATGTTCCTCCTGAGAAACCCCTTGAATTCAACAATTGTGGGTGGAGATATTTTCCCAGCAACCCCTTTACACTTATCTGTGATTACAAAATTTCTGACACATTGTCCTGATAAGTTTAAAAGCCCTTTTTTCTTTTTCTTTTTCTTTTTTTCTCGTTAAAAAATACTTTTTCATCCTTTAATGCCGAAAATAGTGTCCGCTATTCGGAGTGTCCGTTATTCAAAGGTTAAACATACAAAAATTTAGGTTTTGGGAGTGGGGATTGGAAAACTGTCCGTTAAATAGAGGTGTCCGCTATTCGGGAGTGTCCGTTATAGAGGTTTTACTGTACTTGTATTTATAGATAACATGAGTAATTTATAATTAGAAAAGTATGTTGTATTCTAACATTAAAGTATTTGTAATATTATTAAATACCTATATATTAATCACCTATATATTGCATGAACTTTATATTTACTACATTTTTTTCTCATTTAGGTGTTATCAGGTATTAAAAAAACTTTTTATTTTAGCAGTGAACAACAATATTTTTTTTTATCTAAAATGTAGCTAACTACAAGTACCTGTTTTTAATAGTAGCAATTATAACCTATTTTCAAGAGTTGTCACTAATTTGTTATTTTTAGATTTCATAAAAAATGTTATTCCGAATTGAAAATATCCAACCTATACTTGAAATTGAAAACACTCAAAGAAAATAATTTGAACTGGTATGAATCAACAGGAACTAAAAGAATTTCTTAAAACATCATCAACTTAAAATGTGCTAAGTCATTCGAAGTATCTGAGTCTTTCTTTATCAAGTGCAAAGAAGACGTAATTTTACTATGAAAGCAGCAGCGAGACTGAAATGAAAGATAAGGGAAAGGAAACAAACTATAGAAATAGCCTAAAAGAAAATAGAAATCAACAGTCAATGGGAAAGCAGAAAAGTATAATCAAAACATAGTGAAGAAGCAGAATAAGGAAGCAAGTTAAAAATTAAAAATAAATAACATAAAAGTAAAATAATAAATAAACAATAGCTAAATAGAATGTAAATATCAGGCTAATATTAATTAATACAAAAATAAATTATATGGTTGTACTGAAAAGGTGTTTCCAAGTTGCAGAGAGCATTGTAGAATCAGATTTATCATTAAAAATAATTTCAAGATTAAGATTAAATAGCTAAATTTTCAAGAAAGTGTGATTCAGAGATATTATTATTGACATTAAAGATAATTTTAGTATTTTGAAATTTAAAACTATAACTGGAATCCCAAAAGTATTTGGCATTTAATTGACAGGATTAAAGATAATATTAATGTCAACAGTCTGATTCTATAATTAACTCACAACATTTTCATAAAGTCTGCCTAATATTCTCATCATGGCCACATTTTCTGTGATAAACAAATTTAAATATTTCAATTTAGAAGGTTTTCAAAAAGATTTTGTACTATTTCTAAGAAATTAAAAAAAAATCCAAAACTTTAGAAAAGAAAAATATGTTTTCATTGTCAATTTTTCATTCTCCCATAAGTTGGACGTGTAAATAAAAGACAGAGAAACTCTGATTTCAGTGCATATATATATATATATATTATATATATTTTAATTATATATTACTTATTTATTAAAAGATAGAAAAACAACGATTATAAATGCACAAATAAAGTATGAAAAGGGAGCAAACAGCCGTTTCGAATCTACTATCGAGATTCTTCTTCAGTGCAAAAACTCAGCGAGCTAGACAAAACAAAACTGAGCCAGCAGCAGCTGAAAGAATCAAAGAAATCGCAGCTCAGTTTTGCTTTATCTGGCTCGCTGTGTTTTTGCACTGAAGAAGAATCTCGATAGTAGATTCGAAACGGCTGTTTGCTCTCTTTTCATACTTTATTTGTGCATTTATAATTGTTGGTTTTCTATCTTTTAACATTTTGGCACCAAAGGCTTTGCTATTTTAATACTTATTTATTATTTTATTTTATTATTTTAATTTCATGTGTTCTCATATTTTAATGTATGTGTGTATTTTCATTTTATTATAATTTTTATTTATTGTATTTTATTTTATTTTCATGTTTTTAATTTTGCTTTCTTATTCCTCTTCTACTCTATGTTCTTTTGTTTTGATTATATTGTTCAGTGATTGGCTGTTGTCTTCTGCTTTCCTATTGGCTGTTGGTTTCTACTTTCCTATTGGCTGTTTCTTCAACTTACCTCCTTTTCCTTATCTTTTATTTCAATCTTGTTGCTGTTTTCATAATAGAAGTACATCTTCTTTGTGCCTGACAAAGAAAGAAAGTTTCTGATCTTTCGAAAGGATTAGCACATTTAAAAATTTTAATGGTGTTATAATAAGTTATTTTAGTTCTTATTGATTCACATCAGTTTCAACTTTCTTTTTTTATTATCTCCAATTTCAAGTACAAATTGATTTTTTTTTTTTTTTTTTTTTTTTTAAATTTAAAGAAACATTTTTACGAAATCTAAAAGTAGCAAAATGGAGCAGTCCAAAATCTTATGAAAGAAATTCGTTTCATATTTTATGTGCACTTATAGAAAAGTAATATAAAAAAATTGAGCTCAATACACTCATTAATAATCAAGTGCATATTGGATGTATTTATAAAAGTATTTATATATATAAATACATATATATAAATTATTTTTATTTTATTTTATTTTGTCAAAAATAAATTTTGGCACTTTTTTTAGAAATGTTAGGTGAAAAACAAATTTAGTGGAATCACCTTATTTTGAAAAAAAAATTTAAGCTCCCATACCAAATTTAAAGTCACTTGGACTGAAAGTTTTGTAATCTCTTGTATTTAATTTCTGTAATTGCATGCAAATAGGAGCTTTTAAAAAAATTGTAAACTATAACCTATAAATATTTATGTATTCATTTCACCTATAAATATTTTTGACAAGATAATTTCTAGAAACTCATATATATATATATATATATATATATATATATATATATATATATATATATATATATATATATATATATATCGATATATAGATGATGTAATTTTAATTGATACTGATAACACCTGTATATCTCAATTCCCTGTTGATTATCCTTCTAATCTAGAACTTTCAAAAAACCTACTTTTTAATAATACAATCAATTTCTTAGATATTAAAATTATATTAAAACAGAACAAATTTATAACTGATATTTATGACAAAAGGAAAGAATTTAATTTTAAAGTTAATACTTTTACTAATTTTAAATCATGTCTTCATAATTCTGTATATCGTAATATAATACTTAACCATTTATATAGAATAAAATGTCTATGTTCTTCCCATTTAATTAATACTAATATTAAAAAGCTTGTATATGATGCTATAAATAATGGTTATCCTAAAAAATTCATATATTCTTTAATTTATAATTAGATTTTACATGATCTTATAATTAATTCTTTGCATAAAAAATGTATAAAAAAAATTATAAAACATAAAAAAATAATAAAAAATTAAAAATGTTAAAAAGTAATAAAAAAATATATATATAGGTTGGTTGGGTGGGTAGATGTTAGAGTACGGAGGAGGGTGGTGTTGTCTGGATAAAAACGCAAAGGTTAATTATTTATTTAAAAAAAAAAAAAATTGAGAGTGGGTTATTTATTTTAACATAATTTTTAAACTGTTTAATTTACACCAATATATGGATATTCGTCTAGTTATATTTATAGTTAAATAGCTATATTTTAAATATCAAATTATTTTTAATGTTATTGATATAATTTTTGGTATTATTATTAATAATATTATTACTATTATTATTTTTTTATTTATTTTTATTATTATTATTATTATTTTTTTTTTATTATCCTATATTAAGATAATGAGTTTTTACCATGTAAAGTCACAATAAATGTTACTGATTAAAGTAACAATAATGTATTTTAAGTTATATGTTAATATGAATGTTATCTCTTAATTCTAATTTTAATCATTTTATTAATTTAATTTTATGTTAATATCGATTATTATCTTTTCCGGTTCAATTATATTTCCATTCAGCTTTATCTTTTTTGTTTGTTATGTATAACTATTATTTTTACTTACTTTCAACTCCTTTTTGTAAAATATCTTTGTTCCTTGTTTAATAATTTGGTTTTTGTGTGATGGTAGTCCCAAATTCGTATTGTTTTGCTTTTTCATGGCAAATACGAAGATGAAACCACACACTCCATTTGTAGTTCCAAAGTATTTGGGACCTGAAGATTCTGCTTTGGTTCTACAAATTTCAATTGTATTCATATTATTCTTTTTTTCCTTCCATGTTCAATGTGCTATAAGTTATTAAATTCAATGGTTAATTTCAAATGGTTAATATTGTTTACTATAATTCAATTTAATTCTTCGTTTTGGTTTATTGTTTTATTGATAAAATCCGTTGGTGAATCTTGTCTACTTTTAATGGTATATATATATATATATATATATATATATATATATATATATAATTTCGGCATACTCTGCATAATAATTGTTAATTTTGCTGAAAAAACCAGTTGAACTATTGTTTGAGTGACCATACATTCATCAAAGAATTGACTGTCATCAAAACAAAATTGCTTGTATTTATTATTGGGTGAGTGCAAAAGTTCATGCGAAGGTGCAATAGATGTCGTTAGAAGCGGCGTAAAGTGTTTTCATTAATACCGCCATCTACGTAAGACAGATCGTTGGAAAGGTGACGTGTGCAGCTTTCATTTCAAACAAAATAATTTATGTAGATACAAACTGCTTTGAGAAAATTTACTTTCAAAATGAGTATCAGAAAGGTGCATTTATGGCATGTTATGCTTTATGAGTTTACGAAGGGAATAAATGTTGCAGAAGCCGTAAAAAACAATTAAGAGGTTTATTAAGATCAAGCTCCAACTATACGAACTGTGAAAAAATGGTTTGCGATATTTCGCTGTGAAGAGTATAACCTTGAAGACGGACCACAATCCGATCGACCTTCACACATTGATGTTAATATTGTGCATACTTTAGATAAAAATACTCCGCGAATTTCATCAGAGGAAGTTGCTACAGCACTTAACGTTCACCAATCTACCACTTTTACGTGTTTAAAAAATATAAGATTCTATTTGCATAGCTGCCAACTTGTACGGTTTGGCCGTACAATGTACGGATTTTGTTCTAAATGTACGGTTGTACGGCTGAACAGTACGATTGTACGGTTTTGCGCACGGAAAAAACAATCGCGGAGAAATTCGAATTTCGTGAAAGGATCGCCGAAAAAGCGCACATTTCGTCAATATTTCGTGAAAAAACGATGATTTCGTCAATATTTTTGTCAACGAACTTCGTCAAAAGATCGCTAAAAAGCGCGGACTTCGTGTACGGATTGCAGAAAAAATGGCGATTTTTGCCAAAATATCGCAGATAAAATGCTGATTTCTTGTGAAAACCGCAAGAAAACGTCGATTTCTTCTAAAGATTACGGATATAACGCTGATTTCATCAAAGATCGCGGGAAAAAACGCCGTTTTCAAGAACAAATCGCGGGAAAAAACACGCCGATTTCGTCAAATGATCGCAGAAAAACCGCCGATTTCGGCAAAAGATCGCGATGAAACACCGATTTTGCTAGAATATCGCAGATTTCGTCCAAAGATCGCAGATAAAATGCTGATTTCGTGAAAAGATCGCGTAAATTTCGTGAAAGAGTCGCGGAAAACAGTGAATTTTGTCAAAGAATTGCAGGAAAAATGCAGATTTTGTCAAAAGATCGTTGAAAAAACTCTGTTTTATCAAAAGATCACATAAAAAACGCGAATTTTGTGAAAGTATCGCTGAAAAAATGTGCATTTCTTTAAAGATATTGAATAAAAATGCATAATTAATGCCGGTAGGTATACTCCCCCTCCCACCCTCTCAACTGCTGTAACCTTTCAGGAAATTTGCTGTGAATTTAATCTAACCCTTATCTATTACAGATCATCATGCAGGACAGTTTTCTGGAAACATGTTTCCAAAGTATGAAATTGCAAAAACATTTTCTTGCTCAACCTTATGTTTCTTTTCTTTTTTTTCAAAATATAAAAATATATAAAGGTAGCATAGAAAATATTGTTATGAAGTGATATTACTTTTTGCATTGCATATTATGCATTTGCATTGCATGTTATGCATTTTTAAGCATATAGAATGCATCATGAAAATTGTAAGGATTTCAAAATTGACATGTTGGCAGGTATGTATTTGAAGCTCGATATATGGGTGCCCCATTTGCTGACAGAGAGGAAGAAAATCGAGCGAATTTCTGCTGAAGTTTCTTTACTCAGGCAGCTCAAAAACGAGCCGTTTTTGGATCGATTAGTGACGGATGATAAAAAATGGGTCCTTTACAACAATGTTCAGCAATGTGAGCATGATGACACAATGGTAAAGGCCAGTTTGCACCCGATGAAGGTGATGCTCTGTGTTTGGTGGGATTGTAAGGGCATAATTTATTTAGAGTTTTTTCCCGCTGGCCAAACGATTGATTCAGTAAGTATTGTCTCCAATTAACCAGTCTGAATCCAGAAATCAAACAAAAACGCCCGATTTTGCCAAATAGCAAGGATGTAGTCTTTCATCATGACGACGGCAAACCACACGTTTCGAAACAGACGTTACGCAAAGAGAACAGCCTGAAATGGAATATCCTAACTCATCCACCGTATTCCTCTGATATTGCACCATCTGATTATCATTTGTTCTGATCATTGCAAAATTATTTAAATAGAAAAAAAACTTGATTATTTGGATGCCATATAAAACGTTGTCTTCATTCTTCGAATCTAAATCGCGCAAATTTCATAATCCGGGCATCCGTATGCTGCCAGAACGTTGAAAAGAGATTATAGAAAAGGATAGAGCACATATCATTGACTGAATAAAGAACTTTGTTAGCCTAATCACTATGAGACTTTTATTCTCAAACTCCACATGAACTATTGCACTCACCCAATAATATGTTGTTTCTTTATTTATTTATGATTTTCTGAATACAAATTATATTTTTTGTTGAAAAGTATTATTATTATCATTTTAATGGTTCTGAATCTTGCACTAATAAACTTAACTTTAGAGATGGCCTCTAAAATTATCCTAATTTGGATATATCAGGGATAAATCACAGAAACATTGCACAAATTTTTAATTATGCTGATTTCAGAGTCTTTTATTTGGATTATGGTATGAAAAGTAAGTGTTTGTATGGAAAAACAAAATTTGTATCCTGACTGATGTCATATCAACTGTTAAATATTGCAAATCAGTTTTTCTGGTGATAAAGAACCTGGGTTGCTTTAATGAAAGTAAATAACAGCAAAACTGAAACTAAGTTTTTCTTTTCTTTTTTATTTCCCAAGTATTTTTTTTTTCTATTGGAATCTGGTATAAAGAAATATGTAGGATGCAGGAGTTATACTTGTCTTGAAATTCCTGAAAGGTCCTAAAAGATGGTAACCTGTCCTAAAATTCTAGAAATTTCGTGAGTTTTGTAATACAGTGCCTGCCACTTAATAAAATCACTGGTTAATAAAATCGGCGGCTTAATCTGATCAAAATCTAAGGACCAGAATCAAATCAATGCCAACTTCTGTTAAAACTGCCGCTTAATTAAATCAGCCTCGCTTTTTAATAAACTCAAAAACATTCTTCAATAGCAAAGCATAGTAGATATATGCAAGCAAAGTAGTCAGTTTAATCCTCAATTAAATTTTTTATTTTCCATCTTTGGACCGAATGACAAAAAATACGATAAAAAATTGTTTTTTGTTTTGTGAATTTAATTCCAAATAGTTAAAAGAAATTGCGGCCATCTTTGAAGGTAAGGAAGGATTTGGCAAACATTTTCTTCAATATGTTGAAATCGATGAAAATCTCCCAAACTCCAGTGAAATATTTAATTCAGAAACAGTGGAACAGTTCTTGTCTTCGTAAGTTTGAAGCAGACCAGCTTGTGAAGATGAAGATTTCGGGATAGACAAAGAGGCAAATCTTTCATCCACTATTACTGATGCTCGCTAATATCTTTATACATTAAGAAAAATACTAGAGCACCAGGGTGCAGAAGAAGAGGTCTACAGTCAATATTATTCTCTTGCTAAAAACATTGAACATTTGATTATTCTGACCAAATAAAGTATTACCAATCAGTTTTTTATAAAGCCTAATAATGTAAATAATAATGCGTAACTAAATTAATTTTATGTGTAGCAATTGTGTATTAATTTTATATGTATAGTAGTTATTAATTTTGAATGAATCATTAACTAATTTTAAACAAAAAAATAACTAATCCTCTTTGCTGATGTCATTAGATGTCACAATTTCTTTTCAAATCTGCGGGGCATCACCTTCGTTTTTGGGTTTGGAAATGGTCGCCGGATATAAAAATCAGCCGCTTATTAAAATCAATTGGACTCAGAACGAATATGATTTTATTAAGCGTTTATTAACTGTATAGTACTAACATTCATGATTAAAATAGCAAATAAAGCCTTTGAGCAAAAATATATAAGGATAGAAAACTAATGATTATGACTAATGAAATGCATAAATAATGTATGAAAAGATAGCAAACAGCTGTTTCGAATCTACTGTTGGGATTTTTTGTCAGTGCAAGACTCAGCATGCCAGAAAAAGCAAAGCTGAGTGCAGCTCTGCTTTTTCTAGCATGCTGATCTATAACAACTATATTTTTCTAAAAAATAATGTTTGGTAACTTGAGTAAAAATCAATTAGTATTAACAAAATGTAAAATAGAAGAACTCTCCAGAACAACTTATTTATGGCTTAGCTAGCTCCATAGCTGGATGACGAAATAATAAAAAAACATGGCTGTACCAGACAGCATAAACATCTGCTCAGAGCAGGAGTAATTGCTACTATCTGCACCTTTCACATTTTGAAGCAAAATCTCCAGGCTTGAATACAAAAATGAAATAAGGTTAAGGAACACAGCTAAATATTACTATGCAAATATAATTAAGAGAAACAGCAAAACCAATTAACTGGATGTAAATTGACATGAAAATTTTTTTCCAACCACACATTCATCCAACAAACCATATCTACAATGTAAACACTGCAAAGTGCATAGTCAATTACATGAAAAATTTCACAAAAAAATTGTATGTGAGGGGGTGGGGGTAACATGTTGGTTAAATGTGTCCTGAAATATTACCTATGGGTATTACTACCCCTGAATATGCATAAATTAATTTTACACATACATTGAACAAATGAGGACATTGAGTTTCATAACTCTCCTTATCTAAAATTTTTAAAAATGTGTTTTTTATGTAAACGTATTCTATTCATAAGCCTGCACCAAAAAAGCACAACAATATGCCAAAAAAAAAAAAAAAAAAAAAAAAAAATCTAGTTTTATTATGTATTTCTGAAATTATAAAATCTTAAGTTTATAATGAAAACCAATAGATGCAGTTAGAAATATTTCATATTTTCCAAAAAAATTGATTTTCTGGATAAGGCAAGTTTTGAAACACATTCACAAATGTCAAAAGATATCTTAATACTAATATAAAATTTTAAACAGTTAGATTAGAATATTTTCTTAACTAGAAACATTAATTTGAATATACTCTTTTTGAAATTATAGATATTCATCTTTGGTATCATCATCAGGCTTCAGTGCAAGATGCAATCCAGTAATTATTATTTCTAAAAGACAAATAAAAAAAATACTGACTTATCTCTTTGTGCAATTTCACAATCAAAGCTGATAATTTTAAAACTCGCATCTTACTAATTGAGCAACATTTAAAAGTTCAATGTAGTAATTACCTCTGACTTATTGTTTATAATTCTAAAATACTCATTATATACCTATTCTGCAGTTCAGTTTTGTTTTTCCCTGTTATAATCTTAATTCCAAAAGAAGAAACCCTTCATTAAAACATATAATCTAATACAGTAGACTCCCTCAAGTCCACACAGCTTGGGACTAGAGGTTGTGTGGATTTTAGAATTTTGCAGATTTCTGATCGTTCATTTACATCTGTTTACATTTTTAAAATAGTAATTCAAATGTAATTAATAACGTAATAACAACTATAATGAATGCTTACAATATAATAAAATATTAAAATAAGTAATAAACTAAAATTTCAATGTAATAAATTAAATCATTTTAAAAATCATTTAAACTTTTGTTATGGAAACAAAAATTTAGATAATTTTTAAAATGATTAAAATTTTAAAAGTTAAGGTCAAGTTAATAATCAATAAAATGTATGATTAAATATTCATTATAAAGATGAAAATGTATTTTTCCTAAATTATTCAGTGAAACTTACCTCATAAAGGTACAATATTGATTTACATCAAAATAATAAAATAAGGAAGTTTTAAATCAGATTTAGCTAGACTTAATAACTAGAAAAGCTTGACTAATACATAAATATATTTGGTTAGAAGATTACCAATTGTGATTTCAATGATATCAACACTTTCTTGAATTTTTCTGAAATAAATTTATTCTTTCTTCATGAAAAAACATGAATTTAATAGTATTATTGGAAATTACCAATTAAAATACATATGGAATTGATATAAAACTAAAGTCAAATTTTGTCCCTATATCTGAACTGAATATTTCATTGTTTACGTCTGTAAATTACGTTTTGATTTTAAAGAGTTGCGGATTTGAGGGAGTCTACTGTAATATATTAGTAGGCAAAGTGTTGTAAGTAAGAAAATTTAATTTTCTGCTAATTTAATTTTTTAGCTAGTTAGCACATTGGTTTATTTTACCCTCGCCCTCAACAGTCAATGGAAAAATCTATTATACTTCATCTGAGATTTGTTACTGACATTCACAAATTGATGCACAAAACACATTTTGTACAAAAGACGCGAGTTATGATCACATGATTAGATGAATGGTTCTTTTTTTTCTCTTCTCATTAAGCTTGCTCTTAAAAGCTTGCTAAAATCTACTGATATCTTGAATTGCACTATTTTCTACACTACAAACTAATTGAAAAACTAACATGTTCAAAGTAGATAATTTTGAAATTGATATCTTACTAAATGAATAGCATTTATAAGTTACAATATAATTACCACTGATTTATTGTCAATAATTTTAAAATACTCATTACATGCCTACCAGGCAGATCAGTTTTTTTTTTTTTTTTTTTCGCTATCATAGTCTCAATTCCAAAAGAAGAAATCCTGCTTTAAAATATAAGATCTAATAATGTGCTAATTGACAAAGTGTTGCTAGCAAAAAAAAATTAATTTTTTAGGCATGGTTTTATGGTTTGTTTTATCAGCAACAGTCAATGGAAAAATCTGCAATACTGCAACTGAGATTTGTCATTCAAATTCACAAACTGATGCACAAAACGCATTAAAAGAAGTCATTTGATTGTACGAATGTTATTTTCTTCTGCTCTCATAAAGTAGCGTGAAAGATTGTTACAAACTATTGATTTTTTGTATTATACTATTTTCTACACTACAAACTATTAAAAAAAGCAGCAACTACTATTGTTTCACTATTAGTAGCACAATCCTCTGGTTATGATAGAAGAATATTAGGGGAGGAGAGAGGAAAAGGAAGCACTTTTAATGTTATTAAACTTCTTATTTCACTTTTTCCATTTTGTCATTATCCCACTCTTTCCGTATTCTATTTTATCTGCCTGTGTCATATGCATATTCAAGTAGTGTTTTCTGTTTTAGAATTCTAGAATGGGACCTCCTGGTTCAGCCTCGCCTCATATTGGAGGAGCATCTCCAAGTGCTGTATCATCTCCTCGACTTGGCAGCAATCCCCTTGCTGCTGCAGCTGCTGCTATTGCTCCTCATGACCAAGAAAAGGTGATCAATAATTCATTTATTTTAATAACATAATGCTTCATTTGTTTTGTGGATGAGGTTTTAAAAATTATTGTTGCTAGGTTACCATGGAACCTAAAAATTTAGATATTGATACAAATTTTAGACCATTGTTTTTCTGCTAAATAATCTTTATTTAAAGAAGACAATTATAGGCATGCTCACATGGTGAGCTGTTAGTGTTACAGTGCCCTTCTGCCTACGAAATAATTACAAAAATCCAAAGAAACATATTTTTACCATTCTTTTCTGGAACATTGTTAGAGAACTGCTCTTTTTCTTTTAAGAAATTGTCACCAGATGGCAGCATCAGACAATTTTTTATATTTGTTAAACAAAAACTAAAGATCAATCAAAAATCCGTTTTCTGTGAAAATGTTGCTGAAAATTTGACAGGACTGAAACTATCTATGTTCCAAAAATCTTTAGAAACACTCTTTTTGCTAAGCAAAAGGCAGATTATTTACAAGACATTGTTCAGCAACTTACATTCGTACATCATTTATTCTTATGAAGATCATTGTTAAGGGTTAATTTTTTTTTTAATTAATAGCAAATAACTAATGTTACAGCATTCTCTTTTATTTAAATATGATTCTCTTTCTAATTATTCTGAGTTTCTTTATAAATTGACAGTTAAAAGTAGAAGTTGAATAAGGTTTTTAAAAATATTTTTCAAAATATATTTCTTAAGTATTCAGTTTGGCTGAATATTCAGCAGGCTAATTATTTTGATATTCAGCCAAACCTAATATTCAATAGCATGGCTGAATAGGCCAAATACTGAATATTCAATGTATATCTACTGTTCACAATATTGAATTTAGCTATTTTTAGCTCAATTAAAGATGCAGGATGCCAAGATGGTGAACCTTTTCATACCCACATGCCAAATTTTTCCAAAAATATATTTCTCGTGATCATGACATGCCAACAACAAAAATAATAATAATAATAATAATAATTAATGGATCAAATAATAATGAATCAAAATTCCTTATTTTTGCTTTTAGCATTAAAAAATATAGGTAATATTTGATGTTATATTTAAAAAATTTGTTTTTAATATATTATTTCTGTTGTCTCATCTTAGATGCCAAATAATTTATGCCAGCTTCATATTTGATATTTAATACAATGCAGGTTGAATTAGACACATTTGACAATATGTTTTTACTGGAATTTTTCATATTATTTATATCTAAAAAGAATGTCTTGCCAAAAAAAAAAAAAAAAAAAAAAAAAAAAAAAGCAAGTGCCAGAATTTGCAACTTCTAGCATTCCAAGTTCTTATAATTTTATCAGTTCTTATAATTTTACCCTCAGTATTTTTGCTTATAATATCTGTCTTTCATTGTTAAAATTTTGTGAGCCAATATTGAGCAATTGGGATACATTAAGTTATATTCCAATTTATTCAGTCTGTATGACAACCAACCAAACTAATCAAATTCAGATAAACAGAGACAGCATCTAGATTAAGTAATGCTTTTTGTAAAATTCTAGTATATTTTGATGTAGATCCTGAATCTATGCCATGCCAAAATTAATCTGCAGTATGCCTATTTCGACATGCATACCATTGGTTTGCTGTTCCTGCAATATGCCTTTTAAAAATTGATGTAAATATATAAGTTATTGTTAAGACAGCTAAAGAAAATAGAAAAGAAACTATTTAGTACTTGTCTAATTTTCCTAATGATCACTTTTTATAAAAAATAACGGTCATCAAAGAATGTGATTTAACTTTATGAGTGCTTGGGATGAGTGTATTTTTCTAATGATTTACTAATTATATTTGATTTAATTTTAATGATTTACTAATAATTTCTAATTTTCAATTTTAGATGAGAGTATTGCATAAATATCCTTATAAATCCCAATATATATATAATATGTATATGTACATATATATTATAGTTTCATACTATAATACCTTTTAATTCCCAACATTCAATATGTTTTCCAAAACATAGTGATGTTAAAAATATTTTTACCTACAGCAGTTTTAATATTATTTTTGGAAACTGAAAAACATAAATCAGCTACCTATCTATATTATAAAAGCCAAACATATCTGTGCATAATGCATATATCATTCCGCAAATCTCAACACTATCCCACACAATTTTGGTTTTGCAATTTTTACTACTGGAAATTTTTATCCTTTTACATATACATTTTCAATTTTTACAGTCATCTAGAGGAAAAAAATATTTTTAAATGTAATTTGTTTGAGAGCTCTATCTCCGTTTATTTTTGAGAAATTATTATTTTATAGTTTTAAGTATCGATTTTGTAATGCTATCTTGGCAATAGAAATAATACATTTCTATTAAAAGTAAACTGAAATTAGAAAAATACCGTACCTTTCTGTTGCCGTTATATCAAAAAATTTGAAATTAAATTACATATTATGTCTAGAATATTGTCAGTTAAAGTCCAGTGAATTTTGATTTTATATCTTTTTTATTTACAAATTAAATGTTTTTTAGTTTATTACAAACTTACTTTACAAATACTTACAAATTATATATAGATACTTACAAATAAAACTTTTAACCATCCAGTTCTATTATTACCTCAGTTCTGATAATTTGACAATCACTGAATCAAATGTCTTATGTATCTACTTATAGGGGAAACTTTTTTCATTGTTTTAAATTTTAAGCTAGTTTCAATTTAAATATGATAATAGTATTGAGTTATATCTCTGTGAACATTTTCATGATTTCAAATTCTGTAATAAATTTTGCTTCTATACTGAGCAAAATATATTTATTTTATTGACTATAATACATTTCTAAAAAATATTGTACAATCTTGTGTTTTACTGTAAAGAATGTATATCAGTTTTAATTTAAATTTATGTTTCTTATTATAAAGTTATAATTAATAATATTAAATGCACAAATGACTAATTTCTTATAAATTTTATACATTTCATATAATTTAAAAATATTTATAGATTATTTTTCTAATTTTATTTATTTATTTTTCTTTATTTATTTATTTTTCTGATTTTTTGTTATAGGCTGCATTGATAATGCAAGTGTTACAGTTGACCGATGCACAAATTGCTGTTTTGCCTCCAGAGCAACGTCAAAGTATAATGGTTTTAAAAGAACAGATTGCTCGCAGCCAACAAGCATTAAGTTAATGCTTAGAAAATATATGTATATTATTTTGATATTAAAACATTTCCTTTTATCAAAACGTTTTTCTCCATTTTTTTTTTCACTGTTAGTTACCTTTCAAATTCTCTAGCAAATTCTACCCCTGTGAGCTATGCCTGTCAACCTGTGTCCTACCCCAATGTCTCTTTAAAACATGCTCAGACCATTCATTATAACCAGTGGTGATATTCTGGAGTCAAATGCCATATGTTTGTTTGGGGATTTTTTCTTTTTTTACGCTCTTGTTATGACATATGATGACATGTTTTCATGATTAAGTCAGAGTAGTTACATTTTTGAAAATCAGCTGTACAAAATGATTAAGTACTAAAAAAAATTTTTTTTTGCCTCCCAAACATCCATATATCCTGCAACTTCCAGGACTAGCAAAAAAGTCAAGAAAATTCAAGCAATTGTGCTTGAAGACCAGAAAAATCAGAACTAATAACTTTTTTCCAAAGTTTTCATAACTTTAATTTTTGACTCAGAACTGCTAACTTTTTCCCTACCCATATTCATGTGATAATAGGCAGAGGAAACGTACTAAACTGTTTTCTCTCCTGCTGTTATTTTCTTGGAATTTCCCAACAAAACTTTGAGTCTGCTTCTATAAATTTAGAAGTCGACAGTAAAGATATCACTACCAAAAAAAGATACCCTTTTTGGCAATGAAAGTGGAAGCATGTTGAATTCAACCTCTCTTTATAAGAGCAATGGTAACTGATCTCAATGTTAAAACTGTTGTTAGCTTTCGTTTTTTCAAAAACTAAAACAAAATCACTTCACCTTTTTATATGTTATGAATACAGTTCTTATGAATGAACCGAAATATGTCAACTTTTTAATTTAATTTTTATTTGTGACACCTTCTAAGTAAATAAATATGAAATGTTTTTATACGGTAACTGATCTCTACATAATTTTTTTCAGAGTTGCAGACTGGCAGGGTTTGTCGATATATATTGTGATACATATGATCAGATATTTATTTTCAAAATATCAAGATGTTTGATATTTTATACATTTGATATTTATTTTCAAAATGTCACTGTGCAAGATATATTTGATATTTTCTGTCTAAATAAGTGTAAACAAAATTTTTAACTGTTATTGATTGTGTCATAATCTGAACTGAATCTAAACTGAACTAAATTTAAACTGAATCTTGTAGTTAGTTCCCCTTTTTTATAACTGTATAAAGCAAATTCTTTCTGTTTTCAATTAGTTGATTTCAATTTTGTTCTAAATAAAAAAGAAAGAAAGAAAAAGATTTTTAAATGAAAAAAATGATTTTTTAGAATAATGTTTGTTTTCATGTTAAGTGCAATATATTTTAGTATCTAATTTACATTATGCTTGAAAACATTTATTATCAACAGAACCTCCTCTTCCCTTATATCATACATTATCGTTCCTCTATTCCATCCCACTCTAATGTTATCAATGTCTAAAAATTCTTTCTATTTTTTAAACTTTTTAGCAGTGATATAGTGGTATAGTTATATGTTTATTGTTTGCATACTTTATTGATTCAAATGAAGACGAGTTATATCACTATCATATATAAAATAATTTTATATCAAAGAAAATTTAAAAAAATAAATAGTTACTATTTAAAGTATTTTATATTGGGGGGGGGGGGGGTTGTTACTTAATGCATTCAACAGTAATATTGCCTTATTGCACTTGCCCTCGCATAGGGAGGGGGAGGCAGAAATTTTTAACAATAAATTAGATAAACAACATTCTTTTCTTTACTGCTAAACACAAATATCATTTCAAATATATTTTGCACCTGGTCTCTTGTACAGCAAGTCGTATACACATATACATATGACAGTAGAATAGGAACGCCTAATATTGAGGTATTCCATATTTTAAAATTAAATCATTTAATGATTTTAATAATAACTTTGTATTTTCATAAAAATAGATAATAAACTAAGAAAAACTTCCATTTTCATAAAAATAGATAACTAAAAATAAATAAATAAATAAATAAATAAATATTGCATGCTATTTTGATGCAAAGAACAAAGTTTTAAATAAAAAAATAAACTTTGATGTAAAGAACATATTATCTTGGTAGCAGAAAGTTCCAGATACAAGACAGGCATCACAGATTTTCTTTTCTCTTTTGCAGATTATTTTTCATTGAACCTTTATTTTGCTTTATATTATGTTTAGCTCTTTATTACTTAATACAAAAAGTTAAGATTATTATTAATAAAAATGTATAAAATGTCTAAAAACGCTACAAATAAGTGATTGTTTGATTAATAACCGCTTCAGTTGTAAATATATTTTACCTTTTTTTTTTTTTTTTTTTTTTATTTATTTATTTATTTTTTTTTTATTTATGAAGTCCTAACTGTCGCAGACACTTGGAAAATTTTCTGCTACTGAGCAAATTGTAAATTTTGGTTGGATCAAAAATAAAAACTATATCAAAAGACAACCCTCTCTCCCTAGTAGGGATGCACCGAATAGTGATTTTGGCCGAATGCCGAATATTCGGCCGACAAGTGAACCGAATACCGAATATTCGGCTAGCCGAATAGTAATTGTTGGGCCGAATACCGAATATTCGGCCAGCCGAATAGTTAACTATTCGGCCGAATACCGAATATTCGGCTTTCCAAATTCTTTTTATATTTTAAAATTTAAAGGTATTAAAATGTTACTTTTTAAAACAGTTTTACATAATATTTAATAAAAGAAACTTACATTTTGATAAACAAGAGCTTTTTATAAGAACATTTAGTATTGAAAAAAAATCTGCCTTGAGTTATTTAAGAAGCACAATTATGAAACTTTAATTAATAAAATTTTCTACGAATCAAAACAAACATTTAAAAATCAAATAATGAAAAAATGGCCAAAGAAAAATTTTACAGTCTGATAATTGTCCTTTTTAAATAACTCAAGGCAAATTTTTTTCGATATAAAGTACAAATACTTTCAACTTAATTTTGAATAAAGGCATGTTTGGCTCATAGTTCTTTTCTTATGAATGGTGGTATTTTCCACCCTTCCAATCATATCATATTTTACAGAAATCAAAGCATGTGAGTTGAAAATATGTTATCTTATTTATTGTTAATATAATAAACGAACACACAAGTTTTGACTTAGAGTGAGATGAAATACAATGTACTTATGACTCAATAAATTGATTATGATTATGGTTTCATGAACAAAAATTGTCTGCCTTGATAGCTATTACTAATCTCAAAAGTTGTTTTTTTTTTTCTTTTAAAGGACTTTTATTTGGGGGAAAGCAAGAAACAGATTATTTACTAAACAAAATTTAGAAACTTGTATCTGCACATAATTTATTCCTAAGGAGAATCCTAATAAATCACCATTTTAATCCTTCTCATGTTTAATTTTCTTAAGTTATACTTTACAAACAGCAAATAAATAATGTAAAAACATTCTATTTTATTTAAAAATGATTTTGTTTCTAATTGTTTTAAATATAAATTAAAAAATTGACAGTTAAAAGTAGAAATAGTGAAAAGTTTTTAAAAGTTTTTATTAAGTACCGAATGGCCGAATACTATGGCCGAATACTTTGATATTCGGTCATACCGAATATTCGGCAGGCCGAATAATCTCATATTCGGCCAAGCCGAATATTCGGCTCAACCGAATAGTTTAATATTCAGCCTAACCGAATATTCGGTAACATGGCCGAATAGGCCGAATACCGAATAGATACCGAATATTCGGTGCATCCCTACTCCCTAGAGATATCTTGAGATATCATGTTCAGACGTTCCACCTCACCTTTAAAGTATAACAGTATACATGGGCAGCCTCTTATAAGAGAATTCATTAATAACCATGAAATCTTTAACAAAACGTTCCTCGTTTTCTCTGAACCAAGCTTTTAGGGCTTTTTTCCAGTAATAAATCTATCTTTTTCATTTGCAATGAAATATTCCGAGCCTTGTTAACTGTAACTATATATTTAAATTTTTCGTATGCTAAACAGTTTTCATTGAACAATAAGCTGATAATCGTATTTTCACTTTAGTTGATGAACATAATTTTTTTTGTGTGTGTGTATGGGGGGGGGGGGCTAGTTTTAAATCAGATTTTATAATTTTATTTACAGTTTCCTACAAAGGTACTTAAAGATTTTGCAAGTTTCTTTGTGGAATTAAATTTTCTTTTTAAAACATGAGATGACATTTTAAATATAAAAAGTATTGAAAGTACCTTTGTTTAGTATGTAATTTTTTTACTCTTTTCCCTGTCAAATGTAAACTGCGACATTTCTTTTATTATTATTATGTCTTTTATTTTACATTTAGAAAGCACAAATACGCAGCCTAATTTTCATTGTTCATTTTCTTATGACATTTAAAGTAAAAAAATACTTTTAATGATGCAGATTATATTTAAATCTAATGAACTCAAAATACAAGCACGTGACAACATACCTGATTGTTGGAACTTGGAAAAAATAGGTGCAGATTCCCGAAATCTGGAATGAGTCAGTGGCTCCTAAACCCAAAAACTCCAATGGCCAAATTGTGAACCAAAAAATAGCATGATAGAATATCGTTTATTATCATAAAAAATAGCTTTTAATGAGAAAAAAAACTTCTGAATTCAAAATGAAAAGTAATCTAATATATGCAGTTGCACAATAAAAAGATGTAGATGTACTAATTGCATCAAATTTATGTATTTAATCATAAAATTATTGAAATTTAAATATTAATTAAGTGTAATATAAATCTTAAACTGTCTGTCAGTAGATAAAGTTGGGCATGACACAGTCAAAAAAAAAAAAAAGTATAAGCTGATCAGTCATGACAGTGGAGGATAATATTATGAAAATAATATTTCTAGTTTTGATTTTGTTACATAAAAATTGCAAATGAGTGAGATTACTTTGCACTATGCAAATCAAAATGTACTTCAAGCATTTGTTTTTCTATTAATTTTTTTTTCTTTTAAATGACGACTTAGATACCAAAATTTAGTGCCCACAACAAAAAAATAAATCATCACATGGCAGGGCTGCCACAGGCAACTAAAATGCGAATAAAAGCGACTATTTTCAGCATCAGGCGACTATGGCAACTATTTTAGGCCTAAGACCATTAAAAAGCGACTATTTCAAAAAAAAGAGGCGACTTTTTTCGGATTCCAGCGACTATTGTTACTGAAAACACCTGTAAAGTTATCTTTCCAAACGCACTCGTTCGGTCATTTTTTTTCTCCTGCCGTCTGAAAAGATCTTGAATGGTAAAGTTCTCAAAGGCCAATGTAAACAGCGATCTACATCATGGCTGCGCTTTGAGCAGCGCTGCAAAACAAACTTTACAGGATTAGAACTCAGCATGGCGCACAGTGGATCAATCCTTAAGAAAATGCGAACATAGGGCCAAAAAATAATCTTTAAATAATTAATTTTTTGCAGTGAAATATTTTAAAAGAATACCTACAAACTACAAATATATGTTTATTTTTTAAGTTATACAAAATTATATCATCTTTGCATAGCTCGGAATATATATGTTTCAGCGGAAAAAAAATTTCTGTGAATTTTAGTGACTTTTAAATGTGCTCAGAAATGTGACGAAGGTAACCACTAATACTAACTCGTTTCAAATATCATTAATAATTTCCTAAAACATATTTTATACCACTATTGATTTCATTTTGATTGAGTTTTATGCATCATTTTACATTATGAACATCACATGTAAAATTAACAGTATCATTATCTTAAAAAAGGGTAAACTTAAATTGCCTGAAGTTGTCTGAAATTTCAAAGACATGTTTGGGCTCCTAAAAGCCTGTATTTTAATGTGGTATAGGGCAATATTTGCGCAAACCTGCACATTTTTTAAATAAATGGATTTGAAACACTCTAAGTGGCTATCACATAATTTTTCATTTCCGAAAAACATAGTAAATTGCTTTTAGACAGATATTTTTAAAGAATATTATGTTGTAAGAATTTTCTAAGATGAAATAATGTAAAAGAAAAAAAAGTATTTAAAATTAAATTCAATGTATACATATCTTAGGTTATATAAATATTTACATAAAAATGCTGAAAAGTGCAAAGACTTTCAGAGTGTTAAATCTGCTCTATAAGATGAATGCGTGATGTGTGAGTGTTAATTAAAGTGAAAGTTCTAATGCCTCTGGAAATTTTCTTTTCCTTTGAACGTATTTAACTTTATGTCTAATAGTGGAAATCAACGAGTCAGATGTTATAAGCAAATGGTGCTACAAGTCTTCGTTACATGCTATTTGACTTATTTTTCTCGTATGGGAATCCCGGTACCTTCAAAACTCTTTACTAAGAGCTTAGCTAAGCTTCCAATAATGGAGAAATTTCACCCGTGAGGAATACGTTTTCTTTTGTGTGTAACTGATAAAGTTTATCTTGAAATTCTCAAAAATCCACTCAGAATCGTTAAAATAATTCTAAATAATTTTTAATTACTGTTTTTAACAACGTAAAAACATAAACAAAACCACGTGATACAAAAACGCGACGTGATTGGTTGTGACGTCATTTGCCACGAAGTCGAAATGTTTAAGTTTTGCACGCATTCTTTTTCCCATTGCTTTTCATATTTGCAACCTTGTTTCATCAGTTTCTACAAATTTATTTAACGTTAGCAACTTTAAATTTATAAAAAAGTAAGACTTAACTTATCTTAATATAAAATAGATCGTTTACTTTTTATTTTTATTAAAATTTTAATTTGAAAATGTAGGTTTTCGGCCTTAGAAATGTTGATTCGGACAATAGGCTCCCAAAAATGGATTCTATTTCCATGTTAGTTTTTTAGGAAATGATTCTGATTTCATCGGCCCAGAAATACGAGGATTAAAATCTAAAGGATATTTATTTCTGTTCTACTTTTATTTTTATTTACTAAATAATAATAATGATTAAAATGAAATGAAAGATTAAAAGCTAAAACAGTAGTTCGTGATTCTTGATTGTTGTTCTTGAAATGAGTTATCTTCTAATTTCAGTATATTTTAATTTAAATAAAGTTTAAATTATTTTACAATACTGATAAAGTATATTTGATATAAAATAAAATATTGAGAAATAAGAC
Organism: Maratus speculifer; assembly: GCA_964019185.1. Classification (NCBI taxonomy): domain Eukaryota; kingdom Metazoa; phylum Arthropoda; class Arachnida; order Araneae; family Salticidae; genus Maratus; species Maratus speculifer. The sequence continues at coordinate 80,088,036 of OZ025295.1, forward strand.
AGACGTTTTATTTATTTAGTATTTAATATGTATTTTCTGACTTCTGAGTAAAAATTTTCTCGGTAAACTACAAAACTTTGTATCAAAGCTGGAAAGAGAAGTTTATAACAATACCTGAGAAAATTAAAAATGTTACAATAAAATCTGTCCTATAGAAAATTATAAAAAAGAAAAAAAAATTTCATCCCTTCCTCTCCCTTTCACACTAAAAAAAAAGGTCATAATAATTATGAGATTAATTAATGTTTTTTTTTCTTTTAAATATATAAAGTATTATTTAAAACTTTTATTAAAAACATACTATACGGAAAAAAAATAAGCTCAAGTTGAGACAAACATTGTGATATGGATCATTTTCTAAAAACTACTGTACAACGTTTTAATATAACATTGAATAATGAACAGGAAATCAATCTAAATTTTTAGATTTATTCAATTTTTTAATTAACAAATATAGAACCAAGTGTAATTTGTTTAAGTTTGAACAATTTAGTTTTCTTAGAAAGTTTAGCTTGTAGTCGTGACAGGTTACTTCTTCAAACTAAAATTTGAATAGCTAGTTTGCAATAACTTCTAAATAATCCGTGGCATGCTCGTAGAGTATCCGCTAGCTGGCCAGATAGCCCGGGTTCGATTCTGCGTGTTGACCTTTTTTTAAAGAAGGTTTGCTAATGCTTCGATTTTTTTTATTTTTTTTTTTTTATTTTCATTGAAAATATACGCTTACTAATTACGCTTGGTTTTTTTATGAAAATTTCTTGTTTCATTTTTCAAGTGACATTTATGTTGGAGGAATTACAGGTTACTTTGTGCTTAATTTGTGGAGATTTTTTTTTTCTCATAAGACTGTCTACCATTTTATATTTTAAATACTTGTCTCAAATAATGCATAATATTTTATTTAAAAAAAGAAAAAGCATAACAAAATGAATACTTTTTAGGTGCGTTCGTAATTATGTAAATACGTAGCACCTATTTTGCCGTTCAGTCCGTCCGCATATAACAACGCAAAAACTACCCAACCGAATCGTTTGAAATTTAAAATACATAATTATAACATAATTTTGTCGACTCATTTCAAATTTTATGAAAATCGGGTGGATAGATCAGTTACAGGGACAATCAAAAGGATTCCGTTACATTACGGTCAATGGGGAAAAAAGTTTCAAATGCATTTTAATCGTTTGAAATTTAAAACTTATTACGTAATTTTGTTGAGTCATTTCAAATGTTATGAAAGTCGGATGCATAGATCATTTACAGGGACAATCAAAAATATTCCATTACATTACGGTCAATGGGAAAAAAGTTTCGAATGCATTTTAATGACGTTACACTCATTCGAACATAATAGAATTGGCATGAATCTATGAAATATATACTAAAATATGCATTCCGTACAATCTGTGATGCAAATAATTTTTATTATTAAATTACAGGGCCACACAAAAGTATTCCACTACATAATGTTATACGGGGAAACATTGTTTGGGGCGTGTTTTAATTATATTCAACTATTTCACATTTTATGAATAAGATATACGTTGCTGAGGTGTAATAAAAATTACTTCCTGCATATTTACAGAAACACAAAGATTTCGACTACTATACTGTATCCGAAGTACGCTCTGCTATATCAGCAAGATCTGAATATTTTTAAAACTTTGTTATCGGACGAACGCACCTCATTTGCTACGTTCACGTGCAATTTCCAACTTGTTTATTCTTCATTTGTGAAGCAATGTAATAGTGACAAGAATAAGCTTTTATCAAGGTTGTTATTATTTTTTTTCACTGTCAAGTCTGTTACCGTAAATTTTAATATTAAAGTAATGATTTTTGCACTTTTGTAATTAAAAATTGTTTACTAAATAGTTTAAGAAGGTACACTCTAAAAAAAAATGTGTAAATTGGCTAATTTTACACACACATGTGTGTAATTTTCTAAAATTACACACTTGTAATACAATTTACACATTTTTTTCCAAAAAATACCTGTTTTTGTGTGTATTTAGCTTCTGAATTTAAGTGTGTAATTTGTTATCACTTGATAAACTCAGAAAAGTGTGTAAATTCTGAAAAATGCCTGGATTTACACGAAATTGAGTGTCATTCTAATTTAAGCATAATTATGTGTACACAGAAAAGTGTGTAAATTTCGGAAATCACCCACTTGTCATAAAATTTACACATTTTGTTCAAAACATTAACTGTTTTTATGGGTATTTCGTTTATGACAGTGAGTCTGTCTGTTTTTATCAGTTGATAGACACACAAAAGTGTGTAAATGTAAAAAATTACGTGAATTTACACAAATTGGAGTGTTACACATAATTATAAATGTGCAAATCTTAAAGGACAGTGTTTAAGTATATTAGAAGTCTGCACCGTCTGCAATTTCCAGGCCCGGCGCGACCCGAATGACGTCTTTCTTGGCCCAGCGTGGGCAAGTGTAAAAATCATAATTTCGGCCCGAGACAGGCCCGTTTATATTTTTACAGTTCAAGGTATACTGTATATTAGAGATGATTGCTGGAAGTGCATTTTTAACACTTTCCAACAAATTTAAAAAGTGTTTATGCTTTCGGTTAGTCAGTCCGTCTGGCCGCGCTCTAACTCTCGCAAATATACTCGGATTGCTATGAATTTTTTTAACGTTATTGACGTTTCCCTAGCACAAACTCTATTGAAAATGAAGTTTCTATCAGGATTAGTTTATTTACAGGGACAGTTAAAAAATTTCGATTACATTACGGCCTATGGGGAAAAATCGGTTCAAATGAATTTTAAAGGTATTACACCCGGTCAAACATATTCAAAATTATATGCATCTACGAAATGCATTAAAATATGCATTCTGTAAAATATGCAGTGAAAAGAATAGTTATAATTCATTTACAGAGCATAATTTTTTTCATTAAACGACATAATAACTCAGGGGAAATTGTTTGCGACACATTTTCATTATGGAAAAATATAATCAAATTGATATGTGTCACTGAAGCTGAATTATTTCACGCATAATATGAAATGCATAGCGTTTACAGGGAAACGCAAAGATTTTAAATAGTATATACTATCCGAAGAACTGTATATTACGAATGATGGCTGTAAATGAATGAAATGCATTTTTAATTATGATAAGCGCTTTTAAGTTTTATTAAATGTATGCATATTATAAGGTGTTATAAATGCTAAAAGTTACATAATTTAGATATACAGGGCTACACAAAAGAGCTCGGAATTTACTAAGCTTTCCTCGGGAGGTTACTAAATATGAATGTAATTTACTTAAAAGTTGTTTTTAAATAAATTATGCATTTTTACGTTGAACTGCATTTAGTTTACTAAGGAATATTTCTAGAATACAGATAAAATGAGTTACATTGTCACGCAAAAAAATGGATACAGTGTCGCCTATGAATAATAATTTTTGGAAATGTGATTTAAGTAGTTTAAAGAGTATTTTTGTAAGAACTTAATTTTAGCAAAATACTGGCGTGTAATAAAGGTACTAGGTAAACAACAGGGCTGAGCAAAACATTCAAGTATGTTTTCATATATTAGCATAAATTGCTAAAAGAAAAATTTCATTAGTTAGGCGTTTTCTTGCTAAACTAAACTTCCCTATTCTATAGTATATCTATTAACCGACAGATCAAATACAGGGCTGTTCAAAAATATTAGAAGCCCGCATTTGCTCCCCTAGTTTTATTAATTATAAATTGCTCTTAATATCAGAAACGACAAAAAATAATATGCTGGTGGAGAAAACTAAGTTTTTGCTGTGTGTGTGTAGAGGTCTGCACGGGCCCGGGCCGGCGGAATCGTTTCGAATTTTCTAACGGACCGGGCCGGCAGATTTAGAATAGTTTTTTCAACGGGCCGGCCCGGGCCGACAAACAACATAAACGGGCCGGGCCGGGCTGATAAAAAAAATTTTCGGGCCTACCGGCCCGTTCTGAAGATTTAACCAGAAACGATAAAATATGAGCTATTTTCAACGAAAATGGTTTTAACGAGAATAAGTATAAATGTGGCCATACTAGTTTGGCAGCATCAATATAAAAATGCACAGTGTATCGGCATCGGAGAAATACATTATGTGCTACCCGTTTTAATATTTTTTTAGCTGACTCATGCCGGTCCGTGATCACGCTTGCATTATTTTTCTACATACAGACTGGCCGGACCGGTACTAGACTTAATTATTGGCAGAAAACATGATTTGTAAAATTATTAACAGCTATAAAGAACTTGTGTTAGCTTAGTCTTCGGATATATACTTCTTGATTTTTAAATTAATTTCTCAATAATGCGAAAGTCTGACACATTTTCTGTTTAATTTTTAATTGTAAAAGTATAAAAGTGATAAGCCTAACTATTGAAGGGATTTGGAATCGAATAGCGTTTTTCATTTTTGGTAAATAAAATACTTGTTGAGATATAATAGTTTCTCAAATGATTGCAGGTTTTTCTTCCTTCCCTTGCTATTGCTTCCGGAAATTCTTTCAAAACGCTAATTATGACAGTATTTTATTGTTTACAGTATTCTTAAATTACTTGTATCAAAAAACGGATAACGCCATTCGATTATATAGTTTCTGAATAAAGATATCTGCTAATCTTATGCTTTTCTGAGGAAAAAAAATGAATTTAGAGATGTATCAGAAAGGAGCTTCTTTGAATTTAAGAATGAATTTGGATTTGAAGCCTATAATAAAATGATATAGAAATATATTTATAAATCTTCTTTTATGAAACAGCTTCAAAATTAACGATGTTTTTAGCTTTCTTTCTTTTTTTTTTATTCTAAGCCATATTAATTTTTTAATGAATCTTTATTCGAATGTTGAAAGCCTAAGAATCTAAGTAATCATTAATGTTGTTAATGTGTATTTGCTGTAAAATATACTGTAAAAGCATTCCATAGATATGTATGCAGTATTCTTTAAAGAAATCTTAGTTATATGATAAAAATCTGAATTTTTTAGAAATCGTAGAAATTGTAACGGGCCAAAACGGGCCGGGCCGAAATAACTTTTCTACGGGCCGAGCCGGGCCTGGAAATTCCGGCCCGTGCAGACCTCTAGTATGTGTGTGTGTGTGTGTGGGGGGGGGGGGGTTTCTAGTATACCTTAATGACACATGTATGCTTTCAAAAAATATTTTCTTTTCTGTTAGTGTTTAACTATTTGACTCTTTAAAAATAAATTTTGCTATTTGTCCCACATTTTTTGAATAAATTTAACATTTTTCATTATAAAATAAGATGTACAAAATGTGTGCTATGACATATGATTCCTAATTTAACTCCCCCCCCCCCCCCCCACCAACACGCGCGCACCGAAATAAAAAAAAATCTATCTTTAAAAATACATGTAAAAATACCTTAAAAAATAACTTTATTTCCCAGATAACCCATTTTATTTTAAGGAATATACTTTGCATTTATTAAATGTGATACAAAAACATGTGTCACTTATTATAACTGATGCATTATTGTTCATTAAACTGATTTTATATTTTTTAAAAGTTCACACATTTTTAATTTATGTGCCATATTATGACTAATACAACTTAATAATTTATATAAAAAAAGAAACTTTGAAGTTCATTTTAGCAAGAATTTTTTTTTTAATTAAATAAAAAGAAAAATGAAGTGCATAAAAAATTCTTCAAACTGAAAATTTTAATCAGAGCCACTCTCATGAATTAACTTCCAAATCTAGCATTCTATAAATAAGCGGAAACTAACATCTGCTCGCAAAATTTCACCTGCCCTGCAGACGATCACAAGCGTGTGTATTTATTCTCTAAAATAGGAACAGACCAAGTTCATTCGGAGTGTTCGAACATATTGTTATGTTATAAACGTATATAGTTCAGATGAATTTTAAAAATTTTACGAGAATGTTACAAGAATTCATCCAAAGGATATTTTACATAACAGTCCGAAAAAGGTACTGTTTCAGTAATGTAGTTAATAGAGCTCATTAATGTCATCGTACTGGATTCGGACATAATTCTACGAATACGAAAGAATCTATTTATTTTTGGATTATCCCAATTTAACACAGAGGAGGGCCATTGATAAAAAATAGGTAAGAAAAAAATATTTTCTCAGCTTCCTTTTTTAGTTAATAGTTTTAGTTTTACTTAATTGCACATAAACATTTTATAAAAGCAATGATTAACATTAATTTAACATTTATCAATTCAATAAACTTTAATAAGTTTAATTTTTATTTCGTTGAAATAAACGGCCGCATGCCAATGATTCATTCATTTAAATAACATTTAAATCAGATTTTTTTTTTCCTTTTTAAAACTATGTGGTTAAATTTCTTTCAATTTTAAAAGTTTGCGGTTTTAAAAGTAATTTAATTAATAGTTAACATAATTGCTAAACATGTATTATACCATCCCAATAATTTCAACGTTAAACAGAGTTTTTAACTCATATATGAATCATATCACATCATAAAATGTATGAATATAAAATATATGATATGTACATCATGCATATGAGATACATATAGACTAGATGAGAAGGTAATAGACAAGATTCAATATTTTTGGTTAATAAAAAAATATTTAGTAACAGTTTAATTTATATATATATTTTCATAACTTCTCTTTACATGATTTAAAAGCTATATTATTTTTTATGCTCCCAATCGAGCCAATCAAGATGCCGAAAATAATATTTCAAAGTTCCATCGATTTTCAGTGAAAATTTTAATGAATATGCTAAGAGTTGGCTTCATTTAATAAAGTAATACTGTAATTTTTCTTTCCTTGCAAAATTTGCATGTGTTTATGTTTCGTTAGAAAGAAAGCTTTGAATTTTATGTACTTATGACTATTTGCAAAATTTCATTTATTTTTAAGAATTTAAGAAGCGTGTATTATTGAAATGCATAGTTATTCAATTTCCAGTACAGAGCAATCCAATGTTGACATAGTTAAAAGGGCAATTACAGTATTGTTCATAGTGCATAAAATCGTTAAATTTAATTGAAAATCTAAGTAATTCAATTTAATATTTAAATTGCACTTACTATACCGTAAAAACATAAAAAAAAATTATATATAACTGCTATTAATTAATTTCGTGTGGTTTATAAAATTTTCAATGTTTTAATCGAAAAATATTTTTATTAACTCTACCTTGTATACTGGTTCGGGAGAGGGAGGGGTTGCTCAGTTACCATTTAAATCTAATAATTCCCATTTAAAGAAAAACAATTATAGAAATAGTTAAAAATCAATTGTATTTTGTACAAACAATTGCATCTACTGTATCTGTTACCGGTAGCTGAGTGGCGCTCAACGTGTTAATTATTAAAAATAGAGGGAAATAAACGAATTTGTGCTCAAATAACTTTTTTTCATATTTTCTTTTACCTACCCACCTTTCTTTTATCTCCCAATGTATAAATAATTTGATAACTGTAATCATCCGACATTTAGAAGTTTAAACAATGTATCTAAAATAATTAAAATTTTTTGATATTGTGATAGCTACAATGATTGATTTAAACAGTGAACAGTTCTCAAAATATTTAATTAATTATTGCTATTCTAATTCGTTGAATTTATTTGAAGTAATTATTTTGTTTTATTAGTATGCCTTCATTAAATTTTGGCTCTAATTATTCTTATAAAAATCTATTATTTTTGTGAGGTTCCGTTACTGGATTCTTTATTCTTTTTTTATTGTGTCTTATAAAAAATAACCTGTATTTTGATAGCACTGATATAAATAATTTTTCTCCACATTTTATTCTAAAAATTGGATAATAATAATTCTAATCCCTTGTACTATTTATGATAGTATCGGTGTTATAGTAGCCTTGGCAACAGACATCCAGCCCGAAATTACGTCTTTGAAAAAAAAAAAAAAAAAAAAACATAAAAATTTCTCAATATAGGCAGAATAGAGTACATTCAGTTGCTGTAAGATATGGACAATTAATGACCGTTTTTTTAAAATCATGTATCAAGAGTTATTATTGGTTTAAATTTATAATTTCATAAATAAGCTTATAATATCGACAATCTACTATTAAAGTTATTTTTTTAATAATCAAAAAATTGTTTTTAAGTTTTTTTTTATTGCTTGCAAATCCTTATGTAAAATGAATTAATCCTCTGTGTCACACAAGGGGAAAATAGATTATAGTTTCAGAAAGAAAATAGATGAAGGAAAATATTTCAAGAAAATAGATTATAATAATAGAAATATGATAGATTACAATTTGAGACGACCCTGTTCCTTGATTAAGCGTAAAGGATTCGTGGTCTTGCTTTAAGATTACAAATCTGTTACAAAGAAACAAGTTGGAAAGTGCGCTTTAAAAAAGCAAATGAGATGCGTTTCGTACTATAACGAAGTTAAAAAGAAATATTCAGATTTTGGTGTAATAGTACACAGTACTTCGGATACTGTTTAAGTAACCGAAATCTGTTCTTTGTCTTCTTTGTAAACACTATATATCTGTTTTCCATTATAAAATAAGTAAACTTTAGCAAATCTCAGCAACATAAACACCAATTTCATAAAATGTGAAATATTTTAATAAAATTAAAACGCATCCCAAACAATGTTTCCTTCTTTACCATAATGTAATGGAATATTTTAGTATGGCCCTGTAAATTAATAAAAACTATTTTCTGCACTGCAGATTATACAGAATTTATATTGTAGTATATACTTCATAGATGCATGTCAATTTTATTATGTTCGAAAACGTGTAACATTATTAAAAGGCACATGAAACTATTTTTATACATTGGCCGTTATGCAAGGGAACGCTTTTGACTGTCTCTATAATTGAATTATGCATCTCATTTTCATAGAAATTGAAATGACTTGATAAAATTGTGCAAAAGTTATGTATTTTAAATTTCAAACAATTCGGATAAGTAGTTTTTGCGTTGTTATATGCGAACGGACAGATAGACAGACGGACGGATTGAATGACAACTATAGTTATTACGTATTTACATAATTACGATCGCGTACTTAGAAACAAGTCAAGCATATACGAATTTGTTCTTCATGTAATTTTGTTTTGCTATTTTAAAAACTTTTTCGCAGTTTACACATCAAAGAATAAGGTAAATCTTTGTGCACAAAAACCTGTGTATTTTAAATATTACATAAAAATGTGTTTTCCATGTTACATAGACATATGTGTAAAAACAGAATATTACACAAAAATCTGTGCATTCTGTACATAACACAAAAACATGTGTATTTTGCATATTACACAACATTGTAGGTATTTTCCTATTGCACAAAAATATATGTAAAAAAAGAGTATTACACATATGTATGTGTAAAAATAGTGCTCAGAAATATGTGTATTTCAGTGCAATTCACACATTAAAGTGTGTATTTCAAGAGTTATCAGATAACTTTTACACATTTGGACTTATCATCAAATTATACATTAAAATGTGTATTCTGAAATTTACACATTTGGCGCAATTTACACACAAATTTACAAATACAGACATGTCGTTTTTGTATCATCGATTTACACATTTTTTTTTTTTTTAGAGTGTATGTGCAATTATTATCTAAGTTAAAAATTATACAAGCTAATTTATTTCTAATAGTTTTATTTGAAATGTCAAGTCTGTTACCATGAAAGGTAAGCTGCTAAATAAGTTTACTAAATAGTTTTAGAAGGTATGTAAATTATTATCTAAGTTAGAAAATATACAAGCTAATTCATTTTTGTAGTTTTTTTTTAGTTTTATTTGAAATGTCAAATCCATTACTTGTCAAGTCCATTGCCATGAAGTGTAAGCGAATGGTGAAAATGGCCCATACCATCTTGCTTTTGTTGCAAATTTAAAAACACTTTTTTTTTTTAATTCTGAAAAAAAAGTTCACTTCTATTGCATGATTTTCTGTTTAAAAAATACTTCTTTCAACTAAAAAGAAAAATCCATATATTAGATCAGATTAGTGTATTAAGACCGATAGTTATTCTTTAACATCAATTTTTATTATGTTTTGAAAAGCATATATTTATTCAATAAAGGGTAGGGGTTTATGTACAGGTATTTTCAACTGTCCATTTCTTTCCATAAGTCCATTACATCTGTACTTTGAGTTTTTTCTTGGATTCTTTTGTTTAATCTTTCTTCCTGTTCTGGAGTTAAATTTAACTTCCAATCCCCTATGCCACCATTTCTGACAAAATCTCCATTGTAATCTTGTCCATCTTTAATAGCTTCAGCATTAGTCTTGCACCAAACTCTAAAACCACGCGGTGCCTTGGGATTTACTGCATATTCTTCACACCGATCTATCATTTCTGTGAATAATTTATTGACTGTATTCTTCATGTAGTCAAAACTACTCTTGTGCACAATCTGATCAAGTAATTCTTGGTTGTCTCCTAATGCATATTCTTCCCCTAAAAATTCAGAAAGTTTTTTAATAGTGTCTGCTGGATTTTTCTTCATTTCTTCAAAAGTCACAAAGAATACATTTGGATCATTCCTGTGCTCATACCAGGAGAGTAAATTGTCGAAGTAGTCATTGAAATCAGTATTTCCTTCTAAGAACAAATCAAAGAACTCTTCAAAAGTTCCATCTTTGAAATAATATGCTGGGAATAGCTTAGTGTGGTGGTAGAATGATATGCAGCAATCCTTAGGGTTTCTGGCAACATAGATGTATTTAGCATCTGGAGAATAAGGAGTTAAATTGAAGGGAAAATGGATTTTAATGCAGCCCCCTTTAGGCATATTTGGAATTTCCTCTGGACCTAACATCTCTAGGAAGGGACAGCGAGCAAAATACTCTTCGATGGTGTTTGGTACTTCTCCTTTGTTTAAAATCAGCATTACAGTTTGAATCATCCATGTTGTACCGCATTTTGGATAAGTGGCTACAAAGACATCATTTGGGCCAGGCTTGTAGTTGATGGCCTCTCTTACAATTTCTGGGTCAAAACATGGGCAATATTTGTAGCCATCTACTTCTATATATTTTGGGGTATTCTTGATTTTCATCTTGATGAGGTTAGCACCTATTAAAAGAATAATTCAACATTACTCTTCAAAAATTAATTGTATTACAATGCACTTAAATACAAGAGAATTAAAACACGTTTTTTTTAAGTTATTATAAATAGACATCTAGGTTCTTTTTGAAATAAGAGTTTTTCGCATAATGATCACCATATTAAAAATTTATGGTTGCGAAGTACACAGAGTTTCGTTATTTTGAACACCATATTGATAATTTTTGAGCACGATACTCCCGTGATGCAGTTGCAATGATCGCCTTATGTGTAATGTTATTCTCTTTATTTTATACAGGGGCTTGCACTTTCATATATATATATTTTCCTCTCTCGAGGCTGGTCTTTTCTCTTAAAAACTTACAAAGCAATAATCTTAATTGGAAATGTCGAAATAAAAAGTTGAATAAAAATCAAATTTCATTCACTTTAAATTGAAGAAAATTAATAAATATCATAGATCAGTAAGCGGAAGCACAGGTAATCATTTCATCAAATCATGTTTGAAATTCTAGAATTAGTTAAAACTCGATTCGCCTTTTAAAATACAATCGATCTGCAAAGCCATATCTTGGTGGAAAATACCTGAAAAGCTGATTTTAGCAGTTGACTCGTAAGTTTACCATTGTTTTCTTGACCCAAAGGCATGAAAATACGGTGGATTGGGAGTAGGAAAGCACAACGGCAAACCTACAAATTAAATATTAAAATCAGGTCTTCAAGTTTTTTCCATCAACATGTGACTTGGCAAACTGACTAAATTTGAATATGCTAATCGAGTTTTAACAAATTTTGGAATTTCAGCCGTAAACTCGATGAGATGATTGTCTGTGCTGCCGCCTCCCAGTCTAACAGAAAGGCCCAGCTTAATTATTTGAGGGAGAAATTAAATTGGAGTAAAAAAAAAGTAAAAATGCAGAGGAAATCATTAAAAAATCTTGTTTATCTCTTTCCAGAGAGTTTAACATTAACAAATGCATATAACTTAGAAACTATAATAGTTTTAAAGTCTTTAGAAGTACCAAATAGCATATACTTTCAATTCAATATTTTTTTTACGATTTTTTTCTTTAAAAATATAAAGTCAGACAAAATATAGTTAAAGATAAAAATAAAAAATTTGAGGTTCATTGAGTGATCATTCGCACAAATTATATAGCAATCGCAAAAGGTTAAAGATGTAGAGGAAGTCATATGACCGAGAGACGTCAGCACAGACAATCACTTCATCGAGTCCACTGTTAAAATTCCAGAATTCGTGTCAACTCCTATCTTGGTGGAAAACCTGATTTTAGTGATTGATTCGTAGATTTATGATTGTGCTTTCCAAAAGTATGAAACCATGGAGGACTGGGAGCAGTAAAACACAATGGTAAACCTACAAGTCAACCGCTAAAATCAGTTTCCACCAAGATAGGGGTTGACAGACGGATTGCGTTTTAATATATGAATCGAGTTTTAACCAATTCTCGAATTTCAGCCGTGAATTCGATAAGATGGTTGTCTGTGCTGCTCTATAATCTTCTTTCTCATTTTTCACTCTTTATAATTTGTGAATTTATGTAATTGAAGCACTCTGATAGTTCTAAAAGTCTTTAGAAGACTTAAAATTATTCATATCATTAAAGCATACAATATGCTATTAATAAACGAATGAGTAAGTGTAATCGTAGACCGCACTGAGGGTTTCGTTTAATGTCTTTTAAAACACAATATCCTTAAATTAAAAAATCAAAATTGCTAACTTATGATTATTAAAATCTCAAATAAATGGCAGCACCATTATAACTGTATTTTATTGAACAACGGCTCTTTTCATATGAAGTTTCTGAACGTTACATGTTTTCCCAAAAGACGTCAGCACCAAACAAATCTCAAAAGTATTTATTTTGAAAAAACTCCAAAATCACATTTTAAACATTTTTTTAAATAATTAAAAATAACTTGAATTTCCCTTTCGATTATTAAAAACATATTAAAAAAATAAATATAAAAATAGTTTTAAAAACGAAACAAAATAAATTTATTGTACAAGTAATTTAATCAAATAACAGTAATAATAATATAAACTCTTAAATTTGCAAAAAATACGAAATTTCTTTTAATTATATTCATCTAAATATAAAAATTTTAACCTCTAGCACCGGCGTCTAGCGAGATGCTTTACCCTCAAGGTATGATGTATTCACAGAAAACGTTGAAATTAAAGTATCTTGCAATATTTAAATGAACTTGCAAAAATGAACCGATGACATAAAAAAAAGCAATTTAATTAAAATAAGACTTTTCAAATATTATGATTTATCGTGTGACACGAGGTATTCAGCTGTGAGTACACAAAATTTGAAGTCTCTGACTTATATAGTTTTTAAGTATGGACTCTGTGACGGACAAACTGACAAAGGTGCGATAGAAATAGCGTTTCGTCAGATAAACAAAACCCCAAAAATGCACTACTAATTCTTTAAATTTTGTGTTCATAATTAGGAAAGTAAACCAGATGGTTAAAACAGAAATCAAAATAATTATATATGCATAAAAAGTTATTAAATCTTTGAGATATTTAAATCATAAGATATTAAGATATACACCTTTTACATATAAACATTTCAATAAACAATTTTTTGGGGCACAGATGTCATATACGCACCACATTTGCACGTGCTTTTCATCCCGCCAATCTGGGTATTACACATCTGTGCCAAGGAGAAGATCTGTTTAATAAGTTTATAACAATTGTTAGTTAAAGGAAATGGGGGGAAATTAAAGATTTCAGTGAAATGTGCTGATTAAATGATGCAACTGGATGCATTCAATATGGCAATAGGTATTAATATTTACGATTTTTTGTTAAAATTATATTTGCTCTTTTGTTGTCTATTAAGTTTATTATTTATAACTGTCTATTTATTGTTTCCTTTTTGATTAAATTCATTGTTTATTTACTGTTATTTCTTATTTTAATTCTTTAAATTATTTTTTTTATTTACTATATCAATAATTATTTACATCAAACTATCTTATTTATTTTTATTTCCTTTTTTTTAAAAAAAACTTGAATCTTTTTCATTTTTTCACGTTATTTTATTTTTATATTGGAATAAAAAATCACGTGCTGTTATTGCATACAATTTGTAATTTACATCCAAAAACAAAATTTTCGCCACATTGGTGAGAGAAAAAAGCACGTGCAAATGTGGTGTGTATATAACATCTGTGCTTTTTTTTTTTTTTTTTTTTACTTGATAGGTTTAACGAAAAAGTAAAAACAAATATTGACATGTTTCGATTCCATCATATAAGAACCATAATCATAATAAAAATACGAATCGTTTCAGGTTTCACGGTCAATACAAACAGCTCGTGACAATGAGATGTAAATTAAAAAAACACGCCATAGGTGCCAACCTGACATTGATTATCCGTAATACATGCGTTAATTTAACCCTGGTTTAATGAGTTTCGAACCAGAATTTTTTCAAAGAAACGAAATTAAGTATATTCCAGTAACAAACCTGAAATTAAATAAAAAAAGATTAATGAAATATATTTTCTGGTTTCAAATGACGTTAATCTGGATCAAACTAATCCAGGTATTACGGAAGATTAGTTGAAAGTTGGCAGCTATGCCACGCGCAAAAATAATAAATTAAAAATAGACCATGATCAAAATTAATTATGAACTTGGTACATCCCATTCAAGCTCTCACGAGGAATTTATTTATAAATTCTAATCATAATATGAATATTGAAAGAAAAATTATCATTGCAAACAAAATTTTTACGTGTATAAATTTCAATAGACTCCCTTATAATGAATTTACGACAACAATTTGATATGAAACATAATTTGCTTTCATTAAACAGAATTTTTATCTCCTCATTTAACTATTACTCTAAATTACATCATTTTGACACAGTGTTGAATTCAGACACTGTACTGCGGGGGGGGGGGGGGGGGGATTGCCCTTTTTGACCATAAAAAACCCAAAAATCTTAAATTTTCTTGGGGGGACATTTCATTGCTCCGGGGGAGGGAATGTCACCCCCGGGCCACCCCCTGGATTCAACACTGATTTGACACCATGAAATCAATTTTTCTCTTTACATGTGTCAAGGTAAAAATACATTTTAAATTAAGCTTATGGCCACTTTCATCGGAAAGAAGTTTTCATACGTATTTTTATGCTTTGCGAACATGCATTAAAATAAAAACATATTTTCTATTTTATTTTAATGAAAAAAAAATGGCATCAATAAAATTAATATGCATCAAGATAAAATAAGCCTAAATAAGCAATATTCTCGTGACGTCAGAGTAAATATGAATTTTTATTTGCTTATTAAAATAAAGTACACGTGCATAAATATTTTTTACCGAAATTGAATTCGCAAATTAAAAAAAAAAAAAAAGTACGTACAAAAAGCTAACCTCTTAACCCCTACGCGACGGGAGCATTTTACGAAATTTTTAATGTTTTGTCGCCGGTTTTTAAAAACAGAAATTTGTGTCTTACTGAATCGAGAAAATGTACGGATTAAAAAAGGCAAATTTTGCGCTAAAATTTTCTGGTGAGGATAAACAAGGGTACTTAAGCCTTTTCGCGTGCCGTTCAGCCCCAAGGGGTTAAAATAATAACGTTCTCTAAAATTTTGTAAGAAGTATCGCTTAAAATGCTGAAAATTTGAATTTAAGAGGGAAATAAAACGTCAATGAATTAATGAAATAAAAAAATAATTGAAGTCTGCACACCGGGAAGTTACAATGTATAAAATGGCCTAAAGTTGATTAAATTCCTATGTATAGTTTTTGCTCCTATAAATCTTTTTAAATGGAACGATTTTGACCAACTTTACCATTCTTAAAATAATTATTAGACTTTAAAACTGTCTACATCGGCGTATTTATCAAACATTTATCTGTAATACTATTTATTTTCATATTTTTGTGTGCAGTAGTTTTCTTAATATTAACGAAGAAAGACAAAAAAATCTCAAGTCAGCGGCGGTGACAACGGAAATTACTTTTTTTTTCTTAGAATAGAGAGATATCAGGAAAGAAAATTATTTTAAATTGTGACCAACTATTAAAACATCACAAAGAACTAAAGTTCCTCCAAATTAAAAATAGAACAATTTCAAATAGAAAAACTTTCAAACTAAGATTAGATATTGCGTAATAAAAGCAGGAAAATGTTGAAAATTGCGGAGTAAAAGCTATAGTTGTGTGTGAATTTAAAGAGAAAGAAATTTGTAAAATAATAAATTCATTAATATGAGTTTAAATTCGTAAATGGAGAAAAACTGCGTCAGATTTAAAAAACAAAAAAAGACAGTGCAAATAATAATATTTCCTTTCTAATGATAAAAATATTTCCGCGCGAGTATTACAAAATAAGAAAAATGTTTGGTGAAAACGTTTTAAATCTGAACGTCAGATTTAAAACGTTACATTTAAGAATCACTTTTTGAAAACCATTACCTTAAGGGGGCTCAAGAGTTGAAAACTTTTCAAAAAATCGATTTTTTTATGATCTAGTTTGATTATTCAATTAATTCTTAACTCAATGCAAAAAACCGAATAAAAATATTAGCATTTTTAACGGAGTTTATAAGCATTTATTTATCAATATTTTCATAGCCGCATCCATATAATTTTAACTTTAAGTCGCGTTTTCTCAAAACTTGATTTTTGACCACGTTTACACCAAATTAAAAAAAAGCTATTTGATAGAATGGCTTAATTTTTTTTTTTTTTTTTGCATGCATATAACATCATTATCTAGAGAATGAATTAAGGATATAACTATCACTTAAAAAAAACATTATTAAAAAATCTCGCAAAGTTGAAAATTTAAAAAAACCCTAAAAAATACAACTTTTTTTTTTCCATTAAAAATACTCAAAATATTAAACTATCGAAACTATATTAATTCATTCTTTAGATAATGATGTTATATGCATGAAAAAAAAAAAAAAAAAAAAAAAAAAAAAAAAAAAATTAAGCCATTCTATCAAATAGTTTTTTAAAAATTAGTCATCAAAAATCAAGTGTTATCAATCAAGTGTCCGTTAAAAATGCAAATATTTTTATGCGGTTTTTTGCATTGAGTTAAGAATTAATTGAATAATCAAATTAGATCATAAAAAAATCGATTTTTTGAAAAGTTGTCAACCCCTGAGCACCCTTAAAGCATTGTTAAACAAGTAAGAAAAATCATGCGTTAAGCATAGATTATGAAGCACTTTCCAACACTTAATGAAATCTTGTAAGGGAAATAATAGTGTATCGCCAAATATACCCAAATATGTATTCCAGTACATTAGAACAGCCCTGTATTTCATATGTCAGTTCATATAATGGGCAAATTTAGCTCAGCAAGAAAATCCCAGTAGCTTGAAATTTCTTTTTCAGCAATTGATACTATTAGATGGAAATATACTTGAATACTTTTGTTCAGCCCTGTAGTTTACATTGTACCTTTATTACACGTCAGCATTAGGCTAAAATTTATTGTAAACTAAAACACTTTTAAATAACTGAAATCACATTCTCATAAATCATCATTCATAGGCGTCCATGTAGCGAATTCTTTGCGTGGCCCTGTATATCCCTTTATCTATATCCTGTAAACATTTCTCAGTAAATTGAATTTAGCTCAGCGTAAAAATGCATAGCTTATTTAAGAACCACGTTTAAACAATTTACGCTCATATTCAGTAACGTTGGTGAGCTCTTTTGGGTAGCCCTGTATATCAACTATAACATTTATACACACCATATAATGTGCATATATTTAGCGAAATATAAACGCGAATATCATAATTAAAATGCAATTCATCCTTCCATCAGCCATCATCGGACACATATACGGTACTTCGGAAAGAATATACTATTTGAAATCTTTTGTATGGCCCTGTAAATGCTATGTACTTCATATTATGCAAGACAGTAGCGTATAATTTATATTAAGCTTCAGTGGCATATATCAATTTTATTATACATGAAAAAGCTTAATATATTTAAAATATGTCACACACAATTCCCCCTTTTACCATTATCTAATGGAATTCTTTTGTGTGGCCCTGAAATCGAATAATAGCTACATTTTCACCTTATATTTTATAGAATGCATATTTTAATATGTTTGACAGGGTATAACATCTTTAAAATTCCTTTTAAACGATTTTTCCATATAGGTCGTAATGTAATGGGAAACTTTTGATTCGCCCTGTAGATAAACTAATCATGGTAGAAACTTTATTTTCGGTAGGACTTGTGCTAGGATAAACGTCAATAATGTCCTAAAATTTCATGGCAATCCGAGTATATTAACGATTTTTCCCCATGGGCCTTAATGTAATGGAAAACTTTTGATTCGCCCTGTAGATAAATTAATCATAATAGAAACTTCATTTTCAATAGGGTTCGTATTAGGGTAAACGTCAATAACGTCCTAAAATTTCATGGCAATCCGAGTATATTAACGATTTTTCCCCATAGGCTGTAATGTAATGGGGAACTTTTGATTCTCTCTGTAGATAAACTAATCATGGTAGATACTTCATTTTCAGTAAGGTTCGTGCTAGGGTAAACCTCAATAACGTCTTAAAATTTCATGGCAATCCGAGTATATTTACAATTTTTCCCCATAGGCCGTAATGTAATGGGAAACTTTTGATTCGCCCTGTAGATAAACTAATCATTGTAGAAACTTCATTTTCAGTAGGACTTGTGCTAGGGTAAACGTCAATAACGTCCTAAAATTTCATGGCGATCCGAGTATATTAACGATTTTTCCCCATAGGCCGTAATGTAATGGGAAACTTTTGATTCTCTCTGTAGATAAACTAATCATGGTAGATACTTCATTTTCAATAGGGTTCGTGCTAGGGTAAACCTCAACAACGTATAAAAATTTCATAGCAATCCGAGTATATTTACGGGAGTTAGAGCGCGGACAGACGGACAGACGGCCAGACAAACCGAATGCATAAGCACTTTTCAACTTTGTTGGAAAGTGCTAAAAATACTGGGAAGTTAAGACTCTATTGGCTAAGTTCTTTTTATATCAGGTGATTCTGAAACTTTTAAATAATCTTATTTAATCAAACGCGAAAACAGCCATTGACAGGAGCTCAATCGGCGTTAAACTCCTCCGTAAAACAGAAAAGAATTATTACCCATTTATATTGTTATTATTATTATTTAATCTTCCGTGATTTTTTAAAAACTGGATTAAGTTAACAGGTTTTATAGAGGTGGGAGGCGAGTGTAGCTCTTAAAAACAAAGCCCCATAGTAAAAAAAAAAAAAAAAAAAAAAAAAAAAAAAAAAAAAAAATCCCCCCCCCCCTCTTTTTTTTTATTTGCAAATACCTTAATGTTAAAACTAAAGCACGAAAAATATATATGAATAAACATGGATCTGAATTTTGTTATTAACGGTCAAAATATACAGTATAATTTTTAAAATTTCGAAAAGTTACATCAACTTACCTTGTTGATTTGATGATATATCTGCTGCTTTATCTACTCTAACCAGCCATTTTATAGTAAATAGCTGCATATTTATCAGTTTTACGGATGCTGTATGAAATAGAAGAATAATCCTCTTAGATTGCTTCGTATAATTGCACATAAATGCAATTTCCGTGAATCTCAAATTGTTTTCTATGTCACTGTCAAGTTCAGTAAAATAATATTTATATAATCCGATGCGGAGTGGTTATTTTATTTGTTTCATTTCCTTCCAAAGTAATTTCCACTCTTTTTTAATCCTATTGCTCCTACGGAGAAGCAACGACGCGTGTGTCAGTGTACTTGTGGAAATGTTTTTATGGTTGAAATCTTTCAAATTTATTTTAAATAAAGAGATGTTGTCTTTAAAAGAAAAGGACGAGAGCGATATAAACACCTATAAACATTTTAAAGGTGTATTCCAATATAAACTGTTTATTTTCTGATTTATTTTTAAATTCCTTTTCGCTCACAGACGCATCAAAACTGGCAAATTGTCTTATATAGAAAGTACACGATGTGCCGTTCTTGTCATTTTTTTTTTTGATAAATGCAGAAAATATTACGGAAAAATGTCCGAAATTGGCGTTTTGAACGGAATGTTCGAAGCGAGAGATCTGGGAACGAAAAAACAAAAAAAAAAAAAGTCATAACTGGGAAAGTAATTGTTTATGCATCCAATTCTAATGAATTGAGCGAAAAATGAAATTACACGATCTCTTATACATTTTTTCAAGTATCACCTCTGCAAATTTCCTATTTCTACTTTTAAAAATGAGTCTGAAAACGTATCAGAAAATTTTAAGCTGTTGAGTGTGGAAAAATAGTTTTTCGAAGACACTCTTTAATCACCAAATAGTCAAAAATATATGTGAGGGATGTGCCGTGGAAGGAGTTTCGGTTCCCAAGGTAGCATTCATCCGTTGTCACCACAGCTAACAGCTGTTTTAGTGATTAATTTAATGAGATTCGCAAGGATGTAGGGGAGGGTATACCTTCTGAATTTTTTAAAGGAACACCGTATACCCTCAATTTCACAAAAAAGCTATAGTATATACACTCTAGGGTATACTCTCTGCTTAGAACGTACATTACTCAGTTATTTTTACGACTACATCCCTAGAGATTAATGAAACATTTGAAAATCAATTTATATAAATTTTTTAAGTAAAAAAATGTCGATGTCTTCCAGACTTTTTATAACGCTTAGAAGAAAAGTTTCCTTTCTTCCCTACAGTGAAAGAAAAGTGACTTATAAAATCCCATCACTCTATTTACATAAGCAATATAAAGAAACATAAAATATTGTTTTGCTTTTTTAATTACAGTAAAATCTCTGAATAGCGTCTACCACTAGCAGAACGACAAAGTGACCATACTTCGGAGGTTACCGTTATTAAATTAAAAAAAAAAAAAAAAAAAAAAAAACTGACAAAAATTATTTTTACAGTTAAAAAATACATACCTTTACTTTGCACTTAAAAATCATTTATTCGCATTATTTTTTTTTTTAAACCATTTCTCTTTTTCTTAACGCATAATCATTTCCACAGATTTGTTCCAGAATTCTTTATCATTTTAAGTGAGAGCAAAATTTTTAATTTCCCAGTTTCTCGGCAATTTCTGGGACACTTTTCTGCAACATATGCCCAGAAATTTGGAGATTTTTCTCTTGACAACTTGAAAACCATTATAAAAGCAATTTATCGATTTCATCATGCTGGAAACATAAGCATCCAGCAATCTTCCGTGATTTATAGATACATATATATAAATGGTATATTATACATATTGTATCCTTTGATGTTTTTGTATAGTGGTTGTAAATACTAGTGTATGTTTAACGCTATTCATGTCAGGAGCAAGGCAGACCCCTATCTCAGATGGTATCTAGAAGGCACCAGTTGGGCTCTCGCGTAACAATCGCTTGACATTTACGTCAAGAATGGTTTATTGGTAGATTTACAAGCCAATTAAGCGAGACCCCACACGTTTCTCTAGTTGAGGCTACCGGTCATTTTTCCGGCTGGAAGTGCGTTGCAGACAAGAGGGGCCAGCCCCCCACGCTCGAAGAAGGAGCCAACGAATCTTTTTTCAGGAACAGGCCGGGCAAGAGACTGAATGGTCATTTTTTTCGGGCAGATTGATTAGCCACGCCCGCCATAAAAAAAGAAAAAAAGAATATAGACTTTTTTTTCCCTCAAAAAAGTTGAGATGAAAAGTTCGCTCCGAGAGGCGAAGATGTGTTAGAAGAAAAACGTGATTAATTCCAAGGAAGACCTACCAACATCGCCGATGATCCGAATGGGAAGTCCGCCACTGATGATGTGTGATAGCCTGTGATCCGAAAATGATGTCCGCCAGTAATGATGTGTGATAGCCTGTGATCCGAAAATGATGTCCGCCACTGATGATGTGTGATAGCCTGTGATCCGAAAATGATGTCCGCCAGTAATGATGTGTGATAGCCTGTGATCCGAAAATGATGTCCGCCAGTAATGATGTGTGATAGCCTGTGATCCGAAAATGATGTCCGCCAGTAATGATGTGTGATAGCCTGTGATCCGAAAATGATGTCCGCCAGTAATGATGTGTGATAGCCTGTGATCCGAAAATGATGTCCGCCAGTAATGATGTGTGATAGCCTGTGATCCGAAAATGATGTCCGCCAGTAATGATGTGTGATAGCCGAGGATCCGAATGTGATGTCCGCCAGTATTGATGTGTGACCGCCTGTGATGTTTTCGAATGCGAGCCTTAACTGAGTGCGGGGCACAAAAGAATATGAAGGTACGGTTTTCTTATAATTTATATTGTTTCCCAAAATGTGTAGGGCAAAATGCCAAGTAGGGGGTTCTGCACGCTCCAATTGGTATTCAATCATAGTATTAAAAACAATAATTACACAAGTAGAATTAATAGTGTTTTATTTTGTTTTTTTTTTGTGTTATCTATATTGAAAATAATGTGTCTTATGACGCACTAACAATTTGTAAGATAATTGTAAATAAATTTATATGTTAGTTGTTAAAGAATTGTTAGTATCTTTTCGAACATGAGTCTTACTTTATTTAATTCTATTATGATCTAATTTAGAGTTATGTTTTATTTACGATCCATAAGTTAATTCCGTCTTCAAAAATATTCACAACGCAATTTGGTAATGAAGGCAGTTGCCTCACTCATATCGAAGGGATTAACCAGGATTGAAACGAACGATCACTGTTATTTTTGTATTAGATGTAAAAAAATGCATGAGTTTACACTATGAATACTCTGAATTAAAGTGATTAGGAGTGACTAACATAATTCATTCTAGGATTTGGGTTATGCTAACATGTCGAAATAAAGATTTCCGTTACAGGAGCTCAGTTCTGTCCAGCATAGGCCCCTAGAATCCTATCTGGTACCGTGACCTTTTCGGATCAGTTCCGGAGGTTAATAATATTGTTTTTGGTATAAAAAGTTAATAGTAATTCATAGAGTTAGTTTTACTCAAAATTCTACGCGCTATTCATGGTTTTTAATGTTAAATTAAATTTTAAAAGTAAAACTTGGTGCCAATGGAGTGTGCTACAACGTTTCTGACTCATTCGTCCAAAATGGCTATTTTTTGATGTGTTATACTAAAAATAAATACATATGTTTAAGTATGATTATACTGATGATATTGTGTTTTAAATTGGAAACAATCAATGTTATAATTGTGTGTGGAAAGGTTTTAAGAGTAATATTATGAAATAAGATTTCAAATTATATGACATATTTGAAAAATTTGAAAGAATTTTTAAATAGATTTTGCATCTCATTGAATTTATGTGTGGTATTTTATTGCAAGGATTATATTTTGGGGGTACATGGCATTTTCTATGTTATTGAACAAAAAAAGAAGTATTTTATGTGAATTTATAAGACCAATTTTATGCCGCAAAAGAAAACAGCGGGAGTAGTATTACAAATGAAATAAAATAATAATAATAAGACGAAGAAAGGGCAGTTTAGAAAATTAATAATTTGGTACTGATTTTCTATGTGTACTTTATACATTTATTTTGAATTTGATTGTATTTTGGTATTGAGGGACAGTGTATATATATATATTTATATTTTCTTGTGTGTGTGATAGTAAATTTTATTCAGGAGTTAAGTATTGCAAAGTTATTTGTGTAAAAATATATAATACAAGGGTAATGAATGTCAATTAGGACAATATATGCCGAGGAGAAGAGGAAGGAAAAGTTTACAAAATCAATCTAAGCCAGAGGTAGTAACAAGAAATAAATCAAAATTGAAATCTAAAACGTTAGAGATTAAAATGGACGACCCGTTAAAACCGAATTTGTCGCAAATGTTATCATTGATTGTTCCCTTTGACGTAAAAAAGATTAGCAATGTGTTATTTTATTTGAAAGAATTCGATGAATTATTGGATCGGGTCCACGTAGAAGAGGATTTTAAATTACAGATATTAAAAGCTAAATTTGTGGGTACGGCCCGTGAGAAATTAGTATCTGACCAGACGCTAAATGAGGAAAAGAATTATACAGAGTTTAAAAGAAAAATCGTGGAATTGTTTCAGAAAAAAGATTCTTTTATCGAAGCACAGATAAATTTTAACTCAATTAAGCAACTCCCAAATCAAAACATGAAAGATTTTATAGAAATTTTTAACAAGGCCGCATCAATGTATTTAGGTGCTTCTGGCCAGGCAACGGAGGTGGGAGCTAATAAACTATTCGATTTAATAAAAGCCAATAAATTTTTGGAGGCAATATCGCCAAATATTGCGTTGGAATTGCGAAAATTAGACATTAAAGATTTTGGGAAATTGTGCGAAAAAGCTCAGACGATCGAAGCCGCGTATAAATCGACAGTTTTAGATCAGATTAATGCGGTAACAGCCAATACAAGCAAAGAAAATGAGGATTTTTGTACGAATTTATTACAATTAAATAAAGAGCAGGCTACGGCCATAGCAGAATTAACTGCTCAGGTCAACGAGTTGAAATTAAAAACGAAAACCCAAGTTAGGGAAGATAATTTGAAAGAAAAACGATGTGAAATCTGTAATACGAATCGGCATGACATTTCCGAATGTTGGTACAATTTGAAAAATTCAAATACTAAATTTCGGAACCAGGGACAGAGAAATTTTGCAAATAAGAGTTTTGGTGCGAATAATTACAGGGCGATGGAAGGCTATGGATTTGCAGCGCCAGTATCACAAAATTGTTTTCCCAGTGCACAAATGTATAGTGATTTTAATTATGACAGATTTCACAGGGATAGAAATTATCAGGATTGTAATAGATTTGAAAATTTTTATGAAAATTTCAATCATAGTTCTCCATGGAATAGGGATTTTTCGGATAGAAGCTATAATAATAGAGAGGACAGATCAGGGGTTGCACGCTACGATGCATATTATGGAAATCGTAAACAATCGGATGAACATAGGAGAGGGCGAAATGACTATTCCAGGGATGAACCGCAGCATGACAGAAATAGAAATTCAATTCAGGAAAAAGAAAATAAGAGAGATGTTTCGGACAGACACAAAGGGAAAAGAAAGTCGAATTCGGGAAACTTTTAAGGGAATCTGCAGTTGTAAATAATAGTCATAAGAAAGACCCCGGTAGATTCCCGATAAGGGGGAATAAGTTCGTGATTGCTAGTGTGAATTCAGCGGAAAAGGATAAACTTCCCATCATTGCATTACAGATTTTTGGGTTAAAAGTTGACACGTTACTGGATAGCGGGGCCGCAGTTTCGCTTTTATCACCGGAGGTTTTAGAGGCGCTCAAACAAACGGATGCAAAAATTAAATACTTGGCGAATAGGGTAACAATCCACACATTCGATAACTCAGTCATACCTTTTCGGCAATGTATAAAAATTACATTTAAAATTAACAATGAGTTTGTGACAGGAACATTTTATGTTACATCTCATAATTTTCAAGGGGACTATAAAATGTTGCTAGGTTTTGATTTCTTGAAAAAAAATAGAATGATTTTAAATTTTGATAAGAAAACACTAAAATTAAAAAATACGGAAATTGCCCTGGAACCGCAGGTTATGAATAAGGAAATAGTTAGTGTAAATAGTGTAAATAAAAGGGGTTCGGAAATGAAAAATATCACCAAGGCAGTGCGCACAAATAAAATTAAATGTCATTTTAAAGGAAATGAAATATTTGCGTGTATAGAGAAAGAAACACATTTACACCCAGGACAAACGAAAATAATATCATTGAGATGTCCTGAGGCAGTCCAGCCTAATCAGCTGATTTTAATTGAACCAACAGAGGAATTTAAAAATTTAATTACGGAATGTTCAATTCATGAAGTACCAGTCACTAATAAAATTAATTTAATTGTAACAAACAATACAGAAGATAAGATTATAATTAGAACGGATACTAGGATCGCACTTATCAGTTCGGATTTTGTGAGTAAGAATAATTTAAAGCCTAATGAGATTGAAGATGGAGAAATCTATCAAATTAATAACCTGGATTTGCAAGAAGTTAGGGCTTTGAGAGAAGCGGAGCTTGATAGATCGGATTTTAATTTAGATCATTTAACAGGGGATTTTAAGCAAATGATAGAAGACTTATTGATGAGTCATGCACATGCTTTTTCGAAGTCTTACAAATCTTTGGGACAATCTTCATTGGTAGTGCCCAAAATACAATTAAACCACAATTTTCCCATTCAGCATAAACCATATAAGACGCCCCAGGCAGTTAAGCAGTATGCGCAGGAGGAACTACGAAAACTGTTAGAAGCGAAAATAATCGAAAAATCAGATTCAGATTATGCATTTCCGGTATTATTTGTAAAAAAAAAAAGGTACGGAAAAAAACTTGGTTCGCTATAGAATGGCGGTGGATTACAGGACGTTAAACGAGATTTTAGAGGGGTTTCCATATCCGGTACCGGACGTAAAAGATGTTTTACAGGCAATTAGTGGAAAAAAATTTTATACAACATTAGATTTGCATTCGGCTTTTTTCCAAATTATGTTACGCCCGGAGGATCGTCACAAATTAGCATTTGTGACGGAGTGTGGGAAGTACGCCCCGTGCCGCCTAAATTTTGGGCTTAAATTAAGTAGTACAAAATTCGCTGAACTTATGGATAGGGTCCTGGGACACTTTCCTAAGGACAAAGTAGGATATTTTATAGATGATGTGGTTTTGGCCGAAGACAGCCCGGAGGGAATGGCACAGTTGTTAAAGGAAGTTTTGGAAACTCTAATTGATCACAATTTAACAGTTGAACCCTCTAAGGTGCAAATATGTAAACCGGAAATTGAATTTTTGGGTTTCAAAGTTGATAAAAACGGATATGCCCCATCAGAAAAAAACGTGGGGAAGGTACAACGATTAACTAGACCTAAAAATAAAAAGGGGGTCAAGTCACTTTTAGGTTTGGCAAATTATTTCAGAACTCTTATTCAAAATTATGCCGATATTGTCAATCCTCTAGTCGAATTGACTAAACAAAATGTAAAATTTAAATGGACTGAGGAGACGGAACAAGCATTTTTAAATATACAAGAGGCAATCGTGAGCAACCCTACCCTTAAACCGCCAAAATTTGATAGGGAGTTCTTTTTAATAACTGATGGTTCAAAGAAAGCAATATCAGGTGTCCTTGCGCAGGAAGATAATGGATACTTAGTCCCTATTGAATTTTACGGTAGAAAACTTAAGCAGTCAGAAACGGCTTACCCAAGCATGAAGTTCGAATTATTGGCTATTCATGACGCAGTTATGCATTTTAAACACATGCTGTTAGGGCGGAAATTTACTATTTTAACGGATAACAAAGCTCTCACATATCCGCTGAAAATTGAAATGCAGTCGGATATAGTGGCTAGATGGATTTTAAATCTCAGCGACTATGACTACAATATTGAGTACATCGAAGGGAAAATTAATCCTTCGGATTTTTTGTCTAGAAACTTAGTAAATAATATTACTAGTAGCAACGAGTTACAGAATAACTTATTCAAAGTAAATCTTAACTTGAGTGAAGAGAACATTAGAGCCAAGCAATATGAGGATGAAAAATTAATCACAATTATAAAAAAGGTTGAGTCAAAGAAAAACAACAGAATAACAAAAAAGTATAATTTAAACGAGAATAAAACGCTGGTATTAAAACAAAACAGGAAATATCCAGAATTAATAATCGTACCGGACGAGCTTAAGTTTACGGTTATGGCGGAGGCACATGGACCCCACTTTGGTTTTAGAAAAACATACGAAACTGTCAAAACTCGTTTATTCTGGTACGGAATGTACCAAGATATAAAAAATTATTGCACGAATTGCGTAAGATGTAATTGCAGTAAGCAGCACCAGACGATTAAAGTACCACTTGAAAAAATGGAAAGAAATTTACAAATCGGAGCAAGTCTACAAATGGATATAATAGGTAAATTACCCATGACCCTCAGGAAAAATTGCTTCATTCTGACTATCATAGACGCAGGCTCTAGATTTTTAGAAGCAGTCCCTTTACGAAATGTGGAGTCCCAAACTATCTTAAACGTTTTAAATAGGTACTTCGGAGCCTACGGCTTGTGTTCCGAAATAGTTACAGACAACGCACAATATTTTCGCAGTGCGCTTTTTAAAGAATATTTGAAGACACTAAATATAGATCTACACCCGACAAGCGTCTACAAACCTTGTGGGAATGGTCTGGCTGAAATCATTAATAAATCGATTAAGGCATCCTTGGTGGCAATGTCCAATTCCACTCTTGAGTGGGACACCAGACTCGAATATTTTAAACTTAATTATAATACCACGATCCATCGAGCACTAGGTTATTCTCCTTCAAAATTATTCTTTGGTAGAGAAATTAAAAATCAATTTACGGTATTAAGTGCTCCGGATTTAACGTGCACTCAAGCGTTCGTTAAAAATAGGATAGAACATATGAGGGCAGTTCACCGGCAAGCCATAGCTAACCAACAAAAAATTATGGCGGAATATATCAAAGAAAATGATCTTCAGGAAGTTAAAAAGTTAGACGTGGGTCAAGAAGTGTACGCAAAAGTAATTGGCAAGCCTAGGGCTTTACACCCTCGTTTTGAAGGGCCTTTTGTGGTAGTAAAAGTTGTTCGACACAATAATTATGTGCTCCGTCTGAAAGACAAAATAAATGGGCCAACAATACGTCGACACATACAATTTCTTTTTGCACCCAAGGCTACGACGAGGAATGCCAGAAAAACTAAGGGCGAGTTAAATGAATCAGACTCGGAACAGAATATTGAGGATTAGGTAAGGGCACTCTTACTTAGATATATAGGTTACGGAGGATTGGCTTGTACAAGACTGTCACAAAGACTTAATTAAAAAAAAAAAAAAAAAAAAGGCTCCTTTCAGAGCCATACATGGAAAAAAAATAAAAGAAAAGAAAATAAAAGAAATAAGTATTACGGTGGATAGGCAAATTTATATAAGATAAGGTGGATGAACGCATTTCCTCTTAAGATTAATTATTGAGTGAATGTATAGATAGCTTAGATAGTCAGATTCATTGAACATTTTGAAATAAAATTATAACAATAATATTAATAATTACTTCTTTCAAAAGTAGTTTTGTTTGGGCGACACAGGGAGATAATACCTCTTTATATTTAAAGACAAAAAGGGAACTTAGTTTTAAAAAAAAAAAAAAAAAAAAAAAAAAAAAAAAAAAAAAAAAAGGCCCTTTTTAGAGCCATACAAAAAAAAAAAAAAAAAAAAAAACTTTTGCATAACTTTATCTTTGGCGGGGCAACCAACATTGGGGGTTTTGGGACTTTGCATGTAATAAATTCTTTTGCGGGCAGAAGATTTTGATTTACTTGGCCAAGGCATGCGGGGTCGTGAACTATCATTGTTCTTATTTGCTCCGAGAAGGATAGATTTCGAAATTGGGTAAAAGGGTTTGGAAGTAAATACATTAATAATAGCGATAAAAAAAAAGGATATATAATAAAAGGGGTATAATAATAAGGATTATATAAGTAATAAGGAGACATAAGGTAGCATTGGTAGGATAAAATAAATAAATAAATCAATAAATGTGGTAGCTTTTTGTTTTTCCCTCCCTGTTTCAGTTTCAAATTAGTTAAAAAAAAATAATAATAATAATAAAAAATAAATAAAAAATAAAATAAAATAAAATAAAATAAAATAAAATGAAATAAATAAATAAATAAATAAATAAAAAAATTTCTTTATATCAGCACATAACAAAATGCTTATAAGGCTTACACAATGGATTACTTGGAGAGTTTGACTACTAACAAAATTTTATTGAAGTATATGGTTTCCGCGGTCATCAGAATGACATAAAATTTTAGAAATTGGGACCTTTTTTTGAGTGGACAGGTTATATTATATGTAAAAATGTTATATAAAGAAAAAGGGTAAAATTGGTCTTGTAAGATTAATTTTTCAATATGTATAAGGAATGAAACAGAAACAACAGCACTTACTATAAGTTTTGGAATAGTGCTAAGGGTGAAAATCAGCCTGCACAACAAAATTGTAAATATAAATAATTGTGTGTATTGATTTTATATTGAGATAATGTGAATGGTATAAAATGTGTATCATATATAAAAAAAGATTATAGTGTAGCATATAAATATGGTGATGCATTGGTTTGTACGTTATGATAACAGCCATACTTGTAAATGGAGAAATGAGTCAGAAATGTGTTCTTAAACTATTTCAGTAACTAGTTTTGGACATAATAACAGCTTTTAAATAAATAAATAAATAAAATACATATATGTATATATGTATATATATTCTCATTGCTTTATTATTTCGGAAACTCGCGATTTTAGGCAAAATTATGGGAACAATATAAGTATGGATGCATAACGCAGAAGAAGAATCCTCACACATCAACAACCTCCCAGCAGGGGAGATAAACCAGGAGCGATACAATCAGAGACTGCGAATCATTGTGTACGTAACCTGAACTTTCTTTACAGACATGGACAAAAAAAAAAAAAAAAAAAAAAAAAAAAATCTAGGCATTCTACGATGATCATTTTAGATTGTGATGTACAGAAGTAGACAACTGATGGCGTTGCAAGTGTTCAATCACAAACAGACTTTGAAACAGTGATTGATCTTTCAGGATCGCCGAACACTTATTAAAAAAAAGAAAAGAAAAAGTACTCTTTTGTCTGTTTATTTCTTTTTTTTTCATTTAGTTTGGGGGGGGGGAGATGCTGGAAACATAAGCATCCAGCAATCTTCCGTGATTTATAGATACATATATATAAATGGTATATTATACATATTGTATCCTTTGATGTTTTTGTATAGTGGTTGTAAATACTAGTGTATGTTTAACGCTATTCATGTCAGGAGCAAGGCAAACCCCTATCTCAGATGGTATCTAGAAGGCACCAGTTGGGCTCTCGCGTAACAATCGCTTGACATTTACGTCAAGAATGGTTTATTGGTAGATTTACAAGCCAATTAAGCGAGACCCCACACGTTTCTCTAGTTGAGGCTACCGGTCATTTTTCCGGCTGGGAGTGCGTTGCAGACAAGAGGGGCCAGCCCCCCACGCTCGAAGAAGGAGCCAACGAATCTTTTTTCAGGAACAGGCCGGGCGAGAGACTGAATGGTCATTTTTTTCGGGCAGATTGATTAGCCACGCCCGCCATAAAAAAAAGAAAAAAAGAATATAGACTTTTTTTTTCCCTCAAAAAAGTTGAGATGAAAAGTTCGCTCCGAGAGGCGAAGATGTGTTAGAAGAAAAACGTGATTAATTCCAAGGAAGACCTACCAACATCGCCGATGATCCGAATGGGAAGTCCGCCACTGATGATGTGTGATAGCCTGTGATCCGAAAATGATGTCCGCCAGTAATGATGTGTGATAGCCTGTGATCCGAAAATGATGTCCGCCACTGATGATGTGTGATAGCCTGTGATCCGAAAATGATGTCCGCCAGTAATGATGTGTGATAGCCTGTGATCCGAAAATGATGTCCGCCAGTAATGATGTGTGATAGCCTGTGATCCGAAAATGATGTCCGCCAGTAATGATGTGTGATAGCCTGTGATCCGAAAATGATGTCCGCCAGTAATGATGTGTGATAGCCTGTGATCCGAAAATGATGTCCGCCAGTAATGATGTGTGATAGCCGAGGATCCGAATGTGATGTCCGCCAGTATTGATGTGTGACCGCCTGTGATGTTTTCGAATGCGAGCCTTAACTGAGTGCGGGGCACAAAAGAATATGAAGGTACGGTTTTCTTATAATTTATATTGTTTCCCAAAATGTGTAGGGCAAAATGCCAAGTAGGGGGTTCTGCACGCTCCAATTGGTATTCAATCATAGTATTAAAAACAATAATTACACAAGTAGAATTAATAGTGTTTTATTTTGTTTTTTTTGTGTTATCTATATTGAAAATAATGTGTCTTATGACGCACTAACAATTTGTAAGATAATTGTAAATAAATTTATATGTTAGTTGTTAAAGAATTGTTAGTATCTTTTCGAACATGAGTCTTACTTTATTTAATTCTATTATGATCTAATTTAGAGTTATGTTTTATTTACGATCCATAAGTTAATTCCGTCTTCAAAAATATTCACAACGCAATTTGGTAATGAAGGCAGTTGTCTCACTCATATCGAAGGGATTAACCAGGATTGAAACGAACGATCACTGTTATTTTTGTATTAGATGTAAAAAAATGCATGAGTTTACACTATGAATACTCTGAATTAAAGTGATTAGGAGTGACTAACATAATTCATTCTAGGATTTGGGTTATGCTAACATGTCGAAATAAAGATTTCCGTTACAGGAGCTCAGTTCTGTCCAGCACATCATAACCAGTTTTTCGAAGGTTAGTTTTAGATAGGCCCATATTACTGTATGGGCAAATCGGGACTTTGCCCATAGGCCTCGGATGTTAAGGAGCTCCTAAATCGATACGGTAAATTATAAAATATTTCTTTCTTTTTCCAATTTCAACTCTTCCATGTGTTGAAGTTATTCATCTTAAAAGTATTATAACAAATTGATAAAGTTACATAAAAGAGTTTTGTACCTTTATTAATTAAGGTATTTAATTTAGAATTGATGGAGCTAAAAATTTTCTTCTATTTATACACAAGGTGCAAAATTATGCTTATGCATTACACATACACATATGAGTGACCATCAGTTCTATTTGAATAACGTTTCAATGATTCTAAAGCCCCCCCCCCCTCCCTAATTTATCTTCGCCCCAAATAGTCGTAATGAAAGCCTGGTTTTAGATTTCACATTTATATCTTGAAACATCATTTTTAAATAAAAGTCACATTTTTCCCGAATATCATCGATTTGGGTCCTTTCACAGCTATATATTTCAGCTTATTTTCGTGCACTGACACCTTTTTGCTATCCTGTATAACTTTCAATTGTACGGCGGCCATTTAAAATTGTCAAAAATTCTGGAATGAAGTCAGGGTTATTATTTTTCGCATTTTTCGAAATTTTAAAAAATCGGTTATTAGTCTGAAAATTTAGACATAAAAAGTATCGCGAATTTCATCAAAGAATCGAGAAAAAAAACCCAAGAAATTTCTTCAAGGGATTGCAGAAAAAACGCAAATTTCATAAAAAGATCGTGAAAGAAAAGCGAATTTCGTCGAAGGATCGAGAAAAACATGAATTTCGATTAAGCATCACGGAAAAACAGACATGTCTTCACAAGATCGCAGATTTTGTCAAAGGATTGAAGGAAAAAAAAAAACCCGCAAATTTCGTGCCTGAAAAAATGCGAATTTGGTCAATGAATCGCGTGAAAAAAAAGCAAAAATGTAAATTTTCGTCAAACGATTGAAAAAACGCGAATTTCGGCAAAAGATCGCCAAAAATAATAATAATAATAATAATAATAATAACGCGGATTTTGTCAAGGGTCGCAAAAAAAAAAAAAAAAAAAAAAAAAAAAAAAAAAAAAAAAACTGCAAATTTTGTGATTGAAAAAATGAGAATTGCCAGTGAATCGCGGAAAAATGGAAATGTCGTCATAAGATCGCGAGAAAACGTGGATTTTTCAAAGGATCATGGAAAACACGCCAATTCGATCAAAAAATCGCGGGAAAAAATGCGAAGTTCATAAAAGGATTGTGGAAAAACGCAAATTTTTTCAAAGGATCGTTTAAAAAATACGAATTTTGCTGAAAGATCCCAGAAAAAACGTGAATTTCGTCAAAGTGCCACACAAAAAACGCATAATTAGCACCAGAAAGAGATACTCCCTTCCCGGCCCTGCTTAATCTTAGCGTCAGGCTGGGCTGGACCGGGCCTAGTCACTAATCTTTTCGGGCCAAGTCGGGCTCCGGCCTCACTTTTTTCCTGGAGTATCAGGCCAGTCCGTGCCTAGCTTATTTTTACCGGGACTGATTTCATTCTTCCTAAGTCTCTCTCCACGGACCAAAAAATCAGTTCCGGTTGAATCATCCCGTATGAAAATCAGTTTCTCGACGTGGCCAAGTCTGTTCAAAAATCAGGCTTGTAAAATTTGGCTTGGTCCAAAAATTTTTGCAAAAAAAGGCATATACTTTTAAGTCTTCATTATTCTCCAATTAATTCTTTTAGAGTCGTAGATTTCTAGGCTTATTAAAAGAGTTAAACGCATGAAAAATTAAGGAAAATGCGTATGGCGGAATTTTCTTTTAAACTAAAAACTGGAAATTTCTTATAAATTTCTTTTAAACTGTTCATCATACCAAATGAATACAATAATACGCGAGGAAAAAAATATATTAACCATTTACACCTGCTAAGAAGAGAACATTTTTTTTTCTTTCCAACGCAATTTCGTCTTAGAAGATTTTGCTTTATACCATCTTTTAGATTTTTATGTCTTTATTACATTGAATATGGATTAATAATAATTGAAACATTTATATACAACAAACAAAAATTCATTAAATAGCATAAATATCGCAGCTTATGGCACTTCTGCTTAAATAAAAATTATAAACATGGAAAAAAAAAAAAAAAAAAAAAAAAAAAAAGGCCAAGATAAGTGTTTTGGGGCAGGACTCTTTCGTAAGAGTAAAGATCAATGATGTTTCTGAGAAAATTCACTCGGGCCGGGCCGGGAAATTTTAATTTTAATAACGGACCGGGCCGGATTAATATTTTTTTTTCGGGCCAAGACGGGCCGATTTTTTTTTTTCTATGGATCGGGCCGGGCTCGGACCTGGAAATTTCGGTCCGTGTAGACCTCTAATCTCTACTATATTATTATTATTTAATCTTTTTAAAGCCGATAAAATTAGCGTGCTTGAAGAATGTGAAGGAGGTGGACGAGCGTAGCCCCCTAGTTAAAAATATAATTATAGGTTATTTATTATAAATGTTTTACTTTCATGATGCTTTTCATAAATCATAATGCTTTGCATACGTGATTTACTTTTTTTTAATTTCGTGCTCGGGATAAACTACTTCAGGTTCGGATCGGGTGATAATTGAAACAGCTCGGCTTCGGATAGAGTTGCGGATCATCGAAAATTAATTTAGCGGATTCGGGTGTGGTTGCAGATCGAGGAATATTTTATTTATTTATTTTTTTTTTTTTTTGGGGGGGGGGGTGTCAGGTTGTGGGTTGATTTCAAACGAAATTTTCGGAATCGGATCGGGTACAACTCGTCTCAAATTGCAACAGCTAGTTGCTTCTTGTTAAATTTTGTTGCAACTAATAAAAAATATCTTTAACATTAATTTTTACTATTTTTAAAAAACTCACTAGTTGTTTTTTTTTTCTTTCAAATTTCAACTTTTGTATATTGGGATTGGCAAGTGAGCATTCTGTTATTTAATCAACAGCCAGCCGAAAATGGCACTCTTCTACGCTCTGTCAGTCATCCGGTAACTTATTAAGGGATGTCCTTTCAATTTTTTTTTTTTTCTCTTTTTTAAGATTATCTCGGAATTACAACTGTTCAGTAGTTCACAGACCCGTGTCTTATCTGATTTCGTAAAACGAAACATTTTTTACGCAATATTCAAATCTGTTTCTCTTATAAGCTGTGAATGAACTTTCCTTTATATCACGAAATGCTAAATGGGAAATAAAATAATTTCAAGGAAATTGGAAAATATTTTTATTTTAGAAAAAAGACTGCTATTTTTAATGAGAACTGTGTTAGTATTGTTTATTGTATGTTAGTTATTTATGTATTTTTTTATAAAGCGAGTATTCGTTGAGTACTTATTACGATTTCTCAGGATTGTATAGTGTCAAGTACTTTCTTACTTTCATGTTAACTAACGTCAGGGTTGGGTTTCTTCCGGAAGAAACCTATTTCTTCCAGGACAGTGGAAGAAGCTGGAAAAAACCGGAAGAAACGGGAAGAAATGGAAAAAAAACTGGAAGAAATGGAAGAAACACCAAAACCAAAACAAATGCTCAAAGTTAAAGTATATTAGCTATGTAAAATAATTAAAGTATAATTACATGAAATCTAAATTGGAAAATTTAATTATTATAAAAAATATTATTTTCGCAAAGATAAGTAATTTTTTTTTTAAATCAGAAACTTCAGGTTCAGCTGTCATTTTCAGTTGATGGATTTTTATTACTGTAGAGGTTGGAATTTTTTATTATGAAATGGAGTTTTTTATTAATTGCTCCATTTATAAAAAAAAGAAAAAGAAACTACCTACAAATTATTTATTTTTAATATAAAAATATATTATTTTCATATAAATGTGCATTATTTTAAACTGTGAAACACAGTAAATAAATAAATTTTTTAATTTGTCATCTACCATGAATATTTCAATGCTGATTTTAAAAAATTAGTCTTCTAAAAACATCTATGGGTATGTCAAAATGCTTTTAAACTATCCTGAAGTGTAGGACTTGAAAAAAAATCTTCATTTTTTGCTTTCATCCAATTTACGTTGAGAAATTGATTGCAGCATCTTACTGCTAAAAAACTTTTTTGCTATACTATGTTACATTATACTAAGAAAAATAAAGATTTTAATGACTTTTTTTAATACTGAGGATAGATCGAAACAGGTTTTTAAAGCCAAAACCAAATTTAGGTGACCTTCCTACTTTTTGGCCGAAAATGATAACATAAAGAAAAATTATGTAATTAAATTGTGTATTTTAAAATTAATACATACATAAATATACATAATTGAACTTAATTATACGTATAGTATTTATTAATTATGTAAAAACTGTTAATAATCCAAAAACTTTATTTTCATATACAGTAATACATAATTCCATGACACAGAAAGATTTTCTAATTATATGAATTTCATTTATTTAAAAAATATTTTAGTTGTAGGTATATACATCTTGATTTTTATTCCATAATGATTTTTGTAAATGATTATTTGTTATTCGAGAATTTTCTCAATGAATATTTGAAATCTAATGCAGTTTAAACTAAAAATTTTACATGTGATAATTGATAAATCATGACTGATAATTATAAACAATGAAATTCATTGCAATACATTCATTTGAGCCGATACAGTTCAGTTCAATAGTTCAATCAAATTGAAAATTTCTGAAGGAAGAAACAAGATTTTTGGAATATTAAGTGATTTGATCTGGCCGAATTTTCGCCTTGGCAAAACTCAGATTTTGGGGCAAAAACAAAACCGTATTTTTGATTGATCTCTATTTAATATAGTAATTATTATACATTATTTACATTAATAAAACTGATGTAAATTAAAAGCTTTTATTTAAATGGGTTTCATTCTACCATAAGTAAAATTTCTCTACTTTTTACTACTAGTGTTAGAAATTTAAATAATGAAAAAATATGTTGGTTAAATTCAAATGGATAACATTCAACTGATTTTGTGTATTTTGGATAAAATTTATTTTCATTTAGCCCAGTAGCGTAGCTATGTTTTTTGGCGCCCGGGGCCAGCAAGAAATTTTGCGCCCCCACCCCAATATAGATATATAACAATTTCTCTCAATTTGGCGCCCCTAGGCCTCGGCGCCCGGGGCGGACGCCCCCCTTAGCTACGCCACTGATTTAGCCAATGGTTGAAGATCTCTAGATAAGTGTTGTGTGTGATCTTGGTTAAAAAACTGATTCAATTATTAATTTAGCATATATGCTTAATTAAATTTGTTTTGGTCCAGTGAAATTAATTTATATTAGATTATAGGAAGAAGATATTTATTATATCTTACAAAATTGAAAATATATGGTAAATTCTTAAAGAAAAACAGTTTCTTCCATTTCTTCCACTTGGAAGAAACCTATTTCTTCCGGCCGGTTTTTTCCATGGTTTTTTCCGCGGTTTTTTCCATTGCGGAAGAAACTTGCCAACCCTGACTAACGTAATCTCAAAAATAGGCATGTTTTCGTTTTAGCGGATACAGAGCCTGTATAATTGTGCTACATTCTTTTCGAATTAACGCAGGATTCTGTTATACACAGACTTAGTTTTCACAGGTTTTACTACAATTGTGACCACATTTAAGACAATAAAATCTGCTGTATAATTTTTGTTTTTAACTGTTTTAATTATTTTTTACATGCTTATAATGACATTTCAAATATTCAGCTAAACTCCTTTTCAAATTAAGGGGGCACATCATGTTGACGGTTTAAAAAAATGGTTTTTTTTGTAAATTTGAGAAAGGATACCTTCAAAAGTTACAAATCCACTGCAAAAATAGCAATTAGAGCAGAAGTTATGGCTAAAAATATCTTGCATAAAAGCATTTTCTGTAACGTTATAAGCCAACTTTGAAAACGTTTTTCTAAAAATTGATTTTTTTTGGTATTGCGTGCACTTTCATTTAAAAACTAATTACCATAGAACCCCGAAATTATGTATATTCTTAGTTTCCGTCTGTTTGTTTATGCTGAACTTCAATTTAGTCTGATTTTTGTTACAGAAAATTGTGGACAGAAAAAACAAATATACGTTTTTTGGTGAAATTTAATGAATATGATTAGAAAAGCCATTAAATATGCTAAAGAATTTGAATATGTTTTTAAATTTAAGTTCAATGTGAAATATAGTATTATAAGTATTAAAATATGTAACTTTAAACATATATCTGCAATAGAATTTGTAAAATCGTACACGAAAAATGCTTATTTCAATAGTCATATTTTTAGTTATACTTTTGTCGTTATCATTCAATTAATTAATATTATTAAATAGGTCTATTTGATATTTTATCAGACCATTATAAAAAAAAATATGTTGCATTTCAGTTATTAACTAAGAAACTACAGAATTTTTCGTAATACTTTAAACACGGTCATTTTCTGGCTGATCGTGATCTGCCCCCTTAAAAGTGTTACGACATAAAAAGGTACATATAATTGGGTCTACATATACAGTCAGAACCAAGACTTTTTCTTAAAACAGAACAATATCCTTCCAATTAAATTAAGTTATAAAATGAGCTGTAAAAATACAAAAGTTTTCTAAACTAAACTGTTACCGATTGTGACAAAGTGTCATTATACATTTAGTATTCAAACCGTGAAATAGTATACTAACATTAATTCTTCCATAAATTCATGACATCCGAATGAGCACATTTTTCTTTGATTCGATTCTCTAATTTTCTTTTCTGGTCTTCCGAAAGAGTAATTTTGCCTTCCCCAACTTTACCGCTTCTAATGAAATTTCCAACTGAATAATGACCTGCTTCTGTTGCTTCTTTGAAAAGTTGAGCATAATTTTTCATTACCGGGATTTGCTTCTGTACTTCTTCCGGCGGTATACAAGCAAAACCGTCACTCCAGTATTTATCTACTGTATTTTTCATGTATTCAACGCTGCTATATTCTAACACCTTCTTCAAAACTTCTTCATCGTTTTGTTTCAAATTTTCGTAATGTTCTTCTCCCAAAAATTTCGCTATTTTTAAAACCATTGCTCGAGGATCATTTTTCATTTCTTCAAAAGTTAGAAAAAGTATGTTTGGCTCATCTTTGTGCTCATACCAAGATAAAAGATTGTCAAAATAGTCACCAAAATCGGTTTTACCTGTGATAAAAACTTCAAAAAATTCATCAAATGAACCGTCTAAGAAGAAATAAACTGGAAAATATCTTACATGGTGGTAAAAAGAAACGGCGCAATCAGATGGATGCCTAGCCACGTATATGTATTTTGCTTCATTAGAGAAATTAATTCTATCAAACGGCAAATGAGTTTTGAGACAGCCATCCTTACGAAGGTTTTGTAACAAGCTTAATGGCATCATTTCCATAAAAGGCATAAGTGAAAAGTACTCATTAGCATCCGCTGGTGGTACGCCTTTTCGCAGAATGAGAGTGACAACTTGCAGGGTCCACGTCGTTCCGCATTTTGGAAAGGTTGTCACAATCACTTGATCTTTCTTGGGTTTGTATTTACAAGCGGCACGGAAAGTTTCTGCATCAAAGGTTGGAGGAAGTCGAAATCCGTCGATTTCAACGAAACGGGGCGTTTTCATTTTCAGAGCAAGTATGAAATCTGCAACAATGATAATAATTAGTGTAAGAATAATGAGCTAAGAAAAAAATGTACATGATAAGAAAAAATGCACACAGGAAGGTAAACAATAAAAATTAATACTACTACTAAGTGAGCAACTAAGTTTCTGGGGTTTTTTTTATGATTAAAAAAGGAAAAATTTCAAGAGAAATACAAACAAGTTAGAAATTGCACGTGAAGCGTAGCAAATGAGGTGCGTCCGTACGATAACAAAGTTTTGAAAATATCACTCTCATATATGAATCTCATAAAATTGTAAATACTTTAAAATGCGCATCAAATAATGTTCGCCCTATACCATTAATGTAATGGAATACTTTTGTGTGGCCTTGTAGATCAATAACAAATGTTCTTTGCGCCACACATTATGCAAAATGTATATTTTAATATGTACGTTATAGATGCATATCAATTTTATTATGTTCGAATGGGTGTAACACCATTAAAATGCATTTGAAACATTTCCCGCCATTGACCGTAATGTCACGGAATACTTTTGATTATCCCTGTAATTGAACTATGCATCCGATTTTGATAAAATTTGAAATAACTCGACAAAATCATGTAATAATTATGTATTTTAAATTTCAAATGATTAAAATGCATTTGAAACTTTTCCCCCCATTGACCGTAATGTAATGGAATACTTTTAATTGTCCCTGTAATTGATCTTTGCATCCGATATTCATAAAATTTGAAATGACTCGACAAAAATATGTAATAATTATATATTTTAAATTTCAAACGATTCGATTGGGTAGTTTTTGCGTTGTTATATGCGGAGGGAGAGACGGACGGACTGAACGACAATTATAGGTGCTACGTATTTACATAATTACGAACGCACTTAAAAATGGTTTATTACAGTGGCGCAGCCATTGGGGTGGTTTAGATCGCTATAATTGCTGCTTATATGAATCAAAACCAAACTCGTTTTGACGTACTTTGTATTCCTCCACTTTATTGAATCAGATTTCATTTAATAAAGGGATTCAATAAAATGGCAAAAAAATCTAGTTAAAACAGTGAAAGCGCATATTACATGGATTAGTTAAGTAAAAATTGGTTAGTTGAACTAAATAACTTTTCTGAGACGTATTATGCTGAAAGAATGATGATTTCCTGCCACACAAATGCTCTTTCAATTTAAGTATTATACAGTGAATAGTCTAATTAGTGCTGATTCTATTAACCGGCAAACACCTTTAACAGAAACTCACCCCCCCCCCCCCCCCAGAATCGAATTCTGGCTACGCCACTGGTTTATTGAAAGTATCGTCCCTCGCTAGCTACACATGTTTGCCATTTTTCTGACCATGCATGAATACCACGACGATATAATAACACGTCTTTGGTCCGAAACCATTTAACCAATCAATTTTGCATTTCTTCGAAATTAGCCGAGTGTCACCCAGCTAAGCCATGCGCCATCAACCAAAACAAGTGATAATCGGAAGGGACAGGTCTGACAAATATAGCGGGTGTGGTGGCAGATTCTATATCAGCGTTTTGGTGGCATCCTGAACGACGGAATTCAATAGCATGGAGCGTCGTTATTTTGAAATATCACTTGTTTGTGTCTCGTGTCCCATTCTGGCCGTTTTTCAAGCAATGCATGGTTCAAATTAATTAGTTATTGTCGGTAGCGATGCCTATTGTCAGTTTCGCCCAGTTTCAGCAGCTCATAGCATACGATTTCTTTCTGGTTCCACCAAACGCAGGGTATTATCTTCTATCCGAAGCGATTTGAACATGTCGTTCGATGTTGATGCTTCGCCAGCTGAAATATACTATTTTTTGTATTTGGAATTCTCGAAATAGATCTACTTCTCATCGCCAATAACAATTCGATGTAGAAAATATTCTTCCGTGTCGAAAAAGCAAAATTTCGATACTGGTTTTTACATTTTTCATTTGTCTTTCAGTCAACTCATTCGGCACCCATTTTCTTTCATTTTGAATTTTTTTTATGACATGTAAGCGTTTGGAAATACTTTGGCGAGTCATATTTAATGTTTACCCAAGTTAATCTTGGATTTTTGTTATGACCTTCCTGCAATAACGATTGCAGATCGGCATCCTCAATTGTTTTGGTTTTTCGGAGAAATCGCCATTTCTAAAACATTTAAACAAATCTGCACGGGTAGTTTTCGATGGTGCATGTTTGCCATAGGCCTCCTTTAACAAATGACGTCCTTCATCTGCAATTTTTTTTCAGATTAAATTAGAAAAACAGAACTTCTCGCAAACGGCGTTTATTTGGCGCAAAACTCGACATCTTCCTTGTTAGAAAAAATATTTTTGCGTTGTGATATGTATTGGTATTCCGTTAGTATATTCCATCTATTAAGCACATTTATGAGTAGAGTCGCACTGTGCTCTTGTAAGAAACTGTAGCAATTTCTACAGTCTTCTTTATTATGTTAAAAAAAAAATACCTTTATCGGGATTTCCCCCTAATAAATGGGAAACGCCTCTGTTTTAGCAGGTGTTAGTGTTATATACTTGTCGTTGGTTCCATTATGTTTATCATCATTAAAGTGTCATTTTAAAGGAATGCCGAGTCAGACTTTACGTTAAAAAATAAAAACATACAGTAAGATATCTCACAAATAAAGAAAAGTAAGTAGAAATATGATTAAACCAATTAAATTAACACGATGAAAAAAATTACATTATAATACAGAGCTAGATTTTCTTATAAGGCAGATAGACTTGTCACCAGTGTGACCGTTTTTTCAAGCTAAAAGCAGGCTAGATTTGGACTGACAACAAGCTAAAAACAAATTCGATGGTCCTGCTATCTATACGAGAATCTGTTAATTTCGAATTAATAGACTGACAACTATCTTTTAGCCTGAGTTTTTAGCTTGATTTAGCTTGTTGTAAGTCCTACAACAGTCCAGATTTCTTACAACAATCCAAAAACGGCCACACTGCTTGTCACGTTGCTGTTAAGCATATTGTATCTATACATATATAATCATTAATTGTATTACAATATAAACCATTTGAATTTAATAGAAAAAAAAACATATTGAACACGAGGAAAAAATTAAATAAATAAAGTGAATACAAATGGAATTTGTGGAACCAAAGCAGAATTATCAAGCCCCAAATACTTTGGAACTACAAATGAGGTGTATGGTTTCATCTTCATATTAGCCATGAAAAAGCAAAATAATACGAATT
Organism: Maratus speculifer; assembly: GCA_964019185.1. Classification (NCBI taxonomy): domain Eukaryota; kingdom Metazoa; phylum Arthropoda; class Arachnida; order Araneae; family Salticidae; genus Maratus; species Maratus speculifer. Next base: position 80,131,345 of record OZ025295.1, read on the forward strand.
TAGGGCTACCAATACACATAAAACCAGAATTAAATGAAGAAATAACATCAAAAACAAGGCACAACAAAATTACTAAATTGGATAGTGTCACAATGTGTGGTGCTCTTTATATTAATTATTAATTAAACATAATAGTTTACTAACTACTTTTAATAAGATCAATTTAAGCTCATAAAAGATGTACCACACAGGCTCTACATATTACGCTACGAAAACTTTTTAAACTAAACTATGGAACAATAACAGTTACAATTACAGTAGAAGTAGAAGTAGCAATTATGACATATTATTACATGCCCTTTCTTTTCAAACAGCAGAAATAATATACTCTAGCAGGGGAGACCGAGCTTAGCTCGGTCAAAATTACCTTTGTGTTCAACTCGATATAGTATTTTCACTGTCTCACTAACTAACTCTGTATTATTATTGTAAAACATGTTTATAAAAGTATTATTTAGAAAAACAATCATTAAGAGAACTATGTTTTTATGCGCATATTTATAAATTTTACTTTATTTTAAAATTTACAACGAAAGGACATCGATCTAAATCACTTTTTTAGCTCGACTCTGATTGGTTTAACCATGCATCTCGAATCCTCTTAAGAATGTATAAAAAAATTCTTTACATTCTGAAAGACAATATTTTTTGCTAGATATAGCCAAATTTGGAGGCATTCTTTCATTTGGCTCCAAATGCGTGTTTTGGTTTTCGAATTTTTATAGTCGATTTTTTGGCTATATGTCGCCAATATTTTGCCAAATATCACCAAGTTATTGGCTTTTGCCATATTCTCGTGACCCTGACCCGTATTACCCAAAATGAGCCACTAATGAAATTTGATCAAGCATGTGACATAGCTCAATCGTCTTCAGGTAATGAAAAACAGTAGAATATAAAATTGAATCAAAATCGTTTAAGCCATTTTTTAGGTAAAATTAGCTTGGCAGCATTCAGCAATGAAGCGAAATGACCCACTAATATAATTTTGTTTAACATGCGACTCAGCCCAATAGTCTTCTCGTGACAAAAACGTTTTGTTTCAAAATTTAGGTAAAATTGATTGAGTCGTTGTTATATATAATTAGAAAAAACGCTACTTGCTCAAAAACGATATAATTCAAAGTATAGTCAAAATGGTGAGTACCATTTTCTATATAAAATTAGCATGACCCATCATGACCAACAAATGACCCTTATAATCGAAATCTCTCGAACGTGTGGCCTAGCTCATTAGTTTTAGCATGCCGAAAAACATTAGATACAAAATTTAGATAAAATCGATTGAGCCGTTTTTTAGATATAGTTAGTTTGACCCTGACCCCTTATGATCCAAAATGACCCATTGATCGAATTTTCTCAAAAATCTGTCATAACCCAATGATTTTCTTGTACCCGAAAACGATAAAATACAAAATTTAGTCAAAATTGCGCTAAACGTTGTCTAGATAAAATTAGAATGACCCAAAAGTGACCCACTAATCGAAATTTCTCGAACATGTGACCTACCCCAATGATTTTCTCATGCCAAAAATATGTTGCATACAAAATTTCGTTAAAATCGACCCACACATTCTTTAGATATAGCTTGACCTTGACCCATAAAGACCCACAAATGACCCTTATAATCGAAAGCTCTCGAATATGTGACTTAGTCCATTACTTTTCTCGTTTCTAAAAATTGTTACATACAGAATTTCGTTAAAATTGATCCTGCCGTTCTCTAATTATATATACCGGGTGTCCTGAAAAGGACTGAACGATTTTAAAAATCAATAACTTGCAAACTTTTACAGATTTTTAAAAAATTCTTGCACTAGAGTCATCTAAAAGGTCACAAGTTTTTTTCCTGCGATTCTGGATTTTAGTTCGAATTACAAACAATAGATGGCGCTGAGAGCGCTAGGTGCTGTATTGAGATGGATATTGACGTCACTTGGCACTGAAGCAAAATAAGGAGGTTAAAGCTATGGAGTGGATCTTATTCAAAAATGAACTTTTGCTTTTACCGTCCGATTTTGAATGCAATCCATATAATTTTGATTTTGCTGGCGTCAGCGCAATAATCGAGAAAAATATTATTTTCATGGGTACGACTCCTTTGAAATCGAAATGCGTGAAACAACAACGTTCGAATTACCGACTTTTATTTATTTATTTATTTTTTTTTTTTTTACATTTCAAGAATGTAAGTATTTTGAGAACAGGATATCTTATTTATCTATTTATTTATCTGGGTATCTTTTGAACCTTTTTTTATGTCACCTAGTCATGTCCTGTATTGTATTTTAAGTATGTGGGATTAACAGTTAATTTACAGGTACACCCAAAAGATTGCATCACATCATAGTCTATGGGGGAAAATCACTTGCAGTGTATATTAATGAAATACACTATTTCAAATGTATTGAAACTGATATAAATCACTGAATTTCAGTATAAGATGATTATGATAGAATAGAGTATTTGGTATTTATAGCATTTAACGTTCATTTACAGGGGCACACAAAAAGAAACCGGTTACTGTACTGTCTGTAAGTAATAACTGCTGGAAATTCGTTTTCAATTTCGGCATGCGCTTTTAAATTTAGCTGTTTTTTAGATACATTAGTAATTATATAAATGCATATCACCTATACTCCTCTCTGGTGCGTCCGTCCGTCTGTCTGTCCGCATATAAACAGTGCAAAAATTACTCTGTCGAATCGTTTGAAATTTTAAATACATATTTATTGAAGAATTTTATCCAGTTATTTCAAATTTTATGAATATCGGATGTGTATTTCCAATACAGGGACACTCAAAAGTATGCCGTTACATTATGGCCGACGGGGAAAAAATTTCAAGTGCTTTTTGATGATATTACACCCGTCCGAACATAATGAAATTAACATGCATTTATGAATTAAATTGAAATACAAATGATGTAGAATATGCTGCAGAAAGAATAGTTATTATTCATTTACAGGGCCACACAAAATAATTATGTAACATAAAGGTATAGAAGGAAACATACTTTGTGGCATATTTTAATTTTGTTACACATATAATAAAATTGTTATAAGTTACTTAGGTTTACTACGAATTTCTTACTATGTAATAGAAAATATGAAATATTTACAGGGACACACAAAAGATTTCGGAAACTATGCTGCATCAAAAATGCTGTACGCTAACGATAATTGCTTGAAGTTTTAAGTTTTGATATGATTTTTTTTTAAGTTTCAGTACATTTTTGCATGTTACGCTGTGTATATAATTGGTGCAAATCATATACAGGGCTACACAAAAGAATTCGCACTCCTTGCTAAGTGTGTAAGTAAATATATTAGGTGGTTTGTAAATGAGTTATGCATTTTTTTACGTTGAACAGCTTTAAGTATATTACGATATGTTTAAAGAATAGAAATGAAATGATATACAGAGGCACTCAAAAATTGGATTAATAGCCGGCTCTGGATGGTAATCTCTGGAAGTGTGATTTCATTAGTTTAAAGCATGTTTCGGTTTTAAATAGATTTTAGCTAGATAAATGGCGTGTATTTAAAGATAGTAGGAAAAGTACAGGTCTATACAAAAGAGTTCAAATATGCTTCCGTCTATTTAAATAAATTGCTAAATGTCAAATTCCAACTTAACATGTGTTTTTAACGCTTTCCAGCATAGTTAAAAAATTTTATGATTTCTTTTTAGTTAGCCGTTTGCCTGTCTGTCTTTCCAAACTCTAACTTGCGTTGAAATAATTGAATTGGTCTGTAAGTGATATATGTTAATAAGATTTATTATGCCGTGATGTTGGGTATTGTAAACAAACTATGCATAATTCATGATCATTTACACAGACACTCAGAACTATGCCATTACATTATGTTCTGTGAGGATAATTATATATGTAGCTCCTATATTCGTCATCTGGAATGTTCTTTTATCTGTCCGCACATAAAAGCGCAGAAACTACCCAACAGAATGCTTTGAATTATAATATATATACTCGTTGCAGAATTTTCGTTACTCATTTAAAGTTTTATGAAAAGCGAATCAAAGCTTAAAAGGACATTAATAAATGTTTTCTTCATTCTATTAAAACCTATTCTGCGTGACTAATTCAATGATATTCAGTGATAGGTGATGATTCTAGATTGTCATTATGATTATAGCTCATTTAAGGTGGAGGTAGTATTATTTCCCTATTACCATGATTTTAATATACATAATTGTAATAAATTTTGTATTTGTGTATTTTTACAAAAGAGTGCAACAGTTATTGCACCAAATTTTCAATGTTTATACTATGAATATTCTTTGTTCTAAAGAATAAACCATTTCCGCAATTTTTTTACAACATACATAAAACTCTACTGAAGAACTTCTTTAAAACAAACTAGCATTTCTTAGAATATAACAAATTTTTTAAAATAGCAAAATTGATTAATTTTTAACAACAACAACAAAAAAAAAACTACTAAATCGTTTCACTTTATTTTAAAATATGATGCACAAAGTATTCTTTAAATTAAATTATAAAAAGTAATTTAATCCGAGAAAATACGGCTTTTTTAAATGTAAAATCGTCTGCAAAACTCGTATGCTGCTCGTTAAATTCATTTCCAGTTTCCAATCGCTGCTATTATATAAAAGGATTTATTATTTCCATGACAACAACACATTTCATTGAAATTATACCGACTGAGTCCAAAATCGGGCTTTATGTCGAGTGCACAGGTCAAATGTATGTTGTTCAATAAAAACAAATAAACAAAAGTTCAAAATCGGGCCCTAACAGCAAGATTGCATTGTCAAATGAGACCCACTCCACAGTCTTAAACTCCTTATTTTGCTTCAGTACCAAGTGACGTCAATATCCATCTCAACACCGCACCTAGCGCTCTCAGCGCCATCTATTGTTTGTAATTCGAACTAAAATCCAGAATCGCAGGAAAAAAACTTTTGACCTTTGAGATGATTTTCGTGCAAGAATTTTTTAAATATCTGTAAATGTTTGCAAGTTATTGATTTTTAAAATCGTTCAGTCCTTTTCAGGACACCCGGTAGCTTGACCAGGATCCTTTATGATCCAAAATGACCCATTAATCGAAATTTTTCGAACATGTAACCTAGTCCTATGATTTTATCGTGCCAAAAAAATGTTGCATACAAAATTTCATTAATATCGATCCACCTGTTCTTTAGATATAGCTTGACCATGACCCATCATGACCCACAAATGACCCTCATAGTCGAAATCTCTCAAACATGTGATTTAGTCCATTAGTTTTCTCATGTCAAAAAACTGTTACATACAAAATTTCGTTATAATCCATCACGCCGTTCTTTAAATATAAATAGCTTGACCCAGACTCTTAATGAGCCAAAATGACCCATTAATCGAAATTTTTCGAACATGTAACCTAGTCCAATGATTTTATCGTGCCAAAAAAGTTGCATACAAAATTTCGTTAAAATCGAAGCACCTGTTCTTTAGATATAGCTTGACCATGACCCATTATGACCCATCATGACCCACAAATGACCCTCATAGTCGAAATCTCTCAAACATGTGATTTAGCCCATTAGTTTTCTCATGTCAAAAAACTGTTACATACAAAATTTCGTTATACTCGTAATCCATCACGCCGTTCTTTAAATATAAATAGCTTGACCCAAACTCTTAATGACCCAATATGACCCATTAAAATTTTTTCTCCAACATGTAACCTAGCCCAATGTTATTCTCGTGGCCGAAAACCATAGAATGCAATTTTTAGTCAAAATTGCGTGAGAAAATCTTTAGATAAAAATAGCATGACCCACAATGACCTCAAAAATGACCCACTAACCGAATTTTCTCGAACATGTTACCTAACCCAATGGTCTTCTGGTAATCCAAAACGATAAAATGTAAAATTTGGTCGAAATCGTTAGAGCCGTTTTTTAGATAAAAATGGCTTGACCCAAAAATGACCCAAAAATCGAAATTTTTCGAACATGTGACCCAGCCCAATAGTTTTCTCGTGCCAAAAAACGATTGGTTACAAAATTTCCTTAAAATCGATCCAGCCGTTCTCTAGATATAAATAGCTTGATCTTGACCCATTATGACCCAAAATGACCCAATAATCGAATTTTCTCGAACATGTGACCTAGCCCAATGGTCTTCTCGTGCCCGAAAATGGTAAAATCCAAATTTTTGCGAAAATCGTTAGAGCCGTTTTTGAGATAAAATTTACCCACACACACACACACACACACACAATTTTTGCTCGCATTATAGTATAAGATATATAATATAAATTTAGAGTTCAAAGAAAAGTCTTTAGATAAAATAATACTTAAACATAGTCTTTGAAGCGAGCAGGTGGGTCTTATATTTCTTCTAGGTCTCTCTATCTTTGGTGTATTTGGAGTAGACTCTATTGGCGAAGCTGGTTTGGGATTGATGATATATGGTTGATCAGATGAAAAATCAGGACAGATTAATCAGGGTTGACAAGTTTTTGACAGTGTGCGGTTTTATCCGGTTTAAACCATGGTTTAAATCGTCATGTCAAAAACCTCTCGTCAAAAACTTCGTCAGAAAGCTCAAATATTTCACTGATTTGTAAACTTTCACATTAAATATCTGTCACACATATACAACATTAGATGTAATTTTAAAAATTCACTATTACTATATTGTAAAATATAGGCACTACTAGGTTATCCCGTCGACCAAAAAAATCATCGCCAAACTATAAGATTAAATGTCAATAGTGGATAATCATGAATGTCACATTCAATGACATTAAATACGATTCACTTGTTTAAAATGTCATTAAGTGATTTTTATTTCGTTTTTTGACGTGACAACGTCTTGTAAATTGGTTTGCCGGGAGACACTTCAAGAAACTGCGTTACGTTACGTTACGCTCCGCTCACGATACGCGCTCACTTTTCTCTTAACTTTTTCCGGTCACTTGTGGGACCATTTTCTGAACGTGAATGTGAATTCGCTGCAAGGAAGGGGCGGTGCTTAATAGGAATTTTAGATAGTATCAAACTAAGACGAAATACGTTATGTATTAGTTATTAGTATAAAGTACAAAGAAAATAAGTGTAGTTTATTTCGTAATTCGGTGGTATATTATGAAAAACTAATGATATGTGATTAGTGAAAGCCATTTTACTTTAGTTATATTCTGCTCATTGAAAAATTCTTTAATATGCTGTTTACAAAATTCAACATTTGACATCAATAAACATGAAGTAAAATGTGTTTAACAAACACAGTGTATTGCAAGTTATTGTATGTATATTTGTATATAAATACGTATGTATGTGTAAAGGTAAAAATAAAATTTTGTTAATATGAAATTCAGTGCGAGATTCTTTGTATAAATTAATGTTTTAAATATAATTCTTTGTATAAATAAATGTTTTAAATTGTTACTATTATTTCATCCTTCTTCCTACTATACGAATGAATATTCACATTAAAATTATTTTACAACTCAAAGTCGTTGTCACGTAAAACTTTCGCCCGTATACCGACTTTACAGGCAACCAATTTTTTATTTGAATTTTTATTAATATTCTACTAATTATGCGTTTTTTCGTTATTTAAAATAAAAATTATGTCAATATGTATAATTTGGCTATTAGTTTGGCGATTTGTATAATTTGGCGAAATTGGTCGACGGGATAACAGAGTAGTACCAAAATATCATTTCCGGAAGAAAAAAAAATCTGTCATAAATCCTAAAGTTTGGCCTGCCTTCAAACTTGCTCAACTAGCAATGCTTCTGCTATCAAACCCTGCTACCTCAGCATCAATTGAAAGAGTATTTCCTAACTTTGGCTTCATACACTCTAAACTCAGAAATCGCTTGGGTGTAAATAAATGTGCTATAGGATGCTGCGGGGTAAAATTGATCCAGATTATTAACTGTATAAAATCATTTTCTTCTGTTTGAATACTCTGAAAATCAAAAATGTTTTATTAGAATTAAAATAATTTAATATTTTTGTAATTATTAAATTACAGTAATTAATGTAAAATAAAAAAATACTTAAATTATTAAAACTTTTTCAATGTTTTCCTCTTGTTCTTAAAATGTTTTGAGGCACATTACAGGTTTTTGACGGTTTAAGCCAGTTTTTGACAGTTTAAACCAGTTTTTGACGGTTTAAACCAGTTTTTGACGCTTGCCATGTCAAAAACCAGTTTCTGACGTCAGAAACCCAACCCTGAGATTAATGAACTGTCTTGCGATTGAGGACTTGGTGTTTCTGTGTTAGTTAGGTTGCAGGCTTGCGTTGCTTCAGCATTTTCTTGTGAATTTACAGGATCTTCCATCGCTAAATTTCTTCGTCTTAAATGAATTCTGTTGCGACGAAGAATGCTACCTTCTGAAGATTTCATAATGTAGGATCTTGGACTGTGCTTTTGGACAATAGTTCCTGGTGTCCATTCTCGATGAGCAGTTTGAAGATAGACAGGATCTTGAATATTTAATTCTTTTAATTTTGTGATCGATGAGTCATAATAAAATTTCTGTCTGCTCTGATATTCTTTTAACTGATGTTGAGTTTTCTTAATTGGAAATCTAGGTTTTAACAATTTCGTTTTGCAAGGAATAAGGGTTCTCAAAGATCTTCCCATCAACATCTCTGCTGGAGAAGGTAATTTAAATTTTGAAGTGTTATTATACTCGAGAACAGCTAGATTTGGATCTCCTCCCGAAGCTTTCGCTTTAACGATAAGGTTTTTCAATGTTCCAACAGACCTTTCAATCATCCCATTGAATCTAGGATACTTAGGGGATGACATAACAGGATGAAAATCATAAGACTTCAGGAATGAAAAATATGCTTGGCTATCAAATGGTGGGCCATTATCAGAATGAATTTTACGTGGAATACCATGAGTACGAAAAATTTGTTTCAGTGCACTAATTACTGAAGAAGCTGTTTTAACATTAACTTTTCTCAATTCAACAAATTTAGAGTGGTAATCAATTTCTTGTAAAAAATCATCTTCTTTGAGATACATAAAATCTACACCTACTTCTTCCCAAGGTAGACTAGGAACTTCATAAGGCATCAAAGGCTGTTTACAATTAGCACGCTGATGTTGCTGGCAACAGTTGCGTGGCTATGTTTTTTGGCGCCCGGGGCCAGCAAGAAATTTTGCGCCCCCACCCCAATATAGATATATAACAATTTCTCCCAATTTGGCGCCCCTAGGCCTCGGCGTCCGGGGCGGACGCCCCCCTTGCCCCCCCCCTTAGCTACGCCACTGGCTGGCAAGTTTGACATGTTTCTACATAATTCTTGATGTCTTTCATCATATTAGTACAATATAGAGCTGTTTTGGATTTTTCTTGACAAGCGGTGATGTCTTGATGAGCTTGATGTACTTTCGATAATACATAAGTTGCATTGTTATAGGTACGACTAACCTATTTCCAATAAAAATTAAGTCATCATAACAATGTAACTATTCTTTCTTATAACAGATGTAGGATTTAAGAAAGGTCTGTCCAAGAAATTTGGTTTGGGTCCAAGATCTTTTTTAGGTCTGTCCAATAGGGTTTTAAATTTTATGGCAGTTGATTATTACACTGTTGTGGCCAACCATTCTTAATTAGTAACTTTAATTTGAAAGATCTTCATCTTTTAATGTTGCATTCTGCATTTCTTTTGCACGTTCTTCAGTGGTCGATAGAATTTTATGTACAACAGCAGCTCCATCTTCTAAGAACCTTGTATCTTCACTCATGGTAGTGGGATTCCTGGAGAGGGCATCTGCTACATAAAGCTTTTTCCCTGGGACATGCACAAGTTTAAATCTATATTTAAATAATTCAATTACCATTCTGTGTAATTTCGGAGACATATTTTCAATTGGTTTCTGTAGTAAACCAACAAGAGGTTTATGATCGGTTTCCACTCTAAAATTGGTATCATGCACATAGTAATGGAATTTTCTACATCCGTTGACAACAGCTAATAATTCTTTCTCGATTTGGCAATATCTTTGCTGAGTATCGTTTAGAACACATGAAGCATAGGCAATTGGATGTTCTTCTTGAAGTAATACTGCACGTAATACATACTGACTAGCATCAACAGAAACAACAAATTTCAAATTTGGATTATAATAAGCCAGAAGAGGTGTATTAGCTACCAATTTCTTCAATTTTTCAAAAGCTTCTTGCTCATTAGCAGTCCAAATAAATTTATTTTTCTTGCTTAAGAGTTTTCTCAAAATTCCTGTTTTATCTGATAAATTATTAATAAACTTCCCTAAATGGATAATCATGCCTAAAAATCTCTGTAGCTCTTGTTTATTAGTTGGAGCTTTGAAATCTATAATTGCTTTAATTTTATCATCATTTACTGAAATTCCTTTACTTGTTAAATTATACCCAAATATTTTACGGAAGTTCTTTTAATTTGACTTTTTTCTAAAGATAATTTTAAACCAGACTCTCGAGTTCTTTTAAGAGCAGCGTCAAGTCTTCTATCATGTTCTTCTTCAATCTTACCAAATACTAAAATGTCATCAATATAAACTAAAGTTCCATTTAAATCAGCAAAAATATTATCTATAGTTCTCTGGTACACTTCAAGGGAACTACTTAAACCATAAGACAGACGACAGAATTTGCATCTTCCAAACGGAGTAGCAATTGTACATAGATCAGAACTCTCTTGGTCAAGAGGTATTTGCAGAAAAGCTGACGATGCATCAAGTACGGTGAAAAATTTTCCTTCATTTTGAGAAAATAAGCTCTGTTGGTTTGGAATTGGATAATGTTCTTGCTTTAGATATTTATTTAGCATGCGTGGATCTATACAGAGTCTTATACGATTATTAGGCTTCTGTACTATAACTATAGGATGTATCCAATCAGTTGGTTTTACAACTTTTTCTAATATACCTTGATCAACCATTTTAGCAATCTCATGCTTTACTTTCAATTTTAAGGTATGTGGAATAACTCTAGAGGCAGATATTTTGGGTTTGGCTTTGGTATCTAATTTAATCTTATACGTATACGATAACTTTCCCATTTTGCCAGAAAATACATCTTTAAATTTCTCCATAAAATTTCTAGCATGAACAGAATCAACATTGATGTTTCTCTTTACAAATCCCAACTTTTCACAAGCTTCAAATCCTAATAAAGCACTCGAATTTTGATCAATAATGTAAAATTCTAGAAATTCAGATTTATTTTTAACTTTACACTTTAATTTACTGACCCCAATTGTGTCCTGTGTTCAAATTGTGTCCTGTATAAGATGTCAACTTTATGTTAGTTTCATTAATAACTTCATTATTTCTCACATCATGAAAAATATTAAGGGGCAAAACATTGACTTCAGCTCCGGTATCTATTTTAAGAGACATTTCTGAATTATTTATTAGAACAATTTCTCGCCATTCAAACTTTAAAGAATTTACCTGGCACTTTACTGAATCCATTTTAACAGAACTTTCATCACTTGATGGGTAAAAATTATGAGAAATTCCATGCACTTTTTCATTTATTGTTTTCCTTTTCCTTTTACATGCAATTCAGTAATGGTTTAATCCGTTGCAATTGCGACACTTTTTACCAAATGTAGGGCATTTACCATAATCATGGACAGTTTTACATTTTGAACAACTTTTATTAACTTTCTGTTTAATATAATTACGTTTTTCCTTATCGTATATTTTCCTCTGAATTTCGTTTTTATTTGCACGAACAGTATTTACAGTGGTGGAACAATTATTTTTATTCATTACTAGGGGGGCTCCGCCCCCCTGCTCGCTACGCTGGCCAACCCCCCGCGTAATCACTTCGCGATTCCAAGTTGTAGGCTACCCCTGCTTGCTGCGCTCGCCAATACCCCATTGTATGAATAAACAGTTGCAGACTTTTCAAATGATGTGTCACACGACTGGTGTTGTAAAGAAATTAAAAATGTGCCCTCCCTGGCGGGGGGGCAAAGTGGGGAATGACACACAAGACATCCATAATATGAATAAGCAGTTGTAGATCTTTCAAAGGATGTGTCACACGACTGGTGTTGTAAAGAAATTAAAAATGTGCCCTCTCTCGGCGGCAGAGTGGGGGGTGATACACAAGACATCCATAATATGAATAATCAGTTGCAGACCTTTTAAATGATGTGTCACACGACTGGTGTTGTAAAGAAATTAAAAATGTGCCACCCTGGGGGGGAACAGTGGGGGGGATGACACACACGACATCCATAATATGAATAAGCAGTTCCAGATCTTTCAAATGATGTGTCACACGACTGGTGTTGTAAAGAAACTGAAAATGTGCCCCCCTGGGGGGAGCACAGTGGTGGTGACACACAAGACATCCATAATATGAATATGCAGCTGCAGATTTTTCAAATGAGGTGTCACACGACTGGTGTTGTAAAGAAATTAAAAATGTGCCCCCCCTGGGCGGGGCAGAGTGGGTGGGTGACACACAGAACATCCATAATATGAATAAGCAATTGCAGACCTTTTAAATGATGTGTCACACGACTGGTGTTGTAAAGAAATTAAAAATGTGCCCCCCCTGGGGGCGCAGAGTGGGGGGGTGACACACAAGACATCCATAATATGAATAAGCAGTTGCAGACCTTTCAAATGATGTGTCACACGACTGCTGTTGTAGAAAAATTAAAAATGTGCCCCCCTGGGGGGGGCAGAGTGGGCGGTGACACACAAAAACATCCATAATATGAATAAGTAGTTGCAGACCTTTCAAATGATATGTCACACGACTGGTGTTGTAAAGAAATTAAAAATGTGCCGCCCCTGGGGGCAGAGACACACAAGACATCCATAATATGAATAAGCAGTTGCAGACCTTTCAAATGATGTGTCACACGACTGGTGTTGTAAAGAAATTAAAAATGTGACCCCCCTGGGGGGGGCAGAGCACAGGGGGACACACAAGACATCCATAATAGGAAAAGGCAGTTTCAGACCTTTCTAAAGATATGCAACACGAGTGCTGTGGATAAAAATTTAAAAAGTTCCCCTTTGGGGGGGGGGGGCAAAGTGGGGTGCGGCGCCCCAAACATGCATAATTGGAATGAGCAGTTACAGTTCTCTTAAACTATTTACTTTTAACTCGTTGCCACCAAGTTTAAATAAGTATATTTTTTTTTATGTATGTAATATAATTCATTCAAATGAAATAAATCACGTGAAAAACACAATTATTTGTTTTTATTGCAAAGCATTTAGTTTCAGTTCTTTGAATAAAATTGTGTGCGCACTGTAATTATTTTCGCTCGACTCCTTGGTTTATTTTGCAGACATCATGCATTTTTATATGAATGCAATAACTTTCTTCATTATTCTAACGAGGTGGAACCCGTCGAAATGCGACGAAAGAAAAATTTTCAGAAAGAACTATTTCATTGATTTATAATAAATATATTGTTCAATCTGACTCTCAAACAAATATTATTTTATGCTAAAATTAACAAAATACTATAAAACCCAATTATCCAAAATATTAAACAAAATAAAACCGAAATTCACTGGATTTTATAACAGACGATACTTTTAAAATAGTATATGAATTTTCATTATTATTATTATTTTTTTAATTTTAAGAGAAAATAGAGTGATTCTGTTGCCACAATTACAAAATTGGTACTAAAAACTATTAAAAAAATTAAAATCTCAAAAATAAATTGAGATACAACTTTGAAAACAAACTGCATTTAAAAGAGTATTTTTTTCTCTATACGACGATGTAAAAATTAAAAATGTACGATGTTTAGAAATGTAAAATGTGTAGTATCGAAAAGTGCATGGGGAAGTGTTGTGCATTTTAACTTCTATTTTTTTTTTTTTCTTTTCAATTTTAAGACAAAATGTAATGATTTTGTTGCCAGAATGACAAAATTGCTATTTAAAAACTATAAAAAAAATTAATATCTCAAAAATAAATTGAGATACAGCTTTCAAAGAAACTGCATTTTAAAGTAAATTTTTTTTCTCTATACGACGGTGTAAAAATTTGAAACGTGCGATGGTTAGAAATGTAATTTTTACAGTAGTGAAAATTGCAAAACCGAAATTGCAGGGGAAGGTGTTGCAATTCGCAAAATAACGTATGCTTTACGCACAGATACGTTTGGCCTTCATAATATAGATACAACAATAAAATTTTGGCAGCAAATATTTTACTTTTCAAGATATAAAAAAATCTTCATATTTTATCAAAAAATGATGAGCAACAAAAAAGGTTAATATGTTTTTAAGTATGGAAAAGTGTTTGACAAGTGCTTCTAATTGAGCATGAGAGAGGTTAAGGGGTGGCTGCAGCTCACTGTCAATGCCAAATTTGAAAAAATCATATTTGCGCTTTTTCCATATAAAAGAAATTTGCGTAAAACTTTCCGTCTTACTCTTTAGTAAAATTTTCAATCCTGCTTTACATATGAATTGCGCTGATGACTCAGCACTGCAAACTGCACTGTTGACTCTGCATTGCAACTGCATTACAAATCTGTTTTCTGTGCAGTTCTATGCTGCGGACAAGCTTGGTGGCACTGCATAAGTATGATACACTACAGGAACTAACTTTCCAGGTACTAATTCGCCTCACATTCATGTTGAATTACGCTGCGTTTTTTCTGGGTATGTCTTTGCGCTGCACATTTTTATCGTAATTGTGACTGATTTCTTTTATATGGAAAAAGCGCAAATGTGATTTTTTCAAATTTGGCATTGACAGTGAGCTGCAGCCAAGAAGGGACCCCTTGTCCTCTCTCATGCTCAGTTAGAAGCAGTTGTCAAACACTTTTCCATACTTAAAAACATATTAACCTTTTTTGTTGCTCATCAGAGCATTTTTTAATATTTGTATATATATATATATATATATATATATATATATATATATATATATATATGTGTGTGTGTGTGTGTGTGTATATGGATTTCCTATAGATATTTTTGTTTACTTTTTTGTTTCATAGTATTTGAAATAGTTTCATACTTTGTTTGTGACGATTTAAGGAGAAACTCGAATTATTTTCACTGGTTCATTGGTTTAAAAAACACACAGTCGTGGCAAGCGAGGGAAAAAACAAAATAAAGAAAGAAATGTAGAAGATCCAATAAATTATTCATTGGCTGCTGCAAGTTAATTTATTAAACTATAGTCATAAGAGAGGGAAAGGCTCCCTTTGCAAGCCGTCTTTAACAGAAACATCAAAAAAGAATATTCCTTCTTTACTTCAGCAAGCCGTACTCATCGAAGAAGAAACTAAGAATCTCTCTTCTCACCTCCAGGCTTCCTTTCTTAAACCTAAAAACAAAGTTCTAGAAAATGCTCTACTCTCTAACCATCATTTTTCCATGTAAACATAACTCATGACCAGAGTCGAGATTTTTATTCCACAGACGATAATTTTATTTAAAAAAATATTATTTAACTAATTTATAATCGACTCAGAATTTCAAATATCCTGCAAACGAAGTATTTTTGCAGACGATTAATTTTGAGAGAAAAAGAAAAGAAAAGAATTAATTGATATGCACACATATCGAGTGTTGAAGGAGGGAAAATAAATAAATAGATAAATAAAAATAATGATATTTTTTGAAATGTATGGTTTTGGAATAAATTTAATAAGACTTTCTTAAAAAGGATTGATAAAAACATAGAAAAAATGAGTTTTATTTGGAATATTAAGAAATAAAATTTAATTAAGAATATTTTTAATTTAGAGCCATCTTTTAAATTTACGCGTATTGGAATAAATGTTTTTTAAGGCGAATTAAGAATTTATATCGTTTCCATTTTTTAATCAAATCAAAAATTAAATTAAATAAAATAAAAATAAAATAAAATTAACTATTTAGAAAATGGACTCTCAACCAATATTTCCTTACAATATTTCCTCTCTGATACTCTTTTACAAAATTGTCAAATTTGGTTATAGGTTTTCAAATGCCAAATGTAGAGTAATATCTACACATGGTTTATGAACTTTAATAATAAAAAAAATAGGAATAAAAGGTGTCATTCTTAATTGAGAAATGGAAATAAAGATAATTTGCTTTTTGAAAAACTTTTAATATCTGTAGTTTTCACAATCACTGAAAATCACATGTTAAGTTATAGATTTGAGTAAAATCATCAAATTTTATAACTGTTATCAATAAATATCTGCTGAATAAATAGCATAATACTAATGTAAAATAAATGAGTAAATATAATTAGAATTAAATACACTTAAAATTAATTTATCAACATGAATTTGAAAGCTTTTACAATCAAAGTGTACCATAGGTTCACAACCTTTTCTGATCCACCGCCCCCTTTACAAGAGAAAAAAATTCCAACGCCCCCTCTTCCATAATAGTTAATTATACAAAATGTTAAAATATTATTGCATATTATCTATATTTTAGCTGTCTGTCAATCTATCAAAATAGAAGTTAATTCAAACGACCTCAAATGTACAGTAATTTCCGGCGGATATAATCCGCGGATCAAACAATCATTTTTCGTCCCAGAAAATAAATAAAATGTAACTTTTTAGATCGCAATAAATATTTGACTTCAATTACTAAATAAAATTTCTGAGTCGAAAAAGAATTGATTGATCCGTGGATTATATGCCGAAAATTACGGTAGTAAAAAATTGTTTTATAAAAATTGAAAAATAAACACAAGAACAATGAGAGTTTTAACAAGATTAGAGTTTTAACAATTTCTTCTTGTCAGATTTCAATTTCTTCAACATCAGTCACAAATTGTCATGTTCAAAGATACATGTTCCTTTACTTAGACAGTAAGTTTGCTACTACAGGGAACCCACTTTCGGCCAAATCTGATGAAAGGAAAGCAATTAAAATTTTATGTACTCTCCCTCATAATTCAGATAGAGCTGTAGGTTTTTGAAGTTGGAACTCTTGGTATCTATTTCTGAATTTTACTTATAGTTCTCGTTTGCTGCGAGTTACACGATTTCCTTCTCCAAATATGACGATACTGCTGTAGCTGTATTTGCGAAAGGATCTAAAAAGCAACTCGGTAAAATCATATATAAGTATCTTGGAACTGCTTTGAGAAAACTTCATGAAGAGCTCTTAGTGTTGACAGTAAGTAAATATTCTTGTTTTCACAGACGGCGAATGTGGCAATTTGGCTGTATTCTCTTCTACTTAGATTTCTTTTGAGCAAAAGACGTTTACCCACAGAAGTAGCTATGAGGTTTTTTGTTTTAATTAAATTCAACTCATCATCTTGCAATCATCGTATGACTTATTATAAATATTTAGAAAATTTAAATTCCTTTAATTAAAGATTCTGAAGAAGTCTGTCACATAATCGATGTCATTTTTCAATGCAATCAGGTTTTAGCGTATTTTTACACCTCTGTTTTTAGTTAAGTGTAATATTAAATCAAATATATCGAAAAACGATTCAGACAAATATCTTTTCAGAGACAACGAAGGTCTGTGTGCAGCAGCAACCGAATGAATTCAATTGCAAGTCTAATACAAAGTCATAGTGACAACTGCACTACAAAGTAAACAGTTGTTTCATTTTGTTGTGAAATGATTTTCATTATAAAGTTGGCAAAATATCCTGTCATTCAATGAATTTCTTCTATTCCTTTTGACTGCTCTAATAATTTAATGAAGCGACGTATACAGGTGTTCATTCCAATTTTTTAAAACCAATTGCTGATGATGTGTATAATGGAATGCACAGAGACTAAATTTAGTACTGATTGTTTAAAATGTGTTAATGAACCCCCCCCCCCCCTGATGCCCCGTCGTTGGTCAAGCAACATCAGTAGCACATGACAAACTATTATGATAAATAATTTATTTCTCTTGGACTAATTTCGTGATATTAAATATCGATTCTCTCTTTGTATCAGTTTCCAAATTTTTAGCAAATAACTCTTGATTTTTATTTTATTTTATAAGTTTTTGTTATTTGGTAACGCTGATCCATGGAGTTGAATGGAAAATTTGCAGGTCTTTAAATAACAGCATAATGATATTTAAATGCTTTTAGCTATCTATTCCTCTTTGAACCGAATTATTACTCAGGATTTTTTCTGTTGATATCAAGTAGTTTCTTATGATGAAGAACAGTTTTTATTATCTCTCTGACTACAAGCAAGATTAATTTCTCGCCGACTGTGTGCAATTTTAATACTTTTGCTATTAAAATTATAATGATATATGAGGCTCATAGTCAGTCATCGTCTTGTATAGAAGATGACTTGAAAAGGTTTGCTATAGTTGACTATTCTAAATTTTTCTTTTCCAGTCTTTGAACTGGTCAGATGTGGCAATCCCAAAACTTTCTTCAATCTTATGCATGTTAATACTTCAAAATTCGCTATGACAGTATAAAAATTAAATGGCAATCTATGTCCATCGTAAGGATTCTAATGGTACGTAAAATTCCGTACATTAGTCCTTGAAACAGGACTACAGTGACTACCGAGAAAACTGCAGAATAAAACTGCCACCTGTCATGCGATTTGCACCAAAACATAATCAGCAATAATATTTATCAAGTTAAAACTGAATACGAAGTTTGATGAAAATTCGTGCATTAATTCTTGAGATACAGCTGTTACAGATATGAGAAAAAGACAGCATAACAGCACCACCTGTAGAAATATTTTTAATAAAATGTAAACAGCATCTATTCATGCTAAGGAATAATCAAATCAAAAGTTTGGTGAAATTTTGTGCAGTAGTTCTTGAGATAAAGCTGTTGCGGTAATCGTGAAAAAAAAGCAGCACAGCAACGCCCTGTTGAGTGATTTACACCAAAAACTAACCAGCATCAATTTATAACAGAGAATACATGAATATAGCTTTTTTTTTTTTTTTTTTTTTTTTTTTTTTTATAAATTTTGTGCATTGGTTGTTGAGATAGAGCGCCCATAAAATTTATATCGCATGCAAATAAATAAGCTAACAGACAGACATTTTCTAAAAACATGTTTTTGGAATCTCTGACCACTAAAACGTCCATCAAAATCTGGAACTCGAAAATTTTTACGAATCTGACACTTTCTTCTTGCAAAGATAGAAGAAAGTAAAAATTTTATATATTTTTGTCTTTTCTACCAGCACGCATTTATTCAAATTCTCTTGTAGCCTAGAAGGCTTCATGGCTTCATTTGAAAAAAAACTTCTTGGCCAATTAAGCACATAGGTAACGATTGGCTTGTAAGAAAGTGCTTAGATCCATATTCCAAATACTTAGTACTGTACTGCTGACATTTTTTTATTTTTATTATTAAGATATTTTGAATTACCGTAATTTCTGGCGTAAATTTTATTTAGTAATTTAAGCCAAATATTTACCGCGATCTATCAAATTACATTTTATTTTTAAATTTTTATGGGTAGAAAAATAATTGTTTGATCCGCGGATTATACGCCGGAAATTACGGTGTAAAAATTTTCCCTATATAAGTTTAAATAAATTTATTTTTGAACAAATTTGTAGATATAATGATTTATGTCACTTTCACCAAGACTATACACAACTATATATATAACTGTATGCAAATTTCTTGAACTGATTCAAATCACAGGTTTATTTAAAAATCTTTGACCAAGCATGTGTCGTCATACTTCAGAATTTTTCGAAATACAGGTTAATGAAAAAATAATAATGTTTAAAACTTATAGCCAAGACAATTATCGCCAATTTTTTCTCCACAATTTTTGAATTCATAATGATATTTAATTCGACTTATAGCCCTTTTTCGAGATCCATGGCTATTTTTTGACATTAGTAAAATCAATTCAATCCCCCCCCCTCTACTCCCTCAGATTTAGGTTCGTCTGTATAGATTTCCATTCAAAGGTGCAGTTAATGTTTTTGTCTCGAACTGCTCAAGGTAGAGGAGATCAACTATTATCATTATATTATCATTCCCAAATAAGTAGCTATGACCGCCCCCCTTGACTGTCCTAACGCTCCCCATTTTTCTCTAAGCCCGCTACCGCCCCCCCCCCCCTGGAAGGCTCCAGCGCCCACTAGTGGGCGGTACCGCCCCCCTTGGGAACCTACAGTGTACGCCTTATGCCTGCATAAGGAGCCCAATTTAACCCCAAAAACAAGTAATATTCTTGTAGCGCTCCAAGAACATACCAGCTAATGTTGAAAATTATGGTGATAAAATATTTAAAGACTAAGAATTAAAATTTAATCTACTGTCTTGACTTTAATTTGATCTAGTGATTGTGATTGTATCTGAGGTTTTGTTTGTTTTTTGTGTTGCTCATGAACCAATTTAAAATCTTCGGGTGAAAAATAGGGTCTTAATTTAGAAACATGCACAATAAGGTGGTGCGAAAAAACAAAAGCTTTTATTTCCGAATCGCTATAGTGCGGAAAAGTTGCGATTGGTAAATACAAGAAAAACAAAAATTTTTTTTTTGAAATCGGACATTATCTTCCGATCGCGCAAACCACCTAAAAATTAAAAAAAAAACGAAAAATTCCGATTTTTTCAAAATTTTTTTAAAAATGTTACATATACACATATTTTATCACTATAGTGATAAATATTTACATATTGTACTGTTTAATAATAATAAAAAAATAAATTGCGTTTAGAAAATACCTTCCGATCGCGCAAGCTCATTAAAAATCGGGAAAAATTCAATTTTCAGTGATTTTTGATATATTAAGAAAATAATTAAATAAGCTCAGTTTGCAGTAGTGCTCTCGATTATACGTTTATACGCGTATACGTATAATACGTATTATACGAAATACGGATCAACTATACGTATAATACGGCATCGGCGTTTATACGTATTGCGCAAAACAACATATACGGTACATCGTATATACGGATCTTATCCAAGCGGTTAAACGTATAAACGTTTAAACGTTTTTCATGCAAGATATGAAATTTGATGTTTCAATGCTTTTCTGCGGATTACAGACATTGAGAAATATCCGGTAGAGTATCCCCATCGCGATTCTCTGTTTAAAAAACTACGATGCGTTTACTTAACTACTTCTTGTTATGCAGGTACCTAAAAAATCTGAATACGTTTCTCAGTATAAATTTTGGTTTCTTTCCCAAAAAACTAAGTTATTTATTTCAAATTGTCTTACATTAGTTGTGGATAGAATCAAACTAATCTTTGGAAGAGCTGTGGCTCAGTACTTAGTTTTTTTTATATTTTCTTGTATCTTAACAAGAAGAAAGTAATGGATTCGAGAAATCTTTCGACTGGTTTACACTTTTTAAGGGTAAGATAGTCCGAAAAATATGTTTTTACAAAATATCTGTCTGTGACTTTGTCTATATGTGGCATGGATTTTGTTCCACCAGTTGCACAGAATGAGTTTTCAGCAATATCATCATCACATAGCAGGCAGTAGGCTCTGTCATTCTTTTTCTCAGCGTACCGCCACACCCAGCTTTTTCTATTCATTTCTAATTGTAATCTAAGCAGAACTGCGTCTATAAATGCTCGTTCTTCTACACTACGAGATACTTATACTAAGTGTCTGCGTTACGTGACACAATGGTTTTATTTTTCACCATATGTAAATTGTCTTAAAGCGGAGGAATTTTAAAATAATTTACATATTTGGTAATTTTTATTAGTTTCTTTTTTAAATAATTTAAATTATTTTGTCCTCCCAGAATATTTTATGACTTATTTAATGAAAATTAGAAGAAACATAATTAAACATTGAGTATGTTATAGTAACTTACCGGTCACTTACCGAAGTGACCAATGTTACCAACCGATTGTAGGGTAGTATGAAATGAAAATCAAGGCGAATTGTGACGTCAGCTACAGTTCAACAGGATAGTTTTCATTGGTGCCACATTTCGGTTTCGTACTGCCCTACAATCGATAGGTAACATGGGTCACTTCGGTAAATTGCACTGAACATGTACGTTGATTAAAATATTTATAAAGGGAAATACCAAGATCTTGGTTGGAATCCAGATAGTAGATATTTCACTGTTAGTGAAGCGAGATTAGCCAATCAGGAGTCCGATCTTTTGTGAACTTTTTGCAAACTGTTTTAAAAAATATACGCTTTTCATTGCTTGATCTCGTATGTATAAGACATACTATCAGGGCCGTAGCTAGAAGTGAACCATAGGGGGGAGGGGGGCTCGAGAGAATGTAGGGGGGGGGGGGGCTCATAATTTTTTTTCTCTTTCTGACGCAGAAAGATAAATTAATAACTATTCACATTGTAGGTATTATGTTTCTAATTAAACTGT
Organism: Maratus speculifer; assembly: GCA_964019185.1. Classification (NCBI taxonomy): domain Eukaryota; kingdom Metazoa; phylum Arthropoda; class Arachnida; order Araneae; family Salticidae; genus Maratus; species Maratus speculifer. The sequence continues at coordinate 80,153,623 of OZ025295.1, forward strand.
TGTACTAACTTCATTTTATGCTAAGAAAAGTATAGGATGATGAAAATTTTGATTGTATAACTGGTGCAAAATGAAACATCATGTTAACTTCATATGTACATATAAGATGAGGGAGTGTTGAAACACTTATTTTAAATACAATTTAGTAACTCTGCAAAACTGTGAAAGGGTAAACTAAATTAGATTTTTGAACAGAATTTTATTTGAATTTTTGGAACAGAAATTAATTAAGTGACCTTGGAATCTTTTCCAGGGGGGGGGGGCTCAAAATATTCTAGGGGGGGCCTGAGCCGCCCATAGCGCCCCCTTAGCTACGGGCCTGCATACTATGCGGATTTCTGTCGTAACGCTACCGATTTCCAAATTATTCTCCATTCAGCGACATAAGACTGGTGAAGTCCGCTATTTAAATTAGATACGATACGGCGAATATACGTATACATTAAATATACGTATTCTTAAATATACGTTTAGTTGATACGCCTTATACGTATCCGGATACGTTTAAACGTATATTCGAAAGTATCCGTATAGCAGAAAAACGTATTATACGGATATACGTATATCGTTTAATCGTATACCTGCTATACGTATCCTATCGCGAGCACTAGTTTGCAGTCTCATGTTAAAATTTAAATGTAAATTAATACTATTGAGCATGTTATGCTATTTTTGAACAACCGAGATTTTACCACAACGAGATCGCTGCAAGGTTTAGTAGTTCTTCAAGGTTGAGAGTTTCGCGCGCATCCTGTTACAGTGAAACCTCCAAATAAGGGACACTCCGAATAAGGGACACCTCTATTTAAGGGACAAAACTTCCGGTCCCAGTCCCTTGATATAGCACATGTAATGTATTTACCTCTGAATAAGGGACACTTGATTAAAGGGACACTTGAAAATGAGATTAAAGGGACTGGTTTTTGCATTTTATGTAATGAAGAAGTCTGTGGTGAAAATTAAAGTGCAAATTTTTGTGAACTTATCAAACAGATAAACAGGCATGTTGATATAGAGCAAATACGACACAGTTAACGACAATTTATGTAGCCGCATTCTGATTCGACATCAGTGAGTTTATCCGAATTGAAAATATTGCTGAAAACTGTGAGGGTTATTCTGAAAATGGAGAATAAAAGAAAATTGTGAAACAAAAACAATACAGATGCTTTTAGACTGTTCTCAAATCCTAAAAAAGCAACTTTTAAGACATAAGTTTTAATTTATTTCTATTCGGAAATGTCTGAAACTAGGAAGTGTTGTTGTTCAGAAAATATGTAATCGACCAGTTTTTTCTTTCTTTCTTTCTTTCTTTCTTTCTTCTTCTTTTTTTGTTTTTTTTTGTTTTTTTTTTTTTTTTTTTTTTTGTAAATGTGATAGATTTTTTAGATAATATTTTCAAAGTGGACGGTTTTGAACCGAATTTCCACGTGAAAGAAGAATAACTACTTAAGAAAGGGTAAAAAACGTGTTTGTCACATGATCAAGATCACTTATAACCTCAATAGATAATTTACTTAACGAAAAATTGAAAACACAGTTCAATTCCATATCGCTTCCACAGTCATGCATATGCATTTTAATTTGAATTGAGTCAAAACATTTTTCATTTTCTGAGCAGAGTAGTCGAGATTTGTTGCTTTAAAATACGCAAAACAATTGAACACTTTTTTCTTGTAAATACTGCTGGTAATGAAGAACTAAAATTTAGAAGTATGGTAAATGAACACTTGAAAGGTTTATACAGAAAAATTGAAATTTGCAAAACAATTCCTCTTGGCTGATTATTTCAAATAAAATTCTTTCAATTTTTTTATACTTTTTGCATTTACACAATTTGAAAAAAAAAAAAAAAAAAAAAAAAAATCAATAGTTTTACAAATTGTTTAATGATTTAGTAATTAATTGAAAATTTTAAATAATTAATTCTCTTTACTTACTTTTGTCTGATTAACGTAATTTATACATTTAGGGTACATTTAAATTTCATCTTTAATTCTTTGTTATTTTTACATCCTTCTTAACGATTAATTAAAAATAACATAAAAAACTCCGAATAAGGGACACCTCTATTTAAGGGACAAAAGTTCCGGTCTCATAGGTGTCCCTTATTTGGAGGTTTCACTGTATTAGCCACGTTGCGAAAAATCGTTGAAGTCGCCTTACGTGTCCACATGCTTCTGTCCCCAACCTCGTCCACTTGCACAGAGCGCCATTTCGTGTCCAGAGAGCCCGTGAACGAATTTCGTTTGTTAATTGGATGTATTGTGTTATTAAAAATACATTAACATGTGACGGGGACACGGATCTGGATACGTCGTTGACAAAGAAAATTACTAGACAATCTTTTCATTGTCCTATATTTGGTCATCCAAGAGATTTTCTGCCAAATATTCTTCCAACACACGAAGATATTCTTCAATGCTACCAGGTTGTTCAATAAGTTTTGTCGGTCGATAAGAGAGGGCGTTGCTTGTTTTTGTTTTGTTGGTTCACTCTTCTTATCAACGTATGTGAAGGTTCATTTCAATCAGTCAATTCATTCTTTGTTTACAAGCCATTTAGTGTCGCCGTGTCACAGTATTTTCGACAATGGAAAAAATTGAATATCGTGCAGTGATAAAATTCTTATTTTTGGATGGTGTAGCACCAAAAGAAATTCACGAACGAATGTTAAGAGTGTATAATGAACGTTCACCTTCAATTAGAACAGTAGAAAGATGGGTTGCTGAATTTAAACGTGGTCGTACAAGCCTTGAAGACGATCCACGTGAAGGACGTCCGAAAACCGCATCAACACCAGAAATCGTAGCCAAAGTACAGGATATGGTTTTGGAAGATCGTTGATTGACTGAGAGGGATTTAGTAGAGGCTCTACACATCTCATTAGGCAGTGTGAGTCATATTTTAAATGAAATTTTGAGTTTTAAAAAGCTGTGTGCACAATGGGTGCCGCATTCGCTAACAATGGAACAAAAACACATTCGAATGCGACTTTCTCAACAACATTTGGAGCGTTTTAAAAAGGATAAAGTGGATTTTGTGCGTCGATTCATCACTATGGATGAGACTTGGGTCTATCACCATGATCCTGAATCAAAACAAGAGGCTAAAGAGTGGTGTGAACCTGGTTGTTCGGCTTCGAAACGAGTTCGTGTCCAGAAATCGGCCAAGAAGTTTCTGGCATCAGTTTTTTGGGATGCGAAAGGAATTTTATTTGTGGATTACTTGCAAACTGGTAAAACAATTAATTCTGAATATTATTGCAACCTTTTGGACCAGTTGAAGGAAAAAATTCGTGAAAAAAGACCCGGTTTGCAGAAGAAAAAAATCCTTTTTCATCAGGACATCGCACCGTGTCACAAGAGCATTTTGATAAGGGCTAAAATCCATGAATTAAAGTTCGAATTGTTGGAGCATTCGCCGTATTCACCAGATTTGGTCCACAGCGACTTCCATTTGTTTCCAGAATTAAAAAAAATTATGCGTAGCAAGCGTTTTTTGTCAAATGAAGAGGTCATAACGGCTGTTGAAGCGTATTTTGCAGACCTTCCGGAATCTCACTTCAGGGATGGGATCCACAGATTGGAGGATCGTTGGAGCAAGTGCATTAATGTTCAGGGAGATTATGCTGAATAATAAAGTGTATTTTGAACCATAACATTGTATTTTTCTTATCGAACGACAAAACTTATTGAACAACCTGGTACCTTGAGGAGAGGTCTCTATTAGCAAATAAATTCAACATCATTAAAGTGAGTTTCTCATTTGTCAGCAATACAGTGGCACAAAAATAAAATATATTTATTAGAAGGCGTCAATCCCAAAAGTGTTTGATTGTAGAATCATTTAGCTAATTAATGCCTACTACCATAATATTCTAAACTAACGAAATCTTATATTCGAGACAAGGAATAGCCAAAGCTTATAAAAAAGTTTGATGAATTTAAAAAACAAGAAACTCAACTGTGTGATATTTCAGCCTGCAAACGTGTAATGAATTTGTATTGCTCCTGTAAAAAGTCACCAAATCTGAGGGAGTGTCTAATTGAGACTAATTGTACGTCTCAAAAACACAACAAAATTCCAGTCATTGAGCATAGATTTATCTACCTCCAGAGAAAGGACGCAACGGGAAAAATTGGTACTAAAATTAAAAAAAAAAAAAAAAAAAAAAAAAAAAAAAAAAAAAAAAAAGAATACTGCTTAGTTAAACTGATGGCATTGAGCTCACAGGCTACAAATACTAATTGTACATTAAAGCCTTATATTTTCAAGGGTTAATTCCGTTCGAAAAAAATTAGGAAGGGGAAACAGCTCTCCCCTTTCCTCTTTTTTTATACTTAATCATTGAACCTCCTATAATATCAAAGACATGCCTTATCATATAAAAAATCTATATCCAAAATTCAGAGCAAATGAGATAATTCTTAATAAAAACCCATTTAGCATTTATATAATTTAAAAGGAGTTATCCCCCTCTTTTATACTTAACCATTAAACTTCCAAAACTATTCAGAGATTTGGACGAAATCTGAAAATTCTGCTTGAAAAACCCATTTATATAAATTAAGGGGGGGGCATTAGAACCCCTGTTCCCCCTATTTATACTTATTCAATGAACACCTAATAACAGTCACGGAATCGCCTCATCAGAATAATCCTATATCTGAATTTTGAACGAAAACTTAATTCTGCATGAAAATCCCATTTATATCAACTAAGGGGAGGGGCATGAGCCCCCCCATTCCTTCTCTTATACATATCGAATGAACTCCAAAAACTAATCAGGGAAGCGCCTTGTCAGGATATACCTACATACAAAATTTCAAGTAGACAGGATATTTTTATCATGAGCTATCGCGTTACGCACGAACGAACATACATACAGAACGGACGGGCACATAAGCTCTCAGGCTATGATAGCCTGCGAGCTAAAAACTGAGTACAAGACTTGGAAGACGAAAATATATATTGAAAAGGCAACCTTCCAAATTTGTTGAAGCAAAAATAAAAGACCTTGAGCATTTGATGAAATACATGAGAATTATAATGCTAATGTAGGTATATGTAAAATATCATTACCATGACGGATACAGCCTATCAGATTTAAGAAGAAGAAATTACCATAGCAAACGAAAGTGAAGTTATAATCTACATCTTTACATTGCGATCGCAATGGTGTATCTGACAGTGCAGGTGCTGCTAAAGCGTTGAGTGTACTAGAAGATATTCCTGTAATAACTAAAACAGATGCTTTTCAAGTTATTGATCTATACAAAATTAGAAGAAAACAAACAGAAAGAAAAAAATTACGGCAAAGTCAAATGGAATCAGAAGAACCACATGACATACATTTTGATGGAAAAAAGGACGATTATTAAAGCATAGCATGGCAGTGCTATGCTTTATTTATTTCCAGTGTGACTCCGTAATGTTATTTTAATACGGAATTTAACATTGAACGAGTTATTTACTAGACATTTTCCCACATTTTGTAAGCGTTTCCACAAATTTTCTTCAAAGGATCTAATTGTAAAAAAAAATAATTCCCTCCAATCAAAAAAGAGAGAGAGATCAATGGACATATTTCCTGTAGCAATTAATCATTTTTACGTGATAAATAAAAAATAAAATTGATTTTTTTTGTAAGAATTAAGAATGGTATATTTACGACGTCATATTAGAAATGAAACGGAGATTTGCAAACATTTGGTTCAAATACAAAAATCGTCAACAGAAAACAATATGAAGCATGATTTTTAAAATAAAAGGACATTTTCAAACATTAATCAAGAAGCTTCTAACTGAAGAAATATAGAAAATAAGTAAATTAAACTTTTTTCTATCTATTGTCTCTGCAAAATAATAGAAAATAACTTAAATATGTATATGTAACTGGTATTTGAAAGCGAGTGTTTTGACACATTGGCATCAGAAAAAAATTGCACCAAACCCAGTGCGTATATGACATTTGCGCCGGGATTTCATACTTTACCACATTTTTAAAAATTTCTTCGCCTTATATGCTCGAAGAAAATCAAAATAAAATTAGGCGAATAAAAGTTTTCAAAAAAAAAAAAAAAAAAATAGTATTTGAGAAAAATAGTATTTCATCCTTGCTATGTAATGAAACTAGTAAATCTGCAGAATTGGGTCTTCAAACATAGGAATTTTTTAAGGTTAAACCACAGAATTGTCAATTACTTGGTGCAAGACTTTTCGGCACTGCAATAAATTCGCCAATTCTATCAATCTAAATATTCAAATGCAATGTAAACAAGTATAATGTTTACAAATATATTTAATTCCCGATTTGGGGATTTTTTTCAATCGTCCCTAAATTTGCAATTTTACAAGTAATTAATCATTGGATAAAATCAATTTTAAATCAACGGTACTACTTGATTATCCCGTCGACCAAAAAACTATCGCCAAACTATAAGATTAAATGCCAGTAATGGATGATCGTGAATGTCACATTCAATGACATTAAATACCTATACGTATTTAGAGATGTCATCAAATGATTTTGTTTCCACTTTTTACCAGTGTTTTATCCATTTATTTGTACTTTTGTTATAAAAAAATGCCAATAAGTATAATTTGGCTATTAGTTTGGCGACTTTTATAATTTGGTGAAATTGGTTGACGAGATGACCAAGTACCGAATTAATTTGTATTAAATTATTATTCCGATGATTTTAATATGATAAAACACTACACGATTTTATTTTTAAAATATCGCAAAGTGTTTCTGTTGAAAAATAACTGGTTTTTTATACTTTAAGTTAATATTTTTATAAAACTCTTTTGATTCACTATCCTTATTAGTTAATAAAATTTAAGCACATTTGGAATATTCATAATGCGTCACCGCCCAGATGTCTAATACTTACCATGTTGGCGCAATTTTTTTCTGACGCCAATTTGGCGAAAATTTTGTTTTCAAATACATATTACATATATATTAGGTAGCTTTCATTACAAAAAGTAAAAAGCTACCTATTGCAGCCGTCCGGAGGAAAGCACTTCCGGAAAATTTTGGTATATTTTCACCGATCATGACCCCCAGACCCCAAAACCAGCCTCCGTTCAAATGTTGACATATATATATATATATATATATATGTGGGTTATTGAGTGATTAGCTTATGATTTAAGTAAAACTAATATTCTTGATAAGATAAAAAGGGTTTAATAGACATAAAATATGCAAGTAACATTCAATGATAACAGTAGAACTGAATAATATTTAAAATAAATAAGCTTCACTGAGCTTTGGATTAAAAATCCATCAAACTCGCCATCGCTGAAATCTATAGAACACCTCGTTCTTTCCACGCATCATCACACGAGTCTTAATTGGGATATCACGTTCATTAAATCATGGAGTTTATTATCTTTTATTGCTGAATACTTCATTTTTTAATCCCACATTCTCGGTCATCCTGACGTTTCTGACGTCCTCGGCAGCTGTTTATAAAAATTTAGACACAAATTTACATATACAAAACAGGTAAACATAAAACAAAATCATGTCACGTTATGCAGATGCGTTACTCCATGGCTTCATATATTCTGCAGCAGTTGAGGTCTTGTTGGGACCATCATGGTCTCCAATTTTTTCTACATCATAACGATCATTTGACTTTACTTTAGTAACTTTATAAGGTCCATGGAATTTTTCCTTTAATTTCAGACCTGTGCCGTACTGCGTTCTTTGGATTGCCACGAGATCATTTAATTTATATTTCTTGGGCTCTCTCCTCTTCTTGTTAAATTGTCTTCTATTTTCTTCTTGTATTTTCAAAATATTTTTTCTCGCTTCTTCTCTTACATTTTCCCGTTCCATCATCATGTGGTTTATATTTTCTTCCTCTAGTATTTCTTTAATCCTTAAGTCATTTTTATTTTTCATTTTTACGCCAATCATCAATTCAAACGGGCTGTATTTTGTACTTCTTGTAACTGTACTATTGAGAATTCTCTGCACATCTGCCACATATTTATACCATTTTGTGGGCTCATTCCCACATAGCTTTGCTAGTACAGGAATCAGGATGCTATGAATTCTTTCGATCTGTCCGTTTCCCCTGGGCATTCCTGCAGTAATTTTACCGTGTTCTATCCCTTGCTCTTTGCAGTATTCTATAAACTCATCTGATCTGAACGCTGGTCCCCGATCCGTTATTATTTTGCTGGGATTCCCGAACACAGTTTGTTGCAATGATAACTTTTCAATGACTTCCTGAGCTGTCGTGGATTTCACCGGATAAAACCATACGAACTTAGTAAAGGCATCTACAACTGTGAATATATGCTGATATTTCTTGTTTGTTGATGGCAGCGGTCCAATATGATCAATGTGGTATGTGCTTAATGGTATATTCTCTTTTGGTATGGGCGTTAGAAAACCTTCGGCTTTGCCTCGTTTCTTGTTAAATAGAATACATTCGATGCAATTTACTATCACTGTTTCAACTTGTTTTCTCAGGTTAGGGATGAAGAACTCTTTTTTTACTAATTCTTCTGTTTTGACTGCAGCAAAATGCCCTTTATCGTGTGTTTTACGAATAATCTCTTTTTGCATTTCTTCAGGCACTACAAGTAACTCTCTTCCGTTATCAAACTTATACAACACGTTATTCTTGATAAGATATTCATTTTCTTCACCTTTTTCAACTAAAGATTTTATTGATTTTATGAGCTCATCTTTCTCCTGTGCTATAGCTATTCTAGCTGTCATCTCACTCTGTGATCTTGTAATTACTAAAACAGTATTCCCGCTCAAAGCATCTACATGTTTCATTTTATTTCCTGGTCTATGTGTGATTTCATAATCAAATTCTTCCATGAATAAAGCCCATCTTGCGACTTTTGGAGCCAAATCTTTTTTGTTTAATGTTTTCTGAAATGCTTCACAATCAGTTACTATCTTGAATTTTGTACCAAGTAAGTAGTTCCTGAATTTTTTAAGAGCTTCAATTATTGCCAATACCTCCAATTCATAACTACAATATTTTTCTTGTTGCGGGGTTGTCTTTTTGCTCATGTATTGTATAGGGTGGAATTTTCCATCATCCGCTTTTTGTAGTAGTACTGCTCCGAAACTATGGCTACTGGCGTCGGTGTGTAATTCTAGTGCTGATCCTTGTTTAAATAAATGCAATACTGGTTTTTGCGATAATATTTCTTTTAATTTTTTAAACGCCTGTATTTGTTCTGTGCCAAATTCAAATGTGACATTTTTACGCAATAAATCAGTCAAAGGTTTGGCTATTCGAGCATAGTTCGGAATAAATTTACGAAAATAACCTGTTAATCCTAAATATGATTGCAATTGTTTTATCGTTTTTGGTTGAGGGAAATTCCAAACAGCTGATGTCTTCGATTCAGATGGCTGTATCGTCCCATTTTCAATTATATAACCAAGAAATTCTATTTTTTTCCTTAAAAAATTGCATTTTTTGAAGTTAAACTCTAGCCCATAATCCGCTGCAACTTCAAGTACTTGTTTCAATTTCTCTAAACCTTCTTCTTCAGTTTGTGATGGAATAATAAAATCATCCATATAAATAACTACTGTGCCGTCACGTAATAACTTTCTAAACACCGTGTTTACATATCTTTGGAACTGGTTTCCTGATGTACATAAACCAAATGGACACTTCAAAAACTCATATTCCCCTTCGTGTGTCACGAATGCGGTGTATTTCCTGCTTTTCTCCTCAATTTCAACATGAAAAAAACCATTCTTTAGATCGAGAGTAGTAAATACTTTTGATCCCTCTAATTTATCTAAAACATCTTCAATTAAAGGTAATGGGTACCGATCTTTGATTATTTTCTTATTCAGTTTACGGTAATCTATGCATAACCTATACGAGTTATCTTTCTTCTTAACTAAAACTACTGGTGCTGCGTAATCTGAAAAACTGCGCCTTATAATTCCGTCTTTCAACCATTGCTGAACCTGATTTTCGATTATTTCTTGCTCTTTAAAAGGAAATCTTCTTGGCCGTTGACAAACAGGAATTTCATCAGATAAAATTATATTCATCCGTAATCCTGTATCTTTTGATTTATTTGGCTTGTATCCTTTTACTAATTCATTTATTTGTTTTCTTATATTAAAATTTCTCACGTGATCTAAATCAATTTCATCATCTTCTATGACGCTCGCTAGATTAATTAAGAAATTATGTCCTGCATTATTATCATTTACAATTATAATATTTTCATCACGTGAATTATCTAACGTTGACGTTTTCTTTTCATTATTATTTCTGGCAGCATGATTCAATTTTATATCAGAATTCTTCTGAACTTCAGTGTAACCTACTTCAATATTGTTGCGTTCGCCAACGATCTTAATTCCGTTCTCGTCTATCGCCAAATTTAATTTGCTAATCACATCATATCCCAATAAAATATCATATGAAAGAGATTCTAACACATACAAATTTGCTTTGATTAGAAAACCATCAATATTAAATTCATATGAAAAGTATCCTTTAGGATAAACAACTACTCTTTCTATGCCTGACAAAGAAATATTATTTGAACGTAATCTTGGCGATCCAATTTTCGTATAGTATTCATAACTGACCAGACTGATATCACTTCCAGTGTCAAAAAAGATCTGTGTCTTTTCACCGTTAATATCAATATTTATCATGCGATCCGGCTTGGCGCTGTTTGTTTGTTTGATTACTGCAAAATTTATCTCCTTGTGATTGGATAATCGCGGGTTTTGGCTCCCGTTAATATCGGTGTCTAACATGTGACCCGGTTTGGCGCTGTTTGTTTCTTTGATTAATGCACAATTCACTTCTTTGTGATTGGATAATCGCGGGTTTTGGCTCCGATTTTGGCTGTCATAATTTATTTGACTATTATTCCCATTTTTACACTGGGATATTACGTGGCCAAGACGGTTACATTTAAAACATCTAATTTGTGCCCTGTTTCTTTCATTTAAATTAGAATATTCATTTTTATTAGCTGTATTATCTGAAAATTGTTGTTTTCTTAAAGTATCATAACGTTGAGATGGTAACCACGGTTTTGAATTGTTATTTTCGCGCATTTTTGACTTCCTATCTTCAAAGTGGTGTGAATTTCTATTCATGGTTTTAATATTACGCCTTGCTGTTTCGTAATCATCTAGTTTACAAACTAATGTATCAACACTTTTAATTTTGGGAAGATCATCGATGAAATGTTCCTTCATTTCTATCGGTAATCTTCTTTTGATTTGATCTACCAGTATTAATTCTTTTAAATCTTCAAAATTCGACACATCAAGACCGGTAATCCATTCTTCTAAATAATTCCTTAACTCAAATGCTAGATCGCGCCAAGTGGCTGAGTTTTCTTTCTTATGCGACATTAATTTTTGCCTAAACTCTTCTGGCGTCAATTTGAATCTTTTGAGCAGCAAGTTTTTTACATAATCGTAGTTATTTGTTAATGTTTCTGGCTCTCTAGTTATAACATTAGCAATTTCTAGCGGCATTAAACTTAATAAGTGCATGACCCAATTCTCTTTTGTAATATTCATCCTAGAAATCTGTCTCTCGAATAGAGCTAAATAGATACTAATATCACCCTTCCCATCAAAGTGTGATATTAATTTAGACAAATCTGGTTGCTTACCTGAACCAGTTACAGCCGAACCGTCACTTGTACTTGTCATATTTCCTTGAAGTTCAATTTTTCGTAACTCGTACTCCATCTCCATCTTCTTTTCTTCTAATCTTCTTTCTGCTTCTAACCGTAGCCGTCTTTCTTCTTTTTCTGCTTCTAGTCTTCTTTCTTCTTTTTCTGCCTCTAGCCTTCTTTCTTCTTTTTCTGCCTCTAGTCTTCTTTCTTCTTTTTCTGCTTCTAATCTTCTTTCTTCTTTTTCTGCTTCTAGTCTTTCTTTTTCTATTCTCTCCGCGGCAATAACTTCAAGTCGAACTTTTACAAAATTTTCTTCATAATCCTTCGATTCAGTCACCAACTTTATCAAATCAATGATTCTTGGACTCTGAGGCACAACTATACCTAGGTCATCACACAATGTTAACAAGTCCGCCTTTCTAGCTTTATTCAGAACAGACATTATAATTTTTGTTTACACTTCAACAAAACAATATAGTGCACTATCTTGCAGGCTTGATTACGGATAATTTCTAATCATTACACATATAACAAACAGTTCCTTTTTTTACATAATACGTATTAGTTTAAAAGCAAAACATTTTTCTTACACTTAGATCTTCTTAGTGTAAAATAGCTTTCATCGTGAAATTCAAATTCAAATATAAATCAGCGAAATCATTCAAATCTCGGCAACGAGCCCCCAAAATTTGTGGGTTATTGAGTGATTAGCTTATGATTTAAGTAAAACTAATATTCTTGATAAGATAAAAAGGGTTTAATAGACATAAAATATGCAAGTAACATTCAATGATAACAGTAGAACTGAATAATATTTAAAATAAATAAGCTTCACTGAGCTTTGGATTAAAAATCCATCAAACTCGCCATCGCTGAAATCTATAGAACACCTCGTTCTTTCCACGCATCATCACACGAGTCTTAATTGGGATATCACGTTCATTAAATCATGGAGTTTATTATCTTTTATTGCTGAATACTTCATTTTTTAATCCCACATATATATAACTATATATATATATATATATATATATATATATATATATATATATATATATATATCTGATTTTTGTCATGCGATAACTAACGTATTTATGAACCGATTTGAATGAAACTTGGTATGTACATAGTAAATACAAATGTCTCGACCGAGTTCGTTGGTCAGCATCATCCGCCATTTTGTTTCAAAATGGCGGCCATTTTAATTTTTTTTAAAAAATTTAAAATTTAAAATTAAATGCGAAAAAATTAAAAGTTGAAAAATATTTTTCTTTTACGTGTTAGAACTTAAAACAAAGATTCCAGAACACTTTTTATTTTGTCTATATCTTAAAAAATGATTGAGTTATAGCACTTTGAATTTTTCTTATGGCTGACATTTTGAAACGATCTGATTTTTGTCACGTCATAACACGCGTATTTATGAACCGATTTCAATGAAACTTGGTATGTACATAGTACATACAAATGTCTCGACCGATTTCGTTGGCCAGCATCATCCGCCATTTTGTTTCAAAATGGTGGCCATTTTAAATTTTTTTAAAAATTTAAAATTTAAAATTAAATGCGAAAAAATCAAAATTTGAAAAATATTTTTCTTTTACGTGTTAGAACTTAAAACAACGATTCCAGAACACTTTTAACACTTTTTATTTTGTCTATATCTTACAAAATGACTGAGTTATAGAACTTTGAATTTTTCTTATGGCTGACATTTTGAAACGATCTGATATTTGTCACGTGATAACACGCGTACTTATGAGCCGATTTCAATGAAACTTGGTATGTACATAGTACATACAAATATATCGACCGAGTTCGTTGGCCAGCATCATCCATCATTTTGTTTCAAAATGGTGGCCATTTTAAATTTTTAAAAAAATTTAAAAATTAAAATTAAATGCGAAAAAATTAAAAGTTGAAAAATATTTTTCTTTTACGTGTTAAAACTTAAAACAACGATTCCAGAACACTTTTTATTTTGTCTATATCTTAAAAAATGATTGAGTTATAGCACTTTGAATTTTGCTTATGGCTGACATTTTGAAACGGTCTGATCTGAACGATCTGAACGTTGCTTTAAAATGACATACACTTTATGATATCGTGGAATTTGGTGACTCTCTAAATCGCTTAAAATAAAACCAGGTTGAATAAAAGATGACTAATTTCTAAAAATTCCTATTAATATTCAGTCTTGACAAAAACTATTTCAATCTTATAAAATCACTAATTTTATAAGATTATTTCCACTAATTTGAGCTTAGTATTTTTGAACAATGTAACTTACTTTAAAATAAATAAATATATATATAAGTATATGAAAGCTACCTCTTCCTCCCGGCATTGCCGGAAGGACTTTTTTTAAATTATTTTGTAATATTTAAAAATGGAAATAGTGATAAATAAAAAAAGTTTACTAATAACTATAGAGGAAAACGATCTACATAATTAAAAAAAAAAAAAAAAAAAAAAAAAAAATTGTAATTTAAGAAATTACCCCAACCATTTGAAAAATGTTTCACTCGATACATTCATCTATCATTTTAAGCTAAATACCAGTTGTTTTATTGTGTATTATCCGTGCCACTGCTATAAATGACTTTATACATGCTGCAATTTGAAGGTACGGTTCGTTTAAGTTATATCACTCTATTGTCGCCAAGCATAAAAGTTGGCGACGAAAGAAACATTTCAAACTATTTAACATTGTTGGTGCAAAAGTAATCATTATTAAAATACAGCTTTGGCATATACTGTTATACTTGTAAGACTTTGGCATATATTGTTTGATTTTACAGAGCAGAATTTTGGTGATGGAGGTTTTAAACCAAAATCGATCGCAGCACATGCATCTGTGAATGGGTCCATCAGACATCGAATCAAAAAAGTTTTTTCCCAGTTTTTCCCAAGCCGATTGCTTTTTAGTTTTCTTTTTAGGTGGTGGAAAATCAAGAGTAATAGCTATAACATTTTCCGGCTTGTTAGAATCACTATTGGCACTCAAATTTTCCTGGTTAGAACCGACCGATAGTAAAACGCCATGGCTAGTGGATTGGTCGCCCTGGCGACATGATGTTTTACAATTAATCGGTTCGGCATTAAATTGCTTCCTTTTTCGTGATCGCCTTTCAACACGTAATTGGTTTTCAGCGGCTCAATAATCTTTTGATTTTATCATTTTCTGCATTGAAAGACGTTTTTGCGCCAAACCAAATACAGTATTACTCAGTTATCCCGTCGACCAATTTCGCCAAATGATACGAATCGCCAAACTAATAAGCAACTTATACATGTTGACTGTGTTTAATATCATTGAATGCGATATTCACGTTCATTCATTTCTTTGGCTTCGGCTTTTTCCGTATCTGTTAATTTCCGTCTACCCATTTTTAAATTTGTTAGTTTTCTCCTTTATTACAATGATTTTAACCATTTTAATTTACTATTCAAATAAAAATTCTTCTAAAAGTAAAGAATTTAATTTAAATTCAAATAAAAATTCTTCTAAAAATAAAGAATTTAATTTAAATTCAAAAGTGGTAACATCATCCAAAAGTGGTAACATCATTCAAAAGTGGTAACATCATCGGGTCCATTCTCCCGAAAACAACAACCATTTTTCAAATGGTTAAAAAAAAAAAAAAAGAGTAATAGAAAATAAACAATTTATTAGTAAATAAACAATGCTAGCCAGGTTAACATGTGAGGCATATAATATCCATTTTGTTCCAATTGCGCCAATGTGTTGCATATATGACATCTATCCCCAACTTTTCTACGCTGAACCCTGCCCAGAGCTTCGATAGCGGTTACAAGTTCTGTCAAAGTTAAATTTCAATTTTGGGCAGAAGGTCAATTCAAACATTGATTAATTTATCAAGAAGTTTTTAAGTGAAGAAATACAGAAAATAAATAAATATGACGTAATACAATAATAATAATAATAATAATAATAATAATAATAAAAAAATTGTAATTTAAGAAATTACCCCAACCATTTGAAAAATGTTTCACTCGATACATTCATCTATCATTTTAAGCTAAATACCAGTTGTTTTATTGTGTATTATCCGTGCCACTGCTATAAATGACTTTATACATGCTGCAATTTGAAGGTACGGTTCGTTTAAGTTATATCACTCTATTGTCGCCAAGCATAAAAGTTGGCGACGAAAGAAACATTTCAAACTATTTAACATTGTTGGTGCAAAAGTAATCATTATTAAAATACAGCTTTGGCATATACTGTTATACTTGTAAGACTTTGGCATATATTGTTTGATTTTACAGAGCAGAATTTTGGTGATGGAGGTTTTAAACCAAAATCGATCGCAGCACATGCATCTGTGAATGGGTCCATCAGACATCGAATCAAAAAAGTTTTTTCCCAGTTTTTCCCAAGCCGATTGCTTTTTAGTTTTCTTTTTAGGTGGTGGAAAATCAAGAGTAATAGCTATAACATTTTCCGGCTTGTTAGAATCACTATTGGCACTCAAATTTTCCTGGTTAGAACCGACCGATAGTAAAACGCCATGGCTAATGGATTGGTCGCCCTGACGACATGATGTTTTACAATTAATCGGTTCGGCATTAAATTGCTTCCTTTTTCGTGATCGCCTTTCAACACGTAATTGGTTTTCAGCGGCTCAATAATCTTTTGATTTTATCATTTTCTGCATTGAAAGACGTTTTTGCGCCAAACCAAATACAGTATTACTCAGTTATCCCGTCGACCAATTTCGCCAAATGATACGAATCGCCAAACTAATAAGCAACTTATACATGTTGACTGTGTTTAATATCATTGAATGCGATATTCACGTTCATTCATTTCTTTGGCTTCGGCTTTTTCCGTATCTGTTAATTTCCGTCTACCCATTTTTAAATTTGTTAGTTTTCTCCTTTATTACAATGATTTTAACCATTTTAATTTACTATTCAAATAAAAATTCTTCTAAAAGTAAAGAATTTAATTTAAATTCAAATAAAAATTCTTCTAAAAATAAAGAATTTAATTTAAATTCAAAAGTGGTAACATCATTCAAAAGTGGTAACATCATCGGGTCCATTCTCCCGAAAACAACAACCATTTTTCAAATGGTTAATAATAATAATAATAATAATAATAATAATAATAATAATAATAATAAATACGTTTTATTGATACTATGTTTGAGGTAATGTTGGAGGAATATTATATTGTCTATGGTGAATGTCTAGAACTATACAGGGAGAGCAAAAAGTCCGTAAAAACTTTAAAAATTCATAAAAACCGAAAAAATAACCGAAATGAAAAACGGTTTGCAGGGTTAGCATCCATAGGTCACGGGGATTTTTTAAAGACAGAAATAAAAAATAATTCAAAAAACAGCCGACAGATGGCGCTGGTACTTGCGATTTCCGCGGAAATAAGCAAATGAACCGGTTATAAGAGCTTGCGCTCCTAATCCACAACTAGTTCACCGTTGTGAGATGTGAACTTGATCAAGGATGCTAACTGCGAAGGACAAAGCTTTGTTGGTGAAGTTATTTTACATGAACAAGGAATCAGCGACTATTGCTCTGCGTAAATTCCGATTTCAAAAGGATTTGAGGGCGGGAAAGGGGCCTTTAACAGCGGCAGGCCTCATAAAGCTTGTTCGGCGGTTTGAGGAAACATTTTGTTCTTTATTTGGGTATCTTTTCTTTGATTTGGGTACGTCAGCGCCACCTATTGGCTGTTTTTTTAATTATTTTTTTTCATGTCTTAAAAAAATCCCCGTGACCTATAGATACTAACCCTGCAAACCGTTTTTCATTTCGGTTATTTTTTCGGTTTTTATGATTTTTTAAAGTTTTTACGGACTTTTTGCTCACCCTGTACTTCTGACGCAGTGTATCAATGCTGATTGTTAAGTATAAATATCAGTTTCATGCAGAAGAGATTTTTCTGCCGAATATGACTTCATGATTCATAAGATTAGAATTCGTCAAAGAAAAAAGTGTCATCTGATTTTTGCATGATTCCATCGTAAAAAGTGAAATTGATTTTAAGAATTAAAAAGCGACATTTATGACGTCATATTGGAAATGAAACAGAGATTTTGAAATATTTGGTATCAAGACCGGAAGCATGTACAGAATTCCCTTCTAGATGTAAAAAAAAGTTAACGATTTGGAAATGAGGCAGACGATTTGGAAACAGATCAATGAAAATTTGTGCAAAACCCAATGGAGAAATGAAAATCTACATAGATACCGCGGAGGTAGATAAATAGTTTTTAATTAGGGGTGGTTTTGGAGTCTAGGTATCATGATCGGTATCGATCTGGAAAAATAAATCAGAAATTCCTACGTAGGGGAGAACGTAATAGTTTGTATTTCATCAAATAAAATTTTGTTCAAAAATCTAATTTAATTTTGAGGCTCTTTCACAGTTTTGCAGAATTGCTAAATTGTAACTAAAGTGCTTCAACACTCGCTCAACTTGCTTGCACATATGAAGCCAACATGATGTTTAATCTTGAACTAGTTATACACTCAAATTTTTTATCACCATATTCTTTTTTATCATAAAATGCAACTATTACAACAATTTAATAAGAAACATGGAGCTTGCAATGTGAATATGCACTAATATATTTTTTTGCGTCAGAGGAAGAGAGAGAGAAGTATGAGCCCCTCAGACGTTCTCTTGAGCGCAACCCCCCCCCCCTTTCCATAGTTCACTACTAGCTATAGCCCTGGGTAAATTACATCAGTAATTGTGATACGGTACCGCATAAATGAAGTCCTGATGTTGGTACCCTCAGTTAATTTTTAAATGAGCTCATGTGAATGCAGTAGTTATTAAAAAAAATGAGATATTAAACAAAAACATAATTTGCAGAACAAATTATAAAAACAAAATTTATTTCCTGCACTATTTAAGCCCGAGAAGGAACAGATATTAAGATATTTGATTTATTTATTTCATAATTTAGTATTAAATTTTTGTATCAAATAATTTAAATTATGTGAACATTAAAAAAATAAAAATGAAATTCAAACAATATGGTACTTAAAAACCCCAAATCTTAGAATCCGTACAAACGAAATCGAAATAAATCTTAGACTTTTTTCCAAACTTAACTTGCAAATATTTGTTTTGCAGATTTTGTATAATGTTTACGGTAGGTATAGATAAAAAGAATAGACACATCTAAAAAGAAAATTTTCAGAAAAAGTCTAAGATTTATTTCGATTTCGTTTGAACGGATTCTAAGATTTAGGGTTTTTAAGTACCATATTGTTTGAATTTCATTTTTATTTTTTTAATGTTCACATAATTTAAATTATTTGATACAAAAATTTAATACTATATTATGAAATAAATAAATCAAATATCTTAATATCTGTTCCTTCTCGGGCTTAAATAGTGCAGGAAATAAATTTTGTTTTTATAATTTGTTCTGCAAATTATGTTTTTGTTTAATTTAGTTATCCTCCTCAGTCCTGAGACAAATATCACAATGGACAACATACACTGTTTAAAATTACTATAAACCATCTTCAAACATGTATCATTCTACATATGAATGCGTGTTATATGGACGCATTTATTGAAAAGGTCTAGAAGTATTTTTAACGATTTTAGAAGTATTTAAATTCTTTTAAAGGATTGTCTTTAGTTTCTCGTACAGGCGCTATATTTGTGAAGAATATTTGACAAAAAATCTCTTGGGGATGACAAAATATAGGACAATGAAAAGATTGTCTAGTAATTTTCTTTGTCAACGACGTATGCAGATCCGTGTACCTTTCACATGTTAATGTATTTTAAATAACACAATGCATCTACAATTAACAAATGAAATTCGTTCACGGGCTCACTGATACGAAATGGCGCACTGTGCGTGTGCAAGTGGACGAGGTTGGGGAGAGAAAAGGATGTGGACACATAGGGCAACTTCAACGCTGTTTCGCAACGTGGCTAACAGGAGTTGCGCGAACTACTAAACCTTTTCGCCCTGCAGCGATCTCGTCATGGTAAGATCTCGTTTGTTCAAAAATAGCATAACATGCACAATAGTATTAATTTACATTTAAATTTTAACATGAGACCGCAAATTGAACTTATTTAATTATTTTCTTAATGCATCAAAAATCACTGAAATTTGAATTTTTCCCGATTTTTAATGAGCTTGCGCGATCGGAAGATATTTTCTAAACGCAATTTATTTTTTTATTATTATTAAATAGTAAAATATGTAAATATTTTTCACTATAGTGATAAAATATATAAATATGTAATATTTAAAAAAAAAAATTGAAAAAATCGAAATTTTTCAATTTTTTTGAATTTTTAGGTGGTTTGCGCGATCGGAAGATAATGTAGGATTTCAAAAAAAATTTTTTAGTTTTCCTTGTATTTACCAATAGCAACTTTTCCGCACTATAGCGATTCGGAAATAAAAACTTTTGTTTTTTCGCACCACCCTAATGCACAATAACAGAATTCTGTCCTGTCTCATAATTAAATTTATCTATTTCATAAGTTACATCAGAAAGTTTATTTATAATTTTGCATGGTCCAGAGAAAGTAGGTTCTAATTTTCGAGTGTTAGGGTATTTAAATTCTTCATAAATTACAGAGTCTTGTATCTTTAATGGGGATTCGACAAAATTTCGATCATAGAGTCTTTTACTTTAAAGGTGAAATTCACGAGTTCGCGCTTTCTTAATTTTGAGGGCTTTGTCGACTGGTGGTTTACATTCTAGTTGTCTCACACAGAATTATTATCCACCCTTTTAAAAAATTTTAATCAGAATTATTGCGAAAATTGTAACTATATTTTGCTATTAACGTTAACCAGAAATTGTATCTAATAAAAATAAAAACTGTAAATATCATAGTTATACCTTAAATTGGAATCAACTTTTTAATTCTATTATTTTATAAATCATAAACAGATTCAAAAATTTTAATTACAGGTAATTCCTTATTTAAAATTACAAAATTTACTGAAAAAATTCATTATATTTATCAGTCAAAACTCTAGCAGCAGCTTTGTACAGTTCCATCTTTCTTACTGAATTTAAATAAATTATAAGAATCCGGGAATTAAAGCTCACTGCCACCAGAAATTTTAACAAATAAAAGAAAAAAACATAAATGTTAACTTAGTTTTCTGGCTCAAATGTCTAGTAGTCGGAACATTATCATGAAAATACTGCATTCTGAGAATAGTTGTTTATAACTAACAAATATCAATAAATTAGAAAATGTACTTTTTTAAAAATAAACTTGAGCTTCTAAGTTCTTTTATACTTCATCATTATTATACAAACTTACCTTTAATCGTACATAAAAATATCATAATTGTCTTTAATAAGCAATAGTAAATATCTTATAAACATCATACTCCTCAATTAAATCCTTAAGAACAAAAATGTTTCAATCTCCAATAAATAATAATGATAATAATAATACTCATAAATAGGTAAGTAAATAAGACTCACAGACAAATAATCAAATAAATAAATTTGACAAACAGAGAATAATTAATCTAAATGAATACATAAAAAGTATTCAAATAATAATAATCAAAACACTACGAAAAAATTCTGACCGCAATCCTAGTAGGCACAAATATCTCAAAAAAATCTGAGTATTCACAAATTTACCAGTAACTGTCTCGTAATTATTTTTCTTTCTTCTTCTTCTTTTTCATCATCACGAGGAATGTTTGTTATCTCCTATTTATTAACAGAAAATGGAAAATAAAAACTTGCAATAAATGAGCGCCGAAACTTGGTGAACAAAAACATAAATTCTAACGTTAAATCTCAGTAACTGTCACGAAGATTGTCGTCACTCGAGGAATCAAGAGATAATGACAATTCTTGCTTAATAACACTTTCAACAATGACAGGAAAAATTTTCGGCGATCCATAGGTTTAATCATCACTTTGTTCCACAGTAGATTCCTTTCAAAATCCGAAAAAGACACTAGCACAGGCATTAGCTATCCTGTGCGACTTTTCAATTGGTTGTGACGATTTAAGGAGAAACTCGAATTATTTTCACTGGTTCACTGGTTTAAAAAACACAAAGTCATGGCAAGCGAGGGAAAAAACAAAATAAATAAATAAATGTAGAAGATCCAATAAATTACTCATTGGCTACTGCAAGTTAATTTATTAAACTGTAGTCATAAGAGAGGGAAAGGCTCCCTTTGCAAGCCGTCTTTAACCGAAACATCAAAAAGAATATTCTATCTTTACTTCAGCTTCAGCAAGCCGTACTCATCGAAGAAGAAACTAAGAATTTCTCTTCTCACCTCCAGGCTTCCTTTCTTAAATCTAAAAACAAAGTTCTAGAAAATGCTCTACTCTCTAACCATCATTTTTCCATGTAAACATAACTCATGACCAGAGTCGAGATTTTTATTCCACAGACGATAATTTTATTTAAAAAAATATTATTTAACTAATTTATAATCGACTCAGAATTCCAAATATCCTGCAAACAAAGTATTTTTGCAGATGATTAATTTTGAGAGAAAAAGAAAAGCAATGAATTTATTGATATGCACACATATCGAATGTTTAAGGATGGAAAATAAATAAATAGCTAAATAAAAATAATGATATTTCTTGAAAGGTATGGTTTTGGAATAAATTTAATAAGACTTTCTTAAAAAGGGTTGATAAAAACATAAAAAAAGAGTTTTATTTGGAATATTAAGAAATAAAGTTTAATTAAGAATATTTTTAATTTAGAGCCATCTTTTTAATTTACGCGTATTGGAATAAATGTTTTTTAAGGCGAATTAAGAATTTATATTGTTTCTATAAAGATTAATAGATTAGATCTAGAAACAAGATTTTAATTTAATAAGTTGAACTAAGTACGGAATATTGTTATAAGGAAATTAATATAGTATAAAGGTTAATTTTGGCGAAAAAAAATTAAATTTTGTAATATATATATATATGTATATTGATTCCCTATAGATATTTTTGTTTACTTTTTTGTTTCATTTTTTTTTTTTTTTTTTTTTGTACTTTGTTGTTAATGATGATATATTAATTAATATCAATTATTTCCAACAACAGCTTAATTTAATCCCTTAACTATAAACGTTAATCACATGTGAAGCCCCTTGAATCTGTCGTGGATGTAAAGTTTTCGAATCGCGAATTGTCAAAATTCAGGTATCAAAGATTTAAGAATTTTATATCAGAGCCCCATAAAGAAAGATAAATAAACACCGCAGATCTGTTTCAAATCATATAAATCTGATACTTCATCAGGTTTAAAGCCATGCGTGATTCAAAGGGAAACGCAGAAGACAAAATAAATACTACAGAAAGAAATCGACCATACAAATACAAAAGCGATTTTTGTGTCATTTTCAATGTTGTACCACAGAAAAATGTATGAAGTTATGCAGAGAGCTGAACTAAATTTTTTGTGAATCATTATTTTTGGCAAGCAGATCTTCACTGAATTTGAAAAACATCTGCCTATCGTTCTGTTGTCCATCGGCTCATGCAGAGACGGGATTTTGTGTCCTTCTAATCCGGCTATTTGCAAACAGTTGATGATAACAGAATAAGGGAAAACTATTGATTTTAGTAAATATCATGATCCACATTAACTCGTTTTTACTTCGATTAATTCATTGAAGTAGAAATTTAAGTTGAAAATCAAAGTTGGTATAGCATTGAAATAATAGCATGTAAAAGTATTGAATTGTGCAACTAATTTTGAAACATCAAATTGAACATGTGAGATAGAAGAGAGTGTTGGGATTGGCACATCCAACTAGTTTTTCCCTATTTTTCTTCAATTATTTGCCTCTTTTTTATGATGTGCAGTTTTCTTTCTTTCTTTCTTTCTTTTTTTTTTTTTTTTTTTTTTTTTTTTACGTTTTTTAGGAAGACTGATTACACTAGTTTACAGTACATCTGTTGCCAAAAAATTTTAGCTGCTGCTGACTACATATGATATGCTATTTTCAAAAATATAATTAGAATATTTTAATCAGCTCTAGTTTCTGAGTTTCAGCTCTGTAGGTATTAAACAGAAAAAAAAAAAACATGTATTTACTAAGAAAAACTTTACTAAAAAAATAATTAATCATTGAGTTCTAAAAAACTTCGTTTTAAAGCTCTTCTCCGATCTATAGACTTTGGAAAATAACGTATCAGAGACCAACAATAGTCAGGCATCATATTCATATCCCAGAAACCCTGTTAACGTTCTTCCATGACGCGTTCTCATGCATACGCTTTCCCTGCTCTTCGCTCATATCTTCTAAATATTCCGGATACCTGTCTAGGTGACTATGGAGGAAGTGGAGTTTTATGCTCATATTGCATCCCATATATTTTTTAATTGTAGCAGAAAGTCTTCTTTTTTTGTCTTGACGTTAACAATTCTGAAGCTTGTTTAGAAAGAGTTAAATCTCTTACAAGATCATCTAACTCATTTTGGAAAAAGCATTTTGGCTCATTTGACATATCTTCAAAATCAACATCTTTTTTTTTTTTTTTTTTTTTTTTTTTCTTTTTTTTTTTTTTTTTGTGATGAGCTTGGTCCTTCAATGCCTTGTTCTAACGATTCAGATAAATTTGTAGGCTCTGAAGAGTCAGGTGAACGCTGCACTGGATGTTGAACACAACTAGTACTTGGGTACCACCATTTAGCTCGATTTTTAGTGTTTAAACAGTTTACGTTCACGCTACAAAAATAACAGTCTTCGAGATGATTTCGCGGTTTAGTCGGTGTTCCAAATTTAAAGGCACTTCTTTAACACTTTTCCATAATATTAAATATTCCACACACGATTTACAAATACAATTGGGAGACCAAGACTTCTCATATTTATCCAAGAGCATCCTAAAATACTCAAAATAGGTATTTTTCACCAGCTCTAATATAACCTTTTAACAATTTTTAAACACATAGTCTCCGATTATATAGCAAAAATGATCTGAATTGTTTAAACAACGTCTCCTTGAACTACTCATGGCGCAAAAACTTGAGAAACTAATCTTAATACAGTAAAATACGCCTGATTAATATGTATGCTTAAAAATGATAAAAATCAAAAACAAAGTAACTCGATCTGCTCAAAAAATGTTCCTGTTAGATTTGACAAAACCAAGTCATAAGTGAACATTGTAAACCACAGAATTCGCTGCAACAGACAAAAAGTTTAATTTTATAAACTAGTGTTATTGCAATGACATACGTAACAGCTCCCTAAGGCCCCCAAGTCTAGACTCACAAAGCCAAAAGTCAGACATGTTTTCTTAAAATCAGAACAAATTATGGCTAACTAGCCGATCCGCCCGGCATTGCTCGGGACCATAGATGTTTTCAAACAAATTGCGAATATCTAAAATCTCCATTCATACTAAAATTGAAAAAAAAAATTATCAGAAGAATATTTCAAATTTTAGAATATTTTAAATTTTATCTGATGAACACAGGTATGCATTTCTGTTACGAAAACCATGTTTTGGAAGGATAAGGAAATATAGTTGTTGATTTTAGCAGTTTTCAACCACAAAAATAATGCAATAATTGTATTATTTTAAAATTCCTTTCTTCAAAGAGACATACTCCATGAAAAATCTTCTGAGCACGCGCGCGACGTGCGCTGCACATATGCACAAAGCCTAAGAAAACATAAAAGGAGTAATTACCTAATTTACAACTTTTTTTTAGATGGTGCCATGGATGGATTTTGAAGATCAATTGTAAATCAATCAGAAAAATAAAATCATCAAAACAGGAAAATTTAACAAATGCGTGTACAATTTGTCTAGCATTCAGCTGTGAAATGCAGTCATTAAATCCCATATTTATCGTCTGCTCTCATTGTCTGGCTTCTTCATAGCCGCGAATTGGTGGCGAGCTGCAAATAGTTTCTAACCTGGCTGCTTCGTTCTCCAGGATTGGTGAAAAGCTGCAAATATCCTCTTACCCAGTAAGTTAAAAAAAAAAATCTAAATTGAAATTTAAAAATCAAATCCGGCTGCGAACTGCACTTTCCGGTGTTAGCATCCACACATGACAAGAGACCTAAGAGTTATAATTCCGACGTTATAGGCGGTCAGGCAGGCAAACATCTCTTATTTTATATATATAGATAATATGTCATAGTGGCCTCAAACTGTTTCTTTTTCCTAGGTCTCGTATAAAGATTGTCGGACCCCAATCTCTCTGTTCTTTCATTTCCCTCACTTTTCACCCAATGAATTTTTCTTTTACTTTCCGGCTTGTGCATTTTCTTCCTTTAGTTTGTCTCGTGCGCATCCTCGAAATGGCTGTATGTGAGTTTTACTTTTTTTTCTATCTTACAAGAAAAAGTATTAGATTCATGAAAATTTTCGAAGGATTTACACGTTTTTCCAAAAAACATGTTTCTAAAAAATGTCTGTCTATGAGTCTGCCTATCGGTCTGTATGTGACATAAATTTTGTGGGCACTCTATCTCAAGAACTAATTCACGGAATTTTATAAAAACTTAGATTCAGTTAGATCTTGATATAAACTGGATCTGATTTGTTTTTGGTGTATATCGCACAGCAGGTGGCGCTACTATGCTGCTTTTTTCACGATTTCCTCAATAGTTATATCCCAAGAACGAATGGACGGATTTTCATAAAACTTTAGATTCCGTTAGTATAAAATCTAGTTCCGTTAATATTATCTAAAACTTTTCTATTTACAAGGTTTTGATAAAAGCAACTCTTATTAAAAAATAAAATAAAAATGAAAACAAAAAAGGGGGGAGTGAAAGATGAAAACTAGTTGGATGTGCCAATCCCAACACTTTCTTCTATCTCATACGTACATTTTAATATTTTAAAAAAAAATAGTTACTCATTTTAATGCTTTAATAATTTTAATTCACTACAATATCAACTTTGATTTTTATCTTCAATTTCTGCTTCATTCAATTAATCGGAGTAAAACCGAATTTTAGTCTCTGAACGAGCCGATGGACAATAAAATGATAGGCAGATTTTTTTTTTTTTTTTTTTTTTTTTTTTTTTTTTTTTTTTTTTTTCAAATTCAGAGAGGACCTATTTGCCTTACCAAAAAATAATCATATACAAAAAGTTTAGCTCAGTTCTAGAACTAACTTCATACACTTTTAGGTAGTACAATATTGAAAATGGCATAAAATTCGCTGTTGCAGCGTCCCCTTCCGGCAGATTTCTTTCAAATTCAGGGAGGACCAACTAGTCATAGCCATACACTTACGCAAAAAAATTGGTTCAATTCGATGCATAACTTCATATACTTTTGGTCGGTACAATATTGAAAATGGCACAAAAATCGCGATTGCAGCGCCCCCTTCAGACGGATATTGTTCAAATTCAGGGAGCACCAACTAGCCATAGTCATACACATACAAAAAAAATTTGGTTCAATTCGATGCATAACTTCATGTACTTTTGGTTGGTACAATATTGAAAATGGCACAAAAATCGCGATTGCAGCGCCCCCTTCCCGCGGAATATTTCAAAACTGAAGGAGGACCTGCTTGCCACAACCAAAAACGTTAACAAAAAATTTGGTTCAATTCTATGCATAACTTCATACACTTTTTGATGGTAGAATGGCGACATACACACAGACATACGGACAGACAGACAGACATTTTGTAAAAACATGTTTTTTGGAATCTCTGACCCCTAAAACGTGCAAATCTGTCGAAAACCGGAAGTCGAAAAAAATTTCGATTGCAATACTTTCTTCTATTGAAGATAGAAGAAAGTAAAAATACATAACTTCTTCAATTCTTAAGACATCAAATCCGATTAAATTTATTATACATCTTCATAATAATATCTACAACTTTTATATTGACAAGTTTTTGATAGGACCAATTCTTATAGCAAAAATAAATTAAACAAAAATAGGAGTCAAATCCAAATAGCTTTTATTCTGACTCATTTTTAAATTCATTTTGCTCTCAAACACATCCAATTGGCAGGTTCTCTTATTTAGAAATATATAATGCTCTATATTTGTCAGTTTTTTGATAAAAGCAAAAGATAAATATACATATATATATATAAGCTGACAAAGTGGACATTTTGAACAAAATTTCCCGAAACGATCGTGAATGAAGAATTGAGGATGTATTCAAAAATCATATTGTTTATTTTATGACGCATTTTTAAATTCAATTTTGCTCTCAAAGACTTTCAATTGACAGGTTCTCATTTAGGAACTATATATTGTGTCGTATAGGTCGATTTTTTTCATAAAGTCAGAATATATTTCTAAAAATGTTCTCAAAGTAGGCAATTGAGCCGAATTTCCTTTAAGATGATTCTGATAAAATTAGCTCTTACAGAAAAATGAAATTAAAAATTCTTCAAAAGCGACCAAATAAAATTGTTAAACTAGGTTTACCTCTAATCATATTTTCTTTTTGTTGTTGTTGAAATGAGCACTTAACTTCGAAATCTATTTCCGTCCATAGGCCAAGCTGATAGGGGTTTTTTTCCGGTCTAAAAGAAACTAAGAGTTCGTGTTTTTTCAAAATCTTTTTTAGAGCATCTCAATAGACCAGATTTACATCACCTACAAAAATTTCGAAACGTTTGGACAGGTTTTCCATATTTTTTTACAAACAAAAATGTATGAAAATTTCGACGAAAAGGAAAATACTAAATAGTGTACTTTCAATTCAATATTTTTTTCGCGATTTTTTTCATTTGAAAATATAAATGCAGATAAAATGGAGTTAAAGATATAAAATCATACAAATATGAGGTTCATTTAAAGTCCCAGGATCGGACTGCATCGAAGCCGGTGAACTAGTAATTTATGAACAATAATTATTTGAAATACATTTTTATGAAGTTACATTACTTGCAAACTTAACGAAATTGGTATTCGTTGATGATGTGCAATACACTACAAGACTTTTCTGTGGAAAACAATGTTCATAAATTTTAACTCTTAAATGAACCATGTGATATATCTGGCATTTAGAGGTCTATTCACGTGCCGGAATTTCCAGGTGCGGGCACAGCCCGGCCCGAAGGACAGTTATTTTGGCCCGACATGGCCCTTTGTAAAACACAAAAATTCGGCCCGGCCCGATCTGGCCCGACACAATTTCTATTATTTCGAAAAAAAAATCAGATTTTTATCATACAATTAAAATTTCTTTAACCTCTTCAGTCCCTAAGTACCCAAATGGATACATCAGTTTTGTCCCATTTTATTAATGATACTCAAATATAAATGAAATTTCGATATAAGAATAATATGTTTCGAATTCTAAGATTCGAGCTAATGAAAATAAAACAAAAATCTCGCTCTGAAGTCAAACGAGAGAAGAAATAATTCAGTAATAATTAAAAATACTGTAATAATCGCCAGTAGCGAAGAGGTTAAAGAATACTGCATACATATTTATGGGATGGTTTAACAGTATATTTTACAGAAAATACACATTAGCAACATTAATAATTACTTAGGTTCTTAGACTTTCAACAATCAAATAAGGATTCTTTAAAACATTAGTATGGTTTAGAATTAAAAAAAAAGAAAGTTTGAAACATCACAATTTGAATGAAAAATAAATTTAATGAAACATCATCAGTAAATTTTTGAAAATATTTCTATATCATCATTTTACTAAAAATTTTCTCAAATCCAAAGGGGATACTTTCTGATACATTTCTGAATTCATTTCTTTTCAAACGTATAAGATCAGCAGGTGTTTTTATTCAGAAACTATGTAATCGAATAGCGTTATCCATTTTTCTTATACAAGCAATTTATGAAATTATTGTCAAAGTTAGTGTTTTGAATCGAATTTCCGGAAGCGACAGAATGGGAAGAGAGAAAAATCTGCAACCACGTGACAAGAATCTTTTATGTCTCAACAAGTGTATACAAGTATCTTATTTATCAAAAATGGAAAATGCTATTCGATTCCAAATCTCTTCAATAGTTAGGCTTGTCAATTTTATACCTTTACAGTTAAAAATTAGTCAGAATATATGTCAAACTTTCACGATATTGAGAAGTGAATTTAAGAACCCCAAGAAGTATATATATATAAAGGTTACGTTAATATACGTTCTTTATCGCCATTAATACTTTTACAAATTTTGTTGTGTACCCTACACAACTTGAGAATAATTAAGTCTAATTCAGGCCAGGCTTGACTATAT
The DNA here is from genome assembly GCA_964019185.1 of Maratus speculifer. Lineage (NCBI taxonomy): Eukaryota > Metazoa > Arthropoda > Arachnida > Araneae > Salticidae > Maratus > Maratus speculifer. The sequence continues at coordinate 80,183,479 of OZ025295.1, forward strand.
GTAGAAAAACAATGCAAGCCTTATCTCGGCCCGGCACGAGTTTGCTATAAAAAATATTAAGTCCGGGTTAGACACAATGTAACTGTCCGATGCTGATCTCTACACTGTACAAATTACATTTCTGTATTGAAGTTGTCAAACTAGTATTGGCTCATGACGCACATTTATACTTATTCCCGTTAAAACCATATTCATTGAAAATAGCTCATATTTTATAGTTTCTGTATAAATCTTTATAACGGGCCGGTAAGCCAGCTAAATTTTTTGTTACTAATTTTTTTTTATACGGCCCGGCCCGTATAGCCCGTTTATATTATTATTATTATTATTATTATTATTATTATTATTATTATTATTTTGCCAGCCCGGGCCGTTTATTTTGTTTGTCGGCCAGGCACGGCCCGTTGAAAAATTATTCTAATTCTGCCGGCCCGGTCCGCGGGCCCGTACAGACCTCTACAGGCACATATCTAAAAATATTATAATTATCATTACGTGCCATGAATTTGGCTAATATGATCTATGAGATCCAAAGAGTGGAATAACGTTATTTTTTTCATGTCACATGGTTACATTTGACAAAAAATTAGAATTTAGTTTTTGGGGGGGGGGGGGAAATCGATCAAGTAATTCAGGTAAGATTTACATTCATTTTACATGCTTTTTCATATTATCAATGAATACTTAATAATGTAAAAATAAGTTGAAGAGTGTTAAGCAGATAAAAGTAACTATTTTAAGCTCATTTAGTTTTAAAATATGGCTATACAATATTTTAAAACACTAAATTTGTATATAGGGTAGGCCATAAAATATGAAATTTTAGCTGAAAATTTGAAAATTATTATTCCCATTATTAGACCGATACATAGATTTCAAGTATTTTTTTTTTTTAATAAAAATTGAAAAAATCGTGCAGTGAAGGGTTAATATACATTTACAGGAATACATAAAAGAATTCGGTTGCATCACTGTCTAGGCAGTAATGTTTAATGTGCACTTTATTAATATTCATGTATGTTTTTTGAGGAGCGAGTTATCTACCGTAAGAGAATAGGACATTTAATCTTCTTTAACAAAACAATTCGGCTACATTGTCATTTTTGAAAAATAATTACAAGAAGTGCGTTTCCTGTCTGTTATGCTTGGTTTTTCTGATCCAATTAGATAACTAATTATAACAAAAAAAAAAAAAAAAAAAAAAAAAGTTACTAGTGCCAACGAATGGAAATAAGTCTACATTTAAATGACGTACATGAAATTTGCTTAGAAACATAAAGCACACAGGATTAAAAGCATCATTTTACACTTTATCTACAAAAATAAATAGATTACAATGCGTGTTTAGGTAACTTGTCTCGAAATTTTACGTCACAGATCACGGGTAAAACGATCTTTGGTTCAAAATATGCTTAGAAACGAAATTTTAAGTCATTTGGATTATAAGTTTTTGAATTATGCACATTTCCAATTTAGAGTTTTTAATGTTAAAATACACTATCGTATTTTTATCAATATCTCCTAAAATCCTAATTATTATACTAATGTGAATTTTTTTTGTGGACTATAATACTTAAAAACACAAACATAAATGAATCAAATTTATAATTTAAAAAATTTTATGGTAGAAATTTTGAAATTAATATTCGAAAAAATTATGAATTGCAACATACCATTTTTTTGATAGATTTATATTAGCCTGTTTTATGCGAATTCTTAATTAAAAAATTTTCTTCCAAGTAGTTTTCGATTTTAAAAATCGTCAAAAAGATGCTTTAAGGGTCAGTCTATGATGTGTAGAAAAGCATAATTTGAAAAAATACATATTTTACTCAATTTAATAAAGCATTTAGGCTGGCAATAGTCGAAACATATTAAGCGAGTGAAAGGGTCATATTGGCAAGAAATAAGGCATTAATAGAAGCGACTTAGTCATTCTGTAGCATCTCAACAATCGAATAATGACCTTCAATTTGGACCTAAAATTGGCTCATTTTAAAATAATTAATTTTTCTGAAACTAACCATATGAATTTCATGAAAATTTGAATTTGGGCTAATTGAAGAATATAGAGTTTTTTTAATGAAAAAAATATTAGCTTTGATATTAAGATGGGTCCTCTAAGCAAATGTTATATGCGTCATTTAAAAGTAGACATAATTTCTAACCGTTTAGGACCAGTAACTATTTTCTATAATAATTTGTTGCAGAGTTAGTAGGAAATGTTTATTTCTTTTTCCACGACTGCACATTGTCGTTTATGGACGATATTTGTTGGAAAAGCATTATTAGTTGTGCTATGGATGTTTGAGCTGAATTAAATTCTAGAATAGCATATGGAATGCATAAATGTCTACCATATGCAAGGCTATGCACCAAAGAATTCGAATACACTTACTGTCTATTAGCCTGTAACAGCTAAAAATGTCTTTCCGCTGCGTTATGGGTGTTTTATAAATTGTTTAATCAAATAATCGATGTCACCGTAAAAAAATGGAGTTCTGCAGGACAATTCTGATAGTGTTGGGAAGTGTTTCATAATCTATGCGTGATGTAAAATTTATAGCCCTTCTTGTATAGCTTGTTAGATTATTATTATTTTTTTTGTAACAAATATTAGAATTCAAACTGTTTGACAGACAGACCGTCCAAAACCATTATGATATTTTAAATATTATTAAAATTGTATTAACCCTTTCAGAGGCAAGTAATTGAGGTTCTGTTATGTTGAATTCACACCGGAATTTTAGAAAAAAAAAAAAAAAAAAAACCTTCCAAATAACAAAAAACATTTTGCCAATTTTTTTTTTTTTTTTTTTTCACCAAAGTTAAAAGTAAAATTTAATTAACAATTTCTGGTGGAAATCGTGATTAAACTTAGATGGAATATAAAATACCCAGCGACCCGCAAGGAGTTAAATAGTATTAGCGCGAATAAGGTCACAAATGACCTCAACATGAAAGAATTTTTTCACAGAGTATTTTATATATTTAAAAGTATTAAGAATTGTAAAACAGACCATCAAAATATTTTAACACGATGAGGGCCGCATCCGCATCAGTCACCGATAACTGACACTGAACTTTCCGTTTACGCCGCGTCAGTCATCGGTGACTGACACTGACAGTATAAAATATAATGCATGTAAAGTTACCTTCTAAGTAAACTTTAAGTAATTACAGGGTTGTATCATGAATGTACTGAACATTTCTTACGAAAATTGTAATGAATTTAATCAACCGCTTCCCTGTTTTGCACCACGTCGTACGGCAGCGTGTTTTTGTCAATCATGATTTGCCCGTACCACGTACGGCCATCTATGCTCCAATCACAATTTATCATTTTCACCAGCAAAATTTTATTGTAAATTTTGTATTATTTAATCCGAATATTTTTCTGATTTAATTAGACAAAAGTTTCTGTTTTAAAAAACTGCTGATATAAGATAAAAAATTCTGTATAAGACATGAAAAATAAATAGACATTATTTGAAAGTTTTTTCAAAAATATGGATCAGTTAAGTAGTTAAAACACAGTAAACATAAAAATAGTTGTCTTTCGCATAGATATAACAAAGTGTGGCAACTTGCTTAGTTAATTTTCTGGTCATTCCTCTACCAAATTGAGCCGCATTTTCTTCATAGCGTAGTTTACAATGCCGTCGCACTTTTGGAACGTGCTGTTTTCTTCCCGCATGCCGCAAAATTCGAGGGAGATCAGATTTTTAAATAGTAATCCCTAATTCAAAATCTTCCAAAAATTTCAGGGCAATCTGAGTATAATTACAAGAGTTAGAGCGTGGCCAGACAAAAAGAAGCATAAACACTTTTCAACTTAGTTGGAAAATGTTAAAAATTGCGAGATAAAAAGTGGTGAGAAAACTATCCACATAAGAATTTAGAAAAAAAAAAAAAATCTTTGAAATGCAGCTTTTATATTATACAAATACAAAAAAAAAGCGTGATTCCTTGTATTTTGCGAATACAAAATCAAATTTTCGAATTTCGGTATTGTATTAAAAATTACATTTTGAATTAGAGACCTGCATCGGGTCGGGTAACCCGGGATTGCCGACCTGCGGTTCATATCGGGTCAAGTCGACGCTATTTTGTTTTGTTGCGGGTTAGGAGTCAGATCCAGGTCGGATTGACCTTAAAAGTTTCATGTTAGTTCCTGTCTCTTTTGAATCAGATTTTCAGCCGATATTTCAAGAGAAAGTCCTGAATATTTTTCAAATGAAAAAAACAAAAAAAAAAAAAAAAAAAAAACAGTATATTTGAATATTATATGTGTGTCATTCAAAATAATATGTGTATTAGAATATTATATGTGTATATGTGTCATTCAAAATAAATATGTGTATTAGAATATTATATGTGTATATGTGTCATTTTTATAGAAAAAAAGATTTAAAAAATATTATTATAGATATAAATATAGACTTATTTTCGATAAATGTATAAAAATATAGATTAATTTTTTTCCCTTCGGGTTCAAATTGATTTTTTTGGGGTTTAGTTTAGGGTTTCAGGTTGATTTTAAGCAGAAATTTCTACTCTGGGGGCCTACCACAAAGCAATCGTATTTCACCTTTTCTCGGAAAGACGTCCAATGTGAAGTTGCATCCCGACGACCTTGAATATTGGTACTATGACACCAGCAGAAAATCTCCCGTCGGATAAATGTCATCGTAAGCTCCTAAAAAATCCCCGACCCCTCAGAACTGCGTGGAATGAAAATCTCACTATCGGATATCCGTGTTATAGCTGTAAATGTAGCTTACGCTCTTTATTAAAAATGCTGTCGATACACGTCTAATTAAGATATTTTGATAATCTTTTTTAAAAATAAGAGTGAAATGTTCATATTTTCAGCTGTAAAAAGCTCAAATGAATACGACGGATAATTGTTTATAAAATGGGTAAATAAATATGAAATTTGCTCTCTTTTTTGATTAAGCAAAGACTTTATTTTAAAAATTAATAAAAAAATTAACATGTTAACCTAGAAATATTTAATATCTATCATAAAAAAGGCCTTATTTTAAATTTTTAGGCGATATGAAAACAAAAGTGTTATAAATTCTTGTTAAATAAATATATGGACATATGAATGCGTCAAAATTTCAAGAAGTTCTACTTAAATATGAAAGAATTGGGAAAATTTTATAAGCTTTGAAAACTAATTATAAACACTAATAATATAAGTCTTTTGCAAATACTGCAAACAATTTTTTGTAGATTTAGATTGATTTTTCTTGGTGGTACGCAGTCTTTTCAGAATGAAATGTTAAATAAAAAAAAATAAATAAAAAGTATAATACTAATAAAAAAAATAATGATTGAAATATTTATTAAAACATTACTCTTATCAAGCAGAATATTATTAATCTGCTTTAAATAAACAATGCGCAATACCTGGAAAATTAATTATGCAATTATTGCATAAATAATTGATAGTGTGTGACCAAGCACTTCATACCCGAAAAATAATTGACCGTATATTATTCTTACTAAAAATTCTCTGTACTAATTATAACATTCATGCTAATATTTAAGGCCATGTGGACTATCGTTGCTTAATCAAATAAAATTATCCAAAATTTAAAATCTGTTTTTTAAAATTATTATTAAATGTTGTATCAATTTTAATAACTTGTTGTATTATGTAAATATAACCATGCATACAATATTTTAATATTATCCATTGAGAATTTCCGTTTAGTAAAAAATTAAGATATATATATTAAAAAAAAAAAAATGGAAAAACAAATTAGGAAAGAACTACTAACTTTTGAAAATATTAAAGATACTATATTTTTGATAAGGCAAATTTCACTGGATAATTGGAAGGGAAAAAAGATGTAGAGTTGTGAAATTTTGAAAAGCTTTGAAATTTTTTTTCTATTAAATTCAATGGTTCATATATTGAAATACAATTAATGGTTATATATATATACATATATATATTATATATCTTTTCGAAGTTTTTGGAAATCACTGTAAGATTACTATAAAATACATTGTTTTTGATGTTATTAGAAACCTTACAATTTATTTTATATCCAATGAAGTATATGCGGTATCAAAAATATAGTATCTAAACTTATTCAAAAGCCTGCAATACTTTCCAAAGATATATATATATATATATATATATATATATATATTATATTATATATTATATATTATATATTTATTTATTAAGAAGGAAATTATTTATCAATGTTACTAAGGAATTTTGTTACTTGTGCAACAAAAAATAAACTTTAAAACTGATACAATATTTAATTATATATATATATATATATATATATATATATATAAACACTTGGAAATTTTGAAAAATTATAGTTTATTTGTGTAAACATTGATAGTTCTCAGATAACTAGAATATTTGCAAAAATGTTGCATTTACTGTAAAAAAGTTTTAGCAAAAAATACCTAGTCAACTATTTTTCTAGTATGCACTCCATGTTTATTTTTATTTTTATTTATTTTTATTTATTTATTTATTTTGGAGAGAGAGCTATTGTATAATAAGAGTTTTCTTGGTATAACACACTGTTTATTTAAAGGAAATTAATAAGATTATATATTATTTTATTAAATTGTATTTTATATGTACAGCAATTATTTTTATAAATTTGCATTAGATTTTTTACTTAATTTTGCATTAAATTTTCATTTTAAACAAGCAACGTACCCGAGACAAAAAAAAATAAAATAAAATAAAATAAAATAAAATAAAATAAAATAAATAAATTGATCAAAAGTTGCATGTGATATTTTCAAAGTACGTTTATTATTGTCATTTAAAACGAGTTAAAAAACTTAAAATATTTTTACTTTTATTTTATATTTCAACAAAATTTCTTTAAATTTTTGAGCATTTATGCTTGTATTTAACTAACAAAAACTTATAAATATATTATTTTCATACCGTTTTTAAGTTTAAAATAAGGCCTTTCTTATGATAATTATTAAATATCTCTAGAACAACGTGTTAATTTTTTATTTATTTTTACTTTCTTCTATCTTTACAAGAAGAAAGTATTGGATTCATGAAAATTTTCGACTTCCGGTTTTCGACGGATTTATACGTTTTAGAAGGTCCTGAACACGTTTTGACTATTTTTAGAAAATGTCTGTCTGTGAGTCTGTCCGTCTGTCTGTGAGTCTGTCAGTCTGTCTGTGAGTCTGTCTGTCTGTATGTGACAAAAAATTTGTGGGCGCTCTATCTCAAGAACTAATGCTCGAAATTTAATAAAATCTTATATTCAGTTAGACCTTGGTATGAATTAGTGCCTATTGTTTTTTGGTGAAAATTGGCCTGCAGGTGGCGCTGCTATACTACGTTTTTCATGATTTTCAAGATTGCTATATCTCAAGAACTAATGCACAGAATTTCACCAAACTTTAGATTCTGTGACCCCTTGATATACAGAGACGCTGATTAAGTTTTGGTGTAAATTGGCCAGCAGGTGGCGCTGCTATGCCACGTTTTTCATGATTTTCATGATAGCTATATCTCAAGAACTAATGCAAAGAATTTCACCAAACTTCAGATTCCGCGATACCTTGAGATACATAGCCTCTGATAAGGTTTTGGTGTGAACTGCCCTGTAGGTGGCGCTGCTATGCTACATTTTGCACGATTTTTGCGATAGCTATATCTCAAGAACTAATGCAGAGAGCTTCATCAAATTTTAGATTCTGTTACACTAGAATATATAACGTAATTAGACGCTGATTACATTTTGGTATTAACCTTGCAACAGGTGGTGCAGCTATGCTGCATTTTGCACGATTTTTCCGATAGCTATATCTCAACAACCAACGCACAGAATTTCATCTAACTTCAGATTTTGTTACATAATGACATATAAAATAATTACACGATGATTACGTTTTGTTATAAATCCTTCAACTGATGATGCTGCTGTGCTATATTTTACCCGGGTTTTTTTTTAACTAGCTATATCTCAAGAACTAATGCACAGAATTTCATCAAACTTCAGATTCTTTTACACCATAACATAATTAGACGCTTTTTTACGTTTTGACATAAATTGTCCAAGATATGGTGTTGCTGTGCTACGTTTTGCAAAATTTTTGTTATAACTATATCTCAAGAACTAATGGATGAAATTCCATCAAATTTCAGATTCTGTTAGGTCTTGACATAAATAGATGCTTATTAGATTTTAGTATAAATTACCCAACATGAGGCACTACTAAGCTTATTTTCTCAGAATATTAGTTCAATTTTGCGTTTTAGGCTTTTCGGATACCAGAATCTCATTAGGCTAGATCAAATGTTCGAGGAAATTCGATAATGGGTAACTTTAGGGTCACCACTTTTTATTATTATTATTATTATTATTATTATTATTATTATTATTATTATTATTATTATTAAAATGTACTTATGAGATAGAAGAAAGTTTTGGGATTGACACATCCAACTAGTTAAAGGAAAGTCTTTGCTTAATCAAAAAAAGCAAATTTCTTTTTTATTTTACAATTTCTAAAAAACTACCTGTCGTATGATTTTGAGTTTTTAACAGCTAAAATTCTAAATATTTCACATTCGTTTTAAAAAAAGATTATGAAAATATTTTAATTAGGCGTGTATTGATGACATTTTTAATAAACACGGATAGCAATATCTAACGTTTCTTTTCTGTTTTCAAAGGGGAGAAAAGGAGGGAACGACTGTGGAAATTAGCTCGAAATAAAGTGGTCAATCAGGTTGTTTTCGACGCTTCTTTGAATGAAAATCGACAGGCTTACCCGATTTCTTCATGGTAGCGCTTAAACTGTGCATCGGACTTATTTTCCGCGAAACATTAAAATTCGACTTGCGGTTCTTCCCACTTCGGAAGGATCTCAACGCGCTCGTGGTAGGCCCCCTGGCCCTTCCCGGCAGCTACATAACAATCCAGAAAGACTAGAGACCCTTGGCGCGATAAAACGCAAAGAGCCAAGAGGGCTAAAACTTCACTTCTTTCTACCCTTTTTCCAGTAACCCATTTGTTTACAGAGGGAAGTGGAGTTTCAATTCATGTGCGTGGAAGAGGGATGAAAAAAGAAACACGATTAACTTTCGGAGGGTGGGAGGGATGGATGTACCAAAACAATTGAATTCTGCGTCTAACATATGATTACTATCTTAATTAGAAATCACAACTCTTGTGAAAAATGTTATTAAAATGTTATTTTCAAGGTTTATGAAAATCTTTTGCATTAGCGCTTCCCAAATCTTAACCTTTTTTTTTTTTTTTCTGCTACCCTTTCATTTGGGTTTTCATTTCGAAATAACCCCATTTCTCATAAATACCCCCCCCCCCCCCATTTTCCAATAAACTAGATAGTGTAAAAATGCTTTTGTTTATAAGCAATCTTCTTATTTCAATCATGCAATAAATTGATACAAATTACATTGTCATTTCTATTATTTTAGTGACTTTACTAACCCTTTTTTGATTTCCGTCATTAATACTATTTTAGCATACCCCAGCTTGGGATCCGCTGGTCTGCACTAAGAGCTGTCAGTTATTGTTTGTTACAGTATCTGTTTGTTATTGTTTTTTAAGTGCATGTTCTGTTTACAAAACTTGTTTATATCGTACATTATAGCTAATATATGTTGCATTAAAAAAAATGATGGTTATTTAACAAAATGTATTCTGATTTATCCCATTAGTGCCTAGCGTCCCATTTTTGGGACGGTTATAAAAATGGCAAGTAAACGCTTTTCACACCCGTAAAAAGGAAGATGAATAATTTTTTTCGCGAAACAAATTCCTGGATAAGTTAAGATAAAAGTTGCTCATATTTAAAAAAATAGTGGGAAATGCAAAATCTAAATTTTAACGAAGATAATAATTCAGGGCTTAATAAGTTGAAAAGAAAAATACAGTCGAACCTCTATATAACGAAACTCCATACATCGAATTTCTCCATATAACGAATTTTTAGTAAGAACGGTCCCCTTTTCGCATGATTACATTAAAAACAGACTCTATATAGCGAAATATCTATCTCCATATAACGAATTTTTTCATAAATTGATCTTAATTTATTCAGTTTTAAAAAAGCTTCGAAATCATATGGAATCAATTTTCCATCACTTATTTTTGATTTACCGTTCAGTGGAGAAGTTTTTTTTTATAAATATTACTTCTCTCCTTATTCTTTAAATCTAACAAGTTCATCCCACCTCCCACACATCTTTCAACATCCTTCTCAAAACACAGTCAATTGAATTGTTACACATATAAGAGAGGAATCAATGAGAGCACATAAGACAGACCTTCAAATGGAGGAAAATATCAACTACAATTTTTCATTCCTTGCTAAAATTTGAGAATTTTTTTTGAGAGCGTAACAATTGTAATTTTAAAATCAAAATAACAAAAAATTACAGATTTCTTCCTCTGAAATTTATGTAAGTCTTCCTCATTTGATTTTCATTAAGCTTTAAAATAAATGTATTTTCTCTTTTTTGAAACTGCTTAAATAAGTAAGAAATAAAATGTTTGGTTAATATATACTTTTAAACATTTCAAATTCTTAATTAAAAAGATCAAAAATAATATTTGTTCAAAATTTACACATTAAATACTATTTTTAATATCATACTCTATACATCGAATTTCTCTATATAACGAATTTTTTACTGGAACGATAGATTTCGTTATATAGAGGCTCGACTGTATATTTGTTCGTTTATTAAGTAAAATAAAAATGAAAAAAATAGCCGCAATATGTATGTTAAAAGGGCGATTTTTCAAAGTTATTTTTTAAAAGAAATAATAACATTTAGAAAGCATCCAAAAGTAAAATTAAACATTTTTTTACATGTTGTCACTATTATTCTTAACTTCATTTATCAACTAGATGACACATAACACAAGCAACATTTAAATTATTGTTAAAAGTGTCAACTGTTAAATATTCAAAGCTCTTTTTTTAAAATTTGTAATCAGTGAGACATTTGTTTTTATTTGCTTTTATTTATTGACTCATACGTGAAACGAGTTTAAAAAAGAGTGTATGGTGGTTAACCATTTGATTTATTGCATTTTAAAAAATCATATTTTAATAAAATGAGTTCTGTTATCATAAAAATTAAATACAGTGAAACCTCCCTGAACGACCATTTTTTTCATGGAACAAAATCATTCAGTCATCATCCCAGTTGAACTCCCTCCATGAGCGACTCATTTCTTTGAAAAAACTAAAAAAAATTCCTTTTTTTTTTTTTTTTTTTTCTTTTGCCGCTTGAAGAAGGTTTCATTAGAAAAAGAATTACGTAGAGCACATTATTCACCAAACTTCTAAACTAAGTTTAATTTTTTTTTATTATTCAGGTGACTTTTATGTGTATAACCCTTACCTGCTATGACAAAAATTGTCGCATAACTACTGTGAGCGGTCTGTCAGACCACTTAATCGAAAGATGAATAAAATGTTAAATTAACTCTCAGAATACTACTTTTGTATTAAACTTGATATACAGGACTATTATAAATAAAATTAAGCTGTTCAAAAGTTTCTAGAGATAGTAAAAGGGCTCCAAACGAAACAAAATTCGACCAATGTCTATAGTTAAACTTTTAGTTAAACTCTGAATCTTAAAAAACTAAGCGGTCTTTGAGAGCAGTTGAGGGTTAAATCTCTTATTGTCTTTATAGGCAATGTATTTAACTCTGATGGCTTTTTCCTTTTTTTGTGAATAATATGAGTACAAAAATGTTTTTTAGCTATAAAAAGTTATATTATCCCTACTCTATCAGATTATCTCAAATGTTGATTTTTAATTTTGTAGCGATTAACTTACAATTACTTACAATAACTTACCATTATTAACTTACAATTATATTAATCATTATTGTTTAAATTATTTCACTATAAAATTTATTTTCTCAAAAGGAAACACTTATTCATAGGTCTTAATATAATTATAAAATTGCTAATTTACAATTTTTATAAATTTAATAATTACACAATACAGAATTTAGCTATGTATTTTAATTTAGAATAAATCTTAAATCTTATAAACAAAAAATATTACACATAAAAAATTGTTTATATGATGTTATTCAAATACAGAATAAACTATTTTTTTACTTTTCTAGTTTGACTTTTAATAGCATTTTTAAACAATCAACGTTTATTTGAATAGTCATTTTATTATTAATATTTTGTATCTGCTTTATCACCCAAACCAATTTCAGAACTTCTTTATAAAATTCAATATTTACATTTCTGTTAGAAGAGTTTTACGATTTTACAAAAACTAAGAAACTGTATAAACAAAACAGTAAAAAACAAATTAGGCAATTACAGCAAATTATGTTGCAGTGTAGTACAAAAGTAACAATGCGTAATAAAATCATTTAAAGTTGTAAAAATTTGAAAAATCTAAATAAATGAAATAATTTATTTGCATTATAAAAATCAGAATCATAAGTTATTTTTTAAAATAACAAAATTTATCATTTGTTTTGGGAACAGAGGAGTAATTTCTATTTCAAAAGCATTTAACTATAGATTTACACAGTACCATGTTTACACGATACAAAGAGCTGCAATTCATTTCTCCTCCCCTAAAACTGGTTTTTCTCTACCAACGAAAGAGCCAAAAGCTGCCAACTCCAAGCCGCCAAAGGGCCTCTAGTCTTTCTGGATTGTAATGTTGCTTCCCGGCATGCCGGAAAAAGCGAAGAATTTCGAAAACGGAAAAAAAAATGAGGTTCATTAGTTGCATTCAGTAGCAATGATTTCTGTTGGGGAGGAGAAGTATCTATAATATAGAGTTTGTCCCCAATTTTTTAATCATTTACTCTACCTTATCTTATATATTCAAGGGAATACAAACGTGTTTCACGAGTCTCGTAACATTTCACAGTAGGCTTTCTCCCCAGTTCGAATCCGATATTTACAATGCAGAAATAGAATATCTCATAAATTATTACATGAACAGAAATATTCCTACTACATATAATAAGAAAAAACATAATAATTGCCGAAATATATATTAGAGAGAAATATGTGTTTACCACATATAAAAAAGCTATTTTATACGATAGTTTAATTAATTCAGTAGAAACGTCATACATGAAATTTTTGCTTAATAATAAGAGAAATAAAATCTAATAATCACTTAAATATAAATGAATATATATAAATAGAGAGAGAGAAAGAGAGGACGATGAATGTTTGTGTTTTTATTCCTTAATGTCAAAAATTTTGTTCTAAAAACCTAAATAAATCAGCAGCCCATCCTTCAGTAACGAAATCTCATATTTTACGGCATGTCGGTATAGATATGAATTTTTCCAGCATGCTGGTGTTACCTCTTTTTTCCGGCATGCCGGCAAATGCGGGGCAATACGGTATACATTTTTTTCTTTTTAAATAAATTATGTAATACGACTTGACATTTAACGTGTTAAGAAGCATCAAAGACAGTATGATAGATATTAGAAAAAACATATACGGAAGTCAAAGAAGAAGTTTGAGCATCTCTATTCCTATATGACATTTAATAAAATAGATAGGTTACCTTATTGCACTCTGCTCTGTAGAAAGGATACTGATAAGGGATGGTTCTTCAAAGATAACGTTCTTGATAATTCAGTTCGTGAATATAAATTATTTTTTAAACACGACTTCGAATATGTCCGATGCTACTTTTTGAGTGGACGGACCGGATGGCCTTGGCGTGCGGATGCTTAATTTATCTATCTAGCTAGCTCGGATAAATGTGTATGTGTATACCTTTAGCTTTGATTTGTTGATAGAGACTGATATTTCCTAAGATGAACTTCTTTTTTTCATTTCGTATCACTCTTCTTCCCTTATCGGGCGTATACGTTAGTCCCATTGCGAAAGTCTTTTTCTGCAGTAATAAAAAAAATGTCGAGAAAGTTAAACAAAGTCAAAGCATGACCAGTATTGCAAATAAACTGCACGCAATTTTTAGGATGAGCGAAGCGAATCCTCTACTAGGCCACTCAAATGACACTTTGTCGTACACTTTACAAAAAAACTATACAGTATTTTGTCTTGAAATTAAATACAAATATAAATTATGATCTGTAGATTTGCAGAATATTATTTTTTTACAGAAATACTTTTCAAAAAATTATTATTTTAATTAATTTATTTTACATGTTTTTCCATTACGAACGCATTTTTTCAAATAAAAACTGAAACACGTACGTTCTCAGAAAAAAAAAAAAAAAAAAAAAAAAAAAACTTAAATCATAGGGTCAGTAATTATAGCTAGAATCATTATTAAATAAATAAAATATGTTTTCATTATTCTGACAAAATGTCTCAAAAACTGCTTTCAGATTTTCAAACTATGCTCATTCCTTTTAACTATGTATACTTTCATGATTTCTTTTATAAAATTTATAAAATAATTTTTTTTATAAAAATTATAGCATATTTTTAACGAATAAAAATTTGTGAAAATTCTCTTATTAACACTCAATTATAAAAGTATTTTTCTATGTTAGGAATTCAAATACACAATTTTTTTTTATTTTGTGAAATCATTTAAGCAGACGATATTTATGAATTTTAAAAGAGTTGCATTATGTTTTTGTGAAGTGGCAATAAAAGAATTGTAAACAAATAAAATTAATATTTTGTATAATTCTACTTCGAAAATATTTTTAAATATACCAGTCTTATATCATAAATAAAAACCCTCTCTGAATATTCTTAGTTATTTGGTTAAAATGCATTTTAAAATTAAAATGAGCGAAACATAAAATTACATTTTTGCTTAATAAAGATGCAAAAGTAATTAAAAAAATATATTATTACTTTCAAATATTTATCTTATAGCCAGTAGCGTAGCTATGTTTTTTGGCGCCCGGGGCCAGCAAGAAATTTTGCGCCTCCACCCCAATATAGATATATAACAATTTTTTTCAATTTTGCGCCCCTAGGCGTCGGCGCCCGGGGCGGACGTCCCCCTTTGCCACGCCACTGCTTATAGCATAATACTTCGCGAATCCAAACAAAGCATGGCTTTTGCTAGTTAGTACAAAATGTCAGAAGATAACGAAGAACAAAAATAGAACATAAATAATCGAAGGAATTAAAAATTTGCTAAAACTGTCTGGCAATATCATATCACATATAAAAAAAAATGTTCATTTCATGGAGCTATAATTCTCTAATATCATAGACAAAGGTTGTTGTAGCATAGTACCTAACTATCCTCTGTATAAAGGTAGTCTAGAATTAAAAGGATTGCTGAGCGGGATTTGTGTGTGAGCGTGTTGTCCAGAGATAAAATCTAATAGCCAGTTTCTTTCTAACACATATAAGTGAAAGAACCTATACTGGCATTTCTTTTACTTATGCAAGGCGTGCTTGAATTCTCCTGAATCTGATTACTTTATGTAATAACGTGTTAATTAAGGTCATTATGAACAGCTAGCTAATATAAATACTCTGATAATACTAAATAGTTTTATTTTACCTAGTCTTGTTCCCTTTCGTATCTTCAAGGTAGTTTCTAAAATTTTACCAAGCCTCGTCTCCAGTGTTGTAATTAAGTTATAAACCAGAAGGTATTAAAAATCTCAATGTAAATTACGTTTCCATAGAATAGAAATTATCTTCTTAATATTTTTTCCAAAATGAACTGATGCTAATTTTAGTAACATAAATTACTACAATTTAGACAATAAAAATTGAATCTGATAATTTACTTTGTGCATATATCACTTTTAGTTACACATATAGTAAAGATAATCTACGGCAGTATTGAATTCAGGCGTTGGCTTGGGGATAGGGCCGTAGCTAAAGCGGTGCTATGGGCGGCTCAGCTCCTCCCCCCCCCCCTCCCCCAAAGAAAAAAAAATATTTTGAGCCTCTCCTGGAAAAAATTCCAAGATCAATAAATGAATTTCTGTTCTCAAAATCCAAATGAAATTCTATTCAAAAACCTAATTTAGTTTGAGGCACTTTCATAAGTTTGTTGAAATACTAAATTGTAACTAAAATAAATGTTTCAAAATTCGGTCATCCTATTTGCATATATAAAGCTAACATGGTGTTTAATATTGCACTAGTTATACATTCGATTTTTTTTATCATTACATTATTTTCTTAACATAAAATGAAGTTATAAGAAACATAGTGGTACCTACAATGTGAATATGTACTAATTTATCTTTCTGCATTAGAGAGAGAACGACAGAAAATATGAGCCCCCCCCCCCCCCTATTATTCATTATTTGCTACGGCCCTGCCTGGGAATATGCTACCCCCCGGAAAATTTCAGATTTCGTGTTTTCAGAAATGGTCTGAAAGAACGATCCCCCACGGAACTCTATAATGCCCACCCTTCCGGAGCCATCGATGTCCGTCCTGGAGAAAAGTGTTTGAATTAACACTGCTCTACGGATTTTCAGCGCATTTATCAACAGGAATTTTGAACGAAACGCAAAGCTGAAACAAGTACAAATGTTGCATGCTATGTTGCTGCGCAAATGAACGTTTGAAGAAAGCAAGTGATATGAATTTGTGATCAGAATATTAAAATATCACGAGTGGAATCCCGTCGAATTCGACGAATGAAATGTTTAAAAGACCCGATCGATTTGATTAAAAAAAAAAAAAAAGCAAAAGTAATTACATTATTGAATCAATATATAATAAATATATTTCCAAACCTAATGTCAAGTTTGCCAGTTACAATCTTGCATGCAAATATTCGCAAATCTTCAGTTAAAATTGCGATTTGAGTGCCGTCGAAATCCAGAAATTTTATTTTATATGCACTCACAGAAAAATAGTTTTATTAAAAAAAAAAAAAAAAAAAAAAAAAAAAAAACTAATTTCATTTTTTACTGTGACATTATTAAGTCATCTGAAAGTAAAATCTCAATCTCAGTGTCCATAATGAAAAGAAATATTGAAATATAATATCATTATGAGTAAAAATGCGATGTTTTAAATAGTGACGTCATTTTCTCTTCAAATATATTTTTTAAGTTATTGTTATATTGTATTTGATTGATATTGTAATTTTATTATCAAGAGAAAAGCTAAACTGAATTGCCACCATTTTGAAGAAATATCGTAAAAAAACATTTAAAATTAAAAATAAAATATAAAAATGGAAATAAATTAAAAAATAGATAAAATGGGCACAACTACAAATAAATAGCTTTAATTTAAAAAAAAAAATTATTAAAATCGGTTGCGTAGAAAATTCAGGGCTGATGACACGACATTTTTAGCTTGTCTGAAAAAAAATAGCATCGAAGGCTAATAACTTAAAAGAAAACATGCAATAAAAATAAATATAAAGGGAAAATGATGTCATAAAAGAAACTTTTTATTTAAAAACAACGTAATTGTTTCTAATTTTCACAAGCGAAATATATAAAACATTCTTTTAGCAATCGAAAAATGCTATTAAGAGATTATAATAAAACCTCAAAATCAAAGTTTTTATGACATTTTTTTAATATAAAAAAATAACAGTTTTATTTTCCTGCATGATTAAATTTTAAAATGTTTTATTGCATTCAATATTTCTGAGTGCGTAAATGATTACTGTTTACTCTATGTACTGATTCGGTTATCTACGAAAATATCCAGCCGGTGAAAATCACGCGCACCAAATTTCTGTGACGTATGCACATAAATTGTGCTTTTTTATCAGTTTTTTTAATATAACTTTTAAACTATTTGGAATTAATTTTTAAAAGTAGGTGCATTCACCAGTTTACCTTCATAGGTACCTTCTGGTACAAACAGAATCGAAATCCGACAAGTACTTTTTGAGATTTGCTTGACGAAAGAATTTTTTTTACTTTTAATATCGTTACGTACTCTGAGTATAAGACTTCGCTACGCTTACAAGGAAGGTCTCCATACGGGCATACTCAGAAAAATCTGAAAAAATTACAGAATGTTCTTCTCATATAGTTATATACGTTTATAAAAAAAAATCGGCGGAACCTCCTTATAACGTCCGTAAAAAAATAATAATAATTTCGTTTATTTAGCGATTTATCTCCGGTTGGCGAAAAAACAAAATTTTGAAAAATACGCTTTTACGCTTCGAGTACTTTTTAAAGAAAAAAAAACTTTCTATGTTCAATTTATTTAAATAAGTTTAGTTTAAGTAATTTTAGTTTTGCATTTTTACTTTACTTTAAGTGTAATTTTGTCATATACGTTTGTATGTACTTATAATAAAATGAAATTAATATATTTTATCATTTAAAACACAATTTAAATTGATTAAAATTGTTCCAAATTGAAAAATACACCGTTAAAAATCTGCTGCATTTTGTTGCAACGCACTCCCTTGCTTGTATAGAAAACGGTTACTTGGCCGTGAAATGGAGCTTTCTCATTGGTTGGAATAGAGATATTATATACAAGCGGTGGAGTGCGTTGCAACAAAATGCAGCAGATTTTTAACAGTGTATGACACGGTCAATTCATCGTTTTATGGAGCATTCTCATTGGTCAGAAGAGAGATATTCTATAAAAGTAGTGGAGTGACGTTGCAATAAATGCTGCATATTTTTAACAGTGAAGTCAATTAAAATCAATTTTCAGATTCGTTAAAATCGTCTGCTTTTGGCGAGGAAATGCACTGGTCGCCAAATCCTGCGTCGCTTTCAGATTTTCACGCCAATTATTCCAAACTATTTTTTTTTTTTACATATCTAATAATGTAATTCCGCCGCTAATTTTCACTGATCCTTTATTACCTACATGAGTAGTTTAATTCGTATTTTTTTCAAAAAATTCTGAGTATGCCCCCAATGGAGACCTTCCTTGTTAGACAATTATGTTGGACTTAACTTCAGCTACAAATCTTTTTTTAATGCGATTTCTAAACCTTAAATATTATTTAAATGCCAAATTATTTAGGAAGTTAATATTATACCCCGGAAGACGAATTCAAAAATATTTGCTTAGTTTATTTTTTCTCCGTTTAAATATCGCTTGATAACTGTACAATAATTATAATATCAATGAAACATTTTAATTATAATAGAAACAGGGACTTACTAAACTACCTAACCAACCCACTACACATTTACAGCACTTCCAATAAATTTAATTTATTTATTGGTTTGTATCCTCCATGAACTTGTAAAAATTAATTTTATTGTTATGGCAACGAAAAAAAAAAAAAAAAACGATATCTCTGTTCATGGAGGAAGAAGGTAGGTGGAGGTGAACTAAGCCTTAAAAAAGTTTTACAATGTGAATCCATTTATCGCTCAAATTTTAGTGTACCAAACAAAAGCACGTGGAAAATTGGAAAGCTTCCAAAAAAGGAAGGGACTTTGTATTAATAAGACGGATTGAAAGAAATTAATTACAGCTAAAGCATTTTTTAAGAAGAAATAGGAAATTTTTAAAATGGTCTTTGTTCTATTATTATATATTAAAAGAAATGTTTACTTTTAAAGTAATTGAAATTGGGAAATTATTATTATTATTATTATTATTAAATGTCATTATTATTATTAAATTTAAAATTAAAATTAAATAAGAAATTGAAAACGTTTGATACGAACTAAAAATTGTATTGTTAAAAGTTTTCTTTTTGCAGTAATTTTTATTAACACTTTTCAACAAAATTGAAAAATGTTTATGCATTCGTTTTGTCTGTCCGTCTGTCCGCGCTCTAACTCTCGTAAATATACTCGGAATACAAAGAAATTTTACCATGTTATTGAAGTTTACACAAGCACAAACTCTATTAAAAATGAAGTTTCTACCACGATTAGTTCATTTACAGGGACAGTCAAAAGTTTTCGATTATATTAGGGCCAATGGGGAAAAATCGTTTCAAATTAATTTTAAGGATGTTGCGGTCGGACAAACGTATTCACATTTATTTGCATCTACGAAAAGCACACTAAAATATGCAGCTAAAAGAATAGTTATTCATTTACAGGGCCACACAAAATAATTTTAATACATGATAATAAAGGAGGAAATTGTTTGCGACATATTTTAACGATGGTAAAAGGTATCATGTGTAATCAAATTGATATACGTCGCTGAGACTTAATATGAGTTATTTCACGCATAATACGAAGTGCATAGCATTTACAGGGACACACAAAAGACTTCAAAAAGCATATTCTATTCGAAGTACTGTATATTACGCATGGTAACTGTTCCATGGATAAAAGGCATTTTTAATTATGATATGCGCTTTTAAGTGTCACTAAATGTATTCATATTATAGGTGTGCATAAATGCTATAATAGTTACACATTTAAGATATACAGGGTTACTCAAAAGAACTCGGAAAAGTTACTAAATGTGAGTGTAATTTACTTAAAGGTTTGTTTTTAAAAAAGTTTTGCATTTTTACGTCGATTCGCATTTAGTTTATCGTGAAATGTTTGTAGAATATATCGTGAAATGTTTGTAGAATATAGATTAAATGATATACAGGGTCACGCAAAGAACTGGATACAGGTTTGTTTAAGGATGATAATTTCTGGAAATATGATTTAAATAGTTTAAAGAGTATTGTTGTTTGATTAACATTTTTTATTTATTTTTTTATATAATTAATTTTAGCAAAATACTTTCGTGTAATAAAGGCAGGGGTGCCCAGAAGAGGGGTTTGATGACGCAAAATGCATCATACAATTTTTTTTTTTTTTGGGGGGGGGGAGGGGGGGATTTTGAGAAAAAATAATTTTTTTTGGGGGGGGGGATTTTTAAATTCTTAATATTTCCTTTTTTTACTGTTATTATTATTATTAGCCTCCAATGCTCTTTCTTTCAGACAAGCTAAAAAATGTCGTGTCATCAGCCCTGAATTTTCTATTGAACTGATGTTGATAATTATTTTTTTAAATGAAAGCTATTTATTTGTAGTTGTGCCCATTTTAGTTATTTTTTAAGTTATTTCCATTTTTATATTTTATTTTTAACTAGTAATCGAACCCGGGCTTCCCGGGGTACATAGCAAAGATAAAAACCATTTTTTATAAATTGAAAACTTTAATGAATTTTCTACATGTAATATGCGGTTTAGATTGCTAACTAACTCCAAAAAAGCATTTATAACTCTTTAGCCTCTTGAAGGGGGTGAGATAAAATATAACCCACTTAATTTTAATTGCAAAACACCACACTGACGCCAGTAATTTGAAATAGCAATTTTATTTTTGTCAAATGCGTAAAGAAACGCTTTTAAGTATTTTGAAACAAATTTGTTTTTAAATTCTGGTGTCAATCAATCATTTCAGCATTTTAAGAATTAAAGTGGTTTTTCCTTCAAAGGGTTAAGTATCTTGCGGATTTTTTCATTCATGTTTCATTCCTAAAATAATAACTGTGAAAAGTATTGGTATGAAGATTTGTATTTGATGGCTTAACATATTTTTTTATCTTATACAATTCAAAAAATTAACATTAATCTCAATATTATATTAAATCAATCTTTGAATTAAAATATTACAGATCGGAAAAACATGGTTAGGCTAACATAGTTAGGTTAAAGGGTTAAATGAAAAATATTAATTATGGAATCAAATAAAGCAATGCATTTTTTCAAAAGTCACATTTCCGTATTAGACGCATGCCGGAAGTTATTAGCCAAAGATTTCGTTACGGCAGCAATTTTGTTTCTGGTCATTTCAGTTCTTCGAGCACGTAATTCAATTACATATCTGTTAAATTTGTATTTATTTATTTTGTTTTATTTTATTATTTATGAAGGAAATTTTAATTTTGCTATAGTATATTAGCCGGAAACAAATCCCGAACTCTTTATATTTCTCTTAGGACAAATAGATTAATCTATCGTAATCGAGTTTCATTCGGTACAGATAAATTTAAAAATAAATCGCACCTGATTCTTTTTTAAACCACAGCCAATCAGTAAATTGAAATACAGTTTTCAAACAAATTCAAAATATTTTCAGTTTTTTTTTTCTTATTTGGCAGTGTAAAATTTTAAGTTGTTTGATTACATGTTGAATTTGTAATGTCTAATAATTTAATCTGCGTTTTTAACCATTCTTTTATTTTATTACTCAACCAATTTTAATTTTATAACGGAAAATTATCAGGAACAATATTCATAGATTTATGAGTAAATTGTGCATCACTATTTCTTAATGAAGATACGTGATAGAGATTTAAAAAAAAAATGCTTGAAAAATATAAGCTCGCAATAAATGAGTCAAAGTTAACTGTATGGCAAATTTAAAATTCGCTTTATAAATTAAAATACATAACACAAATTTAAAGAATAAATATTGCACTCCGTCACTTCAACGTGCAAGAAAGATGCCGTATTTTCCGTGAAATAAGCAAACTTGGTTTTTAAGAATCATGCCAAACCAAATTTTTAATTACATTTTAAACATTGGATATTGGCGAATTACGAAATCTCATTTCGTCTTTTACATCGTTCTTTTTCTATTTCAAATCAATTTTCTATGTGAAAATGTACTTTTTTTTCTTTTCTGAAAATATATTTGGAAAATAAAAATGGTTCAAAAAATAAAGTAAAAAATAAATAACATAAAAAAGATAATTATTCCAAGAAGAAAGAAAAATTAAATAATTTTGTTTTGCATTTTCCTTTGGGTAAACTTTGCACAGAAATGGAGTACTCAAGTTGCCACCCCCGAAAATTTCAATTAAAATCTACAAAAAAATTAATATCTCAAAAACAAATTAAGATACAGATTTCAAAGAAATTGCATTTAAAAGTACATATTTTTTCCTACACAACGGTGTAAAGATTGAAAGTGTGCGATGTCTATGAGTTAAAAAATTTTCAGTAATAAAAATCGCAAAAGTGAAATTTCATCAGAAAGTGCTGCCATTCGAAAAATGACGTATGCGTTACGCACAGATACGTTTGGCCTTTATTATATAGATTTTAAATGTTTTTTACGATATTTCTTCAAAATGGTGGCAATTCAGTTTAGCTTTTCTCTCGATAATAAAAATTTCACGCAAAGGAAAGTAAGAGTGTTTAAAATGATATAATGTTGCTTAAACTGTAATGTTGAAAAATTATAATATTGCAACATTATAAAAAAAGTGATATTATAATTTTGCTTATTTGCTCAACGCTTAAAGCTGCACAAATAAAAATGTATGTTAAATTTGCAGCGAGACTAGATCCTTGAATGAGTCGGGTTGTGTATTTTACCTGAACACGAAAATTCTATTCAAATCGGAATCCAACATAAATGTTTTTTTATCGATCTGAACCGCTAATATTTGAATTCGAATCCGACACATAAACAGTATTCCGCCTGAAACAGAGCTAATTTTAATACTTACAACGTTATTAAAAAATTCCAAAACAAGTTTTAAAACAAATATTGTTAGCATATAATCATGCTTTACATTAATAAGAACAATTTTTGACAAATATAAAAATTTTACTTCTTCAAAATAACAGCATTATCAATAAAAAATTTTGAGAAACAATTAATAAACAAGTTGGAAATTACACGTGAAGCGTAACAAATGAGGTGCGTTCGTACGAAAACGAAGTTTTTAAAATATTCAGATCTTGCTGATATAGTAGACAGTACTTCGGTTACATTATAGCAGTAGAAATTTTTGTGTTCCTGTAAATATACAGGAAGTAATTTTTATTACACCTCAGCAACGTTTATCATATTCATAAAATGCTAAATAGTTTAATGTAATTAAAACACGTCCCACAAACAATGTTTCTCCGAATAGTTTTATGTAATGGAATACTTTTGTGTGCTCCTGTAATTTAAAAACAAATATTCTTTGCATCACAGATTGTACAGAATGTATATTTTAGTATATATATACTTCATAGGTTCATGTCAGTTTTATTATGTTTGAATTAAGTTTAACACCATTAAAATGCATTTGAAACTTTTTTTCCCATTGACCCGTAATGTCATGGAATATTTTTTGTTGTTCCTGTAATTGATTTATGCATCCAATTTCTATAAAATTTAAAATGACACGACAAAATTATGTAATAATTATTTGTTTTGAATTTCAAATGATTAAAATGCCTTTGAAACCCCCCTTGACCGTAATGTAACGGGATACTTTTGATTGTCCCTGTAATTCATCTATGCATAATTGATCGATCTTAAATTTGAAATAACTTGACAAAATTATGTATTAATTATGTATTTTAAACTTCAAACTATTCGGTTGGGTGTTTTTGCGTTGTTATATGCGAATGGACAGACAGACGGATGTACTGAACGACAACTATAGGTGCTACGTATTTACATAATTACGAAAGCACCTAAAAACAACAGATATAAAGCATAATAAAATTTGAGAGCTGTAAAATAAATGAGCTGATTTTCACGCAGTAAAAATTTCGATTCTTATCATGTTTTTAAAATTATTAGAAAATAAATTACACATATTTTAAGATTAATCGCATTTAAATACGAAAAATGAAGCATAAATACAGGGTTTCGATATTACAAATAGATTTATTCTAAATAAATAATTCAGGAGTAGAGAAGAAAGGAGAGTTCAACCCCAGCGAGGAGGGAGGAGGAGGAGAGGAGGAGAGGAGGAAGAGGTCCACCACCTCCTATAAGAGGGAGGAAGGACCACCACCACCTGATTGAGAAGCTTATCTGATGGAGAGTGTATCATACTGTAGTAGGATGAGGGGAGGGCTTAAAATTGAGGGGGCTTAAATTTTTAGGGTTTGAAACGTAGGAGATTATACTATAGTAGAGGGGTGGATGTTTGGAGTCTGTTAGAGTATGATGGGATTTTTAGAGAGAGAGAGAGGGGAGGGCTTATTTTTTAGGAGGGGCTTAAAATTGAGGGGGGCTTAAAAAATTTTTAGGGAGTTTAAATTTAAGTAGAGATTGGAATCAACTTAGAGTAGGAAAGATATTTGAATACGAAATGGAAAAATGCAGTGGCGCCCTCTATCGGTGGGAATTGGAACGAGGAGTTTTCTGAAATAATAATAAAAAAAAAAACATATATTTTTGCAAAGGCTATGGGTCCCCCAACATATATAAAAAAAAAAAATAATATATGTTGTATTAGCTGTTCAGAGACAGGGGTATCATGAACACCACTTCACTCACTGTGGCCCACATTCTGCAAAAATATACTTTAGGATTAGCTTGATATTTAAAATCTTCATGCATGTAAAAGGAATTTCAAAAATATTGTTACGGTGTTCATGAGGTTAGGAAAAAAATTTCTATACTTATTTTTAAGAATCTTCTAAACTGTTTGAAATGTCCTTATGACCATACGCTAGGCTTGTTATTCCATCATTCAATAAATAGCGTTTATCGTCAAACACCGATAAACATTTTTTGTTGAATTGTGTGGTGTATAACTGATGTAAACGTTGCCCAATTTTTCTCTGTACTTCATAAGTCGTGGTTTGATTAAATAAACAGTTGAGGTAATCTTCATGACGGAGTTTTTTTCTTACAATTCTTGTTAATATCCCTTTTGCTCGTTTTTTTTCTTCTAGAGAGGACTTTATGCTGTACATTTTCGACTTTAGTCCAACAAATTGATATGCAGCTGCCCCATTTAATTCATCTTTAAATTTTCCGATGACCTTCTTGTTCATATCTGAGTAGAGTGGATGATCACGAGGATAATCGGAGAAATCGAAAAGGCTTGCATGATGTTTTAAATCATCAAAAATATCTTTGGTTCGAATGTGATATGTTAAGCTGTCTGTATCTGTAAAAAGCAAAATTGCACGATTTTCAGGATAAATTGTTTTCACAAAATTATAATGAAAATCATACATGAGTTCTTTTGATAACTCGAGTATCGCAAATCCGACATAAATTGGTCGGTTCATGAGGATACTGTTTTTTTTCTTTTCCACAGCTACAAGACCCTCATCGAATATCTTATGACCTTTGTAGTTTGGTGATGCCACCAACTTTTCACGTCTCCTCGTGTGATTGGTGACTTCAATGTTTCTTCTCTTCCTTAAATTTTCAATACATTTTCCATATATCGAATTGTTGAGGAGCTTGAAAAAATCACGTTCGAAACTGCTTGTGGCTTGCTTTCTTTTTTCTGTGTTAAAAGAAACGTATTTTTCGAGCCAAGGGGATTGATTGAATTGTAAAACTTTGTGAAATTTTTTAATCTTCAGACCAAGTTGAATATACAGTTTTAAATTTCTATAATGACAAATATATTTGGTCTTGTCGTATAAATTCGGGATAAGTTTTGGTGTACCTTTATACCCCTTTTGTGTTAAACTTTTTGCATAAGGGGATAACATTTCTTCTGTAACTGAAAGTTTTTCAGGAGCCAAAGGAAATTCATTGTGGGATGGATGCAATTCTTCAGCATACTATCCGACCAACATATAAGTGATGAGGAATATGCCCATGCAAAAAACATATGGGAATCTTTTAACATAAAAACCCTCGGCGAGTATCACGATCTATATGTAAAAACAGATGTGTTGTTGCTCGCTGATGTTTTTGAAAATTTCCGAAGATTATGCAATCAATACTATGAACTTGATCCCGCTCATCTGACAACTTTACCCAGCTTATCATGGCAAGCATGCTTAAAAATGACTGGGATAAAATTAGAATTATTAACAGATGTAAACATGTTGGTTTTTATTGAACAAGGCGTACGTGGAGGTGTGTCGCAAATATCTCATAGGTTTGCAACTGCAAATAATGAATTATGTCCTGAATATGATCCATCTGAAGATAAATCCCACATCATGTACTGGGATGCGAACAACTTGTATGGGTGGTCAATGTCCCAATATCTACCACATGGAGGGTTTCGGTGGGTGGACCCAGAAGAATTCACAACCGAAAAAGTTTTAGAATTGCGAAACGATGCTCCAGTTGGCTATATATTTGAGGTGGATTTGAAGTATCCCGAAGAATTGCATCCATCCCACAATGAATTTCCTTTGGCTCCTGAAAAACTTTCAGTTACAGAAGAAATGTTATCCCCTTATGCAAAAAGTTTAACACAAAAGGGGTATAAAGGTACACCAAAACTTATCCCGAATTTATACGACAAGACCAAATATATTTGTCATTATAGAAATTTAAAACTGTATATTCAACTTGGTCTGAAGATTAAAAAATTTCACAAAGTTTTACAATTCAATCAATCCCCTTGGCTCGAAAAATACGTTTCTTTTAACACAGAAAAAAGAAAGCAAGCCACAAGCAGTTTCGAACGTGATTTTTTCAAGCTCCTCAACAATTCGATATATGGAAAATGTATTGAAAATTTAAGGAAGAGAAGAAACATTGAAGTCACCAATCAAACGAGGAGAGGTGAAAAGTTGGTGGCATCACCAAACTACAAAGGTCATAAGATATTCGATGAGGGTCTTGTAGCTGTGGAAAGGAAAAAAAACAGTATCCTCATGAACCGACCAATTTATGTCGGATTTGCGATACTCGAGTTATCAAAAGAACTCATGTATGATTTTCATTATAATTTTGTGAAAACAATTTATCCTGAAAATCGTGCAATTTTGCTTTTCACAGATACAGACAGCTTAACATATCACATTCGAACCAAAGATATTTTTGATGATTTAAAACATCATGCAAGCCTTTTCGATTTCTCCGATTATCCTCGTGATCATCCACTCTACTCAGATATGAACAAGAAGGTCATCGGAAAATTTAAAGATGAATTAAATGGGGCAGCTGCATATCAATTTGTTGGACTAAAGTCGAAAATGTACAGCATAAAGTCCTCTCTAGAAGAAAAAAAACGAGCAAAAGGGATATTAACAAGAATTGTAAGAAAAAAACTCCGTCATGAAGATTACCTCAACTGTTTATTTAATCAAACCACGACTTATGAAGTACAGAGAAAAATTGGGCAACGTTTACATCAGTTATACACCACACAATTCAACAAAAAATGTTTATCGGTGTTTGACGATAAACGCTATTTATTGAATGATGGAATAACAAGCCTAGCGTATGGTCATAAGGACATTTCAAACAGTTTAGAAGATTCTTAAAAATAAGTATAGAAATTTTTTTTCCTAACCTCATGAACACCGTAACAATATTTTTGAAATTCCTTTTACATGCATGAAGATTTTAAATATCAAGCTAATCCTAAAGTATATTTTTGCAGAATGTGGGCCACAGTGAGTGAAGTGGTGTTCATGATACCCCTGTCTCTGAACAGCTAATACAACATATATTATTTTTTTTTTTAATATATGTTGGGGGACCCATAGCCTTTGCAAAAATATATGTTTTTTTTTTATTATTATTATTTCAGAAAACTCCTCGTTCCAATTCCCACCGATAGAGGGCGCCACTGCATTTTTCCATTTCGTATTCAAATATCTTTCCTACTCTAAGTTGATTCCAATCTCTACTTAAATTTAAACTCCCTAAAAAATTTTTAAGCCCCCCTCAATTTTAAGCCCCTCCTAAAAAATAAGCCCTCCCCTCTCTCTCTCTCTAAAAATCCCATCATACTCTAACAGACTCCAAACATCCACCCCTCTACTATAGTATAATCTCCTACGTTTCAAACCCTAAAAATTTAAGCCCCCTCAATTTTAAGCCCTCCCCTCATCCTACTACAGTATGATACACTCTCCATCAGATAAGCTTCTCAATCAGGTGGTGGTGGTCCTTCCTCCCTCTTATAGGAGGTGGTGGACCTCTTCCTCCTCTCCTCCTCTCCTCCTCCTCCCTCCTCGCTGGGGTTGAACTCTCCTTTCTTCTCTACTTTCAGGGATAAAAAAAAATCAAGATGAATATATAAAAAGAAATTTGTTTTGTTACATATTAATAATTGCATTTAAATAATATTTAAAATATAATAATGAAAACATTCTTTTAAAATCATGTATGAAAACATCCTTACTAATATTATAAATCGGAAAGTGAGTTTGTTTGTTTGTTTGTTTGTTTGTTTGTTTGTTCCGCTTTCACGCCGTAACTACTGAACCGATTGCTTTCAAATTTTGCAGACATAAAGTTAGAAGTCCGGATTAAATAATAGGGTAATTTTTATTTATTTTATTCAAATATTTTCCTTAATAATTCACAATTTAATTATTTTTCATACAAAATCAATAGGCATTTTTCAGATAAAATTTAACCATTTTCCTTTCCTGTTGCCAAGAAAATAAAAAATTGGAATACTAATTTTTCAGCGGCAATGAATTTTTAATAGAAAACTTCCACGCGAAAAACTATAATAAAATAATTTAAAAGAAAATAAATATGACGTCATGGTTGAAATAAAAATAAAAGGTGTATTTTTTATAATACATTTATCAAGGACTAGCTGACCCGCCCGGCGTTGCCCGGGTCCGTATTAACAATATTAAACGAACTTGAAATTTGTATGATTTTATCATTAACTGGAAGCATGCAGAAATGCATTGTCTGAAATACGTCGCAGCTGACTTTGTGAAAAATCGGTTTTAAAAACAACAACTAATATTAAGATCTAAAAATACTTAAAATGAGCAAGGAGAAACACGGGAGGGAACATGTATCCAACGATTGCGTTAGTTTCGTGTTAAAGTGTTGATATTTACCCGTAAAAATCACTGTTAAAACACGTAACTAATTATTTTTTTCGCATAGAAATCCCAAGTGAAATATTTTGAATTTCAAACTAATTATATTACTCTTAAATCCGACTATACCGTGAATGAAATCGATACGCGATGATAAAAGATTGGTATATAGTATTATAATTTCAGAGCCATTTAACAAAAGTGTATATTTTTATCAAAGCATGCGTAATGTTGACTCTGTGGACAAATTCCTAACCGTAAATTTTTGTACCATAACCATAATCTGTCTGCGACTTAACATTACCCTACCGTAACTTAAATATAACATAAATGTAACCTAGCCGTCACTTTGAAATATCAATATAGAAGCATCATTTAAGATTTTGCTTGAAAAGTTAACATTCTTTCGTTAATGTCTTAAAATCGTCTGCACTCTGAAATCTAGATTTTAGACTAATATTTGTTATTTAAGTTTTCGCGCATGATTTTAAAAGAATGTTTTCATAATTATATTTTATATATTGACATAGAGTTATTAATATATTGTTAAATTAAAAACATTTTTTCATCTACGTTATAAAGTATTAAAAAGTTCTGAAAAAAAAAAAAAGAAAACTTTTAGTAATACAATTTTTAGTTCAAATCAAATGTTTTCAATATTTTATTTAATTTTATTTTTACATTTAATTTTTTCGAATATATCAATTCCAATTATTTTAAAAGCAAACATTTTTTAAAAATAAATGATATAATAGAAAAAAGACCATTTTAAAAAATTACTATTACTTCGTAAAATACGCTTCAGCTGTAATTCATTCCTTTCAATTCGTCTTAATACAAAATCCCTTCCACATGCTTTTGTTTGGGACATTAAAATTTGAGCGATAAATGGTTTAATATTGCGACCCTTTTTCGGTTTACTTCACCACCACCTATCTTTTTCCTCCATGGTTTACAACCGCTGTGATAAAAAATCATCATTTAAACTGACAGTTTGCCAGTCTATGAATTTTAAAAGTCTGTTCCAGCTTTTTTAATTATTTATGCGAAAATTTTATGCAACCAACCAACCATAACTAAATAAAGGGAAAAAAAGAAGAAAAAAGGCGATTTTTTATAAGAGTGATCTTTGAAATTTAATTAATTACTCAGTTAATAAATAGAATTTCGAAATTCTAAAGCTCAGGTGCATCAGGAGAGATATTGGGCTACTCTCATAAAAATTTTGAGCTTCGTACGTCCCATAGATTTTGCTAGCCATCGCAGACACACACACACACACACACACACACACACACACACACACACGCAGACAGAGCGATTTGTTATTTTATTAGTATAGATATTTGTTTAGTTAATGGGAATTTTTGTGTAAAATATGGTGACATAAATTAAAAGTAAAAAGAATGAAAAAGAATTATATTTTTAATAAAATGGTTCACTCATGAAAATGTGACGTCATAGTTGAAATAAAACAGGTACTTTATAGCAGTCGTTAAAAATACAAGAGGTATGAATATCATATAGCTAATGGAGCGAGATAATAAATGACGTCATATTTAAAATGAATCAGAGATATTTTTTACTTATACTAATTAATCTATATATATAAAAGAAAGTCTGGATTTCGTATTAATCACAGCACAAAAAATCTGCCGAACCTAAAATCTTGAAAATTGGGGTAAAAATAATTCTGATAACATCGAGTGCTGCTAAGAAGGGATTTTCGAAAATTCTACCCCTACGAGGGTTAAAAAAAGGAACGAACTTTTAAAAAATTCCTTAAAAATCGGCTTTTGTAGTAATTTTTCAACTCATAACATATTTTAGTGTATTTTTTCATGCTGAATCGAATGGTACCAAGCAAATTCTTTTAAGTTCATTAGTTCGCGAGATACTTCACATTTTCCTGATTTGGCGGTGACTTCGTCGCAAAAACCTGAAATTTTCAATCCTATATATATATATAAAAGAAAGTCTGGATTTCGTATTAATCACAGCACCAAAAAAATCTGCCGATCCTATAATCTTGAAAATTGAGGTAAGAATATTTCTGATAACATCGAGTAACGCTAAGAAGGGATTTTCGAAAATTCCATCCCTAAGGGGGTTAAAAAAGGGACGAACTTTTAAAAAATTCCTTAAAAATCGACTTTTATAGTAATTTTTCAACTCATAATATATTTTAGTGTATTTTTTCATGCTGAATTGAATGGTACCAAGCAAATTGTTTTAAGTTCAGTAGTTCGCGAGATACTTCACATTTTCCTGATTTGGCGGTGTCTTCGGCGCAAAAACCTGTAATTTTCAATCCCTATCTATATATATAAAAGAAAGTCTGGATTTCGTATTAATCACAGCACAAAAATATCTGCCGAACCTATAATCTTGAAAATTGGGGTAAAAATATTTCTGATAACATCGAGTGCCGCTAAGAAGGGATTTTCGAAAATTCCACCCATAAGGGGGTTAAAAATAGGAACGAACTTTTAAAAAATTCCTTAAAAATCGGCTTTTGTAGTTATTTTTCAACTGATAACATATTTTAGTGTATTTTTTCATGCTGAATCAAATGGTACCAAGTAAATTCTTTTAAGTTCAACAGTTCGCGAGATACTTCACATTTTCCTGATTTGGCGGGTGTCTTCGGCGCAAAAACCTGAAATTTTCAATCCTTATCTATATATATAAAAGAAAGTCTGGATTTCGTATTAATTACAGAACAAAAAAATCTGCCGAACCTAAAATCTTGAAAATTGGGGTAAAAATACTTCTGATAACATCGAGTGCCGCTAAGAAGGGATTTTCGAAAATTCTACCCCTAAGGGGGTTAAAAAAAGGTACGAACTTTTAAAAAATTCCTTAAAAATCGACTTTTTTAGTTATTTTCCAACTGATAACATATTTTAGTTTATTTTTTCATGCTGAATCGAATGGTACCAAGCAAATTCTTTTAAGTTCAGTAGTTCGCGAGATACTTCACATTTTCCTGATTTGGCGGTGTCTTCGGCGCAAAAACCTGAAAATTTTCACCTTATCTATATATATAAAAGAAAGTCTGGATTTCTTTTATATATATAGAAACACATCAGAGAACACTATATATAAAAGAAAGTCTGGATTTCGTATTAATCACAGCACAAAAATATCTATTGAACCTATAATTTTGAAAGAGAGTTTTATAATCAGGTTAACATGATTATTATATGAAAGCTATATTAAATTACACTGGTGTCCAAAATTTAAGCATAATTGGTAATTAAGTAATTATTTTTAAGTAATGAAAGAAATATGAATCGGAATGTGCTGAAACTCCAGGTGTGTAAACAGAATAGTACGCGTCACATATTTTCGCGAAGAGTTTTCCCCGAAATCGAACAGGGGACCGTCAACAAATTGAAAAAGAACGAAGATCTTTTGGATAACCCTGTCAAAACTAATGTAGCAAAAGCGTTCAAACTGCACATTATGATTAATTGGCTTATTGTAATGTACTGTGTTAATTTTTACAAGGATAGCATGTATACTCGTAGAGAAATTAAGGTTTTTATAAAAACAGTCCTAAATTTTTCCAAGTTTTTTGCTTATAATTTGCAGAGTTCTTGTTATAAAATAATGTTCTTTTCTGAAAATATGACAAACATCATTGTACACAATACCCTGTCATCAGAATTTAAAAATAATAAAAATTGTATGAAAAATGATTATGTTTAGTAAATAATTTTTCATTGCGCATGCGTCAACGATATCAAAATGTCATTTGCATATTGTGTTAGCTAAATGTATAGAGCAACTTCTGTAGAAGTTTCAAAAACATAGCTTGAAAATTCTGAAAATGGGAGCCTATAGAATCAACTCAAAATCCGTTATTCCTAAAGGAAGAAAAAAAATCAGGGGTTTTACCTAAATATAGTTGTACGTGCAATATTGTGTAGGCACTAAAAAATGGAATATGGATACAGCCCCTCATCTTTTTGCTTCATTTAGGGAATAAAGGATTTTGATCTCATTCTATCAACGATAATTTTCAGAATTTTTAAGCTATGTTTTTGAGACTTTCACAAAAGTTGCTCTATACATTCAACTAACATAATATGCAAATGAAATTTTAATAGCGTTCACGCATGCGCAGTAAAAAATTATTTAGTAAACCTGTTCATTTGTCATACAATTATTATTATTTTTTAATTCTGATGACAGGGTATTGTGTACAATGATGTTTGTCATTTTTTCAAAGAAGAACACTATTATATAATAAGAACTCTGCAAATTATAAGCAAAAAACTTAGGACTGTTTTTATAAAAACCTTAATTTCTCTACGAGTATACATGCTATCTTTGTAAAAATTAACACAGTACATTACAATAAGCCAATTAATCATAATGTGCAGTTTGAACGCTTTTGCTACATTAGTTTTGACAGGGTTATCCAAAAGATCTTCGTTCTTTTTCAATTTGTTGACGGTCCCCTGTTCGATTTCGGGGAAAACTCTTCGCGAAAATATGTGACGCGTACTATTCTGTTTACACACCTGGAGTTTCAGCACATTCCGATTCATATTTTTTTCATTACTTAAAAATAATTACTTAATTGCCAATTATGCTTAAATTTTGGACACCAGTGTATCTCAATATATGTAAAACGCAAAGTGAAATTTCATCGGGGCCGCTTATAACTTAAGTTCTACAAGATAGATTTTATGGATTTTACATTGTTAGTTGGATAATTTTTCAGAAATTTTGTAACAAATGGAATATAGCATTCTACGTTGTTTAATTGAATGTTTAGGGAATGTTTTTTATCAGATGAACCCAATTACAAAAGTTTGGCTTTATTTTAAAAGTTCCGCTGAATGAATTTTTATGTGATTAAAATTGTTAACATGTTGAGCGCTACGTCATTCATTGGTGACTAACATTGAACTTTCCGTTTAGATGACTGATTTTTCACCGATGACAGACAGTCTAAAGTACGATATAAAACTAAAAATTACTATGATATAAAAATTTCGTTTGATTCAAAGTTTCTTAAAAAAAAAAAAAAAAAAAAAAAAAAAAACTGACCAGCGTAGCGGGCGAAGGCTGCTAGTAAGTAATAAATATTAATCTAAAATATAGATTTCTGATTGCAAACGATTTTCAGATATTAGCAAAATAATGTTATCTTTTCAAGAAAAATGTTAAAAGATTTTCTATTTTGATATTTAAAACACATATAATTAAATAATCAAAGAAATTTTTACCTGTGAAGCTCTGTCTAATAAAAAATTCGACGATAAAAAACAAGAGCAATCAAATACGGGTTTTAACCGATTTGAATTCATAGGCGAATCAAAGCACGTGGTTTTGTTTGGACTTAATGTGACTTAATGTAGGGTTACATTTTTGGCATCACCCAAATCATTATAGTTCACCTTCAGTATATTCTTCCTCCATGATCTCTGTTGTTAAAATGAATAAAATTTTTGTATTTGTTGCTGATATGCAGAATTTTTTTTTTTAACAATAACTTAATAAAATGAAATGATTTTAATTATTTTTGGATATTATGTAAAATAGAAATATAGTAATACCGGCGCACCACAGGTTTAATTTTTTTTTTCTAATATGACATCATTTACAGCTTCAGAAATACTCATCTTTTCTTAAATAAAAGCGTGATTTATGCAGTTATTTAAGAATTCTTTAGTTTCATAAAATATTCATTATAATTAGAAATGGCGCAATTTATAGAAATATTTTCATTTGTGCACACCATGGACCTTTAAATTAATAGAAGTTAACTTTATTTATAGATGCAGGAATTAAAGTCAATGAATATGACATCATCACTGACACATCTATAACAATGTATATTATATTCATGGAATAAATTTATCTGGTTTCTGTATGACGACATTTTCTCCATGCTTCATCGACAAAATTTCACTTTAGATAGTACATTTTATTAAAGTTTATCCTCTGTTATTTTACTTACATAATATTTAATAATATTGCTCAGTAAATAATCTGTGTATTGCAGGGAATAACTATGTGCAATCATTTTGTTATGATTAAATTTAACGGAAACCTTTATTTTTTTTTTTGCTTGAAATGCAATTATACATTCACCGATGAGATCAAGCTCCTGATTGTTGGAAAATAATGAAACAAAATATATTTTGAGAAAAGCTTAACCTGTTGCCACTGTTTTGAAGAAATGTCATGAAAAAGCTTTTAAAATTAAAAATAAAATATAAAAATTGAAATAAATTAACAATTAGCCAAAATAGGCACATCTACACATAAACAGCTTTCATTTAAAAAAAAAAAATAATAATTATCAAAATCGGGCCAGTAGAAAGCTCAGGGCTGATGACCAAAAAAAAAAAAAAAAAAAAAAAAAAAAAAAAAAAAAAACAGCCAGGTCTTTTAAATATATAGATAGATAGATTTTAACTTTAAAAATCGGTTAGCCGAACTTGAGAAAGGAATACAGTGCGAGTGCGCCCCAAGTCCCAAAAGTTTATAGGCAACAGTTTTTATTATTATTACTAGCCGCCCTGGTGACCAGTTTGGTTTCCAGGTTCTTATGATTTGGTCATTGACTTTTTCTGTAAAATGCCTTTAATGATGTCTACCCATACATTAAATCAAAGTATCGTTCATTTAATGCCAATCATTTTATTGTATATTAAATATTATGTGAGTTGGCTTATTTACATTTCACTTTATCAAGAAAAGGTTTTGAAAGTTGAGTTTGAAAGTTGAGATAGTATTTCACCTAGCAAAATGAAACTGAAGTTTGATTGGATTACATGCTCGCATTATTTTTGCGTGGCAAGATTGATGATTGAAGAACTTGCTATATGAATTATTACCTCTATAAATTATTTTTTTTTCATTCATTGGAGAATGAATCTTTTTTTGTTTACTTTGGTAGAAACAGATTGTAGGAAGTTAATTTAAATTTCGCTGAAATCTTAAAATATACATGTACTTCAATGTAAGTCATCTCTCAAGTATTATTTTTTTTCAAGCGATCTCTATAAAGCTATAACTTTTATACAGCTTTATCCGGAAAAATAATTTCGATTAAAACTGGCCGCTTGGCCTATGAAAAGCGAAGTGGTCATCACGACAAACTGTTGATGACAGCCAAATGCGCTTATAATAGCAGTAATATGTATAATAATTTGGCGACTTACCATCTGCGTTGGCTAACATGAAATTGGCTGCATATCATATAAAGAGTGAAGTGGGTAAGCCCGGAAGTGTTGATGACAGTCACATGATTTAGGCTTTTATTATATAGATGATGATTATTTTAGAATTAATAAATGTGGGGAGGTTAACAATTTTAAGACCAGTTTATCCTTATATGTAAAAAAAGTAACGATTTAGAAATGAACCAATGAAAATCTGCATAGATACCACAGAGAGGGGGTGGGGAGCGTTACCATCTGAAGGACCTGGTTTAGTCGCCAAGGTGACGATTTATTACCAATTTTGGCGCCCAAAATTACTCGGCAAAAATGAAGCCAACTTGGCGCTATTTCTATATTTTGCCAAATTGCTATAGACTTTAATTGTAATCCAATAGGATCGCTTTTTGTTTTCGATTTTAATTTTTTTGTCAAGTAAGAGTTAGTGTTATCAAAAACTTGTTAGTATGAAAGTTGTATATATTCATTAAGAAGATTTATAATACATTTAAACGGATTTGGTAGCTTGAAAATTGACCAAATTAGGAAATGTTTTCTACCTAAAGCCCTATTTTTTTGGCCCCTTGAACCCATTTTTAATTTTAACAAAAATCTACCATACGTAAATTTTCCGCATTTTTTCTAGAAGTTATAATAGTTTTCATCTTCTAGCGTCATCTTTCATTACATTAAAAAACATAATTAAAATTGAACATATTTAAATCAGCGACATTTGTTTTACAAAATTGAATAATATTTCATGTTAATATTTAATCTTACTTCACTTAATTATTCTGTACTTACTTAAAATAATGCTTCAAGCCTAAACATTAATCTACGCAACTTTTTAAAATGATATTTTATAGAAAAAAAAAACAGTTTTGTTGTTACAATCTACTTAATAATTCTCTTGTATTCACCCCTTCTGCTAAGTGGCATATGATGTGGCTCCGCTTTTAATCTTGCGGACACCGCTCCCATTTATCTTACAAGGAAGGTCTCCATTGGGGGCATACTCAGAATTTTTTGAAAAAAATGCGAATTAAACTACTCATCTAGGTAATAAGGGATCAGTGAAAATTAGCTGCGGAATTACATTATTAGATATGTAAAAAAATAAAATAGTTTGGAATAATTGGCGTGAAAAGCTGAAAACGACACGGGATTTGGCGAGCAGTGCATTTTCTCGCCAAAAGCAGACGATTTTAACGAATCTGAAAATTGATTTTGAATGACTTCACTGTTAAAAATCTGCAGCGTTTACTGCAACGTCACTCCACTACTTTTATAGAATATCTCTCTTCTGACCAATGAAAATGCTCCATAGCACGGTGAATTGACCGTTTTCTA
The DNA here is from genome assembly GCA_964019185.1 of Maratus speculifer. Classification (NCBI taxonomy): domain Eukaryota; kingdom Metazoa; phylum Arthropoda; class Arachnida; order Araneae; family Salticidae; genus Maratus; species Maratus speculifer. The sequence continues at coordinate 80,221,582 of OZ025295.1, forward strand.
TAAAAGCGGTGGAGTGACGCTGCCGAAAATGGTACAGATTTTTAGAGGTGTTGTAGCTTGTGCAACACTGTTAAAAATCTGCTGCATTTTGCTGCAACGCACTCCACCGCTTGTATATAATATCTCTATTCCAACCAACAATGAGAAAGCTCCATTTCACGGCCAAGTAACCGTTTTCTATACAAGCAAGGGAGCGAGTTGCAACAAAATGCAGCAGATTTTTAACAGTGTATTTTTCAATTTGGAACAATTTTAATCAATTTAAATTGTGTTTTAAATGATAAAAGATATTAATTTCATTTTGTTATAAGTACATATAAACGTATATGACAAAATTACACTTAAAGTAAAGTAAAAATGCAAAACTAAAATTACTTAAACTAAACTTATTTAAATAAATTGAACATAGAAAGTTTTTTCTTTAAAAAGTATTCGAAGCGTAAAAGCGTATTTTTCAAAATTTCGTTTTTTTCGCCAACCGGAGATAAATTGCCAAGTAAACGAAATTTTTATTATTTTTTTTAAGGACGTTATAAGGAGGTTCCGCCGAAATTTTTTTTAAACCTATATAACTATATGAGAAGAACATTCTGTAATTTTTTCTGAGTATGCCCGTATGGAGACCTTCCTTGTTAGGACGCTTCATTATGCACCTTTGATTGCGACTCAGGTTTGCCAACAAAATGCGGCCGGTGATGCCATCTTGAAAAAATGGAATTTTCAGACCTTTTTTTAGTTTTTGCCTAATATCTGCTAAATCAAAAGCCTGGTAAAAAGTTATTTTTTTTTTTTTTCAAAGTAGACTACTAATTTTTTTACAATTTAAGCCCTTTTAACTCAAATAGTTTTGGAGTTACAACTCTTCTAAGTTAGGCAAATAAAGAAAAAGAGAAATTTTGGAGTTTTTAACCATATTTATCCAATAGTATTAGTCCAAGAGCCGACAGCACAAAAACCTAAGGTATCGATCACAAGAAATAAACCTTTCTTTTATGGCAGAGTATAGTAATAGGGAAATCTAATAATCCATGTCTGCCAGAAGTGAAGCATTGCATAAGCCAAAATTTAATACCACCATGGTTTACTCGTAGGTCTATCATTGTATTTGCCATACAATCATGTACGGCAAACACAGTGATAAGTTTACGAGTAAATCAATGGTGGTATTAATTTTTGGTTTATGCAATGCTTCACTTCTGGCAGACTGGATTATTAGATTTCCCTATTACTACTCTGCCATAAAAGAAAGGTTTATTTCTTGTGTTAGATACCTTAAGTTTTTGTGCTGTCGGCTCTTGGACTATACCTCCTAAATACCGACCCTTGTCATCCTCCACCCTTGAAATGTTATTTTTTAAGTTTGCCATCATAACAATTGTAGGCATATAAAAAACGTTAAAAAATCAGTACAGCATTCAAACGGAGAGCTTGCTGTTGCGAAAATTATATGAATTTATTTCCGCGGATTGTATGAACATGAAATTATTGATTTACTTAACCATTTATATTATTCTCTAAATAAAACAATTTTTTTCGCACGAAGATAAACACTTGCAATCTCCACTCTCTCCCACAGACACTCTGGAGTTAACAGTTGGTGAAGTCTTCGAAATAAAAGAGGGATTCCAGTTTCACGAAACTGGACTGACTGTTCCGAATAAATATAATCAGATAAGCGAAAGTTTTAATAAACAAAGTATTTTTATGTGCACTTTGTATGTTTTTTTATGTTTATGCGTATTTTACTAAACAAAATCGTGAATTTGTGTTGATTTCTGTTTAACGAATTTTCTTCACAACGAAGTTTTTGGATGTAGCGCTGAGATTTCGTTAAATGGAAGTTTCACTGTATATAGAATAATAAAATAATAACAAAAATTATAAAAATAAAATAATAATAATGCATAGTAATATAAGAATGTGTAATATTATAATCTCTCTTAGAAAAAAAAAAGTAACTTATGCTGTCACCGCCGCTAACAATGAATTTTTTGTGACCTAGGTTATTTCTTCGCTAATATTAAAAAAAAAAAAAAAAAAAAAAAAAAACTATTGCACACAAAAATATGAAAATTGGTAATATTATAGAGATATAAACATATTTGAGAAACATGCTGATGCATGCAATTTTCAAATTCAAGAAGTATTTTAAGAGATATTTAATGCTAAAGTTCGTCAAAATTGTTCCATTAAAAAAAAATTGTAGGAGCAAAAAATATACATAGGAATTTAAACATTTTTAGATCATTTTATGCATTGAAAGTTCCAAGTTTTTAATTTGATAATTACATTAAGTACTAGATATTTATTATACATTCATTTGTCGAGGATTTATTTTGATTTTAAACTAAAATTTTCAGCATTTTGAGAACGTTTTTTACATATTTTAGAAAAGTTTATTATTTTAAACTATTGCAAAATGATCAAAGAAAAATATGTCCTTCAAATTAAAAAAATATTTACCCGCGACTATCACAAATAGAAAAAAAAACTTTCAAATAAGAGTTTAAAACTTACGGTTTAAAATCGATAAATATTGAAAATTAAGACATCTATATTTACATGTGGATATTAAAAAAGAAAGAAAATATTAGAAGAATGATACGATTCTATCCCGATTGGTGGTCATAAAATAACACGCAGATGTTTTAACTTAATTCTATTTTTATTCTACAGAACTATGAGCGCAAATTCTGACTCTATTTTTCATCGAACAACAAGCTAATTAAAACGTAAACAAATTACCGTCTGCGATCGCTATGGTAACCGCACAAGGCATTGCCATTCTAAACTGCGAAATATTTCCAACCTTCCGTGGTAACCATAGCAATCACCATAGAGTATCCCCCCAGTGACGAAGGGTACCGAAGAAACGGTATAATTTATAATTATTTTTAAGTTTTCTTTTCTTTTTTTCTTTTTTTTTTTTTTTTTTTTTTTTAGGTCAGAATTCACGCTGGTTGAAAAAAAATTATAAAGATATATACCTTGAAATAAATTTGAAATGCAACAAAAATAAGAAATATAACAAAATATAGAAACAATATATAGATATGCAAAAATGAACAGTTTTAACAATAATTTCAGGAAGTAATGTAAGATGCCAGTTTTTTAGGAAAATGGACATGTCTGCCCGAACGTGTGACAGTTTTTGTTTGGTCAGGATTACTGTCCGATTTAACAGAGAGTTTTAAATTAGAATTCTCTGGAACAGCTTTCGTCAACAAGTCTGATTGAGGAATCAAATGAGCTGGCTTCACACGATCTATTGATACCGTGGACTTACGACCATTGAGTTCGATTGTTATGGTTTTTCCAGTTCTACTTAGAACTTTGTGAGGACCAGTATATGGTTGACACAATGGAGGTTGTACATGGTCCACTCTTAGAAAGATGTGTGAACAAGATGTCAAAGAAGGGTGTATATAGAACTTCTCGTGGCAGTGAGCTGATGTAGCAACTGGATTTAACTGCCGCATGGTGTTTCTTAGTTGAGTGACGAAGTTCTCGTTGCATGGTTGGATTAAAGATTCATCCAGCATGTCACATGGCAGTCTCAACGTAGTGCCGAAAACAAGTTCAGCGCAAGAAGCTTGTATATCTTCCTTCACTGCTGTGCGAATGCCTAGTAAAACTATCGGCAATACTTCAGTCCATCTATTGGTTTCGTGAGCTTTGATGGAGGACTTTAAATGTCGGTGAAATCTTTCGATAATGCCATTGGATATAGGATGATAAGCTGTGGTTCGGATCTTCTTTGTTCCCAACATTTTCGTAAATTCATCAAAAGCCGCTGATCGCATTTGGGGACCTTGATCCGTGGTTATGAGTGAAGGACAACCAAATCTTGAAATCCAGTCCTTGAATATGGCATTGCAAATTGTTTTGGCTAGTGTATCAGATATGGGTATAGCTTCTGGCCATCTGGTAAATCGGTCGATAATCGTTGAAAGATAGCTGAAATCGTCAGATGGAGGCAAGGGACCCACAATATCTATGTGAATCTGGGGAAAACGTGCATCAGGAAGAGAGAACGTGCCAAGAGATGCTTTGGTGTGCCTTTGTATTTTGGATCTTTGACACGACTCACAGCAACGAACCCAGTTTTTGATGTCTCTTTTCATGTTTGGCCATATGTATCTGGAACAAATTAACTTTGTGGTGGCTGCTATGCCAGCATGAGATAGGTTGTGCAAATGTTCGTATATCAGTCGACGAAAGGAGCTAGGAACTAAGGGTCGAGGCGTACCTGTGGAAGTATCACATAGTAGGTTACGATCAGAAATGAGGCAAGGTTTCAGTTCCAATTTTAGCGATGAACTATGCAGCAGATTTTGTAGCTCTGAATCATCTTTCTGAGCTTCTGCAAAATCATCAAAATTTAAGATTGGAGATTTTGAAATAGAATCAATTTCAATTCTTGAAAGACAATCTGCTACAGTGTTTTTGGAACCTGGTACATGTCTAATGTCAGTGGAATATTGGGAAATAAAATCTAAATGGCGTAATTGCCGAGGCGAGCAATTATGGGGATTTTGTTTAAATGCATAAATTAACGGTTTCTGATCAGTATAAATTTTAAAATTTCTCCCCTCTAACATATGCCGAAATTTCTTTATTGCTGAATATATAGAAAATAATTCCCGGTCATAAGTTGACCAATTCCGCTGACTCTTGTTTAATTTCATGGAAAAAAATGCTAAAGGTTCATAATGTTCCTTAAAAAATTGCATAAGAGTGCCGCCGATCGCGACATCTGAAGCGTCAACCCATATACTTAACTCAGCACCTGGAATGGGATGCCGTAAAAGAGCTGCTTGAGCTATGGCATTTTTGGCATCTGTGAAAGCCTTTTCAGCATTTTCATTCCAATTAATCGGTTCGGAAGTTTTCGGAACACGGGAACGAGATTTCTTTTTGTTTGGATGGCCTTCTAATAATTGCACTAAAGGCGCAAGTATGTGTGCAGCTTTATAAATAAAGGATCTATAAAAATTAAACATTCCCAAAAATCGTCGAAGTTGAGATAAAGTTGTGAGCTGTGGAAAATCAATTATACATTTAACTTTATCAGGAAGTGGCTGAATACCGTGTTCAGATATTCGAAATCCTAAGAAATCGATGATAGGTTTACCAAATGTGCACTTGGAAACATTTATGTACAAACCATATTCTTCTAATTTGGAAAATAAGGCTTTTAAATGATGATAATGCTCCTCTTCATTTTTATAATAAGTATATCATCAATAAAAGCATAGACGCCAGGTAAATCACGTATTATTTCGTCGATGAATCTCTGAAATGTGGCAGATGCGTTGCATAAGCCAAACTGCATGCGTGTGCTTTCGAATAATCCGAAAGGTGTGCATATCGCTGTTTTAGGAATATCATCAGGATTGATTGGTATTTGATGATACGCTTTGATTAGGTCAATGTGACTAAAAATTTTAGTGTTGCGTAAATTAGCAGTAAAATCAGCTATACACGGAATCGGATATCTGTCTTTTACAGTTTGCGCATTCAAGGCACGATAATCGCCTACAGGTCTCCACTCCACAGTTCCTTTTTTTGGAACCATGTGCAAAGGTGATGCATAATTGCTACATGAAGGTCTTAAATGTCCTAGTTGTATCATATTTTGAAATTCCATTTTAGCGATTTTCAGGCGATCCGGAGCTAACCTTCGAGGTTTTGCCACACATGGAGGTCCTTTTGTTGTAATAAAATGCATCGTGTTGTGTTTAACAGGCTGATTAGGATCTGGTAATTTTGTTATAGATGGAAATTTTTTTAGAAGTTCATTATATATGCTATCAATAGTGATTGTTTTTACTGAATGAATGGATGCACATTTCATGTGGCCTGTCGTTTAAAATTTTGTTTTTAAGTCCCTTAGACATTTATGACGGAGATCTGGGACCAATTCGAAATTATGGAGAAAATCTGCTCCCAATATTGGTGTACTAACATTTGCCACTAGAAAAGTCCAATTAAACTTTCGCCTTAAGTTAAAGTCTAGAGAAAGGGTTTGTTGACCATAAACATTTATAGTTGAAGAATTAGCAGCCAAAAGTGTTTGTACGGGTGGATTCCGTTTTTGTAAATTATTGGCAGGAAGGATTGACACATCCGACCCTGTGTCGACCAGAAAGGAAACATTTGTTGACCGGTCTTTAATGAACAGGCGACGTGACTGTTGAGGCAAAGAATAAGTCGCCTCTACTCTTTGCTTATTTCGTTTCCCAACCAAGAACATGGTTTTACGCATTTCTCTTCTTTACATTTTGTTCCAAATCGTCGATGGTACCAACAAATAGATGAATCGCGCTTAGCACTGTTATTTCGCTCTCGAGGTTTACTCGAATTTCTACGGTATGGTGATCGCCCACGTAAAAATGCAATTTGATCGATGCGCTTATTTAGTTTTTCAATTTCTCTCATAAATTTATATTCTATTGACTCTTCATTCGCGCTGGACAAGGTAAATGCAGAAAGAGGGGACAGAGTAACCTCCGAAATCCGATCCGAAATTTCCGCAGCCTTTTCAAGGGTTAAATCAGAAACAGCCGCTAAAATTGTTTGAACAGAATTTGGTAAACGCGTCAAAAATAACTCTAACATTAAATTGTCAGGAACATTTAGGGATTCCGCGCGACGTTTCATGCTACGTAATAAATCTGAAGGTTTCCGATTGCCTAGTTCTTCCCCAGACAATAGTTGCCGTATTTCTTGCTGAGATGACTCTCCCGAAAGCGCAATTAATTCCTTTTTTAAGATGCCATAAGGATCGGTAGCATCCGGTTGCATTAATATGTCACGAACAATTGATGCAATATCGGGTGGAAGATGCGACACAATATAGTTATATTTTGTAACAGATTCTGTTATTGCTTTGGGGGTAGCTAAAGCAAATGTACTTTCGCACATTACAAACCAAAGCGCCGGATCCGATCTATTATATATGGGGATTTGAACAGCATCGACATTAGACATGATTTATCTTATACTATAATGCGAGCAAAAATTGTGTGTGTGTGTGTGTGGGTAAATTTTATCTCAAAAACGGCTCTAACGATTTTCGCAAAAATTTGGATTTTACCATTTTCGGGCACGATAAGACCATTGGGCTAGGTCCCATGTTCGGGAAAATTCGATTACTGGGTCATTTTGGGTCACAATGGGTCAGGATCAAGCTCTTTATATCTAGAGAACGGCTGGATGGATTTTAAGGCAATTTTGTATCCAATCGTTTTTTGGCACGAGAAAACTATTGGGCTGGGTCACATGTTCAAAAAATTTCGATTAGTGGGTCATTTTGGGGTCATTATGGGTCAAGCCATTTTTATCTAAAAAACGGCTCTAACGATTTTGACCAAATTTTATATTGTACCGTTTTGGATTACAAGAAGACCATTGGGTTAGGTAACATGTTCGAGAAAATTCGGTAAGTGGGTCATTCTTGGGGTCATTGTGGGTCATGCTATTTTTATCTAGCGATTTTCTCACGCAATTTTGACTAAAAATTGCATTATATGGTTTTCGGGCACGAGAAAAACATTGGGCTAGGTTACATGTTCGAGAAAAAATTTCAATGGGTCATATTGGGTCATTAAGAGTCTGGGTCAAGCTATTTATATTTAAAGAACGGCGTGATGGATTATAACGAAATTTTGTATGTAACAGTTTTTTGACATGAGAAAACTAATGGGCTAAATCACATGTTTGAGAGATTTCGACTATGACGGTCATTTGTGGGTCATGAGGGTCATAATGGGTCATGGTCAACCTATATCTAAAGAACAGGTGGATCGATTTTAACGAAATTTTGTATGCAACATTTTTTTTGGCACGATAAAATCATTGGACTAGGTTACATGTTCGAAAAATTTCGATTAATGGGTCATTTTGGGTCATTAAGAGTTCGGGTCAAGCTATTTATATTTAAAGAATGGCGTGATGGATTATAACGAAATTTTGTATGTGACAGTTTTTTGACATAAGAAAACTAATGGGCTAAATCACATGTTTGAGAGATTTCGACTATGAGGGTCATTTGTGGGTCATGATGGGTCATAATGGGTCATGGTCAACCTATATCTAAAGAACAGGTGGATCGATTTTAACGAAATTTTGTATGCAACATTTTTTTTGGCACGATAAAATCATTGGACTAGGTTACATGTTCGAAAAATTTCGATTAATGGGTCATTTTGGATCATAAAGGGTCTGGGTCAAGCTATGTATAATTAAAGAACGGCAGGATCAATTTTAACGAAATTCTGTATGTAACAATTTTTAGAAACGAGAAAACTAATGGACTAAGTCACATATTCGAGAGCTTTCGATTATAAGGGTCATTTGTGGGTCTTAATGGGTCAAGGTCAAGCTATATCTAAAGAATGGGTGGGTCGATTTTAACGAAATTTTGTATACAACATATTTTCGGCATGAGAAAATCATTGGGGTAGGTCACATGTTCGAGAAATTTCGATTGGTGGGCCACTTTTGGGTCATTCTAATTTTATCTTGACAACGTTTCGCGCAATTTTAATTAAATTTTGTATTTTATCGTTTTCGGTCACATGAAAATCATTGGGTTAGGACAGATTTTTGTGAAAATTCGATCAATGGGTCATTTTGGATTATAAGGGGTCAGGGTCAAACCAACTATATCTAAAAAACAGCTCAATCGATTTTATCTAAATTTTGTATCTAATGTTTTTCGGCATGCTAAAACTAAAGAGCTAGGCCACACGTTTAAGAGATTTCGATTATAAGGGTCATTTGTTGGTCATGATGGGTCATGCTAATTTTATATAGAAAATGGTACTCACCATTTTGACTATACTTTGTATTATATCGTTTTTGAGCAAGAGAAAACCATTTGGCTTGGACACATGCTCGCGAAAATTCTATTTGTGGGTCATTTTGGGTCTTAATGAGCTAGGGTGTCATTCTAATTATATACAATAACGACTCAATCAATTTTACCTAAATTTTGAAACAAAACGTTTTTTGTCACGAGAAGACTATTGGGCTGAGTCGCATGTTAAACAAAATTATATTAGTGGGTCATTTCGCTTCATTGCTGAATGCTGCCAAGCTAATTTTACCTAAAAAATGGCTTGAACGATTTTGATTCAATTTTATATTCTACTGTTTTTGATTACCTGAAGACGATTGAGCTATGTCACATGCTTGATCAAATTTGTTTAGTGGCTCATTTTGGGTAATACGGGTCAGGGTCACGAGAATATGGCAAAAGCCAATAACTTGGTGATATTTGACAAAATATTGGCGACATATGGCCAAAAAATCGACTATAAAAATTACGAAAACCAAAACACGTATTTGGAGCCAAATGAAAGAATGCCTCCAAATTTGGCTATATCTAGCAAAATATATTGTCTTTCAGAATGTAAAGAATTTTTTTATACATTCTTAAGAGGATTCGAGATGCATGGTTAAACCAATCAGAGTCGAGCTAAAAAAGTGATTTAGATCGATGTCCTTTCGTTGTAAAATTTAAAATAAAATAAAATTTATAAATATGCGCATAAAAACATAGTTTTCTTATTGATTGTTTTTCTAAATAATACTATTATAAACATGTTTTACAGTAATAATACAGAGTTAATGATACAGTGAAAATACTATATCGAGTTGAACACAAAGTTAATTTTGACCGAGCTAAGCTCGGTCTCCCCTGCTAGTAATTATTAATATAGAAAAAGCACAGTTAAATCAAAATAAAATTCGCGAGTTAAAATTTTTACTGTAAAATAATAGAAGAAATATCACAAAAATGATTCAGAAGTACTTATCTGTTTAGCAGCTAACATATCCATAATCATTTTGCATGATTTACTTCAATCACAATGGAACAAGGTCTTCTTAACAATCTACGAAAATCTCACTTTCCAATTGCTCATGGTATTTTTCTACAGTCCAGAGGTCACCAAATATCCCGATTGGTGGTCATAAAATAACACGCAGATGTTTTAACTTAATTCTATTTTTATTCTACAGAACTATGAGCGCAAATTCTGACTCTATTTTTTATCGAACAACAAGCTAATTAAAACGTAAACAAATTACCGTCTGCGATCGCTATGGTAACCGCTCAAGGCATTGCCATTCTAAACTGCGAAATATTTCCAACCTTCCGTGGTAACCATAGCAATCACCATAATTCAAATGCATGAATCGTCGAAAATGGAAAAAATAATGCGGAAAAAATATACATATATTTCCTTTTTAATAATAAATATACATTCACGTGAATTTCAAAAAGAGAAAGAAAACTTTTAAATATTAAATAAATGCATTAATATGCGTTAAAAGCAGCAAATAAAAGAAATTACGTCATATTTAATCCTGTCAAAAACATGAATGTGAAAGAATGCCAAGTTCGTTAAAGGTTTCGCTAATAAAATAAGTGAGATCTAACTGCAAACCAAGTTCTTTCGGAGCTCCTTAAATCATAGCTCCTGTCATGCATAATATTATTCAATTGCTTAAAATGATTTGTTATGTTATTTGTTATTCAATTGAGCGACTTAGTAAGTTTTCTCTTATTCAATTTTTTCTATTTAGTTGATCAGAAATTAAAGTTGATCCCTTCCTTAACTTATCAGTACCTTAACTTCAATATACTTTTTCGAACACTCGATTGACTAGATCTTTGCCAATCAGATTCTAGATTAAATTATACTCCGACTCAAACATTAAAGTTGGTAGCTGAAAACTTGCCAAGTCGCTCTATTGAATAACAAGTAACATAACAAATCATTTTAAGCAATTGAATAATATTATGCATGACAGGAGCTATGATTTAAGAAGCTCCGAAAGAACTTGGTTTGCAGTTAGATCTCACTTATTTTATTAGCGAAACCTTTAACGAACTTGGCATTCTTTCACATTCATGTTTTTGACAGGATATCATTATTTTTTGTCAAATAAGTAGGTATTTGTTTCCTTTTTTAAATAAATAGGTTAAATTAGGTTAATTTGTTTTATTTAATATTAATTAATCTTTCAGCTTTTTCCTGCATTTATTCACTGTTTTTTTCAGTCAAATTTAAAAATTTAACATTAGGACTGCTTATGTTCCTTTAAATTCCACTAATAAGGATGTTTCTTTTACGTGATTGGGTACTACTTGATTATTTAGTCAACCAAAAATGTTTGTAGCCAACTTGGCGAAATATCGCTACATTGACGACAAAAATTACGCACCAAAATTCATCCTAACATGGCGCTATTTCTGGTATTTTGCCAAATTCCCATAGATTCCCATTGTAATCTGGTAATTTATCCAATAATTTTGTTAGAGCAAGGACTGTTGCTATCATTTTGGCATCTTTTTTTTCTTTAAATCGGTTCTCTAACTACCCAAGATTGCTTAAATATTGCTATTTAGAAAGTTTTTAGAACGCTTTTTTCGTATTTTTACCTCTTTTAAATTTTGTATTTGTTAACAAATGTTCTTAGTGATCATTTATATTTTATAATTAATGAACATGCGGAATTTTATGTTTTTAGGCTCTTAACATACAGCCATCGCATTTTTAGAACGCTTTTTGCTCTTTTACCCCCTTTGGATTAGTGGAATCGACATAAGATATAGCCTATATTGGAGCAAGGACTATCACCATTATTTTGATATCATTACTTTTAAGATCGGTTTGTTGTTTGCTGAAATTGCTTAAAAATCCCAATTTAGAAAATTTTTAGAACGCTTTTTGCACATTTTCACCCCTTTTGAATTCCATATTTTTTATCAAATGCCCTTAGAGATCATTTATATCTTATAAATAATTAACAGGCCAAATCTTATAGTTCTAGGTCCTTCAGTAACACAAAAGTTGCATTTTTAGAATGTTTTTTGCTTCTTCACCCTCTTTTGGTTAATGGTATACGCATAAAATATAGCCTATGTTTGAACCGGGGCGAATGCCATCATAATGGTATCATTAATTTTGAAATCGGTTCGGTGGTTTCAGAGATTAGCCCCGATACTCGCCAAAAGTGTCGCCAACTTGGCACTATTTCTGATATTTCGCGAAATTCCCATAAACTCTAAAATGCCAAACTTTATGTTTCCAGTCCAGTCCCTTAATATACAGACAACGCTTTTTTAGAATGTTTTTGCTACCTCCTTTGGGTAAGTGTAAGATATTCTATGTTGGAGCAAAGACTGTCATCATCATTTTGATATCATTACTTTTAAGATCGGTTTGTTATTTGCTGAGATTGTTTTAAAATTGGTATTTCGAACTTTTTTTAGAACGCTCTTCGCGGATTTTCACCCATTTAAATTCGATATTTTTTTAGCAAATGTCATTAGTGATCACAGTAGCGCAGTTATGTTTTTTGGCGCCCGGGGCCAGCAAGAAATTTTGCGCCCCCACTCCAATATAGATATATAACAATTTCTCTCAATTTGGCGCCCCTTGGCCTCGGCGCCCGGGGCGGACGCCCCCCCCCTTAGCTACGCCACTGAGTGATCATTTATATCTTATAAATAATAAACATGCCAAATTTTGTGCTTCTAGGCCCTTCAGCAAAACAAAAATCACATTTTTAGAATGTTTTTCGCTTCTGAACCCTCTTTTGGTTAATGGCACAGACATAAGATATAGTTTATGTTTGAACCGGGGCGAATACCATCATTTTGGTACCATTACTTTTGAAATCGGTTCGGTAGTTTCAGAGATTAGCCCTGATACTCGCCAGAAGTGACGCCAACTTGGCACTATGTCTGGTATTTTGTGAAATTCGCATAAACTTCCATGGTAATCCAATAATTTATCCTCTAACCAACCTTTAATGTTTAATTAATGGTGATTTCTGATTTTTTCCTATTTATAGATCCAATAACCTACCTCCACACCAAATTTCAACTTCCTAAGTCACCTGGAAGTAGTCAAACATTTCTATGAGTGAGTCAGTGAGTCAGTGGTAAAAACAGTGGTTTTCAGACGTCAATTTCTCGTGAACGGTACAAGATTTTTTTAAAAAAATTTTAGGATTCGGAAATTAGAAGATGGTCTTACACGACACAAAAAATTGCAAGTGTGTAGGTCAAATAGAATTTAAGTTATTGAGGGGTCAAAAGTGGCTCGAAATGGTTCGGGTAATATAACCCAAGGCCGGTGTTTGATAAAAGGCTATTTAATTTTCTACTGACTTTGTCACCTAGCAACCAAGATATATCTAATTATTTCAAAATGTAAAAAGTTTTCTGTGCAAACGATTTTTTGTGATAAATACATTATCTGTTTTATTTCTTCAGCTTTTACCTAAGCTGTGTGAAACAATATTCTTTTTGTTTTGAGTTTGATTAGAATGTTTTTAATGAGATATGTGAAAAAATGTTACGGTTTTTTATTGGAGTTGTGTTTCGTTAAATTATCTACGTTCGAAAGAACTGAGAAGAATTTTCTCATGAGAATAAACTGTTTTAAAACAAGAGATGAGTGTTAGAATTCGAAAATAGGGTTAGTTTAAAAAGTACTTACTAACCATGCAAGTCTTCATTTGCGGGTTGCATCTATGCGATGCGCGGAGCTTTGAATTAAAATCGAAAATCATCTGTTGAGATAAACTTATTCTAAGTTCAAATTCATCTAAAAGTCCATATATTATAAAAAATGTAGTTTAATTCCATCTAAAAGGCACATTCCTTCATTACATTCAGAGAACTCAATCGTTCTCACACACTTGTCAAAGTTCTTCGAAAGATAATAAATAAAATCAGACGATATTTTCATTTTCTTAATTTACGCGTTCAATTAGTTTCACTTCATTTCATTTTACAACATCCTCCCCCCTTTGAAACTTGGGGAGAGTTTCAAATACATAACAATTATTATTAAAAAGATCCAACCTCTTTGGAGCTTTTACACATCTTCCAGAAGAGGTATATTTCTTAAGTATGACACTATCAGGAGAGGACACATTTTCATGATCATCATGCTCACTGGAACTAGTTTTCTCTTCACCCGACGGTTTGGATGCAATTTCAATTATTTCATTCGAATATATTTCCAAAGGAAAGATGCGCTGCACCGGACGTAAAACCGTGCCGTGCTGAGTTTTCAACTTAACAGCACGAACTTTACCATCCCGTCCTGGAATTAAATGAATCACCTTTGCTAAAGGCCAAAATAAACGTTTTTTGTCATCATCCCCAACTAAGACTATTTCTCCCACTCGCGGTTCACGTGTATATTTTTCAGTATGTTTTTGAACTAATTCGCTGAGGTATTCTTTTCTAAAACGTTGCCTAAAATCGGTAAGAAGTTTAGCTCTGTAATTCAACCTTCTCCTTAAACTTTGAGAATCTAATTCGATAATATCCGAATTGCTGAAACTTCGGTTTTCAGTAAGAAACATAGCGGGTGTGAGAGGTACTAGCTCCAGTGGGTCCTCTGAGATATAGGTTAGAGGTCTGCAGTTAATCACAGATTCACAATCCCATATAAGTGTATTCAATTCTTCATAAGTCAATACAGATCTACCTAAAGTACGTACTAACAATTCTTTTACAATGCGAACTAACCTTTCCCACCAGCCTCCCCACCAAGCTGCGGTGGGAGGTATAAATTTCCAAACAATTTTATGCGTCATGGTTTCTTTTAAAATTTTATCCCAATTTAATTTTGAAAGTTCATTGGAAGCCCCCCTAAAGTTTGTTCCATTATCACAATAAATAGTGCTGGGCCTACCGCGTCTAGCTATAAAACGTCTAAGTGCTAGCAGGAAAGCATCAGAAGATAGCGAATTGACTAGTTCAAGGTGAATCGCGCGATAAACGGCACAAGTAAACAATGCTATCCAAACTTTCTCGCCATTTTTTAGAAATAACGGCCCGGCTAAGTCTACTCCAATAATTTCAAAGACAGCACAATCTGTAACGCGATCTGGTGGCAAAGGTGTTGGTTCGCTTGACAAAGACTTTACCTTAAAACGTTTACATGCAATACAGTCGTACAATACATTTTTAATAGTTCTTCTAGCTCTAATTATCCAAAATCTTTCTCTTATTAAAGATTGCATTGTTCTTATACCTGCATGACAATTCTTTTGGTGTACTGATCTAATCAATAATTTAGTAAATTCACATTTGCCTGGTAACAATATTGGATACAAAAATGATTCTCGGTCATTTCTTTCAGTTATTTTAGTTTTAACTCTTAAAATTCCATTATCATCTGTGAATGTTACAATATCATTTAATGACCTTTTATTATAGAAATAACAGCTCTGAACTAAACGGATTAGATATTTTTCAGAATTTTCAATTTCATTTTGAGTAAGATTAGAATATTTACACTTATTAGAAACATTTCGGCAATTATTTACAAATCTCAGAATCCAAGCAAATATTCTTATCATCTTATCATAATTAGATATATTATCTAAAAGCCAAAGGGGTGCGTCTTTAGCTAGATCAATATTCGTAATTTCGATCTTTTTTCTTTCTAAATCAACATTTTTTGGCTGACAGTCAATCGCGCCAATTGGCCAACATTCAGGATTTTCTTTTAACCACTTAGGACCTTCCCACCATCGCGAATCAAGCATTTTCTGCGGAGAACATCCACGTGAAAGTATATCAGCTATATTCAAATTTCCTGGAACGTGCTTCCATGACTCTATATTGGACATCTGTCGAATTTCTTTGACTCTGTTGCTCACGAAAACCGACCAATTCCCATGTTCCTTTATCCACCAAATTGCGGTAGTAGAATCTGACCAGAATGTGATTTTCAGACCTGGCATATTTATTGCCTTGATGATAGAACTCGCAAGTCGAGTACCTATACAACAAGCCATTAACTCTAAACGCGGCATGCTCAAAGTTTTGAGAGGAGCAACCCTAGACTTCGCTCTAACAAGCGTAACCTTGACATCGGAATCAATTATTGATCTAGCGAAGACACATGCTGCATATGCCCCTTTACTCGCATCAACAAAAACATGAAGTTCAGATGAAGCATTAATTTCTAAGTATCGAGGTATAGCTACTTCTTTTAAAACATCAATATTCTTCAACCATTTCAAAAAAGCACTCACAATGTTACAAGGTAATTCTCGATCCCATGGAATTTTCTGTTTCCATGAGTCTTGTAGCAATAATTTTGGAAGCAATGTAGCAGGAGAGAATAAACCGATAGGATCAAAAATCTTTTGCACAATGCTCAAAATTAATCTCTTAGTAATTTTCCTTTCACACGTTAATGTTTCTAAATCTAAACAACATTTCAAAGAATCATTATCTAAATTCCAAATAATCCCCAAAACTGAAGTATCCCCAGAATATTTATCAACATTCTTGCAAGCTACATTGCTTTCAAAACAACGCAAATTGAAACACCCTTTAGACATTAATAACTTTGCATTTTCAATAAACATTTCAGCTTCATTAATGTTAGAAACACCTGATACACAATTATCTACATAAAATGAACACTTTAATTTTTCAGCAGTTTCCTTATATTCAGGAGGACTATTTTCTAAAAGATGCATTATAGATGCACTTAGTAAATAAGAGCTAGAAGAGACACCAAATACAACTCTACAATGTCTATAAATCAATTGTCCTTCATTACATGGGAAATAGAATCTAAGAAAATCTATATCTTTAGGCATAACAGATAACATTAAATAAGCCTTTTCTATATCTGCAGTTATACCGATAGGATACATTCTAAAACGATCAAGAATATCAGGTATTAATTCTATAAGATTGATGCCTTTATACAAACATTCATTTAACGAGGGTTTCCCTTTCTCAGAAGCAGATGCATCAAATACAGGGCGTATTTTTGTGGTTTCCTTATCTAACCTGATAACGGGCCTATGCGGTAAATAATGACATTTATTACTTAATTCATTTTCTGGAACACGTTCAATAATATTCATTTTTTCCCAATTCTTAAATACTTCCTGATATTCATCGAAAAATCCCCCACATTTCAATTTATTGATCATTTTTTCATATCTCTTCCGAGCTAAAACTTTATTGTCGGGCAAATTCTTAAAATTACACTTCCATGGAAGCCCTACTTCATATCTGCCATCGGGAAGAATTTTCATTTTTTCTTTAAAATCGTTTAAATCAAAGTTTTCCCGCTTTTCAAAACTCTGAATGGGGTCAGAAATTCCTATGGTTTCAAGTTCCCATAATTCATTCAAAGGAATATTTCTAACGTGCATAGACAATGTTGTCAAAACGTTATGTTTCTTGCCACACGTTTGTTTCCCCATCACTGTCCAACCGAGCTTGGTTTCTATGGCAGTCAAATCGCAATTTAATTGAATTAAATTTCCTGTCAATAATTTTCCTATCATATCAGCCCCCACCAAAAGATCAATTTCAGATTCCTTACAAAAATCATCAGATAGATTTATTTTATTTCTTTTTAATTCATTTAATATTCTATAATCTTTAATTTTAGGTACAAATCCGCAAATCCTTTTTTCGGAAAATGCTTCAAAACAAAACGCATTATTTCCATCTAATTCACTGATTTCTACCGAAAACACATCATGTTTTTTAGGTTCCGTTTCATCCCCCCCGAACAGCGCGTGAATAATTATTTCTTTTCTTATAGGATGCATTTTCAGTGATTTCGTTATTCTCTCGCTTACGTAACTACTTTGGCTCGCTGAATCCAGCAGTGCGCGTACGACTTTTTGGCGACCTTGCGATCGAATGCGCACGCCAAGCGTTTGCATGTACACAACTTTATTTCTACTACAATTAGAAAGAGAATTTTCAGATTTTAAAGAATCATCTTGATTATTATTCATATTTTGTTCTGGACACATTATTTCAAAATGTGGTTTATGGCAATAATTACATTTTAATTTATTTTTAATATTACAATTCTTACTCAGATGACCAGCCTTTTGCAAACAAGTGAAACAAATCCCCTTTTTTAACAAAATCTTTTGTTTATCAGTTAAAGACATTTTTTGAGCCCCAAAACATTTATTAGAGGGGTGAAACCTATCACAGAATATGCAATTGTTTTTCTTACCTTTATTTTCTATACTCACCAATGCAGAGGCGGTGGCTGGATCAGGTTTGCTAATAATTTCAGATAAAATGTTCTTTTTTCTAACAATAGAATCAAAACCTTTTCTTGCTAAAAACACCATTTCATCTCCTTGAACTTCTTGGCGTAGAAAGTCCATCAGATTTTTTAAAGTCCTGGAATTCTCACTGGAATATGTATCGTGATTTCGACTTCTTTCCCAGGTCAAAAGAACTTCTTCAGGCAAGCAACTCTCAACCAAGGGCATGAGAAAGTCTCCATACTTCTCTTGAGTTCTTCCCAAACTTTCTAAGGCGCGAAGTTTGCTTTCTAATTCATCGTATAAAGAGGCTAAGTCAACTTTCATTTTAGGCGCAGTGGCATTTTTCATTACGAGGGTTAATAATTCCCTAACGTAAATTTGCACAAGAAGATCATCTCGTCCAAACCTCTGTTTTAATTGATCGATAGCCTTCGGATAATTTTCCGCGGTAGCTGGATAACTTGATATTAAACGCTCCGCTTTTGATTTCGGTTCCATACATTGGAATAGGTACTGCATCTTGTCTTCAGCGGCAATAGAATCGTCTTCGTGTATTTTCTTGAACTGGCTCCAAAACGATAAAAATTCCTTTGGTTCGCCGTTAAACTTTTTCAGCTCGATCTCCGGTAATTTAAATTTGCGTTTTACTTCTTCGCCAGGAGATGAAGAAACCTGTATCTTTTCATCAATACGTGCACATATTTCTATATATTTTTCTCGATATTCTTCTGCACTTTCAAAATCTTCGGTAAACAATTTTTCGTCCTTATCTTGTAACAATATTTCCGAAATTTTACTTTGACAAGTGTCCATCCGTTGAAATTTATCAAACAGTTGAGTTTTCAGAATAGAAAGTTCTTTAATTTCACATATTTCTTTAGTTAATTCAGTTTCAATTTTCTTAAACGTGAGAGTAAAAGCAGCTCTCAGTCCTTTTCTCTGAGTTTTCAAACTACTCAGATCCATTTTTTCATTTAAAATTAATTGAAATTCAAAACTCCTGTCCCGCCGAGGGTACCAGTATGTTAGAATTCGAAAATAGGGTTAGTTTAAAAAGTACTTACTAACCATGCAAGTCTTCATTTGCGGGTTGCATCTATGCGATGCGCGGAGCTTTGAATTAAAATCGAAAATCATCTGTTGAGATAAACTTATTCTAAGTTCAAATTCATCTAAAAGTCCATATATTATAAAAAATGTAGTTTAATTCCATCTAAAAGGCACATTCCTTCATTACATTCAGAGAACTCAATCGTTCTCACACACTTGTCAAAGTTCTTCGAAAGATAATAAATAAAATCAGACGATATTTTCATTTTCTTAATTTACGCGTTCAATTAGTTTCACTTCATTTCATTTTACAACAATGAGTGTTTAATTTTGAGTTGAGTAAAATATTAATATTAATAAACTTTCGAACAATTGGAAATTCTCCATATGGTCCGTCTCTACGGAGAAAAATCAGCGAGTTGTTCTACGTCAATGATTGAAGGATAACTGGTGAATATTTTGTGCTGTTTTGCTATTTCTTCGATGTTAGAACTCATCTTTTAAAGAGCCAAGAGGGGTAAGTGCACCCATTTAATTTTTATTCATTAAAAATGAGTATGAAAGAATTAAAAGCAAAAAAGAAAATTTTCAAAACAAACTTGACAAAATTAAAAGAAAAATTATCGAATACTGAGCTAGAATTAAATGAATTAATTCTCATAAAGGAGAAACGGAATAAATTAGAGAAAAACTTTTCTGAGTTATTTGAGTCTATTTATAAGATAAGTAAAGAAGATGAAATTGAGGATTTTATTAAGGAAAACGAAGAAATTAATGAAATTTTAGAAATAATGGAATTTGAACTTACAAAAAAGTTATCAAAAATGAAGTGCAAACTGTTAATTTAGAAAACGCCACAAAGGCTGATAATAACATTAAATTGCCAAAGTTAACTCTTCCTGTACGGGTAATTTGCATGAGTGGCTTTCTTTCAAAGATATATTTAAGGCTACTGTACATGAAAATTCTAATTTGTCAGGGGCAATGAAATTACAATATTTGAAGTCTTCATTGAGAGGAGATGCCTTTCGTATAATTCAATCTATTTCAATCGTGGATTCTAATTATGAAGTTGCATGGTCGCTTTTGGAAGAACGGTTTTCAAATTCGAGAGAACAAGTTTACGCGCATTTAAAACGTTTTTAAATATTCCTGTTATTCAGAATGAGTCCCCAGCAGCATTATTAAATCTAATAGATATAACAAATGAATGTATTAGGTCGTTAGAGATTTTAGAACAAAAAGTTGAGGGGTTTTCTACTACTATGTTTGCTTATATTTTGGCTCAAAAATTAGATGTAAATACAAAAATGTGGTGGGAAAGACATCTTAAGCGGGATAATTTACCGAGTTTAACAGAATTGCTAGAATTCTTGAGAGACCACGCGCGTACACTAAGTGCGTCCAAACAAGTAAATACAAAGCGAAATTTTCAAAACGAAAGCCAAACAAAGCATAGCTTTTCAAAGGTAACATCCATGGTTGCGAGTTTAAATGAGAAAAATATGCGCAAATGTGTTGTATGTAACCAGGAAAATCATAGTGTTTTTAAATGTCCCAAATTTCAAAAATTTAATGTACAGGAAAGAGTAGATTTTGTGAAAAAAAACAATATGTGCTTTAATTGTCTTTCAGAATTCCACTGCGTCAAAAAATGTAACTCAACATTCTCGTGTTCAAAATGCCATAAACGCCACAATATACTTCTTTGTTTTGATAGGCGTGAGAGAAATTCGAATGCGGTGGGAAACACAAAAAATTATTGTGATAAGGAAGTGCCAAATGCATTGTCGACGAATGAAAGAAAGTCAACGTTAAATGCTGACGCCATACCATTTGAGTTAAATAACCAAGTTCAAAATTTCACTGGTACTTCAAATGTGAGATCAAATAATGTTAAAACAGTTCTTCTTTCCACTGCTATTGTTTATATGAGAGATAAATTCGGAAATAAAGTTACGGTGCGTGCTTTACTGGACAATGGTTCAATGAGCAATTTTTTAACATTGCAGTTAGTTGAAAGATTAGGAATTCGAAAAGAAAAAAGTAATATTTCGGTATCGTGTTTAAGTGGATCTTCTGTAGCGGTAAAAAATAAAACTACTGCCTTGATCAGTAATAATTCGGGAGATTATAGTCGGGAGTTAGATTTCCTTATTATACCAAAGATTTCGCAAATTATGCCTTCGAAATATATTAATATTTCAGAGCTAGGAATTCCAGAGTCTATTATTCTTGCTGATCCTGAATTTAATAGACCAGGGAAAATAGATCTTTTGCTAGGAGCTGAAGTATTTCTAGAATTGATAAAGGTGGGTCGTATGAAGTTACCAAATTCTAAATTAATACTGCAAAATACGGTGTTCGGTTGCATAGTAAGTGGGAGTGTTTACGATTGTAACGATCAGGAACAAATACATTGTGGGTTAATTACTGAAACAGATTTAAATTTTGAAATGAAAAAATTTTGGGAAATTGAAAGAGTAGAAGAAAGTACACCATTGAGAAATACAGAAGAATTAGCATGCGACACCCACTTTATAAACAAACATCAGAGAGATATAACGGGCAAATTCATAGTACAAATGCCGTTGAAAAAATATCCTAGTTTTTTGGGAGAATCAAAGCAATTTGCGGAAAATAGATTAAATTCACTTTGGAATAGGCTAGTCAAAAATCCAAATCTTTTAGAGTTATATTGCGCATTTATGGCAGAGTATAGAGAGTTAGGCCATATGGAGGAAGTAGAGAAAACAGATGAGCCAATACATGCGAATTATCTACCTCATCATGCTGTTTATCGCCCAGATAAAAGTTCTACAAAATTGAGAGTTGTCTTTAATGGTTCACATGCAACTTCATCAGGAGAATCCCTAAATTCCATACAGCTGAATGGAGGTGTCATTCAAGATGATTTGTTTAGCATAATACTTAGATTTCGTACACACCGCTATGCATTTACAGCAGATGTAAAAATGATGTATCGCATGATACTTATCGATAAAAGTCAACGTGATTTACAGCGCATAGTTTGGAAAGATTCTGTAAATGGTGAGATGAAATATTACAGACTATGTACAGTCACATATGGCACAACTAGTGCCCCTTATTTAGCCATGCGCTGCCTTAAACAGCTTGGTATAGATGGTGAATCTCAATTTCCGTATGCTTCTGGTGTGGTACAATCAGACTTTTACATGGACGATGTCCTGACTGGAGCAGCTGACCTAAAATCGGCTAAGAGACTGCAAATTGAGCTTATTCAACTATTAAATACGTGTGGCATGAACTTACATAAATGGTTTAGTAACCATCCAGAATTAATGGAGCCAGCCTTTAAAAATGAGAATTACACTTTTGAAAATATGAGTGAAACTAAGGCACTAGGACTTTGCTGGAATGCCAATGATGATACTTTTACTTTTAGTGTATCATTCAGTGAGCAAACTAAGGTAACTAAAAGAAGTGTGCTGTCAAATATTGCTCGCATTTTCGACCCCTTGGGTCTACTTGGACCAGTTGTGACGAAAGCAAAAATTTTCCTACAAAGACTGTGGAGACTGCAAATTGATTGTGATGAAAATCTCCCTACAGCTGAGCTTGATGATTGGTTGCAGTTTTTAGAATCATTAAGAGCCATCAATAATATAAGTGCTGTTAGATACATTTTTACAAATCATCCAGTGCAAATTAAAGTTTGTGGCTTTTCAGATGCTTCGGAGAAAGCCTACGGTGTGGCATTGTATGCTTTGTCTTCAAATTCTTCAGGAGAGCAAATTTCTCAGTTGCTTTGCAGTAAAAGTCGAGTTGCACCAATCAAAACAATCACTATTCCTCGCTTGGAGCTCTGTGGTGCAGTTTTATTAGCCAAATTGATGAATAAGGTTGCCAAAACCTTAAAAGTTCCTAAAGAATCTGTTTACTATTATTCAGATAGTACTATTGTATTATGTTGGATTCGAAAACAGCCGTGTTACTTAAAAACCTTTGTGTCATCATGTGTGGCTACGATTCAGAATCTTTCTGATATCAGTCATTGGGGACATGTGGCTTCTTCTGATAATCCTGCTGATCTTGTGTCACGAGGTGTAGATCCAGACAAACTTCTCCAGAGTAGCTTATGGTGGAAGGGTCCACTATTCCTAACACAACAAACTGAACCTTCTTTAAATACTGTCGAACTTGAGCAAAATGATAAGGATCTATACAGAAGTGAACATAAAAAGACTTTTTCAGAGACTTCACTTTTAATATCAGACTGTTCATTTTTTATTGACTATTTTTTGCAATTGAGTAATAATTATGCTAAATTAATAAGAATTCTTAGCTATGTTTTCAGGTTCATTCAGAATGTCAAGAAGCCAAAAGAAAGGTATTCAGGTAAGCTAACATCTGCTGAATTGAAGAAGGCTGAGCAGTTTATCATAAAATCTGTTCAAGAAAAAGTGTTCAGTTCTGAATTTACATTGTTATCTAAGGGTAAGGAGTTACCAAAAAATAGTAGATTACTTTCATTAAATCCTTTCTTGGATAAAAATAATTTAATCAGAGTTGGAGGTCGTCTCCAAAATAGCACGGTAAATTATGCCCAAAAACACCCAATTGTACTGCCCTCTAAACACAAATTAACAGAATTAATTATCGAGTTTTATCACAAAAAATATCTACATATAGGACCACAAAATTTACTTTATTGTGTTCGAAGAGAATTTTGGCCTTTAAACGGTAGGGCTATTTGTAGAAAAATTGTACATAAATGTATTACATGCTTTAGGGCTAAACCTAAATTGTTAGAGCAAATTATGGGCGAGCTCCCAAAAGAAAGAATAAATGTAGACTTTGTTTTTAATTGCACAGGAACTGATTTCTGTGGTCCATTTTTGATTAGATATAGAGGTCAACGTAAAGGTATTTATCATAAAGTTTATGTTTGTATTTTTATTTGTATGGTAACAAAGGCAGTGCATTTGGAATTAGTCAATGATTTAACATCTGAGGCTTTTATTGCAACATTAAAGAGGTTTTTTGCCAGACGAGGCAAACCTCGAAAAATTTTCAGTGATAATGCAGGCAATTTTGTGAAGACTAATGTAGAGCTTAAAAGGTTGCATGAATTGGTAAACAAACCAGACCAGAACCTTACTAATTACTTGATATCTGAAGGTATTGCTTGGGAATTTATTCCCCCTAAAGCTCCAAATTTTGGAGGTTTATGGGAATCGGGAGTCAAGTCCTTCAAGTATCACTTTAAACGTGTTGTGAGCAACTCTAAATTAACTTATGAAGAAATGTTAACTATAATTGTCCAAATTGAAGGTATCTTAAATTCGCGCCCGCTTACTCCCTTGAGTACAGATATTGATGACTTGGAGGTCTTGACCCCGGGACATTTTCTTATTGGTCGCCCACTTAATGCCATTGCTGAATCTGATCTGAGTAATATTGAAGATAATAGACTAAACTTATGGCAAAAGACCACTAAAATGGTTCAGACCATCTGGAAAAAGTGGAAAAATAGTTATTTAAGTACATTGCAGCAAAGGCATAAGTGGATGATATCAAAAAACAACCTCAAAATAGGAGATATGGTTGTAATAAAGGAAGATGATCTTCCAGTGTCTAAATGGTTATTAGGGAGAATTGTAGAAGTATTTTTTGGTAATGATAATAGAATAAGAGTTGTAAATATAAAAACCCCAAATGGAATATATAAAAGAGCAGTATCCAAAATTGCTGTATTACCTCTTGAAAAGTAATTCAGTTTTTATAAGAAAGTGTACATTCTTGTAAAATTTCTTTATTTATTATGTATTATGTAAAATTGTTTAAATATTTGCTTAAATTTAACTTAACTGTGACTCATTTATATTGTATTTAATTGTATTGTTCTTTATATTTTTTTACAATGGTTGTAATTGCAGTATTTTAGTTTGAAACCCCCCTCAGAGGTTTCAAGAGGGGCGGTATGTTTGATAAAAGGCTATTTAATTTTCTACTGACTTTGTCACCTAGCAACCAAGATATATCTAATTATTTCAAAATGTAAAAAGTTTTCTGTGCAAACGATTTTTTGTGATAAATACATTATCTGTTTTATTTCTTCAGCTTTTACCTAAGCTGTGTGAAACAATATTCTTTTTGTTTTGAGTTTGATTAGAATGTTTTTAATGAGATATGTGAAAAAATGTTACGGTTTTTTATTGGAGTTGTGTTTCGTTAAATTATTTACGTTCGAAAGAACTGAGAAGAATTTTCTCATGAGAATAAACTGTTTTAAAACAAGAGATGAGTGTTTAATTTTGAGTTGAGTAAAATATTAATAAAATAAACTTTCGAATAAATTGAATTCTTCAGCCGGTGTGTCGCCTTTTACTTTATGAACTTGGCTGACACACTGACGTGTGTCTAGAAATGACCAAGCAATATCGCACAGGAGTTTAAAAAAAAAATAAAAAAAATAGATGAGACATTTATTTCACATTTTGATATAATCTTTCTAACTATTGTTGTGAATTCTAAGACGGCACAAATACTAATATTTCCTTTCAAATAACAGAAGTATTTTTACGTGGCTATTAAAAAGAAAAAAAAACAATTTAGTGAAAATTACATCAGATTTAAACAATACATTTAAAATGCCTTACTTAAAAAATGTTCTTATATCGCGATTCAAAAAATACCAGGAAGCCAATGTCTCTGTGTATTTTAATGTTTAACTTATCTTGTTTAATCAAACATGTAAATAGCCAGAAGATGTTTAACAGCAACTGATTAGACCTTAAAATCCCCCCCCCCCCCCAATCAAAGAGAAATGAATAGAAGCTCATTTACAATCGCCACTTAATATATATATATATATATATATATATATATATATATAGTTCAATGTTTTGCAGTCTTTTAAAAGCCTATCAAATGAGTGTTATTGTAGAATTTGTGGTGTCTCGACGAGAGTTGACGACGTTGCCCGTAGGGAGCAGAACCCCCTAGTAATATAAAACAAAATAATAAAAATAAAAATTTTTAACCCTTTGCACTCGAGAGGTTATTCTCATTGACCACTAGTATCCCGCGTAAATGGATGCTCCAAATGTTTTGGACACCAGTAATTTCAACTATTTTTCTTCGCCTTACCTAATGGCCGAATAATCTGTGATAAAAGATGGCGAAATAAACTATTAGTGGTATCCAAAGCATTTGGCGTCTCGATTTACGAGGTACACCTGACAACACTAGTAATGAGTGAGTGTCGGGGTCATAGCTACAGATATTTTTTCTGGGGGTAGAATTCGAAAATTTCTCAACTTGAATCAAAGTGTTCCAATTTTCAACTAAAATGATACGTGCAATGTACGTAAATCATGATAATGATTCTTAAGCATAAAAAATTCCTTTCTAAAGGAAAATTCTGAATATTAGAATATTAAAAATATAAAAATTCCAATTTTTAATTTGTTTAATAAAAAAAAGCCCTTTTTAACACTTTCCAACAAAGTTGAAAGTGTTTATGAATTCGATTTGTCTGGCCGTCTGTTCTTCTGGCCGGATAGTCGTATGGCCGTCTCTCAACGCTCTAACTCTCATAAATATACTCGGATTGCCATGAAATTTTTGGACATTATTGAAGTTTAGCACGAACTCAATTGAAAATAAAGTTTCTACCATGGTTAGTTTATTTACAGGAACAGTCAAAAGTTTTCCGTTACATTAGGGCCTATGGGGAAAAATCGTTTCAAATAAGTTTTAAAGATGTTACACCCGGTAAAACATATTCAAATTTATTTGCCTCTACGAAGTGCACTAAAATATGCATTTTGTAAAATATTCAGTTAAAAGAATAGTTATTATTCATTTACAAGGCCACACAAAATTTTATTTAAATGCAACGTGTCAGTATACAGTACATGTCGATTTTTTTTCTTCAATTGGTGGATTGCTTTCATTGTCATATTTCTGTTCCAAATTCACATCGCCCAACTTTTTTCCTTTTTCACCCACGAATGGATTTTCTCATGTTCCAAATTCTAGCATGAAAACTCTATTCCAATTATGAAGAGTTCTTTCGTGCTGAGATTTATAGTCATTTTTTAATACAGCTACAACCCCTTAATTCTCAGCACCGTCAATATCACGGGCTGAGGTGTCGTATGTCGTACATTATTTTTGGTGTCAATCATATTTTATGGCTGGAGATTTAATTGATGGAAAAACTTCTGAAAGCAGAAAAATTGAACTGCCATTTCTATCTGAAGTCTTTGAATATGAGCGTTAGGGTTTGATTTTTAGTGTTGATTGTAATGTTGGGCTTTGTATTGCATATTACAAAATATATCATACCTTTTAAAAAATGATAATTAAACTTTAAAGTATATATATACTAGTATTAAAAAATGCTCTGACGAGTACCAAAAAAGGTTAGGCTGTGTCTATTCTTACGGCAGCCGTAAGAATATTATTCTCACGGCAGTCTACTGCACATGCGCAGTCAAGATTGCCGTAACGACTGCCGGAGATTCTGGAGAACGAATCTTTTTTGAATGAATCTTCTTTCCGGCAATTGATTGCCGTAACTTGTAAATAAAAAAATCAAAACAATAGTTATAGGGAATTATTTTAGCGAGTTTTTAGTGCTGCAATTATTTATTATTATTTTTTTTTTTTCATGGTTGTGTGTCATTTGACGAAGTTTGCTCGAGAAACAGGAAATGATTTCATGTATGTTAAAGTGTTACCAAAGGACACAGATTTTTTTAAATCTAATGCAGATGCCAGCTGATACCACTTTTAAAAGCATATAATTATATTTATTGTCTGCTTTTGGGTGTGTATCTGCTAGTATTTAACATTGTGTATATTCCAAGACAGAGCAAGTGAATCATATGAGGAAGATGTTTTTATGCGGTATGTTTGAAGCAGTTTTCTGTAAAGTAAAATTTATGCAGGTAAGGAGTGAAAAATTTTATTTACTTATTTATTTTCATACCACAACTTTTAGTACAAATTTTTGTATTGCACTAACAGGGATCTATCCAGGGGAAAAACTGAGTCCGTTAACGGACTCTTCACAAAAATAAATTTCTGAAAACGGACTCTTCACAAAAATAAATTTTACGAAAACGGACTCTTCACAAAAATAAATTTTATAAAAACGGATTCTTCACAAAAAATAAAAACAAATGTGTGAATAACATGTCTGTGGTAAGTGTAAAATTCAACGAAAATCTAGCTTTTTTTTTGGTCGATTTTATCGTTCATCTGAACGTAAACACACAGATATCGGGCTTTCCACTCTTCCTCCAACAGACCTTTATTTGGAATCGGCGTTGATTGGCTAACATATGACGTCATAAAAAAGCAGGTGCGTTCAGGGAATAAGAAACAAACCTCTTTTTCGCCGTAGATCGTAATTTACGCTGGATAGGATGTTTCTTTCGTTTGCTAGTTTGGCAACACCGGGATAATCTGCTTTGTTTTGATTTTTGTTGCAAGTTATCGCGATCACATGGAAGTAGTATATAGCACGCTATCGTATATAAATCGTTTTAATTTTTATTTCGCAACGCTGTTAAATTTAATCTTATTCTGCATAATTTTAAACAATTCTGCTACATTTCCTGCAGTATGAAGCGTGGACGTCCCTCCACCGGAGGATATTCTCGAAATGCGGACTATTACGTTAAGAAAATACGACTGTCGGATGCTCAGGGCTGTGCTAAAATTTCAGAATATTTTTCGCTTAACAGTCAAGGGAGTACTGTAAAAGAAATCTCGATTGGAAACTCATCTAAAAAAGACGATTCAGATGCTAATGTTCACGTAGTTAACGAAAATTCTTCTCCACGTGCCAAGCTAGAAAATCGTAGTTCGCCATCCACCGATGCTAATTTTCGTAAAGAAAAATCGCCTTTAAAAGAAAATAATTTTAAAGACCATGAAATATCTGCTGTTGCTTGCGATGAAAGTGAAGATTTTTTTGAAAAAAAACGAAATATCTCCTCTTAAAAGTAATTGCACAAAAATCGGAAAAATCAAGTGCCCAAACTTTGAAAAAGGAAGAAAGCTCTCATAAAAAGCAACAAAACCCATTAAATATCCAAAAATATGAAAAACTGAATAACTGGATTTATTACAGCTTTTCAGGTGAAGGATTTTTATGCAAATGGTGTTCAATTTCTTTCACAAAGGGGCCTTGGATTGGAAAACAAAAATTAAATTCTAATGAAGCCATAGAAGATTTCAAAACAAGTTTTGTTAAACCATTTATAAATGATTTTAAAGAAGAAATGCAAAATGCATTTAAAACTGACAGTGATGTTTTAGGTGCTTTTGATTTATTTAGCTCATTAGATTTAAACCTAGCATCAAAAAATGATTCAGATAAAACATGTTTATCTGTATTATTATCCTTTTATGGACATGAGCAAAGAAATGAATTTCAAAATACATTCAATACATCACCTCCTGTGATTGATGCTGAAGCTGCCCTTAAAGAAATTCCAGAGTTTGAAAAAGAAATATCCCTTGCAAAAATAACTTTTGATTTGGAAAAGGCAACAGAAGCAAAATCACTTTTAAAACAAGACAAAAAGGACCAGGCAAAACAAGTTATTGAAAAAAAAATATCTCCCATTGAAGCCATGAAAATTATAAGTAGAGATGCCTCAAGCACCTTTCCGAATTTAATGAAGCTGCTGGCCCTATCTACAATAATTCCTTCTTCTACAGCTTCTGTTGAAAGACTTTTTTCACGAATGAATCTTGTTTGTACAGACTTAAGAACTCGTTTAAAGCAAACAACACTTGATAGACATTTGAGAATTATTTTAAATGGACCACAAAAATTATCCGATAAAGAATGTGGGGAAATTATTAATATTTTTAAACAGTCTGGCAACAGGCGTATAAAATTATAAAGGACCAATAAAAAATGTCCAAATGATTCCTTCCTTTATCTTTTAATCAATTGCAAAAAAAATTTCTTTTTATATATGCAGTAAATTTTTTTTTCACTTTTTTAATTTTTTATGAAAAATATTTTTTCTATCTTCTTAAAATGTATAAAACACAGAAAATACAAAGGAAAATGAAATTTTGAAATATTTTACTTACATTTTTCTTCAGTGAGATGTAGTTAAAACTAAATTAACCTGATAAATAAAATTAGTTATTAAAAAAATGTGATTTTCTGCATGTTCAAATTATCTTATGTTTCAAATTGATAAAGTAATTTTGCATTTAAAAAAACTGAACAATTAAATCTGCTATTCTACTGATTTGCAATTAAAAGAGAAAATCATTTCTTTTTGAACTTGATATTTAAAAAAAAAAATGATCTAGTTCTGGAACTAGATTACTTTCTATTGTTTTGTTTGATGGCTCTGAATTTCACACTAATAGCATTTCAAAATCATTGGTAAGTGGAATTCTTATTTTTATACTTATAAGACCTGTGATTTTAATCTTTGCATTATAATTATACTATCTTATTACAATATAAGCTGTGAATTATGCATCGATCACGCTTTCACTTGCAAAAAACTTAAAATCTTTCTGTTACTAATCATACATACATATTGTTTTATTTATACTAAACAGATGATGTATTACATAGTGTAATATATTCATATATCTAAAAAACATTAGTAATAAAAAATATATGTATATATTTTTGCAAAATACATCTTTTATAGGCTAGAATTAAATGAGTCAACTTACCTTGGTACTTTTTAGTGATCCAGGTACCCGAAAAGTACCCTAGTGCTTTGTAAAATTACTTTTTTCACAAAAATGAAAATAATTCACAAAATTACCAAATAAATTCACAAAAATAGGACCCTGGAAAAAAAAACCTGGATAGACCCCTGACTAAAGAAAAATTTAATACTCACTGTAAATTTATTTATTTATTTTTTTGATAGAGTTTGAAATTTCATAAATTTATAAACATAGCAGTGATTGATAAGCCTAAATATTAACATTTTATCTGTGTATTTAGCTATTCTTGGGTCAAAAATGTAATCCAGCAGTACTTAATTTTATAAATTTATAAGTAGTGTTTATATAAAACTATTATTATTTATTTTACTGTATGGATGATTGCCTGTTTGATACCATAATTTTAGAATCAATATTTCATGTCAACCGTTTGATACTGCTAGAAATCCCATGGACAATGTCAGTATATTCTAGCTAATAAAATATATATCTAGATTTTCAAATGTTTTGTTATCAGATTCTGCATTTTGATGCAACTGAAATAGTTTTATCCTCTAAATCTTAATAGCTAATTTAACAGAGACCTTTTCAAAGCATTTTAACAAGGCTGTTTTTGTATATGAATTAAAAAGTATGGCAATATATTGTTAAATTTTAGTATTTCTTCCAAACCATTTCGTACATAAAAGTTAAAAATTTAATTCTGCTATTTTTTTTTTTTTTCAATATTCTATGCATATTATCAAATAATGGCAATATAGTTATTTTAAACAGATTTTGATTTGTGCACTTGACAACAAATCTAAAGGAAATTATATTGTCTTTTTTTATGTAATGTAAACAAAGTGGAAACAATTGTTTTCTTTTGAAATTGTGGAAGAATGGACATGAACCTGCTAAGTATTTTTAATTACCCTTTATGAGTATTATTTATATAGTATTATTCATTTGTTCAGTTATAAGTATTTGTATGTAAAAATTGCTTTTTTTCATTTCAGTGTCATTAGGCCTAACTAAAGTTACATAAATAAAAATCATCAATTTGATTTTTTACCCCCAAGTATGAAAAATATTTTAATTTATCATATTTTTACCTATCTATTAAACTATAAACACAATGAAAGAACTCTTTTTTTTTTTTTTTTACAATCAATAAAAAACAAATTAATTGTGTATGTGATGTCATCTGTTAAGTGACAATTCATTTATAAGTTATCCACATAGTTATTTTCATTGAAAATAATAAGGTTTAAAATACTCTAAGTTTTTTAATAATTGCTTTAGAGTAAAATGCTTGTAATACACAATTTCCTATTTCTTATTCAATATTTCTGTTAATGATTTTGTTCAGTCAAAATATTTTTTTAATCACAAGCATTATAAGTATTCTGAAATTTATACATTAATAACATTTGAAACTTTTATAATCTTCTTTCGATGACCATGAAAAACTTGGATTAAAATGGCTACAAAAATAAAGAAATGTGTAATTTTGATAGCAGTTAATATTTAAAAAAAAAAAAAAAAAAAAAACAATAATATAATTTTTACATTTAATAGAGCAAAACAGCATTGTACTGTTGCATTTTAAACCTATATTGATAGATTTTTTTTTTCTTACACCTGTAATTAGCATAGGTACTTAATGATTATAAATATGGATGTAGTAAAGAGTATGCGATGATATACACTACATAACTTATGCATTTTAAAAATTAAATATTGTGAATACCTTCTGTTATAAGTTGTTAGTAAACTTATAAAGCATATTATCATATTATAATTTACATTTTCCCAGCAATCTTTTGACAAAATTTTTATTATTATTATTTTTCTATTTTTTCAAACAATTGATCAGATTTTTTTTTTTTTTTTTCAAAAAATATTTACAAAAATTCACTTTTTTTCCAAATTTTCATACAGATTATTTAAAAAATTTTTGAAACTAATACCTTACACTTTCGGAAAATTTACAACAGAATTACCTTTATATTGTTAATCTAAATTTGTCGTCTCAAATACTGAATTGTCTAGTACAAGGTGATCGAAACAACGCACAACCCTTGAGAAATAATGTATTTACTAAATTACAAACATAACCTAAATTGAAAGAGCAATAATACTGAACAAAATTAAATATTGTTGGAGAAGACAATGAAAATGTGACCCATTCTCTTGTGTACAAAAACATGATTTTTTACTCTAATCTTTTAAATCTAATGTTCAGCATTTGTTTTCATGTCAATGATAGAATCTGGATTGTTTGTTAGCTCACAGGCTATCAAACTTGAGAGCTTATGTGCCTGCCTGTTCTGTATGTATGTGCATAATGCGATAAATCATGACTAGTGCTGTAAAAATAAAGACAAAATGAATACCTGTATGATATCATTATTTTGGGACTCGCTACCCATTAGAAAGTTATTATTACTCATTACTTTCCTTACTGTTTAGAAATCAGGTATATTAGCAATCATCATACCATTGAAAACTGTTTATACTGCACAGAAAAATCTTTAAAAGAATTCGCATCTGTTAATGTACTGCCATCTATTGGTAAAACTGACATTTAATGAAGTTTCTAAGTTTTATTTTAAAAATGCAAACTAATTGCTTGAAAAATTTCAAAACATTTAAAAGAAATGAGTTTCGTTTTAGACTTAAACAACAGTTATACATAATTTGCATTATTATTTCAGAATACTTTGATTTGTGTTTCAATATATTAATTTTTCCATTCTTTTTCCCAGAAGCAGTTTGAAGCAGGCCGTTCAGATAATATGTAACTTGATTTAAAAAAAATTCTTTCATATGATACTGATGGAGACATCACTGATAGATATTTTTTGCTAAATCTGCAAGCTCTGGGAAACTATCGTATGATCAATGGCGTATCCAACGGTGAGGTCACAGAGGTCATGACTCTCCCCCCACCACTTGAACAAGGGCCATGCGGAAAAAAAAAACCTGAACCCAGCACAAAACTTCAATTTGGCACTCCCTCCACCAACTTTTGACAGGCTAAAAAAGACATTTGTAGTATAAATTTGGTGCCCTCTAAATTTCCGTACCCATGCGACTGCCCTCTCCCCCCCCCCCTTTCGCACAATGCTGCCCTGAACTGCAGAAATATTCTAAAAAATACTTTGAAAATTAAATATATCTTAAATCTTTATCCCCCCCCCCCTCCTCAGTCAATAATACAAACCTTTTTTATTCTGTAAATGTCTACTCAAATCAAAATTAGATACTTTCTGAATGTTCGTGAAAAGATTTTTAATCTCGAGAAAATTTTTGCAAATGGTGGAACTATGTGATTAAAAAGGGTTTTCTGTTTTAAAATAAAAGCAAAATTTTTAAATTAAACTTCCAAAAAATTCAATGAAATTCAGTATTTTAAACTAAATTTTTGGATGCAACTGCTAATTGATCCCTCATGACATTTCTGTGGCTGTCAAGTTCTAAAAATTGTCGTAAGATGCTAACTTAACACCATTTCTAAATATTTTTTTGCGTTTTTGAGAAAATGGAGATCATTTCATTCTTCATATCTAAATGAAATCTGCGTAAATTATTATATTTTTCAAAATACTAATGCAGTTTTTTTTTTTTTTTTTTTTGTATTTATGAATGAAAATGAATTAGCAAAAGTATCAGAAAAATCGTCACTTTTAATTTAAGAATAACCTTCAATATAATAACTGATCATGAAATGATGACTACCCACACACACACGCCTTCCCAAAGAAAACTTGCCACTGGATATGGAAATAACTGAAACTGGCACCTATCGTCAGAATCTGAACACAATTTTGCATCTTATACCGCATTCGACTTCTGGCCACATTCATGAATCACATGAAAATAAGCAGCTTTTGAAGTTAGTTTCACTTTGTTCGGTTGTGTATTGAAGGAGGCGATTGCCTCAGGTGCAGAAAATTAGGGGGCGCTAAATTTATAAAACCAACATCATTTTGGGGGAAATTAACATCAAAATGGGGGAGAAGGGGGTGCCAAATTGAAACTTTGCCCCGGGCGCAGTTTTCTTTTCACATGCCACTGGTAACGACTAACAAGTTGTATTTGTAAGCAACAATATAACACTTTTATCCTAGAAAACGCCTGTTACTTGGTAACAAATATGTGCGATTTGCAACAGCTCTACTTGTGATAAAAATACCCAACTTACTTGAGATTTTGGATATAGATTTATTATGATAATGTGCTTCCCTGATTAGTTTTGGGAGTTCATTCGATAAGTATAAGAGAGGGAATGGGGGCTAATGCCCTTCCCCTGAGTTATACAAATGGTTTTTTCATGCAGAATTATCCCATTTCGTTCAAATTTTAGATATAAGATCATTCTAATGAAGTGCCTCAGTGATAAGAATTGGGTGTTCATTGGATAAGTACAAAGAGGGAGAACAATGGCTAATCCCCCACCCTTAATTTGGGTAAATTGGTTTTTCAGGCAGATTTATCAGATTTATTCAAATTAGCCACCCTTGGTGTCCAGTTTGGTCTCCCTTAAATGTATACTACACATTAAATCATATTGCCTTTATTCATTATGTAATTTATTATTAAAATACTATTAATTTACTTATTATTTAATTTATTTTAATTGCTCAACTTTTTGCCAAATTAAAAGATTCTGCTAGAGAAATAAACACAGATGTCATTAACACACCACATTGGCGAGATTGCAACAAAATGGCAATTATATACTTCATATAGTAACTTATTTATTGTTGTTTATTTATTAATAAACTGTTTATTTACTTTTTAAAAATGATTAAAATTTTTTTTGTACTACTTGGTTATTCCGTCTATCAATTTTGCCAGACTATTAGCCAAATTATACACATCAACATAATTTTTTTGTTTAAATAATGAAAATATAAATAAATTTATAGAACATTCAGGGCCGTAACTACCGCCGGGGCACTGCCCCAGGTCCTCCAAGCCTGAGGGGCCCCAAACTGATGGTTAAAAACACTATTGATTTTAGTTTCTAGTCTAACTTTCTATAAAATGCTCAGCACCTAGCTAACGTGTCCACCGATATACTCCATATGCTTCGTATGCAAAAACATAACGACAAAACAATGTCAAGTCGAATGTGTCATGTCGCTCCAGCATATTTGCCGATCCCACCGAAGATGTATAAGGAAGAAAATATGGGCTTCTGAATGGTTGAATAATGTAAAAAGCATATAAAAAACTAGAAAATCTTTCTTCTTATCTATTAATAAATGCATGTAATCGAAAAAAAGGAAAAAAAAACTTATCAAAATCCATCTTTGAAAGGTTTTTAAACAGAAACGTATGATTAAGTTACATAAACACAAAAATGAACCTAAACAAAACGCTCTTTAAAGTATTCAACCAATCAGAAGTCTGTATATTTTCTCCTCTATGCTAGCTTCAGTGGGATTCGCAAAAATTTCGTCTCCGCCAGGTGCCTGCCGAGTAGGGCTGCCCAATTCTATGTTTTTTAGTCACTTTTGGGCTTATTATACTGTATACGTTTAAACAGCAGTGTGCAAAAACAAAACTGCGCATGGGGCAAAGTTTCAATTTGCCCCTACCGGGGGGCCCTGTGGGTTTTGCCCTGGGGACGCCTCTGAGAACATTAATAAAAGTTGAATTAAAAATCATACGATGATGTAATAAACATATGCATTGTGCTTAATGTCAAGTGTATGTGACATTTACGATCATCCATTATTGGCATTTAATCTTGTAGTTTGGTGTTAGATTTTTGGTCGACGAGATAACCAAGTAGTACTTTTTTTTAAAATTATTATCTAAACTTTTTAAAATTTATTATCATTATTTAAAATAATAGAAAATAGTTTTAAAATATGTATGTAACTGGTATTTGAAAACAAAGTTTACATCAAATTGGCGTCCAAAAAATAACGAGCCAATATGGTGCATACATGACATCTGATAAATCAAGAACTCAGTATTTTTATGCTAGACTGGTGCAGATAATAAATCGCTAAATATTGTACCTGTAGCATTTTTTTTTCTTATTTCATTAATTATTTAAAATATAATAACATAATCCTTTTCACTCATTTCATTTATAATACATAACTTTAATTTGAAGCTGAAAAGTTTAAAATTCATGAATTTTATATTTTTTAAGCAATAATAATAATAATAATTTGAAGCTCCATAGTGAAGGAACAAAACATAAATAAATCCAATTTACCGCAGTCTAAATCTTACCAAATGACTTTCTCACTATAACCAATAAGATGAGTTTCATTTGGATGTTGCCATTAAACAATTAATCGTGATTTTTGTGCCACATATTTTGGTGTACATTAGCGCATGCTATCATTTTGATGAGTGCACTTCCAATATTAATTTTTGAAGTTCCTTAGATAAGTCTAACAGGGGGGGCGGGATATGGGTGAAAATTAATGGTCACCACTTGTCACATGGCGATTAAAATTGTAAAAATGGCGACTAAAAATTAGCAATCGATCGCCACTCGACAAGTGGCAATTTTAAAATCTATTACTGATCGCCAAGTAAAATACAGCTTTTTTTCATGGAAATATGCATCTCTACTTTGATTAAATCTTTAGCAAACTGATAATTCTTTTCCCTAAGACTTACCGTATTTTCAGTTATTTCAGCATTTCACCATATGCATGTTCTTCAGTTGGATTATTATTTTTTTAATACAGTTTTATTCTGCAAAATATATTCATCAAGATTCCACATGCATGTAAAGTAATTTATTATTTTTTTCCCACTCCTATGCAAGCAGACTTTGACATTGCAATATGTTTGATATTTCAACTCTTGCTACATGCAAAGCAGTTATTTTTCTTCAAAAGATACCATTTAGTCCTGCGAAATATGCTCACCAGCTAAGATTTCGCTTAGGGAATGTGCAAATGTAACGTTATCAACTTTTTGGCAATTTTAGACTTTCCGATGTGATACATTATCATCTCTTGACACTCTCCACCCCCCACCCCCTATCCCGGTTAATGATATCGTTATCAAAGTGTAAAGCTGTTTTTATTTTTAGAATTCATTTCTTTTGATAGAAATAACACACTTTGTTAATTTTATCATAAAAAAATTCAGGATGCGTTTCGAGCTAAAACAATATAACTTGTCATCAGTTAAAGCAGACATTTGTCCACAAGGGAACAGGGGCAAAGATGAATTATATTCGTTAATAAGTTCTGTATAAGTTCAAACAATTCATTTTTGACCTTGTGCCTTTAAGGACACATGTCTGGTTCAGCTGATGATAAGGTGTATTGTTTTAGCTCGAAACACATCCTACATTTTTTTTTCTTTTATGGCAAATTTAACAAAGTGTATTACTTTTATTTTTATTTATCATCAGTTTATTCAGTGTTTTTTTGCTGCTCTTTATTTCTTTTGTTTGGAGTGACATATAAAACATGTTACATTTATTTTTCGTATACTTTACTAATTCAAATGAAAAGAAAACAATAAAATATTGCATTATACACATAACACTTAAAAGAAATAGTTATTATTTAAAAGTATTTTATAATACTTTTTGTTATACAATGCATTCAACGGTACAGTGGTGACCATCCCCCCCAAACCCAATGACACAAATCCCCCCCCCCCTCTAAACAGAATATCAATTGTAAAATATATTCTACTTATAATTTACTACATATTCAAAAGATAGTGAGTTCGGCGTAGCGGAATGAGTTCTTATTGCCCTTATCTAAAGTTTAAAGAAAGAAAACACAGGAACATTTCCGAAAATTCAAAGTTGAAAAAATTTAAAAGAATCAAGATTTACAAAAGATAGCAAGTTGAGTATAGCAGAATGAGTTCTTATTGCCCTTATCTAGAATTTAAAGAAATAAAACACAGAAACTTTTCTAGAAATTAAATGTTGAAATTTTAAAAGTGATATTAAAAAAATCAAGATTTTTTTTAACAGTAAAAAGAAAGGAAATATTTAGAATTTTAAAATCCCCCCCCCCAAAAAAAAATAAATAAATAAATAAATAAATTGTATGACGTATCTTGTGTCACCAAACCCCTCTCTGGGCACTCCTGCAACGGTAACAAAGTCTTATTGCAGTTTCCCAGACAAAAGAGTGAGGAGGGAGATAGAAATTCTTATCCATGATCATATATTCATACATACATGAAGAAGAATAGAAATGTCAAAAGTTGGGGCATTCCATATTTTAGAATTAAATATTTTTTTTAATAATTTAGTTATTTTAATAATAGCTTTGTATTTTCATAAAAATAGATAACTGATTATAAAAGATAACATACTATTTTAAACCAAAGACCATGTTAAAAATAATAAGAGGAAATTTTGATTGGATCAAATGCGATACCAATATCAAAAGACAAATCCCCACCGCACTCTCACTAGAGATATCTTACAATATCATATTCCAACCCCTTCCCTTAAATGATAATGTTATATATGTACAGACCCTTATGTGTGTAGTGTATTAATAACACTTTTACTTATTAAATAAAATCCAAAGGACATTTTATTGATCATTATTTTTTTTTCTTTAATAAAAAAATAAGCATTTATACGACGATTATAGTTTATCTAAATTTCAAGAAAATTTGAAACATTATAATCACTAACTTTAAAAAGTGGCTACTAATAAAACCAATTCTACCGACCACTAGCTACTAGCTCAATTTCCCAGTTTTTATGTATAGGGTGGGATGCTAACCCCTCCCTCCCTGTTCTTAATTTAGATAAATGGGTTTTTCACACACAATTATCATATTTCATACAACTTTAGATATAGGATCATTCTGACAAGGCGCCTTCTTGATTAGTATTGAGTGTTCATTGGAAAAGTAGAAAGAGGGAGATGGGAGCTAACCTCCCTCCCCCCCTTAATTAAGCTTAATGGGTTTTTCACACAGAATTTACAGATTTGCTTCAATTTTTGGATATAAGTTCATTCAAACGGTGGTACTCCTTGAAAATATAAGATCTTAATATGCAGAGTTTCCCCCAGACTTAAAAAGGGGCAGGGCACTACTGTTCTGAAAAGGGCACTTTTTTGATTTTGAAGGGCACTTTTATAGGATTGAATCTAGAATTTAGCGGTTCAAAAAATCATGGAAATACAGAAATTTCATCAAAAAATCCAGAATAAAATCCAAAAAATAAAAAAAGGTAAATTTTGTTAAAAGATTGCATAAAAGTAGCTGATTTTGTTAAAAGATCGCCAAAAACAGCAGGTTTTGTTGTAAGATCACGAAAAAGCGGCAAATTTTGTTAATAAAAGGCAAAAAAACGACAAAATTTCGTAAAAAGATCGCGAAAAAAAGTGGCAAATTTGTGATGGTTTGAGAACAGAACATTGTGTGTATGTGTGTGTGGGGGGGGGGTCGCCCTGGGCGCGGAAATTTAGGAGGTGCCAAATTTATACTACAAACGTAATTTTTGAGCTGTCACAAGAAAAAGTTGGGAGAGGGTGGCATCAAATTCTAATTATGCTCCTGGTACAATTTTCTCTTTGCACGAAAATGATTGTGAATCAGGAAAATTCGCTTTTGGAGCAATAAAAACACAATTTTGAAACAGGAAAATTACTTTATAGAACAGAAAATTTTACTTCTGGCATTAACTTTTTTTTTTTTTTGTGCTACTATGTTGCATTTTTTGTGATCTTTCGACAAAATCGACAGTTTGTTGCAAATTTTTTGACAGAATTTTCCGTTTTATTGCGATTTTTGGACGAAATTTGCCGGGTTATTTTGCAAATCTTTTGACGAAATCTGTCATTTTATCACAAATTTTAACAATAGTTGCTGTTTTTCCAGATCTTTTGGTAAAATGATCCGTTTTTCACGAATCATTTGAAAAAAATTTCTGTTTATCGCGATTTTTCGACGAAATTTGTTGTTTTTTTCACTATTTTTTGAGGAAATCTGCCATTTTTTCGAGATTTTGTGACGAAATTAGCCATTTTTTCACGAATCTTGCCGAAATTAGTTGTTATTTCTCGATTTTTTAACAAAATTTGCCGTTTTTTCGCGATATGTTGAGAAAATTACGCATTCCGTGAGACGCATAAGAGCTATTTTTTGCGTAATTTACGTGCTATAGCGCGTTTGCATCATCGCTGAAGGGTTGTGTTTTTTCAAATGTGGGGCAAGAAGGGTGCTATTTTTTAGAATAAGCGACCAGAAGGGCGCTAGTTTTTGGGTGAGAGGCAAGAGGGGTGCTATTTTTTAAACTAAAGGGTAGGGGTGGAGCACCCCCCCTGAAACCCTCTGGGGGAAACTCTGCAATTAGTATGTGTAGCCTGCGAGCTCAACACCATCAATTTAACTGGGCAATATTAATTTTTATTAACATGTTTTAGAATTTAACAAATAGACAAACTATGGAGTAACAAGATTTTGAAACAGATGTGATGTGGTTTATGGTCTAGATTTTTTTTTTATGTTTTTACAAGACCAAAGCACCATTTGTGAAATTGGTCTAAGTTAAAAGTCTGATGTCATCCCAATTGCTATGGTGATGACTTATACAGGTTTTATTTTCTACATATATTGACTTTGAGAAAAATAATAAAAAAAAGAGCTGACATTCAAAAAGACTAAATTAATCTGTGTGTTTCTGATTCACACGTTGGAATCCACTTAAAAGCCATACTATCTTAAATTAAAAGGAAAACTTTGAAGGCAGTTAAACATAAAATTTAAGTACATTCACAAAATGAGAAAAGGATATAATGAAATGCATGAGTTACATACAACAAATACATTTTATTTTATAAACAGTTTGTGAACATGTGCATATGTGGAGACTAAGATATAAAATTAATGAGTGACTTCGCTGCAATCGAGACAGACGCCGGAAATTTCTTTTTCATGGTTTTACTTTCATATATTACAAATCACACGCAGCATAAACGCGCATAATATTTACATATATACATTAAAGTAATTTCGTTTCATAATCATTCTTTTAACATTAAATATCAAAATAAACAGTAGCTTTAACTTCATTGCTACCGTTTTCAATTCTTCGAACAACAACATTCCATGACATTCTTTCATAACAAACCTGCCGTTGCCATTCGCAACAAACAAAAAGTGGCTTTGTGGGTTTTCTTCTTTTCGCGACATCCTCCCCACCTGAGTTTTGGAAAAAACTCAGCAAAGAGAGGCTGAAAAATACTAAAATATCATATACACACAAATATAAAGCAAAAAATTAAAATAAACATTAAAAATACAGATACATACAATCACAAAGAAAATAGAAATAATGAAAATATTTTTCAAACTTTAAAGTTCAGGTTTTAGAGTCAATAAATGAATGTTCATATTCAAAAATGAAAGTTCAATGGTGAAAGTTCAACTGAAATGTTCAGAATTTACAAATCAAGTCTTTTAGGAGGATTTACTCTTCGACCAGAACGAGTCTGAGTATCAATCTTTTCAATAGGTTTACTATCTTTTGACTGTTCGTCAATCGTATCAGCTGTGATTGGTGCTGGATCAAACAAAAGAGGTTCACAGTCTTCCTGTGTGATCTCAAGAGGGTAAAGTCTTTGTACTGGTCTCAAAAATGTTCCTTTAGCTGTTTTCAACTTAACAAGTCTGACTACTCCATCTTTACCTGGGAAAAGTTCTATAACCTTTGCCAAAGGCCAAAACAGTCTCTTCTTATCATCTCGGCCAATCAAAACTACATCTCCAACTTTAATATTATCATGCTTTTTAGAAATGGAAGATCGCAGGAAACCTAAGTACTCCTTTTTAAATCTGTGTTTCAGATTATCTCTTACTCTTTGAATGTGTCGCCATCTTTTCAAAATATTAGTCCTTTCAATTTGGTCTAAATCTGGAACTTCGCTTGTGCGAATATCTTGTAGAAATGATGCTGGGGTGAGAGCTCTCAAGTCAGATTCTTCTGATATATAGCTTAGTGGTCGGTTGTTCATTACTGATTCACATTCGCAGACAAGAGTTAATAATTCTTCATAGGTCAGAGACGAATGTCCTAAATTTTTTCTAAGCAGGTCTTTAAGAATTCCAATTAGCCTTTCCCAAAACCCTCCCCACCATGGGGCGGAGGGTGGGTTAAACTTCCAACGAATTTCATGAACTTCAAATGTTCGTTGAATCAGTGCCCAGTCTAGATCTTTCAGTGCTTTGTTTAAACCTGTAAAATTTGTTCCATTGTCAGAATACAACACAGATATCCGCCCTCTCCTTGCTATAAATCGTCGCAGAGCTTGAATCATGGCATTGGTACTCAGAGACGGAATTAATTCCAGATGGACTGCTCGGAATACAGCACAAGAGAACAAGACAATCCAGACCTTTTCTCCAGATTTTGTCAGCAACGGACCGGCCAAATCTACTCCTGAAACTTGAAAAACTGCTGCTACTTTAGTTCTATCTGTAGGGAGAGGGGGAAATGGCACTTCAATATGTTTTACCTTTTGCTTCTTGCAGATAATACAATCGTTGATTATACTTCGGATGGTTCTTTTTCCTTTTAAAATCCAGAATCTTTCTCGTAGAATGGTCAAGAGTATAGATGTTCCAGCATGCTTATTCAGAATATGTTCTTGCTCAATAATTCTTTTCACTACTGCATGTTTCGAAGGCAGAATCACTGGAGCGATAAAATCATATGGTTCATCTTCATTAGTAAGTCTTGATTTCAATCGTAATAATCCATCTTCATCTTTAAAAGCTTGAAAATTAGCAAGAGATTTTCTGCCATTTTCGTTAGAAAAGTATTCTGTCTGCACAGAACGGAAAAGTATCTTTTGTGCATTCAATATTTCTTCTTTTGTAAGTTCTGTATGTCTTCTCAAATCCCGAGCTTTAGGGTGGAAACGCATAATCCAAGCTATCACTTTGACTATTTTGGAAAATTTCGAGATTCTGTCAGCTAATTCAGAAACAA
This sequence comes from Maratus speculifer, assembly GCA_964019185.1. NCBI lineage: Eukaryota > Metazoa > Arthropoda > Arachnida > Araneae > Salticidae > Maratus > Maratus speculifer. The sequence continues at coordinate 80,265,389 of OZ025295.1, forward strand.
TAGTTTTAAATTCGACATTGCAGGCAGAAACAACAGTTTTTCGTTTTTCCTTTTCAACTTCGTCTTCGTTAACATTGACAACAGATTTGGGCCATTGTTCTTTTGGATTTTTCAACCATTTAGGTCCTAGCCACCATTGGGACTTCAGAAGTTGCTTAACTCCACATCCTCTAGATGGAAGATCAGCAGGATTCAACTCACCAGAAATATGAAACCAATTTTCAGGATCCGTGAGCTGTCGTATTTCTTTCACTCGATTAGAGACAAAAACTGACCATTGTTCCTGTCGTTTAATCCAACTAAGAACTGTTGAAGAATCAGTCCAAAAATATTCATCAGCAATTTCGACTTCTAGAGCACCTTTTATGAATTTAAACAATCTTGCTCCAATAGTAGCCGCCATTAATTCTAACCTTGGTATCGTTATCTTTTTCAAAGGCGTTATGCGTGATTTGGCTTGCAGTAAATTGACGTTCACTGTACCATCAGGGGACTCGGATCTGAGAAAAATACAGGCTGAGTAAGCATCTTGACTTGCATCAACAAAAGTGTGTAAACTCAAACTAGATGCTTCTGTGGCACCGCTCCATCTTGGAATTTCAATAGACTTCAAAAGATGTAAATCTTTAAACCACTTTAAAAATTTTCTTTTAGTATCTTCGTTTAGTTTTGCATCCCATGGTTCCTTTGTTTTCCAAATAGTTTGAAGCAAAAGTTTAGGTTGTATTAATGCAGGGGAAATAAATCCTATGGGATCGAAGACTCGGCTGATAAGGGACAAAATTTTTCGTTTAGTTAATTTTTCTGATTCATCAAAATTTAAAAGTTCAGTATCGATTTTAAGAGTATCAGAACTCTTATCCCATATTAAGCCTAATACAGACGTTTCAGAATTTTCTTGAGGAATAGTATCGCAGTTATTGTATATCGTATTTTCCCAACCTCTGAGGTCAAACTTTGCTCTTTTCATTACTTCTGTAGAGGTTCTTATAAAATTATCTAGCTCTGAAGTATTGTGAACACTTGTCACACAATTGTCTACATAAAAACTGTTGCGCAATTTAACAAGTATTTCGTTAGAAAATTCTCCTTTCAATAATTCTTTTGACAAATGATGATGAATTACTGCCATAAGAAGAAACGGGCTACTTGTAACCCCAAAAACACAACGAGTATGTCGAAGAACTCTTATAGAACCATCGTCATTGTACCAAAAAAATCGTAAAAAATTTCTGTCATCCTTATGTAGAGATATCTGCAAAAAAGCTCTTCTTATATCAGAAATAACACCAATTTCATGAAGACGAAATCTGGTCAAAATCAAAGGAATAGTTTCTATAAAATTAATTCCAGTCTCTAGACAATCATTCAAGGAGGGAAAATTTGTCATCTTAGCCGAAGCATCAAAGACAGGCCTTACTTTCATTGAAGATAGGGAGGACGTTTCTTTGATTACAGGACGATGAGGAAGATAATGTGTAATGGATAACGATAACTCATTTTCAGGAACTTCTTCAATTACTCCGTGAATCCATTCTTCGAAAATTTCATTGTATTTCTCGCGATAGCCAGTTTTCTCTAATTTCTTAGTAGTGGATTCAAGTCTTCTTAAAGCTAGATCATAATTAGTAGGTAGGAAAGAATGATCCTTTTTCCAGGGCAAATGGACTTCATATCTTCCATCATTCTTTTGTTGAACTGTATCTTCAAAATGTATCATGACAGCCCTTTCCGAATCTTCTTTACTATTTTGTTCAATAGAATCTCGAATACCAAGAAGTTCTAAATCCCATAATGCTGAAACAGGTACATCTTCTTGTGATAGCATACTGACTACAGTCATATTTACATCTTTCTGACTATCAACCTGAGGGATCTTGCCCATTAAAGTCCAACCTAATTTAGTTTCCATTGCCACCAAACCGCAATTTAGTTGTTCTTTTCTTCCTGTGAATAGCTTACCAGCAACATCTGCTCCTAAAAGTACCTCAATAGGCCCTGATTCTCGAGTATCACTTAAGCGTATTCCTTTATCTTTTAGCTCGCGTATCCAAAAGCCATATTTAATCGCAGAAATATCATTACATATGACATCTTGATCTAAAGCATCCAAATTACAAATATAATTACCATCAAGGCTACTTAAATAAATTTTGTAACATTTGTGCTTAAGCATTTTTGTTTTTCTACCTCCAAATAATGAATGGGAAAACTCTTCTTCTCTTTAAAAATCAAAACCTAGTTCTTTTGCAGTGGATCGCAAAATGTAAGATTTCTGGGAACCTGTATCGATTATTATTCTTGCCTTACGGGTTGAACATTTCCCTTTTAGGTTTACAACTAACGTTTGTAATGAAACTTCATTGGTAGAAGAAAATTTCTTATTCATGTTGTGGTTATGCGTAAAAAGTGTATCAACATTTTTTTCTTTGGCTTCATCGTTATGTGATTTTGATATCTCTTTAGATTTATTACATTCTAAATTAGGACACATAAATTTTACATGTCTTTTCGAACAATTTTGACATCTAATGTTCGATCTTGTACAACAAACAGCAAGGTGGCCTTTAGTAAAGCAGATACGGCACAAACCTTTACTTTTGATAATCGAAAGTTTTTCAGACAGAGGCATAAAAAATGCCTTTTTGCAAAAACGCGATTCGTGATCTTTTAAACAAAATACGCAAGAAACATCATTAGAATTGTGAGAAATCAATTCTGCAGCAGAAAAATTGCCGCTTTTAAAATTCTGGCTTGTTGCCAAGTTTTTTCTTTCTGGAACAAAATCGCTAATTTCTGATCTACTCAATTTTATTTTTTCTTCTGATTGTACCTCGTTTTTAAGAAACAAAATTATGGCATCAAGACTGGATAACTTTTGTTCGCTTTCTATACTTTTTCTCTGTCTTTCGAAAGAACGTAAAATATTAACCGGTAATGCACTTTCAACTAAAGGATACAGTATGACACCACACATTTCGGTAGTAACACCTAAAGAACCCAAAGCCCTGATTTGGGTGGAAAGTTTATTATATAAACTACTCAAAGAATCGACTTTCTTTTTTGTCGCATTATTCAACACAAGTTTCAGTAATTCTCGCACATAAAAATCAATTAACAGATCGGTTCTACCATATCTTTCTGTTAAACTTTCAACAGCTAAAGAATAATTTTCATTTGTTACTGGGAATGATTCTACTAATTCCCTTGATTCTGATTTAATTTTCATTGACTGAATTAAATAGTGGAATTTATCCACATTCGTTAAATTCACATTTTCATGTATATTTCTAAATTGATTCCAAAACGTGAGCCAGTCCTTCAAATCACCCCCACACTTATACAATTCAACTTCAGGGAGTCGCTGACATAAAGTTTTTATTTTATCACTTTCTGTTTCAAATTTATCAGTCGAATTATTTTCATTTCGAATTAAATTTTGACTCAATTTTGTCTTAAAATTATCTAACAAACGTTGCGCTTTTAACTGAATTCTTAAAGAATTTTCTCTATATTCTTCAACAGAATTAAATTCTGCTTCAAATTCTGCGTCGTCTTTCAAACTATCTAAATAATTTTTATGAATAATTTCTAGCGCATCAGATTTCTGCTTAAATAAATGGAAAAGAATTTCGATTTCCTCATGTTTGGCATTCGCGTCATTCAATATATTTTCCAATTTATTATATGCTTTAGTAAAAGCTGAACGCTGAGTAGTTTTATTTCTTTTTAAATTTTCCATTTCTACTATCTTAATAATGATAAATCTTATATTCTAACAAATATCAAATACATAACTTCAAAATGGAAAATTTTTGTTCTTACCTTCAATCTTCAATAATTTCCTTAAATCTGTCAGAAAACAACGAAATCGCCCACCTCGGGGGCGCCAGTAAATGTGGAGACTAAGATATAAAATTAATGAGTGACTTCGCTGCAATCGAGACAGACGCCGGAAATTTCTTTTTCATGGTTTTACTTTCATATATTACAAATCACACGCAGCATAAACGCGCATAATATTTACATATATACATTAAAGTAATTTCGTTTCATAATCATTCTTTTAACATTAAATATCAAAATAAACAGTAGCTTTAACTTCATTGCTACCGTTTTCAATTCTTCGAACAACAACATTCCATGACATTCTTTCATAACAAACCTGCCGTTGCCATTCGCAACAAACAAAAAGTGGCTTTGTGGGTTTTCTTCTTTTCGCGACAGCATATATAGATTATTTTGCATATTTCAATAAACATTTCTCCCCGAAATATAGTTTAAGGTTGGCTAACATTAATTTTATCTTATTCATATTTAATAAAGAGTGTAATGTGGATTACTTATTATTATTTTTTTTTTAAGAAGCTTTGTATATGCCCTCTATTTTAAAGTTATAGCATACTATTTAGGCATGGCATTTAAGACAGCATATGCCCTTTTTTATGGTTACAACACTGTATTCTGTTTATATAACTTATCATTTTTTTTTATCTACTTATTATTATTTTTTTTACGACTATACGTGAATTAGAATAAATATCCTTAATCTTTTCTCGCGAGGGTAAGGGATTGTCGGTCTTTAGAAATATGAATAACAATATGCATGTGCTCACAAACTATTTATTAAATAAAATATACTTACGATAATCCAAACATTTTATATACTTTTTTTCTCATTTTGTGAATGTCACACGTGACTCCAACGTGCGCGAATCAGAGATGTAAAATTTAACAAATTTAGTCTAGTTGTAAAGCTGTAGTTTTCCTCAAAATCTGAAAAAAATTATATTAAAGGTGGTAAATTATTTATTCCTATCTTTTGTTTTGTTAAATCAAAACAATCATCAAAGTTATGCATTCGGCGATAACGAGCGAGCATAACATCATGGTCACAGATCACATATGAGTCGATCATTTCCCTGATTCATTCGCATCAAGAATCTCCGGCAATCGTTTACGGCAGTCCTCGACTGCGCATGTGCGATAGACTGCCGTAAGTATAATATTCTTACGGCTGCCGTAAAAATAGACACTTCGAAAAGGGCTATATGTTTTTAAGTATGAAAAAGGGTTTGACAAGTGCTTCTGTTAATTATTGAGCATGAGGAAGGACAAGGGATCCCTTCTTGGCTACAACTCACTTCAATGCCAACTTTAAAAAAATCATATTTGCGCTTTTTCTTTGAAAACAAATCAGTCGCAGTTACTATAAAAATGTATAGTGTAAAGACAACCAGTAAAGATGCAGCTTAATTAGACATAATTGTAAGGGAAGACGACATGACGACATAGTGCCAAAAACCTAGTTCCTGCAGGTATCACATTCATGCACTGCCACCAAGCATGCCCTAAGTGTATAATTGCACAGAAAATTTATTTGTAGTATAGTGCAGAGTGAACAGTGCAGTTAACATCAGGGATGTAGTGCAGGTTATACGCCGTATACCTTCTGGACTTTTTAATACAACACCATATACACTGTTTCTCAAGAAAGCTTATAGTATACATATTCTAGGGTATCCCTCTGCTTAGAGCATATATCCTATCTTATTTTTACGACTACACCCCTAGTTAACATCTAAAGCACGGTGGAAAGTTCTACTAAAGAACCGCAAATTTCTTTCATATGGAAAAAGCGCAAATATGATTTTTTAAAAGTTGGCATTGAAGTGAGTTGTAGCCAAGAAGGGATCCCTTGTCCTTCCTCATGCTCAATAATTAACAAAAGCACTTGTCAAACCCTTTTTCATACTTAAAAACATATTAACCTTTTTTGGTGCTCGTCAGAGCATTTTTTAATACTAGTCATTTAATTTTTTGATAAAAAACTGAAGATTTTATAATATCGTAAAAAGAAATTAATTGCTGCTGTCAAAATTTATAAAATGATAACAACAGCATAAAATTTTGATGTATCAGAATAATTAAAAAAGTCATTACATTGCCATATAAAATGCATGATATGAAAAATAAACCATGGATTCGATCGAAAAAAGTACAGAACTTTATTAAAAGAATTAAAAGCCATGCCAGTTAAATACATTCAAGGTAATTTCTCGAATAAAACATTCACAACTAGAAAAATTCTAGAAATTGAATAACAATTAACATAAAAATATTCCCGAAAGAATAATAATTTAACACAAAAGCATTTCTAAACAAAACGAACTTACATCCAACGGGATTTGAACTCTCTACCCGCTGCTGAGCAGCTAAATGCCTTACCTCGAGAGTCCTAGTTTAACACCAGAGATGTTACAAATTTTGCTATAGTACCTATATAAATACCAGTATAAGTCTTGTGCTGTCATCAACAGCTCCCATCTGATTGTTTTATTTTTTATATGCCTGGCGGCTATTTTCCTACTTTTATTTTAGCTACCCGAAACAATCGCCAAATAGGTTTCCTTCGCCATAATTTCATTTTAAAAGGGTGTTCTTAACTGCTTCGCTCAACAAGCGCACAACATTTTGACACATTTACTAATTCATTTTTTAACAGAATGTTATAAAACTGGAATGATTAACTAGGGAAGCGATTTTGAATGGAACTTATTTTTCCATTTTATGATAATTAAATTATACCTATCCAGTTCTAAGCTATTTCGATGACGTAATCACCCGTTTTCCTCCTGCTTTTCGATTGGTTTTTCTGCTTACGTCGGGAAATGTGCTCAAAAGTGTCAAATTTGAAGGCTTGTTAAGAAAAATCTATTGTGTTTTTAAAAAACAGAAAACTGAGTGCAATTAGACAGTTTCTGATTAATAACACCTGCTATTTTTATGCATTTCCGAACAAAAATAAATTAAAGCATGTGTCACAAAGTTGTCCTTTTTGATTTAAGAACACCCTTAAAAAACACATAAATTAAAAATACATATATCAGATACATTTAACTTGCACGTTTTTCTTTCATTTTATAAAAAATACTATAAGTAAATAAATAAAGGTACTTTTTCAGTAGTTGTACATAACGAAAAGTTCTTGGCGGGAAAAGAAGTTTGGCAACGTATATTCTGGCAACCTATTTACTATTTCATATACACAAGCATTTTTTTCTCATGCGATAACAATGTATTTAAGGTACTACTTAATTATCCCGTCGACCAAACAACGATAGACAAACTGTAAGATTATATGCCAATAATGGATGAACATAAATGTTACACTTTCTTGACATTAAACCCGCTACACTTGTTTGTTGAGTGATCAAATGAATTTAATTCGATGATTTATTTATATTTTTATGAATGTTTTACTAATTCATTTGTTCTTTTGTTATTCAATATAAATTTTATGCCAATAAGCGAATAGCATTTGATATTAATTGAGAAAAATATAATATGTATTTTATTAAAGTTACTTTACGGTTATATCCGCCGACATTATTTGGCTAAATAAAAAGCATTTAAATCCTTACAAATTTCCACTAACATTGATATTTTTGGTACTTACGTATTAATGCCACCACAGTAGAAGTTGTGCTAATGCGCCAATAAAGAGCAATCTTGTTTTTTTTTTTTTTTTTTTTTTTTTTTTGCTCATTTTGACGTTATTTTTAGTATTTTAGTACTTTTTAAGCCTATTTTTGATGCCAGTTTTTGTGCGCATGCGAACAAGATTGCCCTTTATTGGCACATTAGCGCAACTTATGCTGCGGTGGAGTTAATACGCAAGTACCATATTTTTTTTACTCCTTAATAAATTCTAATATTACATTTAAAATACTTCAATGTTATTAACATATGCGATATCTTACAAATATCTCTTTATGGTTTGATTTAATAAATTCTGCTTTAAAATATAAAAACTTTTATTAGTATTCTTTTGTCCGAAATCACCTGAATAAATCAAATTTTATATTTGGTACATCTCGACGTCATAACTAAACGTTATCATTAAAGTAATCCTTTTCGTTAATGACTTTTATTTTTTTTAATCTCATTAATTTTCTAAACTTAAATTTTTTTAATAGCAACATTTTTCCTTTTGAGTAATTTGGCGAATAGTTTGTCGATTTCTATAAATGGGTGAAATTGGTCGACTTGATAATTAAGCACCGTACGTAATGTAAATAAAATAGGTATACATTTTTGGCACAGATGTCATATACGCACCACGTTGGCGAATTTTTTTTCTGACGCCAATGTCATATGCGCATCGGAGCATTTAACTGAATCCAGAGTGTCGTTATTTTACTTGATATGGCAACCCGGATGTTGTTCTTTACTTAATAAATATATATATATTTTATAATATATAAATTGTTTTGTTCTATAGTTATTAAACAAACCTTTTTTTATTTATTGTTATTACCTTTCAAAAAATATATATGTAACTGGTATTCCAAAACGAGATTTTCGCGAAATTGGCTTTAGAAAAAAATTAACGCCAATGTGATTCGTATATGACATTTGTGCCGCATTTTAATATAGAAACAGAAATAATTCGTACGACAATAAAAATTAAAGTTCATCAGGTTTGTTTTCAGAGCTATTTATATATTTTGGCATCATACCTGTAATAATTACGTTTCATATGAAGGTTACTAAACTAATAATTAATAACAGTACAACATAACTCAATAAACGACACGCTCATACACGATCACATAATATATGATAAGCAACGGATCCAGGTTACAATATTAGCCGATATATATACAGTTAAGGTTACAGGTAATAACAGTTACGTTATAATATCATGACATCCTCCTTTTTTTATAAAAAGAAACAGTTTTCTCTTTTACAAGTCAAGTTTAACAGGTTTTTTAACAGTCCTGCCGTAACGGGTTTTTACACCAGTATTAGTTTGGCGCACAGGAGTTTCAATCTTCGGAACAGGAGAGGATGTCAGTTTTGGCGACAGATTTGAAGAAAGAGCAGCACTTACCGGACTAGAGTCATTGGGTGTTTTTGGTTCTGCTTCACATTGGCTATGTGTAGGATCAGAATTATCTGTTTCTTCAAGCATAGGATCGGAGCTATTTGGCACTTCCGGTTTCTCAGGAGTAATATTTGGACGGAGAAACCAAGTGTTCCTTCTATATGTTGCACCATCTGGCGTCTTGATAATAAAGGATCTTGGTCCTTGAGCTGGAGAAATTACCTCAGCAGGACTCCACTTTCTGTGACCTTTCCGAAACCATACTTTCTGACCAACAGAAATTGGCTTTTTTGCTTTTGAACCTCTATCTCTATACTCTTTCTCTTTTATTCTTTTTTCTTTAAGGTTAGAAGAGACATTCTTTACGATAGCTGGTTTTAACAATCTCGAGCTTGCTGGCAAAATTCCTCTTATTTTTCTTCCCATAAGACGCTGTGCAGGGGATCCTAACACTCCTCTAGGTGTATTTCTGTTATTTAACAATGCTAAATATAAGTCAGAACCATCTGCAGCACATTTAGCAATCAATTGTTTAGCTTCTTGAATATAACGTTCGGCTAGACCATTGGATCTTTTATGTTCAGGACTTGATACTTGCAGATTTATGTTCCACTGTTTAGCAAAATACTTCAATTCTTTAGAAATCAGCTGAGGACCCGGATCTGTGCATAAGGTTTCAGGAATACCATGCGTTGCAAACCAACATTTAAATGCTTGTATAACTGTACTAGATGATAAGTTGCTCAGTACACAAAAATCAAAATAACCCGAATAGCTGTCTGCAACAAGCAAGTAATTCTTTTTATTCAAATGGAAAATATCTGTGCCAACTATTTGCCAAGGTCTTTCTGGTACTTGATTCAAAATTAACGGTTCTTCGGGATTATCTCTTTGACGTTGTTGACAAACTTTACACTGCTTAACATATGAAATAACATCATTATTCATGCCTACCCAATACACATTTTCTCTAGCTATACTGAGTGAATGCTGTATTCCTTGATGACCAAGATGAATAGCTTTCAAGGTGGGTTCCATGAGCTTTGACGGGATGACTATTCGGTCACCTCTAAACAGGATATCTTCATAAATGGCAAACTCATCTCGAAAAGTCCAATACTTTCTCAGACTCTCAGGAACTTTATTTAATTCTTCTGGCCAACCATCTTGAATCATCTTAATCAGCAGGATTAATTCTTCATCATCTTTCAGTGCTTCAATCAGTTCAGTTGTTTTAGATTCTGTCATTGAAACAATTACATGAATTTCCATCTGTAATTCAGGCATTTCTAAATTAGAATTCAGATTACAATCTCGACTCAAAGTATCAGCTATTAACATTTCAGTTCCCTTTTTATGAATAATTTCAGGACGATATGGCATAATGTCCTACATGATTCTTTGCAGACGAGGAGGAGCTAAATGTAATGGCTTTTTTAAAATTGAAATTAATGGGTTGTGGTCTGTTTCCACAGTTAATTTTCTGCAACCCCAGACGTATTGATGAAAACATAAACATCCAAATTTGATTGCAAACGCTTCTTTTTCTATTTGTGAATAATTCTGCTGCGTCTTATCTAATGCTTTTGCTGCATAAGCTACAGGACGCCATTCTTGCATAATTACTGCTCCTACAGAATGTTTGCTTGCATCTACCGACAATGTTATAGGTGGATTCACATTAAAATACTTCAATACAGGTAAATTCTTCAAAATTTCTTTCAGCTTTTCAAATGCTCTCTGTTGTTCATTTTCCCAAATCCATTCGGTTTCTTTTTTACATAATGCTCTTAACGGTTGCGTTAATTCAGCCAAGTTCGGAACAAATTTAGCCAAGTAGGTAACCATTCCAAGAAAACGCTGTAACGATGCTACATTTTCCGGAACTTTTAACTGAATAATAGCTTCAATTTTTTCAGGATCAGCTTTCAGTCCTACATCAGTAACAATGTGTCCCAAAAACTTAACACTGTTCTGCGAAAAAATGCATTTTTTTTATTCAGAGTTAATCCCGCTTCTGTGAGAATTTTTATGACTTCAGAGGACAGTTCTTCTAATTTTTCTTTAGAGGAAGCATGTATCAAAATATCATCCATTGCACATTCTACATTTTCTATATTTCTTATTAAATGGTCTATAATTTGCTGGAAAACTTCTGGTGCAGATGCTAAACCCATTGGCATTCTCAAATAAGAAAATCTCCCCCAAGGGGTGGCCATAGTCAGGTATTTACTAGTACGTTCTGTTACTTTAAGTTGCCAAAATCCTTTTTTACAGTCCAATTTCGTAAACCATTTAGAACCATTTATGCGAGCAGCAATTTCTTCTAATGTTTTTAAAGGATAATGTCTTCTTTTCAAATTCTTATTCAAACTAGATGGATCCATACAGACTCGTATTTTACCATTCCGATGAACTACAACCATAGGCGAGACTGCAGGTGTTGGGTCACTCACCAGTTTTATGATGCCCATCCGTTGCATTCTATCAAGCTCTTCTTTAATTTTTTCTCTAATGGAATGAGGCACTTTTCTAGCAGGAAATATTTCAAGCTTAGGGTTATCGATTAAATCAATGTCATAAGTAAAATTCTTCAAACAGCCTATTTCCTCTTCATTAGCACTTGTATTAAGAATTTTTTCTGTTAACTCTCTACTGTTTATGCGTTTAACTAAACCCATTTCTACACATGAATCTTTTCCCAATATATGTTGCAACATTTCTTCTATTATTACCAATCTAGTAATATAAGTTTTCTTTTTAACACTTAACTTGGCAACTGCTTCACCAACAAATTTCATTTTATGATTAGAAAATGATACCAAAGATCGCACGTTAAAATATTTAATGCTTAAATTTGCTTTTTTCGCCAAAGAGTATGATAGGACATTGTATTGAGCATCGGTATCCGATTTAAATTTTACTCTATACTTGTTTTCAAATTCAGCCATTTCATACCAATCTAATGATTCCACATTATTGGCTATTACTTATAAATAAACTTTTTGAATTTTCATTACTTTTGCTAACTTCGCCAGTTAAGCTATTTACAGTAGCTACATGTTTTTTACTTTTCTTTGAAGAGCAACAAATGCTAAAGTGGTTTTCTTTACCACAAGCAAAACACTGCTTTTTATAGGCCGGACATTCAAATTTTTTGTGATAAGTATTACATCACGTGCATAATTTACCACTGAAACTTTGCTTTTCTTTAGTATATTTATTTTTCGTACTTGTAACGGTTTTCTTTATGCTTTCAATATTTAATGGCTTATCTTTGAAAATACTCATTTGTGATCGCGCTTGTTCACTAGCTTTACATATCTTTGTCGTTTTATCTAATGTCAAATCATCTTCTGCCAACAATTTTTCTCTATCGGAATCACTGTAAATACCAATTACAATTCTGCCAGTAACTAAACTATCATGAAGATTACAAAATTGACAAGATTTACTTTTACTAACGCCCAATCCACAAAAAAACGGACATTAGGATGAAAATTTAAATTTCTTTAAATATGATTGAAATTTTGCATATTAACAGTTAAGAGTGTACTATTTCATATTTTATCAAAAAAGAATTAAATTTTTGTCATTAACATACTTATTTTAATTAATAAAGTGACGCTATGACTTTGCAATGTAGACTGCGGCAAAAAACTTTACATTTCATGGTCTCGTACAGCTGAACAAACATTCTAAAAATCTCCAAACTTGGATATATATGATCTGAAAGCTATTATTGAGAGTTTTTTTCTGCAGAGAAGTGTTCACTAATCCTCATTACAAAAGGTAAGCATATTTAATTACTCTTAATTATTGTGTCACACCCGCAACAAAAAGATACATTTATATCTCTACAGAAAAATATGTTTGATTTAAAGTTATGAAATTTTATATTCAAAAATAGTTTATTAAGATACTTTGAAATACAGACACAAAAAAAATTAATTAATATTTTAATTATAATTATTGAGCGTTGCGGGCGTGACATGTCCCTGTTGCGGGTGTGACATTTAATTATAATCACACCCGCAACGCCTTTTAAAATTGAATACAAATGTATATTTGAACAAATTATAAGTAAATTTATATAAGAATAATATGCTGGATAACATGCACTTGGCAGCTTTAATTATATCCTTTGATTTAATAGAGTGAATTCCAGTTAATAAATAAAAATTTGCATCATCTGAGCATGTGACACTGTGTGCAGTTGATTTATTCAGTTTGGATTGATAAAACTGTTGCTTTATTATAAGAAAATCATTTTATTAGTGATATATGATTAAGAAATTAATTTAAAATGTAAAATTTTTATAGAAATTAAAAAAAAATTAGGAAACAATATTTTAGCAATTATCTTTAAATTTGTTAATTTTATTTTGTTATATATGTATCTATATAAATATATTTGTTATTTGATAGCATTTATCTAATATATATATATTTAGTTTTTAAAAATAAGTAAAGCAATATTAGGGGAAGATTTTTTTTTCTCTCTTTTAATTCAAATTAAATAAAAATTAGAAGTATGAATAATAGAAACTGTTAAAATGCTTATTAAATTAGCATAAAATGTATATAATCAGTTTGAAATTAACCAAAATTTAACATAATTAACTTTATGTAAGATTAGAAATTTCAAGGAATAAATATTAACAATTTGTTAAGCATATATTTCTGGATTTGAAGTGCTATATTTATTCAGTTTACACATTAATTTCTTCTCTTTTGCAGAGAATGAAGGGTACAGAAAGATCACGATATCATCGAAAAAAGATGATAACCTTTTAAATATGAATAACCCTTTTAAATATGAAGCATATCTATAACAAGAGAAGGAAAGAGACAAAGCAAGGAGAGTAAAGAAGAGACTATTTAAAAAAATCATGGTAAAGGATGGCAATCCTTTTGCACTTCATCTCATGGTAAAGGAGTTGTCGACGGGGTTGGTGCAGTTGCCAATAAATTGTTAACGTTAGCAATGCTTTGCAACTATAAATTCAGCTTCAGATTTTGCCATGTGTGTAGAAAAAGTCCTAAAAAATATAAAAGAACTTTGCTGAATGTGAAATTTCAGAAGATATTGTGAAAATGCTTCATGCATGCTGGCACCAAACACAATTGGAGCTCAACATTCAATGGATACATGTTGTTTCTATTGACATAGGAACAATTAATGTAGAAATTACTTCAAAAAGTCACAAGAAAAATTTTTTGTTACCATATTTTGTCAAAAATATAATATCCAACGATAAGAGTGCAGTTGGAGATTTTGTAGAAGTTGTTTTGTTCTCCACATTAAAAATAAATAAATAAATAAACGTGAAAACTTTGATGGACAAATAAGAAAATTAAATGGGGATGATATAAAATAAGAGTATCTGAAAAAAAAAAAAATTGTATGGGTAAAAACTTCCAAACTCGCGTCAGGGTCACGTGATGCTGATCGAAAAAGCGTAAGATCGAGGGGAAGGGAGAGGAACTAGTATCTCCCACTCTTTCTACCGTGCCTGAGTGTGCTGCTCCGTTTAGGCGGCACAGGGCGCTTGCGCGAATGTCCGTGTGTGTTTTTTTTAAGTTATAATTGTATTTAAGTTTAACAACTTATACTGTTAATAGATGGAATAAAACGTTATGAAAGAAAAAGTATGACATTGTGCATTGATTATGCTGCAGTTTCCAACTACTTTTTTTCATTTTTTTTTATTGTATTTAAATAATAACAACATAAATTGATACCAAATGGAATAAAAAGTTAAGAAAGAAAAAACATGACATTGCACATCAATTATGCTGCACTTTCCAACCATTTTTTTCAAGTCCTTAAATTTTCAATTGTATTTAAAGTTTAACAACTTACATTGTTATCAAATTGAATAAAAAGAAAGAAAGAAAAGACATGACATTGCTCATCGATTATACTACACTTTTCAACCAATTTTTAAAATTATAATTGTATTTAAAGTTTAACAACATATACTGTTACCAGAAGGAATAAAATGTTAAGAAAGAAAAAATATGACATTGTGCATCAATTATGCTGCACTTTCCAACCACTTTTTTCAGTTTTTTTAATTTTTGATTGTATTTAAATAGTAACAACATAAATTGATACCAAATGGTATAAAAAGTTAAGAAAGAAAAACATAACATTGCAAATCGATTATGCTGCACTTTTAAACCTTTTATATATATTTTTTTTTCAATTGTTTTTAAAGTTTAACAACTTATATTGTTATCAAATGGAATAAAATGATAAGAAAGAAAAGACATGATATTGTACATTGATTATGCAGTACTTTCCAACCAATTTTAAAAATTGTAATTGTATTTAAACCTTAACAACTTATACTGTTACCAGAGGGAATAAAATGTTAAGAAAGAAAAAGTATGACATCGCGCATTGATTACATTGCACTTTCCAACCATTTTTCTCTCTTTTTTTTTAATTTTTGATTGTATTTAAATAGTAACAACATAAATTGATACCATATGGAATAAAAAGTTAAGAAAGAAAAAACATGACACTGCACATCAATTATGCTACATTTCAAAACCATTTTTAAAAATTTTAATTGTATTTAAAGTTTAACAAAATATACTGTTACCAGATGGAATAAAAAGTTAAGAAAAAAAATCATGATATTGTGCATCGATTATGCTGCACTTTCCAACCATTTTTTAAAAAATTGTATTTAAAGTTTAACAACTTATATTGTTTGATTACTATTCAATTTGTTGCAAGTTTCAGAAGATACGGTCGTCCAGCAGCAGGAGTAGCTATTTATAAAAGGTTGTTTGATGTAATGGGCATATATTTCCACAATTCATATGAATGTGCATGTGAGGTACACCAGTATGTTTAGTAGTAATGTTTTTGATATCAGTGATATATGTGTTTGTTGTTGCCACTCTGAAAATGAAAAACTAATTGTATTGGTTGCCATTTATATTTCACCGGATAAGTCTTTAAGTGCAAATGAGAATTTTTGTATGAAAATTTATTTATTTGTTCTAAAGAGGCTTCTGCATTACTTCAAGATAGAATTGGAAAGAGATTTGATGATTTGCCGATGATTTTGAGTAGGAATTTCAACATCAACTTTGTGGATGATGGAAATCTACAATTAATTGAATTTTTAAATAGAAAATTTGATTTAACAATGACCAACCATCGCAATCTTAGCACAGAGAGATAAAAAATTACAATTGATGCAGTCATTACAAGATATTTAAATAGAATTGAATCAAAATTGTTTGCTATATATTTTAGTTACCATAAACCTATATCAAATCTAGAATATAATGATAATGATGATGATTATGATGATGGAAGAATTGTTGAAATGGGGATGAAAATTCATAAGTTTTATGGGTATTTATTTCAAAGAATACCAACTGACGATATTTCATATTTCATGCATTTGTAAATTTATGTTTTAAGCAATAGATTGCAATTTTTGTATGTAAAATAATATGCATTATTTTTCATGTACAATAGTGCATTAAATGAAAATTGTAATATAATTTTTGTAGCAGTAGTTTATAATAATGAATAAAAAACACTTCATTTAAAAGTATTTTCTGCACAATAAAATATGTCCAGACGACTAAAAAAATACACACATAATTGTTCAAGTTTTCACTTCTGTCGGCACTCCCGGAGTGCCACTATATATTTTTAATAATATAAAGTGCTCAGCGCCGCTAAAGAAGTTTTCACTTCAAAAAAAAAAAAAAATTAAGAAATGTGTATATTTGGCTCAGTCAGTCAGATGTATTCATACTTTGACAAGGATATAATATCTAACGATGAATGTGCAGTTGGAGATTTTGTAGAAGTTGTTTTATTCTCGACATTAAAACTAGTTGGATGTGTCAATCCCAAAACTTTCTTCTATCTTATAAGTACATTTTAATATTTAAAAAAAAACGTGGTGACCCCAAAGTTATCAACTATCGAATTTCCTCGAACATTTGACCTAGCCTAATGAGATTCTGGTATCCGAAAAGCCTAAAACGCAAAATTTAATTAATATTCTGAGAAAATGAGCTTAGTAGTTCCCCATGTTGGGTAATTTATACTAAAACCTAATAAGCATTTGTTTATGACAAGACCTAACAGAATCTGAAATTTGATGGAATTTCGTCCATTAGTTCTTGAGATATAGTTATAACAAAAAAAATTGCAAAACGTAGCACAGCAACACCATATCTTGGACAATTTATGCCAAAACGTAAAAAAGCGTCTAATTATGTTATGGTGTAAAATAATCTGAAGTTTGATGAAATTATGTGCATTAGTTCTTGAGATATAGCTAGTTAAAAAAACCGTGTAAAATATAGCACAGCAGCACCATCAGTTGAAGGATTTATAACAAAACCTGATCATCGTGTAATTATGTTATATGTCATTTTGTAACAAAATCTGAAGTTTGATGAAATTCTGTGCGTTGGTTGTTGAGATATAGCTATCGGAAAAATCGTGCAAAATGCAGCATAGCTGCACCACCGGTTGCAAGGTTAATACCAAAATGTAATCAGCGTCTATCATGTTATATATTCTAGTGTAACAGAATCTAAAATTTGATGAAGTTCTCTGCATTAGTTCTTGAGATATAGCTATCGCAAAAATCGTGCAAAATGGAGCATAGCAGCGCCACCTATAGGGCAGTTCACACCAAAACCTTATCAGCGGCTATGTATCTGAAGGTATCGCGGAATCTGAAGTTTGGTGAAATTCTGTGCGTTAGTTCTTGAGATATAGCAATCTTGAAAATCATGAAAAACGTAGTACAGCAGCGCCATCTGCAGGCCAATTTACACCAAAAACCAATAGGCACTAATTCATATCAAGGTCTAACTGAATATAAAATTTTATGAAATTTCGAGCATTAGTTCTTGAGATAGAGCGCCCACAAATTTCTTGTTACATACAGACAGACACACAGACAGACAAACAGACAGACAGACGGACAGACTCACAGACAGACATTTTCTAAAAATAGTCAAAACGTGTTCAGGACCTTCTAAAACGTATAAATCCGTCGAAAACCGGAAGTCGAAAATTTTCATGAATCCAATGCTTTCTTCTTGTAAAGATAGAAGAAAGTAAAAAGTGAAAACTTTGACGGACAAATAAGACATATGAATTGTGATGATATAGAATTAGAATGTTTGAAAAAAAAATTAAGAAAACGTGTATATTTGGCCCAGTCAGTCAGATGTATCCTAGGGAAAAAAAGAGCATTTTTGTAAAAAAAGCTACCACCATCAGAAATTTTAAATTCAAGATTGGAAACGAAATTTGTTTG
Organism: Maratus speculifer; assembly: GCA_964019185.1. Lineage (NCBI taxonomy): Eukaryota > Metazoa > Arthropoda > Arachnida > Araneae > Salticidae > Maratus > Maratus speculifer. The sequence goes on from OZ025295.1 coordinate 80,283,599, forward strand.
ATATTTTGCTCTCTGATATTATAATTGTAATATTGCTTAATTCTTTAATTAAAAAAATCTGCCTTGAATATATTTGTGTATGTCATTAATTTTATTGGCCATACAAGTCACAGCCGCAACGGAAATTTTGAATATTTTCTACAAAAGCAAGAATTGAGTAAGCAATTTAATTTTTTCATAGAATAACTAGGGGGGCCCCGCCCCCCTGCTCGCTATGCTCGCCAACCCCCCGCGTAATCGCTTCGCGATTCCAAATTATTGGCTACCCCTGTTTGCTACGCTCGCCATTACCCCATGGTATGAATAAGCAGTTGCAGACCTTTCAAATGATGTGTCACACGACTGGTGTTGTAAAGAAATTAAAAATGTGCCCCCCTGAGGGGCAGAGTGGTAGGCGACACAAAAGACATCCATAATATGAATAAGCAGCTGCAGACCTCTCAAATGATATGTCACACGACTGGTGTTGTAAAGAAATTAAAAATGTGCCCCCCTGGGGGGGCAGAGTGGGGGTGACACACAAGACATCCATAAAATGAATAAACAGTTGCAGACCTTTCAAATGATGTGTCACAAATTTGTGTTGTAAAGAAATTACAAAATGCGCCCCTCTGAGGGCAGAGGGGGGGGGGGTTACACACAAAATATCCATAATATGAATAAGCAGTTGCAGACCTCTCAAATGATGTGTCACACAATTGGTGTTGTAAAGAAATTAAAAATGTGCCCCCCCCCCCCTGAGGGGCAGAGTGGGAGATGACACACAACACATCCATAATATGAATAAGCAGTTGCAGACCTTTCAAATGAAGTGTCACACAACTGGTGTTGTAAAGAAATTAAAAATGTGACCCCCCCTGGGGAGAGCAGAGTGTGGGCGTGACACACAAGACATCCATAATATGAATAAGCAGTTGCAGACCTTTGAAATCTTGTGTAACACGACTGGTGTTGTAAAGAAATTAAAAATGTGTCCCCCCTGGGGAGCTGAATGGGGGATAACACACAAGACATCCATTATATGAATAAGCAGTTACAAACCTCTCAAATGATGTATCAAACGACTGGTGTTGTAAAGAAATTAAAAATTTGGCGAAATATTACAGTTATCGCCAAGTTGGCGTCACTTTTGACAACTAATTTTGGTCGCCAAATTTTGGCAACAAACTTGACGATTGTTGGCGATTGTAATCTTTCCTCTCTTTATGGTAACCCATACGGCGATGCATAGACGGAGCCCTTTCCTGATTGGTCTATTCGACTCATGGAAGGAGTGGACAACCCGGATTCGTTAGTTCCGGAAATCTTCCACATCAGCATCATTCCAGGAGTCATTCCTTTTAAGACTAGTTTTTTTTTACTATAGAAGGATTATTTAAGTATTACTGTCTAATATTTAAAAAAATCAATTCACTCAGTTGTCATAATTCACAGAGTTTTGCATTTTTGCACTGAATGATAAAAATGCATGTCCATTTTATGTCACGCCCGCAACAGGTGGAAATAATTTTTTTTTATAAATAAATGATACATCGGACAATTTTCAGATTTGGATAAATGTATGTGTAAGTGGTCTACATTGAAATTCATACAAATTGAAACCAATGCTCAAAAATATTTTTGCTGGTGACTAATTTAAGTTGTGTAAATGTCACACCCGCAACTTTGGATTGGGCGCTAAGTACTTCCGTTAAGAAATCATCAAATTTTTTATTTTCACTTTGATATAACTTATTGAATAAAAATCTTTCGTATGTTATGTTTACTTTAGGCGTGAAGTACTTTTTAAAATCTTCAATTAGAACATTTAGCGTTGTTTTCTTATCATCGGTGAAAGTATTATAAATGCTTACCGCTTCAGGACCAATGGCTGACATAAACAAAGCTATTGGAATTTTTTCTGGCTTCTTCTCCAATTCTATGGCTGTAGCGTACCACTCAAACTGTTAGAACCAATCTTGCCACGATTTCGAAACATCGTTGGTCATTGGGCTTAGCGGCAGTAGCGGATAGAGACAGCTTAATGCAACAATGTTAAAACTTAGACTACATAACGAAACGGGGAAAAAAATCAAAAAATCCCTACCCGGTTTTGGCAAATTGTTTTCTTGGTATTGATGTTCGTTTCGGTTACTTTTCCCTGTATTTTACATTGTATTGTGCATTTATATTTTCTTTTTCTCATAATTTTATTACTCTTAATATTATAACGTGAAATGTTAATACGATAGCGCATTCCTGTATCAAAAATACTTTTTTCGTATTTAAAAATTAGCATAATAATTATGCCTTATTAAAGCATAGCACGGTAGTGCTATGCTTTATTTATTTCCAGTGTGACTCCGTAATGTTATTTTAATACGGAATTTAACATTGAACGAGTTATTTACTAGACATTTTCCCACATTTTGTACTCGCTTCCACAAATTTTCTTCAAAGGATCTAATTGTTTAAAAAATAATTCCCCCCAATCAAAAAAATATACAGAGGTCAATGGTCATACTTCCTGTAGCAATTAATCATTTTTACGTGATAAATAAAAAAAAATATATAGTGGCACTCCGGGAGTGCCGACAGAAGTGAAAACTTGAACAATTATGTGTGTATTTTTTTAGTCGTCTGGACATATTTTATTGTGCAGAAAATACTTTTAAATGAAGTGTTTTTTATTCATTATTATAAACTACTGCTACAAAAATTATATTACAATTTTCATTTAATGCACTATTGTACATGAAAAATAATGCATATTATTTTACATACAAAAATTGCAATCTATTGCTTAAAACATAAATTTACAAATGCATGAAATATGAAATATCGTCAGTTGGTATTCTTTGAAATAAATACCCATAAAACTTATGAATTTTCATCCCCATTTCAACAATTCTTCCATCATCATCATCATCATTATTATCATTATATTCTAGATTTGATATAGGTTTATGCAGGGGTGCAAAAATCTAGGCGCCAGAGGGTAGTCTCTCACCACTAAAATTTTAAAGTTTTTTTCGCTCAAAATTTAATAGCATTTTAGAAGGAATTTTACACGAAATACTAGACGAAGAAAAACGAAATAAATTTTGTGGTGAGAAACTGCATGCTGGCGCCTAGATTTTTGCACCCCTGGGTTTATGGTAACTAAAATATATAGCAAACAATTTTGATTCAATTCTATTTAAATATCTTGTAATGACTGCATCAATTGTAATTTTTTATCTCTCTGTGCTAAGATTGCGATGGTTGGTCATTGTTAAATCAAATTTTCTATTTAAAAATTCAATTAATTGTAGATTTCCATCATCCACAAAGTTGATGTTGAAATTCCTACTCAAAATCATCGGCAAATCATCAAATCTCTTTCCAATTCTATCTTGAAGTAATGCAGAAGCCTCTTTAGAACAAATAAATAAATTTTCATACAAAAATTCTCATTTGCACTTAAAGACTTATCCGGTGAAATATAAATGGCAACCAATACAATTAGTTTTTCATTTTCAGAGTGGCAACAACAAACACATATATCACTGATATCAAAAACATTACTACTAAACATACTGGTGTACCTCACATGCACATTCATATGAATTGTGGAAATATATGCCCATTACATCAAACAACCTTTTATAAATAGCTACTCCTGCTGCTGGACGACCGTATCTTCTGAAACTTGCAACAAATTGAATAGTAATCAAACAATATAAGTTGTTAAACTTTAAATACAATTTTTTAAAAAATGGTTGGAAAGTGCAGCATAATCGATGCACAATATCATGATTTTTTTTTCTTAACTTTTTATTCCATCTGGTAACAGTATATTTTGTTAAACTTTAAATACAATTAAAATTTTTAAAAATGGTTTTGAAATGTAGCATAATTGATGTGCAGTGTCATGTTTTTTCTTTCTTAACTTTTTATTCCATATGGTATCAATTTATGTTGTTACTATTTAAATACAATCAAAAATTAAAAAAAAAGAGAGAAAAATGGTTGGAAAGTGCAATGTAATCAATGCGCGATGTCATACTTTTTCTTTCTTAACATTTTATTCCCTCTGGTAACAGTATAAGTTGTTAAGGTTTAAATACAATTACAATTTTTAAAATTGGTTGGAAAGTACTGCATAATCAATGTACAATATCATGTCTTTTCTTTCTTATCATTTTATTCCATTTGATAACAATATAAGTTGTTAAACTTTAAAAACAATTGAAAAAAATATATATATAAAAGGTTTAAAAGTGCAGCATAATCGATTTGCAATGTTATGTTTTTCTTTCTTAATTTTTTATACCATTTGGTATCAATTTATGTTGTTACTATTTAAATACAATCAAAAATTAAAAAAACTGAAAAAAGTGGTTGGAAAGTGCAGCATAATTGATGCACAATGTCATATTTTTTCTTTCTTAACATTTTATTCCTTCTGGTAACAGTATATGTTGTTAAACTTTAAATACAATTATAATTTTAAAAATTGGTTGAAAAGTGTAGTATAATCGATGAGCAATGTCATGTCTTTTCTTTCTTTCTTTTTATTCAATTTGATAACAATGTAAGTTGTTAAACTTTAAATACAATTGAAAATTTAAGGAATTGAAAAAAATGGTTGGAAAGTGCAGCATAATTGATGTGCAATGTCATGTTTTTTCTTTCTTAACTTTTTATTCCATTTGGTATCAATTTATGTTGTTATTATTTAAATACAATAAAAAAAAATGAAAAAAAGTAGTTGGAAACTGCAGCATAATCAATGCACAATGTCATACTTTTTCTTTCATAACGTTTTATTCCATCTATTAACAGTATAAGTTGTTAAACTTAAATACAATTATAACTTAAAAAAAACACACACGGACATTCGCGCAAGCGCCCTGTGCCGCCTAAACGGAGCAGCACACTCAGGCACGGTAGAAAGAGTGGGAGATACTAGTTCCTCTCCCTTCCCCTCGATCTTACGCTTTTTCGATCAGCATCACGTGACCCTGACGCGAGTTTGGAAGTTTTTACCCATACAAAAAGTGCTCAGCGCCGCTAAAGAAGTTTTCACTTCAATAAAATTGATTTTTTTTCTTTTGTAAGAATTAAAAATGGTATATTTACGACGTCATATTAGAAATGAAACGGAGATTTGCAAATATTTCGTATAAATACAAGAATCGTCAACAGAAAGCAAAATGAAGCATGATTTTTAAAATAAAAGGACATTTTCAAACATTGATCAAGAAGTTTCTAACAGAAGAAATACAGAAAATAAGTAAATTAAACTTTTTACTACCTATTGTCTCTGCAAAATAATAGAAAATAACTTAAGTATATATAAACTGGTATTTGAAAGCGAATTTTTTGACACATTGGCATTAATAAATAAAAAAAAAAAAAAAAAAAAATTGCACCAAACCCAGTGCATATATGACATTTGCGCCGGGATTTCGTACTTACACCACATTTTTAAAAATTTCTTCGTCTTATATGTTAAAAATAAATAAATAAATAAATAAATAAAATTAAAAAATAAATAAATTTAGGTGAATAAAAATTAAAAAAAAATAATAGTATTTGAGAATAATAGTATTTCATCCTTGGTATGTAATGAAACTAGTAAATCTGCAGAACTGGGTCTTCAAACATAGCAATTTTTTAAGGCTAAACCGCAGAATCGTCAACTACTTGGTATAAGACCTTTCGGCACTGCAATAAATTCGCCAATTCTATCAACCTAAATATTCAAATCCAATGTAAACAAGTATAAACAATGTTTAAAAATATTTTTTTTTAATTCCCGATTTGGTGATTTTTTTAAATGGTGCCTAAATTTGTAATGTTACAAATAATTAATCATTGGATAAAATCAATTTTAAATCAACGGTACTACTTGGTTATCCCGTCGACCAAAAAACTATCGCCAAACTATAAGATAAAATGCCAGTAATGGATGATCGTGAATGTCCCATTCAATGACATTAAATACCTATACGTATTTAGAGATGTCATCAAATGATTTTATTTCCACTTTTTACTAGTGTTTTGCCCATTTATTTGTACTTTTGTTATAAAAAAATGCCAATATGTATAATTTGACTATTAGTTTGGCGACTTATATAATTTGGCGGAATTGGTTGAAGGGATAACCAAGTACCGAATTAACTTGTATTAAATTCATTATTCCGATGATTTTAATATGATAAAGCACTACACGATTTAATTTTTAAAATATCGCAAAGAATTTCTGTTTAAAAATAGCTGTGTTTTATACTTTAAGTTAATATTTTTATGGTACTACTAGGTTTTCCCGTCGACCAAAAAATTATCGCCAAACTATAAGATTAAATGCCAATAATGGATGGTCGTTAATGTCACATTCAATAGCATTAAATACGTTTCACGTGTTTAAAATGTCATTAAGTGATTTTTATTCCCACTTTTTATTTGTATTTTTATTAATATTCTACTAATTATTTGGTTTTTTGTTATTTAAAATACAAATTATGTCAACATGTATAATTTGGCTATTAGTTTGGCGATTTGTAGAATTTGGCGAAATTGGTCGACGGGATAATAAAGTAGTACCATTTTTATAAAAGTTTTGATTCACTATCTATATGAGTTAATAAAATTTAAGCACATTCGGAATATTCATAATGCGTCATTTTTAATCACAGATGTCTAATACTTATTATGTTGGCGCAGTTTTTTTCTGACGCCAATTTGGCGAAAATTTCGTTTTCAAATACATATCACATATATCATAGGTTCCCAACCTTTTCTGGACCACCGCCCCCTTTACAAGAAAATAAAATGACAACGCCCCTCTTCCATGATAGTTAATTATACAAAATGTTAAAATGTTGTTGCATATTATCTATATTTTATCTGTCTATGTATCGATTAAGAATCACAAAGTAGAAGTTAATTAAAACGACCATCAAATGTAGTAAATTGTTTATTAAAAATTGAAAAATAAACACAAAATCTGTAAGAATTTAAAAAAATAACCAAATGGTTGAGGCTGATGGAGTTTTAACAATTTGGTCATGTCGGATTCCGATTTCTTTCACATTAGTCACAAATTGTCATGTTCAAAGATACCATCTGTTCCTTTTCTTAGGCAATAAACTATCTACTGCACGGACCCTACTCTCAGCCAAATATTAGGAATTAAAAATAGTTAAAATTTTATGTATTCTCGCTCACAATCCAAGTTAGAGAACTGTGTTGATTTTTGAAGTTAGAACTCTTAGTATCCGTTTCTGAATTTTAGTTCTCATTTGCTGTGAGCTCCACGATTCCCATATCCAAATATGATGATACTGCTGCATATGCTTTTGCGAGAGGACCTAAAAAGAACTCGGTATATTCATGTATAAATATATAGGAATCGCTCAGAGAAAACTTCATCAAGAACGTCCAACTGTTTACAGTAAGTAAATATTTTCACAAACTGCTAATAATGTGGAAAAGTGGCTATTCCCCTCTACTTAGACTTCGTTTGAACAAAAAAATGTATATCCACAGAAGCAGCTATGAGTTTTTTTGTTTTAATTAAATTCAACTCATCATCTTGCAATCATCTTATGCCTTATTATAAATATTTAGAATAATTAAATTGATTTAATAAAGATAATAAACAGGTCTGTCAAATAATTGATGTCATTTTTTTAATATAATCGGGTTTCAGCATATTTTTAAACATCCGTCTTCAATTGAGTGTCGAATCAAATATACCGAAAACGATTCAGGAAAATACTTTTTCAGAGTACAGCAGTAAGCGACTGTAATTATTTGCAAGTCTCATGCAAAGCGATAGCGACAACTGTACTACAAAGTGAAACAATTGTTTCATTTTATTGTGGATCGATTTTCACTGTGAAGTTGGCTAAATATCTTGTCATTCACTGCATTGCTTCAACACTTTTTGACTGCAAGGGTCTCCGTGGCCGAGTGGTTTAAATGTTAAGGCTGCTGCTAATCGCCTATGAGAGCAGGAGGCTGTTTGTTCGATTCCCTCTGGCTCTGTTTCACGCGTGTGGAGTTCCCGGTTCTATCTCTTCTGTATTGTCAAATTTCCTTGTTCTATCTCGTCTTTGTACATTGACAATGACTTATAAATCGGCTTTCATGTCGAGTACGCATACGATTTTCATATCAAGTCAAATGTGTATTGTTCAATAAACTATAAATTGACTGCTCAATTAATGTAATGAAGTGTATAGAGGTGTTCATTCCAATTTGTTGAGCCAAATGCTGATGTTTAACGGAAGGCACAAATAATACATTTAGTAGTTACATTTTAGTAGTGTTTTCAAATGCATCAATGAAACTCTTATGATGTCTTTGTCACTGCTGGAGCAACATCAGTAACAAGTGACAAAATATTATATGAAAGGGACCTTAATTCTCTTGGACTAACTTTGTGGTATTAAATATTGATTCTCTCTTTGTATTAGTTTCCAAATTTTTAGCAAATAATAACTCTTGACATTTTTTTTCTTCTTTTAAGAGTTTTTAATAATTGGCAACGCTGATGCATCGAGTTGAATGAAAAATTTGCAGGTCTTTAAATAATGGCATGTCAATGCCTTTAGTCATCTATTTCTCTTTGTCCGAATTATTACTGAGGATTTTTTTTCTGATGACATCTGATGTTTTCTTATGATGAACAGTTTTTATTATCTCTTTGAATCCAGGTAAGATTAATTTCTCGCCGATTGTGTGCAGATTTCATACTTTCACGATTAATAATGTAACTCGATGTTGAGTGAGAGTTATATGAAACTCGTAGTTGTCATCTTCTTGTTTAGAAATCAACTGAAAAAGGTTTGATATAGTTGACTGTTTTTAAATTTTTCTTTCGCTGTGTTTGAAAAATAGAACATATCTTTGTATTTTCAATTATCACGTATTTATTCAAATGCTCTTGTAGCTTAGTCATGGCTTTATTTGAAACGACATTTTGGCAAATTAAGCACGTAGGTAACGGTAGGTTTGTAAGAGAACGCTTAGATCCATATTTCAAATACTCAATACTGTCTGACGGCATTTCCTCTTCGATTAAGATATTTTGAAACATAAATTTTTTGCATATTTAAGTTTAAATAATTTTACTTTTGAACAAATTTATAGATATATTGAGTTTTATCACTTTCACTAAGAATAAACAAATTTATTGAACTGATCCAAATAGGGGGTTCGTGTAAAAATCCCTGTTCAGGCATGCGTTGTCATACTTCGTCATGCAAAAAATTTCTCCAAATACAAGTTAATAAAAAAGAATTCTGTTTAAAACTTTAAGCCAGACAATCATTGCGAATTTTGTACTCAACAATTATTGAATTCACATTTATTTATAATGCAAGTCATAGCAGTTTTTCGTGTTCCGTTGTGATATTTTGACATTCATGAAAAAATTGCAGCTACAATTTTTTTTGCCTGAGGTAATAAAATTTTGTTTTCAGCGATTTTAACCCTTAGTGTTTTACGGCAATTTTTGACATTAATGAAATAAATTCACCCCCCCCCCTCTCCTTAGATCTATGTTCATCTGCATATATTTCCATTTAAAGGTGCAGTTAAGGTTTTTGTTACGGATTGGACAATGCAGTGAGATTAACTATTTTAACTATATTAGTTCCTAAATAGGTAGGTACGTCATGACCGTCCCCTTTCACTCTCCTAACGCCCCCCATTTTTCTCTAGACTAGCTACCGCCCCCCTGGATGGCTCCAGCGCCCACTGGGGGGCGGTACCGCCCCCGTTGGGAACCTATGACATATATATTTTTAAATTACTTTCTAATATTTAAAAAGGAAAATAAAGATAAATAAAAAAAATTATTAATAACTATAGAACAAACGATCTACATAATTTTTTTTAAATAAAAGTAATAAAAAATAAACAATTTATTAGTAAAATAAACAACGATAGCCAGATTAGCATGTGAGGCATATAATATCCATTTTGTTACAATCGCGCCAATGTATTGCATATATGACATCTATCCCTAACTTTTCTACGCTGAACCCTGCCCGGAGCTCCGATAGCGGTTTGAAGTTCTGTCGATGTTAAATTTCAATTTTGCGCAGAATTTCAATCCAAATATTGATTTATTTATCAAGAAGTTTCTAAGTGAAGAAATACAGAAAATAAATAAACATGACGTAATACAAAAAAAAATAAGAAAATAAATACATTTTATTGATACTATGTCTTGAGGTATTGTTGGAGGAATATTATATTGTCTAGAGGTGAATGTCTAGAATTATACTAGACATTTATGAAGTCATATTGGAAATGAAACAGAGATTTTGAAATATTTGGTATCAAGACAGGAAGCATGCACAGAATTCAGTTCTAGATGTAAAAAAAAGTTAACGATATGGATATGGATCAATGAAAATCTGTGCAAAACCCAATGGAGAAATGAAAATCTAACGTAGATACCACGGAGATAGATAGAGTTTTTAATTGGGGGTGGTTTTGGAGTCTAGGTATCATGATCGGTATAGATGTGGAAAAATAAATCAGAAATTCCTTCATAGGGGAAACGTAATAGTTAATATTTCATCAAATAGAATTTTGTTCAAAAATCTAATTTGACTTTGAGGCCCTTTCACAGTTTTGCAGAATTGCTAAATTGTAACTAAAGTGCTTCAACACTCGCTCATCCTGCTTGCACATATGAAGCCAACTGATGTTTAATCTTCTCAAATTTTTCATCACCATATTCTTTTTTAGCATAAAATGGAGCTATTGCAACAATTTAATAAGAAACATGGAACTTACAATGTGAATATGCACTAATATTTTTTTTTGCGTCAGATGAAGAGAGAGAGAAATATGAGCACCTCAGACGGTCTCTTGAGCGTACCCCCCCCCCCCCATAATTCACTTCTAGCTGTGTCCCTAGGTAAATTACATCAGTAATTGTGATACGATACCACATAAAGGAAGTCCTGATGATAGTATCCCCAGTTCATTTTGAAATGAGCTCATCTGAATGCAGTAGTTATTAAAAAACTTGAGATATTAAACAAAAACATAATTTGCAGAACAAATTAAAAAAACAAAATTTATTTCCTGCTCTATTTAAGCCCGAGAAGAGGCAGATATTAAGATATTTCAATTATTTATTTCTACATTTAGTATTAAATTTTTGTATCAAATAATTTAAATTATGTGAACATTAAAAAAATAAAAATGAAATTCAAACAACATGATACTTAAGAACCCTAAATCTTAGATTCCGTTCAAACGAAATCGAAATAAATCTGAGACTTTTTTCCAAACTTAACTTGCAAATATTTGTTTTGCAGATTTTGTATAATGTTTACGGTAGGTATAGATAAAAAGAACAGACATATCTAAAAAGCAAATGTTCAGAAAAAGTCTAAGATTTATTTCGATTTCGTTTGAACGAAATCTAAGATTTAGGGTTTTTAAGTATCATATTGTTTGAATTTCATTTTTATTTTTTTAATGTTCACATAATTTAAATTATTTGATAAAAAAATTTAATACTAAATGTAGAAATAAATAAGTGAAGTATCTTAATATCTGCCCCTTCTCGGGCTTAAATAGAGAAGGAAATAAATTTTGTTTTTTAAATTTGCTCTGCAAATTATGTTTTTGTTTAATAAATATTAGAAAAATATTCGTTGTGGCACAACTAGTTGCGTGCATCCAGTAATGTTTTTTTGTTGTTATTTAAATGGGCGCGCAGAGCTCATAAGAGCGTTGACCATGGAACTGACGAGTTTCATGCACTTTAGAGACTGCTGCACAGCGAGTTTCATGCATCCAGTGATGTTTTTTTTTTTGTTTAAATGGGCGCGCAGCGCTCATACGTACGTTAGTGATTGCGGCATTGACGAGTTTCGTGCACCTTAGAGATTGCAGCACAGAGAGTTTCGTGCACTTTAGAGATTGCAGCACAGAGAGTTTCGTGCACTTTAGAGATTGCTACACAGCGAGTTTCATGCACTTTAGAGATTGCTACACAGCGACTTTCGTGCATACAGTGCTTTTTTTTGTTTAAATGAGCGCGCAGCGCTCATACGTACGTTAGTGACTGCGGCATAGACGAGTATTGTGCACTTTAGACAATTCTGCACAGCGAGTTTTGTGCACTTTAGAGATTGCTGCACAGCGAGTTTCATGCATCCAGTGATTTTTTTTGTTTAAATGGGCGCGCAGCGCTCATACGTGCGTTAGTGATTGCGGCATTGACGAGTTTCGTTCACTTTAGAGATTGCAGCACAGCGAGTTTCGTGCACTTTAGAGATTGCTACACAGCGAGTTTCGTGCATTTTAGAGATTGCCACACAGCAAGTTTCTTGCATCCAGTGATGTTTTTTTGGTTTAAATGAGTGCGCAGTGCTCATACGTACTTTAGTGACTGCGGCATAGAGTTTCGTGCACTTTAGAGATTGCTGCACAGCGAGCTCTGTGCATTTTAGAGATTGCTGCAAGGCGAGTTTCATGCATCCAGGGATGTTTCTTTTGGTTTAAGTGGGCGCGCAGCGCTCATACGTACGTTAGTGATTGCGGCATTGACGAGTTTCGTTCACTTTAGAGATTGCTACACAGCGAGTTTCGTGCATTTTAGAGATTGCTACACAGCGAGTTTCGTGCATCCAGTGATTTTTTTTGTTGTTGTTTAAATGAGCGAGCAGCGCTCATACGTACGTTAGTGATTGCGTCATTGACGAGTTTCGTCCATTTTAGAGCCTGCTGCACAGTCAGTTTCTTGTGCCCAGTGATTTTTGTTGTTGTTGTTGTTGTTTCGTTTTAATAGTCGCGCAGCGTTTATTAATTGAATCATCATTGGAACTGTTCACGTCGTTAATTGTCTGCCGAAAATTCCGTGTTTTGATTCGTGTGAATTTTTAGGTTTCTGAAAATTCAGTTCGTTTGAGAGTGCTTGTCACTAAAATCGCCAATATTTAGTATCTGGTTTGGTTTAGGATTATGTCATTAATATTTGAAAAGAATGCGTTATAATTATTAATATTCTAGGTACGTCTAGGTTATCCCGTCGACCAATTTCGCCAAATTATACAAATCGCCATATTAATAGCCGAATTAAACATGTTGACATAATTTTTATTTTAAATAACGGAAAAACAAATAGTAATATTAATAAAATAATAAAATTATATTATAATATTAATAAAAATATTAATAAAAAGTCGTAATAAAAATCACTTAATGACATTTTAAACACGTGAATCGCATTTAATGTCATTGAATGTGACATTCACGATCATCCATTATTGACATTTAATCTTATATTTTGGCGATAATTTTTTGGTCGACGGGATAACCTAGAAGTACCATATTCTAATACTAAAAAGATTATAATATGCTTTCATTGTACATTTCTATAAAATAGCAATTAAAATCCTCATTAAAAAAGAAAACTGAAGAAATAATATTTTTATTATAACCCTTGTCTAAGTTTATAAGTATGATATCACTTTAACATCAATACCCAGAAAACGACTCGCCGAAACCATGTAGGGATTTTTTGATTTTTTTCCCCCATTCGTTACTCAGTCTAAGTTTTAACATTATTGCATTAAGCTGTCTCTATCCGTTACTCTTAGCGGCGGCAGCGGTCGAATGTTTACACTGTTATTACTGTTGTAATTTCCCGGCATGACGATTATTAGATTCGATCAATTTGGCACCATGTAATAATTACGTTTCATATGAACGTTACTAAACTAATAATTAATAACAGTACAACATAAATCAATAAACGACACGCTCATACACGATCACATAATATATGATAAGCAACGGATCCAGGTTACAATTACAATATTAGCCGATATATATACAGTTAAGGTTACAGGTAATAACAGTTACGTTATAATATCATGACAATACCCTCCCTTTTTGAAGCCAAAATAGCACCAAGCTTTGGCAAACAGATGTATATTAATCAGACATTCATAAAATAAGTAATAATTTAACTGACCTAGAATCATTCAAAGTACCTTAAAAAAAAGCTGACACATTCTCACGTCCGAATCATCATGGAGCGCCCGACTCACCGCTCTTGTGTTGCGCCAAACCGGATTTCTTACCGGTACGCCATTACCTTACGTCTCAAAGGCTCAAATAAATGTTTATAAAAATTTAAAACCATATTTTTACGCTTATCTTTTAAATGTCCTGTAGATTTTTCCATTCATGTCTAATTATTCATAAAATAATAACTGTGAAAAGTATTGGTATGAACGTTTGTACTTAATAACTTTACATATCTTTTTGTCTTCTACAATTAAAAAAAAATAATATTAATGTTAATCTTGTGTTAAATCAGTCTTTGAAATAAAATATTACGTGATAGAAAAACACGGTTACGCCGCTTTAGCGGTTAAAAAAATTTGCTATTCGGTCTTCCGGCGCCATTTTTGATTTATTCGCCAAACACACCAACCAGAACAGGATAATGAACTTTTCCGAAAAATCTTGCCCTGATCACCTAAATTTATTGATTTCATCATATGGACCTTCAGATAAGCAAGTAAATAAAATTATGAATAAAAGTATCATATTACAATGGCTAGCATAAATTTAAGAGAGACTAAACTTTTTGCCAGAAGCGGCTTTTAACTTAAATAAATGAGAATTTAATAAATAAAAAAAATATTTCACTTCGCTCGTCAAAATAGATAGTGAATATGATACTTGAAAATAACAACAAATAAATATTTTTTTCACGTGATTTATCTAATCTATTTATTTATGTTACATACATAGCAATCTTTATGTTCATTTAAACTTACGCGCAACAATTACAAGAAATAACAAATGTAAGAAAAAGACTATGTTCAGCTGGAAATTTCATACAAAAATTCGATTTTCTCAGCGACCGTCAAACATACAAAGATGAAAAAAAAAACTGTTTTAAGTTTAACCATGAGGATTAAAATAAACCAAAAACGAAGTTAATCCATCCACGGAAACGTTAGCTAGACTTAGTTGAATTTTTTGCCTTAATTCTTTCTTTTAAAATTAAATAAAAAATTATTCTAAGCTGCAGTAATTTTTTGAATGCCATCATTTTATTCGTCTCGTCGAGTTCTACCTTTAAAAAAAATTCACTGCCGTATCTCAACTGGTTCGCCAGAAATTTTAGAAAGTTGTTTGCACTTTCTATTTCTTAAACATATTATACCAAACGCTACCGCGTTTGGCCTTATTCGCATTTTTTTGTGTGGTGTAAAACAATTATTCAGGCGCAAAATTTTCACATGACGGCTTTTTTACAAATGTGATTTGTTCCATATATCTTTTTTCTTTCTCCTTAAAAAAAGAAAAAAAACAATTTTATATTTTATTTAGAAACCTTATAACTATTCAATTTCTTTAATTAAAAAAAAGGTACTTCTTTATGTTTTTTCGTAATATTAAGGGGTTAAATGCACAACACTTGATTTCAAATTTCATAAACACCTATAAATATAATCGAACAGGACGGATATATACAGGGTGGTCATAAAAAAAAACTTTGCCAATATACGGAGCTCTAGCGGCCAGTTCGCTCAACCGATCGAAATGAAATTTCAGATATAGCTATTCAGAGGTATGAGCTCGAGATTCTGTGAACGACAACAAAATGGCACTCACGGTTACGGTTATAGTTACAGAAACTCGAAAATTTCCAATGCCAACACCCATTTTTTTTCATCGCAAAATGCTCAGCGCATGCGAAAACCATAAAGAGCGTTGGAACCGTACGTGTATCGCAAGAAACGGACATGTTATGCACGCACAAAAAACGTTCTGCGAATCCCCCCCCCCATAAAAAAAGTTCGATTGGGGTGAAAGGAGGAAATTTGCATATGACACAGAGTCAGTACACTAATCTCTGATTACAATACAGATCGGAGAAACTAAAACTTTTATTTTGATTACACATTTTCCACATGGGTGTCATCACAGGCAATTAATGGTGATGGCACCCATGTGGAAAATGTGTAATCAAAATAAAAGTTTTAATTTCTCCGATCTGTATTGTAATCAGAGATTAGTGTACTGACTCTGTGTCATATGCAAATTTCCTCCTTACGCCCCAATCGAGTTTTTTTTATGGGGGGGAGGATTCGCAGAACGTTTTTTGTGCGTGCATAACATGTCCGTTTCTTGCGATACCCGTATGGTTCCAACGCTCTTTATAGTTTTCGCATGCGCTGAGCATTTTGCGATGAAAAAAAATGGGTGTTGCCATTGGAAATTTTCGAGTTTCTGTAACTATAACCGTAACTGTGAGCGCCCTTTTGTTGCCATTCACAGAATCTCGAACTCATACCTCTGAATAGCTATATCTGAAATTTCACCTCGATCGGTTGAGCGGACTGGCCGCTAGAGCTCCATATATCGGCAAAGTTTTTTTTATGACCACCCTGTATTTCCGTACACAAACAAAAATAAAATATGATGAATTTATCAGAACCAATTAGTACTCGTTGTATTCACGTTTGCTCACGTAACGCTTTTTTTTACAGCAAAGGGTTAACCATTTTTTTTTTCAGTAGAAATCTTGAGAATGGGTAAAAGATTGTCTAAAAGTCTCAAAATTGGTTCACAAATTAGTGAAAACTCATCAAATCTTTTTTGGCCAGGGCCAGCTGTGTTTCAAAACACGACTATTTTCTTCTTTGCTAGGAGAACAAAGACGGTGCTTTCACTTTTGCCCCTAGAGTGTTTCCGAGTCTGGCTGGCATTTCCGGCGGTTTGGGAGAAGATGAAATCCGGCGCCCCCTACGTCCCGCTAGCAGACTGGTCGAGAGACTAGTCAAACAGGTCATGTGATCGAAAGTCCGTCCAGCACTGCTAGCGCCACGCCATGCACCGGGCAGTACTTTGGGGCTAAGTTTGTGAGGGAGTGACCTTTTGTCATAAAGGCACTTTAGTGTTTCTGAGATCGTGACGTCAATAATTTAACATTTTGTAGGCGTAAAAGCGACATCTATCCTCTCTTTTACTTTAACTTTCTAGAGTGTGTGTGCTTTTTCGAATTCCGCAGTTAGCTCGCGGTTATTAGTAATATGTTAATGTGAAGTATCTCAGTTTGCAGCATATAAAAGCTTGGGGGTGAGTTTGGGTGTCTCTGGCATTAGCCAGCAGCCAGCGAGTGCGGACCTCTGCCATTAGACAACGAAGTGGATGATTGTTTAGCGAAGTGCTGACGAATAGAAAGTAGCAACGGCCTCCAGTAAAGTGGAAAGGAGTTTGGATAGTGGATTTAAGAGTCGGCCGTGGTAAGAAAGTTTAATAGTAGTTCCATTTTAATTATTGGTGAAATAAAGAATTATCCACAGCCACGGGCTGTTTAACTAAGCTTTGTTCAACAGCTCAGCCAGGAGACAGTGTCAAGTGTTAGGCGGTGCCACGACTGAGCTAGGTTGGGGCCTGTGAGTATGATTTTAGCTGTTCATAGTGTTCTCAGTGTGTAAAATTTTAGACTTGCTCCACTTCCCTTCGGCCATTATCACTTGAATAAACTTTGTTGTTTTAACCTAAACTGCTGAGTATGTCTGCATATAACGTTACAAACGACACCCACCGCGGGTTTGCCGTTACAAATAGCACCCAGCGTGGGTTTACCGTTACAAATGGCGCCCAACGAAACATCGGACATTTTGAGATTGTGCCACGTGTGTATTTCACCGGTGAGGGTGATATTAGTGAATTTTTAGTTAAATTAGATGATTATATTTTGTTCAATAATATACCTGAAAAAAGTAGATACGTAGTGCTTAAATGCTCGTTAAAGGGCGAAGCACTTTTGTGGTTAGAAAATATAGGAAAGTTTTTGATTAATGAAGAAGCGAAAAGATTTGAACAAACTGTGATCGAGTTAAAGAAGGCATTTCCTCCCGTTAAAGATAAAAGTATTTTGAGAAAAGAGTTCTATTGTAATAAGCAGAATATTTATGAGTCGGCGTCAAAATTTTATCTTCGTAAGCTTGAACTAAAAAATAAATTAGATTTAGATATCACATTTGAGGAATTGTTGGACATTGTTTTTCCTCTTTTTAATCCAAATATACAGGACTTTATTGAAGTTAGAGCACCGAAGAATTTTGCAGAAATGCATCAGATATTATCGAAGTACGAGACTCGGCATAGCTCGGATCAACGGGATTTGCGTAGCCCTCGGCAGAGACCTGTCACGGATAGTAATTTGAGAAATGAGGGGGAACGTAATTTTGTGAGAGGGGGACAGCGATTTCCGGATAGTAATTTGCGTAATAGAAATGATGGATTTGGTCGTAATATGTCGAATACGAGTAATGGTAATAGGAATGGTGGTGGTGCTAATAATTTTAGAAGTGGTGAGAGAAATATGTATGGAAATAGACAGAATAGTGGTTATAATCGTAGTGGGGGAGTACGGGACAGGAATTTTTCTTCGCAAGTAAGGAGATTAACTTCGGATGAGAATGTTGAAAATAGGTCAATGCAAAAGAGATGTGTTCAGAGGTCGGAAATGTCTTCGATGAGTTTAAATAAAATTACTATTAATCCGGTTGAGTTACCTGAAGTGTTAATTGTGTTAGATGGTATTGTCGTTAAAAGTGTCTTCGATACAGGGGCAGATAAGTCGTTCATTTCTTTTGATTGTTATCGGAAATATTTTTCGTATAAGAAGTTGAAAAGGTCAAGTCTTGTGGTTCAGTCAGCACAGGGAGTAGCTTGCGATAATAAAGGTTCAGTAGAATTAGAAGTTGAAATTCGTTCGGTTAAGACATGTTGGGAGTTTTGTGTGTTAGATGGGTTAACAGTGCATTGTATAGTAGGTGTGGATTATATGAAGGATAGAGGAATTAGTTTGGATTTCTTTAAAAAGTCGTTAATCGTGAATAATGATGAGAATGTGAGTAAGAAAGAGCCAGTTTCAGTGTCAATTAATTTGGAGGAGTCGGGGTTAAGTGAAATGGAGAGGGAGGAATTTAATAAGTTTTTGAATGAATTTGGAGAGGTTTTTTCTGATAAACCGGGTTTAACGCATGTTGCGTGGCATGAGATTGATACTGGTTTGAAAGCACCTGTTGCTAGTAAACCATATCGTTATGATAAAGTTAAGCAAGGTGTAATTGATTATCATATTCAAAAAATGCTAGCGGACGATATTATAATGCCGATTGAGTCTCCTTTTGCATCGCCAGTAGTGTTATGTCGTAAAAATAATGGGAAAAGTTTAGATAATCCAGAGGCATATAGGTTTGCAGTAGATTATAGAAAGTTAAATGCGATAACGCAATACCCTCAGTATCCTATTCCAGTTATTGATGACATTTTGGCTAATATAACGAGTACGAATTATATGTCAACGTTAGATCTTACGTCGGGTTATTTTCAGATTGCAATGAAGCCGGAGGACATACCTAAGACTGCGTTTATTACTCGGGACGGTTGTTTTGCTTTTAAGAGAATGAGTTTTGGTTTATCGGGAGCGCCGGCAACGTTCCAGAAGGCCATGAATAATATCCTTAAACCTTTGCTTGGTAAGGGTGTCTTGGTCTACCTGGACGACATAATTATAATGGCAGCTACTTTTGAAGAGCATTTAAGATTGTTGAGGGAAGTATTTACGTTGTTAAGAGATGCTGGGTTAACAGTTAAGTTAGAAAAATGTAAATTTTTGAGAAGAGAGATAAAGTATTTAGGAGTTAAAATTACGCGTGATGGTATTAATATAGATAATGAGAAAATTGAGGCAATTACGTCAATGAGTCCCCCCAAAAATAGTAAGGAAGTGGCGACATTTTTAGGGATGGTGGCTTGGTTTGTCAAGTTCATTCCACGTTTTTCGGAGTTATGTGAACCGTTGTATAATTTAAAAAGGAAAAGGGTGAAGTTTGTATGGTCATCAGCAGCTCAGAGGTCGTTTGAGTTATTAAAAGAGGCAGTAGTTTCCCCTCCTGTTTTGGCTCACCCCGATTATTCATCTCAGTTTGAAGTGTATTGCGATGCGAGTGCAGTGGGGGTTGGAGCGATGTTAGCACAGAAAGGTCGACCTATAGCATTTGCGTCAAGGATTTTAAATGCAGCGGAAAGGAATTATTCGATTACGGAAAGGGAGTGTCTTGCGGTAATTTGGGCTTTGAATAAATTTCGTTGTTTTTTCACTAATATACCGGTTAAAGTCATTACGGATCATTCAGCTTTGACAAAGTTAACTAATGGAAAGGGTTTGTCATCTCGTATGGTCAGATGGTGTTTGAAGTTAGCAGAGTATAATGTGGTTATAGAACATAGGGCTGGCAAGGAGAATGCGGTAGCGGACGCTCTGTCACGAAACCCGCATGGTGGTTTAGAGGTCACGGAGGAAGTTAAGTGTTGTGCATTGTCTTCATTGGTGTTAAGGTCGCGAGAGCAGTTGATAAGAGAACAGAAGCAAGATGAAGAATTTGGTAGTTTGTATCGTTACTTGGAAAATCCTGATGATGTCCCGAGCGCAGATGTGCCTATGTTTGAGAAGTGGTCCCAATCTTTTAAGCTTATCGATGGTCTTCTTTTTTATTCTAAAATTGTAAATTCACGTGGTGAATTAAGAGTTTTTATTCCGGCTAGTCTTCGTAAGGCCATCTTGAAAGAATTTCATGATAATCCATTAGCAGGTCACTTAGGAATCAGGAAAACTTATGCTCGAATTTGTGAATCCTGCTACTTCCCTAAAATGCGGGAAGCAGTGCGCGCTTATGTCTCCAGCTGTAGCACATGCCAACGTTATAATTATAAAAATGTAAGTCCAGCTGGCAAATTAATTCCTATTAAAGTAAATTTTCCTAATGAATGTGTAGGTGTAGATTTAATCGGTCCTTATCCATTGTCTAATCCTAAAAGATATAGATTTGTGCTAGTTATAGTTGATTATTTCAGTAAATGGGTAGAGTTAGTCCCCCTCAGGAAGGCTTCTGCACCTGCAGTTGCCGATGCATTTTTCGATAATTATATTTCTAAATATAGTGCACCAATTAGGGTAGTGAGCGATCATCGCCCTTGTTTTATTTCTGATATATTTAAGGCCCTGTGTGAGAAGCTGGAGATCGATCATTCTTTTACTGTTCCGTATCGACCTCAGTCTAATATGGCTGAACGTGTAAATCGTACATTAATTCAAATGATTTCTTCATATGTTGGTTCTCATCATGCAAATTGGGACCAGTTTCTTCAGCATTTTGCGTACGCACTTCGTACAGCAGTTCACGAGTCAACGGGGAAAACGCCTGCTGAATTGTTTTTGGGTAGAAAAGTCATTACTCCATTCCAAAGGTTAGTTATGGTGTCGGATGCGGAAAGTCAGTACATGTGTCAGGATATTGAGAGGTTGGTTAAGGAAGCTCAGGTTCAAATGGGAAAAGCGCAAGAAAAGCAAGCTCAGTATTATAATATGCGTAGAAGAGAGTTAGAAGTGAAAGTTGGAGATTTTGTGTTAGTAGAAAAGCATTGGTTAAGTTCAAGTCGTCAAAAGAGAGTAGCTAAGTTTGGTCCGAAGTTTGTAGGTCCGTTCGAGGTTTTAGAAGTTCGAAATAATAATTTGGTTGTTGATGTCAATGGTGAAAGAATGACGGTTAATTTGGATCAGGTTAGAGTTTATAAGTTTAGAGAAAATGGTAGTGAAGGTTCTCATGTGTCGAGTGGTGTTTCGCGAAATTCCCGATCCAATGAGTGTCCCGAGTCCAGCACTTCTTCATCTAATTCTTTTCATCAATATTCAAGAAGAAAATTTGGTCAAACAGCTCCAAAAACTGTTCTTGAAAGTCGAAAGCCTAGCAATCCGAGAGCAAAGTATGATAATAAAAATAAGAGAATTGTGTCAAATACATCGGACTCTGTGTGCCATAAAAGACAAAAAATTATAAACTGTCCAGTTCCTCCATCTATTAGACAGCAACCTCGCAAACATACATGATCTAATAGTTCACCATCTTCAGTGATTAATCCCCGGAAAAGATTTCGTATGGACACTCGGCAAACTGTTAAAAGGACTTTAAAGTCGGAATTTTTGCCCAATAAGAAACAGCGTAGGTCTGGAAAGAAACGTGGTCTAGGATCTTCAGTAACTTCGGGTGCATCTAGAAAGAGGAGACAACGCTCAGATTACCGGCATCAACAGTGTGAATCTCGCCATGGAGTGACCCCAGCAAACCGGCCAGAGCAGAGTCGTCGAGCGGAACCTACAAGTATCCCGCGGCATCCATTCCGAACCAGGCTGCAGGCACGACAGTCAACTGTGGCGTCACCATACAGTTCCGATGACGAAAGATCCTTCGTACAAGGTTTCTGGGACAAGAGGAGAAAACCATCCTGTAGTATGAAGCCTGCCAGCAGCGAATCGTCTCTATGATTGGGTGATAATGTTCTTTATTAAATTTCTATTAGAGTGCATATATGTGGTAGCAATATGAAGGAATAGAAAGCAGAAAGACTGTTTTGTACTTTTGGCCATTTTTGGAATTTTTTGACGGACTCACGTTTAGTGCTTAATTGTGTTCAAAATTTGTTTGCAAAATTGTTAGTTTTATGTATGTTTGAGATTTTGGTCTTAACTGCTTTTAAAAATTCTGGATCTATTGTTAAATTGTTGTGTTATTTGTTAAAAATGTTACTATATTGTTATATTGTTCATGTGTTATAAAATGTATGTTAATGTATGTTTAAATTTTCAGAAAGTACAGATAGTAATTTGGGTTATTTTGTACACGCGCCGCGGTTCAGACGCGCACGTGTTTTGCGGTCAAGAAGTCCTTGACACGCGTTTCTATCTCTTATACTAACATTTAATGAATTAACTTTCTTCTTATCGTTCGTGTTTTATGAGTTGCGTTTTGTACTTTAGTTGGGAATGGTTTCCGCAAGTTGCGAAGTTTTAAGCCGCGTTTGAATTTGAAATTCTATTGTATTAAAAATTGAATGTTAATGTGATTTTCTTGCAGGGAAGTATACCTGTGTTATGTATTGATTCTGCTATTTTTCTTTTAGTTAATACAGATGAAGAGCATGATGACGTCGTTTTGTAAATTTTTGATATTTTTTGATTGTTGCATAAGCACAGCGATATGCCGCTGTACGTATGTGCCCCAATTATTGTTAAAGTGGAGTTAAGTTCTGAAGAATTTTGGGAGTTAGTTCATTGGCTAATGGGTTTGTAGGTATTACGTAGTAGCAGAGTTATTTTAGGATGAAGTAATTGTAATTCTAGATGAAGTCGGAATTTGGATGAGGAAAATTTTTGCGCATTGGGTTTTTTGGACTTGGTGCGAATTCTAGTATATTAAAAGTTGTGGAGAAATTTTTGGTAAAGTTATAGTTGTATTGCAATATTGAGGAAAATTTCGGAAGTTTAGTATTTTGAGAAATTTTTAGCACTCCCAGTGGAGTGGGCTGTTTTGAAAGAAGTAATTAGTTTTGAAAATTTTACGAGTTTTTGGAAGTTTTACGGAGGTTATTTGTAAGATAGAAGAATGATTGGATTGAATATGTGAATATTTGAGGCAAACTGAGTTTTTTTTGGTTGTGATGGGTTAAAGTTAATATTTTAAAAGTTATGTTTCGGCGCTAAATTTCACCCATCACTGTGTTTTATTACGGCTCGAAATTTATAACAAGAAAAAGTTCTGGGCATGCATTTGGCCCAGCCCTTTTTCTCTGCGGAATCCGAGGGGGGGTTGTGAGGGAGTGACCTTTTGTCATAAAGGCACTCTAGTGTTTCTGAGATCGTGACGTCAATAATTTAACATTTTGTAGGCGTAAAAGCGACATCTATCCCCTCTTTTACTTTAACTTTCTAGAGTGTGTGTGCTCTTTCGAATTCCGCAGTTAGCTCGCGGTTATTAGTAATATGTTAATGTGAAGTATCTCAGTTTGCAGCATATAAAAGCTTGGGGGTGAGTTTGGGTGTCTCTGGCATTAGCCAGCAGCCAGCGAGTGCGGACCTCTGCCATAAGACAACGAAGTGGATGATTGCTTAGAGAAGTGCTGACGAATAGAAAGTAGCAACGGCCTCCAGTAAAGTGGAAAGGAGTTTGGATAGTGGATTTAAGAGTCGGCCGTGGTAAGAAAGTTTAATAGTAGTTCCATTTTAATTATTGGTGAAATAAAGAATTATCCACAGCCACGGGCTGTTTAACTAAGCTTTGTTCAACAGCTCAGCCAGGAGACAGTGTCAAGTGTTAGGCGGTGCCACGACTGAGCTAGGTTGGGGCCTGTGAGTATGATTTTAGCTGTTCATAGTGTTCTCAGTGTGTAAAATTTTAGACTTGCTCCACTTCCCTTCGGCCATTATCACTTGAATAAACTTTGTTGTTTTAACCTAAACTGCTGAGTATGTCTGCATATAACGTTACAAACGACACCCACCGCGGGTTTGCCGTTACAAATAGCACCCAGCGTGGGTTTGCCGTTACAAGTTCTGTTGGGGAAAAGCCTATCTTCAGGGGCGTAGCTTGAAATTTTTATTGGGGGGGAGGGGAGAACCAAAATTTGGCGCCTTTTAATGTTTTGCAGCCCTTGAATTATTAGCACATTTTTTAGGAGAGGGGGGGGGGTAGTTATGCTACTTTTTATCTTTAGTTATTTATTCATGGCAATGGCATGTATTTAGGTGATATAAGTGATGCATTTAATATAGAAGGACCAATTACACTGTTTGATAATATAACAAATAATAAAATCAGCTCATCAGTGTATACTAGATGTTAAATTTTTTTATTAAAATTCATGTACTACTTACAAGTAAAGCAGAGTTGATTTCCTACAGTTTCGAACAATAAAACTTGTTCATCATCAGGGAAACATTAGAAGATAAAAAACTAACACGTTACACAGTTCACATAATACAATACTAGAAGCAAAAACCCGCCTTTCTTCTGAAGGAAATCCAAGCGAATTTGGATTTCCTTCAGAAGAAAGGCGGGTTTTTGCTTCTATTATTGTATTATGTGAACTGTGTAACGTGTTAGATTTTTATCTTCTAATGTTTCCCTGATGATGAACAAGTTTTATTGTTCGAAACTGTAGGAAATCAACTCTGCTTTACTTGTAAGTAGTACATGAATTTTAATAAAAAAATTTTAACATCTAGTATACACTGATGAGCTGATTTTATTATTTGTTATAAGTGATGCAGCCATGGTTAAATTTCCATTTTAAGCATGCATGCACATGTGCTGATAAAATATCTCTCCCAGCTCTTGTTTTTTTTCTAAATCTAAAAAGGCAATGTAGAATGTTTGAAGAGAATCTGAATCTCGGATCCTTAAATTCATTTTCCTGACATGATAAAAACAATTGTATTTAGAAGAAAAAAAATACAGAACGCAAAGTTAATTACAATAGAGTTATAGTGGTTTCAAAGCCGCAGCTCCCCGCCCGAAACTTGCTGGTCAATATAATTGAATTTAGCCTTCAATTTTTTCTGGTGAGATCCTCCGAGATTGTGCCCACTACTATCACTCCTACCAATATAAAACAAGTTGGAAATTGCACGTGAAGCGTAGCAAATTAGATGCGTTCGAACGATAACGAAGTTTTAAAAATATTACTTTCATATATCAATCTCATAACATTGTAAATAATGAATTACAATTAAAAAGCTCACCAAACAATGTTCTCCCTATACCATTATGTAATGGAATATTTTTGTGTGGCCTTGTAAATCAATAACAAATGTTCTTTGCACCACAAATTACGTAAGATATATACACTATATTGCCATTGATTATGGGACACTTGCGATTTTAGACATTTTACTTAATATCTAGAAAAATACATGAGGAATCATCTCGAAACTCTTAGTGTATAAATATAATAGTATACGTCATACATCTCCGTGAAGATTTTTTACCGAAACTCCATAGGGGACCGCCAACAAATTAAAAAAGAATGAATATCTTTTGAATAACCCTGTCAAAACTAATGTAGCAAAAGCGCTCAAACTCTAGATTATGATTGAATGCCTTATTGTAATACACTGTGTTTATTTTTATGCAAATAGCATGCACACTCGCAGAGTAATTAAGGTTTTTATAAAAATGGTCCCAAATTTTTCCAAGTTTTTTCCTTATAATTTTCAGAGTTCTTAATATAAAATAATATTTTTTTCAGAAAATATGACAAACAACATTGCACACAGTACCCTGTAATCAGAATTAAAAAATAATGAAAATTGTATACAAAATGAGTTGGTTTACTAAATAATTTTTTACTGCGCATGCGTCAACGATATCAAAATTTCATTTGCATATTATGTTAGCTAAATGTATAGAGCAACTTTTGTGAAAGTCACAAAATCATAACTTGAAAATTCTGAAAATAATCGTCAATTGAATAAGTTGAAAATCCGTTATTCTCAAAATGAAGCAAAAACAAGAGGGGTTGTATCCATATATTCATTGATTAGTGTCAATATAGAATACACAATACGGGATGTTACGACTACTTTTGGATAAAATCCCTCATTTTTTTGCTTCATTTTGGAAACAACGGATTTTGTCCTTTTTCTATAGACGATTACTTTCAGAATTTTCAAGCTATAATTTTGAGACTTATACATAAGTTGCTCTATACATTTAGCTAACATAATATGCAAATGAAATTTTGATATCTTTGACGCATGCGCAGCAAAAAATTATTTAGTAAACCTACTCATTTTTCATACAATTTTTATTATTTTTTAATTCTGATTACAGGATACTGTGTGCAATGCTGTTTGTCATATTTTCTGAAAAAAATATTATTTTATAATAAGAACTCTGAAAATTATAAGGGAAAAACTTAGAAAAATTTGGGGCCATTTTTATAAAAACCTTAATTACTCTGCGAGTATGCATGCTATTTGCATAAAAATGAACACAGTGTATTACAATAAGGCATTCAATCATAATCTAGAGTTTGAGCGCTTTTGCTACGTTAGTTTTGACAGGGTTTTTCAAAAGATATTCATTCTTTTTTAATTTGTTGACGGTCCCCTATGGAGTTTCGGTAAAAAATCTTCACGGAGATGTATGACATAAACTATTATATTTATACACTAAGAGTTTCGAGATGATTCCTCATGTATTTTTCTAGATATTTAGTAAAATGTCTAAAATCGCAAGTGTCCTATAATCAATGGCAATATAGTGTATTTTAATATGTACTTTATAGTTGCATATAAATTTTATTAAGTTCGCATGAGTGTAACACGATTAAAATGCATTTGAAACATTTTTTCCCATTGACCGTAATGTAATAGAATACTTTTGATTATCCCTGTAATTGATCTATGCATCCGATTTTCATAAAATTTGAAATAACTCGAAAAAATTATGTAATAATTATGTATTTTAAATTTCAAACGTATAGAATATACTTGAAACTTTTTCCCCATTGACTATAATGTAATTGAATACTTTTGATTGCCCCTGTAATTGATCTATGCACACGATTATCAAAAAATTTGAAATAACTCGACAGAATTATGTAATAATTGCGTATTTTAAATTTCAAACGATTAAAATGCATTTGAAACTTTTTTCCCCATTGACCGTAATGTAATGGAATACTTTTGATTGCCCCTGTAATTGATCTATGCATCCGAGTTTCATAAAATTTGAAATAACTCGAAAAAATTATGTAATAATTATGTATTTGAAATTTCAAACGTATAGAATATATTTGAAACTTTTTCCCCATTGACCATAATGTAATTGAATACTTTTGATTGCCCCTGTAATTGATCTGTGCACACGATTATCAAAAAATTTGAAATAACTCGACAGAATTATGTAATAATTACATATTTTACATTTCAAACGATTAAAATGCATTTGAAACATTTTTTCCCATTGACCGTAATGTAATGGAATACTTTTGATTGCCCCTGTAATTGATCTATGCATCCAAGTTTCATAAAATTTGAAATAACTCGGAAAAATTATGTAATAATTATGTATTTTAAATTTCAAACGTATAGAATATATTTGAAACTTTTTCCCCATTGACCATAATGTAATTGAATACTTTTGATTGCCCCTGTAATTGATCTATGCACACGATTATCAAAAAATTTGAAATAACTCGACAGAATTATGTAATAATTGCGTATTTTAAATTTCAAACGATTAAAATGCATTTGAAACTTTTTTTCTCATTAACCGTAATGTAACGGAATACTTTTGATCGTCCCTGTAATTGATCTATCCATCCGATTCTCATAAAATTTGAAATGACTCGACAAAATTATGTAATAATTATGTATTTTAAATTTCAAACGATTCGGTTGGGTAGTTTTTGCGTTGTTATATGCGGACAGACAGACGGACGGACTGAACGACCACTATAGGTGCTACGTATTATATAATTACGAACGCACCTAAAAAGGAGTGTCAATTCTCTCCAAAGCACCACGCCGCTAATCACCTTGGAGAGTAGGAGGTTGTGGGTTCGAATCCCACTGGCTCCATTGCACGCACTCTTTGTGAGGAGCTCCTGGTTGTATTTATCTTGTGATGTAAAATTTCCTTGTGCTATCTCGTCCTGTATATTGACGATGACTTACAAGCAGGCTTCATGTCGAGCACACAAGTCAGATGTATGTTGTTCAATAAATAAATAAATAATTCTCTAAAATCCGGAAAAGGTGGTCGCAAGCGTGTGAGTTCGGCAAAGCGATGAATTTAGTTTAAAGTCCCTATATATTCAGTAAACTACTTTTCTTTTTTATATTCTAAGCTTACATTTCTACGGTAAGCGTAGTTATTCCTCTTTTGGTTATTTAAAACTTTCTTTTTTCTGAATTGCTCAGAAGTGGATAGTGGTAGTTGGGCTAACTATTAACATGACCAGTTCGGTCATTAAAGTTAGCACAGATCTCAACCCAGAAACTTTAACCCCTCATAATGAAATAGTCGATAGTCAGAACGTAAATCCAGAATTCAACAATAATAACGATATATTAGCACGGTCCTTAAATTCAGAGGAAGTTTTATTGCAAAATGCAGCCGAAAATTACGGAAAAAATTTCACAATATTCTTGCAAAGTGCGAATTCGGAAGCTATTCCAAAACGAAATCCCCGCGCTGTACAGACAGAAATAAAAACCCATATCGAACATGCAACGAAAATTCATAATGTCCGTTTCACAAGAAAAGGAAACTTAATTTTCATGACTGAAGATGTGACTTGTGCTATCAGTATAGCAAAATTGACGTCGTTTCTGGGAGTCCCGGTGACCTCCAGAATAGTGTGGGAAAACATAACAAATCGATTTTTATTGTACAATATCCCAACAGATATACCGTTAGAAGAGATTGCGAGTGAACTAGAGGACTGTAATAATATTCATATTCTCGAACTAAGAAGATTTTTGAAAAAAGGACAAATGAAAGAGACTTCTCCGATTTTAATAACAATACTCGGCACTCATTTACCTAAGGAAATTAAAATATGGTATAATTTACAACGAATAAAACAATTCATAGATCGACCGAGGCAGTGCGCCAAATGTTTCAAATATACGCACAACACAATTCGTTGCGCATCGCAACCTTTATGCCCTATTTGTGGAAAACAACATACCGATACTTGTCAAGATCCAGCCTCCTGTGTTAATTGTGGTGAGAACCATAGAGCAGATTCTACAGAATGTCCTGTTAGAGTTAAAGAAATTGATTTTTAGCAATACAAATGTATGAACTTTTTATCGATCACAGAAGCCAGGCGTAAACATAAAATCGTAAACGATCAGAAAACATACAGTACAGTAACAACTTCGTCAACCATCCAACGCGATGATTTTCAAAAACTTTTTGAAAACCGAACCAATTACATGCTGAAAATAATAGTGGACTCTTTTACTTTCCAAATAAATAGACTCATGGAAGCGTTTAATAATATCAAGTCTACGCCCGATACAATTCAAGATATGGAACAAGATGAAACTGCGGATAAAACGGCCATACAACAGAAAAATAAAAGAGAAGACCAAATAGAGCGACATTCCGACCCAAAAAAAATATGTTTAGGAAATGAGTTGAAGGACTTCGAAAAGTTGAATAAAGTTAGTAACGCCAAAAATTCTCATAATAAAGGATCGGGTTGCGGGAGAGGAAGAAAATAGATCTATCCCCCCCCCCCCCCCCGTTTTTTCTCTCTCTTTATTTAGTTAGGTCATCTTATTGAAACAGAGTTTTTTATTCAATTACTATTTTTTCGTTTTTGAAGCGATCCTTTAGCCAATTTTTAAGCAGCTTTTCTTTTTCCATCCTTTTTCACTTATATATTTATGGACTTTAATTATTTGATTTTACAGTGGAATTGCAGAGGGTTTAAAAATAAAAAGCTATGGTTTCGCTGCAATAGTTTTAAAAATTGTTTAATTTGGGTCTTTCAGGAAACTTGGCTACAACCTACAGATAAGATACATATCACCAATAAAATCATTTTTCGTCAAGACAGACAATCTGGCCGAAGAGGTGGAGGTTTAATGATGGCAATAGATAAAAATATCCCGGCAGTAAAATATGATATTGATTCCCCACGTACAAATGTCGAAGTTCAAAGCATTAAAATCTGGTGGCGTCAAAATTGGATAACCATAATTAATATATACTCAGCAAGGCCCTTTCAAGATTGGTCATGGTTAAGACATGAAACTAATAAATTACATCAAAATTACATTATCCTAGGAGACTTCAATATAAACCTCTTGGATCTTCACTCTAACCAGAGAAATAGCAAGTTAGAAAATTTCATGTTCTGGGTGCACGATTCAAATGGAACACTTTTGAATACTGAAAACCCTACCCGGCTTAGCAACAGAAATCAATCTCTTTTAGATATTATCCTGATCTCGACTAATCTGTCTCATAATCTAAATTATTCTATTTTTCCTGATAATTATGGTTCAGATCATCATCCCATACACTTAATTGACAAGTCACAAAAGTATAATAAAGACAACATTCATTCTATATACAAGTTTGTACAATGGGACAAGGTAAATAAAATAATAGACCAAAAAATACAGAATAATGAAATAAAAGATTTAAATGAAGCCTACAACCAAATTAATCTTGCTAAAGAACGTCATACCATCACTTTCAAACAAAAAGAGTATAGATTCCCCCCATGGTGGTCCATCAATACCAAAAAGCTGATTGCTCAAAAAAGAAGAGCTTACAATAAAGCACGCAGAAACTGTGATGTTCAACAATGGATAGAATATAAAAAAAATAGAAGCAAAAACGAAAAAAAGTATTAAAAAAGACAATCGGAACAACTGGACGAAAATCACTTCCGAAATTGGGAAAGGCGAAAAGTTATACACCATTATCAAACGTTTAAAAAAGAAAAACTATGAGTCTAATCAGAACAATCTACATTTTGACTGATGCGACATAGATAAAAAACAACAGGCCAACCTTTTAAGTACTGTCTTTCAAAATAAATGCATCGAACAATACATCCCTTATGATATGAGCCCAAATATTGAAGATAATTTCCAGTTCCGGATGGAAGATTTCAATCAGGCCCTCAAGAACAGTAAAGTTAAAACTCCTGGATACGACGGCATAAATGGTAATTTCTATAAAAAAATGAATACAAACACCAAACAATAGATGCTTGAAAAATACAATGAAGTTTTAAATACGGGGATCATTCCTAATAGTTGGAAGGAAGTTATCATACTTCCAATAAAAAAGCCGGGAAAAATCGCTGAAAATCCTATGAATTACCGTCCCATTTCTCTCACTGTTGATGCAAAAAAAAAAAATTTTGAAAAAATGATCCTGCAATATATATTAGATAAGTGCATAGAAAAAAAGATATTTCATAAAAATCATTACGGTTTCATCCCATTCAAGGATTGCAATCAAGCAGTGTACCACATTTATCACGATGCTAAAAGAGCAAAGATTTCAAACAAAAAAGGTTTTATTGTCGCTTTTGATATTGAGGGTGCCTATAATAATGTTGTGTGGGATGCTTTAATTTATAAACTAGCACAAATTGGAATAAATGGAAAAATTCTATATATTATCAAGTCTCTAATAGAAGATCAGCAAGCTCGGGTTCGGTGGAGAGGGGTTTATTCCTTCCCCTTCAAGCTCAATCGTGGCTTTTTGCAAGGTAGTATACTATCAGCAATTCTTTTTACTATATATCTGGCGGATGTATTTGAGATATTCGACACCAATATAACTTGCGTTATTTATGCGGACGATATCTATATCTATGGCTATCATGATAATATACAATATATACATTCCCTTATCCAGGATAACATTGATAGACTGGTTCACTGGCTTCAGTATTGGGGTCTTACGATAAATCCCGGTAAAAGTAATATTTTGAGTACCAACGTACCAACTGAAACAGAGGATAACATCTTAAAAATCGGAGGAGAAGAAATACCATGTACAAAAAATATGCACATCCTCGGATACATAATTAACAATAGGCTCAATCACGTAGATCACTTAAACATGCTGGAAAATAAAATCAACGTTCAATTAAATTATTTAAAATTTATTGCTACTTCTGCAAGAGGAAGTACTACCAAACAGCTATTACAATTATATCAAAGTCTGGGTCAAAGTATTCTTGAAGGCAACCCCCGCATTTTATCAGAGGCCTCTAAACAAGAACAGCACAGAATGCAAATAATGCATAATAAAGGACTCAGATAGGCTACAGGACTCAATAAATGGTGTCCCATTCCAGTACTACATGAAAGCAAGACACAGAGTTTACATCGTCGCTTAAAATATCTAGCTATAAAGCAGAATATTACAAGTCTTAAATATAAAAAGTATCAAACAAACATCACAAGTACAGCTATAAGTATCGAAGCTAATAAATTACTTCGGTATAAATCTAATATCCATGAAATAATTCACTATGAATGGAATACCCTAGAGAAAAAACACCGGCATAATTTTTTACGTTTCTGGACCATCAACAAAAAGAATAGACGCTTTCAGTGTGACGCCAGTCATGACATTTTCCTTGGATACTGACTCCAAACAAACGGTTGCTATGCTTCATTTCTTATAAAATATAAATCGTAGAAAATGGTATTGCATATAAAGCATTAAACATGCGTCTGTTATATATAGCTGAAAACTGTTGCTGTAAAATGCAAATAAAATAGAAAATACAGCATAGCAACCGTTTGTTTGGAGTCAGTATCCAAGCAAATCGTCATAATTGACGTCACGACTGAAAGCGTCTATTTCGATCAAGATATATTAGCGAAGTATATTAATGGCGCTATTGATGAATTGGGGAACAGCGATATCATTCTAGCATCCGATGCTTCTAAAACTCCATCTGCCAGTACGATCGGGGTAGTAAATAAAAACACTAATGAAGCTCAAAGATTTCAAATACCCTCTATAAACTCTATTTTCACGGCTGAAGCTATGGCGGTCTATATCGGTATTAAGCTATATACTGTGACTGAAGGTAGATATCATGTTTTGACGGATTCATTGAGTTTAATTCAAGCTTTACAATTAGTCAAATTAATCATCTCATAACACTAAAAGAAAACGAAAACATTCACATACAAATATGGTGGATACCAGGTCATAGTAATATTAATATTAATGAATTGGCTGACAGAATCGCTGCCTCTACAAGTGCTTTTACTTTTTACATACCCTAGATAGCACCGGAAGACTGGATTCAAAATATTAAGTATGAAACTAAGGCTGACCAACTAAACGATTGGGAAATGTATAAATCCAACAAAAATAGACGATATGGGGGTTATTCTAAAGATTATCATCATCATAAATTATCTCGAAATAAAGGCACTGTTTACAGTAGATTTTTAACGCGAACTGTTCTAACCAAAGACAGATTGAGCAAGTTTAAACGCACGTCAAATTCGGATTGCAGCTATTGCACAGGGTGTAAACAAACCGAAGATCATTTAGTCTTTCAGTGTCGCATGTTTGTGGGTTCTAGGTACAAACAGAGGGTCTGACCTCTCAACTGGTAGACGGCAGGTGCTGGGTTCGAACCCAATCGCGGCCGTCGGCCTAACCGTTCGGAGTTTTCGTGGTTTTCTTCGAACCTTGCGTAAATACGGGTTAGGTTCCCTTAGAAAGACCCCCACGAAGGGCATCCCTCCCCCTGGGCCTATATCCCTAGCGTAGATAATCGGCCGTCACAAAATACACCAAATACACCATCTAGGTACAAACTTTGGAGAGAATTCAATATACCAACGGATTGTTCATACGACGAACTGTTCGAAAAAGCGGCTACAAATAGAAATTTCATGCTACAATTAGCAAAATACCTACAGATTCTTCATACTGCATGTCCAACCTATGTATAAACAATCTTTAATATATGCTCAATCCCTGTAGTCTGTGTTACAGACAGACCATGGACGTGGTAAAAACTGATTACAGATCATGTTAGTATACATGACGCTACGCGCCATATACACTACATAACTGTCTCATGGAAAATGAGATAAGAGAGAGAGAGACAGAGATTCTCTCGATGAACATTTGACCCCTTTTCAAGGAAGTAATGGTGGTCTATATACCAAATATACTGAATATTCCAGTTTCTGTAGAATGGAATAACATATTTTCCCTTTTATTATCTTAGTTCCCCAGTAAATACATATAAGTAAAAAATAATCTGAGTCGTACTGCAATTATAACGCAAAACTTTAAAGTACTTATTTTTTTCCTAATGTGCATTTTTTAAATCAGTCGCACGATTATTCTATTTATTATAAAGTACATTAACGAATACATTTTTTTTCCTGTCACTTTTTAACATTAAAAGACAGTCGTTTAAAATAAACTTAATTTTTTCTTTTTACAATGGTTACTTTAACAGCAAAAATCAATTGTTTCCAAATCCCTTTATCTAATCATTTGAATAAAAACTTATTTAACCCCTTAAGCAACATGTTCAATTTAGCAATAGTATGCTGAATATAGGATATCATTAAATTTCGTCAAAAGTAATTTATCACAATAGCAATTAGCGACGCAAAAACTCAGATGCATAGAACATTTCAATCTCGATTTAAAATAACGACATATATACATATATTTTGGAATTTCAGATAGAAGAGTTCACTTTGCACGTCGGTACATCGTGGTGTTTATAGAGTTAAATGAAAACTGATATTTTACAGATAAATCAAATTTAAGCTGTAATGTCCAACGCAAGGCAGAAAAATAACCCATCAGAAGAGTGACAATAACTTGAAATGTATATGTACAATTGATAAAACATAACAAAATTATACAGTCAAACCTCGTTAACATGAACATGCTTAACGTGAATTACTTTTAACATGAACTGTTTTCACAATTTCCTATAAAAATGAATACAAAGATTTGATACTGATAACATGAATTACTGTTAACACAAACCAAATTTTGATTCCCCTTGAGGTTCATGTTAACCAGGTTCGATTGTATTTAGGAATTATATTATAAAATAAAAATAGAGCCAAAAAAAATTCTATTGCTCAGTTGAAAACATTTTTGAAAAAAAAAAAAAAAAAAAAAAAAAAAATTACCACTTGATCAGTAATTCTTGGAAGAATTGGATCAGTGCCACTTATTCAGTAACAATGCATTTTTAATTATAATGTTACAATTTTAAATATCAGTGTTTTATACAATAAAATCTGTGAAAATGCAATATGTGGATACCAAAAACCTAAATAATTGATTGCTTTTTCGAAAAACATTTCAAAGTAAGGGTGTATTCCGATCCAAACTGCTTATATTCGTATTTAATTTTGAATTCATTTTTGGTCTCAAATTCATCAGACTGACAGATTCTCTTATTCAGAAACTATACAAGGTGCCGTAAAGCTCGATATTTTGATAAAGGCAGAAAATAGTGTGAAAAATACTGGCAAAGTGGGCGTTGTGAACCGAATTTTCCGAAGCAGAAGAGCTGGAGACTAAAAAAAGGACTGTGCTGAAGCAATGATTGTTTATCTATCAAATTCTAATAAATGGAGCGAAAAATAAGATCATACGGCACCTTGTACATCTCTTCGAAAATCACTCCAGCAAGTTTCATGTTTCTATTGTTAAAAATGAGTCTGAAATTCTATCAGAAAATTTCGAGGTGTTGAAGGTGGAAAAGCATGTTTTCGAGTACACCCTTAAACATATATTTCTTTTAATTTGGGGGAAAGCTTCATTCTTGCCCAGCCCTGGGTTAAAACTAAGTCGATTATTAATAATGTAAAAGTTCAGAAATCACCGTTAATCAAAAAATAGCTATCTGTTTAGGAAATAAATAATAAAAATCATTAAAACTTAAATTTACCGGAAAACTGAGAATGCTATTCGATTTTTTTCCACTAATAATAGCAATGATAATAAATGAACTCACAACTGCGTCAAAAATATAAACATTGTATTTTAAGAACATGCTTAACTAAAGGAAAATACATACATTTTTTTTACCTTCGACTGCATCATCGTTTTTCATAAATTTACATCATTTCTCCGCTCCATAACTTCTTTTTCTGTTCTTCTGTCTCTGTTGTAAGATCCTGGATTTTTGTTTTTATTTTTTATTTCAGTCATCATTCATGATTGAATTTCTTCTCTCTGGACGACTACGAAAGATTTATTTTTATTTTAAAAAATGAACGAAAAAAATCGCTAGTTTTGAAAAGTCGTGTTATTAGCTTCAGTACAAGCTGACAACACTAGATACTGGACAACAAAAATGTATGTAGGGGACGCCCGGAAATTATCTAACCTCACACAAGGAAGGACATAAGAGGGGAGTTAAAATAGTTAAGGTCAGATGACCCTGTCGAGGACCACCAACCTTGGATTGGAATAAGGGAGGAGCTTTTCTCCGAAAGATCAAATTACATGTAGTGATCGAACAATGTCCATTTCCGGAATGTGTTCTTGTTTTCGCACTGGGGATAGCGCCTGGTAGTAATCTTAAAATGTTTCAAATGTAATGGATCTCCTATATTTTTTTGAAACCATAATTTATTTTCTTATAAATTTACAATAATATTGATTCCAAATCAGGTTACTGTTATTTCATTATTATTATTATTTTTGTGTGTGTGTGTGTAAAAAAAATCTAAGAATGCCACATTAATAATAAAAATTTTAGGTCCCTACCGGTGCCTTTAAACCTTCCATGGCGCCCTTTTTGAAACCCTCTTCTTTAGGTGCCTAACTGCGCCTCTAAATCTTTTGTGGCGCCCTACTACTAAAATATATTATAGAACCATTCAAACGCACTATAGTCGTTTCCACACTTCTTTTCCCTTTCTATCTGTTTTTAAGGGTGACCAACAACTACTATAAGAAGGAAATAATTCTACATCTATCCTGGAATTCATTACAAGTCTGTTTTTGAATTTTTTTTTATTTCGGATACATAAATTTTCTTCAGGATAGAAGTGGGGGAATAGAGGTAGTAACAAGTCTAAAATTAAGTGCCTTTTTCATGTTCTGTGAGTGAATAATAACTTACTTTGTAATTTTACATTTAAAATTAAGTATTTTATAATTACTTGTTACTACGAACAAAGCCTTTTTTCAGGGCGCCTAACTGCGCCTCTAAATCTTTTGTGGCGCTCTACTACTAAAATAAGGTACCCTGGGGTAATAACGCCACGTTAAGGTTCTACCAATTTTCACGGCTTAGTTTTAGATTGTATTTTTCAAACAAATATAGGATCTGATACAGCAACTCATTGACTATCTATATAAAATAAAATAATTTAACAGATATGCATTTATAAAATGTAATGGCTTTTTTTCTTGACTAACGCTATTTGGCGTTAATACCCACCTATATGGGTAATAACGCCATGCAAACAAAACTATAAAATAAGATGAAATAATGGCATGTAGATTGCCCAATTCTAAAAATACAAACTCTACAGCTCTAGAAATTGACAAATTGCAATCAAAGCTATTGAAAATGTATAGTTTTTGTGACTCTGAGAGAAAAAGAAATCTGTGGTGGTGGCTGGGGGAGGAGGCAAAATAATATCAGATTCTAAGCTACGTTTTGCTTAAAAATGACCATTTAAATAGAATTATTAGAAACATTTCAACAATGATGATAATGCTTCCCATATTAATATATAAACTCCCTTCGGATATAGTTCGGCCACTGTTGGGAATCAACCGGGGTAATAACGCCAATCCCTGGCGTTATTACCCCGGGATACTTATTGCGCTGTAAATCCTAAACTACAAATTATCTCGAGAAGATATCCAAAATCTTCTACAACAGTTTGAAAGTACATGAAATACACTACAAATTTATGGAATAAACAAAATATTTCTGGATAAAAAATATAGTCTTCAGATCAAAAAACTTATCTCGCAAATTTTAGATCAAGCTTTAATTTTAGTTGCTTGTAAAAACAATAAGACCTAAAAATGAAACAAATTAACTTGAAGCTGTTATTTGCGATTTATATGACACAAAACCCTTCTGCGCAGAGCACATGAGTGTCATTTACCTGATTATTTATTAAATTTTGCAAAATATAAGCACTTGGCGTTATTACCTCACCTGGCGTTATTATCCCAGGGTACCTTATATTATAGAACTATTCAAACGCACTATAGTCGTTTCCACACTTCTTTTCCCTTTCTATCTGTTTTTAAGGGTGACCAACAACTACTATAAGAAGGAAATAATTCTACATCTATCCTGGAATTCATTACAAGTCTGTTTTTGAATTTTTTTTATTTCGGATACATAAATTTTCTTCGGGATAGAAGTGGGGGAATAGAGGTAGTAACAAGTCTAAAATTAAGTGCCTTTTTCATGTTCTGTAAGTGAATAATAACTTATTTTGTAATTTTACATTTAAAATTAAGTATTTTATAATTACTTGTTACTACGAACAAAGCCTTTTTTCAGGGCGCCTGACGGCGCCCTTACACCTTCTTTGGCGCCCTACTACATGAACATATTGGGAGGGGAGGCTCCCCCCCTAAAGCTACGTCCCTGTCTCCATTACATGTAATGTGGATTAATAATAACTGAACTAATGATAAACTAAATGAACTAATGATAACTGAAACATTTACATACAACAAACAAAGGTTCATTAAAAGCATAAATATCGCAGCCCACGGCACTTCTGCATAAAGGAGATTATAAACATGAAAAAAAGAAACGACTAAGATAAGTTTTTCTGGTCTGAATTCTTCTGTAAGAGTAAAGATCAATGTTCTGTAGAAATTCACTTGGGCCGGGCTGAGCTCGGGTCTTGTTTTTAGCTATTATATACATATTGGTCTGGCCCGAACGAAAAAGATATCTTTTTCGTTCGGGCCGGGCCGAATTTTTTTTTAATGGATCGAGTCTGGAAATTTAGGCCCGTGCTGACCTCTAATGCATAGCATATCAGAATAGCATGGAAATATTCTTTCCTGTTACACGTAGAGAACCTGGACCTTCTTTGTTTATCGAAGGTTGTTGGTTCACGGTCTGAATTCAGCACTGCCACCTATA
Organism: Maratus speculifer; assembly: GCA_964019185.1. Classification (NCBI taxonomy): domain Eukaryota; kingdom Metazoa; phylum Arthropoda; class Arachnida; order Araneae; family Salticidae; genus Maratus; species Maratus speculifer. The sequence goes on from OZ025295.1 coordinate 80,323,121, forward strand.
ATTTAGATTATATAAAAATTACACTTTACAATTTATGTAAAAATTAGTTTCTGGACAATGATCTATAATTTATACTACTTTCCCCCAAAATAATTAAGATAAATATTTGTTCTAATTTTACATGCATTATCTGCATAGATATTAACAGATATGAATTATTAAATTATTCAAAGGTTATAAAAACAGTACACGAGGTTAAAATTTAACCAGGAAAATTATATTAATACTTTTAATATCTAAAAAATTTAAGTTCGATAGAATAATCGGCGGTAGAATAACCCTGCGGGATGATTAGGCGGTAGAATAATCCACGATATTCAAAGTTTTGAAATAGAATGCCATTTGGTTTTTGTCTGAATGATCTAAGAAGCAATCGAAACACCAAGTACCTTTAAAAATGTATATCTTGTGAAGAAAACTTCCATTAATCAGATTTCGACTTCCTAAAAATTTTCGATTTTCCATATTTTCTCTTTTTTCAAATGAATACTTTTCCCCGAAAAACATAGTAGAAGCATCGATCAACAGTCAGCCTACCATCTACGGTAGTGCTATCTATCGGAAAAAACTGAGTAGCAAAATTTTAACATTACTTCTCCCTCCTCTCTCTTCCTCCGTGATTTTAACAATATAGTAGCGGTAGATTGGTTGATGGAAATTTTCGTTTGTAAACCTTAATGTAAACTTTCAGTTAAATAAAACATGTTAAGTTTACCGGCTCTTCGGCGTACTATACGGATCCATTGACAGTCTGTTTACATTTAAAACATTGTTTACGGTTTCATCATGGGCTCTTCTGTTGCTCCAAATCCAGAAACTCGAGCTATGAGCTCTATTTTCAGTAAGGCTTCAATCAAATGCAAAACATATTTAGCGATATTTAAGAATTTTTTCCAATGATATTTAGATTGTTTTGTTTTTAAACATTTTACGTAACGTAGCGCGATTTCATATGTTTAGCTGTGTGATTTTCTTTAAACTTCAAATTCTTGCTTTTAGTTTTATATTTACTCAAATATTTTAATCTTTCATTCTTTTAGAAGAACCTTGTGCCTGTCGAAAACTTTTAATATGTATTAACATAGTTCTATCCTCATTTTTTAACGTAACAATTTGCCAATAAAAGGATTTTGCTGCAGTTTCGTTACAAATTTCGCCGTACTTAATCAAATATAAATAAAAGAAAGTACTTACATTTTAATGTGTTGTTATGGTAGCCGTTGTCTTTAGTTCATGCGCATGCGTCAGCGCGAGTATCTAATTTTAAAACATCTTTTAACTTGCATTCTTTTTAATGTTTGTAAACAATGTCTTTTGAGATGCTGAAATAGCAAAGAACCATGCCCCCCTCAACATCCCCTCTTTTTTAGCCAAATTGTTTATTAAATACTTACTTAGCCGACTTGCAGACATAAATGACTGGTGGCCGCATCTATTCTATGTTAAAAAGACGAACAGTTGCCGAAAATATGTCGCTCAGAATTATAAATATACTTAATATTGATTTAAGACAATCTATTTGAAGAGTAAGAATTCATGTAGTAAGAAAACATTCTATGCAAAAATAATGTAAAGTACCTTATATATATAAGGTACATTACATTATTACCATCTTTCTAAATTGGTGTGGTGTGGGAAGTTATATCCAGTTTCAGGGTTGTCGGCTTTTAGCCGGGCCAAAAAAAGCCGGCTGGCTTTTTTTGGTTTTATCCACTTAAAAAAAGCCGGCTAAAATTGAAAAAAGCCGGCTTTTATTTTTTAAGTGATAATTTGTATTGAATTGAATCCATATTAAATTTGGATTGATTTAATTTTAATACATTTTTAATAATTTACTACTAAAAAAGTTATAAATTTCTATTTAATTTTTCAAATAAATAAGTCTATAACTGCTAGGAGTCAACTGTGAAGGCATTACCGTAAAATACCGTTAATCCGCCCTTCCCGATCAAACGCCCCCTCCCCACTTTATAAAGAATTTAAATTTTCAAAAAATCCCGAGAAAGCGCCCTCCCTCCCGATTCTCAAAGGCGATTGAGAGCGAGATCAATCATTTTGAAATGAACGAATCATGAATCATTGATGAAATGCGCGTTTTTTCAAGATTTTTTAATTGATTTCATGCTTGTTTTGGTTTTTTTACTAATTTCTCCATTTTTCTGCGTTTTTTCGACAGAATTTACGTTTAAAAAAGAAAAAAAACCCAAATTTTTTCATGTATAAATATTTATGATTCATTCAACGATTCATTCATTTTATGATGATTCATTCCTGTAAATTTTGTTGAACGATCGCGAAAAAATCCCGTGTAAGCGCCCTCCCCTAACTATTGTACGATTTTTCTTTTCGTTTGGGGGGGCGGATTAACGGTATTTTACGGTATGTCTGAAAAATATAAATCTTGGAAAAAGGAAATATACTCAAAAAATGTGTTTAAACTTCTACATTTCATAGTTCTACTTATATTACACATTCTTAAGAATTATATTTAATGGAATTATGACAAAATTAGTGTTTTCTATAGATATAAAATGGGCATGGTGCTATTCACTAAAAAGGGCACTACTGCATCATAAAAGGGCACTTTTGCAAGAAAAAATTTTTTTATTGCCTTTAGAAAGGGAAAAAAGAAAGCAGTAAAATACATAATTTTTAAATATGATAAATCAAGTAACATTAATTTCGAATGATTTTATGATATAAAAATTAGAAATACAATTAAATTAAAACATGATTGAAAAATTTCATGTTCTTTTTCTTAAAGAAATGAAAAATTCTGTCATTTTTGGGCACACAAATTTAGAAAAACTACGGAATAAAAAAAATATTTATTAAAAATCTCTGGGTAAAATCAGAGGTGCATTTTACTACTTTTAAAAAGGGCAGGGTGCTGCATCCTTCAAAAATGGCCTAGAATGAACACTAACAAAATGAAACACATCAAAGCATTCATGGAAAGATTGTTACAGGTCAATAAGATTAAGTCATAAAATGAACAATGTTGAAAGAGAAATTAGGAAGGATTCAATATTTGAGGAAAGTTTAATACATAATTACATAAAATTAAACAACAAAAAATGTTCTACTAAAATTTGTTGAATTAAAATTTTGAATAGATCTTTGTTATTTAAAAGTGCATATATGTCCACTTGCATGGATGAATATATTCATGCATATGCTGATTGAGAATACTGAAATAAGTTGTGAAATATAATATATTATGAAATCTGCATAATTTGAAATACTATTTTCAATAGTGAGAAATGGTGTTTTTTTATATGTATGATTTTAAATGTTTATAGCAAATAAAACATGACATTTTAATAACTCTTAAAATTAGTTAAGTAATAAAACATGTAACTAAGTAACCTTTAATTTTATAAAGCAGTAAAAATGGAAAAACAAAGGTAGGATTAAAGATCAATGTAAATCAGAAAAAGCACTTGATATGGCCATTTTATAATTTAGCTGACATATTTGCAATTCTGACTATAAACCACTAGCAATTCCATCAATAGACTAGCAATTCCAATTGTGTTATTCTAGTATTAATGCCTTCATTATTGAAAATTTGGGCTATAACCCAATTTCTCATAATGAATCATAATTAAAATCTCAATTTTTGTAATGTAAAAATTAACTAAATAGTTAATTTTTGTTTTTAATAAAAGAGGGTCACCCAAAGTAGTTTTTGGTTACAGAGTTTCACAAAATAGTGCATAAAAATATGCATAATGTAATAGAGGAACCTAATTATTATGCTGTGTGTTATAATAAAGATCTATCTGTATTGAAGTTTGTGTAAAATTTATTGAAAAAGAAGCCAGAAACTTCAGTCATAAAATCGAAAACATAAACATTCACACATTCAGTTTTATATTTTATGGACGATTAAATTTGTAAGGTATTAATTAATCCATTCACAGTGGATAGAGTAGTAATAAATACTGCTTAAAAATGCTGTAAAAATTCTTTAGCTAAATAATATTTTATAAAATGTACTTGTCTTTTTGCACACCAAATAACTTTGTATTTATACCCAAAACAAAGTTTATGCTTTATTATTCCACAAATATGAGATGAACAAAACTTTTGCAAATATGATTCTACTTACTTTAATATTCTGTCTTAAAAAAATTAACTGTACTACATTATTTGCATATGAAAAGTAGGGTTGGTTTTTTGATGTCAGAAACTGGTTTTTGACATGAGAAGCATCAGAAGCTGGTTTAAACCATCAAAAATTAGCTTAAACCATCAAAAACATGTAATGCACTTTAAACATTTTAAGAACAAGAGGGAAACATTGTATAAGTCTTAATGATTTAAGTAATTTTTTATTTAACATTAAATACTGTAATTTAATGATTACAATTTTTTTTTTTTTTTTTTTTTTTTTTAATTGCAATAAAACATTTTTGTTTTTTAGAATGTTCAAACAGAAGAAAATGATTTTGTTCAGTTAATAATATGGATCAATTTTATCCCACAGCATCCTATAGCACATAACCAATTTAGCACATTTATTTGCATCCAAATGATTTTTGAGTTTAGAGTGTAGGAAGTCAAAGTCTGAAAATACTCTCTCAAATGATGCTGAGCTAGCAGGGCTTGATAACAGAAGCATTGCTAGTTGAGTAAGTTTGGAAGCAGGCCAAATTTTCAGACTTATGACAGATTTCCCCCCCCCCCCAGAAATGATAATATACGGGAGAGGGGGGGCACCTTTGAAAATTTTTTCTGAAAATCAATATACAGTCGAGTCTCTCTATAACGAAACTCCATACATCAAATTTCTCTATATAATGAATTTTTAGAAGGAACGGTCCCCTTTTCGCATTATTACATTAAAAACAGTCTGTATATAGCGAAATATCTATCTCCATATAACGAATTTTTTCATAAGTTGGTCTTAATTTATTCAATTTTAAAAAAGCTTTGAAATCATATGAAATCAACTTTCCATCACTTATTTTTGATTTATCAGTGCTGAGTTTTTTTTTTTTTTTTAAATAAATATTACTTTTCTCCTTGTTCTTTAAATCCAACGAGTTCCTCCCACCTCCCACACACCTTTCAACATCCTTCTCAAAACAGAGTCAGTTGGATTGTTACACATATAAGAGAGGAATCAATGAGAGGCACATAAGAGAGGCCTTCAAATGGAGGAAATGTTAACTACAATTTTTCATTCCTTGCTAAAATTTCAGCAGTTTTTTTGAAAGCATAACAATTTTAAAATCAAAACAACAAAAAATTACAGATTTCTTCCTCTGAATTTAATGCAAGTCTTCCTTATTTGATTTTCATTAATCTTTCAACTAAATGTCTGTTCTCTTTTTTGAAACTGCTTAAATAATTAAGAAATAAAATGTTAGGTTAATATTTACTTTTAAACATTTCAAATTCTTAATTCAAAAGATCAAAAATAATATTTGTTTAAATTTCACACATTAAATACGATTTTTAACGTCATTCTCTATACATCAAATTTCTCTATATAACGAATTTTTTACTGGAACGATGAATTTAGAGACTCGACTGTATTTCTTACGTGAATTATATTTATTGAGTTTTAAATATTGCATAATAAAAACAATGCATTTCTTCATCATATGAACCATAAATTAAATATTTTCTAAAGAAATTAAATAAGTTGTGAGGATTTAAAAAGTTGAAAGATTTTTGTTCAAACCTGCTCCATGTAGGGGTTACCTTTGAACAAATGAATAAAATATGAAAATATTGAGAGTTTTTATAAAAAGTTGCATATGTTACAGAAATATAAAGTAATATGAATAAAATTAAATAACTACATTTTGTTGAAATTACTAATTTTTTTGTTATTTAATCAAACTTAAATCAATCAAAGTTGATGTCAAAACTCATTGTTGACAAAACAAAGTGTCCCAGTATTTGCAATTATCCAATAGATGAATTTAGATTTCATTCAATTTAGATTTGAAACTTCCCATCACTGATATATACAGAGGTTGGAACCTATCTGTGCATTAAGGGGAATTGTTAGCAGTATAAATCCATGTTCTTTGACATTCTTAATTAACCTCTTTTCAGATAAAAAAAATTCAGAAATAATAATATTTAGATACATTAACAGCTCTTTACTTCATAATTTTAAGTGTTCTCTTTAAATTATTTCAATTATTATTTATCACCAGTTTATTTGGTGATTTTTTGCTGTTCAATGGTGCCCCATCACAACATTACAAAGGTTTACTCAATTCGGCTAAAAAAACTGAATAAAACAAAGCTTATAAACTAAAGCTAACATCTTCGTTTAAGCATTGAACAATAAATTAAAATTTTAGGGATGAAGTTTGTAAACAAAAATCTTATAACTTTATTGTCTTAAGTTTAGATTCAAGAGAGACAAAAAATACATATCTTGTTTAGACAGTACTGTTCATACAAAATGGTAAAGCTTTGTATAATTATTCTCTTGAAGCAGCAGTAATGTATTGCCATATACACTTTTTTTAAATAATTTATTTGAAGGAAAATATTTAGAGTGTTCCAAAGTGTCCCCAGTTCAGACGTGCTCCCCTCTCATCTACAATACAGTAATAGTGAATTTTTAATATTACATCTAATGTTGTATATGTGTGACAGATATTTAATGTGAAATTTTTTAGATCTGTGTAGTATTTGAGGTTTCTGATGAGGTTTTTGACATGATGGTTTTAACCGGATAAAACCGCACACAGTCAAAAACTTGCCAACCCTGATGATAAGGTTACTGACCGATAATTACCCCAGGAATGACAAAGAATTGCCTCATTTCTGGGGTAATTCTTGGTTGCTTAAAAGTAGAGATGCACCAGATGTGGATTTTTGCTGGATACCGGATAATGGATATCCGGTACAAAATTTTACCGAATATCCGGTATCTGGCCGAATAATTTCTCATTTTTAATTTTAATAATATTTCAATTTGATGCTTGTTTAAAGAAAAAAAATTATTGTAATTTTATATTATGCAAGTATTAATAGATTTCAATTCACTTATTAAGTCAAAGTTACTTAAAAACATAGTAATAATTAAATATTGAAATGTAATATTATTTTGCCTTTTCATTTTTACTTATAAAACTTCTAACTGTACATGCTTTTTTTTCTACCTTTTCTGTAGTCTCTATCACAAGATTTAGGTAGTGTCTTGATGTTTTTATAGATGTGTTGTATCGATTAACTAACGGAAAAAAAAAAAAAATATCCTGTTGACACAATTAACAAAAGAGTATTCATTATATATGTTACTCTTCTTGACACTGAGTGAGAGTTACAGTTTTCCTATTAAGCTCTTTTTGCATTGCAGAGCAAGTTTCAGAATGAACTTTATTTATAAGATCACTTGCAATTTTAACATGACTGTGTGACTTATAACAAGGCGTAATTCAATTCCTTTGGAAATTTTTACTAAAATATGTTTTTTTTTTTTTTTTTTTTTTTTTTTTAAATGCAATTTGTATATTTAATGATTTTTTTCTTTTGTTTTTACCACATTTTACTTACCCATCATACGTAGTATAGGGTAAGTCTTGCAATCGTTTTGAAAATCGAAAATTTTTTTTTGACGGATTTACACGTTTTAGATAGTGGAGATTCCGGAAAACAGATTTTTAGAAAAAAATTTTTGCCGTCCGTCTGTCAGTCTGTCTGTCTGTAAACGCTCTATCTCCCGAACCAATTGAGATAGAGACTTGAAATTTTGTATGTAGTTAGTATGTAAGAATGGGATGAAGCCTATTTAATATCAGCAACCTCGATTATCCGCAACTATTTTTTTCGGACTCTCAAAAAATTCATTCTGATGAAAGATATATAAAAATGTTCGAATTTTTTTGTTCTAAGGAATGGACGTAAAAAGCAATAAAATAACACACATTTTGCATGTAGAACGAAGTCGATCGGATTATTAGTTGCCGAGATATTTGTAATCATGTTTTCCACATTCTTCGATTTTTCACGACCCTGTATTTCATTCAAATTTCAATTCAAAGGTATATTTTAATTGGAAATGAGACGCTTAATCTGACGCAGTTAATTGTTAGTTAATAGAATTGTTATTTTTGGAGTTATAAGGATGTTTCTTTTACGTAGTTTGGTACTATTTGAGTAGTTTGGCGTTTTATATAATTTGTCGAAATTGGTACATCAGCAGTTCTTTAATATAGCATTACTATGTATATTAACAATTTTTAAATTTTGTTTATGAATTGCAATGCATTGTATAAATAGTTTTCACATGTTTTATTTTCATACACATATCCATGATGGGTAAGTATTACGGTGGCCCCCAACGACTAGTTTTTCTATTGTTGACTGCTTAACTTGTGCAATTGATATTCCAGCAAAATTTGAATGGCTTCTTCAATATCAGCACCATTTTGTTCTTGATTATCTAAACAAACACACTTTGAATCTGGAGTATGAATATTCATAAATAAACTCTTTAGTTTGCTGGAAACTTTATTTTTCTACATGGTTTTTAATCCTCAATACTTTAGCACTTATAAGATGGCCCCATTGTACACATTTCTGACTCAGAATTTTTGATGTATTAACAGCAATTTCATAAAACTTTTAGATTAGATATTTATACCTTCTACTTTTGTTGATATTCATAACTCAAATTAATAATAAAGTTATTAACAAAACACTTGAGAAGAACTATAAAAGTCAACTACTTCATTATGGCAATAATAATAATAATAAAAAAAAAAAAAAAAAAAAAAAAAAACTGAAAGCAAAACAAAATTGAAATTGTAGTTGATATTCTAGTTTTGGTTTTACAATTACAGTTATGACAGAATAATTGAACATTGCAGTTAAATTTTGACTGGTGAAAATTACAATAAAACTTTTGAAAAGTGTAAAATTACTTCATTACTGAAATTTAACAACAATTTTTAAGAGAAATAAAAAATCTGAAGTTGTACATATTCTAGATTTGGTTTTACAATTGCTGTTATACGTTATGACAAAATATTGTCATATTTTAAACATATCTTCATTTACATATAAACATTATAATTTCATAATCGGGAAAATATACAAGTATTTATTTTTGTTAATGTTGCTTTTTAATAAGATAAGGTTGTTAAGGAGCAAATTAGTTTTAATTTTTTTTAAATGTAAAAAACAGAATTTTAAAAATGTTTTACTATTCAGCAACCGGATATTAAAATATTCGGCCGGAATTAATATCCGATTTGAGTGCCAAATAAGCAGTATCCGATGCATCCCTACTTAAAAGTTATTATTATTTCTGTTATAAGTGCATGCATATTTATTTAAGCATTTTATTACATAGCCATCATAGGAGGCTTATTCCACAAAAAAATTCTGAACAATACATTTAATAGTTTTTATTACAAATTGATTTTTGATCAGGAATTATCCTGGATGGTAACATAAAACAAATTTGGAATCAAATCTTTATAGCTAATAATTTGCTGTTTATATTGGTGTTATCATAAAATCACCCTCAGATCTAAAAGAATTTCATTAAGATTCCAGGCTTAGTATTTTGGAGTTTTATTTTCATTTTCAACTTCGACTTTATTTATAGCATCACTTTATTTGCATTTGTTCCTGTATCATAATCTGTTATTTAAAAAATATAATAATTTTTCTGTTTAGATTTTCGTATGTTCGAAAATCTTACTCACAAATTTTCATTATTATGTTATTTTGGCGGTAAAAAGGAAATAAAGAGGATTTAAATTAATAAAAAATTAATTTTATTGTATTTCAAATGATTTAATTGTGGCCCTGCTATTGGGGCATACTGGTCCACTTTAACAATGTATACAAATAATTAAAAAAAATGTATTTAAAGCTGTGTTCTGAAAAATTCTGGCCCCACCAGTGGCCGAGAGGTTCGGACCTCTCAACTGGTAGACGGCAGGTGCTGGGTTCGAACCCAATCGCGGCTGTCGGCCTAACCGTTCGGAGTTTTCCGTGGTTTTCTTCGAACCTTGCGTAAATACGGGTTTGGTTCCCTTAGAAAGACCCCCACGGAGGGCACTCCCCCTGGTCCTATATCCCATTAGCGTAGATAATCGGACGACAAAAATCAACCAATCAACCAACCTGAAAAATTCTGAGGCATGTAAAAATGCTTAAGGAATGTTCAAGATATTTTCAGGGTGATTGAATTTTCCATTAATGAGGGGGGAAAATAAACTGCAAAAGTGGACCACTGTACAGCACTCTCCCCTATTCATAAGATATTTTAACTATAAAATATCAAACTTAAGTATAAATTTGATTAAAAATAATATGTCACATAATTATTAAAAAAATTGTTTAATGCTTTTCTCTTTTCTAGTTTCTGATATTGCATATGATATTTCTGAAGAAATCCTTAAAGTCTTGTTTTCTGAAGTTGGTCAAGTACTTAATTTTCGGTAAATTTTATTATATTTTTCATACATTAGGAATTTTTTCATAAATTGTTTTTATTATTTTGTGCAAAAAATACATTTTACATTAGACTGGAGTTTTGGAGTATACATATTTTTTGCAAAATAATAAATTAATAATGTATGCATCTTTTCCTTACTGATAAATAAATAAATGCAGTGGTTGCATTTGGTTTGAAATTTCAAATAAATAAAAAAAGACCTTAAATAGATTAATTTGTCCTGAAATTTAATATTTTTTGGTGTGAAAATAGTAAATGTTGCATTTAAATTTGAAAAATTGGATGTTTGATTGAATTAGGAATATCATGACCTATGCTAGAGCCATGCTGAAGAAGCAGAATAGAATTTTTTTGCTATTATTTCATTTTGTGCTAAAAAAGTGTGTCTATTGGGACTGATTGCACAATGATCATTGCTCACATACTTTAAGAGTTTTGCACAAAGTTGTTATTAAACATCCATTTAAAAAAAAGTAAAGCTCAATTTTCTATTCTTCTTTTTAAAATTAATTACAGTAGACTCCCTCAAATCTGGGACCAGAGGTTGTGCGGATTTTAGAAATTATGAATTTTTAGTCATTGCTTTGTTTACATTTTTAAAAATGTAATTACAATGTAATTAATAATGATTGATATCTTTGTCAGTTCTATTAAAAATAAGATTCTGTTAAAGATAGTTTATATTATTTCACCAAAAAATAGACAAAGGAGGAAAAAAATATTAAATTTTACAATCAGTTTATACAAATCTAAAGTAAAGTATGTAAAATTGACTAAACAAAGCCCAATTTTTGCACAAAATTTAAAAAAAAAAAAAAAAAAAATAGTTTTAATGTTTTAATGCAAATCCATATGTGATTCAATTTTAATAATGCTTCTGGTGTAATTTTAGACTGTACACACACTTTGCTTGAAATTCTTTCAGGAAGTCTATAAAGTTTTCATGATCTTTAATGCATATGTTGCTTTGCTAAGAAACTCATAGTTATTAAATAAATGAAATACGCCAAACATTATACTGTAGATTCTCTCAAATCTGCACATCATCGCAGATGTAAACAATGAAGCTTTCAGTTCAGGTGTAGGGGCAAAATTATTGAATATTTTTGTTTCACATTATTCCATATGTATTTTATAGGTTATTTTCAATAAAATAACTGAACACATGATTTTTCATGAAGAAAATATAAATATATTTCTGGGGGAGGGGGGGGGGGAAATAAATCAAGATATTGCTGATGTTACTCGCAATCAAATCTTTTACCAAATATATTTATATATAAATCGGTACTTACGTATTAACGCCACCGCAGCAGAACTTGCGCTAATGCGCCAATAAAGAGCAATCTTGTTCTTCGCACGTGCAAAAAATAATTGCGTCAAAAAATCAGCAAAAAGGAGAAAAGGCACAAAAAAGCACTAAAACACTAAAAAAAGGCCTCAAAAACAAGACAACAAGGAATCCGAAAGATAACTGCAGTGACGTTAATACGTAAGTACCTATAAATCAAGTAACTTTTAGCTTATTACAGACATGCTACTTTTCCGCGGAAACGCAGAATTCCGCTTTTTTGGCGACGAATTTTATTATCCCTGGGATCAATGCAAATATGCATTAAAATTTGATGACATTTATGTGTAGGCAGGGGGGGGTAACAATGAAATACAACAAAAACGCGAGTCAAACGGCACTAAATTAAGAAAAATTCTTCAAAGGATTGCAGAAAAAACGCAAATTTCTCCAAAGAATCAAAAAAAAAAAAAAAAACTATAAAATCTTCAAACAATCGCGGAAAAAATACTATTTTCTTCAGAGGATCGCAAGAAAAAACACGATTTTTGTTAAATGATCACGAACAAGATGCAATTTTCGTCAAAAAATTGCTGGGAAAACACGGCTTTTGTGAACAGGTTGTGGAAAAATACTCTAATTTTGTCAAATAATCGTGATAAATAATCGTATTTTATCGAAAGATCACAGAAAATGCTCCAATTTTGTAGAAAGATTGCAGAAAATACCCAAATTTTGACGAAAGATCACGGAAAATATGGAAATTTTAATGAAAGATTGCAGAAAATACACATATATCGACAAAAGATCGCGGAAAACACACAAATTTTGACGAAAGATCACGAAAAATGTGCAAATTTTGACGAAAAATCACAGAAAATATGTAAATTTTAATGAAAGATCGCGGAAAATACGCATATATTTTACGAAAGATCGCGGAAAATACGCATACATTTTATGAAAGATCGCAGAAAATACGCATATGTTGACGAAAGATCGCAGAAAATACGCAAATGTTGACGAAAGATCGCGGAAAATGCGCAAATTTTGACGAAAGATCGCGGAAAATGCACAAATTTTGATGAAGATCGCGGAAAATGTGCAAGTTTTGATGTAAGATCGTGGAAAATATGCAAATTTTGACGAAAAAGCGCGAATTTCGCTAAAGGATTTTGGAGAAATGCAAATTTCATTAAAAAAGCTATGGGAGAAAAGTGCGATTTTCGTCAATTGGTCGCAGAAAAATGCTAATTTCGTTAAAAAAATTGCAGAAAAATGCAGATTTCGCCAAAAGTCTGTGAGGCCGTGAAAGTTCAGCTTTTTTCTTGCTGAGCCTGTAGCATGTCTGTTACTAACACTGGCTGAACCTGGAATAAAACTTAATTTATGAGTTTGATGTGAATTAATAGGGTACCTTTATGAGGTAAGTTTCATTGAATAATTCAAGGGAAATGTATCCCACTTATATTATGCTTATTTAATTTAAATTATCATAAACTTGACTTTTATGTTTAATAAATTAATCATTTTTAAAACTACCGTATTTACTCGTGTATAAGGCGCACCCCTACTTTACAAGTAAAAATGACGATTTCTTAAAATCTCAAGTATAACGTGCACCATAAATTTGATACGCTAATAAAGAATGACCAAATAAATTTCAGTAAAAAAAAAAAGAAAAAAAAAGTCGAAACAAACATTACACCAGACCAGAAAACGTATTTTTAGACTTCTGGTTGTAAGAGAATGACGAGAAATAGGAATGAGTGACGGTAAAGAGAATTGCTAATTAGCATTTAGATAATGTCATTAGCTCTGCTGTAAAAAAAACTGCAAGGAATGCAATAAATATGCAGTAATACTTCAATTAAGTAACATTTTCCGAGTTTTAATAACAGGGTTCATACGGTGCTTGAAAGTGCTTAAAAGTCCTTGAATTTTGAGGAGAGAAAAAAGGTCCTTGAAAGTGCTTGAATTTGTTTAAATTTTCATGAAGGTGCTTAATTTTTGACATTTTTTTAAAATAGGTGCTTAGTTTTTCTTATTGGTATGTTAAATTGAAATAAGAGTTTTAAATGTTGAAAGAAAGTTAATTATTCAAGTGAAAATATTTGTTCTGAAATCGTTTTCCTCTCAGGAGATTAGAGCACAAGCATTTATACTTTACTTTGTTCCGTATATTGAGCTCAATCAGTTGACACATGCATGTACATTGCTCTGAGGAACAAACCGTTTTTCATCTCTATTCTGTAGATCTGTAGTAGTATTCTTTGAGATATACAGTAACAATACCTGAAAAATGTACTTTTAATAAACTGTGGTTGTAAAAAAAAAATGAAAGCATTGGTTAGAAGGAGTATCAATTAATGTGGAAAATGCACTAGGCCAACCGAATATTGGGTTGTCCTAATATTTTCTCTGCATTTGTACCCATTTTGATGCAAGCTATGCTGTGCTATTTGGAAATAGGAGAATATGGGTAAATCTGCATTTACAAGTCATATGAGTGATGTTTTCCATAACAATAAGCATGTAATTCTGATATTGTAAAAGGTAGAAGGATTGTAGTTGATACCATTGTTATTCATATGCTGTCTAACATTGCTACTAGCAAAGTGGAGCAGGAAAAGCCATGATCCTTATTGGATAATTTTTTTTTTTTTTTTTTTTTTTTTTTTTGGATAATTTAAGTTATTTGGATATAGTTTAATTTTTATCTTTTAAAAAAAGTTTAATTTTTTTTTGTTGTGTGACTTTGTTTTTGATTAATCAAATAATTGTTTATTAATAATGCAACCTTCCACCAGAAAGAAGGTACAAATATTCCATACCTAAATTGAGCTCTCATGCCGCCTATGTAGTGATAAGATTAACTATCGTTGCATAATTACTGATTCATTTGGCTTTACCTGTGCCCTGGTCCAACTTATATGACTTAATATTTTAAAATAAAAATCTTTCAAAACAAACCTATGATTGAGGATTTCATTATCTTTGTCAGTGTATTTCTGTGTCTTCTAGGCCTCTATTAAATTTGTATGATTTTAAATTTTTAAAAGAAAATATTTTAAAATGTACCTTATTGTTATTAATAATTAGAAATCGTTTTTCTAACAATTTCAGTTTTAAGTAATTATTATTTTATTATTTCTTGCTCGATATGCTAATTCATCCTCTCCCTTCTTTTTTCTCTTCTTTTTTTAAACATCTAAAATCAAAAGATTGTCTATAATCATTTCTAATACTTTTAAAATACATTACTTTTTTTAAATATTTATTTAAATAGTGCTTTGTTTTCAATCAATGATAGTTTTAGCAAAAAAGAATTACTTATGAAGGAAAAAATACATAATATTAGGCCTGAAATTCTTCTGAAAATTTGGTGTTATTTATTAATTTTTGTTTATTTATTTATTTAGTTTTATAAGCAGCACTTAGTATTTAAGTGCTGTCCAGCAAGGCTTAAAGATAACTCTAAATTATCATCAACAGTCGAAATTGCCTTGTAATTTTGACAGCATACGAGCTATAAAAAGAGCTATTGAATTGGAAATGATGGAAAGTGTATGATTGTTTATCATTTGTGTAAAAACAAAGCTGAATCAACAATTGCACATATATGTCCATAGTATCTTTTTTAAAAAGATAAATTTATTATCAAGTTGCATTTTTCTTGTCAGTTACACATTTGGCGCAGCCTTTCATGACGAAATATAAAATTTGTAAAGTGTTAGCACAAATAACTTTCAAATTAAAATGCAAAAAAAAAATAAATAAATAAATAAATAAATAAAATAAAAAAATAATTTTCGGAGATTTTCTCATAACATTTCATACTTAAGATTTAGCTACTGTAAGGCAATGTATGGTATTCGCCTTAAAACATGTCAAAATGAAAAATATATTTTTTTACTCTTGACACTTCAGCAATATAGTGCTTTTCAACGTTAAAATATTCATTTGTGAATTTTCTGGAAAGGTGCTTGAAATTCGGGTAAGGTGCTTGAATTTTATCATTGAAAGAGTGTATGAACGCTGTTAATATCTTTGAATAATTTCTTATTTCATATGTATATCGTTCGACTGCATCCAACGGTAAAAAATTATTCTGTGTATAAGGCGCACCTAAGAGTTTAGCCCTAATTTTTTGGAAAAAAAGTGCGCCTTATACACGAGTAAATACGGTATCTTATTTTTTTATCATATTAGTTTATTACTTTACTTCCTTATTTTAATATTTTATCGTACTGCAAGTATTCATTATAATTTCAATTGCTTTATTTCATTCAAATTATTGTTTAAAAAATTTAAACAAAGCAGTGATCTGAAATCTGCAGAATTCTAAAATCTGCATAACTTCTGAACCCAAGCTGTGTGGATTTGAGGGTGTCTACTGTATTAGTATGTTAGTAATATAATACAGTAGACTCCCTCAAATCTGCAACTCTATAAAATCTGCACATAATTTACAGATGTAAACAATGAAACACTCAGTTCATATATAGAGACAAAATTTGACTTTTTTAGTTTTATATCAATTCCATATGTATAGTTTAATTTGTTAATATTATTGAATTCATGTTTTTTTCACGAAGGAAGAATAAATTTATTTCTGAAAGAATTCAAGATATTGCTGATATCTCTAGTAATCACAATCTTCTTACCAAATATATTTATGTATTAATCAAACTTTTTTGGTTATTAAGTGTGACTAAACCTGAAATAATCCTTCCTTATTTTAAGATTTTTTATGTAAATTAGTAATGCTTCTTTATGATGCAAGTTTCATTGAATAATTTAGAAAAATACCTTTCATCTTTATACGAATATTTAATCATATGTTATTGATTATTAACTTGACTTTTGCAGTTAATATTTTAATCATTTAAAAAGTTATCTAAATTTTTATTATTTTAGTTTATTACTGATTTTAATATTTTATTATATTGTAAGCTTTCATTATAGTTTTGATTGCATTATTAATTACATTCATATTACTGTTAAAAATGTAAACAAAGCAATGACTAGAAATCCGCTAAATTCTAAAATCTGTTAAACCTCTGGTCCCAAGCTGTGCAGTTTTGAGGGAGACTACTATATTACTTTACAAAACTAATATTTTAGCTGTATTTGTACTCACACTTCGGCACTTAAAAGTTAAAATTTTTTGGTTTTTATTATGATTGATTTATGTGAAGTATTAATTATTTATGTAGAGTTTTATATTTAAAAACATCTTTAATTTTCTCTTTCTAGGGTGATATCTGATAAAAGTCCTAATAAATCTAAAATAGCTTTTTGTGAATATAAAGATCCTGAAATGGCATTAAGAGCTATTCATAGTCTCAATGGTTATGATTTAAAGGGACAGACTATCCATGTTGATTTAGCTACAAGCGAAAAATGCAGGCAAGAAATAGAAAGTGAGTTTAAATTATTTTTGTCAGTCTCATTATTTTGTATTTTGCTGATTTTTTTTAGGGTTTTGATATTTTATGGATCACTATTTGTTAGCAAATGTAGATGCTGGTACAAAATATGGTTGAAGATATGCATGGAAAACTTAATCATAGATATAGCTGCACAAAGGTGTATCTAAAAAGTTTGCAAAGAGGGGGCAATAGTACGAACTTGTAATTTCCACATAAAGACACACTCAATCCTCTTTAACCAGGGTTGCAAAACCCCCCTTTAAAAAAAAAAAAAAAAAAAAAAAAAAAAAAAAATAAGAAACTCATCCCAGGCTGGTTTTATTGTTTTTTTTTTTTTTTTTTTTTTTCAGGGTTTTTGTTTTTTTAAGAGGTGAGGACAGGGGAAGTCGATTATTTCTAGACAGTATGTATTCAATTAAAAAAAATTCTTATTTTTATTTATTAATTTAATGTACTAGTGATTTTCTGTGAAATAACACAAATAAATCAGTTTAAAAGGTTGTAAGAGAAATTTTTACTTCTGACATCGTGTGATATTATATAATAACCACATATCACATATTTAAAAGTTACTTTAATAAATTACTTTTTATCTGTATTCTCCAGTAAGAATACATTTTTTAAACAAATCTTTAATCTTTTATCAATCAAAGTATACTTGATAATTTTTTTCAAGATATGTATGGTTCACTGTATAGGACAGTTTATTCTTTGAACATATACTGTTATTAAAAATATTATTGGGTTTTACCACAAAAAACTCAGATTTTTTTTTTTTTTTTGGAGGGAGAAGTGGGTTTTTTGCAACCCTGCACTGTACAATGAATAACCTCCATATTTCATGTACATAGAGACAATAAAAATGATGATTGTTCATTATAGTAACATTCTTATTGTAACAATCATTGGAAAAAATTCCTTTCTGTAATGATTCATGAAATTCTTTTTTTATTATTAGATTGTGTGTATTTTTTAATGTTAATCTATGTGTAATAGTGAATTTATTTATTATAAATATAAATTAGGCACATTGCTTCGATCTTGAAATAAATTATAGTTTTGTTTGTAATATTATTTTTCTCTTTTTAAAAGAAAAACATTATGGTATTAGTGAAATACATCTATTTTATAATCAATATGTATTTTAAATGAAATGATAAAAATACGATTTTTATTAAACTTGATGTTGAGAGCAACTTGAAGCTAAAATGAACAAGTTTCAGCCCTTGTATGGGTAACATTCATTGATTCAAAACAATATGTAAATCACATTTATTTGTAAAATGAATTTTAGGTACTACTAGGTTATCCCGTCGACCAAAAAATTATCGCCAAACTATAAGATTAAATGTCAATAATGGATGATCGTAAATGACACATTCAATAACATTAAATGCAATTCACATGTTTAAAATGTCATTAAGTGATTTTTATTTTGATTCTTTATTAATATTCTACTAATTATTTGTTTTTTTTGTTATTTAAAATAAAAATTATGTCAATATGTATAATTTGGCTATTAGTTTGGCGATTTGTGTAATTTGACGAAATTGGTCGACGGGATAACAGAGTAGTACCAAATTTTATTATTATGCAATAAGTATTCATGCTCAGTATAAAAATGTGTTATGTTTTATTTTTATATTACATTATCATAATTATTTATATTGGAAATATCTATTATTGTTTATGTATATTTGTTTTTTAAGGAAGTTCACCCTTTTCCTTGTATAGATTTTACTAAAACTTCTGTATGTCTACATGTTATGAGAATTTCGGAAAATCTTCAAACTTTGATCTCTTAAGAGGACCCTTCACTCACTTGATAATATTCACTATGTTATGTTGATCCTATGGGATAGATATTTATAAATTTCTTATTTAAATTTGAATATTTTTAAACATTTTTTTTTTGCATAAGATAGCTAAGATCAATGGCTGTTATGGGTATTTTTTACTTTTTCGATTTTGGTTGCAAATTTTTAATAATGGTACATTTAATTTCCAAACCAGTTCTGAAAATGAAAGTATCTTTAATAAAAAACATCTGTAGCTAAAATAAAAAAAATAGCCATATTTAAAATTGGGCTTAGCTATGGAAAAGAAAAGAGAAAAAAAACATTTAAAAATGTCTAAATTTAAATGAGAGATCTGAAAATAATCTGACCATAGGATTAACATTACTAAGCAGATGTTTTCAAGTGAGTGAAAAGTTACTTTAACAATAATGTACAAAAATAACTGAATTAGACTAAGCATTTTCTGTTGTAAGCAAGATTTTTCTAACTTTTCTATTTAGTAGTTCTCAATTTTTTTTTCTCAAAAATTTATCAATTCTTTCTCCATTTATTAATGAAAAGTATTACAAGGATGACATATTGCCATCGAAGATTATTGATTCTTCTATGTTCAGAATTATTGAGAAGGTTGGGGAGACTTGTTCATAGTGGACCATTTTTGGCATTTCACATTTTTTTTTCTTTTTAATTTAAAGTCTAATCTCCTAAAAATATTCTTGAACATTCTTTAAGCACTTTTACATGCCTTAGAATTCTTTCAGAACACAGTTTTGAATACATAATATATACTATATGTATATCTGATCTGTTCATAAAGTAGACCAATGTGACCCAGAATTGGGAAATACTAGTCCACTCACTAGGTCACAATGGCCCACTATTAAGCATTATTTGAAATACAATATAAATTTATTTTTTAATTAATTTAAATCCTCCTTATTTCCCCTTTACCTCCAAAATAACATAATAATGCAAGTTTTTAAAGTAAAATTTTCAAACAAGACAGAAAAAATATCAACAAGATTTTAATATTTTTTAAATAATAACAGATTGATACAGGAACAATTGGTAATAAGGTTAAGTTATTAAATAAAATAAAGTCACTGTCTTGAAAATTTGAAAATAAATCTCCAAAATAGTTATAAGCCTGAAATTTTTCTGAAATAATTTTGAATATGAGGGTGATTTTATAATAACACCAATACAAACAACAGATTAGTAACTATAAAGTTTTGATTCGAAATTTGTTTTATGTTACCTCTAAAATGACTAATGAATTTCAGAACTTGCCAGAAATTGTTTTAGTTATAACCGGTAACAGTCAGTAGGATACTTTTTAAAAGCAATAAAAATAAAATATTTCTTACTGTGATACATAGACATTTTTCTTTGTTTACTTTATTTTACAATTAAATAATTACTTTAAAACAGTATTTATTTATAGAGAATAAGCAATTATTAAATATTTTGAAAATTCTGCATTACTGTAACAGAGTAGGTTGTACTCCACAGCAGTGGGTAATCCACTGTGACCCATGTTGAAGTTCAATACATTCTCATAAAATTATTATTTAAAGCTTTTTTTTAGCATATTAACTTTAATATTAAATAAAAACAAGCATCTTACCTTTATAAAAAAGCTGTTTTTTCTTATTTATCTGTAACCTTTAATTAATAATAAAGAAAAATATGATGACAAAAAAATTTTACTTTTAGAAGCTCAGAATAACCAATCAAGGTAAAATTAATCATTCTGAGCTAATGATGTGTTTCACAGGCTATAAGTAATCAGTCCAGTGCTTAATCAATTAACTTAAGAGATGAGCTTTAAAAATTTACAAATAAATAAAATATAAGGGGTGGTCTACTGCGTACTTAAGTCCGCTGTACCCCACTCTCCCTATATTGAAAAAAAGTTTATTCTAAAGGTTAAAATTTCCAGTCACTATTGGTCATAAGATGGCTAAATGTAAAAAAAAAATGGAACTTTAAGTTATGCGTCTGGTTGCAGGGTTGTCTACTTTTTTTCCACTCTGGAAAAAACAGGCACACAATTCTTGGAAAAACCATCCTAGACAACATGACTATGACCAAATATCCAGTATTTGGCCAAATCACTATTCATTACATTGCTGATAACTAAAATAGTATATATTTTTAGACTTTTAATTTACTGTTTAAAAAAATATGTATTTACAAAACTTATTAAAATAATCATAATAACTGTATACCAATGATCTTATACTCAATTGCAGGACTTCAAGGGAACATCGAATCTGTTGCTGATGTAAGCATATTTAATTTTATTTTAAAAATAATTTTTATACTTCATTCCGTTTTCTTGAAATATACTTTTCTTTGTAGCTGCTATACATTTGCATTAACCAGGATTGCACAGTTTAAAATATTTTTTTTTTCATTATCATGAGATCATATTATCATTTTTTAAGGTTTCGTTCATCTGACGAAACCCTGTTTGTCTCCATATTCTGTCTCTCTATCACAGAGTTCATACACAAAAACTGTATGCACCAGAGAGTTCAAATTTTGTGTACTTACAGCTGAACACTTCTTGTCACACAACGAATCATAAAATTTTCAAAAAGGATATTATTTGAATTTAAATATTTTTTAAATCCCATCAGTTCATTTTGTTGTTGTTGTTTCTCTTCTAATTATTGCTACACAAATTTAAATAGATATAAAAATTATTTCATTTTTCACCTTTTACTTTTAAAAGGAGATGGAGTACTTCTGTTGCCAGAACTACAAAATTGGTACTACAAACTACAAAAAATTTATATATCAAAAATAAATTGAGATGCAGCTTTTAAACAAAATACATTTAAAAGTACATTTTTTCCCTATACGATGGTGTAAAAATAGAAAATGTGCAATATTTACAAGCTTAAAAATTTGCAAT
The DNA here is from genome assembly GCA_964019185.1 of Maratus speculifer. NCBI lineage: Eukaryota > Metazoa > Arthropoda > Arachnida > Araneae > Salticidae > Maratus > Maratus speculifer. Next base: position 80,345,016 of record OZ025295.1, read on the forward strand.
AGCGTAAATTTCAAAATTGAAGTTTCATTTCTTCTAATTGTTGCACACAAGTTTAAATAAAATTATTTATTATGTACATAACATAAATTAATGGATTAAATAGATCATAAAAACATGCTTATTTGTTTTTATTTCATCATATTTCTAATCTATTTTGACATACAAAATGAAATATTTTTTACATTTATTAAATTATTATTCTATTATTCATTGAAATTAAGAGTCGCCTTAGTGATCAGTTTAGTCTCCCTTAAATTTAAGCTAAGCTTTGCAATATTTTACTTTTATTCATAATTTTATTTACTTGCATACCTTTGCTAACCCTGCAGATACTAATAGAGAAATCAACAAATCTATGTGATCAAGGCAACATTTAGCAGAAGATTCTGTTAATATTTTGTTCTGGTTGGCGCAATTGGTGAAGAAATCCTAAAATAGCACCGAAAGACTGTTTTTCATTTGTTAATTTAATGAAAAAATGTGTTTTGAAGGAGATGTTAAACAAAACCCTCTGTGTAATCTCCGATCACACTTACTCACTTGTTTTTTTATTATCATAGAGTTTTATCACAAAAACTCTTTGGTTATTTCAATAATTTTATGTCTAAATTCTGCATAAAATCTAATTTGCAAATCATGCTAATGACTTAATTTTTAATATTTTTCCCTGAAATCGACTCAGAAATCTAATGATTTTTTCTTCTTGTTTATCAAATTTCACATTATTTTTCGTGACTTACTGGCAAATTTTATCATTTGATATTGCAAATGATGAACAAATTTTGCGATTTTTTTTCTATGATGGACAGATGAACGTTTAGATGTTTTTCTGGCAAGCAATCAACAAATTTGACTTTTTTTTTTGTTGTTACAAGTGATTGACAAATTTTTTTATTTTTATTTATTTATTTTTTTTCCTCAGTTGATAAACAAATTTAACATACCTTATCAACCAGTCGAATTTCTCTATTTTTTCTTTGCGTCCAATTGACAAAATTCACATTTTTCCTTTTACAGCCATTTGATGTACTTTTGAAGGAAATTAACCAAAAGGGCATATCATTAAGAATAATAAAGAATCACCAGCACATAAAGTAGTCAGAAGGAGCCGCTGGGCACTGTCCCCTGCCAAATTGGTTTAGAAACAAGACTATGTCCCATTTTAGTTATGTGAATAGAACAGACAAAATTTCAATAAATAAGACATGTCTAATTTAGTTAGGAAAAGAAGGAATGTTTTAGAAAAATATCCGAATTCAAAATAGCTACAGTTAGGGTTGACAAGTTTTTGACAGTGTGCGGTTTTATCCAGTTTAAACCATTATGTCAAAAACCTTTTGTCAGAAACCTCAAATACTACACTGATATGTAAAATTTCACATTAAATATCTGTCTCACATGTACAACATTAGATGTAATATTAAAAAAATCCCTGTCGGCTTGGCCTATAGGTGGAGGTAGATTTCGAAGAGTGCTCATTTCAACAACAAAAAATAAAATATGATTAGAGATAAATGCAGATTAACAACATTATTTGTCCGCGTTTGAAAATTTTTTAATTTATTTTTATGTAAGAGCTGGTTTTTATCAAAATCATCATAAGCGAAATTCAGCTCAAATGACCATTTTGACAACATATTTTGAAATATATTCTGCCTTTATTATTAAAAAATCGACCAATACGCACATTATATAGCTCCTAAATAACAAAAAACTGTCAATTGAATGCTTTTGGGAGCAAAATCAAATTTAAAAATGAATCATAAAATAAGCAATTTGTTATTTGAATACATCTTCAATTCTTAAATTATGATCGCTTTGGGAAATTTTGTGCAAAGTGCCCACTTTGACAGTTTTAAAATATATATATTTAACCTTTATCAAAAAACTGACCAATACGGCACATTACACAGTTCCTAAATAACAAATAACTGCCAATTGAATGCATTTGAAAGCAAAATTGAATTTAAAAATCAGTCATAAAATAACCAATTTGTTATTTGAATAGATCCTCAATTCTTTATTCATGATCGCTTTGGGGAATTTTGTGCGAAGTGCCTACTTTGACAGCTTTAAAAATATATATATTTAGCCTTTATCAAAAAATCGACAAATCCGCACATTATATAGTTTCTAAATAATAAAAATCTGTCAGTTGAATACATTTGAGAGCAAAATTGAATTTAAAAATAAGTCATAAAACAATCAATTTGTTATTTGAGTGCATCCTCCATTCTTTAATCAAGATGGCTTTGGGAAATTTTGTGCGAAGTGCCCATTTTGGCAGCCTTTTTTGAAATATATTCTGCTTTTATCAAAAAACTGGCTAATCCGTCACATTATATTGTTCCTATATAAGAGAACCTGTAAATTGGATGCGTTTGAGAACAAATATGGATTTAAAAATCAGTCAGAAAAAACGCAATTTTTATACTTCCTCAATTTTTCACTCACGAACATTTTGGGAAATTCTGTTCAAAATACCCTTTTTGGCAATCTTTTTTGAAAAATATTCTGCCTTTAAGAAAAAACTGGCCAATATGTCACATTATACAGTTCCTAAATAGGAGGATCTGCCATTTAGATGCGTTTAAAATCAAAAATGAATTTAAAAATGACTCCGAATATAAGCAGTTTGAATTGCAGGTTTTTTGTCCAATACCTATTTTGTTTAATTTATTTTTGCTATAAGAATTGGTTCTATGAAAAACTTATTAATATAAAAGTTGTAGATATTATTGAGAAGCTGTAAAATAAGTTTAATTAGATTTGATTGCTTAAGAATTGAGTAAGTTATGTATTTTTTTCTTTTTCCTCCCCCCTTTTCTTTTCGTTTTTAATTTTTTTATTGGTAAAAGTTGGCCCTATCAAAAACTTGTAAATACAAAAGTTTTAAATAATGTTGAGTACATTTATAAAAAATTTAGTTGGATTTGATATTTTGAGAAATGACGAAATTATGATTTTCTTTCTCCCAAAAACCCTGTTTTTTTCACCCCTTGAGCCCATTTTTAACTTTATCAAAAATCTGTCATGCAGAAACTTTTAGCCCATTTTTTAGAAGTAATATAAACTTCAAGCCAATTCGATATCTATTTTAATTTAGAAGTTATCGCGTTTTTTCTGTTTTCACAAAAACCTTCCTTACTTCCACCCCCTTTGTTCCGATTTTGCCCATTAATGAACTCGACCGAGATTTTATGCCCTTTGATTTTATGTAAAAGTTTGAGGAAGATCTGAGCATAATTATGGAAGTTAACGTGTCTAGAAGAAAGTGATATACACCAATATCTATACATATATATATAAACTTTTTTACTAATGGTAGTTTTGGGGTCTAGGGGGATCGCTGTAGATCTGCAAAAAATTTTCAGAAATTTCAACATGGAAGCGATTGCAATAAGTAGTATTTCATACGAAATCTACCTAAAAATTCCCTATTACTGTATTGAAAATTATCATTTCCAGGGGAAAAAAAAGAAAAAGAATCTCTCATAAATCTGAAAATTTGGCTTTCTTCCAAACTTCCTCAACTAGCAATGCTTCTGCTATGAAGCCCTGCTAGCTCAGCCTCAGTTGAGAGAGTTTTTTCTAACTTTGGCTTTATACACTCTAACCTCACTCTTTGGGTGTAAATAAATATGCTAAATTTGTTATGTGCTATAGGGTGCTGCCAGGTAAAATTGATTTAGATTATTAACTGTACAAAATCATTTTCTTCTGTTTGAACATTCTAAAAAGTAAAAATGTTTTATTGCAATTAAAATAATTTAATTTTTGTATAATTTAATTACATTAATTAATGTTAAATAAAAAATTACTTAAATCATTTAGAGTCAATGTTTCCCTCTTGTTCTTAAAATGCTTCAAAGCACATTACATGTTTTTGATGGTTTAAGCCAGTTTTTGACAGTTTAAATCAATTTTTGATGTTTGTCATGTCAAAAACCCAACCTTGGCCACAGCCAATCGTTATTGCCTTTTTAAAATACAACACCATAACTATAGCATTACTAATACTACATACATGTTTGGAGACATGTTTTTTTACAAAAAAATAGTCATGTCATGTGTGAAGAATTCTATAAATTTGCACATTTTTTTACCTCGCAAATTAGTATTGTGTAATTTTCCAGCTCTTGCCTCTTATTTCTATCATGATCGGTCCCATGAGTTTTCAGAATAGAAAGAATCTACTGTATTTGCTCATTTTGTTGACATTTTTTGTATAGTGAAAAAGATGAAAATGCATGAATGTTGATGTGTATTTTATGTTGAAACATGTATAATTCCCATATGAATATGTTGTTCAAACAATTAAAACCCATGATTTATTTTAATATACAGTACAGTGCCATTTATCCAGAATGGTTGGGGTCAGATGTATTCTGATAACTGGTTAGGCATTAAAGCAACATCTATTTGATAAAATTTATGGAATATATGTACTTGTGGTATTACTTCTAATTTTAAATTAATTATTAGATTACTTGAACTAAGAATATGATGCATTTAAGATCAAATATTAGAGTTTGGAAGAAGGTAATTTATGGAAATTCTTTGGAATTCTTTTTACAATTTGTTTTTTCTCTGCGTAAGAATGAAAACATCTATAACATAACAATATATGCTTCTATTTCAAATACTAGTTGTTGTTATCAAACTGTATAATTGTTTCAAGCAATGTATTTGCCAAACTGGCAGTGTATGATACTTTTTTCTACGAAGATTCTAACATCAATCTATTAGAAATAGTATTCCAAATAACTAGTTTTCCTGTTAATTGGTTTCTGGATAAATGGTTCCACACTGTAAATGTTAATGTAAAGGTACCATGATTAGCCTGTATAGGATTTTTGTTTTCATAACCTAAAAAAATAATGCTCACAAATGTAAGAGTTAATATATTATTTTTGATGGTTAAAGTTATTTTTAGAAATGAGGTAATTGTAGCAATTGCAGTAATTCATTAAATTATGTATAGATCATGTTAGTTTTTTCAAAAGTATTATGAATAATGGATAACACAATAAACTTTATAATGCTTTTTTTCTTATATTAATAGAATTAATTGTATTTATAAAATGGTTTAATAGTTATATTTTGTTTCCTAGACTCCAGAACCTTCAACTGATAAAGCTCCTGAAGAGATATCTAAAGCTGTTGCTAGTCTTCCTGCTGAACAAATGTTTGAACTTATGAAACAAATGAAGGTTCTTTTTCTACTACCCATTTATTAATTAATGTTATTGTTTTATGTGAACTGCAAACCATGGATAAGGTATTATAATAATAGATTTTGTGGCGGCCTATGAAAACTTTGTCACACAGTTTAAAGTAGAAATTTTGTAGTTTTGTGTAATAATGGATAACTTTTGAAAATTTCAAAGATAGAATATTTCTAATTCTCTATTACTTTCTGTTTTTTGGACATTTGTTTTGCATTTGATCTAAAGTTAAAAATTTATTTTTCATTTACCAGATTTTAGTTATTTTAAATGTATTAAGAATAGCATTTATGTTACAAATAAATAAATAAATTTGAAATTATGTATATGTAAAAAAAAAAAAAAAAAAAAAAAAAAAAAAATTGTGCCATTTTGCCCATTCTGAGTTTTTAATTCTAACTTTATGGAACATGCTTTTAATCTCAGTTTCGTAATGTATTAATATTTTAACAGCTAAAGTCCTTTTTTCTTATTTTATTTAACTTAGTAATAATCTATTGATTGTTTCTCAAAAAGAGCGGGAAATGATTTCGAAATCTTCTTTCAATGTAGAGATTTTAATTTAATTTTTTATTGGATTGTCTGCGGGTGTGTTCATGCGCGTATGTGAACAGGGTATTTCTATTCTGCACAAGTATTAAGATCTTACGGGAGACCACGCCCTGTCTGCCAATAGGAGATGGTTATGTCTGACATCATAGCCCTGAAGTTAATCCTAATTGAATCTTTAATTTGCTGACGCGGACTGGGGAGAGGCTAGTTTTTTCATGGAGTCTCAGATTATCATTCTAGGTTTGAAGAGCGTCAGAATGCAGCTGACTTTTAAACTACTAATACGCCCGTTTCATTTTTCCGATAAATTAGAATATCGGCTGATGTAGATTGGATAACAAAGGTGGTAGTATTATTCGATGTGTGCAAAGGTGACTGCTGGAACAACTTAACCTATTTTCTGAGTTCTAATAAATATGAATTCAAAGACTGATTGATTTAAATTTCTTATGGGGAAATACCCAAATAAACCAATCCACTGCTTGTCAAACTACCATTACGGCTTCTTAACCTGCTGTTAGTTCTTAAGGGAATGGACGTATTGTACCGCGGAGGTGGTGTTCAATGAAAATTGATGCCTTTAGATGGAATACCGCCTATCTCGTCACATAAGGTCCTTAAATAAAACAAAATTCTCCATTGAAAATTACGTTTGGAAGTTTGTTACGGATATAATCAGGGACTGTACACTTGAAATTTTATTAAAACAGAATAATTTTTGAGGAATTTTGATATTGAAAATTTGTTTTAGACAATCGGTATAAGTTTCTGTAGTGACACTTTTGGAAGGAAATGCCCAAACATATCTTGTTTCATGGTCTATTATAATATGGAGATATTTTTTGGTAGAATTATAGTAATTGAACCCTCCTACAGTATCAACAGACAAACAGTCAAAAAGTTTATCTGTAGTGGGCATAGCTTGTAATAAGCCAAATTTTTTCTGTCTAGGTTTTTTATTTTTCTGGCAAATATCACAATATTTAACAAAATTGGTAATGTCTTGTGTCATATCTGGCCAATAATAATTAGTAGAAATTAAATTTTGCATTAATATAATTTGAACCACACACATTTTCTGTTTCTTGCATCTCAATAATCTCCCTAACGTCAAGAAGAAAAGTAAGGGTTTTATAAAAATGAGAAATAGGGTTTCTGGACAGCATGTCGGCTTCGACATTTGTAGATCCTTTTAAGTACTCAATCTTGTAATCGAACATACTCAACTTCAATGACCACCTAAATAATCGACCTCTCAAATGTTTGACATTTTTTAACTAAACAAGAGATGCATGATCAGTATGGATGGTAAATTGTACACCATGAAAATAATGATAAAATTTATCTAAAGTATCAATGATGGCAAGACACTCTAACTCGGTAATGAAGTAATTTTACTCATAACTTTTCAAACCTCTAGAAAAATAAGCAATTGGATGTAAAAAGTTGTTGAGTTGTTTAAGAACTGCACCTACCGTCACCTGAGAAGCATCAACAAACATGTGTAGAGGTAATTTTGGGTCATAAATCTTTAAAATTGGTTTAGCGATGAGGGCATCTTTTAATTTTTGAAAAGAGTTTTGACATTCAGAATTCCATTCCCAAATAGTATCTTTCTTAAGTAATTTATTTAGGGGGTGTCTAATTTCTGCATATTTGTCATGTCAATAAATTTATGATACACATTAATAGAGCCAAGAAATCTTTGTAATTCTTTAGTATTAGTAGGGGGTTTTAATTTTTTAATAGTTTCTGTATTAGTATTAGCTGGAGTTAAAGTTCCATTTTGGATTTCATACCCTAGAAAATTGATTTGTTTTTGAGCAAAAGTACATTTAGATAATTTTAATTTAGTATTTTCTATTCGGCATAAATCAAAAATTTGGATAAGGTGCTGTATATGTTCATCTATTGACTTAGAAAAAATAATTATGTCATCAAAATAATAACAAGCAAAGTATATTTTATATTTTGTAAGAATTCTTCTAATTGTCCTATTGAAAATTGGGGGGGGGGGGGGCTACCTTTACACCGAAAGGGAGAACATTCCATTCCCAGAGCCCACAATTGGTAGTAAAGGCTAACTTTTCTGAATCTGCTGGGTGAATAGGTATGTGCCAGTAGCCTGAGGCTAAATCCAGTGTTGAGAAATAATGGGCACCACTTAATTTGTCTAAAATTTCATCAATTCGGGGCAAAGGTTTGGCATCATTTTTCATAATACAGTAAAACCTCTAAATAACGGACACTTCGGGAGCACATAAACTGTCCGCTATTCGGATGTGTCCGCTATTCCGATGCGTCCGCTATTAGGAATTCCTCTGAGATTAAAAAATAGCTAAGAAATGCTTAATGTTTCATTAAGTGACTTTTCCATGTCCTAAAACCTCTATTATATGACTAATCAGAAATTAAAATTATTTTTTAAGCATTAAAACCGAAATAAAATTGTGCAAATCTTTATCTAGTGTTTATTACATTCTTAGGGGAAAAAATCTGTTACAAAACTTTGGTTTTTGCTTGTGATTATATGCAAATGGTTTTTTAATGTAAAGTTTTGATTCTGTCAGTAGTTTTAATCCATCTAAATCCCCTTTTTTTTTTTACAATAAATTTATATAATTGCTTACTGTATTCTGCTGCTTCTTGGAAATTCTTGATATTGCAAGAAGCTTCTCCAGTTTCAGTATCTGTTTCATCATCACTAATAGAATCAGCTTTTTTCGAAAATTCTGAAAGAATATAATCGTTACAACATCAGCTGATTTTTCTTCAGCAGTTAACTCATCATCAATATTAATGAAACATTTGTCAATTTTTTTCACTCCTGAAGCATTTCATTCATTCATTTATTTTGCGTAATTCGTAATTTGTATCGGAAATGTGCATTTCATTTTCCTCAGCCCACCCCCTACATTTATCTGTGATCGCAAAACTTGTGACACACTGTTCTGATAAATTTAGTCTTTTTCATTTCATTTTTTCCCCATTAAAGAAGTAATTTTTCATCCTTTATCGCCAAAATTACTGTCTGCTATTCGGAATGTCTGTTTTTCAGAGGTTAAACATACAAAAGTTTAGGTTTTGGGAGTGGGGATTGGGAAAATGTCTGTTAAATAGAGGTGTCCGCTATTCGGGAGTGTCTGTTATTGAGGTTTTACTGTAGAATTTAATTTTCGGTAATCAACACACATTCAAGTTTTTTACCTTCATCACGTTTATTTACTAAAATAGCAGGGGAAGAATTTGGACTATAACTTTCTTTAATTAATCCAGCAGCTAATAAGGATTGAATTTGTTGGGAAATTTCTTTTTCATCAGCAGTGGATGTACGATAAGGTCTCAAAGATATTGGTAGGTCAGATTTAAGAAAAATATATTGAGGTTCAATATTAATTCTCCCTACATCATATTTATTTTTGGCAAAAATATCTAAATAATCCCTTAAAAGTTCCTTTACATTTTTATTTTGAATAGCATTTAGATCCCCAAATAAATTATAATTATCATTATTAATTTGCGACAAGGATTGAGGAGCTATGGTATTTCCATAATTGGATTGCACATTTGTTTTATTTTTTATAATATCAAAATGAAGTAATTCTAAATTATCACTGGATATGTTGACATGTTGGTTTAACATAATATTGCCTTTTAGCACCTGACTTTTTGCACAATCAATTTTCAATTTAAATTTGGCACAATGAAGGCCAAGTAATTGGCACAGGTAAGCCTAAAATAGCATAGTCCAAATCTATGTTACTCACCAAAAAATTAACATACTGCTGTATATTACCAAATTTAATACATAATCGACAAGATTTATTAATTCTAAGAGTTCCTTGTGTCTGTTTAATAGTAATAGGGGACACATTATTTAAATTTGCATTTAAATATCAAACAAATTTAAGAGGTAATATTGAGACAGTTGATCCACTGTCTACAACACAACACACTTTTTTATTGTCCACATATCCAGCAATAATTAATTGTCAGGCATTATTAGTAGGGGGTGGTTGTATAGGAGAAGGAGTTTGAGTTTGCAATAGATTTGAGTTAAATACACAGCTCCTCTCCCAATGGTAAGCATTTTCTATCCCTCTGTTTAAACACATTCTACAGGGACGACAAGGAGAGTTATTTTGATAATGAGTCGTAGGCATTCTAGGAGTGAAAAATCTAGGATTAAAATTTCGTGTTTGGTTGTTTGGAATGGGTTGAGTCCAATGTCTAGAATGAGGATTGGGATTGTGCATTGGTCTGGCTTGTTGAAAATTTCTATCATTGTTATTAGGGGTATGAGTTGGAATCGCTGCTAATTGTTTAGCAATGCGAAACCATTCAGGCGCATTAGAAGGAGGGTTTCCAATTAAACAATTTTGATACTCAGGCTTAAGTCCATCAGTTAATCCTTGAATAATTAGGGTAACATCCCCAGTAATTGGCACATTAAGAATTTGTCTTTAAACATACTTCAATTTTCATTATAAAGAAATAAGATATTTACTTGAAAATATTTTTATATCAAAGAATGCATATCTGTGCATCTATTTTGCCCACTAAAAGCAAAAAAATCTGAAAAAGTATTTTTATAAAAATATATTTATAAAAAGTTGCTGAAATCACCAGTAATTGGCATATAGAGCACCAATGTATGACACCTTGTGATCCAGTAATTGGCACATGTTTATATTAAAAAAAAAAAAAAAAACTTTAAATTTTGCATTGAGTTTTTAATTGCTTTAAATGAATTTACTGTAGATGAAGATGCCATATTTCAGGTTTTTGAGAGTAAGAAATCAGCATATTAGTCTGAAATGTGAACACTTTAAAACAATACAATATACTTATATTAATACCCAGTAATTGGCATGCTGTCCCCAGTAATTGTCATATGAAGCTTTAATGGATTCCAATTACTGATAATATTTCATATTTTCAAATAAAAGCAAATGATAAACAAAATTAGTCTGTAACTTTAGAAGTACTTCCAAAATAAGTGGTTTAATCTCAAATTCCTTGCGAATTCCTTGTAATTGGAATAGGTGCCAATTGCTTGGAACTAGCAAAATTGAAGCACCATTAATTGACATCTATCATTAATTCAGAAATCCAAATATTTGTGTCAAAAATACTTTTACACAATTAAAGTAACCCCTTTTAACTAAACAAAACTGTTGTCAAATAAAATTTAAAATATATTATAAATCAGATAATAATGAATTGAAAAGCATGCCTTCCTTAAGCCAAAGAAGAAGCATTTGCAACGAAAATGGCTAATTTGATGCAAGCCATAATTGTTTCTCTTTCCTAGGCACTATTGTCATCTAGTAGCATAAATCAAAGTTATAATCTTTAACGTAAATGAGCATATAACTGGTATATGGTCTTGCATTTTTAAAAGACTGGATATAAATCTTATTTTAGGACATATTTGTAGGATTTGCCAATCACTGGTGCATGCCAATTACTGGGGATGTTACCCTATATTTTCTCCAAGCTGAAGTTGTCTTCCAACCTCAACTTTCTTTCTAAAATAAGAATCTAAATCACTTAGATCATTTAACTTTAAGGAGGCAAACTCAGAAAATTTTGGGATTCTAATCTGGATAAACTTTTCTGTTAAAATCTCAACAATCTCATCATAAGTAGCACAATCCAAACAATCATTTATAAAAACCTTTTGAGCTTCACCCTTTAAATATTTCGAGATGTTATGTTTATCCAATCTTCATCTTTCTTTTCTATAGAACATTCTTTATCAAAATGTTTTAGCCATGAAAGAATATTCATACCCGACTCAAAGTCAAAAGGGACAATATAAAGTTTATTTTCAGTCATTTTATCTTTCTTTACTAACCCAGATCTTAAAAGCATAAAAGATGGATAATTCATATGTTAAAATATTTAAATTCTATAATTCAATATGATAAATAACAATAAAAATAAATAAAATAATAAATTCTTTCTTTGTTATATTAAGAATGTTTGCTCCCTTTGAATTCATGTGAAATAAATAATAAATAAATAAATATCACAGTTTCCAAATTCATAGGAAATAACAAATATTTTTAAGAACACAAATAATTTATTCTTACGTATTGATAATAAATTTATCTTTAATACCACACGAAATAAAAAATGCAAATTAACTTTTTAAGAACAAAGTAATTCCATCTTTAGTTCCAAGAACAAATTTAATTTTAAGTGAAATTTCTATGAGCAGAAAATTTCAATTGATAAATTAAGAACAAAAATTATTTTTTGATATCTATAATAAGAATAATAAAATCAACAATTTAAATAAAGAAATTATTATTAAAATTTCATAAACAATAACAAAATAAAATAAATAATAAATAATAAACTTACAATCTTGCACTCTAAGAAGGAATAACGGAACCTAAAATTTTATTGGAGGAAAAATAATTTTTTTTTTTTTTTTGTGGTATTTATTTAGTAGTTTTAGCCCTTGAACAACACCGATGGAATAAATTCTTTATCAAAATGATGTTGTAATATTTCACTGCAGGTGTTCTTTATCTTAAATATTCAGTAAATGATTTCGTATATGTTAATTATATAAAAAAAGTACTGGAGGCATATTTCACAAACAAGGGATTTCCCTCCTGCAAATGCCAAACATAATCACAAACAAAATTTCATATGATGATCCTTTTCATAGAACTCCTACTTATCAAAAAGCTCTTTTGAAGATTGCTTTATTAAAATTTCATAAACAATAACAAAATAAAATAAATAATAAATAATAAACTTACAATCTTGCACTCTAAGAAGGAATAACGGAACCTAAAATTTTATTGGAGGAAAAATAATTTTTTTTTTTTTGTGGTATTTATTTAGTAGTTTTAGCCCTTGAACAACACCGATGGAATAAATTCTTTATCAAAATGATGTTGTAATATTTCACTGCAGGTGTTCTTTATCTTAAATATTCAGTAAATGATTTCGTATATGTTAATTATATAAAAAAAGTACTGGAGGCATATTTCACAAACAAGGGATTTCCCTCCTGCAAATGCCAAACATAATCACAAACAAAATTTCATATGATGATCCTTTTCATAGAACTCCTACTTATCAAAAAGCTCTTTTGAAGATTGCTTTATTAAAATTTCATAAACAATAACAAAATAAAATAAATAATAAATAATAAACTTACAATCTTGCACTCTAAGAAGGAATAACGGAACCTAAAATTTTATTGGAGGAAAAATAATTTTTTTTTTTTTGTGGTATTTATTTAGTAGTTTTAGCCCTTGAACAACACCGATGGAATAAATTCTTTATCAAAATGATGTTGTAATATTTCACTGCAGGTGTTCTTTATCTTAAATATTCAGTAAATGATTTCGTATATATTAATTATATAAAAAAAATACTGGAGGCATATTTCACAAACAAGGGATTTCCCTCCTGCAAATGCCAAACATAATCACAAACAAAATTTCATATGATGATCCTTTTCATAGAACTCCTACTTATCAAAAAGCTCTTTTGAAGATTGCTTTTTTAAAATTTCATAAACAATAACAAAATAAAATAAATAATAAATAATAAACTTACAATCTTGCACTCTAAGAAGGAATAACGGAACCTAAAATTTTATTGAAGGAAAAATAATTTTTTTTTTTTTTTTTTTTTTTTTTTTTTGTGTGGTATTTATTTAGTAGTTTTAGCCCTTGAACAACACCGATGGAATAAATTCTTTATCAAAATGATGTTGTAATATTTCACTGCAGGTGTTCTTTATCTTAAATATTCAGTAAATGATTTCGTATATGTTAATTATATAAAAAAAATACTGGAGGCATATTTCACAAACAAGGGATTTCCCTCCTGCAAATGCCAAACATAATCACAAACAAAATTTCATATGATGATCCTTTTCATAGAACTCCTACTTATCAAAATGCTCTTTTGAAGATTGTTCTTTTGAAGATTGCTTTTCTGATTTATCTGACAAGGAGACCACCAAACATGGTGCTCACAGATTTTGATGAATTCAAAGTATATTGTAGGGGTCATACCATTAATTATTCGGCTGAAAGGGTTCTTTCAAATGGGCCTTAGTTTTTGAGAAATTGGGGGTCAAAGTTCAGCATATTTTAAATACTCATTAGTAAAGCTGTTTGTCAATAGCTTCGTGGCTCTTCGGTAACATGCGAGATTCCAGACCCAGACATGGCAGGTTCAACTCCAAGTTGGAGCTTTTTTCTTTCTTCTTTATATGTTTCATATATGTTACATTTTTTAAGCAGAATTGGAAATTCTACAGCTTCCAACTTATTAATATTTTCTTATGGAGATAGTTTACTTTTTTTCATTTCTTTTTCTTATTTAAAAAAGTATGGTTCAAATGATAAACTAATTGCACTTCAAAATTCATAAAATAAATAAAAATAAATAAAATATGCATATATAATTAAAAGTTTTAAAAGTATAAAAATTTTGAATATTTTAAAATCCCTTCTACTTTAAATATTAAGAATTTTGCTCAGTTACATTTATATATATTGCTAAGTAAAAAAAATCCAAGTTGGCGCTTTTTTTTTTTCTTTCTTTATATACCTTTTACATGTTACATATTTTAAGCACAATTGGGAATTCTACAGCTTTGAACTTTTTGATATTTTCTTAATAAAGTAAATTTATATTTTTGAATGTATTTCATGAAAATTTGTTTTTATCTGCAATTTTTAAACTAATATTTTTATTGACAAAACTGTATAACGAATTTATGCCTTTAACCTTTTTTTATTAATTATTATGCAATTTCTTTTCTAAGCACAATTCTGAAATAATAATTTTTCTTTTTTCTATCACTTATTTTTGTGGAATATTTTAAATGGAAATTTATCCTTTTTTCTATAAATTATACAAAATAATTTTCAGGTGCAATTTCTTAAACATTTATAGGATTAGTTAATTCAAATAATGCATACCTTCGAAAGTATTATAAAATATTAATGCAGTAGTGCTAAAATATTATCCAAATTTTTACTAATGTTTAAATACATTTATCTGTAACGTTCAACCTCAACATTATTTATCGTTTGCACAAATAAGAAATGACAGATTATATTTAAATATATATATATATATATATATTTAACAAATTCACTATTCATAAAAAAATCAACTAGATTGGAAAAGTCGTCTGCTAATGAAATTAGAATTTACGATACATAAAATGATATATATTTATTTTATTCGTCTGCTTTTATTTTCTCGGTAAAATCGAGCAAAAGTAGAAATTGTTTCTGCTGTTGTCATTTTGTTTCTTTTGCAGACAAATTAAAGATTTGAAATATCAGACTTTCCCCTAGGTTTAAAAAGGGGTGGGGCACTATTGTTCTGAAAAGGGCATTTTTTACATTCTTCAGGGCACTTTTTTGATTTTTAAGGGCACTTTTATAGAGTTGAATCCAGAATCTAGCGGTTCAAAAAATCGTGGCAATACAGAAATTTCGTTAAAAAACCGTTTAAAAAATCCAAAAAATAAAATAAAAAAAAGATAAATATTGTTAAAAGATCGCGAAAAAATGATAAATTTCGTGAAAAGATCCCAAAAAACGGCCAATTTTGTTAAAAGATAAAAAAAAAAATGGCAAATTTCGTGAAAAGATAACACTAAAGACGCAATTTTGAAGCAGGAAAATTAGTTTTTTGAACAGAAAAATTCACTTCTGGTATTAACCTAAAAAATTTGCAATTTTTGCGATCTTTTGACGAAATCTGCCATCTTTTTGGGATATTTTGCGTTTTTCTTCGAAATTTGTCATTTTTTGCAAATTTTTTGACAGAATTTTCCATTTTATTGCGCTTTTTCGATGAAATTTGCCATTTTTTTTTCAATTTTTTTTGCCGAAATCTACCGTTTTATCGCTATTTTTTGACAAAAATTGTCGTTTTTGTGATCTTTTAGCGAAATTTCCCGTTTTTCACGAATCGTTTGACAAAATTTTCCGTTTTATAGCGATTTTTTGGACGAAATTTGTCGTTTTTTCACTATCTTTTGAGGATATCTGCCTTTTTTTCGGGATTTTGTAACGAAATTAGCCATTTTTTTCATGAATCTTGCCAAAAATTAGTCGTTATTTCGCGATTTTTATCGAAATTTCCCGTTTTTCGCAATTCTTTGATGTTATTTTTTCCTTTCCGTCGTCGATTTTTTGCGTAATAGCGCGCCCGCATCATTGCTGAAAACTGCGTTTTTTAAAAAGTAGGGCAAGAAGGGCGCTATTTTTTTTAATTGAGCGACAAGAGGGGCGCTAGTTTTTGGATAAGGGGCAAGAGGGGCGCTATTTTTTAAACTAAAGGGCAGGAGGGGCGGAGTGCCCTCCTGAAACCCTCTGGGGGAAACTCTGGAAATATTGGTATGTGTATGTATAACTGAAATTATAGTATGAAAATTGAGCAAAGGTAGATTTGTGTCGAACGAATGTTGAATGCTAAAAATATTGTCATGGAAGGAAGCAGCACTAGTACAGAAAATTTTCGTTTGGAAAAGGAACAAAAAGGTGAAATTACGAATGCATTAAAATATTGCGAGATGTTGTTACAAAATGATAATCTGCTTACAAATTCCCAACCGGATTTCCTTTTCTTCTATTGCTATAGCTGAAGAATTTCATAATTCAATATTACAAATATGAGATAATTGACAATTTATTGAGGCAGATGAATGGATATTGAATGAAGAATGTGAATTTACTGAATTTACAAAGGTATGCTTTTTTTTTTACTTGGCAATATATATAAATGCAGAGGTGCCAAGTATTACGATTTGTCCGTAATTATTACGGATATGCAACAAAAGTTACGGCGTTACAGGCATCAGATTGAAATTACGGATAAAAAAAATCGCGAATTTCATCAAAGGATCGCTTGAAAAAACGTTAATTTCGATATAGTGCCTCGGGAAAAAACAGAAAAGATTGTGTAAAAATACGCGCATTTCGTTAAAACGTCGCGAAAAACGTGCAAATTTCGTCAAAAATCACGAAAAAGGCTCACATATCGCCAATAGATCGCGAAAAACACGCCCATTTCGTCGAAAAAATCTCTTAAAACTCGATAATTTCGTCAAAAAATCGCGAAAAACTCGCTAATTTCTTCAAAAAATTGTTTAAAATGCGCAAATTTCGACGAAAAACGCGCTAATTTCGTCAAAGAATCGTGAAAAACGCGGTCATTTCGTCAAAAATTGTTTAAAACGCGCTCATTTCGTCAAAAGATCGCTTAAAACGCGCTCATATCGTTAAAAGATCGCGAAAAACGCACTCATTTCGTTCAAAGATCGCGAAAAACGCGTTTATTTCGTCCAAAGATCGCAAATTTCCCCAAGAGATCGTGGAAAAAATAAAAAAATAACTTTTGAAAATTCGCCCCCCCCCCACACACCCACACATATCCACCCACCCCATCCCACTCTTCTCTGAACTCTGGTTACTGATAACTTTTATTGAAACTTGGCACCTCTGTAAATGTAATTGAGCAAAATTATTAATATTTAAAGTAGAAGGGATTTTAAAATATTCAAATTTTTTATACGTTTGAAAATTTTAATTATATATGCATTTTTTATTTATTTTTATTTATTTTATGAATTTTGAAGTGCAATTAGTTTATCATTTGAACCATACTTTTTTAAATAAGAAAAAAAATGAAAAAAGTAAGCTATCCCCATAAGAAAATATTAATAAGTTGAAAGCTGTAGAATTTCCAATTCTGCTTAAAAAATATAACATATATGAAACATATAAAGAAGAAAAAAAAAAGCTCCAACTTGGAGTTGAACCTGCCACGTCCGGGTATGGAATCTCGCACGTTACCGCAGAGCCACGAAGCTGTTGACAAACAGCTTTACTAATAACTATTTAAAATATATGCTGATCTTTGACCCCCAATTTCTCAAAAACTAAGGCCCATTTGAAAGAACCCTTTAAGCCGAATAATTAATGGTATGACCCCTACAATATACTTTGAATTCATGAAAATCTGTGAGCACCATGTTTGGTGGTGCCCTTGTGAGATCTTTTTTTCTTTCGACATCATTCCTTGCAACACCAGTGGCATTACTTTAATGACTCATGTTTGTTTAAGGTCAGAACAATCAATGCAGACATTCTAGCGATCAATCTCCAACTCTGAGAACATGGCGAGCACACAATCATCGTTATGAAGCAACTCTAAAAAAGCCAGTCTATAGTTGATAAGCTGGGATAATTCATATTTTCTTTAGAAACATATGCCGGTTCATTTTAGAAATCCTACCGGGTTTTAATTATGACGAGATAGGCGGTATTCCATCTAAAGACATCAATTTTCGTTGAACACCATCCCTGTGGTACAATATGTCCATTCCCTTAAGAACTAACAGCAGGTTAAGCAGCCGTAATGGTAGTCTAACTAGCAGTGGATTGGTTTATTTGGGTATTTCTCCATAAGAAAGTTAAATGAATCAGTCTTTGAATTCATATTTATTAGAACTCATAAAATAGGTTAAGTTGTTCCAGCAGTCACCTTTGCACACATCGAATAATACTACCACCTTCGTTATCCAATCTACATCATCCGATATTCTAATTTATTGGAAAAATGAAACGGGCGTCTTAATAGTTTAAAAGTCAGCTGCATTTTGACGCTCTTCAAACCTAGAATGAAAATCCAAGACTCCATGAAAAAACTAGCCCCTCCCCAGTCTGCGTCAGCAAATCAAAGATCCAACTTGGATTAACTTCAAGGCTATGACGTCAGACATCACCATCTCCTATTGGCAGATGGGACGTGGCCTCCCATAAGATCTTAATACTTGTGCAGAATAGAAATACCCTGTTCACATACGCGCATGAACACACCCACAGAAAATCCAATAAAAAATAAAATTAAAATCTCTACAATGAAAGAAGATTTCGAAATCGTTTCCCGCTCTTTTTGAGAAACAATCAATAGATTATTACTATGTTAAATAAAATAAGAAAAAATAACTTTAGCTGTTAAAATATTAATACATTACGAAACTGAGATTAAAAGTATGTTCCATAAAGTTAGAATTAAAAACTCAGAGCGGATTTTTTTTTTTTATTATTATTACACACACACACACATATATATATATATATATATATATATATATACAGTTCCTGGCCAAATTATTAGACGCACTCATATTTTCTTGCGTCGAATCATATTACAAGTTTCATAGAGATATTACTATGCCAATAGTTACAATTGATTATATACATCATCTGTAGGATTATAATAAATTAAAAGCATACCCATGACTTTAAAATTATTTATTTTTGTAAATTAAATTAACAATTGCTAAAATTGTAAAACTTAAAACATGAAATTTAAAAAAAATGTCAATATTTTTTGGAGTCTCCTTTGGCGGCAATCAGTGCCTCTATTCTTCATGGCATACTGCTAGTATAAAATTGAAATGTTTCTTGTATGTGTGACGCAGTGATGTAAAATACCCGGGTATTTATTTTTAAGGGTAAATACCCAGGGTAAATACCCAATTTGGGTATTTACCTGGGTATTTATTTTCAATTATATATATTTGGGAAATTACATTAATTTTACTTTTAGTTATGATAAAAGAGTATAAAAAAAAGAAAATTATAGAACTTTAGACTTCTTACAATCCTTTAATAAAAAAAAAAAATCAACTTTTTACATTTAAGTATTGAATTTAAATGTAATTTTTAAAAATGAAGCATATAAAAAAGTTAATGTGTTTATAGAGAATTGTTTTTTCAATAAATTTAAGGGATAATATTGATATAAAAATAATATACAAATATACAATACACAAATTAAGCACATATTAAATATAAAAGTGAAAAATATAAATAAAAAATATACAAATTATGCAAAGATATAATATAAAAGTGGAAAATATAATTTTCTTAATTCAATATTCGTATGTTGAAGAGAACCATTTAGCATCAGCAATAGCTTGACTTTAAGGAAATAAAACTCAGTAATTTTGGATTGAGAAAGCAGCCTAATATTAAACACAATTTAACATTTATATATAAATAATATGCAAAACTATAGATATAGATGATAAAATAGAAAATGAAAAATATAATTTTATCATATCGACACAATTTTTCTCTCAGTTTAAAATCAGTCAGACTTCAGACACAACAACTTCGGAATCTGAATTTTCAAAGTCCTCAATTTCTAAGCTGTCGTCACTTGAAAGTAATTCTTCTATACGATTTATTGTTTCTGAAACATTTTCATTTGTTTCCTGTTTCTTTATTTTGGGTGTATTCTGTTTATTTACTTCATTGTGTAGCAGCTTCCAATTATACGATAGGTAGGTTAGCTTAGCTGCTCTTTCTGATGTCAAGCGTTTTTTTTTTTTTACTGTGAATCCAGCTAAAGGTGCTAAAGGTTCTTTCCATCGCGGCAGACATAATAGGTGCACTTAATATGCGCAAAGCTACTTCAGCTAATATATTAGTGCCCCGTAAGCTTTTCCACCATAGTAGAGGAGGCATATTCTCTAGCCCTTCCCACAAGATTTTTCTTTCCCAGAGACCTTCTTTTTCTCTGTAATGAACAAGATCCATTTTAAGTTGTGTACTCTCTAATTTCATGTGATGGCCAACATCATAAATGAATGTTAAACCATCAAGCAAATCTGAAGGTTCTAAGGTACTTCCTTGCATTATAGGATTTAAAATGTCTGCTGCAAGATGGAGAGGACCAACACCACATTCTTTTCTTTTTCTAAATTGCTCCATAATATGCTTTTCTTCATTTTTTTCCAATAAAGATACAGGAAGTAATTCTAGCAATACTTTTTTTAAGTTGTTTATTTTGTTATACACCAAATGAATCTGAGGTTCATTTGATTCAAAAGATTCTATTAGTTCTACAATCGGAGTAAAGATATCAATCATATTTTCAATACGAATCCAAAAAGTATCATCTAAAAGTTTTTTTTTAACTGAGAAGACAATTGAGCTTCTTCACAAACTGCCATAGTTTGCAGCATAAACTTGTTATCTTTTAAGCTTTTAAGACTGTGTAAGTAGCTTCCCCACCTAGTTTTACCTGGCAATTTCAAGGAAATATTTTTCTTGCTTTCTTGATCTTGAATCCGGTTAAACAATGCACTTAAATGGTTGCTACGTTTGATAGTTTTCACTATATCAATTACATTTGTAAAAAATTGTTTAACTGACTTGCATCCTGAAATATCAGAACACAATAAGTGTAAAAGATGGGCAAGGCAACCTAATAGAACAACATGCGGATATTTTTCTTTTACTAATCTAAACGCTGCTATCATATTTTTAGCATTGTCACCTATAATCACAAAATTTTTTTCAGGATCATGATCTTTCATAACTTTTTCAATTTGCTCAGCCAAATAACAAGCATCATGCTTGTTTTCCTTTGACATGATAAAATCAACAAATAGAGGTTGTGGTTTTGAAATCACAAAATTTATTATTGACTCATTTCTTATGTTACTCCAACCATCACATTGCAAATGGAGGTGTTTTGATTCAGTTAGTTGTCTCTTAACTTCACATTGCATTTCAGAATATTGAGAATCTAAGTAAGTTGAGGCAAGACGAAAACATGAAGGTAAATTGTAAAAAGGTCGAACTTTCTTAAAAAATTCAATCCACAAAGGATGTTCAACCAATGACAATGGACTTCCACTGATGAAAATGGCCTTAGCCAAATGTTGATTGAGTGTTTCCTAAAACAAAAAAGAAGCATTTGTAGTTTTATTTTTCCAAAATAAAAATATACAAGGCATAGAATTTTTACATTTTTAATCCAGACTTCTATAGCATCTGTAATCTTGCAATTCAGATATTCCAAAACCTTTTATTATTTTATTATTTCTTTTCTTTCATGAAATGATAATAGATGCCACCACTAGCATACAAGAATACATTTCAGAAAACACTATTTTATGCAGCTATATATATTTTCCTTTTTCAAAATTTTGAATATATGCTTGAAATTGATATTTTTAAGTATTAATTACTTAGTTTCTCCTAATTCCTTCCGCCTTGCGTGTTTAACCATTGTTCGGTATGGTAAAGTAATAATAATTTTAATTTATTAATGGCAAGTCCTATTTTAATTATTTAACTGTAAATCTTATTTAAATGTTTTATATTGTTTTATTTTTTAAATTTATATTTATCAGTTTCGTGATTTGTGTTATTTATTATTCAATAATATAAAATTCCAAGTTAAAAAGAAAAAAATATTTTTGTTTCCCACAAATAACAACAGATGGCGACACCATACAAAATATACATATTTTTGAATTTTGAGATATTTTTAAATGGAACTCCTTAGTATTATTTATTTATAAATTGCCTTAGTGTTTTGTATTATCATAATAATGCCTGATGTTATTATCATTTACCTAAATGCATTCTAGTTTCAAATTTTCTCTAATTCGCTATTGCCGTGGTTCAAATGATTCCGGATTAAAGATATAGGATTCAGCATATGATATTTTGTCAGGTATATGATATTTAATTACATTATTTAATTGTTTTGAATTGCAATACTGCAAACCAACCGATTTATACTTTAAAAACTTCGGCAGCTAAGGATAAAGTTAAAAAATGGGGGAGACCCTTATATGTATTTACATAAGGGAAGGGGATTTTAGAAGGTATTTACAATATTTATTATACTTATTATTTGTAAGTTAAATTAATTTATCAGGAATTTATGTGTCTATTACTATCTTTTAGAATAAACAATATTTTCAATTAATTTCCTTTTTAAGTCAAATTTACATTTAATTAAAATGTAGTATTTGACTTTTATCCAAAATGTTTAAATAATAAATGCATATATCCTGTAACGTTATTTTTTATATGGAATGTTTTTTGAAAGCCTATAGAAACTATGAATCTTGAAAGCAGACTGTTTTCATTACAAATAAATTTATAAACTTGTGGCTTTAAGCAATCTATTTTTGCTTTGCTATTCTATATAAAAATAGGATTACATTGAAACTGCCAAAAAATATTTGTCTTATAAAATTGTATAATGGCAAGGGAATGGGTTCCTTGGGGATATGAAGATTTTCCGCAACTGCCCCCCCCCCCCCCCCTGAACACATACACTCATTCCATGCCACTGCTTATAGCTCTGTATTATTTCAATCACAAAGTGAATTCTTGCTTTTAAATTATATATTTTTCACATCAGTGTTTAACTGTGTTTCTTTATCTACACTTCAAAACAAATTAAACGATTTTTTTTATTAAAAGAAAAAATATATTAAAATGCAAAGGCTTATTTCAATGAATCTTTTAAATTTTAAAATAAACAATTTATTAATTTATTAAAAATTGTAATACAGTAGACTCCCTCAAATCCGCACAGCTTGGGACCAGAGGTTGTGCGGATTTTAGAATTTTGCGGATTTCTGGTCATTGCTTTGTTTACGTTTTTTAAACAGTAATTTGAGTGCAATTAATAGTGCATTCAGGACTATAATGAATACTTACAATATAATAAAATGTTAAAATAAGTAATAAATTAAAATAATAAAAATTTAGATAATTTTCAAAATGATTAAAATATTAAAAGCAAAGATCAAGTTAATGATCAATAGTGTATGATTAAATATTCATTATAAAAATTAAATATATTTTTCCAAAATTATTCAACAAAACTTGCCTCATAAAAGTACATTACTAATTCACATCAAAATCATAAAATAAGGATTTTTTTTTTAAAGTTTAGCCAGGCTTAGTAACCAAAAAATCTTGATTAATGCATAAATATATTTGGTAAGAAAATTGTGATTACCAGTGATATCAGCAATATCTTGATTTTTTTTTTTTTTTTTTTTTTAATTTTTCTTCCTTCATGGAAAAAAAAAAAAAAAAAAAAAAAAAAAACATGAATAGAGTATTATTGAGAAAATTAAAAATTAAAAAATATATGGAATTGATACAAAATTTAAAAAATCACATTTTGTCCAAATATCCAATCTGAAAGTTTCATTGTTTACATCCATAAAGTATGTGCGGATTTTAGAGAGTTGCGGATTTCTGGTTTGCGGATTTGAGGGAGTCTACTGTATTAAAAATCAGAGACATAGACTAGAGAAAAGGTTCAAATAATTTATTTCAATTAATATCAGTTCTAATTTAAGTATTTACTTTTAAAAGAACAAAATTGTATTTATTTTTGTTTATTAATATGTAAATGTACTTACATTTGTTATTTCATCCATCTGATCCAAAAATGCTGTCATAGATATCTGTGACTTCGAAATTTTTTTATTTGTCAAAAAACTAGATGTTCCATCTCCAGCATTTTTTAGAAGCGAAGGTACTCTTGTTATCGGTATCGATGAAGTGTTAGAAGATGTACTGGACATTTGACCAGTATTAGGTTCATCTGTATCACTAATTGTTACATTTTCTTCTACATTTGAAGTTGAAGGCATAGTAGAAATAGATTCCTTATGATATTTTTTGCATTTAGAATCACTGTCAAAAACCTTTTTCAAACCTGCAGGACATTTGAAACATTTCTTAATATGACTTTCCATTTTGTTTACATTAGCATGCTTGTAATCCTTATTACAATATTTGCACTGCACACTTTTTCCTTTCACATTAAAAAAATTCCATGCAAGTCCTTTTTTTCCTCCCATTTATACTTCTAACTCTTTCAAACGCACACCATAGACATCTAAAAGCAAGTGAAGAACAGTTTATAGAATCAAAATCCAAACCAAAACTAGCATGGTTTTGGTTTGTAAAATCTAACATAGTTTTACTTTGTAAAATCTAGTTTAGTTTTGGTTCATACTTATGCAATGATTGGACGCCATCTATTGCTTCTGGTGGACATTTCTAATTGAAATTTAAAGGAATTGCAGATTATAAACAAAGCAAGAAAAAAGTGTGTATTACTAAATTTTTAGAAAATGGGAATGATATTTTAAAACTTAAAAGATGATTCATAGAGGTTTATAATTAAGTTGATGATCAAACACATAATATTTGAATAGTGTTTTGTATTGAGGCAAAATATTTTAAATTTTTGGGCAGCTTTTTAATTCAGCAAGAAATAATCACAACTCATAAAATTGGAAATGAAAATATTTATTTAGAAAGTGAATACTTTGAAATTGCAATTCCTTTAAACTACTGTTAATATTTAGAGAAAATCAGTAAATTCCTATTTAATCTTTATACATGTCTGCAATATTAGGAAAAGATAATTAAATTTCTAAAACCAAAATTTTGTAGTTCAGCTGACAATTGTGAATATTTATAGACTGTAAAATAATAAAAATTGTTTAATAAACATAAATCAATAAATTGTTTGTTAAATTATTTATTTAAATGCTTGATTGTGTAATTTATCTTTTTTTTTTATTATTAGCAATCTAAATTTCTCTTAAGTATGGATTATTATTATTATTTTCTTAATAAATAGATGTGACATGTAATCTGTATAATGCTCTGCAATAAACTGTGCAGATAGGTAGTCTTATATTTTCTTTTTAAAAAATGTAATAGAGCTTCACATTATTTACTTTGAAAATTTCCTACAAATTCAATTCACTTACTTTGCAGCTGAAGCACACTAGCAGTAAAATTAAGCAATTTTGCGATGTAAGTTTCGCCTTCTCTTTAATTGTGGCTGAAGCCATGCAACTTTCAAAATTTGAATATCTCATTCTATGATTTTGGACTTCATAAATATTTAAGTTTCAAATAAAAATAAATTTTACTTAAAATATGCTTTTTCAAGCTGAAATATGAAAATACCCAGGTAAATACCCCAAAAATATTTATCTACCCACTGGGTATTTACCCGCCCCACATCACTGTGTGTGAGTGATGTTTCCAGACAAGAATAAGTTTTTCTATGAGCTGTGTTTTGCTCGTTATAATCTCTTTGTCCAGTTTTTTCTTCATCAGCTCCCAAACATTTTCAATGGTATTCATGTCCGATGAATTACCGGGAGCAGTTCAACACAGAAATATTTTTTTATATAAATTAGACCTTGACGGATCATGCTATGTAACAAAAAGCTTTACCTTGCAAAAATACAAATGGTTCTTCATTTGGAAACCATCATTTTAGCTTTAGAATAAACCGATTTTGAAAACCTCTTTATATTGGTCTGGAGTATTGACTAAGAAGTCATAACAAAATAAACCCAGCTCATAGAAAATCTTATCTATATCTGGAATCGTCACCCACGCATACAAGAAACTCTTCAATTTTTTATTAACAGCATGCCGCGAAGAATAGAGTCACTGATAGCCGCCAAAAGAGGCCCCAAAAAATATTGACATTTTTTTAGCTTCAAGTTATAAATTTTGCAATTTCAGCCATTCTTACTTTAATTTGTAAAAAGAAAGAGTTTTAAAGTCATAGGCATGTTTTCTATTTATTATAATCCTACAAATGATGTACATAATTAATTGCAGTTATTCACACAGTAATATTTCTATGAAGCTAGTAATATGATTCGACACAAGGAAAAAGGAGTGTGTCTAATAATTTGGCCAGGGACTGTATATTTTTTTAAATGTACCTTTTTAAGGCCAATAATTAAATTAAAAAACTGCAAAAAAAAAAAAAAAAAAAAAAAAATTGTAGATCATCATTTAAATTTCTTCTGCTAAATTATTCAGTCATAAATATACTGTATTTTCCAATTGATAAGTCAATTGTGATTTTTTAAGCCAGAAATAGCAAATTTTTTATATTAATTATAGAAAATTAATAATCTTTAATTGTGCAAAATATGTCGGAAAATTTTTGTCATCTCTACAATTATTAATACTTTCATTAGTTAAAATATAAAAATCAAAAATCTATAATATACATTTTCTAATTGATGGTTTAATTAAAAGAAAAGTTATATTTTCTTTTTCAATTAGGAAAAAGTCGCTTTTTAAATTGTTGCCGAAATTGTAAAACTGCATAAATAATATTTCTTTTCAGTTAAAAGAACTATGTACACATGACTAGTAAGAACTTTAAAATAATAATTAAGTAATCACATGTTACAAAAAGTAAATGGGAAGAATTATCTTAAAAAAGTATTCATGCATGGAAATTGTAAAAAAGAAAGTTGAAAGTAATAATTAAATTGTAACTCATTAAAAGCAGTAAATACATAAAAGTATGTTATATTTAAAAAGCCCAACTAGTAATATTGGCAAACAGTTTCAATTAAAAAATATATTTACACTAGATATACATTTCATATTTCAAGACTATTTTTTTATATATTAAAAATGTATTTCTACATAATTATTAATAAATGAAACAAAACTTTGGTGAAAATTACATTATTTAAAATGACACATTTAAAATGTCATATTTGAAATATTTTTCCTATTGTGTCATGATAAAATTCAGTGATATTGTTTGCTTTTTCATTTTTATACAAGCTGATTTTCAAATGTTTAATTGCTCTTATTTAATCAATCATGAATACAGTCTTTAGCTGTCTTGACAGGATTTGTTTCAGTCTTAAAATCCCTCAGTCAAAGGAAAATGAATGAAAACTCAATTACAGGAGCTCTCCTTCGACTGTTTAATTATAAGTATCTGGTAGACTGAACATTGCTACGTAGTTTATTCAAAATTTTTTCCCCCAACTAATTAGATATTTTATATAGAAAAAAAAAAAAAAAATGTTAATTCATTTTCTTTTTTAATTAGAAAAAGTCACTTTTTAAATTGTTGCCCAAATCATAAAACTCCACAAATATTTCTTTTGAATTAAAAGAAATATGCTTTATGACTATTAAAAACAGAAGAAAAAAACTTTAAAATAATAATTAAATAATCACATGCTACTGAACTAAGAGGGAAAGTTATTTATATAATATGGCTGAGAAGATAGTATAAATGAATGCATTACAGGCAATACTATCAAATCAACACATATTGAAACTCATGTTATTGGCCATGATATAGTGTCATACTTAGAGGAAGGGAGTGTATTTTCAAACTTTCTGCTTTTTTTGTGCATAAATTCTTTAATTCATATACTGGTAAATGCAAAAATCTCAAGTATATTTCCATATATTGGCAGAAATTGCTGAATGGGAACTTTCAACTGTGCTATGTGTTTTACTGAACTAACTCTTAGCACCCTATACAGAATACTTACAAATCTATAGATCATATAAAGGAATACACACACACACAAATTGTATGTTTCTGACTATTGATAATAATGCAGAGATTGGGTTTCTAAATTATTTAGACACAATCCTTCACCTTAGTAAACTGTGAAGTTTTGATACCTGAATGTATCTCAAATATGTTGGACACTGCTTCATAATCTGTACTAAATATACATTTTTTTGTTCTTGTTTAAAAATTCAAATTTGTAATCAAATTATTTAACTTTTAATATGTAACAAAAATGTATAAAATCATGTTAGTTGTACATGTTTGAATTAAACAGCTAAAATGATTATTTTAATTTTTGAAATAATAGATATGTATAGAAAATAATCCCCAAGAAGCTCGCAATTTATTATTGCAAAACCCCCAACTAGCCTATGCATTACTTCAAGCACAAGTGATTATGCGAATAGTTGACCCTTCTGTTGCTACTGTAAGTATTCATTTTTTCTTTCTTTTAATGCACATAGTCATAACTACTCAAGTATAAGAATTAAACTATTTTTACCTATAAAAATTAGTATTATTATTTTTTTATAATTCATATTCTCTTAAAGAATATTTTCTTTTGAAATATTTTTTATTTTAGTACATTATAACCAGAACCCGACTTTTCAAGCAAAATATTCATTATGTTCATGTTAAATCAAAAATTACTCTCTAAAATGGTAGTGTATGTAAAATTTAGAAGAATATTGCCTCCACTTCATTTTGCACACATAATTTGTAAATGGTTGTACATCTAAATAATGAGATGGCTGCCTTTCTCCAATCCATATTTTCCTCACCAGCAAAGTGGCTGACCCCACTCATATTTCTTTTTTCTATAAAAGTGGATTGGGAAAAGAAGTTTATCCAACAAAGCAAAAGATTTTAGTTTTAAAGGGCCATTTTTAATAAGAAAGAAAAAAAAAAAAAAAAAAAAAGAGGAATCCCATTTTATCCTATGGGAAAAATAATTATAATTCTTGTTCATTCAAGCTTGGAAATTTCAACAATATTATTTTTCAGTATGTATACAGGAAGGTACTTTATCTTTCTGTAAGTTTAAAATATTTTAAAGGCAAATATGAGGTATTTTAAAATTTGTGCTAAAATTTCAAAAAATTCTAAAAGTAAAAACAGTATTCTTTACTCATTTGTAATTTATGACTGGAAAAAGATATTGAAATGTGGAGCTTACAGACATCCGCCTGTAAAGAAATTTACTATATGTATGCTGATTTTTAAGCTTCCGAATTTGAATGAACAAGAAAAATAAATAATTTCCCCAGCATAATGTAGGATTCCATTTTTTCTTTGCTCACCAGATAAGTTCCCTTAGGGAATGCATCTAGCATGTTGTGGCAGAAATGTCCTTCAAATTTCTGCTGAAATTGTATTAGCATAGTTTTGAAATGACATTAAAAAATACTCACTAACTGATATATGGAATTTTAATACTTTTACGTGAATTTTCAACAAATTTATACATTATGTACTTTGGATTGTAAAACTTGATTAATCAAAACTAAATTATTTGGATTAAAAGTTTTAAATATTTCTAAGAAACAAGTTATTTTTAAACCATTCTGTTTTATACTTGTATTTTTATTAAGGATCAACCAAAACAGGTTTTTAAGAACGAAATAGAAACCAAAATCAAATTTTGGTACTCTTCTTTTTTTTTGTTGAAAATTAAAATAAAAAATAAAAAAATATATAATTAATACATATGTTAGTATACATAATTATAAATTAATTAAATGCGCAATTATATCTGTAGCTCAAGTTGGCTTTCTGTGCCTCTAACCAAAACTTTTTATTTCCATATAAAATAAAATGTAAATAAATCAGCACACAAAATGGTTTTCTAATTATACAAGTTTCATCTAATTGAAAAATGTTTTACATATATACATGCCTCAATTTATCTTTTATAATGATTTTTGTAAATGATCACCTGTTACATAAGAATATACTGTTATATTACACTCAAAAAGTCAAAACACTTCTGCAGCTTCAAACTAAAAATTTCTATCACTTTTAAGTTTGCAGTTTTTAATGAGCATGTGAAAAGCATCTTCAAAGTTTAGCCACATATCCATTTCTTGCTTTATAATTCGCACTAACATTTTGAGTAAGTCATGACTGATAATTATAAACAGTGAAGTTCATAGCAATAACTAAAGCGTGTCTCATTTGAGCCAATACAGTTTAAATCAATGAATAATGTTAAAAAATTTTAAATGAAGAAACAAGACTTTTAGAATACAAATAGTTTCTTTTGAGTTCCAATCCTTTTATTACTGTTCATAAAGTCAGCATATTTTCTTGTATAATTCTGGCTGTTGAATAAAAAAATATATATAAGTTCAGAGTTGGGCAGTATCGAAAATAAATGTATTTGAAATATATTTTCAAAATACATTTGTATTTTAAACTAATAAGATCAGAGTATTTTTGTAAGGTATTTTATGATGGTTTTACAAAGATTTTGTATTTTGAAAATACTCAAAATGTATTTTTTCCATATTTCAAACTACCATGTTTAAACCACAGAAAGAAAATCTGCTATTCAGTAAAAGGAAATACATGCCAGTCTGTTTTAATTAGTTTTCAAATTCTATTCTGGAAGTTTATATAAAGACACTTTTTGACTATTGCTAAGATTAGGAGCTTGATGAATATGTTGTTTAGCTATAACAAATGAATTCTTGCTGAATACTTATAAAAAATTAACTTTTATCTTAATGTTGTTCTGGAAATTACAAGGAAAAAACATGTATTGTGATAGATGAAGAGAGAATGGTATTGGAAATATCTTTCAGAGTTCCATAATTTCAGCGCTCTATTACCGACAGTTGTTCATTAGTAACATATAAAAGGAGCTTAATTTTTTTCTGATCCTAGTAGTTTAATTTTAAAATATCGAAATAATGTTTCTTAAAAATTGGTCCGTTTGATGTAAATTATATAAATTTTGTAAAAAAAATTAGACAATATAATTGTAAGAAAATTGCTGCAGTGAACTTTTAAAGCAAGGGTGCAAAAATCTAGGCGCCAGCAAGTAGTTTCTCGTCTCTAAAATTTAAAAGTTTTCTTTGCTGAAAATTTAAAGCATTCAACAAGAATTTTACCTAAATATTAGACAAGAAATAAATTTAGTGGTGAGAGACTTTCTGTTAGTGCCTAGACTTATGCAGTCTGTTTTTGGTTTGATTGTGAAAAAATAAAATTTATGACTTTGGTGTTTTAATTTTAAAACTACTTTATGCAAAGAATTTGTACTTTTGCTGATAATAATAACTTAACTGTGTTAAAAATTATCTAAGTGTCCCAAATATTTTATTAGAGGAGGCCTAAAAAATCTTGCATAGTTGGGATCTTTTATTAAACACATGCCCATTATATAAAAAAAGAAAAATACATTTAAACATGCTGAAACAATTTTATTCGGTGTCATTGTACATATCAGATTATTATAAAATGTGCTATTTTGTAGGTATATACTAAAGAAGACTGAAAAACTGATACTAGTCTGATTTATTTTTACAATCTTCTAACACATCAGAAGAAAGTATTGGAATCATGAAAATATACAACTTTCACTTTTTTGCTTGATTTACATGTTTTCAGATGTCATTAATGTCATTGAACTTTTTTTGAGAAAAAGTTTCCAAGTTTGGTAACTCACCAAGAACTTTTACCTCTTGGATAAAATGCACTACCACACAAATCATATTATTTAGATCTGGCCACATCAGATTATTACTTGTTCCGATTACTACAAAAATATTTAGGTGGAAAAACCCTTATTTGAAATGAGGGCATGAAAAATGACATGGATCAGTTTTCTGTAAGCAAAGATCAGAAGTTTTACGAGAGTAAAATCATGCAGTTGGCAGAAAAATGGTAAAAAAGGTTTTCAACCAAAATAGAGAGTATGCAATTCAATAAAATATTCATACACTATTAGAGGATCACCATCAATGAAAAAAATTACTTTCAGAGTAACCCAGTAGATAAATCAGATTAAGATCTTGCTGAAATTTCGATTTCTTTTGCAGAAATAGCTTTGCTAATTATTGAATTGTGGGCAAAGCTTTTCTTCTTTTTTTTCAATTATTGTTTCTAGAATTTTGTTAAATTATAACTGTGTTTTCTGCATCTTGCAGAAAATGGGAACATTTTTAAAGAGGACTGAGATTGGCTAATTATATATTGCCTCCAAAGCCTCTCTGAAATTATTATTTTTTTAAAATTAAATATATTTTATAATGTGTTATGGCATATATTAAATTGCATTCTATTCAGTTTAAATGAAATTACATCTGTTTATTGGGTCATCTTTTTAGCAAATTCTCAACAGACCTTCTCCTGAAGAATTAAATACAGATGATAAAGGTGAAGCAGTAGCAGTAAGTATATTATTATTTTGAAATTTATTGCTGCAATTTATTGTAGACTTATATTTATTACCTTTAATCAGTTGTTAATTGAAACCAGGTTTCTTAAAAATCCATTTATTGAGAAAGTTTTAAATCATAAATAAATAGAAATTTTGCAAAACATTACTTATTGCACATCAAACTTTAAGAGGTTGGCCTTACCAAACTGAAAATAAATAAATAAATAAATAATGTAAGTCTATATTAATAAAAGAAAGTTTTTTCCTATTTGCTAGCTATTTCAAGGGAAATCTATCACACATACAGGCTAAGAAGTTTAGATAAGGATTAAGATAGGTCTGATTGTACTTGAGGCTCAGATTTTTAATTTTTTTATATTTCACTGAGATATTAATTAAAAACTAATAAAAATCTCAAAATGGTGAGCTTCCCTCATGCCAGCAATTGTATCTGCACCTGTCTGGACAATCCTTTTTTCTTCAAGCAGATGAAGGGAAAAGGTTCTGTATTTTTATGCACTTTAGAATTGCAATTGCTTGATCTCCTAAAAAGTTATAGAGAAAAAAAAAAAAAGAGGGTAAATTTTTGCTGTACCTTTTAATTAATAATATCTTTTTTTTTTTTTTTTTTTTTTTTAAATATTTATTAGTTTAATTTTTTTTTTCTACAGCTTTAAACTGTCATCCTGCAAGTCCACAAAATAATAATAATAATAATAATAACAATTAATTAAAAAACTCATTCAGTGTATCTGAATCTTTGCATTTGAATTTTTGATAATTTCTTTTTATTGTTAGTGAGATTGACAAAACTGCTTTGACACAATTAAGAGGGGGGGGGGATCACATTTACATTCTGATTACTTATTGTTTCATACCCAAAAACAATTTGTTTGATAGTAAAGCAATTCATTTAATACATACAGTTTACATGTGGAGGATATTTATCTCTTATTATATGCAAACAGAAATAATTTATTTTATACATGTAAGCAGAAGCTATTTGTTTTTGTTCATATATAAACAAGCTTAATAGCTCATAAATCTTGTTTTCATAGCTATAATTTGCCAACAAATGAATTAATGTCACTTTCTTAAGTCAAAAGTGTATTAAGCTTTTTTTAAATTCACCAAGACTCTTTAATTATGCATCTATATTCATCTTTATCCAGGATTATATATATTTATAAAATGTGCATCCAACATTTCCATGTATAGATTGCGGTAGCACTGGGAGATTTTCCGACAAAGGTAGTTAAAAAAAAAAATTCAGCTGTTTCATAACAGAATTAAAATGGTTCTCTAATTTCTTCTTCAAGGTATGTATCTTCCTTCAAGCCACTATATATATATATATATATATATATATATATATATATATATATATATATATATATATATATATGAAATTTTTATTAAATACATGTGTTTTTAGTTAAAATAGAGAATAAAATTATGTTCAGTTAAATTTTTAATGGCGTTTTAAGTAGCTTTTCAAATTTAGTCAATATATAATCGAATTTTAGTAAAAAAAAATTGCATTTATGCCAAACCTTCTATAATGAAATCTTTTCACTGTATTTCACTTTTTCTATCAATAATACATTACAAACTACTTGTTTGTGTTTTGAAGCAAAATATTTGCAATACTGCTTAAATTTACTAAAATATACCTACTTTTGTATATGAAACATGATTGTTTTGCCTAAAATAAAAAAAAAAAAAAAAAAAAAAAAATGCATTTTTGAATTCAGTGTAATAAAAGTTTTCACAAGATATCACACACAATATGCAAAGAAAATATTTTTTTTTCTTCAAGTGGCTTAATTAGCCCCCCTAAATATATTTGTAAATATTTAATAGTCTGTAAATACATGAGTTAATAATCTTTATTACTCCCGCCAATTTGAATTTTCCATATTTCATTGTTTACAAGTAAAATGGCTGTGACAGACAGACACAGGAGTGATTTTATAATAATTCTGTTTTTACTTTTTAAGTAAGAGCTTTGGAAAAAAAAAGCTATTTATTAAATTTATTGTTATTCAATATTGCAAAAGGCCAACTTTCAAAATTGCTATCTTCTTTTGTGTTTCATCTGAATTTTTCTCATCTGCCGGTTTTTAAAAATGTTTTACCATTAACTTTAATGCTTCTTCATTTCAGACAACCATGAATGAAGCTCCATCATCATATGCTGCAGGTAATTTTATGTCAGTTATAAAATATACATATAATATTTAATCATAAGATGAATTATAACATTTGCAGTTTCTTCATTAAAGTGTATGCCTTTTCACATTATAAAATTCTGCAATTTATATGTTAATATAGTTATAGTAATTAGTCTCAATTTTAAGGGGTTTTGTGTTCTTTATTCTAAATAATGTTTGATATTTTCTTCTCACCTGTAGAATCTCCTTTTCATAATTATTTTTTCTTTCATATTTGTAATCTTTTTTACTCTTTTCTATAATTTTTCTTTAATGGCACAACAGTTGTCAAATCTTTTAGAAAAGATTTGTGTACCTTTCCTTAAAAAATTTTGGAGCAATTTCAATAATTATTATTTGTTATATTTTGATCATTTTTATCAAAAATCTGTTTTTCATTTTTTTTTTTTTATTTATTAATAATGATAATTTTAAAGTAAATTTTTTAGTAGTTCCTAAGAAAAAGATACTTCATAATCAGCTGTTTTCTATAGGATTTTGAAAGTATTCTCCTTTAACTAATCAACATTATCATTTCATTTTGCTTATGTATATTTATATTTAATGCAGTGTTTATATTCTGTTCATACAC
Source organism: Maratus speculifer (assembly GCA_964019185.1). Taxonomy (NCBI): domain Eukaryota; kingdom Metazoa; phylum Arthropoda; class Arachnida; order Araneae; family Salticidae; genus Maratus; species Maratus speculifer. The sequence continues at coordinate 80,380,212 of OZ025295.1, forward strand.
AAGAAAAGCAAAAAAGGATTAACTGAAATTTTTAAAATTTAGTTTTTAATAGTAAATAATTCGATTTAGCAATATTTCTCTTTGCATTTAATACAAATACAAAAAATATTTATTGTTTAAAATTGCCATTAAAATGTTATTGAATATGAATCTAAACCCAAACATATAAGTTTTTAATAAAAATATGTTTTCCTTTACAAAATTATCCTAACATCTTTAATATACTCTTCATTTGACTTTGTAGATGTTCATATCATTGACCATGTTCATATCATTAAAATAATTTTATTAGAGTCTAGTGCTATATTTTTTCATTTCCTATACTGATATAAAAATTAGAGTTTTACTGTATTTAATTGCAAATACTTTTATCAGTTAAAATGACAACTTTTATTTGATCCCCCCTTGTTTTATTTAGCTAGACCAGTATTTGGAAGTAACATGCTACAAGTAGCAGAACTACAGCCATCCCAGCCAGTGTGACCGTTTTTTGTGTAAGAAATCTGAAATTGTTGTAAGACTTACAACAAGATAAATCAAGCTAAAAACCCAGGCTAAAGAATAGTTGTCAGTCTTTTCATTGGAAAGTAAACAGATTATCATATAACAAAATTTTGAAATGATTGCGAATGATTTAAAACAATTGATTTTAGTGCTTATTGCTCTTACAGGTTATCTTTTCCTGTCTATCTATTCTATAGTTTGTTTTTCTTATAGAATAAGTATATAGTATTTATAATATTTTATAGGGTTACACAAAAGAGAACAAAAGTATGAAACGAATATATGGTAAATGAGGAATTTGTAAATTGCCGATTGTAATATAATTAGGTGCAGCTCGTAATTATGTAAATACATAGCAACTGTACTTGTCGTTCAATCCGTCCATCTGTCTGTCCGTCCATCCATCCATCCGTCTGCATATAACAATGAAAAAACTACCCATACGAATCATTTGAAATTTATAGTATGTAATTAGTACATAGTTTTGTCGAGTCATTTTTAATTTCTTTTTTAAATCAGAAACATAGTTCAATTACAGGGACAGGCAAAACATTAAATTACAGTCAGTAGGAAAAAAATTTTCAAGTGCATTTTAATGCTGATTCTCTCAACTCTTTCGAACATAATAAATTTTATATGCATCTATGAAGTATATACTAAAATGTACATTCTGTACAATCAGTGGTGCAAAGAACACTTGTTATTGAATTATAGGGTCACATAAAATTATTCATAAAAGTATAGGCTATTACATAATGGTATAAGCAGAACATTTTTTGGTGCGTGTTTTAATTGTATTAAACTGTTTAATATTTTATGAAATTGATTTACATTGATGAGGAATACTACAAGTTATTTCCTGTATAATAGAAAGCAGATAGTATTTACAGGGACACACAAAAGATTTCAGCTGTTATACTGTATCTGAAATGCTGTATACTATTACATCAAGATCTGAATATTTTTAGGTGCGTTCATAATTAGGTGCGTTCATATGTAGCACCTATAATCGTCGTTCAATCTTTCTGTCTGTCCGTCTGTCTGTTTATCTGTCTATCTGCCCACATATAACAGGGCAAAAACTAACTAACCAAATCGTTTGAAATTTCAAATATGTAATTTTTGTATGATTTTGTTGAGTCATTTCAAATTTTATGAAAATCGGATGCATAATTTCAATACAGGGATAATCAAAAGTTTTCCTTTACATTACAGTTAGCAGGGAAAAATCGTTTCAAGTACATTTTAATGAAGTTACACTCTTTCGAATATAATAGAATTGACATGAATCTATCTTTTGTTAAAAACATGCAATAATGCACATCAACAGTGTACATTAATTTTGCAATTTTAGGCAATTTAATTAAAATATAAGACTTCTAATAATTATCGACCATAAAAAGTAATTGTTCCAATACCTTTTATAGAGCCCTGTGGATAAGTAATTTATATCAGGCGCATATCTTTTATTAAAAATACATAATAATGCATGTGAACAATGTACATTAATTTCACAATTTCGGGCAACATAATTAAGATATGGGACTTCTGACAATTATCATCTTTAGAAAATAGTTGTTCCAATGACTTTCGTGGAGCCCTATACATGAGTAATAAATATTCATTAATCATATTTGATTTGGAACATGGTAGAGTGAAGCTAGATGCCATAAATCAAATTTGTTTCCCAAAATGCGATGGTTTTTATTTTTTAATTATACTGACCATCGAATTTATTTTAGCTTGTTGTCAGTCCAAATCTAGTCTGCTTTTAGCATGAAAAAATGGTCACACTGATCCCAGCTTTTTCTAGTACTTTGTATCTAGCATGCTATATTTCGAAGAATGTAGTGTAATGTGTAGTGCGATATAAAAAAAGAAGTTTGTAGCAAGTAATTGATGCTACTATTAATATAGTTTGTAGTCACTACTATTTAAAATAAGCAGTTGTACTTAAGTGCATTTTTAATAAAGTAGTTGTAGTTCACTTAAAAAAAAGTTTTTCTTTTACTGATGAGCATCTTGAAAATCATATTGGTACCTCAATTTTAAATGTCTGCTTTAAGAAGAAACATTAATTTACTATTTGAAATACTTTAGCTATGCCATCTGTCATTGCTGATCAAATGTCTGCTAATATGCAAGTCACTCATCCAGACTTAAGTCACATTCCAAGTTCACTTCCTGCACCAGGATCTGGAATTATGCCTGGCTCCATGCCGGGAGTCATGGCTGGTTCACTCATGGCTGGTGCTGTTCCAGGAGTCATGCCCAATGTAATTCCTTCTGGAATGTCTGGACCTGCTAATCAGTTTGCTGATCAAGGTAAGTTATCAGGCTCTTAAATTCAATATTTAGTGTTTTGCAAACTAGTTTTAAGGTGCATTTGTAATTATGTAAATGCATAACATCTACAGTTGTCGTTCAGTCCATCTGTCTGTCTGCATTTAACCAAGCAAAAACTATCCAACCAAATTGTCTGAGATTTAAAATATATAATTATTGCATATTTTTGTCGAGTCGTTTCAAATTTTATGAAAATCAGATTTATAGATTAATTACCGAGACAAACAAAAATATTCCATTACATTATGGTCAACAGGAAAAGTAATCTCAAGTACATTTTAATGATGTTACACTCTTTTGAATATAATAGAATTGACATGCATCTATGAAGTATATACTAAAATATACATTCTGTACAATCTGTGATGCAAAGAATATTTATTATGAATTTACAGGTCACATATAAGTATTCCACTACATAATGGTATATGGGGAAATATTATTTGAGGCATATTTTAATTATATTAAACTATTTCACATTTTATGAAATGGATATGCATTGTTGAGGTTTAATACAAGTTACTTTCTGTATAAAAGAAAGCAGATAGTATTTACAGGAACATATGAAAGATTTCGACCACTGTACTGTATCTGAAGTACTGAATACTATAACTGCAAGATCTGAATATTTTAAAAATTTCTTTATAGTACAAACGTTTCACATGCAATTTCTAACTTGTTTAAAAAAGTTTTAGGCATTAAATTTTGCTGGCAGACTGATGAAAACAAACAAGGAAATAAACTTTTGGTCAAGTTTTAACTATTGAATTATTATTAAGTAAGAGTTCATAATAATCATTTAAATGCAGCTATATACTCAGTTTACTCCTTACTTAACCCATCAGCACATACACTGTGATAAAATTTACCCCAAACCCATTGTGCTTTGTGCATCCAATCTAGAAATGTAGGCATGTCTGCTGATGGGTTAAAAATCTCAGATAGCATGTATATTCGTAGAAAAATCAAGGTTTTTATAAAAACACTCTAAAATTTTACCAAGTTTTTTGCTTATAATTTGTAGAGCTCTTAATATAAAAAAATTTTCTTCCCAGAAAATATGACAAACAACATTGATCATAATATCCTTTAGTCAAAATTAAAAAATAATAAAATTGTATGAAAAATCACAGGTTTACTAAATAGTTTTTATTCTACATGCATGAACGGTATCAAAGTTTCATTTGCATATTGTGTTAGCTAAATGTATACAGCAACTTTTATAAAAGTCTCAAAAACATAGATTGAAAATTCTGAAAGTGTTCATCAATAGAATAAACTCAAAATCTGTTGTTCTCAAAATGAAGCCCCCTCCCCTAGCATTGTTTGTTTTTAAATGCTAGTTAATTTTGACAATCACTCATTTTATTTCAGTACATAATATTGTTTTTTTATCTACATGCATTCATTGTTTTTTATGTTAATGTGAATTATTTTTCTAAAAGATATAAATTATTTTCCTTATATATAAAAAAGTATGTAGGTTTGCAGTTTCTAATATGTACAATAAGATGGATCATAAAAAACTTTTTTTTTTTTTTTCAATTTTTGGTGATGGGTGAATTTGGTGGAAAAGGTGTCACTGGTGGCATTAAATTCATTAAAAAAAAAAAAAAAAAAAAAAAAGAACTTTTTAGAACAATTTTTTGATTTGCTGGTAAAGTTTTGCTAAAATGCTGATTTTTTAAACTTTTTTAGTAAAAATTTTTTATATGCTGAACTGAGTTAATTTTCATTGTGTTTACTTGAAAAATCATGTTTAATGTGCCAAATGTTTAAATAATTTCTGATTATGTATTATTTAATTGCTGTGGGTATTTTAAATTAGTTGATTTTTATAGCCCTTTCACATATAAGCTGGCATAATTGTTTGAATTGTTCATCGTTTTTTTCTTTTGTCTTTTTTATGTATCGTACTCTTTCTTATTTTTTCAATGCGTTTAAAATCATATGTTTGGATAATGGGCTACATTAAACCATTTTCTTAATTTAAACAAAATCGTGATTAGATTTTTCAATTAAAAAACTACTTATAATTTCACAAAATCAGGACACATAAATCCTAGTCATACCCATAAATAAGGTTCAATGATATTTCTTATATTTTCCATTGCACTAAGCAATGAATTATAGGAAAAGAAAGAGAAAGGGAATCAGTCACAGGTATTAAAGGATTATCAGTTATAGAAAAATGATGAAATTGGAATTCTATAATTCTGTGTTAGACAAACAGTCGTAATATTTATTTTATTATAATTAGTCCAAGTGCCATCATACCATTTGATCAATATATCTATAGATGCCAACATCTCTTAATTATTCTGGAGTCTGATCCAAGACAAATATGTTTCCAACCAGAAATTTTATTTAATAAAAGATTTTTAAATGAAATATAATATGTAACCATGTTGAAAGAAGTCATATTTTCTTATAAAATCTTTGTGGTTTAAAACTTGTTTGTCTTGGATCATGCTCTAGAATAATTAAAAGATGTTGACATCTATAATGTATCAATCACCAACATAAATCAAACAACTCTATTAATTTATTCAATTTGTACATCCTTAAATTATTTTGATATTGGTTCTTAAAAGTCCTTGATTTTTATTTAAAAATATGTTTACAAATCCTGTAATGCTTGAAAAAATCTTAAAAATTTGAGTTAAAAAAAAATCTATTTTAAAATTTTTTTTTATCCTACTTTCTATTATTGTTTTTTATTCTTACATTATTTTGATTTTTTTCTTTCTAAAAGAACAAGAAGTCAATGTAATTTAATAAATAATCATTAATATTGCAGCTTAATAAAAATTTTTCATTGCACAGAAATTGAAAATCTGCTACATGCCTTCAATTTCTGAAGTGTTTAATATCTTATATAAGAGAAAATTAAGTGTCATACAGATATCATCATTAAATCCATTGTACTCATAATTAAAATGCAACCATGTTACTTATCCTGGAAGCAGAACTGGTGCAATGCTGCGACACACATCACAGACTCTTGAGGGCTTCTGAGACTATCTTTCAATTGTTAAAATAATATAAAATTAAGTAATAATAATAAAAAAAGTTTGCTAGACATTATTTGCTATGTGCCATTGTAATTTGATCCACATGCCTGATTCACGTTAAACTGTATAAATCAGAAACTATTCTGTCCCGAATTTTTAAAAAATTAAATTAAAAAACTCTTTTTTTTTAATCCGTTATAAATTGGAAATTTTGGACATAAAATGTATTGTAAAGTTTCAGAAATGGTCTCCAAAGAAATCAATTTCTTCAATCGTTTGAAGAAAAATCACCAATTTTGCCATAGATCCCATCAGGGCCTTAGCTAGAAGTTAACTCCAGGAGGGGCTCATAATTTTTTTTATCTCTCTCTCTCTGACGCAGAAAGATAAATTAGTGCATATTCACATTCTAGGTATTATGTTTCTTATTAAACTGTTCTAATATCTTCATTTGATACTAAGAAAAGTAAAGAATGATGAAAATTTTGCGTGCATAACTTGTGAAAAATTAAACATGTTAGCTTCATATGTGCAAATAGGATGAGGGATTGTTGAAACACTTATTTTAGATACAGTTTAGTAATTCTGCATAACTGTGAAAGGTTCTCAAAACTAAATTAGATTTTTGAACAGAATTTCATTTGAATTTTCGGAAGAGAAATTCATTGAGTGACCTTGGAAACTTTTCTAGAGGGGGGGGGGGGGTCTGAGCCACCCATAGTGCCCCCTTAGCTACGGTCCTGGATCTCATGAAAAAATCGAATTTCGTCAGAGGATGACTAAAAAAAAGTAAATTTTGTGAAAAAATTACGAAAAAACAGCAAATTTCATCAAAAGATCACAAAAAAAAAAAAAAAAAATTTCGCAAAATGATTAAAAAAAAAGGCAAATTTCGACATAAGATCTTGAAAAAATGGCAAATTTTGTGAACAGATCGCGACCAAACAGCAAATTTCATTAAAAGATTGAGAGAAAATGACAAATTTTGTCCAAATGTAACAAAAAACGCAAATTTCCTTAACTGCAAAAAACCCCCCACAAATTTCAGCAATGATCATGAAAAAAAAGGCAAATTTCATCAAAAGATCTTATAAAAATGGCAAATTTCATCAAAAGATCACGAGAGAACTACAAATTTTGTCAAAAAAATTGTGAGAAAATGACAAAATTTCATCAAAGTATGCAAAAAACCCCTGCAAAATTCATCAAAAGATCAAAAAAAACCCAAATTTTGTCCAGTTATCATGAAAACAATGCAAATTTTGTCAAAGGATTGCAAAAAACGACAAATTTCATGAAAGGATAGCGAAAAAATAAATTTTGTCAAAAGATCACAAAAAAATTTAGGATTTCATCAAAGAATTGCAAAAAAAACCCCTGCAATTTTCATGAGATGATCTGGGAAAAACAGCAAATTTCGTCAAAAGAAAAAACAATGAATTTCGTCAGATCTCAATAAAACAACAAATTTTGACAAAAGATCCCACAAAAAACGACAAATTTTGCAAATAGACCACGAAAAAACGATAAATTTTGTCAAAAGATTATGAAAAAATGGCAAATTTCTTCAAAAGATAGCGAAAAAACACAAATGTTGCCCAGATATTACAAAAAAAAAAAAAAGCCCTGTGAATTTTGTAAAATAATTTTGAAACTTAGCAAATTTAGCAAAAATATCATGAAAAACGACAAATTTCGCAAAAAGAAAGCGAAATAAGGCAAATTTCGTCAATAGGGCACGAAAAAATAAAAGGAAAACAGTGCTGAGATTGGATTTTCTCCCCCTTTTGAACAATATATGATAGTGTTAAAAATTCTGAGCATAAAAGTAACTTATTTTTAAAAGCAATTTTCTTTTATGTTAATCACAAATACTTTGGAGGTTTGAGTGCACGTCATGGAAAGTGAGTCACTGGAAAGAGGGAATTTGTCCTTTTATTCTGCAGACTGTTTTTTAATTTTCTACTTGCGTTGCAGATTGCAGAAAAAAATTCTGTTGCTGGGCTACTTACAAAAAAACATAAAAAAAAAGAACTATTTGTGCAGGAATATTTTGCTAAAAAATTAAACTATAAATTGTTAATCTTTACAAGTTAAGTATGATGGCGATGGGCTTATGAAATTACTGCTTATCAAGAATTTCGAAAAGCATATGTTTACATTCAAAATGAGAATTACATGCAAGCTACGATAACAAGTGGCTATTTGTCACCTTGTGAGTGTCAATGACAATAAAATAATGCTGTTTAACAATAATAATAATAATAATTATTTTATTTTCTTTGTAATGTCTTTTTTAGACCTTCGTACACTGGGAGACCAGGACCTTCGAACATTGCCAAATCTTGGTGATCATGACATGAGAGCTCCACTTCCATTAGGTGTTGACAAAGATATGCGTCAGCCAATGGGTGATCATGATTTTAGAACTCTTGCAGTGCCTACTGCTGCTCCTGAAGTTCGTCCATTTGATCCAAGATTTAGAAATATGCAAGGACCTGATCGTAATGTAATTCCAGGTTTTGACAGATCTAGGCCTCCAAATGTAGATCCCAGAACTACTCATGATCCACGAAATTCTGGAACTGCTTCACGAGTAGAAGATCCACGAAAAGCTAGCTTGGCTGCTTCTATAGTATGAACAACACTTTTTGTAATCTTTTAAAATATTCGCCATTTTTCTAAATATTTCAAAATAGTAATAGTAATAGTTTAGGGAAAATTAAAATTTTATATCATAATATTCACTATAACAATAGAATATTCTAGTTTAATACCATTACTGCTCATTTGAACAATTTTTCAAAAATATGTTGAATATATCAAGCATGAAAATCATTTTCATCAATAAATATGCATTAGATGTTAATATCTGAAAATAGCAAGTCTAGAAATTATATGTATAGATTTTTTTTTCTAATATTTTTAATAATTGTCTTGTGTTTTATACAAACTTAATAAAATATTTGTTTCATAATTAGAAAATCATTCCATATTTGAAATAATTTTTTTTAACTGATTAATTTATAATATTTAATGAGTAACATTTCATTCAATACGCACATGGAAAAAAAAAATATATATATTTATTTATATATATATATATACAATATGTAAAAATGAAAATTGGTCTGTCAGTAATTCTATATAAATCCATAGTTTGGAAGCCACACTGTGAAGTGTGTTGCATAGAAGTGTATTGAAACACAGCAAAGGCAATTAAAGTAATCTGCAATTGAAATAATTTATATTTAATTTTTTATTAATAAAAATTCTCCAATTCAACAGCAATTTCCTATAAACTGGGAGGTGGCAGCACAATTAATCACCTTATCGAGTTCAGGGCTAAAATTCCAGAATTAGTTAAAACTCTATTTGCATATTAAAATGCAATCAACCTGCCAAGTCATATCTTGGTGGAATACACTTCAAAACTCGATTTGTGCAGTTGACTCATAGGTTTATTATTGTGTTTTCCTGCTTCCAGTTAGTTTTTCATGTTTTCATACCTTTGGGTGCAGGAAAATACAGTGGTAAATCTACAAGTCAACTACTAAAATTGGGTTTACAGGTGTTTTCCACAAAGATTTGACTTGGCAGACCAAATGCATTTTAATTTGTGAATCGAGTTTTAACCAATTCTGGAATTCCAGCTGTGAATTCAACAAGGTGATTAATTGTGCTGCTGCCTCCCAGTCTATAGGAAATTGCTGTTAAATTTGAGAATTTTCATTAATTAAAAATTAAGTATAAATTATTTCAATTTTGGATTACTTAAGTTCCTTCATTGTGTTTTAACCAGTTCCCTGGTTTGTCCGCATGTCATACGGGCAACATGTTTTTGCCAATCATGATTTATTATTCTCGCCAGTATTTTTTTTTTTTTTTTTTCGTAAATTTTGCATTGCTTAGTTTGAGCATTTTTCTTATTCACTTAGACAAAAATTTCTGCTTTGAAAAACTGGTGATAAAAGATTAAAAATTCTGTAAAGGACATAAAAAAAAGCATTATTTGAAATTTTTTTTCAAAAATATTGATCAATTCAGAGGTTAATACACTTCTACGCAACACATTTCACAGTCAGGTTCATGTTCTTTATCATATGAACCTGTAACCTATTGTTAGAACCCAATTTTTTAAACTAGTTATTGATGAATGGAATAGGGATTGTGTTAAAAAGTCTCGTTTTCTCCAATTGTTTTTAAGATACCAGTAAAGTTCCGTTCATATTTTCAGCTATCAACAAAAATTTGGGTAATATCATGAGCTTTACAGATAATCTGATTCCATTACTTTTCTACATATGTTTTTAGATTGAAAATATTTATCAATTTATAATGTAACATTTTTTTAGATTCAGCTCTCCTTTCCTTTCTGATTCCACCAGTTTTTTATGATAAATTTTAAATTATATGCAAAAAAAAAAAAAAAAAGACATTTAAAAAAATGTTTTTCTGTAATTTATTATTGTATATTATTGAAAATTCTGTTAGCTGAAATTCATGATGACTATTACTATTTTTACAAAATAGTGTTCGATATGGCATGTGAATAAGTTAAATTATGTTATGGCCCGGCCTAAATCTACTGTAAAAGTTATGGCTATTAAACTCTGGCTCAGACGTAATTCAACTATCTGATGCCAAGTGAACAAATTATGTTTCTTTATTGTTGTTGTCAAAATCATCCAGCTCAGGTTTATAAAAATCTGAGGTAAGATATTTACATACTAAATGTAACTAGTATGGTGGCCTAGTATGATTAAAAAATAACAAGAATAAATCATTTTATAGATTTAAAATTATATATATATATTTAATTTAGTTTCTCTTTAACTGAATAACCAGGAAAAAAAAAAAAAAAAAAAAAACTGTAGTCTGTGTTGGAGTTGATTTGTTTTTTAGCAACCCCAACTCTTTTGATCAAAAATAGGCCTGACCATGACTCCAGCTCTGACTTTACAGCCCGATATTGTAAAAGGCCCCATAAAAAACTCTGTAAAAAAAACCTGAAAGTATTGTAATCAAAAATTTTTGTCGGCTTCCGGCTTTCAATGGATTTACACATTTTATGAGTGTGAAATCCCCCCAAAACGTGTGTGCACAATGTCTGTATATTGTACCATCGTTAAATTGTGTGATGTTATGCACAGAATTGAATCAAATTCAGAGTTTCCCCCAGAGAGTTTCAGGGGGACGCTCCGCCCCTCCTGCCCTTTAGTTTAAAAAATAGCGCCCCTCTTGCCCTTATCCAAAAAATATTGTCCCTCTTTTTGCTCATTCAAAAAAATAGCACCCTTCTTGCCTCACATTTGAAAAATCGCCGCTCTTCAGCGATGATGTGGATGCGTAACAGGGCATAAATTATGCAAAAAATTGGCATCGAAACGAAAAAATTAGCTCTTGGGCATCCTGTGGGATGCATAATTTCGTCAAAAAATCACGAAAAAACTGTAAATTTCGTTTAAAAAAATTTGCAAAATAACGACTAATTTCCCGAATAAATAATAGATTTTGCTGTTTTTTCACAATCTTTTAACAAAATTTACATTTTTTTTCTTTTTTTCAATTTTTTGACGAAATTTTCGGATTTTTTCTGGATTTTTTAATGAAATTTCTGTATTTCCACGATTTTATGAGCCACTAGATTCTAGATTCAACTCTATAACAGTGCCCTTAAAAATCAAAAAAGTGTCCTGAAGAATCTAAAAGGTGCCCTTTTCAGAACAGTAGCACCCTGCCCCTTTTTAAACCTGGGGGAAACTGAAATTTTTTAGTGTATGTTTTTGGCTATGGCAAGCAGATCCTCCTTCATTAGAAAAACATTTTGCCAAAAAGGGGTTCTTTGTAATTGTGATTTTTGTACCATTTTCAATATTTCACCATTAAAACGTATGTGAAGTTATGCATGAAATTGAATCACATTTTTTATGTATGTTTTTGGCTATGGCAAGCTGGTTCTCCCTAAATTTGAAAAAATCTGCCAAAGGAGGCTGCTGTAACAGCGATTTTTGTGCTATTCTCATTATTGTATAATCAAAAAGTGTATAAAGTTATGTATAGAATTGAACCAATTTTCTGTGTATGTTTTGGGCAAGAAGATCCTCATTCATTAGGAAAATATTCTGCTGGAAGAGGGCACTGTAATATTGATTTTTATGCCATTTTCAATGTTGCACCATCGAAAAGTGTATGAAGTTATGCATGGAATTGAATCATTTTTTTTCTGTAAGTTTTTAATTATGGAAAGCAAGTCTTCCCTAAATTTGATAAAATCTGCAAGAAGAGGGTGCTGTAACAGTGATTTTTGTGCTATTTTGTTCTTGTACCATTGTAAAGTGTAAGAAATATGTATATAATTGAATCAATTATTTTCTGTAAGTTTTTGATTATAGCAAGCAGGTCCTGCCTAAATTAAAAAAAATCTGCCAGAAGAGGATGCTGTAACAGCGATTTTTGTGCTATTTTCATTATTATATCATTGAAAAGTGTATAAAGTTATATGTAAAATTGAACCAAATTTTTTGTGTACATTTTGGGTTTTATGGTAAACAAATACTCCTTCTAGAGATCTGCACAGACCAGGCCAGGCGCAGACTTTGATTTTTTTCTGAAGATTCGGACCGGGTCTAGTCATTATATTTTTTTGGGCTGAGCCAGGCTCGGGCCTTACTTTTTCCCTGAAGGATCAGGTTGGGCCTTACTTTTTCTTTTATTTTTCCATGTGAAGCTGGGACTCATTTCATTCTTCCTAATCTTTGTGGACCATAATATTCAGTCTCGGTTGAATCATTCCATATGAAAATCCTTTTCTTGATGTAGCCAAATCTGTTCAAAAATCAGTAAAATTTCGCTTGATAAAAAAAAATCGTAGATTTCTAGATTTATTAAAATAAAGTTAAACACATGAAAGAAGAAACTGCCTATGACAAAATCTTCTTTTATACTAAAAACTGGAAATTTCTTTTAAACTTTCAAACTGCTAGTACATGCAAAATAAATACAATAATACACGAGAAAAAAAAAATATATTATGTCTATAGTAGGGGTTCACAACCTTTTCAAGAGAAGGGCCACTTACAAATATGTCTGGGTGGTGGAGGGCCACATCAGTAACATGGAGAGAATTTGATTTCGAAGGTGATCTGTGACCTGTAATCGGTTAAATTTGTTTTCAAAGGGAAGTGGGGCAGTACCCCTTTAGGTTTGCTTAACCCAGGGCGCGAAATTTCCACTCGCCAGCTCGCCATTGGCGAGTAAATATTTACCGTTGGTGAGTAAGTTTCGTCTTTTAAAATGTTGTGCTTGAAATCAAACTATGCACAGCGATACACAGAAGTATTTCAAAATGAAGCGGTGCTATTTATTTTCCAAAAGAAGTAAAGGTGCTCCGTCGCCTATTTCTTCATCTTTCCTACGGAGGAATGAAAATACCCTGTCTGCATTCATCACCTCCCCCACTTTTGTACTGCTCAATTGCCAATACCGAATTATATTGCTCTTCACTCCTGCGCGAAGAGATTCAGGTTTCATCACCTAAGCCCATAAGCATCACCCAAGCGTCACCTAATATCCCATATTTTACCTAAAAATGTAAAATATTCTGGATTTAACCGACAGCTCCTTCTAACAATCGTCAATTTAAATTAAATTTGTCATAAATATTTCATTTTCTGCATAGGTGTGGGGGCTGACATTGTTGTCTGAATGAATGTGAAATAGTGGCGAGTAAAAATTTTAGCCTGGCGAGTACCTTTTAAGCTGAAATTTCATGCCCTGGCTTAACCAGTCAAAATATCAGATTCAGTTGGTAAGGATATAACAGCAGATTTTACGTTTGTATATACTATAACAGATATAGCAAGGCTTATTCTCAAAATATAATATTCTGTGACCTTATTCAGGAAAGTAAAATTTATTTTATTAAAATGCTAAAAAACAAAGATAAGTGGCTGGTGCCGAAAAAAAATGTGAACTTTGTGAACGAAGGAAGAAGTCAATCAACAAGATTTTTCAGCGCCTCATCACTGAAATTCCTGACTTTTCAATGCTGGATCACCAAAATTTGCAGTTTTTCATATCTGATCGACCAAATTTCGGCTTTTTATTAAAGTGATCGACAAAATTGGCGATTTTTAAGAAACTGATTGAGTAAAATCGATCTTACCGTGCCTGATCAACAAAATTTGCGATTCTTACGAAACTGGTCGAGAAAATTCGGGATTTTTATGAAACCGATTGACAAAATTCACGAATTTTACAAAGCCGATCGACAAAATTCGCGATTTTTATGAAGTCGATCAACGAAATTATCGATTTTTATGAAGTCGATCGACGAAATTATTCGTTTTTGCGAAGCCGATTGACAAAATTCGCGATTTTTACGAAGTCGATCGTCGAAACTCGCGATTTTTGCAAAGCTGATCAGCGAAATTCGAGAGTTTTCTTCAGAAGATCGATAAAATTCGCGATTTTTCTGCAGATGATCGACAAAATTATGGATTTTTACAAGGCTGATCGACAAAATTCGCGATTTTTACGAAACCGATCGGCGAAATTCATACTTTTACGAAGCCGAACAGAGAAATGCATGCTTTTTACAAAGCCGATCGAGAAAATTCACAATTTTTCCGCGCGTGATCATCAAAATTAGCGATTTTTACTAAGCCGATCGACGGAATTTGGGATTTTTATTTAGCTGATTGATGAAATTTGTGCTTTTTTCTCACATGATTGATAAAATTCGCGATTTTTCGCGGCTGATCGACGAAATTTTCTTACGAAACCGAAAGACAAAATTCGTGATTTTTACGAAGCCGATCGACAAAATTCGCGATTTTTACAAAGCTAATTGTCTTAATTCGCGATTTTTCTTCTCATAATCGACGAAATTTGCAATTTTTACCAAGCCGATCGATGAAATTCGCGATTTTTTTCGAGCCTGACAGACGAAATTCGCGATTTTTTCGAACTTGATCAGCAAAATTCACGAATTTTACTTAGCCGATTGCCGAAATTCGCAGTTTTTACGAAGCTGATCGACGAAATTTGCAACTTTTCCTTGCATGATTGATAAAATTAACGATTCTTCCGTATCACATCGACTGTTTTTGTGATTTTTACCAATTTTATCGCCGAAATTCGCGATTTTTATAAAGCCAATTGACAGAATTAGCCATTTTTACGAAACTGATGACGAAATATGCGATTTTTCCAAAGCCGATCGACGAAATTCGCGATTTTTGCAAAGCCGATCGATGAAATTCGCGATTTTTCTTCCCCTAATCGACGAAATTTGCGATTTTTGCAAAGCCGATCTACGAAATTCGCCATTTTTCTTCGCCTAATCAACAAAATTCCTTATTTTTCTCATAGACGAAATTTTTCGGATAGACGAAATTCGCCATTTTATTTGAGCCTGATCGATGAAATTTGCAATTTTTTTCGCTTGAAATTGGCAAAATTCGCGATATCCTCATGTCCTACCAACAAAATTTGCGATTTTTCCGCCTTTAGCTGACGAAATCTGCATCTTTTCAGCGCCCAATCAACAAAATTCGCTATTTTTAAATAATTTTGGATGAAATCTGCATTTTTTTACGTGGTTTGATGAAATTCACGATTTTTTTTCTCTTGATAAATTTCCAAACCTGTCGATTGTTTCGCAGTCGATCAACGAAATTTTCAATTTTTCCGTGCATCATCGCAAAATCCGGATTTTCCCGTGACCTATCAACAAACTTTGCGATTTTTTCGTTCCCGATGAACAAAATACGTGTTTTTTTTACGTCATAAACCGAAAAAACATGCAATTTTTTTCGTAGCGGATGAGTTTAATTTCCATTTTTTCGTGTATCATCAACAAATCTGACGATTTTTTCTTGCTCTATCGATGAAATGTACGATTTTTCGTGTCTGATTGACAAAATTTGCGATTTTTCCGTTCCTAATCGACAAAACTCGCATTTTTTCCGTCTCCGATCGGCCAAATTTGCTATTTTTTTCGAGCCTCATGGACAGAATTCGCGATTTTTTCATGTCTGATGAACGAAATCTGCTATTTCTCAGCAATTGATCAATGAAATTCGCGATTTTTCTGTGCCCGATCTACGATTCTTAAGTGAGTAACGAAATTTTATATTTTTCTGCGGTAAATTAACGAAATTTACGATATTTTTCGACGACTTTTGAACAAAAATCGTAATCTTTTCTAGTTGTAAATTGACGAAGTTCGCGGGCCATTTTTGGCCTGCGGGCCACAGGTTGTGCATCCCTAGTCTATAGCTAAGAAGGTAACTTGTCTATAATATATTTTATCCTTTCCAATGCGATTTCATCTTAGAAGATTTTACTGGATTAATAATATTCATGATAACTGAAACATTTACATGCAAAAAAAATCCCTGTCGGCTGGTCCTATAGGCGGAGGTAGATTTCAAAAAAAGCTCATTTCAACAAAAAAAAAAAAATATGATTTGAGATAAACTCAGTTTAATAACTTCATTTGGCTGTTTATGAAAAATTTTTAATTTCATTTTTCTGCAAAAACTGGTTTTATCAGAATCATCTTAAGAAAAATTCAGCTCAAATGCCCATTTTGACAACATATTTTGAAACAGATTCTGAATTTATTAAAAAATTGACCATAACAGTACATTATACTGTTCCTAAATAACAAAAAACTGTCAGTTGAATGCATTTGAGAAAAAAATTAAATTTAAAAATGAATCATAAAATAACCGGTTTGTTGTTTGAATACATCCTTAATTGTTTAATCATAATTGCTTCGGAAAATTTTGTACGAAATACTCACTTTGACAGCATTTTAAAAAATATATTCTATCTTTATCAAAAAACTGGCCAATGCGTCACAGTATATAGTTCCTAAATAAGAGGATCTGTAAATTGGATGCGTTTGAAAGCGAAAATGGATTTTAAAAAGAGTCATAAAAAATGCAGTTTGCTATGTGAAAACTTCCTTAAATTTTCAAATCACGAAGACTTCAGGAAATTCTGTTCAAAATACCCTTTTTGGTAGCCTTTTTCAAAATATATTCTGTCTTTATCAAAAAACCGATCAATGCATGACATTATATAGTTCCTAAATAAGAGTCTTCTGTAAATTGGATGCATTTGAGAACAAAAATGGATTTAAAAACGAGTCAGAAAAAAAACGCAATTTCTTATTTGAATACTTCTTTAATTTTTCAGTCACAATGATTTCAGAAAATTCCGTTCAAAATACCCTTTTTGGTAGCCATTTTTGAAATATATTCCGTCTTTATCAAAAAACTGACCAATGCATCACATTATATAGTTCCTAAATAACAGGATCTGTAAATTAGATGCGTTTGAGAACAAAAATGGATTTAAAAACGAGTCAGAAAAAAACGCAATTTCTCATTTGAATACTTCCTTCAATTTTCAGTCCCGATGACTTTCGGAAATTCTGTTCAAAATACCCTTTTTGGTACCCGTTTTCGAAATATATTCTGTCTTTATCAGAAAATTGACCAATGCGTCACTTTATACAGTTTCTAAATAAGAGGATCTACCATTTGGATGCATTTAAAATCGAAAATGAGTCAGAATATAAGCAGTTTAGATTTGAGGTTTTCTCTCCAACTCCTATTTTTGTTTAATTTCTTTTTCTATACGAATTGGCCTTATGACAAACTTGTCAATATAAAAGTTGTAGATATTTTTGAGAAGATGTAAAATAAATTTAATCAGATTTGATATCTTAAAAATTGACGGAGTTATGGATTTTTCTCTTTTTTCAGCACCCTTTTTCTTTTCGTTTTTAATTTTTTTCGTCGGTAAAAGTTGGTCCTATCAAAAACTTGTAAATACAAAAGTTTTAGATAATTTTAAGAACATTTACGAAAAATTTAGTTGGACTTGATATCTTGAAAATTGACGAAGTTATGAATTTTTTTCTCTCAAAATCCCTGTTTTTTTTGCCCCTTGAGCCCACTTCTAAATTTATCAGAAATCTGTCATGCATATACTTTTGGCCCATTTTTAAGAAGTAATGTAAACTTTAAACCAATTCGATATCTACTTTAACTAAGAAGTTATGGCGTTTTTTCGGTTTTCACAAAAACGCCCCCTATTCCGACCCCCTTGGTCCGATTTTGCCCATTAACGAACTCAGCCAAGATTTTATCCCCTTTGATGTTATGTACCAGTTTGGTGAAGATTGGTGAAGGATTATAGAAGTTATCGTGTCCATAAAAAAGGGAGATATATACAGGGTGATCAGAAAGTCAGTATACATTTGATAAATTAATTCACTGAATAATGTAGGTAGAGAGGTAAAAATTGACACACATGCTTGGAATGACATGGGGTTTTATTTAATAAAAAATAAATAAAAAGTTCAAAAAATGGCCGACAGATGGTGCTGCACAGCAAAATGTCAGTGACGCTGCCTGAGAATCGTGTATAAAAGGCGCTGTAAATGAGACAGAGAATCAGATGCACCAGCAATCGCAGCATGTTGACGTTACCAGAGAAGGCATTGTTAGTGAAGCTCTACTATCAGAAAGGGGAATCTGCTACTGCAGCTTTACGATCCTATCGCCATAGGAAGGGTACTCGAACGGGTAAAGGTCCTATGACAATTGCAGCTGTGAAGAGAATGATGTTGAAGTTCGAAGCCACAGGTTGTTTAGACGATGGACCCCATAGTGGCCAACCGACCACAAGTGCTAATGTTGCTCAGACTGTTCAGGACGAAATGGAGGTTGTAGCGGGTTCGTCTACGCATGGAGAAGTGAGTGCTCGTGATGTTGCACGTCGCACTGGCATTCCATACAGTACTGTTTGGGCAGCACTAAGGCGTACCCTCCGATACTATCCGTTCAAAATCCAGCGGCATCATGAACTGTTACCCGGCGATTTTGAGCAGCGAAGAGCATTTGCGGTGTGGGCGTTTCAAAAGATGGCGGAAGAAGACGATTGCTTGTCTAACGTGTTATGGACCGACGAAGCCCATTTCACACTCCGAGGGTCTGTCAACACCCACAACTGCAGAATTTGGGCTACCGAAAATCCCAGAACTTTCGTGCAAACTCCATTGCACGACAAGAAAGTCACTGTGTGGTGTGGATTTACCACATCTACCGTTATCGGGCCTTTTTTCTTCCAGGAAAGTCGTGATTCTGGTTTTGTAACTGTTTCCATGACGGGTGAGAGGTACGCCGATATGTTACAAAATCACATCATCCCTAGCCTGGCTGATAAACATTGCTGAAAACTATGATTTTTATGCAGGATGGCGCTCCACCCCATATTCATAGACATGTGAAAGATCTCTTGCACACGTCGTTTGGTGATGATCGCATGCTGAGCTGCCATTTTCCTCATGCATGGCCTCCCAGGTCCCCAGATATCACTCCGTGTGATTTTTGGCTCTGGGGTTACATGAAGTCGCAAGTCTACCATGATCGACCGACATCAATAGGGATGCTAAAAGACAACATCCTACGGCAATTTCGCAACATAACTTCAGATATGCTGTACAGTGCTGTGCACAACATTGTCCCTCGACTACAGCTATTGTTGAGGAATGACAGTGGACATGTTGAGCATTTGGTCTGAAGAACATCGTCTTTGCTTTGTCGTAATTTGTTATGCTAATTAATGATTTTCTTATCACATGAAGTGCCATCTGTCGGCCATTTTTTGAACTTCTTATTTATTTTTTGTTAAATAAAACCCCATATCATTCCAAGCATATGTGTCAATTTTTACCTCTCTACCACATTATTCAGTGAATTATTAATTTATCAAATATATACTGACTTTCTGATCACCCTGTACATATATATATATATATATATATATATATATATATATATATATACACATACAGGGTGTCCGAAAAGTCTGGAAACGGTCTAATAACTCAAGAAATACATATGAGATTGAAAAACGTAAATATACGTGTTAAATATTTTTAAATAAGCTACTCGTGATACCAAATTTGACTTTCGTAACCGACCCCCTGGGGGTCAGAGGGGGTCCAACTTTGAAATCTTAAATTATAACCCCCATTTTTTATTGCAGATTCGGATTCTACGGACAAAAATACGCAACTTTTGTATTTGATGTTTATTTCGAATCCTCGTTTATCACGGTGTATTCGAGCATATTAAATCGATACATTTTTCGGCTTTTCCAACGAGATTTTCCCTAATCGAAACTAATTGGGGAGAATTTATGACATCAAATTCCTCCTCTTTTGCAAGAATAGCGTTTCCTGAAAATCACCCGTGCCGATTATTTCCATAGTACTACACACAGTAAAAAATTTGACCCGTTTGCTGTAACGTCACTCCACAGCTTTTATAGATTATCTGTTTCATGACCAATGAGAATGTTCCATAACACAGTAAAGTACACTGTAAAAAATTGACACTTTTGCTGCATCGTCACTCCACCACTTTTATAGAAAACGATTACTTTACTGTGTTATGGAGCACTCTCATTGGTCACAAAAGAGATATTCTATAATAGCTGTGGAGTGAAGCTGCAGCAAATGGGTCAGATTTTTAACAGTGTAGCACTATTGAAATAATCACCACGGGTGATTTTCAGGAAACGCTATTTCTGCAAAAGACGGAGAATTTGACGTAAAAAATTCTGCCCAATCAGTTTCGATTAGGGAAAAACCCGTTGGAAAAGCGAAATATGTATCGATTTAATGTGCTCCAATACACCGTGATAAACGAGGATTTGAAATAAACATCAAATATAAAAGTTACGTATTTTTGTCCGTAGAATCCGAATCTGCAATAAAAAATGGGGGTTATAATTTAAGATTTCAAAGTTGGACCCCCTCTGACCCCCAGGGGGTCGGTTGCGAAGGTCAAATTTGGTATCACTGAGTAGCTTATTTAAAAATATTTAACACGTATATTTACGTTTTTCAATCTCATATGTATTTCTCGAATTATTCGGCCGTTTCCAGACTTTTCGGACACCCTGTATATATATAAACTGGTGCGATTGCAATAGGTAGTATTTCTTACAAAATCTACCTAAAAGAGGTTTATTAAAAGCATAAATATCACAGCCTATGGCATTTCTGCATAAATTGGGTTCAAGCCAAAATTTTAACTTTTATAATGGGCTGAATCGGGCTGAATTTTTTTCGATGGATCAGGCCAGGCCCGGCTTGGAAATTTCGGCCCGTGCAGACCTCTAACTTCTTCATTAGGAAAATATTCTGAGAATGGGGCACTGTAATTTCGATTTTTGTGCAATTTTCAATATTACATTACTGTAAAGTGTGTGAAGCATAGAATTGAATCAAATTTTTTATGTATGTTTTTAGCTATATTCTCCTTAAATTTGAAAAAAAATGCCAGAAGAGAGTGCTGTAACAGCAATTTTTGTGCTATTCTATTATTGTATCACCGAAAAGTTATATGTAGAATTGAATCAAAATTTTTTTGTACATTTTGTGTAGTAATATCAATTTAATAGTTTATTTTTTTTTAATTAAAGCTGCAATCTCAATTTTCTAAAAAATATATAATAATATTTAGTATTTTCTAACTTTTTTTAAACTAGCTACCTTTAAAAGTTTTCATTAATTTTATTTTTTATCAGTGTCATTCTAAAACCACAAAATTAAAATTTGATGATAGCAGCTAACAATTTATAATATATATATATTATTACTTGATTTTTATATTACATTTTTATATGTTATATAATTATTAAATAATAGATATTGGTTTATGTTTTAATTTATTTATTTTTAAATGAAAAATAAGGAATACTTTTTTAGTACATTTATTTTCTTGATAATGATTATTCAAAATGTAGCAAAAAATGTACACCAGTTTAATTTATTTAATTGAAAACTATGTACAAAATATTTTAGCTTAAATATTTTAATGTAAAACTAGTATTTAAAAGCGAATATTGTTTGATGCTTATTTAAATGTAAGACTGTTGCATATTTTTGAAAAAGTAGCAGTATTTTCTATTTATTTTCTTTGTAATCCTTACAATTTTTTATTAATTTTATTTATATCAATCGGATTCTAAAATCCAGAACTTGAAATTGGCTGTTTGTAGTTAATAATTTATAATTATTATTTAATTTTATGATTAGTTTTAATTATTTGAACTTAATTTTGCATTCTCATGTTTTATTTATGATACCATACCTACCACCATTATATCAAGGTGATTTCTTTTATAATTTTCCCTTCTTCACCCCCTTTTTTTAATAGAAAATAATGACATACTTTTTCTTGTCCGGGAATATATATTTTCTTGATTATGGTCACAACATATAGTGAAAACTGTTTAATAGAAAATTATCATTTTTAAACATTGTTGTGTTTTAAATTTTACTTAATTTAATTATAAAGCATTCATTATATAAATATATATACACTCCTGGACAAAATTATAAACTCAGAAAATGTTTAATTTGTTTATATCATAATATAAATAAACTTAGATTTACATTAATAAAACAATGATGAATATTCATAATAAGACATCTAAATTTAATATAATTTATTTAAATTACTTACTCCATATTATTTATAAGAATATACATAACTTAAAAAAATAACATTATGTGAGACCTGGACAAAAATATAAACTCAAAGTTATAAATTTCTAAATTCCGGTACATTTGATATAAATAAATGCATTTTATGATAAAAAACTAATAAATGGAGTCATTATGGATCAATACATTTCAATATATCAATACATGTTTTATTTTTTCTCATAAAATAACATTATGTGAGACCTGGACAAAATTATAAACTCAAAGTTATGAATTTCCATACGCTGGTTATGGCCCAGATAGCATAAGATACTACTGGTACGATATCGAATATGAAGAACGGCTTATCTTTAGTTGAAACTTTGGTGGAAGATCCGTGATGGTGTGAGCAAGGTTCTTTCTCAGAATGGCAAAATTGCTCTGGCTTTTTTTAATAGAAAACAAAAAGCAGAAGACAACCAGGTAATGATAGAAGACAATCTTTTGCCATATGGGCCGTTGATCACTGGAATATACTGGGTGTTTCAGCAAGATAATGCAGTAATACACTTTGCAAAAAGTACAAAAGACTGGCTGCAGCGCTGCCATGTAAATGTCTTGAATTGGCCAGCCCGCAGACCTGATCTAAACCCCATTTAAAATTACTGGGGTGCAATGGTTCAAATAATCTATCGCGATGGACGTCAATATCAAAACACAAATGATTTATAGATGGCTATACATTCAGCCTGGAACCAGTTGGAAAAACTTGTTCAATTTATGCCGAATCGCATATTCGAATTCATAGAAAAATGACAGTTTAACACATTTTTGAATGTATGCATTAATATTTTGCTCCAGAATTCAAAAGTACGTTCACTTCTTAAAATCTATAATTTTATGCTTTCAATTTATACATATACTATATTTATACTACTCATCTTTTTTGAAAAAAAAAAATTATAAAAATGCATGGATGTACTGAAATATAATCATCCCTAATAACTTTATTTATTAGTTTTTTTATCACAAAATGCATTTATTTATATCAAAAATACCAAAGTGTAGAAATTCATAACTTTGAGT
The DNA here is from genome assembly GCA_964019185.1 of Maratus speculifer. Taxonomy (NCBI): domain Eukaryota; kingdom Metazoa; phylum Arthropoda; class Arachnida; order Araneae; family Salticidae; genus Maratus; species Maratus speculifer. Next base: position 80,403,684 of record OZ025295.1, read on the forward strand.
TTATAATTTTGTCCAGATCTCACATAATGTTATTTTATGAGAAAAATTAAAATATGTATTGAAATATTGAAACGTATTGATCCATAATGACTCCATTTATTAGTTTTTTGTCATAAAATGCATTTATTTATATCAAATATGCCAGAATATCGAAATTCATAACTTTGAGTTTATAATTTTGTCCAGGTCTCACATAATGTTATTTTTTTTAAGTAATGAATTTTCTTATTTAAATTATTTGCTCCATTTTATTTATGAGTTTTTCTAGATATTTTATTCTGAAAATGATATTTAGACTTTAAATTTTATCTTATCTAATCTCTTGCTATATAATTCCTGATAGTCCTTGTTAATATTTTGTTTTATCAGTTCTGATATTTCTTCTTATTTCAGAATTCTAGACTGACAGCTGCTGGTCCTGCTTTACAAAGTTTAGGTCCTAGTACAACACAACCTTCTGTTGAACCTACTGGCATGATAACAGAAGAACAAGAAAAAGTAAAAATTCAATATTTTCATGTTTTATATTGACCTGCTATTTAACATTAGCACTTTTTTGATTAACCAGTTTTTATTAATATTTTATCTTTAGACCCAAATATGCTTCAACTTGCATTACTTACTTAAACTTTTTAAATTCAGAGAAATAACCCTTATAGATTAGTTGAGATTTAAAAAAATAACTTTAGAGCACTGACTAGATCGCTAAAAAAAAGTAAAATAGTGTTTAGTTTCTAGACAGAAATAATAGATAAAACCTTCAAAATTGTAACTTATTTATGAATGTGTGTAAACAAAGAAAGGGGTAAAATATGAATTAACTTTAACTTTTTCAAAGTTCACAAAGTTTAACTTTATTAATAAATTAAAAAGAATTAAAAGTATTTTTAATTTAATAAAATATTCCCCCGCCATCCTTCTGAGGGGGAAAAAAAAAAAAAAAGACCGATTATACAAGTTAGTGGAATTTATGCCATTTTTGTGCAGTAGTAGTAAAGTATTAAAATTTTCTAGACATTTCATTTTAAACATAACATTTTTACTAACAAAAGCTTCAAAGTTCATGATTAATAAATAAATGCAAATGCACATGATCAGCTGAATATGGCTCAACTTCTACATACAGGGTGTCAATTAAATGACTGATCCATTTTCAATGTATATAATAATTTTTTTTTAAAAAAGAGAAAAAAAATGCCCTGTTTTATGCACTATTATTAGAAAGTCAAAATTTTAAAAATACATTGTGTTCAAATAGTTCAACATTAGGGCCAAAGGTGGGATTGGTGGAATTCTGCTGTAGGAATAGACAGAACATCTATTTTTCAGTTAAATCATTGTTGAGTGAGTTCATGCTAAAGTTTGTTGCACAAAGATGGTGTATTCTGAATAATGAATATTTTTAGTATTAGAATTTCACTGCCTGGGAAAATGAAGCAGGAAATAGTGCTGTAAAACCAGGCAAAGTTTCCAATGGAAATTCAATGCAACTAAAGGACTAGCAAAGAACACAAAAGTTTTTTTTTTTTTTTTTTTTTGTAAGATTTGAACAGACCGAAAACATGAATGACAATTGTTCAGGAAGTGTTGGGCCACTGTATTCATCAATTAATAACAACAGTATCCAGACAATTCAAGCCCTCACACTCAGGCCCATTAATTTCTCAATGTTTGCACTGCAGATCAAAGAAAGATCTTTGCCAATGATTTATTCAAAAGTGATGGATGTCATGAGTTGGATGTGGGATTGGGATTCAATTGATTTTTGCAATGAAATCCATTTTTACATTGATGGCTTTGAAAATAAACAAAATTGGTGATTTTGGGGAAAGAAAGCCCCCTATATTTCTGTGATTTTCATCGCTGTGTTTGCCAAAAGTCACATCATAACCTGCCATATCCTTGGAAGAATTCATTTCGTCTATTTTCCTATACCTTATAACTGCAGCACAATATCTTGACATTCTGCATGGCTTTTTTGTGGCCATACACAATGCCTCGACGGATACACATGGTTTATCGTAGTTTATCCAAGATGGTACCAGACCCTATCAAACGAATGAAATATTTAATTTTCTGCAAGAAATTTCGATGATCTTTCTCTACAGTTCAAGAACCTTACAGAAACAGGCACATACTGGCCTTATTCATCTGATTTAAATCCTTCTGATTTCTTTCTATGGGGCACTTTAAAAAAGAGGTGCACTGGCAAAAGGCACTAACTTTTGCTGACATTAAACATTACATATGTAATGCATGTCAATCCACTTGAGATATTGTCATTCATATGTGCAAATTGCATTTGAGAGTATGACAGCTTATTGCTGCAAAGGATGGCTGTATTGAAATTATTGTTATTTAATTTTTTAGCCATCAGTACCACCTAGTGACGAATTTCAGAAATTTTAAAACACAATATATATTTAAAAATCTATTGATGTTTTAATAATAATGCAGCAAACAGCCCATTTTTTTCTTGATTCATTTTTTTAAACTCAACATAGATCAGTTATTTAGCAAACACTATATGAAAATTATATAAATAATGTTAACAAATAATGTATTAATATGAAAATATATTTATTCTTATTCAGTTTCTTTTTAAAAATACAGCAACAGGATAAAAAATATTAATTGTTTATATTTGAAAGTAAATAATGATTTCAAGAAATCAAAATTACATTGAAAAAAAAAAAAAAAGAATGTCTTTCTTTAATTTTGACTTAACTTTCTTTTATGTATTGTTATCCATGCTTTATGTTTTCTTAAATACTTTAAAAGCTCACACTACTCAGTGAAAAAGACCCAGATGATAATGTTAAGTCTAAGGGAGAATTCTTTTCAAATCTCTCACTCAAATTTTAATATTTTTAAATGATTTTTTTTTTTTTTTGCATAGGATAGTTGAGGATGATCTACAATCAGGCTAGTGTTTACTTTTTTTATTTTGGTTATGTATTTCTTATATTATGGTATTTTCAATTTCAGAACCGGTTTCAAAAGTTAAAGTAATTTAAAAAAAAAATCGGAATCATCTTTAGCTATTTTATGAAAAAAAAAATCATGTAAAATTATTAAAATTTGAGCGAGATGTTTGAAAAGAACGCCCTTATAGACTTAATATTATTTATCTGGGTCTTTTTCACTGAGTAGAGTGGGCTCTTAACCTGTTGGGGACGAGCGACACGTATACGTGCCGCAAAAAAGCTTAAGAATCCTCGTTTATCCCCACCAGTAAAATTTGCCTTATTTAATCAGAGCGTTTTCCAGATTCAAGAAAGCGCAATTTTCTGTTTTTTAAAACTGGTGACAAAACATTAAGAATTTCGTAAAAGGCTCCCGTCGCAAAGGGGTTAATGCAGGAAAATGCATGTTTTATAACATCTATACAAAATGTTTTATTCTAGATGCAATAGTATTATTATATATGATAATATATAACATTATGATAATATATGATAATAATATTGTTATATATGAGTAAATATGATATAATTTTCAACATCAAATACATTTTTTATGTATGAATTTTATTTATTTATTATTATTTTTTAATTTTTAGTATTTACATTTAAATGTATACTTCAACTGAAATACATTGTTTGGAAAATATTATACAGCTTTTAAAAATCTTAAAATAGTTAATAAAAAGTAGCTATTTCAAATTATATCTGCTAATAAATATGTGATTAAAAAAATAGTCATAGAAGTAATTGGACATTGAACACTACAATTTAGTCCAGTATAGTAAGTATTATTGTTCCATAGTTTTATTTCCTATAAATGTTATTTATGTAAAAAAAATGACCAATTTGTTGCCAGTTTGTTTGTCGATTGACCAATTATATGTTAGCGCATTTAAAATTTCTTTCAGAAAATAGTTTAATATATATATATATATATGTATGTATAAAATTTACAAAAACTTCATATTTTTTTTAACCTCTTTGATCCTCGAGGACCTCTGTTCTTTTACTTATAAAAAATAAAATATTTGATTTCTTTTTACATCACTTCATAATAGCTGATTTTTTTTTAGTTGAAAGCAAACAAATAAATGCTTGTCTGAAGATGAAAAACCAACGATTATAAATGCACAAATAAAGTATGAAAAGGTAGCAAACAGCCGTTTTGAATCTACTATGGAGATTCTTCATTAGTGCAAAACTCAGCGAGCTAGGAAGCTGTACCGATATTGGAGACAATGGGTCTGAAAGGAATGTCAGGTTTATGGACCTTAGGTAAAGCATAAAACCTGGCACAATGAGCAATTCAAGGAATAAGAGACCTCTTTAATGTATTGTTAGACCTCTTATTCCTTCAATTGCTCATTGTGCCAGGTTTTATGCTTTACCTAAGGTCCATAAACCTCACATTCCTTTTAGACCCTTTGTCTCCAATATTGGTATGGCTTCCTAGCTCGCTGAGTCTTGCACTGATGAAGAATCTCCATAGTAGATTCGAAACGGCTGTTTGCTACCTTTTCATACCTTATTTGTGCATTTTTAATCATTAGTTTTCTATCTTTAAACATTTGTGCACAAAGGCTTTATTTGCTATTTTAAAATAAATGCTTGCTGTAAGCTGAATCCTGCATAAAATAAATGTTATATCTGAGTTTACAAAATGCCTAAAAATGTCCAAAAGACAATGGGACCAAGAAAATGATAAATTTTCATAAATATTTAACCTAAATCATTTTCAATATTTTTTCTTTCTTTCTTTTCTTTTTCCTTTTTGAGGATTTGTAGATTATTTATTTGTTTAAAGCTCTTAAACTTGTGATTACATTTATTTAGGTTAATGGTTATTAAATTGATGGTTTAAGAAGGTTTGTAGTAGTAGTTTTAGATCCATATATCTGAATATTACTAAGCACCTAAAGGATCAATTTCAGAAAAGATATTTTTTCTGTCTTTTATAATGTCCTTTTGTTTGAAAAAAAAAATGAATAAGTATTTGTATTATTAGGTAAATATTTGAGTTTTTCAGAGTTCAGTCTCATTTTGTAAATTATATTTCATTTTTCTGTTAAAATTGTTTTTGCCTTTATATATTTCTATGAAACATTGCTTGTCATGAATGCATTCTTTATTGCTTATATTTACTAGGCTGCCTTGATAATGCAAGTCCTTCAATTAACTGACCAACAAATAGCAGCTTTGCCGCCAGAGCAACGTCAGAGTATACTGGTTTTAAAAGAACAACTTGCTCGATCTCAGATGATTTGATATCTAGATGCAATTTTTTTTGTAATATATAATAAATGTTTCATATCTGTTTACTGAAATGTTTTATTTCTTTTAAAAATAAGTTAAATTGCTCAAAAGCAATATTGGACACTTGCATTTCCCAGTTTGTGATATTTCTATAATATTTAGATTTGACTGGAAGTATGCCTCATTTATTTTTAAAAGCTAAAACCGAAGAGAATTTCATTGATTGATGCTTTATAAGAATTTGCAGTCAAGTGATTAAAATAACATTAAATTGTAAATTTCATCTTGTAGTATCAGTAAACACTGAGCTTAAACACTTTGTTGATCAGTGATGAGTATACTTATCCTTAATTTAGTGCATTTTATTATTCAAAACATCTACAGCATTATTTAGTACAGATTTTTAGGGTTCCATACTTAAAAAGTGAAAACAGACCGATTATAAGATCATTCCTGTACTGTCTGTCTGTTTGTCTATCATTCTGTCCATTATTTTACTCATAAACTATGGAACATGAACAGTTTAAGTTGGGGGAAGTAATAAAAACTATTGACCTACATATTTGCAGTTTTTTAAACATTCACAAATATATTTGGTGAAAATGTAGAAGGTACCCGAGAAAAAATCTTTATGCCGTGTAGGGCAACATATGAAACTTTTGTAACGCTGAACTCAAAAACACATTTCTTTTAATTTTAGGTTCTATATTTTTAGAGATATCATCAAAAATCTAGAAGGACTAATTAAGTTACCTGAGAAAAAAATCTTTGTATGCCGTGTAGGATAACATATGAAATTTTTGTAACACTGAACTCAAAAACACATTTCTTTTAATTTTAGGTACTATATTTTTAGAGATATCATCAAAAATGTAGAGGGAAAATGTGTTCTCCCTCATCTATTTCCGAATCTACTGAAACTAAAATTATGAAAACATTAAAGATAGTAGAAATTAATTTAAATCTTGTGGAAAAACTACAGCAATTGTCCTAGGTCACATAGTTTTTGAGAAAAGAGCATTTTTCCGTTACTCGCAAATTTTGATTTACAGGCACCCAGCAGAGGTGTTGAGGAGCACTGAAGGTATCTTTCGTTACAAAATTATAAAAGCATTTTTTATAATGATTTAAAAAAAAAAATCATTGGAAATTAGGCAGGATAGTAACTTTTAAAGGTACAGGCAGTTTTGACATAAATAATGACAGAGGCAGCATATTGTATGTATGTATCATCAATTTTTAAAACATAAGTAGATCCACTCAATGCAAACTAGTCTTGAATCCCATAGTATTTATCTGATTAACCTATTAATACCCAATGTTCATATTTTGAGATCACTAGACTTGATGGTAAGAAAGCACCTTTCACATCAGCAAATGTAGGGGCGATTCACTCCGCATCGGTGATGTAAGCACGGGTTCAAGAAAAGACAAAAAAAACCTCCTAGATAAGATGAGTTATTCTTGACACAAAATCCTTTTATTGAAGAGCATCAAGCATGTAATAAGGCTCCGGTCGATGGTATGTCCCGTCGACCGTAGGAGTGTAAAAGTATATCTTATTACCTTACACTACAAAGGATGAGAGACAAATGATAAAAATACAATTTTGAAACCACAATCTTTGGCGAATTACATTGGTATTTATCGCCAATAACGAACACTAGATGTACATTTTCGATGATAGGAGACATGCATTTGATTTCCGTTATTTAGACTGCAATGCGAATATTCAAAGTGTAAAATTTGAAATAATTAATGCCAAATGATAAAAGGGTGTATATGGCATGAAAAACGGCTATAACAAATTCCTTGCATAGGGTTACTTAAACTCCCACGGAATCAGAAGAGGAATGAATGTTAATGAAATAAAATAAAAGACAAACTTAGTGCATCTGCTTCTTAAACTAGTAGCGTTTAACTATGAATAAAAACAGCCTAGAAATAACTCTTTAAAAGGTTGTTGCTATGGGAAAAATACAGTTACAAGAATGAATGGGAATACAAAATTGTACTTTTATGTGGTTTTAAAGACAGAATTTGAGATAACTGAAATTATATTTTAAAGGAAAAATGCCGTTAGCAACTGGGATTTAAAGGGATTAAAAATCTAGCTTATTAAATAAAGTTACAAATTAAGGGAATATTGTAATTTTAACTAAGGGGGAAAACCATTATTAAATAATATGTAAAGGAAAATGCCTTTACATATATCTCCCCGACGACCGACAAAGAAAAAGCATGAAACGCGAGAGATACAGAGAGGAAAAAATAAACGCATGTCTCCGCTCAACGTTAAAAGGTAAACACAAACAAACATATTTTAAAAAGAAACCTGGTTATAACTTGTTTAATAATGCAATAACTAAATAGTAAATAAGAAAAGGTATGTCTCAATTTTTAAAATATGCTGACAAGCATGGTAAAGCAAGTAGGTACCTATCTATAAAACTTGCAAAAAGTTTTTTTTTTTTTTTTTTTTTTTTTAAATTGCAGTGAACTTCTGGACAGCTGTATATTATCTTGTTTCTTTTTTTGTGTGTGTGCACACTCAATATTATTCCAGAATATTTTAACTAAGCTTTCTTGAAATTTTTATTCAAGCCAAAGCAATTTTTTTTATTGCTTAAACGAGTTGGTTACATCCCAACTGCTAATTTATTATATATATATATATTTTTTTTTTGAGACATGAATTATATTTAAAAGGTAAAATGGCCGTTAGCAACTGAATGGAATTAAAGGGATTAAAAATCTAGCTTATTAAATAAAATTACAAATTAAGGGAATATTGTAATTTTAACTAAGGGGGAAAACCATTATTAAATAATATGTAAAAGAACATGCCTTTACAGCAAATATGAAGATAAATAAATATATTCTCTCTTTCACAAGATAATATGTTTGATAAAATAACATAAAAATACTCTTCTTTTAAAAGTGGTGGGAAATCTAAAATTTAAATTTTAACGAAGAAAATAATTTGGATGTTAATGGGCTAGTTCTAATTAAATTAGTCTGTTTTTAACTATTTGGAAGCAGGATAGTTACCCTGAAAGATATGGGTGGTTTGGACATAAATAATGATAGAGACAACATACACTATGTACCATCAATTTTTAAAATCTAGATAACAACCTTATGATATATTTATATAAGTACAAAAGCAATAAACATCAAATAGTTAAAAACAGACTAATTTTACTAGAACATATATAACCATCATAGGACCACCATCACAGGGGATAGCACCTTGCAAGTGAGCCACAAATGCAGCAAAAGTAGAGTGCTGCAGATCTGGATGTTTATATGATACCTCTCTGAGGATCGCATTCTTCTGTTGCAACAGATTAGATAGGCCAGATTCATGCACCAGGGATTTCAAATATTCTCATAAACAGAAGTCTGTCAGTGTCAGATATGGAGACCAAGGAGGCAATGGGAACCTGTAATTCCTGCTAATGATTTTGTATTCCCCCGAAAGTCTGTATCAGGATTTAGGAATTCCTTGACTGGAGAAGCAATGTGACTAGGTACTCCATCTTGCATGAATGTCTTCCATAAACACTCCATCTCGCATAGAACAATAGTACAGTGCCTGGAAGTTCACTTCAATGCTCTATAGCTGTAGTAAATGATTTTGAGATATTAACTTTTTGCATATGTTTTGTCTGACTTGGCTACATAAGCGCCACCTATTAGACAGAGTCGTATAACATAGACGCACACCGTGCGCAGAAAATTTTAAGAAAGACACAATTTTTATTTTTGTAACTTTTGTTAGTACCAAAAAAAAATATATATATATATTCCCTCAATTTTATGAACGAATTATTTGTTGTTAATGCGAATATCGTCAAAAAACATTAAAAAAAATCGCGAAGTTCAACAAAGAATCGCGTAAAAAAACATGCATTTCAACAAAGAATCGCGTAAAAAAACATGCATTTCAACAAAGAATCGTGTAAAGAACACATATTTCGACAAAATACCACGCGAAAAGCGTGAATTTCATCCAAAAGCCGTGCTAAAAACGTAAATTAGATTCATGAATTTCGTGCATGAGTCTCGTAAAAAATGCGAATTTCGTGCATGAATCAAGTAAAAGACGCGAATTTCGTGCATGAATCGCGTAAAAAACCCGAATTCGTGCATGAATCGCTCAAAAAACGCGAAATACACCCATAAATCGCTCAAAAAACACAAATTACGTGCATTAATCTTGTAAAAAGACGCGATTTGTGTTTATAAATTGCATAAAAACGAGAATTACGTCCCTAAATCGTGTATAAAACGCGAATACATAAATTGCATAAAAAAACACGGATTACGTCCATAAATCACTCAAAAATGTGACTTTCGACAGCAGAAAGCACATAAATCGCAAATTACGTCCATGAATTTTATAAAAATAAACGAATTACGTCCATAAATCGGGTAACAAATGCGAATTACGTTCATAAATCGCTCAAAAACGCGAATTACGTCCATAAATCGCTCAAAAAACGCGAATTACGTCCATGAATCGTGTAAAAAAAAAACGCGAATTTGTTCATAAGTCGCATAAAAAAACGCGAATTACGACCATAAATCACTCAAAAATCACGAATTTCGTCGCCAAAAAGCTCAAAAAAGCAAATTACATCCCTGAATCGCATAAAAGTAGCGAATTACGACCATAAATCGCGTAACAAATGCGAATTACGTTCATGAATCGTATAAAAATCGTGAATTACGTCCATAAATTGCTCAAAAAACACAAATTACATTCATAAATCGCGCAAAAAACGCGAATTACACCCAACACTAAATTAATTTGCAGAAAGTTTTTGACCCAATATTGCGTGCACAGAAAGTTTTTGGTTTTATGCAAGTCTGCTATTAACTTTTTTTAGGTAAGCTTTCATTACAAAAAGTAAAAAGCAACCTATTGCAGCCGTCCCACAGTGGGGCAAAATCCGGAAAAGCTGGCCAAAATATGAAAATGTTATTCGAATTGCACGAAAATTCGTATAGAGGTGTTTTTGAGGATGCTAAGTAAGAATACAAAATAATAATAATAATAAAAAAAAAATGGCGGATACAATATGGTGGAACAAAAACTACAATGTCTAGGAAGTTATTCCATTTGTATAAAATTTCGTAAACTTTTCAGGATACTAATTAGGATTCAAAAGTTAAACTTTAAAAATAAATAAATAATTAAAATCAATTTGATTTAAATAAAATTTAAAATTTCGAGGCTAAACTTAAAAAGGAATTTTCAAGGAACCAAGAGACATTTAATCGAAATTTAAGTACACTAAAAGAAAGTAAAATACTAGACTATTTATTTTTTATATTATTAAAATAAAAAGAAAATATATTCCAGAAATTCACTTCAAAAAATCAATTGTAGTATAATAAAAAGATTCTTCAGACGTCAAGGTGTCGAAATAGTTAGCAGGGCTTGTTCGCAATATTAGAAGATCCTGTGACTCTTAGGATCAATTATTTTTTATTTCTTCTACAATAATTTACCTAAACTTGAAATGAAATAATCTGATGACATTAAAAGACATAAAAATACCTTTCATTTTCTTGCGCTACTGCATGTTTGCGATAAATTTTCTCGATGCCTTTTGATCAGTTTGTTGCATGAATCTTGAGTATCTTATGGCATTTGACAAATTGACAGTAATGAAGATAATGTTATTTCTTTGTCATTAATAAATAGTTTGTGCACTGAAGTAAGCATATACAGGGTGAGTCATAAATATCGAAACAATAGGCTATCTCCACAAATATTGCCCCTAGACCCATACTTCCAATTGCAAAAATTCCTAAAAAAAGGTGAAATTTCTGATAAGATAAGTTGCAACTCCATGGGGGGTCTATTTGAAAAAATACGAAAATTAAGTTTTTATATTGCCCCCGTAGGAAAAAATTCCCAATTAGGAAATTATTCTTTATCCATTCCTAAATTGAACAAAACAAATTTCATCACCGGATCTAAAAACCCCACAGAGATATTAAATCTCAAAATCCTCAAAAATTCCTGACTTACACCACTTTTCCCTGCCTCTAAACGGTGTTTTCTTCACTCAATTTCAACGCTAGTTAGGGAGCATTCACAAATTGCAATTTAATAAAAATCGGTTTAAGATAGCGCTTTTTCTTTGGACATAAAATAGCAGCGTATAGTTTTTACGTTAAATTTGTATACCAGACGTCTGCCTGGGTCAAAATATCTAGGTCAGGTCCCAAATTGACCCACAGGGGAAAAAGTTCGGCTTAGCCTGAAAAAAATGTCAACATCATAACTCGAACCGGTCTGGAAAATAGTTTAAATCATAGCTCGGTCTAAATCTCGGTCTAATAGTTTAAATCATAGACTTGCAATCGTTTTGAAAATCGAAAATTTTTTTTGACGGATTTACACGTTTTAGATAGTGGAGATTCCGAAAAACATATTTTTAGAAAAAAAAATTTTTGCCGTCCGTCCGTCTGTGTGTCTGTGTGTCTGTCTGTCTGTCTGTAACCGCTCTATCTCCCGAACAAATTGAGATCGAGACTTGAAATTTTGTATGTACTTAGTATGTAAAAATGGGAAGAAGCCTATTTAATATCAGTAACCTCGATTATCCGGAACTATTTTTTTCGGACTCTCGAAAAATTCGTTCTGATGAAAGGTATATAAAAATTTTCGAATTTTTTTATTTTAAGAAGTGGACATAAAAGGCAATAAAATAACACAAATTTTGTATAAAGAACGAAGTCGATCGGATTATTAGTTGCCGAGATATCTGTAATCCTGTTTTTCACATTCTTCGATTTTTCATGACCCTGTATTTCATTCAAACTTCAATACAAAGACATATTTTAATTGGAAATGAGACGCTTAATTCGACGCAGTAAATTTTTAGTTAATATGATTAATATTTTTGGAGTTATAAGGATGTTTCTTTACGCAATCTGGTACTTACTTGAGTATTTTGGCGTTTTGTATAATTTGTCGAAATGGATTCATCAGCAATTCATTATAGAGCATATGTATAGAGCTATGTATATTAAAAGTATTAAAATGTATGTTTAAGTTTTGTTTTGGAATTGCAATGCATTTTATAAATAGTTTACACATGTTTTATTTTCATATTTTATATTATGCATATCTATGATGGGTAAGTGTTACGGTGGCCTCCAACGACTAGTTTACTTCGGCATGGGAAAAAATTGTTTCATATGGAGGTGTTCTGACTAAAAAATTCTTTTATAGCTTTTCGTTTTTTATATTTATACTTTTTATTATAAAAGAAGCGCCAAAGGCTGTAATATATTTATTTTATCAATGAATCTCTATTTATATGTAAAAGTTTCACTTATATTTTAATATCGTTAATCCATATCCAATGCGTTGGAGACTTTGAGAAATGTTATACAGTAAAACTTTTTAAGACGGAATCACATAGGAAAGAAAAAATACGTTATAGACAGATGCCCTCTCTAGAAGATGTAATTGAAGCTTATTTTTTTCTCAGGTACTATTGTATTTATTTTGCGTGGATCAACATATTTTCCGTTTAAGACAGAATTCCGTCATAGGCAGATTTTTTTTCACTGGTTTTATTGTATTTAATTTTTTTAGCCTTTGAATAATCTATTTAAGAAAAATGAATTTTAAAGTTTTTTCCTTTTTTTTTTTTCTTTTCTTTTTTCTTTCTTTTTTTTTTTTTTTTTTTTTTTTGTGATTTTAATACGGATTTTGTCGAGACCGGGTTTGAAAATTTTATCCAGTGTGCACCTAAGTTGAAGGAAGCAGCCCCCTCCCTTATGAAAAGTACGCCAGGCCCGGCCTGGCGAGTCTTCAGAAAAAAATAACATCTCGGTCTTGGCCCTACCTGGGCCCAGAATACAGATTTTTGAACATCCTCTGGAGGACGGTATAAAGCCTGAAGTTGTCAGAGCTAAATTTAAAAAGAAAAAAAAGGCTTAATCTGCATCTTAGAAAGAGCATTTTTTTAAACAACTGACGGACATTTAAACAATACACTTCGTTTTTCTGCGTAATGATTTTTCCCCTCTATTTCTTGCCTTTAAGTTATTAAATATTAAGAATTTTTAAAGGAAAAAGAACTTGAAACACGTCATTTTTCATTTTTCTACATTAGTTTTGTTTTGGCAAATTTGAAAAAAATGTTTACTTTTGAAAAAATGTTTGCTTTTGAAAATATGATTTTTTTAAAAGTTTAATAGTTTTAAAATTAATATAAAAAACCTTGGAACAAAACTATAATCAGATTATCATCTTTAATTAAATGGAAAGAAATTGAAATCCGATAAATAATGTTACGATTTATAACGATTTTTGATTATCCCATTTAAACCGGTACTAACCACATGAAACTTTTATAAATTGTATGAGAAATTTTAAGATGTGATTTTCTTAGTTAATTATAAGGCTAACCATCACAAAAAAGAAAAAAAATCAAAATTCTAACTCAAAAAATAGATTTTTTACGAGTTTCCTAGAACTGTTAAAGTAACATTGTTTTCTGAATTGCGCGCATTTCAATTTGTGTCTAATCCCTTAAAACCGGATGAATTTTTTAAACGGCTATAACTTTGCGAATTTTGGAGATATGAAGATACAACTTTTTGTGTTTTATTCAGGACTGAATAAGGGAAGTTTTTCTAATTGGAATTTTTGTCCTACGGGGGCCGTATAAAAATTTAATTTTCGTAACTTTTCAACTAGACCCCCCATGGAGTCGCAATTTGTTTTATCAAAAATTTCACATTTTTTATGAATTTTTGCAATTGGAAGTATGGGTCTAAAAGCAATATTTAAGGAGATAGCCTATTGTTTCGATATTTATGACTCACCCTGTAGAACCAGGGATGTAGTTTAAATCTACGAGCTGTTTGTTAGGAAAAATCTTCGAAATTGATCAAATAAATGACATGGATATAAGACATTACTTATAACATAGAATCGTTTTATCAAATCTTCGTATACGCTCGTTATAGAAGCACAAATAGTTGTGTTTTCAAAGAATCGTTGAATTGTATTGCCATCATTTGTGCTTCCAAATCTGAGATTTGGTTTCTTGACAAGAAGTCTTAATTGTAAACGAAATATTTTTTGCATATTTTATTTTGCAATTTCAGTGTTCTTCTTTTCATGCAGATTACGAGCTTTCCATTTTTTCTATCTAGTTTGTCTGCGAGGTGTAAGCCCTCTCTAAGCATCTTAGCATGTAACATAGATATTCTGAATTCTAAATTATCTCTATCCTTTTCTAATTAAAATGTCATATCGGTAAGAAGCTGTTATGATGTTGTCTGACATAGGTAGCAACGTCGAGTATTACACTAATTCGTTATTAACGACTATTTCTTCTGTATCAATGATTGTATTAAAAGAAATAAGTTAATTATCCTGTGTTTAATACAATACCATTCATTGACAGTAGCTCCCGTATTTCTTGAAAAAAAATAGATCTTGATTGGCCCGATAGTGAAATGGAGATCTCGGAATTTTCAAATTAACGATTCATGAATTATTCGCAACATTTATGTATTCTAGTAGCACGGGAGAAGTGAAAAATATATTAGAACCTCCTACCATCTTCATAGCTAAATATTTGTTTAAATGTACTCAGAATAGATGTGTCATCACATCCTCATTTGTAAACCAAATCCAAATTGCTAATGTAGGCGAAAGTCATATTCATAAAGATTTTCACTCGTATTAATGAAATACACTCAGTAGTTTTTATCAGCAAATATAGCCATTGACAAAATAATTCTTCTAATTATAATAGAACAAACAAAATTACTACCTATAAAGATAAGAAAATGTTATTCTACCGGATCAGTAATAGAGAATTATTTTCATTTTTTCATTACTAAGCTTACTTGTCAAATTAATGTAATCTTATGATTATAGTATTTATTTACAATATAATAGGAAATAAACTATTATAAAATTGAATAATTCAAAAATTTGAAAAATATTTATCAGCTAAATTATGTGAAAAGTAGTCAATTTCAAAATTTTTGACGCGGCCGAAAAAGTGGCATTTTTACTTGCGGTTACTAAAATATGCGTGAAATGCAGAAAGGCAGTTTTAGGCAGCTGGTTTTTTATGAATCACTAGACAATAGCCCAAGTTATTATTTCCATTAAATTTCGTTGCGGAACACTGTGGAACATTAAAACTTTTTGATGTTTAAAAGCAAAACAAATAAAAAAATTTCTAAAATTTTTTATCAAAAATATGACAATGAATTCATTAATTTTTACGTGCTTAATATAAATTTTGTAATACATGCAAATAAAGTACATACTATCATAGTGTGAATCCATTTCAAATCATTAAAATCGGATAATATTATAAAATATAGCACGCGTTTAGAGGAACTGTTGTTTTGCTGTTTTTGTTCGCTCTGATATTCCTTCAAGCATCTTTTTTGAAATGATGCTGCTTGTAAGGGCAAAGCAAAAATTTTTTTTAAATACAGATTCTAACTCTCCAAACATTATTCTAGCCAACTGTACAATCGAAATTCCCTAAATCGTAACTTCATTTTTCGACTTTTGGCCAGCTTTTTGGGGTTTTGTCCCACTGTGCGTCCGGAGAAAAGCACTTCCGGAAAATTTTGGTATATTTTCACCGATCATGACCCCCAGACTTCAAAACCACCCTCCGTTCAAATGTTGACATATATATATATATATATATATATATAAAGAGTGGACTCTCTTTATCTGAACACTCTCTAATCTGAACACCCCGGTATTATGGACGCATTTCGATGGTCCCGGCGAAACTCCATAGACTTAACATAACATAAACTCTCTGTATTCTGAACACCCTCTAATCTGAACACCCCGCTATTATGAACGCTACTTTCGATCCCCATTTTTACCTCACCTTTCTGTAAACTTAACATGTGTTTGGAATCTCAATTCAGGAAATTCCTGCACCGTGGAAATGCAGCGAAACTTGTTGCAGATGAATAAAAAGGTTTAATGAACTCAAATAAGTATCGAATTTTGGAATAGAAAACAGGAGACAAGAACATAAACATTAATGTTCGGCAGAAAGTCAACGTCATGGATGTTGTCTATTGGATATCAACGGCATAAAATAAAACAACCTCCTACACCACCAAAGATGCTTATATAAAGTTGGATTTCTATGTGAGAATGGGAAAACAAGAACAGAGGACTAAGAAGCAACATTTGTGAATGACTTAGGATTAATTCTTCAGAAACTTCATACTGAAACAGAAGTTGGAGCTTATTTCGAAACTGATGAAATCCTCATGGTTTGCAAGAACAACATTGTTGAAGAGGAAGAGGAAAGTGAAGGAGAAATAAAACCAGAGGAAACTGACGGAATAAGTTGAAAGATGATTACATTCAAGCAATATGAGTAAGAGACTCATTCAAGACTTGTTGAACCGGCGCTGGTTGAACTATGTGTCTGAACATCACCTCAAAGCTTTTCCACTTCTTAAACAGCCAGATAACATGTACATTGCATGAAACATACAATGCAAAAACAGACTAAAATTATTCGTTTAAGTAATTAACTGATTATATTTTCAAGAGGTATATTGTAATGTAAATGTATGTTTTATAAAAAAAATTTAATGAAAAAAATGAGATGGTACAATACAAAACTGACTAAATTTAGTTTGGCATTGCACATTTTTATTACCAACCATGCTAAACCGATTCTCCCTCTATACTGAACACCCCCATAATCTGAACGTTTTTGGTCGGTCCCATGAGTGTTCGGAATAGAGAGAGTCCACTGTATATATAACCATATATATATATTATTTTTGTTATGCGATAACTATCGTATTTATGAACCGATTTGAATGAAACTTGGTATAAACATAGTACATACAAATGTCTCGACCGAGTTCGTTGCCTAGCATCAAACGCTATCTTGTTTCAAAATAGCGGTCATTTAAATTTTTTTTAATTTAAAATTTAAAATTAAATGCGAAAAAATTACAAGTCGAAAAATATTTTTCTTTTATGTGTTAGAACGTAAAACAACGATTCTAGAACACTTTTTGTTTTGTGTATATCTTAAAAAATGACGGAGTTATAGCACTTTGAATTTCTAGTATGGCTGACATTTTGAAACGATCTGATATTTGTCATGCGATAACGATCGTATTTATGAACTGATTGGAATGAAACTTGGTATGTACATAGTACACGACCGAGTTCACTAACCAGCATCATCTGCCATTTTGTTTCAAAATGGCGGCCATTTAAAAAATTTTAAATTTAAAATTAAATGCGAAAAAACTAAAAGTTAAAAAAAAATTTCTTTTATGTGTTAGAACTTAAAACAACGATTCCAGAACTCTTTTTATTTTGCCTATATCTTAAAAAATGTTCGAGTTATAGCATTTTGAATTTTTCTTTTGGCTGACATTTAAAACGATCTGATTTTTGTCACGTGATAACACGCGTATTTATGAATCGATTTGGATGTAATTTGATGTGTACACAGTACATAATAAAGCCTGGACCGAGTTCGTTATCCAGTTCCATCTGCTATCTTGTTTCAAAATGGCGGCCATTTAATTTTTTTTTAATTTTAAAATTAAAATTAGGCACAAGAAAGTGAGAAATTGAAAAAGATTTTTCTTTTATGCATTTGACCTTGATACAAAGATTCCAGAGCATTTTTGTTTTGTCTGTATTTTAAAAAATGGCTGAGTTATAGTACTTTTAATTTCTATTGTTGCTCACATTTTGAAATAACCTGATTTTCGTCACGTGATAACACGCGTATTTATAAACCGATTTGGATGAAACTTGGTGAGTACATAGTACATACCGATGTCTGGACCGAGTTCGTTGGCCAGTTCCTTCGCCATCTTGTTTCAAAATGGCGGAATATTAATTTTTTTTAATTTAATTTTAAAATTAGGTGCAAAAAAGTAAAAAATTAAAAAAGATTCTTCTTTTATGTGTTTGACCTTGATACAAAGATTCCAAAGCGTTTTTTGTTTCATCTATATCTTGAAAAATGGCTGAGTTATAGAACTTTCAATTTCCAGAGTGGCTGACATTTTGAAACGGTCTGAAATTTGTCACGCGATAATACGCTTATTTATAAATTGATTTGGATATAACTCCGTGTGTACATAGTAGATAACAATGTTTTGACCGATTTTACCCGTCAATTTCATCTGCCCTCTTGTTTCAAAATGGCGGCAATTTAAGTTTGTTAAAATGTTTTACATATAATGATGTTCATACAAAAAATAAGAAATTGAAAATAGGTTCTTTCTAAAGTATTTATTTTAATAATGAATTCCAGAATATATTACTTACCCATCATACGTAGTATAGGGTAAGTCTTGCAATCGTTTTGAAAATCGAAAAATTTTTTTTGACGGATTTCCACGTTTTAGATAGTGGAGATTCCGAAAAACATATTTTTAGAAAAAAAATTTTGCCGTCCGTCTGTCTGTCTGTCTGTCTGTCTATCTGTCTGTCTGTAAACGCTCTATCTCCCGAACAAATTGAGATAGAGACTTGAAATTTTGTATGTAGTTAGTATGTGAGAATGGGACGAACCCTATTTAATATCAGCAACCTCGATTATCCGGAACTATTTTTTTCGGACCCTCAAAAAATTCGTTCTGATGAAAGGTATATAAAAATTTTCGAATTTTTTGTTCTAAGGAATGGACGTAAAAGGCAATAAAATAACACATATTTTGCATATAGAACGAAGTCGATCGGATTATGAGTTGCCGAGATATTTGTAATCTTGTTTTCCACATTCTTCGATTTTTCATGACCCTGTATTTCATTCAAATTTCAATACAGAAGTATATTTTAATTGGAAATGAGACGCTTAATCCGACGCAGTTAATTGTTAGTTAATAGAATTATTATTTTTGGAGTTATAAGGAAGTTTCTTTTACGCAGTTCGGTACTACTTGAGTAGTTTGGCGTTTTATATAATTTGTCGAAATTGGTACATCAGCAGTTCTTTAATATAGCATTACTATGTATATTAACAATATTTAAATTTTGTTTATGAATTGCAATGCATTGCATAAATAGTTTCACATGTTTTATTTTCATATACATATCCATGATGGGTAAGTATTACGGTGGCCCCCAACGACTAGTTTTACTTTGTATTTACCTTAAAAAAATCCTGAGATATATAGCAGTTTAAATTTATAATGTGGGAGACATTTTTTAAAAAATCAATTTGCCCGCGACAGCACTCCTATATATTAATCGATTCCAACATGAGTGCATGTGCACATGAATTAAGATTTCGACCAAGCTCATTGGTTTATTTTATCCACCATGTTGCTTTAAAATAGCATGCACTTCATGATATCGTGGAATTTGGCGACTTTCTAAATCGCTTAAAATAAAACCAGGTTGAATAAAGGATGACTAATTTCTAAAAATTCCTATTAATACTCATTATTGACAAAAACTAGTATTCAATCTTATAAAATCGGGTTCCACTAATTTGAGCTTCGTATGTTTGAATAATGTAACTTAATTTAAAATAAATAAATAAATATATATGTATTAAAACTACCTCTTCCTGCCGGAATTGCCCGAAGGACTTTTTTTAGTTTTTTTATCTTAAAAAAATCCCATCACCTATACATGCTAATTCTACAACCAGTTTTTATTTTGGTTATTATTCCGGTTTTTATAAATTTTTAAATTTTTTACGAATTTTTTGGTCATTTGTTCGGTATAGGTTCCCCTTGAAATTTTTATTCAAATTATGTAAATCAACTATATTTTCCAAATTGTTTATATTGTTAATAATAGGTACAATGAATTATATAAAAACATTTTATTTCTGTACAAAATTTTACAGTTCTGTAGCTTAGTTTTACATTAAAAACACCATTTTTTTGCTTATAAAGTTTTTTTAATTTGGTGTTTTTTAAATTTTATTTTCGCATTTGTGAACAAGGTAAAACAATGATGTCTGTCGTAGTTCTTCTAACAACAATATTTTCCCTTTTTAAATTATTCTTAAAATTTCATTTTCACATGCATGAACAAGATGCAACAATCATGTCTGTCATATTTTTTCTAGCTATAACACCTTCTCTTTCCAAATAAAATATTTCGAGTGTTTTAAATGCTTTTGGTCTACAGCACGTGAACCAACAATGATCACACTGTGTTTCATTGTGTATGTTTTCTTTGTAATATTTCATGAGAAGGTTTTCATGATGATTTTTAACATGCGAACAGTAACCTACGCATGTGTTGGCTTTATATTCATGTGGATAGAGGATCCAATTTCCAAATCCTATGTCCTCAAAAGAAATATTAAATGGTATCATTTTGCATCCATTGTCTTTTACTGAATCGTTAACGTTAGTAATTTCTCTTCGGGTTCGCACTTCTTTATTTTTCATCATCTTCAGAAATGGTAAATTATTCAAATCCATCACTATACCTGTTAGGAAAGAAAAAAGTTAGTAACATTATCAGGATATGTACAGTTTTATCAAAACTTTTTAATAGAATATTTTGTGTTACTCAAATCCAAAAAATTACAATCAAATCCAGTTAAGACGTGTTTCAAGGGAATGGACAAAAGTCTCATATTAAGTGGGATATTATACATGATTTGTATAATATTGCAGAAACTGACTTATTTACACATTTAATCAGGGATGCAGATGCAAGCACTGCATCACAAGTGATTGAATTTCACCACAAAATTATAATATTCTTTGCTTATAAATCTAAAAAAATCTGTTATTAAATAGGATGAGAAATATTATTAAAATTTAGTGGTAGCAAGTGACTATTTGTTGTACAGCACTTGCAAATTGTCTTTTTGTACATTTAGATTAAAATTTAACTGTTTTCCACTTTATATCATTGTTTATTTTTATAGGGTAGCCTAGAATAATAATTGTAAAGTAAATTGTAAAGTAAATATATATTCAAATATGACCTTAGTTTTTATTAGTACATGGTCACCAAATGTAAAACTACAAAAATAATTTTCTAGACAAAGTTTTTTAACAGAAAAAAGGCATATTTATTTTTTGAACCACAACCCAGTTTTTAAAATATTTAATACTTTTAATAATGAGTAACATTATAATCTTTTGTTTTATATGTAAGAAAAACTAACCTTATTAATCTTTGTGTAAAAAAATATTCTTATACTAGTATACAACCTTCGCCAAAAAATAACAGAATTTTGCGTTTCATTTTCATAAGACTTCATACAAACAAGCAGAATAAAGATTTTATTATTGAAGTGTTTGTAGTCTAGAAAAGCATATTTTAAAAATAGCAATAGATTTCTACAAATACAAACAATGAGAATTTACTTTTCTTACTTGATATTCTATTTATGAAATAGTTCAACAATTGAGAAAAACAAACAGCAGAATTTATCACAGTAGTAATAATAATTAGCATAGTAAAACACAATTTCTGAAGATTTCATGAAACATTAAAATTAAATATTGAAATTTGTTAAATTTTAAAATGCATTATTTTTATAAAAAGCAATGACTCGGCAGCGGTTTTAGTCATAGGTATTGGAAGGACACAAGATAGATTCCTAGTTCATTGATTAATGAAGCTTTATGGTTTGTTTTTAAATATGAATTTGGGGCCATACAGCTGCAGTTAATATAAATAAAAGAGCTCTTTGGTAAAATTGCAGTTTTTTAATATGCAGAAACAGGAGATACTGATTTAAATTAAAATCAATTTTTAAAAAATCTCAGATATGTAACATGGAAATTTCATTCTGTATTAAAGAAAGCCAAAATTGCTATTATTTCATTCGTAAAATTATAATTTAATTACACCATTTTTAAAAAGCTTAGCTTATATATTATATCCACTTGAAATGTGCTTGAATTGTAAGCGAAAGTTATATTTCTTATCAAGTGTCATAAAAATGTAAGGAATATATAATCATGTACTACATATATTAATTAAATCAAAGCAGATAATTTTTTGATTTTTAGCATAGTAACTTTTCAGTATAACTTTGAAAAGCAAAAACAATATTGCAATTTAATAAGAAAATGCGAAAAGGTAATTTTCAGTCTTACTAATGCAGTCATGATAATATCTCACACATACATTACAAAATGAAAAAGAAAAAAAAAACTTATTTTTTTATAATGGAGAACAAAATAAAAAAAATTAAAAGGATAAATGTTAACATCTTAAGAATTAATAAAACTAAATTTAAATTCTATCCAAGAAATCACAATAAAAAATATTCCTTCTATTTATACTTAATGAATGATATTTTTTAATTATACAACTGAAACGTTTTAAAAATGATCTCTAATCATATTTACATCCTGCAATTTATTTATTTAAACTTTAATTTCAATCACAAAATTGTTCATTCATATTGATGCCGATAGATGGCACCAAAACAAAAGTTGAAGTCAGTCAGTCCAGAGAGCCTAGTCAACAAAAAACTGTTGGCTTAAAAGTCATTCTTTTCTTTTTTTTTTAATGTTGTAAACTTACTGTTTGTAAATATAAACGAAAGTGAAAAATGTATTATAAAATATGTTTAATGAATCGCATCTGAGTCGTTCTTTTGCTTTTAGACTTGGAATTTTTGATTTTGAATGGAAACAGAGAAGCGTTCGTTTGTTTATGTTGTTTATTGTTACTTTTTTTTAATTTAAAGCTTAATGTATTATAATTGGATATGATGTACATGTTTTATAGAAAAATATCCTGAACAAACATTATTTCAAGTAGAAGAAATAATTTAGCTGTCATATGTTAGCATATGTCTAATATGGCGTTTAGTAACGGTCGTTTTGTAGACCAGAATAGTTCATACCGCAGTGGTTACCTACACTTTTCTCTTTTCAGATTTTATAATAAATAGATTGTTAGCATTGCAAAATGTGAAAAAAGGCCATAAACGAATTATCCACCGCAGTTGTATAATCTCATGTCTTATTTTGTTGTCTATATATGCTAGAGGTCTACACGGGCCGGAATTTCCAGGTCCGGGCCCGGCCCGTTGTAAAACTCAAATGTTCGGCCCGGGCCCGGCCCGTACAAAAATCAGCGAAAACAGGCCCGGCCCGTTACAATTTCTACGATTTCTAAAAAATTCAGATTTTTATCATATAACTAAGATTCCTTTAAAGAATACTGCATACATATCTATGGAATGATTGTACAGTATATTTTACAGCAAATACACATTAACAACATTAATGATTACTTAGATTCTTAGGCTTTCAACATTCGAATAAAGATTCATTAAAAAATTAATATGGCTTAGAATAAAAGAAAAAAAAAAAAGAAAGCTAAAAACATCGTTAACTTTGAAACTGTTTAATAAAAAAAAGATTTATAATCCAAATTCATTCTTAAATTCAAAGAAGCTCCTTTCTGATACATTTCTAAATTCATTTTTTTTTTTTTTTTCTCTCAGAAACGCATAAGATTAGCAGATATCTTTATTCAGAAACTATATAATCGAATGGCGTTATCCATTTTTTGATACAAGCAATTTAAGAATACTGCAAACAAATTAAATACTGTGATAATTAGCGTTTTGAATAGAATTGTCAAACTTTCGCATTATTGAGAAATTAATTTAAAAATCATCAAGAAATATATATCCGAAGACTAAGCTAACATAAGTTCTTTATCGCTGTTAATAATTTTACAAATCATGTTTTCTGCCCATAATTAAGTATAGTACCGGTCCGGCCAGTCTATATGCAGAAAAATAATGCAAGTGTGATCCAGCATGAGTCAGCTAAAAAAATATATAAACGGGTTACACATAATGTAATTCTCATTATGTGTACCGATGCCGATACACTGTGATGCATTTTTATATTGATGCTGTCAAACTAGTATGGCAACATTTATACTTATTCTCGTTAAAACCATTTTCATTGAAAATAGCTCATATTTTATCGCTTCTGCTTAAATCTTCAGAACGGGCCGGTAGACCCGAAAATTTTTTTATCGGCCCGGCCCGGCCCGTTGAAAAAACCATTCTAAATCTGCCGGCCCGGCCGTTAGAAAATTCGAAACGGTTCTGCCGGCCCGCGGCCCGAGCCGGGTACGGGCCACGGGACAAGCCCGGGCCCGTGCAGACCTCTAATATATGCACTATACTATACAACAGGGCTGTTCAACGCGACGCCCGCAGGTACCATGGCGCCCTTTGCAGGTTCTCTTGGTGCCCTTTTGAAGGTTTCCTGTTTAATTTTTTTAAATTCCTTTGAAAAGGATACTTTATTAAAAACCTTTTATTTGTTTAAGAGATGTTTTAAAAATCTCAAAAAGTGCATTTCACGTATCAACAATTATAACGTACGAAACATATTGAAAGAAAGGCAACATAGCAAATGTTTCTTATTTTTAAAAAAATTAATCATGTGATGTTGCGTTTCTTCACTGATTTCTAGCTATTCTTTATAAATCTTTTTATGGAAGTTACACCGATAAGAATTAATAAATGTCGGCAATAACTTTTTTAATATCTTAAAAAGTAAAATTTAGGGGAAAAAAAAAACCTAACCCACCTTTCCTTCGAGCATGAGAATTCAATATTTTCGTTATTGTTATTGCGTTGTTGCACTGGCCATTTGGCTATTTTATATGACGGCATAGAGACTCTCTCTCCCCCCCCCCCCCCAAATTTTTAAAACTTTAGGTTATTTTGATGATTTTATTTTTAAAAATAATCTATAAAATCATGCGAAAGTATTTCAATCAATGAGATCTACCAGGCTCTCTCTTTTGAATCACCCATGACTTAGTTTCTGTACTTTTTATAATGGCAAATTTGCACCTCTAAAAAAACTTGTAGTTATTTGCATCCTAAAAGAACCTGACAATATGACCTAATTAACATTATATTTTATTAACGGGTGATATTTCATGTTCTAGCTCCTTCCAATTAAAAAATGTTTGAGATAACGTCTCGCAGAAAAATGTAGTATTCGTAATTTATTACAATTTACAGTTATTGTTATTATTATTATTATTATTATTATTATTATTATTATTATTATTATTATTATTATTATTATTATTATTATTATTATTATTATTATTATTATTATTATTTTGGCGCTTTAGATACATCGAGGCATTATGTATATACTGCTACATATTTGCATTGCTACTAATGTTAAAAGATGATTTTTTGGAATGTTTTAAACAACATTAATAATGGCGCCCTTCATTGTTTGGCAAAAGCTGAAATGCGCCACTGTTTTTTAAAAGGTTGGATAGGCCTGCTATTACAACATATACCTACATAACGAACATCCTTAACAGGTATGATACTCTCTACTAAATTTTATGACTCTAGCATAAGTATTCCCGCCAAACACTTTCCGTGTGTAACTCCATTTCTTTTGCAAATTCATGGACGATAACTAGATTCGCGAATCAGATCAAACATGCGGAAGGTTTTCCTCTCGTAACTGAACGTGTCACATGATCACTATTTGCGGGAGCTATAAAACTATCGTAAATCGTTTGTAAAAAAGGTTTTGTAGTATACAGAGACATGTGACTCTTGAAATCTCTCTCTTTTTTTTTTTTTTTTTTTTTTTTACATTGAAAAATAAATTCTGTACAGTCAAGTACCACAAATTAAAAGGATATTCATTTGAAAGAAGTATGTGAAATGTTTTTCAGTGTAATGTTACTGTTTGATATGGTGTGATTATTATGAATCACTTCTTAACACTTTTTTAGTACTGCTATGAAACATCTATTTTACTTCTTTAGTTATTACCAAGATAAGATTTACCAATACAAGCTTGATGTTGACAGTTTTGAATTTTATCTCGTAAAAGCAAAATGTTGTCGCCTCTATTGAAAAACATTTTTTTTTTTTTTTTTTTTTTTTTTTTTTTTTTTTTTTTTACTTTTTATAAAATTGATATTGATACAATTTCTCAAAATTTGATAATAAAGTTTTTCTCTTTTCGTTATTAATCCCAGGGATGAGATTCTTCAGACTTTAGTCTGAATTTCAGATTTTCTTCAATTTTTAAAAATTTCACCAATTAAATTTTTGGGAAAATTTTATATTTTTTACTTTTGTTTTTGTACTTTGATATAATCGTCCATTTTTTAAAATTCCTTTTAATGTTCTGAATTTTTAATGTATTTTCCGTAGTATTACTAATTTGTCTTTAAAATAACCCTTTAAACATTTTTATTTTTTTATTATTTTTCCTTAAATCTTCATTCTTAGTGGTTGGCTTGCTAAACTTTTAACAACCAATTATGATCAATTTAATTCCTTAAAAAATTATTTTTGTTTTTTAAGAAAAAGAGTAGGAACTCTGTTCTTTCATATAAGGTACCCTGGGGTAATAACGCCACGTTAAGGTTCTACCAATTTTCACGGCTCAGTTTTAGCTTGTATTTTTCAAACAAATATATGATTTGATACAGCAACTCATTGACTATCTATATAAAAAAAAATAATTTAACAGATATGAATACATAAAATGTAATGGCATGATTTCTTGACCAATGCTATTTGGCGTTATTACCCACCTATATGGGTAATAACGCCATGCAAACAAAACTATGAAATAATTTGGAATAATTGCATGTAGATTGCCCAATTCTAAAAATACAAACTCTCAGCTCTAGAAATTGACAAATTGCATCCTAAGCTATTGAAAATGTTCAATTTTTTTTTGTGAAAGTGTAAGAAAAATAAAGATGTGGTGTGGGGGGGGGGGGGGGGAGGAGGATGAGGCAAAGGAATATCAGACTGTGAACTTCTTTTTGCTTAAAAATGACCGCTTAAATAGAATTATTAGAAATATTGCACAGTTTTAACTGTGTTTATTTGAATCAGTATTTAGGATGTAGCTCGGCCACTGCAGGGAATCAACCGGAGTAAAAATTTCAAGGATTGGCGTTATTACCCCGTTATAGTTATTGCGCGGTACATTTTAAATTACAAATTATCTCGAGAAGATATCCAAAATCTTCAACAACATTTTGAAAGTCCATTAAATGTACTACAAATTTATGTAATTAACAAAGTATTTCCGGATAAAAAAAATAGTCTTCACATCACAAAACGTATCTCGCAAATTTTAGATCAAGCGTTATTTTTAGCTGCTTGTAAAAACAATAACACCTAAAAATGAAACAAATTAACTTGAAGCTGTTTTTTGCGATTTATATGACTCAAAACCCTTCTGCGCAGAGCACATGGGTGTCATTTACCAGATTATTTCATAATTATGCAAAATATTAGCACTTGGCGTTATTACCCCGTCTGGCGTTATTACCCCAGGGTACCTTACTTAATGTGGTTGCAATTATTTGATTTGCTGTTTAAAGAAAAGTATCTACTGTTTTTTTTAAATTACAATTAAAAAATATTCATATCAGTGGTTTTATTAATGTTCTGTAACCTCATATAATGGACTTTTCACTCCAGTAAGTAAATAATTTCTGCCTAATTCTTTTTAACAGTTTCTTTTTAATTTGCTTAAAGCTAAATTGTATGTAATAAGGTACTTGTACCCAAAATGGACAGTGCTCTAAATATGGACACCCCTAATATTTTTAAAAGTAACAATTTTGATAGAGAATTAGCGCTAAAAGTCTGTGAAGAAAAGCAGTTGAAATGATAATTAAGTCAGAAAAGTACAAAAAAGTACGCGGTTCCCCATTTAAAAGGAAACTTGTTTTGTGGTGTGCTGATCTTTAAAACCGGTAAGTTTAATTTCTTATTAGATATTGTAAAATTACTTTAAATATTGAAAAGTGGAGTGTTTTAGAAAGCTTTTAAAACATATTTTCGATTCCTATTGCATATATTGCTTTAAAAAGTTTTCTTTATTTATTTATTACAAGATTTAATAAAACTACTCCCGATTCTCAATATGGACACCTTATGTCCACATTGGAAGTACAACAGGTGAATCTTCAGATTCATAAAAAATAGAAAGCTAAGCAAAACCAACTACATTATTTCATAATATTTTGTAGTAACTTAGGTGCTTTGCATCGATCTTCGACGAGCCACAACCGAAAATGACCCCCCACTCTACAGTGCATGTTCTGAAGATATTTACTGTGCCCTACCCTCCCTGCCATACTTTAAGATATATATTTTTTATCCCCTCTCCTCTAAAATTCCATAGAAGAGTGGTTCTTCCATACACCCTGTGTAGTAGATCAATAGGAGCCATCTCTCCATAATAGGGACTAGTGGTTCCTTATATAAACATTTGTAAACATTTTTTTGTTTCTATTATTTAAATTAAGCCGGAATAGTTACAAGATCGCTAATTTTAATAATGATAGTCAACAGTCCAAGGATCACGGTCATGTATTTTTGGAGTCCTATCACGTGTAAAAGGGGGTGAAAAAAATAAATCTTCTTTAGGGTGTCCATATCAGGCACAGGTACCTTATATAAATTTTCATAGAAATTTTAATATTTATTCCACTTGAAATTCATAAATATTATTGCTCAAATGTCGTTCGCACAGTTTTCAGATTTTTTACTTTTTTGTTAATCTTATCCCTGTAATCCCCAATAATTAGATTTGATAATGCATAATAATATTGATAAAAAGCTGGCACATAAATTGCTGTACTTAAAAAAATATTTAACTTTTTGTTTTTCTGCAAGTAAGCAGCTAGAGAATTTCTGTGGAATACAAAACTAGCAACGTTAAAAAGCACCAAATATTGTACATAAACAACAAACCGGTTTTGGTAGCATTTAGCGTACCGTTGTCAGTCCTAGAACTGATGACGTTACACTAAATGCTACCAAAACCGGTCTGTTGTTTATATACAATATTTGGTGCTTTACAATATTTCTAGTTTTGTATTCCATTGCATTCCACCAAGCTCTATCTGAATACTAAGAGAATTTCTGTGATTTACAAATAGTTGATTTTCAATAGCATGTAGTGCATTAATTTGTTCAGCATTCGATGTTAACTTTGAAGTAAATTTTAAATGCACACGTAAGAGCTAAATTTTGAAAAGTTAATAATATGGAAAGAAAATAATTTCAAAAGTTACTTTTATTAATTAAATACCGTTTTCTTATAGAGATTTTCTTTTTTGAAGTTCACATCTGTGCAAAGAAGTAAAAGTGTATCTGATTACGTAGTATGAATTATTAAAAAAAATAATGAATCATAATTCCTAAAATTATATTTTAACATTTATATATATTATATACCTTATCTTGAAAATTATTTTTGTTTTCTGGTATAATGTAACATGTTAATAATACACTGAAAACATTTAACTTTGTAACTGGTTGAGTGTATGTAAGAATGTATGATTGAATATTGATTGTGTGAAAATATTTAATTCATTTAAGTCAAATATTAAAAATTATTTTGTTTAAGGAAGGGGGAGGGGTAAATAAATCTTTACATTACATCTAAGATAAAATAATAGTAATAGTAACGATGATAATAAATGCTAGTCAGTTTGCAGGTAACAAAAATCTGTATTATTTTCAAGCTGAAAAAAATTAATTGTCTGATAGTTATTATTTAATATTTAATGATGTTTATTAACAAATTTAAGGTTTTAAGTAAAATGACTTCAACATTACAAGTCATCGAGCATAAGAAAAAAATCCTTTATTTTATGGAAGAGTAGTAATAGAGGAATCTAATGATCCATGTCTACCGGAAGCGAAGTGGTGCATAAGCCAAAAACTGATACCACCAGTGGTTGATTCGTAGGTTTAGCATTGTGTTTGCGTATAATCAAAAGCATGAAAACATGGAAAACTGGGTGAAGGAAAACACAATGCTAACTCTACGAGTCAACCACTGATGGTATCAGTTTTTGGCTTATGCACCATTTCACTTCCGGTAGACATGGATCATTAGATTGAATAAGATTAATTGAATAAGATTAATATCTTAATTGGTTTTTATTTCTGTAGTACTTATTGGTTCGTTCCCACTTTTTATATCCTGCTACATAATAATAGGCTACATAATAATATATTTGGGGATGAATAAATTTTCATTCTCAAATATATTCATTCATGCAAGAAATAACTAGCTTTAAAATTAATATAAATTTTGTCAATGTAAATTAAATATTTTTTAAGAGTTTGAAAAATGTTTTCGAAGTTTTTCATTAGCATGAACAGTTTGCTAGAAGTTCTGAGCTTTTCAAGACTGCTAAATATGTTGAAAAAGACACTAGAGACATTGATAAATATGCTATCCTGAAATTTAAAGTTTAAAAACTCTACGCATAGTACAAAAGAACATTTTTAAATGTTCCTCTTCATTTATACCAAATCATTACAAATAATATGAAATGAAATTATGTAACATAAATAAAAATAAGTTTCAATAATATTTTTAATTTTCAGTAATTATAGAAATATTATGTTAATAAAACTCACAGTTAGCAGAGATAATAATTGTCAAAAATATTAAAATGATTTAAATTGGGTGGTGATGGTGTGTGTGTTGGGAGGTGTCTTGTAAAAGAGTACAATTGTATAATAGATGTTGTCTGGGCTTCCTATATACATTATTCTTGTTATAAAATCCAATTAAAAATGTACAGGAAAAAAAACAGCAATAATAATTAGTATAAAAAAGTTTTATAAGACAGCTAATTATAAAAATAGTCTAGTATAAATCATCTGAAAGAAAAGAGCAAGTAAAAACATAAATTTAACATTGAGCTGTTCAAAATTTTACAAATGAGCCTCTTCTATAGCCATATAAATAAAATGAAGAGTAAGAAAACGGGCATCAAGAACACACTCTGCTACTATTATTTCACATTCTCTCTAACAATTTTTTTTTTTTTTTTTCACTGAAGAAGATTTTATTATAAAGCTTTAAAATATGTGCAAGATAACATTTCTCTAAATATTTCAACTTTTCTTTGCATTGATTTTTAAAAATCACGAATTTATCACATCAAATTTTATTTTCATCAAGTATCTCATCAATATTTAACTACTCTTTTAGTCCAAGAGTCGACCGCATAAAACCCTAAGTCATCGAGCATAAGAAAAAACCCTTTATTTTATGGAAGAGTAGTAATAGGGGAATCTAATGATCCATGTCTACCGGAAGCGAAGTGGTGCATAAGCCCAAAACTGATACCACTAGTGGTTGATTCGTAGGTTTAGCATTGTGTTTGCCGTATAATCAAAAGCATGAAAACATAGAAAACTGGGTGCAGGAAAACATAATGCAAAACCTACGAATCAACCACTAGTGGTATTAATTTTTGGCTTATGCACCACTTCGCTTCCGGTAGACATGGATCATTAGATTCCTCTATTACTACTCTTCCATAAAATAAAGGGTTTTTTCTCGTGCTCGATGACTTATGGTTTCGTGCGGTCGGCTGTTGGACTGTAGGCACATATTTCCATTTCCAAATTTTCATAAAAAAGGTGATATTATTTAATTTCCATGATTAACTTGTACCCACCTTTTAACATATTGGATTCCTAAAATACTATTTTTAAGTATATTAAATGCATATATTAATTATCTATTTTTATTTCTCATTTCATCTTATATTAAGATATTGAGTTTAGGTTAGCATAGTCAAATTAAATGATTTTGTTTACATATTATTGTATGGTATATTTTTTTCTGTTATCATATTGCATATGCAAATTTAATTTTTTATTATTTTTCTCTTTTTATTTTTCTATCATATTTAGTAGTTTTGTTGTGTTTTGTTTTTGATGTTTTTTCTTCATTTAATTATGGTTTTATGTGTGTTGGTAGCCCCAAATTCGTATTATTTCGCTTTATCATGGCTAATACGAAGATGAAACCACACACTTCATTTGTAGTTCCAAAGTACTTGGGATCTGTTTTGGTTCTGCAAATTCCATTTGTATTCAGTTATTTTATTTTTTTTTCTTCCTTGTATAATGCTGGCAGTTTTTTATTGAATTCAATGGTTCATATATTGTAATACAATTAATGATGTTATATATATATATAAATATACATATAAAACCATTAATTGTACCATTGTAACCATTGTAATGTAACCATTAATGGCTATATATATATATATATATATATACACATAACGATTTTAAACTCTGCAGTAATCAAACTACAGAGTTTAAAAACAAGTATGGGGCTGAGAATCTTTCGTATTTTGACAGATTTTCAATAAATATTATCTAAATGCCCCTTACATCTCCCCGAAGCAAAAACCCCTAAGCAAAATTTAAAAGATTTATTTTTTTTTCAAATTTTCTACTTTATTTTTTTATCTTATTGTAACAATAAATCAGTCATCTAATACTCTCTCCCCTTCCTCAATCTACTTATTTTCATATTATAATCTTGTGTTTAACCATATCATCCAGAAACTAGAGAAATTATGCATATTTTTTTCTTTTTAGTAAATTTAACACATAATATTACTAATGATTATGACGACAAATAACAGAATAAAAAGCATGCGAAAGGATTTTTTTTCTGTATTCACTGTGCTCCACGTATGCTCATATGTGCCCCGCGGGGGCACATTCTATCAGGTACTTTTTGCTTTGTTATATGTGGACAGACGGACGGACCGATGGATAGATGGGCTGAACGGCCATTACATGTGCTACGTATTTACATAATTACGAACGCACCTAAAAACGGTTATCTTTCGCAGGTACCACAAAATGTAGCAACTTGTTTGGTTAATTTTCTGGCCATTCCTCTACCAAATTGTGGCGCATTTCATTTATAGTACAGTTTGCAATACCGTTTATAGTACAGTTTGCTTCAGAGACTTTTACAGTTTTTTTTTTTTTACACTTTTCTATTTTTACAAGAAGAAAATATTGAAATCTTAAAAAAATTAGACTTCTTGTTTTCGATGGAATGAAAAACTATCATATTCAATAAAATGTCCCCCCCCCCGGAACTCTAAAATGTCCCCCTGGAGCCACTGAAGTCCCTCCCCGAGAAAAGTGTCTGGATTCAACACTGATTTTAAATCACGTATTCAATGATAAAATACAAGTCGTGCTGAAAATTTGAATGGTGAATTTGATAAATTTGTATTGAAAATGAAATAGGAATTCAAGTGATGTAAAAATTAAAAATGTGCTTCAGCTACAAATTGTGGTTGAAATTAATATTTTACGGAGAAAAAACAATTCTAAAAATTAAACTAGCATGGTAAATTTTGTGAAAACGGCGTATGGTATTTCTTCCTTCATGTCGTGACCATAAAAATTTATCGTTATAGACAGTTTTCATTTTTACAAATTTTCTTGTATTTGGTGTCCTGGTGTCCATAAAAGAACTCCGAGCTTCAAAAAAGTCATATCGAGTTAACGGCATGATCAGATCAGTTCATTTTCAAAAAATCAGTAGCTCCTCAAATTCCACAAAAGATTTCCACAATACTCTATCTCAGAAACTAATATATGGATTTTCTCCAAACTTCAGAGTCTGTTGACATAAGTTGTTAATGTATGTTGTTGCTGACTAGATTTTAGTAGCTGCTATGCTGCATTTTTCAGTAAATATTTACATGAATGAAATAGAAGAAAGTTTTGAGATTGCCACATCTGAGTAGTCTTTTTATAGATTGTATAACAGGAATCTTATTTCATGGCCCATATGACAGACAAAATAGACTTGGCATTCAACGTGTTATTTACTTACCCATGCTAAACAGTGTTGTATCCAGGGGGGTGACCCGGGAAGAACATTCCCCCCTCCGGAGCATTAAAATGTCCCCCCCCCGGAACTCTAAAATGTCCCCCCGGAGCCACTGAAGTCCCTCCCCGAGAAAAGTGTCTGGATTCAACATTGATTTTAAATCACGTATTCAATGGTAAAATACAAGTCGTGCTGAAAATTTGAATGGTGAATTTGATAAATTTGTATTGAAAATGAAATAGGAATTCAAGTGATGTAAAAATTAAAAATGTGCTTCAGTTACAAATTGTGGTTGAAATTAATATTTTACGGTGAAAAAACAATTCTAAAAATTAAACTAGCATGGTAAATTTTGTGAAAACGGCGTATGGTAATTTCTTCCTTCATGTCGTGACCATAAAAATTTATCGTTATAGACAGTCTTCATTTTTACAAATTTTCTTGTATTTGGTGTCCTGGTGTCCATAAAAGAACTCCGAGCTTCAAAAAAGTCATATCGAGTTAACGGCATGATCAGGTCAGTTCATTTTCAAAAAATCAGTAGCTCCTCAAATTTTATCTTTACCAATTTCAGTTTCTTTTTTCAATTAGGGCAGGCTGGAGCACATGTGAAGATGGGGCAGATGTGAAAGTTGCCATTTTCCACTAGTTATTATATGTTTTTTTATTTCAGAAAAATTACCTATGTAGCACATGTAGACACGTGGTTAAAATTTTTAAAGCTCTTCAACATTCTGTTTGTCCTCAGGAGCCAAAAGACTGTTTATTGATCTATCTCAAAAGT
This sequence comes from Maratus speculifer, assembly GCA_964019185.1. Taxonomy (NCBI): domain Eukaryota; kingdom Metazoa; phylum Arthropoda; class Arachnida; order Araneae; family Salticidae; genus Maratus; species Maratus speculifer. Next base: position 80,438,388 of record OZ025295.1, read on the forward strand.
GAATTCTCAGTTTCAGCTTGCTAAGAGAATAACTTTATTTATTTATTCATTTTTTTAAATTTTAATGTTTTAACATATACTATGGACACTAATAAATATTTTTGATAAAAACATTTTCCTTTAAATTGAGAAACTTTAATGATTTGTCATTTTAACTGTAGTGGGAATGTGTCGTGTTCACATCTGTCCGACCGTTGCGGCACACGGGAACAATTTTTCGAATTTATAAAACTATAAAAAAAATAAAGAAGAACTATAGAAGTGATTTAAAAAAAATTCCATCTGTGAAAAAAAAGTTCTGTTTGCTATATTGAGTAGTTTTTGTTCATAGAAATTAACTCAGATATGAGAAAAAGCTATGTTTATGTGAACTGTTCACATGTGCCCGTCTCCCCTATAGCTAGCGCTGCGCAGGATTGATCTTGAAGTAACGTAGCAAAAGTTCATTCCAACATTCCCTTCAATTAATGCAGCGAGATGGCGATATCACAACAAAACGGCTCAGTGTGTTATCTGGTTTGAAGAAACTGGATTTGTTACCAATGTATAGCGAAACTTTCGGTGCGAGTATTGTGCTAATGCGCCTATAGATAAAACGTGGCTACATTACATGCGTCTAAAGAAACGGGAAATGAAGTTTATTAGACTTTTTTTTCCTGGGGACATGTCAAGAATTTTGTTAACGCTATGAAAATTCAAGATGTAAATTATCTCAGGCAAAGAATTATCAATAGTGTGGCAATCATCACTCCAAACATGGTAAGGGATGAGGTTGAATACCGTTTGGATGTGTACTGTGTCACAAAGAGGGCACACACAAAAATCTACTAAATGGAAAAAATCTTGATAAATTTACCTTTAAGTCCATATCGATAACATTAACCTAATTTTATGATTGAATTAAACAATTTTGCTTCAAAAGCCCGTAGTTGTTTTACGAACTCCCTGTATATTAATAAAATTTAAAAAAAAATTCAAATGTCGGTCGGTACATTTAAAAAATATCTTAACTTTTATATGTCATGTACATAATGATATTATATGCCGAAATGGTAATTACTAAGAAATAATATACCTTTAACTTCAATTTCACATGTAATATTTTCTTCGCTTAGTAGAATGCCACTGAGTTCAGAAAGGTGAAATACTGTCCATTGCATTGTAATGTTTTCGTTGGGAAAATCTTCCTGTTTCAGAGCAGACTGTTCAGAATGAGAACATCTTAGTGATATAGTAACATTATTAAAAGGCCACGGTTTCATTTTATAAACCCAGAATTCGGAAAGTGATGGATCAACATCCCAGGATATTCTGTATTCAAACCTTTGGCAGAAGGATATGTCAAACATCTGGCATTCAAAATCATCTAAAAGACAAAACATTGTTTTAAGAAAAATGTTCATATAATGAGATAATAAAAATGTCAGATTGTAACGAAAGTTTCGCACCACAACTAATATCGTCTGTTTAAGCAGTTCGCGTTGCGTGTTTGTCAAACGATTTTTCGCATTTGAAAGAAAGATACTTAGAATATGTTCAGCGCAACTTACCAGTTACTTACCGAAGGAACCAATGTTACTGATTGTAGGGCAGTACGAAATGAAAATCAAGGTGAATTGTGGCGTCAGCTATAATTCAACAGGATAGTTTTCATTGGTGCCACAATTCGTTTTCGTATTGCCTCACAATCGATAACATTGGTCACTTCGGTAAGTTGCGCTGAACATGCCTTTTATAACACTGTGCTGTGAAATTTGTAAAAAAATATCGTTAAGTCCAAGCTGTCTAAAATGGAACTATCACATTACCAGATTAGAGCCATCATTTACTTTCAGTTCTGTTGCAAAAAGTCAGCTGCACAATGGTACGAAGCATGTGTACAGCTATAGATACTACTGTTGTATTATACTATGAAGTTTTGGTACCGAAAGTTAAAAAACAAGTACTATGACATTCAAGAAGCAGAGTGCTCTGGTCGGCCTACTGATGTTGATGAGGCCAGTCTGCGAGAGCCTGTGGGAAAACTGTGGAAGAATTTGACTAACAGAAAAATAATATTTTGTATGTGGTGGGATAGCTGTGGTATTATCCACAGAGAGTACCTGAAAAAAAGGTAAAACCATTGTCAGTAAGGTGCACAGCAGGATGCTAGTCCGTGTTGACGATGCTATCAGGGAAACACGTCAAAATGAATTCTCACGCAAAAAGGTAATGTTTCATCAAGATAATGCTATACCGCACGTGTCTGCATTCATCGGCTGGACTCTGTATGACATGAATGGGATTTTTTGCTCCACCCACCATATAACCCCGACATTTCTCCTTCGAATTTGTACTTTTTCAACATCTACAGCTACATCTTGCTGGCGCTATCTTTAATTTTGCATTGGACGTATGAAATGAGGTTTATCTGTTTTTGGACTCGCGATCTCCGACTTTCTGGGCTAAAAGCATTGAAAGACTACCAAAATTTGGCAGAAAATCAAAGATGTGGGTGGTGGTGATTACTACTCGCATTAAAGGTGCTGCTTTCATGATTTTTTAAAAACCTTGTTAAGAATGTTTTTGACGGAAAACTTTTGTTACAACCTAATACTTTCATAGGTTATGATTTATTTTCATAGAAAGATGAATATTTAAAAGAATTACTGATAGACCAGTAGTTCCCAATGTGGGGCGTACATAATGTTGCCAGATTCACTTTAACAAAAGCGAGATAGGGAGCTGAGGTGGATTAGGTTGAAGCCTAGATGCCCAGAAGAAAAGAGTACCGGTGCTGAGATTTCCTTTTAGGTTTTTTTTTCTCATTGTAGATTTGATGTTTTATGTAAAATAGAAATGAAGGTGCAATATTCTTTATTTCATTCATTTATTGAAACTCTAGGTAATTAGTAACATGTAGGTCGTATTCACAGTGCTTACTAGTTCTTTTTTAGTCTTTTCAATATTCATAAAAAGGAAAAAATGGATTCTTGCAATTTTGCGTCTTATAGTTTGAGATGGATTTAAACAAAGTACTGAGCGAGATTTCTTCAGCATCTCTACAAATGATATCTTTTAAAGAATCTATTAAATTTAAACAATTGTCTATTTCTCTGTCTTTAATTTTTTTACGGGGAGTTCAGACACCATCTTTTCGCATGTAACATGTGTTTTTGATAGATTCCCTATCAAAAGGTTATTTTTTAGCTCACTTATTCTTGTAAAATTCATTTGTTAAATTAAGAAAGTTCTTTAGAGGTTAGAGACTCCATATAAATGTTTGTTTTAAAATACATTAATTTTTAAATTTACGTACTCTAAATTCATTCTAAAAAAAAAAAAAAAAAAGGAATATGTCAAAATACTTTGAAATAAATTTTCAGAATTACATCATACAGGGTGTTCCAAAATAAAGGCTAATGTGAATATCGTTTAAACCATTGTATTTAACATTCTTCGAATTCCAAAATAGAGTACAAATCAAGTACACTTTCTGTTTTATCAGGGAATATCTGTATATTAAAATACAAAATTTAATTTTTCGCATGGTCTTTCGGTTCTTGTAACTTATATTTAGAAATATATTTTTCTACATTGACTACTTATATTATACTTACTAGGATATTTCTTACTAAGAAATATATTAAAAAATCCCATTTTTTAAGGACCAAAATTTAATTATAAAATTTAGAATTTTATGAAATTTCAATGTTTGTTTTTGCTAAAAGTGCTTATTTCCGTTTTACTGGAAGAAAACACTGAAATAAATCACTTTGAAGGAGGAAAGGGTGTCCCCAAATTAGTCTTGTCTACACTGTTAAAAATTTGAAATTATTGCTGCATGTTCACTCCATTGCTTTTATAGAAAACAGTTACTTCATTGTACCTATTATGGCGCATTCTCTTTGGTCAAAATAGAGATATTCTATAAAAGCGGTGGAAAGACGATGCAGCAATAGTTTAAAATTTTTTAACAGTGTAGGGCTCCGGTAGGTAGTTTATCCGCTTCTGACAGGGGAACGTAAGAAGCGACATTTCTAGATAGAGACTTAAAAATACAGTAAATCCTATTGAAACCGAATATTACCTTAAAAATCCCTATCGGCTTGGCCTATAGGCGGAGGTAGATTTCGAAGAGTGCTCATTTCAACAACAAAAAATAAAGTATGATTAGAGATAAATCCAGTTTAACAATTTTGTTTGGCCGCTTTTGAAAATTTTTTAATTTATTTTTATGTAAGAACTGGTTTTTATCAAAATCATCTTAAGCGAAATTCGGCTCAAATGCCCATTTCGACAGCATATTTTGAAATATATTCTGACTTCATTATTAAAAAATCGACCAATACGCAAATTATATAGTTCCTAAATAACAAAAAACTGTCAATTGAATGTTTTTGAAAGCAAAATGGAACTTAAAACTGAGTCATAAAATAACCAATTTGTTATTTTAATACATTCTTAATTCTTATATCATGATCGCTTTGGGAAATTTTGTGCGAAGTGCTCACTTTGATAGCTTAATATATATATATATATATATATATATATATATATGTTTGCTATCAGTATGTAGAGTATTGCTACCGTAGGCGCCATTGCAGCACTTATCAATTGCAACATACATATATATACAATCCTAATTTCATGAAAATATTTATTAAGCACCAGGTGCATAATGTATAAACATTATTAAAAACAGTAAACATTAAAATAACAATATTGAACAATATAAAAAGTCACCCGCAGAATCAAAAGCCATCACTCTTCAGCAGGCGGAACGGCTTTAACCTTCCCCCCCGCTATTAAAATAAAGCTTAATCAGCAGGTTTCATGTAATCTGGCAAAATCTTGCATTAAATATGAAAATGACATACTTAAAAGTCACTCAAAATTTTTTTCAAAAATCATTTAAAGATCAATTCAAATAAATAAGCTTTACTTATATGTTGAATATTTTGAATCGTAATAAACCATTTAAAGAATACACTTTTATATTTATGAAATCTTAATTGATTATAGTATAAAATGCAAGCAAATGCCACACCCCCGCCTGAACCGCCCCCTTATATTGTTCAATATTGTTATTTTAATGTTTACTGTTTTTAATAATGTTTATACATTATGCACCTGGTGCTTAATAAATATTTTCATGAAATTAGGATTGTATATATATATATATATATATATATATATATATATATATATATATATATATATTAACCTTTATCAAAAAACTGACCTATACGGCATATTTCACAGTTCCTAAATAACAAATAACTGTCAATGGAATGCGTTTGAAAGTAAAATTGAATTTAAAAATGAGTCATAAAATAACCAATTTGTTATTTTAATACATCCTCAATTCTTAAATCATGATCGCTTTGGGAAATTTTGTGCGAAATGCCCATTTTGGCAACCTTTTTTGAAATATATTCTGCCTTTATCAAAAAAACTGGCCAATCCGTCACATTATACAGTTCCTATATAAGAGGACCTGCAAATTGGATGCGTTTAAGAACAAAAATGGATTTAAAAATGAGTCAGAAAAAATGCAATTTGTTATACTTCCTCAATTTTTCAATCACCATCACTTTGGGAAATTCTGTTCAAAATACCATTTTTGGCAGTCTTTTTTGAAAAATATTCTGCCTTTATCAAAAAACTGGCTAATACGTTACATTATACAGTTCCTAAATAGGAGGATCTGCCATTGGATGCTTTTAAAATCAAAAGTGACTTTAAAAATGATTCAGAATATAAGCAGTTTGGATTTGAGTTTTTTTCTCCAACTCCTATTTTTGTTTAATTTATTTTTGCTATAAGAATTGGTCTTATGAAAAACTTGTTAGTATAAAAGTCGTAGATATTATTGAGAAGATGTAAAATAAATTTAATTAGATTTGATTGCTTAAGAATTGACTATGTTATGGATTTTTTTTCTTTTCCCACCTCCCTTTTTCTTTTCGTTTTTAATTTTTTTTCATCAGTAAAAGTTGTTCCTATCAAAAACTTGTAAATACAAAAGTTTTAGATAATTTTATGAGCATTTATAAAAAATTTAGTTGGATTTGATATCTAATAAATTGACGAAGTTATGATTTTTTTTTCTTTCAAAAACCCTGTTTTTTTCGCCCCTTGAACCCATTTTTAACTTTATCAAAAATCTGTCATGCATAAACTTTTGGCCCATTTTTAGAAGTAATAAAAACTTTAAACTGATTCGAAATCTATTTTAATTTAGAAGTTATCGCGTTTTTCTGTTTTCGCAAAAACCCTCCTAACTTCCACCACCTCGGTCCAATTTTGCCCATTAATGAACTTAACCGAGATTTTATGCCCCTTGATTTTATCTAAAAGTTTGAAGAAGATCTGAGCATAATTATGGAAGTTATCGTGTCTAGAAGAAAGTGATATACACCGATAGATAGATAGATAGATAGATAGATATATAAACTTTTTTACTAATAGAATTTTTGTGGTCTAGGGGTCGTGATCGGTGTAGATCTGCAAAAATTTTTCAGAAATTCCAACATGGGAGCGATCGCAATAGGTAGTATTTCATACGAAATCTACCTAAAAAAAATCTAGTCAAATGTGCCAACTCTAAAAAAATTCTCTATCCCATCATGTTAATACTCCTGAATTCGCTACAATAGTGGCAAAATTAAATAACAATTTATGCCCATCATGAAATATGGAAAGATAAACAATTTCATTGAATTGGATGCATTTACCTCTTCAGACCTGAGGTACACAATTGTGTACCTCCATTTTTTCCTCATAAAAAATTTAATTGTTCGTTTTTTTTTTTTTTTTGCATTTTTACTTTACTTCTATACAGCTGAATGTTTTTTGCTTTCAAACAAAACTAATAAATGTCAGCAGTGATGAATATTACCTCATAAACTAAATATCATTTTCATTCGAGTTTCGAAAATACCTTCAAGACATTGTGACCAAGAAAGTAAGAATTATTTATGATTATTTGACTTAAATTCTTTACAATAAAAAATTTTGAGGATTTGCTGATCAGTTAAAGACCTTAATTTTGTTATTGCGTAAATTTATAATACTAATAGTTAAATTGATGTTTTAAGAGGATTAGTACTTTTATATCCATATTTGTAAACCTAAATTACCAGTCCCCCAAAAAACTGATTTCATAAAAATGACTCTTTATGTCATTTATGGTGTCATTTCGATTATGCAAAAGTAATAAATATATATTTGTAGAGTTATTATATGCCCAGATTTGAAGAGGTTAACAAAGAAATATAAGTATCGCATTGTTTCAAACAAATCATTGAATTTCGTAAACCATCTTGTTAAATGTCCGCAACCAAAGTGAAATTGTGAGCGGGAAATGTTCTCAAAGCCTTGTAAACTATGATTTATCTGAAACTATTAGAATAAAAATTTGGTATTTCAAACAGTTGTTACTTTAGAGATGTAAATGCACGAACGGAATAGTTTTCGAAAATTTAGAAATTTTAAAGAGCGCGCAGAAACAACAACAACAGCAACAACAAAACTTTATAAAATTATGATTTCTGTGGTATAATTGTATTATAGAATCTTGGGTAACTAAAAGCTTGATATTTGGTATGGAAGTTACTTTTCAGATGGAAATGCTCGCTAAGAATCGTTTAAAAAAAACTTCGAACTTTCAAACGAAATGAGCTGAAACATGCAAAATACATTCCAGTTTACCATTTATTTCAAATTAACTTTAGTTATCTCATTAATCCAAGTCGTATGTTTGCCTAATGCAATATAAGAATGAAGTTTATTCAGAATGTGAATTAATTGATAATTTTTGAATGATCGGTAGCAGTATAATACCACAATATCGAAGAAGCACAATACTAAAATAGCCACACAAATACCACTTTCGTATTTTAACAATAACGAGAGCAAAGACGCTAGTTTTTTTAATGTATAATGCAAATTTTTTAACAAGAACATAAAAAAATGAGACTTCTATGAAATATTTTAAGAATGTTTATTTGTTTATTTATTGTTTTTGTTGAATTTCTCCACAGACATTAAACCAATTTTGATGAAATTTAACTGAAAGTATCTTCTTGAAAGATTTAAACAATAAACAATAAATAAAAATAAGTAAATCAATCGTTAAGTTTCGGACTAATCGGTATATATACATATATATATGGTACTACTCTGTTATCCCGTCGACCACTTTCGCCAAATTATACAAATCGCCAAACTAATAGCCAAATTATACATACTGACATAATTTTTATTTTAAATAACGAAAAAACAAATAATTAGTGGAATATTAATAAAAATACAAATAAAAAGTCGAAATAAAAATCACTTAATGACGTTTTAAACACGTGAATCGTATTTAATGTCATTGAATGTTCATTCACGATCATCCATTATTGGCATTTAATCTTATAGTTTGACGATAATTTTTTAGTCTACGGGATAACCTAGTAGTACCATACGCACACACACACACACACACACACACACACACACACACACATACACACACACACATATATATATATATATATATATGTATATATATATATATATATACATATATATATATATATATGTATATATATATAAAGAAAAGAAAACATACACATCGAACCGAAAACCTCATACTTTTTTAGAAAACACTTAAAAAGTATTTATCTCTTTATTCTAAAATTAGTAACTAATGATGTCACAGTCGCTGCCGTAAGCGAACATTTTGTGACCGAAGGTCTTTCTTCGTTAATATTAAGAAAACTACTGTAGGCAAAAATATGAAAATTGGAAGTATTATAGAGAAATGTTTGATAAACGCTCTTGAGCACACCCTTTATTATATCTAAGAATTATTTTAAGAGCTATCATCGTTAAAGTTGGCCAAAATCATTCTTTTAAAAAAAGTTATATAGAAGTAAAAACTGTTAATCGAAATTTAATAATTTTTTCTTAGGATATAAGGGCGAGTAGCCGAATTTGGATCATTTCACTTATTTTCATGTGTAACTCATTTTATTTTCGAAATATTTGCAAAATATCGCTACACATGGTCCATCTATTCATCTACTAACTAAATAAATATTTAAAAGAATTGCCTTTTAAAAATGTTAAGTTTTATTTTAATTAAAAAAATTTGAAAACAGCACCTGGAAAGTGCCCACATAGCATGCATGTTCACAGTGACGTCACAGTGACGTCACTGTGAGTCACTGTGGTCACGTCACATCTGTGACCAAAATACCACCCCTCAGTGACGTCACATTGTGACTGAAATGTGACGTCACATCTGTGACCAAAATGCCACCCCTCAGTGACGTCACATTGTGACTGAAATGTGGCGTCACATCTGTGACCAAAATGCCACCCCTCAGTGACGTCACATTGTGACTCAGAAGTGACTTTCTTAGAAAACTAGAAAATTACTAAAATTCTTCAAACCATGTTATTTACTGGTAAAAAAACGTGTTTTCTGGCATTGCAGAAGAATATTGTGCAATCGCTGTTATGTCACATGTTACATGCACTGCATGTAACGTGTACGTCATATCATATATGTGAGATAAACCTCCCATCATATGAAACTAAGCACCCAGCAATAAACCTATCAGTGAAACTTCCATTTAAGGAAATTTCTCGTTACGAGACGGTTCTTGTAATAGGATAGGTTTATTGCTGGGTGCTTAGTTTCATATGATGGGAGGTTTATCTCACATATATGATATGACGTACACGTTACATGCAGTGCATGTAACATGTGACATAACAGCGATTGCACAATATTTTTCTGCAATGCCAGAAAACACATTTTTTTACGTAAAGTCTATGGGAGCATTCTTTTCTAATATCTCGTTCAAATTTTAATATTTTGACATGATTTTTTTGCATAAAATAGTTCAGGACGATCCACAACCGGGCTAGTTTTTACTTTTTCGATTTTGGTTTTAGATTTTTTTTTAAAAAACTTCTTTAATTTTCAAAACCGGTTTAAACCGGTTCTGAAACTGAAACTATCATAATATAAAAAATATATAACCAAAATCGAAAAAGTGAAAACTAGCCCGGTTGTGGATCGTCCTGAACTATTTTATGCAAAAAAAATCATGTCAAAATATTAAAATTTGAACCGGTTTAAACCGGTTCTGCAATTGAAACTATCATAATATAAAAAATGTATGAGCAAAATCGAAAAAGTAAAAACTAGCCCGGTTGTAGATCGTCCTAAGCTAGCCTATGCAAAAAAAATCATGTAAAAATATTAAAATTTGAGCGAGATATTAGAAAAGAACGCTCCCATAGACTTTACATAATCATCCGGGTCTTTTTGCGTACTTTTTCTGTGACTATTGTGGGCTCTTAAGAGACCACAATAGTCACAGAAAAATTCTCAAAAAGACCCGGATGACCATGTAAAGTCTATGGGAGCGTTCTTTTCGAATATCTCGCTCCAATTTTAATATTTTTGCATGATTTTTTTGCACAAGATAGCTGAGGACGATCCACAACCGGGCTAGGTTTTACTTTTTAAATTTTTGTTTCAGATTTTCTTTAAAAAAATACTTAACTTTCGAAACCGGTTTAAACCGGTTCTGAAACTGAAACTATCGTAATATAAAAAATATATAACCAAAATCGAAAAAGTAAAAACTAGCCCGGTTGTGGATCGCCCTCAGCTATCTTGTGCAAAAAAATCATGCAAAAATATTAAAATTGGAGGGAGATATTCGAAAAGAACGCTCCCATAGACTTTACAGGTCATCCGGGTCTTTTTGAGTAATTTTTCTGTGACTATTGTGGGCTCTTAAATGCTTCGTTATGAAAAAAATATCGTTGAATAGAAATCCACGAAAATTCATGAAATTTGTATAGTAAACTACAAATAAAAATGGAAATATTATAAAACTGTGTTTTAATTTGGATAGTAATTTTTGTTATGCAATATAACCACATAACAAAAAATTAATTAGTATAATATCTAAAAAACCATGTAATAAAGGAAGGGAAACAAAAACTGAATCGCAGCGTTCTATTTCTCGTTTTCTCTTGTATTTCAAATCGAAAAATTAAAAAAAATCTGAATATTACTTTGTGGTGATCTCTTATGAAAGATACACCCATAAAAACTTTCGCATATTTTTTAAGTATTCAGAGAATGGACCTATAATATTTTCGTGGAACTAGAATCCCTTTCTTAGCATATCAAAAAAATTTCGCATTTTTTACTTTTTATTTAAAAGATAAAATTAATACATAATTTCAATTCATACAATCCTCTGAAATATATTCACCAATCAATCTTAACAGCAATCTATCCTTTTGAATATTGTGCACGCACGGAATTGCAACAAATTTTGTTAAGTAGAATTTTTTTAATATGAATATTAATTTAAATGTTAATTGCGTTCTAAATGAAGCTTCAACAGAAAATTAAAAATGTAGATTATTTCATTAAATATGGGCTTCGTTAAATGAAAGTTCCACTCTATTTCGAAACTAATTGAAAGTAAAATAGAAATGCGTGAAAAAAAATTTAAACTCAAAATTTTAATTAGGGATACTCTCATAAAACTAATGCGCATGCGCATTCAACTTACAAATCTTCGGAGCTCAAACAACCAATAACAACAAAAAATCACCTGCTTAAAAAATATCGTTTGGCAACGAACAGAATTGTCGTGTCCAGCTCAATGAACTGATTGACTGTGACCGCGAGATAACTGTTTCGGAATATTCACGAACCGAAACTAAAACCATATGTGCGCGCAGCTTTTTTGTGTTTAAGATTTTAGTCAGAATGTTGTATTAATTGTTGTGTGTAATGTGTATGTAACGTATCGTAATTAAAGTGTGATGTGCTGTATAATAAAGAGTCTTCACTTATAAAATATCTCACCCACCTCACGACAAGATATGTCAAGTGGCGACCGAGGATGTATTTATTTATTTTTTTATGGTAAATTCCTCACTTTGGATTAGAGCGATGCTCGAAGACGGCTCCAGGTAAAACGTTTGATATTTTTTGTTTGGAACGAATGAAATATGGAGCAGCATATTATAAATTTGCTTAAGCAAAACGAGGAACTGATAAAAGCGCTTCAGAATAAAGAAGGATCTCAGAAAATCACAGTTCAGTTCGAAAAATTCAATGAAGATACTGAACAGTTCGATAGTTTCTTAGAACGTTTTGAAACGTATCTGGATGTACAAAAGGTACCGGAGGAGATAAGAAACAAAGTTTTTATTTCCTCACTGAGTCCCAAGCTTTATCAGTTGTTAAAAAATTTGCTGGCTCCTGACATTCCTTCGGACCAAACTTTAGTAAAATTAAAAGATGTATTAAAAAAACATCTTACTCCAAAACCTTTAGTCATTCCGTCGCGGCATAAATTTTTAAATCGTAAACAGCATGAGGGGGAAAGTATTAGTTCGTATATCGCTGAACTGAGAGCGTTAGCAGTAAATTGCGAATATGACACAACCATGCTAAATACGATGCTGCGGGATGTATTTGTAAGTGGGTTACGAGATAAAACAATACTGGATCGGTTATTCGAGGAGGATAATATTGATTTAGAAAAAACTTTGCAGATAGCTTTAGCAATGGAAAAGGCATTTAAGGGTGCTAGTGATATTATGGGGCGTGGAATAAATGCAGTGCAAGTAGGGAAAAATAATAATAAATTTTCTAAGCTTGGAAACAAAAAACCTAATTTTCCTGAACGTCAGAAAAAATCGGAATATTGCAGCCGGTGCACGGGCACGGATCATAATAGAGAAAAATGCCGATTTATTTCAAGTAAATGCAATTTTTGCTCAAAAATTGGGCATATTCAGAAGGCGTGTTTTGCAGCAAAAAAAGCGCACTTTAAACCTGTAAAACAGAAACAGGTTAATGTAAATAGGGAACAACAAAATGTTGAGAGCGAAATTAATGTTCCGATATTTGGATTAAATTCGGAGGAAAGCCCGGTACGGGAGGAAGAACCGCGACAACCTCCTATAATGGTAAATTTAAAAATTGAGAACAAAAATTGTTCTATGGAACTGGATACTGGAGGTGCGGTCAGCGTAATGAGCATAAAAAATTTCAGGAAAATCTCTAATAAAAAAATTCAACATACCAATGTAGTATTTAAAACTTACAATGGAAATTCGTTAGTACCTATGGGGTATGTAACTGTAAAAGTTGAATACCAAAATCAAGTTTCAAATTTGAATTTGTATATTGTAAAAGAAAATTTAGATACTATTTTAGGTCGTGAATGGCTTAATAAAATTAATCTTGATTGGAGGGCGATAAAAATGCTCAGAACAACCGATAAAACAAGCTTAGATAAGCTCTTAGAAGAGTATAAAGAAATATTTGATGATAAATTGGGGGAGATAAACAATTGTGAAATTAAGTTGGAATTAAAACAGGGGGTTAAACCTGTTTTTCGTAGAAGCCGTGACGTACCTTTTGCCTTAAAAGAAAGAGTTGGAAAAGAAATTGACAGACTAGAGAAAGAGGGAATAATTGAAAAGGTTGAATGCTCAGAATGGGCAACACCTGTTGTCCCGGTAGTTAAATCAGACGGCAGTATTCGGCTATGTGCTGATTTTTCAGTTACGTTAAACCCAAATTTAAATGTTCCTCAGCATCCATTACCCAAATTAGAAGAGATTTTTTCCAGTTTAAATGGGGGGAAGCAGTTTTCAAAACTGGACTTTAGGCACGCATATCTACAGATGAAAGTTCATCCTGAAAGTCAAAAACTATTAACAATAAACACACACAAGGGGTTATTTGTTTGTAAGCGATTAATGTATGGATTAAATGGTGCACCTGCAATATGGCAACGTTTTGTGGATGGAGTATTTCAGGGCATGGAAGGAGTTAAGGTTTTTATGGATGATGCACGAATTACGGGGGTTGACGAAAAATCTCATTTGAAAGCTTTAGGTGATTTTTTCAAAAAATGCAAAGAATATGGGTTAAAATTAAATTTACAAAAAAGTAAATTTTTCCAAGATGAAATAAATTTCCTAGGACACAAAATTGACGCGAATGGTCTTCACAAGACAGATGAAAAAATTTCCGCAATTTTAAACGCTCCTGTTCCTAAAGACGTACAGGAAGTAAAAAGTTTTTTAGGGTTAGTAAATTTTTATGGGAAATTTTGTGAAAATTTATCGACTATAGCTAATCCGCTAAATAACTTAACTCAGAAAGATGTTAAATTTAATTGGTCCAGGAATTGTCAGGTTGCCTTTGAGAAAATTAAAGAAGAGATTTGCTCTCCAAGGGTCTTGGTACATTATGATCCTGCACTGCCTCTGACTTTAGCAACTGATGCATCACCAGTTGGTATAGGATGTGTCTTGTCACATTTATACCCTGACGGAAGTGAAAGACCCATTGCCTTCGCATCCAGAACATTAAATCGATCAGAGCAGAAATATTCCCAAATTGACAAAGAGGCTCTTGCCATTGTATGGGCAGTACAAAAATTTTATTTATATTTGAAAGGTCGAAGATTCATATTGATTACAGATCATAAGCCTCTTGTATCCATCTTTGGATCGAAACGTGGGTTTCCGGTGTTGACTGCAACTAGGTTGTTGCATTATGCATTAATTTTGCAATCCTTTCAATTTGATATTAAATACCGAAATACTAAAGACCACGGCAATGCTGATTTTCTCTCTCGTTTACCGAAAGCTTCTGAACAACTCGAAATCAAGGACGATATCACTCTATACCAAATGTGTCAAATAGAAACCCTCCCAATTACGTCCAGAGAGTTGCGACAAGCAACTAAAACAGATAAAGAACTTGGTCCTTTATTAAAAGCGCTCCAAGAAGGGCAAAATTTACAGGGGAAGGAAGCGCATTATACAATTGAAGACGGTTGCATTATGTATGGACAGAGAGTTTGCATTCCCGAAACTTACCAGAAACAGGTTCTAGAAGAATTGCACCAGGGACATCTGGGCATGGTAAAAATGAAGGCTATTGCCAGATCATTTGTCTATTGGAAGAGTATCGATACAGACATTGAGGAAGCGGCTAAAAATTGCCCAGATTGTGCGAAATTTAAAGCTGATCCGGCTAGAGTTAAAGTACACCATTGGGAGTATCCTAGTTCACCTTGGGAACGAATTCATATAGATTTTGCAGGACCTCTATATGAACACATGTTCTTGATAATTGTTGATGCCTATTCAAAGTGGTTAGAAGTTTACCCATTAAAATCCATTACAGCCAATAAAACAATCGATTGCCTTAGAGACTGTTTTAGTAGGTTCGGTTTACCTGTTGTACTTGTTAGTGACAATGGCTCACAATTCACATCTTATGAATTTGCAAGATTTATGAAGTGCAATGGAGTGAAACACATTACTAGTACTCCATTCAAGCCATCCAGTAATGGACAGGCCGAACGGTATGTGTACACAGTAAAACAGGCACTCAGAGCTATGCAAAATTATGAAGGTAGCATAAATCAAAAGTTAAGCAAATTCTTATTGCAATACAGAAAGGCACCTAATATGACAACTGCACATAGTCCAGCAATGTTATTTCTTAAGAGAGATATCCGTACTAGAATTGATCTTTTATTGCCTGATCTCAAAACCAGAATTCAGGAAAAAATACGGAAAGGAGTCTACGATTTTAAAGACCGAAAATTTGAAATTGGAGAATATGTTGCTGTGAGAGACTACAGATCACCAAATTGCAAATGGAAATTTGGGCATGTCGTAAATCAAGACGGTGCTCTAAAATACACAGTCAATGTGCAGGGGAATTTAGTCAGAAGACACGTAGATCAGATCCGTCCAGTTGGTGATAAAGTGAAAGAAACTCATTCTTCACCATATGTGTATCGCCAAGTTCCAACAGAAATAGATTCAAATAAAAAATCAGAAACACAACTTGAAAAATCTGTTCCTGTTATCGTAAATGAAAAAGCTGGGACTGAAACCTTAGCAGAAGCAGTTTCACATACATCCAGCCCAGTGCTGGAATCATCATCCTCATCTCCTGTAAGTGATTCCATAGTCCAAAGCAGTCCGTCCAAAGCTCCGTCCATTCCATCGAAACCTGAACCGGACTTACGTCGTTCCAATAGGATCCGGAAACCTCCCAAGAGACTTGATCTTTAAGAATTTAAGAAGGGAGGAGATGTCGTGTCCAGCTCAATGAACTGATTGACTGTGACCGCGAGATAACTGTTTCGGAATATTCACGAACCGAAACTAAAACCATATGTGCGCGCAGCTTTTTTGTGTTTAAGATTTTAGTCAGAATGTTGTATTAATTGTTGTGTGTAATGTGTATGTAACGTATCGTAATTAAAGTGTGATGTGCTGTATAATAAAGAGTCTTCACTTATAAAATATCTCACCCACCTCACGACAAGATATGTCAGAATAGTTGACACTAGTGTATTTATTCTTTAGAATATTAGGCAGCTGCTCTAGTAGCTTTCATATGATGTTATGTGTGTATATTTAGTACGTAAGTTGAAATTTTTTAAAAAGTTATGCAGATATGTGATCAGGTGACATTTTATATAAAATGTCGGTCCGAAAAAATACAATGTCAGTGGCGTTTAGTTAAAATGAGCGCGCCAATGTCATTGTACTTCATTCGGACATTTCGACTTCGAAATTATCATCCCTATTTGGATTATCTCTTGTATCCCTACTGGAATTAGAGGATAATGCTGATAAGAAAGAAGTAAGAAAATTTTATTTTTCCTGCTTTTTGTATAATGATTTCTGTTAATTTCGTAAAAAAAAAAACATGTTATAAAAGGAATAAGTATCATATTAATTTAACTTTTTTGAATTCACTTACCTTAGTAAATTCAATAAATTTAACATTTATTTTGTTGAAATACGGAACAGCATGTCAACGATTTCAAAATAGTTAATAATATTATTTTTAAAGTGCACTTTAATCACATTTTTTTAATTACATGGTGAAAATCACATATTAATAAATTAAGAAATGTATACATAATCAAAATTTAACGTTATAATTAATATATAAAGGAGTTTGGCGTTGTTTAACTGTTGAAAATAGTGATAAATATACTAATTTATGCACTAATATTGCAAAAACAAATTTTTAAATTTTTTTTTATTACTTTTCTTAATTTCTCATAATCAAAAAAATTTGATAACTGTAATTCCATGACATTTATTATTTTAAACCATGTATCTAAAATAATTAAGATATTAATTTTGTGATAATAACAATTATTGTTTTTAAAAAATGAGTAATTATCACATTATTTTATTAATTTTTGATATCTTAATTGTTAAGTGGTGTTGAAAATAACAATTTTGTTTCATCTGTATGTGTTCATTAAATCCTGGTTCTAAATAGTCATAAAAACAATTACTTGTACTTTTTTGTGGGATGTACATTATTGAATTTTTTAGCGTTTGATGTATTTCTATTATTTTCAATCATATTTTGTCTAATATTGGGAAGTGAGACTAAGAATACTTAAATATTATTAATAGATTCATCTAATACGAAAAAAAATGAAATCTAATAATTATAACTATTAATAAGGAAACTTTTTAAGGTGCGAATGTACTTTACTCTCCCTCTTGGCGCGATTTTTAAAAATTGCCAAATTGGCGCGTTTTTGCATCTTGTCTCCCGGAGCGTCTTTCTCCAAGGCCCGCCACACACTACAGAGACATACGTCAAAAATCGTGCAATATGACGCAATCAAACCGGTTTTTTCTCTCTTATCACTGTGAAATTGTCCATGTCATACGTTTTTTCTTTCAATGTTTGGCCTGCCACAGACCTGTCATACATTGAGCGAAAAAACATGACACACTGTTAAAAATTTGAAACTTTTGCTGCATCGTCACCGATTAAAAAAAAATTTCACAATAAATATATAAAACCATTGACTTTCTAATATACTAATAATAAATAATATACTAATAAATCTAATTTCGAGTAATAAAACTTTATATGCACCACTTTCTAAAACAAACAAAATACAATAGCCATAAAAAAAATTCACTTACCTTTACTTATTTACGTTACGGAATCCTACAAAGAGGATACTTTATTTTATTTATAATTTATCGAAGAAAATACATCACGCGTTCCAAATTAAAAATCTATCCAACAAACTAAAAGAATTATTTCTGCTTCCAGATATCGTTTCATGCGGCAGACGATTCAGTAATTACAAAATTTGATGCAATGTTTTCATCTAATGTCCGGTATTCAGGCACATTTTGCGAATACAGAGATAACAAAACGAGATTGAACAATCAGAAAACGGCATTCAAAGTTTTTGCTTTTTTAAGTGAGCGAATTTTCTGATTGGTCAATTTCGTTTCGCTAACAGCACAAAATCTATCCAGATTTCTGCTATGAAAAATACTTTTGTTCCTTAAAAAACTCAGCGTAAAAAACTATTTAAGCACTGTAAAAATTAAAAGAAATGAATTTTAAAAAGACACTGCGTACATTCAAGCGAATTATTTTAAATTGGGGAATTTCTTATTTGTGTATTTTACAGATATTATTTATATCAATAAACAGTCACAAAAATAATTATGTACTTATCAGCGCCGTGCGAAAAGGGGGGGGGGGGGCGAAGATGGCAGTTTTACAGGCGCAGAAAATTATACTACCAACGTCATTTTTAGCTTGTCACAAGAAAAAGTTCGGGGAGGGGGCGCCGAATTGAGACTTTGACCCAGTCACAGTTTCCTCTTCGTACGCTTCGTTCCATACTTAAAAATTCGGGAAAAACAACTACTTACTAGAGATAAAAATTACAGAAAAGGAATTTTAAAATTTTGCTGCGTAAATTTGCACAAAGTTATATAAATTTTACAACTTACATTCATGAATTTTACAAATATTTTATTTGTAAAATTTAGTAAGGATATTTATCAAATAATATAATTTCTATATCATATAATTTCTATAATTTTAAACTGATACATTATGACTGCATTAAAACAACAACAAAAAAAAAATCAGTGGATCCACAAAACTCGCTGTGCAGGAATCAGTAAAATGCATGAAACTCGTCGACGCCGCAATAACTAACGTGTGTATGAGCGCTTCGCGCACATTAAAACTAAAAAAACATCAGTGGATCCACGAAACTCGCTGTGCAGGAATCACTAAAATGCACGAAACTCGTCAACACCGCAGTCACAAACATATGTATGAGCGCTTCGCGCCCATTAAAACTAAAAGAACATCAGTGCATCCACAAAACTCGCTGTGCAGGAATCACTAAAATGCACGAAACTCGTCAACGCCGCAGTCACAGACGTGTGTATGAGCGCTTCGCGCCCATTAAAACTAAAAAAACATCAGTGGATCCACGAAACTCGCTGTGTAGGAATCACTAAAATGCACGAAACTCGTCAACACCGCAGTCACAGACGTGTGTATGAGCGCTTCGCGCCCATTAAAACTAAAAAAAACAGTGGATCCACGAAACTCGCTGTGTAGGAATCACTAAAATGCACGAAACTCGTCAACACCGCAGTCACAGACGTGTGTATGAGCGCTTCGCGCCCATTAAAACTAAAAAAACATCAGTGGATCCACGAAACTCGCTGTGCAAGAATCACTAAAATGCACGAAACTCGTCAACACCGCAGTCACAGACGTGTGTATGAGCGCTTCGCGCCCATTAAAACTAAAAAAAACATCAGTGGATCCACGAAACTCGCTGTGCAGGAATCACTAAAATGCACGAAACTCGTCAACACCGCAGTCACAGACGTGTGTATGAGCGCTTCGCGCCCATTAAAACTAAAAAAAACATCAGTGGATCCACGAAACTCGCTGTGTAGGAATCACTAAAATGCACGAAACTCGTCAACTCCGCAGTCACAGACGTGTGTATGAGCGCTTCGCGCCCATTAAAACTAAAAAAAACATCAGTGGATCCACGAAACTCGCTGTGTAGGAATCACTAAAATGCACGAAACTCGTCAACACCGCAGTCACAGACGTGTGTATGAGCGCTTCGCGCCCATTAAAACTAAAAAAACATCAGTGGATCCACGAAACTCGCTGTGTAGGAATCACTAAAATGCACGAAACTCGTCAACACCGCAGTCACAGACGTGTGTATGAGCGCTTCGCGCCCATTAAAACTAAAAAAAACATCAGTGGATCCACGAAACTCGCTGTGCAGGAATCACTAAAATGTACGAAACTCGTCAACTCCGCAGTCACAGACGTGTGTATGAGCGCTTCGCGCCCATTAAAACTAAAAAAAACATCAGTGGATCCACGAAACTCGCTGTGCAGGAATCACTAAAATGCACGAAACTCGTCAACACCGCAGTCACAGACGTGTGTATGAGCGCTTCGCGCCCATTAAAACTAAAAAAAAACATCAGTGGATCCACGAAACTCGCTGTGTAGGAATCACTAAAATGCACGAAACTCGTCAACGCCGCAGTCACAGACGTGTGTATGAGCGCTTCGCGCCCATTAAAACTAAAAAAACATCAGTGGATCCACGAAACTCGCTGTGCAGGAATCCCTAAAATGCACGAAACTCGTCAACACCGCAGTCACAGACGTGTGTATGAGCGCTTCGCGCCCATTAAAACTAAAAAAAACATCAGTGGATCCACGAAACTCGCTGTGCAGGAATCACTAAAATGCACGAAACTCGTCAACGCCGCAGTCATAGACGTGTGTATGAGCGCTTCGCGCCCATTAAAACTAAAAAAACATCAGTGGATCCACGAAACTCGCTGTGCAGGAATCACTAAAATGCACGAAACTCGTCAACACCGCAGTCACAGACGTGTGTATAAGAGCTTCGCGCCCATTAAATCTAAAAAACATCAGTGAATCCACGAAACTCGCTGTGCGGGAATCACTAAAATGCACGAAACTCGTCAACGCCGCAATTAGTAACGCATGCATGAATGCTGCGCGTCCATTAAAAGAAAACAAAAAAATCGCTGGTTTCACGAAACTCGCTAAGTTAGAATTCCTAAAATGCACAAAACTTGTCAAAACTGCGTTAACTAACGACACTTTATAACCGAAAAATTATTCTCTTGATGCTCAAAAGTCGCATTGATGAAATTTCTAAAATGAGCAAATTTGCGGTTATTAATGCAGATATCCAACTATTAAAATCTTTGTAAATTTGAACGAAAATACGGGATAAAATTTTGAAATATATATATATATATTTATGTATTTATGGTACATATATATTGCGCGAATTTTTAAATAAAAAAGAAAGTTTTTCTGAAATAGGAATTCACTTTCAGTAAAATTAACACATCATCTCAATTTTTCAAATGAAATTGATAAATCATAACTTAAATCATTGAATATTTATTTCGAGAAATTTATTTCGTACCGCATACTTGTCTCCAAATGTATGTTATTATTTATTAAAATAAGAAATATCTTTAAAATAAAAAGAAAAAAAGGCCGGGAAAATATAGTCATACATGTATAATGCAATCTCCTTTTTTAATACAAACAATAATAGACTGATGTAACAATGAGATTTCATAAAAGCCAATCAAACAAAAGATAAGAAACCGTGCAATCCGGTTAAACCGATCAAAATTCCTGAACTAACAACTGTAAGCGTGGAAAGAATTCAGAAAACGATCCGGTAACAAGAAAAAGCCATCAGAAATGTCCAATCAGAAACGGCTTAGAAATCAGTACATTACGTAAACCGAAGCACTCCTTAGGGTTGCCATATTGAAGATCCGAGTGGAGAAAATGAAAATGCACGGTTGCCATGTCGAAACATTTATCGCTAAAAAAAAAAAAGTCGCCTTGGCGAGGGAGAGTAAAGTACATTTCACCCCTTTTTAAAAATAAATTCCATAAGGATGTCCTTTAACGGCACATCTACATTTTATGACATATACAGTATATATATATATATATATACTGTATACACAGGCCACTATAAGGAAATAACTAAGCGTAATACTACAACTAATTGCCTCATCTTCATTTATACTCGATTTTCAAATAAAATCTGTATATTACAAATATTGCGCATAAACTTCACGTAGTTTTATCAAAATATAATTCTATGTTATATTTAACAGAATGATTTTAATTGGTAAATTAATCAAACGAATATTAATTTTCCAAAATGAGTAAAAAAGTGTTTAGGTTAGTATTCGAACTAGAGACCCTCGATGTATGCTCATAGTGCTCTTCCAACAGAGCAACTTAGCACACACAATTCACCCGGAGAAATATCATTATGTACTCATACGAATAGTATGCATTTATCATACAGGTAGTTTGAAAAAAAAAATAAAGTATTATTACATAGGGTTATATATAATAATGATAAGTATGCGTTCGTATTCACTGTGTGAATTGTGTGCGTCAGATTCTTCCAGGATAGTTCAGTCGACAAAGTCTTGACAATTTGCGCGAAAGACTGCTTAGTTCGAATCTTGACCTGGACACTTTTTCAATCAGTTGAAAAATTACAACAAAAGATAATTAAAAGATATATATATTTATAGACATCAGGATTATTGGTCAGAAATATTGGCAAGCTGTACAGTTTTAGATAAGTGCTGAGATTTGTGGCTATCAAAGCGAGTAAAAGTTTAAAAAAAGACCAAAAAGATTAAACAGTTTGAATAACATACGACTAAATGTGTGTCAGTTATAAATAAAATTGAAGCTATGCAATTTTCAGCATGTGGCGGGAAAATATATAAATATTTTTGAAAGGTAATATTTTTCAAATTTTGAAAACAACACCAGAGTTGTAAGGCATGTGAGGTAAATCGAATTTTTAACTTTAATTTAGAAGAAAGTCACCTTACTTCAGGTAACTATTTTTATATATTATACAGTATTTGTTCATAAATTGTCAATATATGATTTTAGGTCTCAAACCCTATTTTAACAGGAACATGGCATGGAGTTATAGTTTCAGCAGATCCTGTTTCTTTTAAATTGTTAGAGAATCGTTAAGAAAAGTTAAATCGTCACAGAATTATCACAGTGTTAACGAAAATTTTGTCACAAATGGTCTGCAACGTGAGTCTAAAATAATGGGACAAACTTTAAGGGAGGTGGTAGAGCTCACTATAATAAATAATTATGGCATAGAGATGTATGACTGGAAGTGACGCGTTGAAACGCCGCACTAGTCACTGAAAAAGACACGGATTATAATGCTAAGTGTATGGGAGCTCTATTTTCAACTATCTCGCTAAAATTTTAATATTTTCGCATAATTTTTTTTTTCATAGGATAGCTGAAGACGATCTGCAACAGGGCTGGTTTTTACTCTTTGGATTTTGGTTACAGATTCAAAGAAAAATAATTTAACTTTCAGAACCAGTTTAAACCGGTTCTAAAAGTGAAACTATCTTAATATAAAAAAATATAACCAAAATCGAAAAAGTAAAAATTAGCCCGGTTGTGGATCGTCCTCAGCTATCCTATGGAAAAAATACCATGTAAAATATTTAAATTTGAGCAAGATATTTGAAAACAACGCCCCCCCCCCCATAGAATTAACATTATCATCCGGATCTTTTTTAGTGACTAGTGTACCGTCTTGACGAGTCACTTCCGGTCATATATTTCTGTGCCATCATTATTTGTTATAGTGAGTCCTACCCCCCCCCCCCCTCAAAGTTTGTTCCATGATTTTGGACTCACCCTGTATTTCGCAATTTGGTCCCAATGTGACTTGAAAGCATTGTCACTTTCGTCACAGTATCGTCACAATGTTAATGACAAAATCGTCACAAATGACACACTTTTCACAAATTGGTCACATTGTGACGTCACAAAGTGGTCACAATGTGACGTCACAAACAAGCTCTAAAACGGCCATAACGACTTCACATTTTAATCACTGTGACTTCACATCGACGGTCACAAAGTCACAGTGTGACTTCACAACGACGTCACTGTCACGTCACCATGTCTTACGGGTGGATGCCCCTTCTAATCATAAATGACCTCATTCTGATGAATAAGATTTTGGCGGTAGATGGTGTTTCTTTCTGTAATTAACAGCTGAATTGAAATGGTCTATCTAAAGTGACGGCCCCAATATGGCTATCTTCCCTACATTACAAACTAGTGGTGGAAGACAGCATTTTTTTTTTTTTTTTTTTTTTTTTTTGACTTCTGTTTTGAGGGGTTTTATTTCCATCTCTTTTATTCGAATTTTCCTCATTTCAAGATTTTTATTTTTCATATTTTAGAAAAAAGGTATTTTAAATTGTTGTCAATTGTAAAAACACCTCAAAGAATAATATTTCCTTTCCATTAAAAATTTAATTGCAGTTGTTCTAAAAATTTACAGCTCAGAGTTAAAAAAATTGGATAATTGAGAGAGAGAGAGAAAGAAAAGGAATTCTGAAAAAATATTTTTTATGCATCGCTATTACAAAAAGTAATCTATACTAATATTATAAAGAGGAAAGATTTGTTTGTTTGTTTGAATTGAATAAACTCCGAAACTACTTGATGGATTTGAAAAATTCTTTCATCGTTGGAAAGCTATACTATTTCCGGTGAACATAGGCTAATTTTTAATCGATTTATTCAAATATTTTTTTAAATAACTCAAAATTTCATTATTTTTCATACAGAATCAATTAACATTTTTCAGATAAAAAATAACCATTTTTCTTACCCGTTGCCAAGAAAATTAAAATCTCGAATAATTTCTCCTCGGCAATTAATTTTCAGTTGAACAGTATCCACGTGAAAAATTAAAATAAAAAGAATTCAAAGGAAAATAAATATGACGTCATAGTTGAAAAAAAAAGTATTTTATTATATAAGACGCACGAAAATCGGTTATTTTAATAAGAGGTTCTCTGTGAAAAATGGGGACCTAATTACAAGTAAAGTGAACGAGAAAGAATTAAATTATTAATAAAATATTTGATTTGGAAAAATATGGCGTCATACTTTAAATAACATAGGAATGTTGAAGTATTTGTTAATAGAACAAGAGGCATGGATATATGTAACTAATAAAAAATTAGTTAATTGATTGTTTCTTTGTTTGAAATGAATAGGCTCCGACAGTATTTGACGGATTTGAAAAAATATTTCGCCGTTGGATATATATATATATATATATATATATATAAATAGAGATCCTAACTAAAATGCCAATAGTGTAACCCAAGGTGTAGAAAAATGGCCTTAAAAAATCCTTACATGGAGTGCGCTGCGAATACTATTGATTATAAAACAAAATAATGTACTACGACTTTGCAGAACGTATAATTATCTACAAAAAATGTCGCGACAGCATATGTCTAACTATTACAGTTACTTCACAATAAGGGTTTTTTTTTAATTAAAAAAAAAAAATAATTAAAATGTCGTCTCAGTAAAAGTTCATTATTTTTACCTTGGTATTAATCCTTATCAAAATAAATTACTTCATAAACAAGACTGACGCGATAATACACCATTAAGACTCAGGACACGGATCGGAACAGGAAAGAGCGCTATCCAAACAATTTACCAACTAATATCGAAGACGCAGTCCATTATCTACAGGAATTTTTAAATTCAGTAAACCTTTCCGGACTGCTACCACATGAATTGACGTTAAAAATTGGAATTCCAATCATGCTTTTGAGAAATTTAAGCCCTCGAACATGTGCAATGTGACGAGGCTACTTATAAAGCAATTGAAGGACAATTTAACTGTAGCAACCATTATCACCGGCCCAGCAGCTGGTCAACTAGCTCATATACCGAGGATCCCAACTGACATACTAATCCCATTTACAGCTTACCTAATAAAGAAACCGTTTACCGCATAGTTCTATCGATTTTTGTTTTTGAGAAATTTAAATTTGAAATCAGGGTGTTATTTGCTGGACACCCTGTATTTTCATGTCACCTTCTCAATTTACCGATGTTTAAGCAGCGGCCATCATATAAGATATAAAAATGATAGATAGCACCTGGCATTTGTTTGTTCACGAAGCAAATGTGAATTCTGCGCAAGTCATAGCATTGAGTGTGCATACCATAACTTGAATAATAAATTTAAAAATAGTAGCTGATACTACTATCGCAGCTTTGCAAAATAAATGTAAATTTTATTATGCTGTGTATGCCTGCCAGGTTGTATGAACAGTTTAAAATATGTAATTTATATTACCGTAAGATTAATTAAATTATTTGATGATACCGAGTGCAGCATCAGTGGCTACGGCCATTGCCGTTTGGCGATAATTAGACAAATTGTCTAAAATCTAACTGATATCGGAGTATAAGTTTTTGTACAGTCGTGGGAAAAAATATATTTTCACACAAAATTGGCTCAAAATCATCGCATAAAAATTTTACTGAACAATTGATAATAAGAATTACTATAAAATTTGAAATGACAGTATCCCACTTTAGACACCATTTGTTTGTTCAAGGTACAAATATATATACACTATATTGCCATTGATTATTGGACACTTGCGATTTTAGACATTTTGTTAAATATCTAGAAAAATACAAGAGGAATCATCTCGAAACTCTTAGTGTATAAATATAATAGTATAAGTCATACATCTCCGTGAAGATTTTTTCCCGAAACTCCATAGGGGACCGTCAACAAATTAAAAAAGAATGAATATCTTTTGAATAACCCTGTCAAAACTAATGTAGCAAAAGCGCTCAAACTCTAGATTATGATTGAATACCTTATTGTAATACACTGTGTTTATTTTTATGCAAATAGCATGCATACTCGCAGAGTAATTAAGGTTTTTATAAAAATGGTCCCAAATTTTTATAAAAATACCCCAAAAAATTTTTATAATATTACCCTAAACCCATTGTGCTTTGTTCATCCAATCTAGAAATGTAGGCATCTCTGCTGATGGGTTAAAAATCTCAGATAGCATGTATGTTCGTAGAGAAATCAAGGTTTTTATAAAAACAGTCTAAAATTTTACCAAGTTTTTTCCTTATAATTTTCAGAGTTCTTAATATAAAGTAATATTTTTTTCAGAAAATATGACGAACAACATTGCACACAATACTCTGTAATCAGAATTAATAAAGAATACTGCCCAGTTAAACTGATGGCATTGAGCTCACAGGCTACAAATACTAATTGTACATTAAAGCCTTATATTTTCAAGGGTTAATTCCGTTCGAAAAAAAATTAAGAAGGGGAAACAGCTCTCCCCTTTCCTCTTTTTTATACTTAATCATTGAAACTCCTATACTATCGAAGACATGCTTTATCATATAAAAAATCTATATCCAAAATTCAGAGCAAATGAGATAATTCTTAATAAAAACCCATTTAGCATTTATATAATTTAAAAGGAGTTATCCCCCTCTTTTATACTTAACCATTAAACTTCCAAAACTATTCAGAGATTTGAACGAAATCTGACAATTCTGCTTGAAAAACCCATTTATATAAATTAAGGGGGGGGGGCATTAGAACCCCTGTTCCCCTTATTTATACTTATTCAATGAACACCTAATAACAGTCACGGAATCGCCTCATCAGAATGATCCTAATCTAAATTTTGAACGAAAATTAATTCTGCATGAAAATCCCATTTATATCAACTAACGGGGGGGGGGGGGGCATTAGAGCCCCTGTTCCCCCTATTTATACTTATTCAATGAACACCTAATAACAGTCACGGAATCGCCTCATCAGAATGATCCTAATCTAAATTTTGAACGAAAACTTAATTCTGCATGAAAATCCCATTTATATCAACTAACGGGGGGCATTAGAACCCCTGTTCCCCCTATTTATACTTATTCAATGAACACCTAATAACAGTCACGGAATCGCCTCATCAGAATGATCCTAATCTAAATTTTGAACGAAAACTTAATTCTGCATTAAAATCCCATTTATATCAACTAACGGGGGGGGGGGCATTAGAACCCCTGTTCCCCCTATTTATACTTAATCAATGAACACCTAATAACAGTCACGGAATCGCCTCATCAGAATGATCCTATATCTAAATTTTGAACGAAAACTTAATTCTGGATGAAAAACCCACTTATTTCTATTAAGGCGGGGCATGAGCTCCCCGTTCCCCCTCTTATACATATCGAATGAACTCCAAAAACTAATCAGGGAAGCGCCTTGTCAGGATATACCTATATACAAAATTTCAAGTGGATTGGATATTTTTATCATGAGTTATCGCGTTACGTACGAACATACATACAGAACGGGCGGGCACATAAGCTCTCAGGCTATGATAGCCTGTGAGCTAAAAAATAATGAAAATTGTATACAAAATGAGTTGGTTTACTAAATACTTTTTTACTGCGCATGCGTCAAAAATATCAAAATTTCATTTGCATATTATGTTAGCTAAGTGTATAGAGCAACTTTTGTGAAAGTCACAAAATCATAACTTGAAAATTCTGAAAATAATCGTCAATTTAATAAGTTGAAAATCCGTTATTCTCAAAATGAAGCAAAAACAAGAGGGGTTGTATCCATATATTCATTGATTAGTGTCAATATAGAATGCACAATACGGGATGTACTACTACATTTAGATAAAATCCCTCATTTTTTTTTGTTTCATTTTGGAAACAACAGATTTTGTCCTTTTTCTACAGACGATTACTTTCAGAATTTTCAAGCTATGATTTTTAGACTTTTACAAAAGTTGCTCTATAGATTTAGCTAACATAATATGCAAATGAAATTTCGATATCTTTGACGCATGCGCAGTAAAAAATTATTTAGTAAACCTACTCATTTTTCATACAATTTTTATTATTTTCAAATTCTCATTACAGGGTACTATGTGCAATGTTGTTTGTCATATTTTCTGAAAAAAATATTATTTTATATTAAGAACTCTGAAAATTACAAGGGAAAAACTTGGAAAATTTGGGACCATTTTTATAAAAGCCTTAATTACTCTGCGAGTATACATGCTATTTGCATAAAAATGAACACAGTGTATTACAATAAGGCATTCAATCATAATCTAGAGTTTGAGCGCTTTTGCTACAATAGTTTTGACAGGGTTATTCAAAAGATATTCATTCTTTTTTAATTTGTTGACGGTCCCCAATGAAGTTTCGGTAAAAAATATTCACGGAAATGTATGATGTATACTATTATATTTATGCACTAAGAGTTTCGAGATAATTCCTCATGTATTTTTCTAGATATTTAGTAAAATGTCTAAAATCGCAAGTGTCCAATAATCAATGGCAATATAGTGTATATATATAACCTCCTCAGTCCTGATGTCGCCTGGAGGCGACACTAAAAATCACCCTTTAAATTAATTTAATTTCTTTTAGAATTGTTAAAATTACATACAGACTTTTTTAATAGATGTGTGCATGTTAGAAGAATCAATATAAAAACTAATGTATGTCTGGATATGTTTTATAATAATTTTAAACTGGTTTTTGTAGTGCCACGTAAAATTTGTCTCAGGACTGAGGAGGATAAAGAAATCAGGACTATTTTATTATATTACTATTTTAAATTTTAAGATTTTTCTCAATATTTACTTGTAGATTTTTTTCAATTTTTTTTTCTTTTTAACTATTTGGGAAAATAGTTATTGCAATCAGAAGAAAATTGGGACATCTAAAGTATATCGGAATCTTTTTATTGGTTGAATTCCGCAATAAAGTTTGTGTATTTTAATCGTTTTCTAATTGGTCCATGCTTAATGTCTAGAAATGAAATACTTCTGTTTTTTATTTTATTCGTTTTCTGATTGGTCGACATTTAATGTTATGTCCAAAAAAAAAAAAATTACTTCTGTTGCCACGATGACAAAAAACATTAAAAACTACGACAAAAAAATAATAATAACTCAAAATCAAATTTGGATACAGGTTTCAAATAAGTTGCATTTAAAAGTAAATTTTTTTCTTTGTACAATGGTGCAAAAATCGAAAATGTGGAATGTTTAGAAGTTTTAGAATTTGCTGTACTGAAAATTGTTAAACTGTTTTTCATTTAATATTTGTTTATGATTGGTCCAGGAATATTAAACGGCTTCAATTTGCTCATCTTTCGCGTTAACTATTATTAAGCCCAAAGGTCAAACCTTCGAATTAGTCAGGATCGACCTACAAAAAGAATGTTTTACTCATGGCCAACTGAATGTTGGCCTATCGCGGGCCGGGGCTCCTAAAAATCAAATTATTTTGCTGTCACAAAATAAAACATCTAATATCGTTTACAGGGAAGCTCTGTAAACGAATAATAAATTTAATGGCTTTTGTTTTGTAGGCGTAAAATTTTTTACAAACATTACTACAAATAAATAAAAAATAATACTAATATCCGAATTTTCTTTTATAAGTTTACACTTTTTTAGTAACCCCACCCACAAAGAAGAGAGTATGAGTATGTGTGTAAAAATTTATAACTTGAAATTTTTTTTAATACCCGTGCAAACCCTGGGCGGGCTGCTATAATCTATATCCATAAAACAAAGTCGTGTTAGTTACACCATTTATAACTTAAGAACGGATGGATCGATTTTTATGAAACTTCGTATGGAGTTATCTGGCACCTTAGATTAACATGTAGGCTACTTTTTACCCGACTACTTAAAAGGAGGGTAATGGTTTTAGTAGTAGAATTTAATGGGATGAAGTTGTAGTAACAATTTGCGGTGTCAGTAGTGACACGGGACTACCCGAAGCAAAGCGAGGGCGGGCCGCTAGTACAGGATAAAACTGAATATTGTACGAGTCTACATATTTTGTAAAAACTTTTAGCCTAAAAAATAAGTTGAAAAAAATCCCTGTCGGCTTGACCTATAGGCGGATGTAGATTTCGAAGAGTGCTCATTTCAGCAACAAAAAATAAAATATGATTAGAGATAAATCCAGTTTAACAATTTTCTTTGGCCGCTTTTGAAAAATTTTTAATTTATTTTTATGTAAGAACTGGTTTTTATCAAAATCATCTTAAGCGAAATTCGGCTCAAATGTCCATTTTGACAACATATTTTGAAATATATTCTGACTTTATTATTAAAAAATCGACCAATACGCAAACTATATAGCTCCTAAATAACCAAAAACTGTCAATTGAATGCTTTTGAGAGCAAAGTCGAATTTAAAAATGAGTCATAAAATAAACAATTTGTTATTTGAATACATCCTCAATTCTTTAATCATGATAGCTTTGGGAAATTTTGTGCGAAGTGTCCATTTTGGCAGCCTTTTTTGAAATATATTCTGCCTTTATCAAAAAAATGGCAAATCCATCACATTATATAATTCTATATAAGAGGACCTGTAAATTGGATGCGTTTGAGAACAAAAATGAATTTAAAAATGAGACAGAAAAAATGCAATTTGTTATACTTCCTCAATTTTTTCAATCACCATCACTTTGGGAAATTCTGTTCAAAATACCGTTTTTGGCAGTCTTTTTTGAAAAATATTCTGATTTTATCAAAAAACTGGCTAATACGTCAAGTTATACTGTTCCTAAATAGGAGGATCTGCCATTTTGATGCGTTTAAAATCAAAAGTGAATTTAAAAATGATTCATAATATAAGCAGTTTGGATTTGAGTTTTTTTCCCCTCAACTCCTATTTTTGTTTAATTTATTTTTGCTATAAGAAATGGTCCTATGAAAAACTTGTTAATATAAAAGTCGTAGATATTATTAAGAAGATGTAAAAAAAAAAATTAATTAGATTTGATTGCTTAAGAATTGAGTAAGTTATGGATTTTTTTCATTTTCTACCCCCCTTTTTCTTTTCGTTTTTAATTTTTTTTATCGGTAAAAGTTGTTCCTATCAAAAACTTGTAAATACAAAAGTTTTAGATAATTTTAAGAACATTTATAAAAAATTTAGTTGGATTTGATATCTAATAAATTGATGAAGTTATGATTTTTTTTTCTCCCCAAAACCCTGTTTTTTTCGCCCCTTGAGCCCATTTTTAACTTTATCAAAAATTTGTCATGCATAAACTTTTGGCCCATTCTTTAGAAGTAATATAAACTTTAAACTGATTCGATATCTATTTTAATTTAGAAGTTATCGCGTTTTTTCTGTTTTCACAAAAACCCTCCTAACTTCCATCCCCTTGGTCCGATTTTGCCCATTAACGAACTTAACCGAGATTTTATGCCCCTTGATTTTATGTAAAAGTTTGAAGAAGATCTGAGCATAATTATGGAAGTTATCGTGTCCAGAAGAAAGTGATATACACCGATAGATAGATAGATAGATATAGATAGATAGATAAACGTTTTTACTAATGGTAGTTTTGGGGTCTAGGGGCCGTGATCGGTGTAGATCTGCAAAAATTTTTCAGGAATTCCAACATGGGAGCGATCGCAATAGGTAGTATTTCATACGAAATCTACCTAAAAAATACTTAACAAATTACAACGACCATTTGGAAAACGATTTTTTCAAAGAAAAAATTTAAGACTTATTAAATCATAATTATGAGTATATTTGTAAAACAAAAGATGTGAAAAACAAATGCATCGCGTTTCAGTCTCGAACCCGAGTCCGCGGACTAACGAGCAAGCGCCTTAACAACTGAGTTAAGATTAACGCAGAAATTGCGTTGTAAAGTAATTATTTAAGTTGTGTTATAATATTAGATCCCCCCCGCCCTGTCTCTAAAAGAACTAAGGAGCATTGTGTAAAATCCATTGAACCTGAGACTTAGGTATCTCTATCCTACAAGATATATAAAAATAATCAAAACCTGTAATCACTAAGCTTGGCGTTTTCCTCGTTATTCTGAAATGTTTGAAAAATCCTTTAAGAAATATATTTAAAAAATTAATAATGGATTATTACTGAAAAATTGTTTTAATCATTTCCTTAATTCGTAGAATTATTGCACGATTTAACTATTTTTTACAGTTCTTTTCAATTTACCAAATCAATAAATAAAAGAAAAACGCTCTAAAAACATACTTTCAATTCTTCAATTTTTTATAGAAACATACATAACTTATCGACTATATAGTCAGCTATTCTAAAAATAACCATCCTGCAATTTATGACCATTCTTATGTAAGATGTGAAATAAAAATGAATATAAAATGTCGTTTATTAAAAGTAAATAATAATAATGATAATAAAAACTCTATGTAGTATAACTTCTAAAAATTTGTGTATAGCTTTTCAACTAAATCATTCTGTGTAAGGTTAAGACATTTCAAGGATTTTATTTTTCTCAATGTATTTTTCTTCAAGTTCTTTAACCTTAAAATTATGTAAAATGTGGTACTTAAGTTTTTGAGTTATTTACACTTTATTATCGTAACTGTTATTTTCTATTAAGAGTAAAATACCCAAAGCAGACGATATTAATGATTTTTCAGACAAAACATCAGACGGAGACTTTGCACTTGAGATAATTTTAATTTTAATCTTTAATTGCGTATTTAACGTAATTAAAAAGTACTTAATTTAGATAAAAGGAGCAGTTATAAGATCGCATTGCATTTAAAATTCAAGCAAGACAGTGGTAAGTGTAATTTTCTTGGATGCTGTACAACAGGTGTTCTATTGCAGTTTTTTGATTTAAAGATGTTAAATGGATTTTTTAAAAATCTTTAATTATTTATTTTTTTTTGTTTAAATATTTATTTATTTTGTTAGCTGTAAAATTTGTTAGAGCTCATTAAATTAATGTATAGCAATAACATTCCTTTAAAGATTCTTTAAAAATAGTTTTTAATTATTTTGCTTCGTGATTTATATACTTTATATCCTTATAAATATCACCCTGATCTCTTAAAAGTTGAAAGAACTCGGTTGATCACTAGCTTAAAGTTTTCATTTTGCAGACGTATAGTCATAAGGAGCTTAATTATTAAGTTTGAGGGGTTGTATACATTTATCCATTGATTAGTGTCAATATAGAATACACAAAATAAGACACGTACTACTGTATTTTGATACAAACTTTCATTTTTTTGCTTCATTTTGGGAATGACGGATTTTGAGCTTATTCTATCGACGATCATTTTCAGAATTTTCAAGCTATGTTTTTGAGACTTTTACAAAAGTTGCTCTATACATTTAGCTAACACAATATGCAAATTCAATTTTGATTGCCTTCATACATGCACAGTGAAAAACTATCTAGTAAACCTGCACATTTTTCGTACAATTTTTATTATTTTTTAATTCTGATTACAGTGTATAGCGTACAATGCTGTTTGTCATATTTTAGGAAAAGAACATTATTTTGTATCTAGAACTCTGCAAATTATAAGTAAAAAACTTGGCAAAATTTGGACCTGTTTTTATAAAAACCTTAATATCTCTACGAGTATATATGCTATCGGCATAAAAATGAACACAGTTTATTACAATAAGCCACTTAATCATAATCTACAGTTTGAACACTTTTTCTACATTAGTTTTGACAGGGTTATCCAAAAGATATTCGTTCTTTTTCAATTTATTGACGGTTCCCTATGGAGTTTCGGAAAAAAAAATCTTCACGGAAATGTATGACCTGTACTATTATGTTTACACACTTAGAGTTTCAGAATAATTCTTTATGCATTTTTCTGGATATTTTACAAACTGCTTAAAATCGCAAGTGGCCGGTAACCTTTGGCCATATAGTGTATATGTATATTTTGATGTATTTTAATTTTAATTTGAATTGTAAAATTCTTTTTAAAACACCAAATTTTATCATAAGTATTATATATATTATTTAATATATAATTGGATAGCTGTATGTTTTGCAACGTTAGGAAACTTCTTAATTTTTATGCACTAAATTCATTGCTGTATTTGCGCATTTTCATAGTGTATCATCATTTAGATTTCTACTTTTGTAGTTATTTGATGCCTTTCTATAAGAATTTTTATTTGATGCTGCAAGTTTTTCATCTCCGTTTCTTTACAATAATGGTTCAATTTAACTATTTAAATATAGTTCAAAATATTTTAATTAGTACTCTTAAATTGTCGTACTGTACGGGATTTGAAAGTTGATCTTTTCCCACAAGCATAGGGCAGGAGCTAAGAGGGTGCTATGGGCGGCTCACCTCTCCCCCCCCCCCCCTAAAATATTATGAACTTCCCCTGGAAAAGATTTCAAGGTCATTAAATGAATTTTCGTTCCGAAAATTCAAATGAAAATTTTTTCAAAAAACTAATTTAGTTTTGAGACCTTTTCACAGTTTTACAGAATTACTAAATTGTAACTAAAATAAGTGTCTCAACACTTGTTCATTCGATTTGCACATATGAACAAATACGACTGCGGTAAAATAATTGGGTTTTCTATGCTTTTGTCACACTTTGCTATGCTAACAATGTTCTTTACACAAAAATAAATTACGATATATATATTTTTTAATATTATAAAAACAAAAGACAGATTATAATGGTATTCATTATCACAAGTACTAAATATGATTTTAAGATTTGGATTGTGCTTAAAAATATTTATATATTTTTCTTTCTGTTAAAATAATT
Source organism: Maratus speculifer (assembly GCA_964019185.1). Lineage (NCBI taxonomy): Eukaryota > Metazoa > Arthropoda > Arachnida > Araneae > Salticidae > Maratus > Maratus speculifer. The sequence continues at coordinate 80,473,849 of OZ025295.1, forward strand.
AGTCTGGCAGGAATATTTTTGTTGATTTACATATTAATCGACAATAAAGCCATGATTGAATCCATATTTAACTTTAATCATTATTCTAGCCCGTCCTATAAAAATAATCAATGAGTAAAGTTGACTACAGTTAAATTTTAACCTAAACATACGTAAAAGGCACAAATTTAAGCCGTAAGCATATAAAAGAAATCTCTAAAGTTTTTTTAGAGGATTAGATGTGTAAATAAGTCCAGTTCCAGCAACATTATACAAATCACGTTTAATACGCGACTTTTGTCTGCTCCCTTGAAATGCGTCTTAATCGGGTTCCACTGAAACTGTCATTTTCCTCCATTACATCTTAAGAAAATTCATTTTTTGAAATTTTATCATGTATCTTTAAATTACAATATATCTTTAATTCGTACGTTAAAAGTAGTTTAAATATTTTTTTCTTTTTCACATTCTTATCATGCAATTAGTTATCAATTGGTGGTTAGAATTTTAATTGAAAATTTATATTTTTAAAGTATGTTTTATAATTAAAAAATGAAATTTCTCCCCATAATTTTTTTCATCTGTAAAAGTAGTAAAATTTGAAACTTTAAATCTTTAAAATAATTTTTCATAACAAAAAGTTGAAACATCATTCAGTTATTTTTTTTTCTGTAGAAATAGTGAAGTTTGGGAAATTTTCATCTTTAAAGTAATTTTTCATATAACTAAAAGGTGCATTCAAAAATTTCTCCATCTGTAAATGCGAAAAAGTTTTCCTAATGATTTCTGTTGTCGTAATTCCATCCAATTTATTGTTATAATCTGTGCCGCCTATATTTTCTGTCCAGTTTTTCATGTTTTGAGTAGTTTTGTTGAACAGAGTAAGATTTTTTTCCCTCCCAACCCCAAATTTTTGAAGAAATGCTAGACAACTAGTCTTTAAACATTGGGAAGGTGCAATCACATTTTAATTCACAATCTTCACTTCTATATTAATGAAGATTCAGTTATGAGTGTGTTTAGGGAATCCACAACAATTCAAATAAGAAAAAACGTTACTCGCATTAATTACTCGCATAAATTGCTTGCAAAAAGAAATTATTAGCATAAGCGCCCTGTATACTTCTATTGCATTCCAAGCTTTTTAAATAAAATTTCCTTAAGACACAAAAATTTGCATAATTTTCGTACGCAGAATATAACTTGAAATATTGAAATGTCATTCCAATCGTAGATAATCTGATTTTTCTCATCCTGTTTAAAATTCAAAATCACATTTTAATTACGTTCTGTGTTTGGAAAAGAGCAAATTCATCTTTCTCCCCTCCCCTCCATTTTTTTCTTTTCTTAAATAAAAAAATAAATAATAATAATAATAAAAAATGCTGCAAGAGTACAGGTAATTTTCTAATCAATGATTTTCTAACCTAAAAAATAATCAATGAGCTCAGATGATAAAGCTGGTAAGTGAGATAAATCATCATTTTGAGAAAATGATACTTCTTACTATTCTCTTATTATAAAAAGCAAGAAATAATACGTAATTTTCACAAATGATTTTACGTGCAATATGAACTGTTTGCATACATTTTCGATTTTCGTAAGTATGGTATATATATTCATGAATGCATACATGTTTATTTTTAAATTTCCAATTTCTATCCCATGTTTTCAACACATTCCAATGTAGTTGAAAAATGTTTATGAACTGAATTTGTCTGACCGTGTTCTAACTTGCGCAACTATTGTCAGATTGCCATGTAATTTATACTTGTAATTATGGTTTATACTGGTAAGTTCGGTATTGAAAATGAATATGTAGCATTTACATTTCTTTTACAGGATATTCAAACGAATTCCGTTTCATAATGATCTATGATGAAAAATCGTTTGCAGTGTATAAAATAATGTTACATTATTTCAAGCATATTGAATTGGTATATATAACTGAGGTGTATTTCAAGAACCTTGTTGTAGAATGTGGTGTGCATTAGCATTTATCATTTATCTACAGGGACATACACAATAATTCTCTTTTAGTACTGTCTATAAAGAATAATTGCAGGGAGTGCGTTTTAAATTGTGGTATGCTTTTATAAATTTATATAATATTTTGCATGCTATTTGATCGTGTAAATTTTAAAGATCATATACAGAGGGACACAAAGAATTCGAGTGCAGTTTCATTCATTGGAAGAAGTTGCTGAAGTGGAATTTCCAATTGTTTGATGAATTTCCTAATTGAATTAAATTTTTGCTATGAAGTATGCATACAAATCTACAGATCATTATACAGGACAGTGCACATAAAAAAGTTTCTCCTTGTAATTGCTGAAATTGGGATTTTAAATGTGTTATGCGTTCTCCAAATTGTTTACTTAGATATCATATTTCACCTCAATAAATTATAAAGTCTTATTACAGTATTCTGAATGTATTATAAAGTATTTCATAACCTATGCTTGACGCATTATTTTTCTTTCTTGTTTATATAGCAAGCAGGGTCTAACTATTGCTAAGGGCCTGCATAAATATTGTCTTGGACATCAAAATTTCTGTAACACCTAAATGATAATAATAATTTTCTCCAAATACAGTGGACTTTCTCTATTCTGAACACTCATGGGACCGACCAAAAATATTCAGATTGATAGGGTGTTCAGCATAGAGGGAGATTGGAAATGTATTACTATGTACAGTGACCGAGTCGGTAGTTGATCAAATAAGGTCGGTTCTATGGGGTATTTATTATATTTCCTTTCTTTTAAGTTTTAAAACATGATTTCTACAATCCTTAACCCTTTAAGCGTTTTGCAGAATTTTGCATGCAAGTTTAACAATTCAGCAAATAAAAACTACGGAAAGTATTGATATGGAGATTTGTATTTTATAATCTTAGATATTTATTTTTCATATGCAATTAAAAAAAAATAACATTAAAAAAATTAACATACCAACTTTGAGTTAAATAAACATTTGAATCCAAAAACTATGTAACGGAAAACCCCAATTAGGCCGCTTAAAGGGTTAATGAGTGTCCTATTATGGACAAAAATAAAATACTATGCTGAAATTAAATTGCAACAAAATTATAAGCAAATAGTTTCTTTAATTGCCATTTTCCGAGAAGTTGATCAATCGAAGTAATCAGTCTAAATTCTAAATTCAATCTAAAATTCAAAAATTAATTTTTGAAATATGATTATTAAACTGTTATTAAATGTATTTCATATAGAACTATTATTTGAAATAACAACGATGGGCGTGGACTATTTTAACTTACCGCAATTGTCTCCAACTAATCAAAAACTAAATGTTTACATTTTCTAATGAAAAATGCCATAAAATGGCTTCTGTTACAGCAGGCGGCTGACAAGAATATGACAACAAATGCCCCAACATTTAACTGAAGTTTCTATCAAACAAATTGAAATTTCAAGTATATACTTACAATCTAGCAGTGATTTTGTCTGTTTATTTTTTAATGAACTTTGTTGAACCTTTTTATTCATCTGTAACAGTTTCTCCCAATTTCTATGATCAGAATTCGAATCCAGATTGCAAACATGAGTTCAGTTTACAGAGAGATGGAGTAGAAATAGGAACCAAAAGTAGCGTTCATAATAGTGGGGTGTTCAAATTAGAGAGTGTTCAGAATACAGAGAGTTCATCTTTTGTTAAGTCTATGGAGTTTCGCCGGGACCATCAGAATGTGTTCATAATACCGGGGTGTTCACATTAAAGAGTGTTCAGATAAAGAAAGTCCACTGTAATAACTGTTTGGCTATACGAACACACAATATGGAAGTATCATATCAATAAATCAACAAATCAACAAATTATGAAAAGAAATGCTAATTATAGCGATTCCTATTAGTGCCTGTGTCTAGAGTTCCCAATTTTCCAAATCAGGCCATGATAAAAAGCAGATTTTCAACTAAATAATACGAAACTAATAAAATTTTGAACCAGAAACATTGTACTACATTTACAATCCATATTTTGAATAGCGCATGAGATAAACATTTAATGAAAGATAATTTTCCATTTCGCATTTGCGATACATTAAAAATAGACCATTTTTAAATGGATTAAAAAAAATAAACTTGGTTTTTGGTGGTTATGTATGTATGTCCTCAATTTTCAATAATCACTTTTTCAATAATTTCTGTTTAATTTTTTCACTACAATTCTGATGTATACTAAAGAAGATTTTTAATTAAAAACATTCATCGTATCTTGTATATATAGAGAGAGAGTGAGAGAGAGGGACACATCACATATTTAATATATGATTGTCTACTACTTTCAAACCTGAGCGATGAGCGAAAGATATGAAAAATATTGCATAGCAATATCGGTCGCATTGAGAGAATCATCATTTAGTGTTGTCATAAAATGGTAATGCAATAAATGGTCTGGCATACCTTTAGGAGTTCAAGTCGTTGCTTTTTTTTACATGTCTGGTAATTAGAATGTTTGACATTGAATATTGTATAAAGCGACATCGTTTAACCGATTTCTTATGTTATTTACTAACTGTTACTCGTGACTTCTTTCACGTGAGATGCAAATCAGAAATTATACATTAATTAAGCAAAACGTTTATTCCTAAAAATTGCAAACTTATAATTAATTAACTCTGTTACATCTCATAGTAAACAATACGTCTGAGGATGCCATCTTACATGTTTATGCTTTTATACATAATATAATTTTCGTTTTTATTGTGAGTTTGAAATTTCATTTTAATGATTTGAAGTTTTTTACAAATCTCGTTAGTAATATTACACCAATAGCAAATTTCGTTGGACTGAGACCTTATGCGTCTGCAATTGAAAACGTATAAATGAAGTTTGGTTCAGTTCATGTATAATTTCCTATATTTTTTGATGATATAAAACAAAAGTCGTTATCGCACTACCTAATTCTGGCAGAAAAGCTCTCAACTGTGACCTTACAGGCGTAGTCAAAAAACAAATGTATGAATTTTGACTCAATTTTATGTATAAATTCGTATAGATTCCAGTGATACAATGAGCAAAATGCTGCAGAAATCGCTTTTCTTGCGAAATATTCCTAATTTTAAATGTAACTTGCTGGCCTTAGCCAAAAATATATAAGGATATAAATTGCAAAACTTGCCTCACCACACACACAAAAAAAGCTTTTTTTTTATTTATTTTTTTTGGTGAACCTGGATTGAAAAAAAAATCTCTGCCAGCACGGCCTACAGACGGACGTAGATTTCGAAGTTAAGTTCAATTTTTACCTATAAAAACTAAACCAAGATTAGAGGTAAACACAGTTTTTTCACTTGAGCATTGGAGACCCAAACCTTTTGTGAAATCTCTAATATACACGCATACACACGCGCAGATATATGGAATAAATTTAAAAATAAGAAAACAAATTCAGAGAACCTCAAGATTTTAAAATATGCCAATATTTTCATAGTTTTTTTTTTTTATCATGTGTCATTGCGTTTTTTTCAAACTCAAGTGATATTATATATTGACTTGATGACATCTACTATTTCCAATATGACGTAATATTCACATTATTAAAAATTTGTTAAACTGTGTTATTGCTTTTTCAGTTTTCACGTAAAAATCTTGATAAATAGAAAAATTATAACGAAATTTTCAATTTTTTTTTAATTTATCAGATTTTTTATTTTATTTTCATTTTTCACGTGGAAATCTTGCAACAAAAAAATAATTGCAGTGGTAAGATTTTTTTTTTTAATTGTTGACACTTGTTATAACGAATTTTTTATATTTTTTTCCCCTGTCATTTTTTTTTTTGCAAGAGCTGATTTAATCAGAGCATATATTTTTAAATGGGAGTGGTTTTGGGTTCCTGGGGTCATATGAAAAGTTTTGAAGAAATTTTTCAAAAGTCGTACCAGTTTCATCTGGCTTTTTTGCCATTGTAAAATGTGGGTTTACAATGACAATCAATGGACGCATTTGAGAATTTTTCACGTTTTTCTAAAATTTCATTTTATGTATAAACCGAGTTTTGAAACTCACGTTCTCACATATATGAATTTTTATGCATAACTTCAATAACACAAAGAGGACACCCGAACAAAGATTTTGTAGAAACATATTTTTCGGAATCTATGCCCTCCTAAAACATGTAAATCCGTTGAAACAAAATATTTCGATTCCAATACTCTTTTCTATTATAGAAAGAAGAAAGTAAAAGGTCAACTTGGAAATCACGAATTCTCTTTAAAAAAGCTATTGTTATATTTTAACCCATATCAAAATTATCGCAAACTTCCATTCTTGATAATATTCAAAATATTTTCGAAAAGTTTGTAGTATTTTTTTCTTGTTCATCAAGTATTCGTCTAAGTTTCAATCCTGCAAAACAAGAATTCTTAATGATACTCTTATTGAACAACTTCCACCAAAAACGGGTGCAGTATAACAACATGTTTACATATAGTGCTTCCCGAACAGGACACAATTGGAGTTAAACAGACCCAGGGCCTAAATTACTCTTATTTGCGTCCGGGGCAAATATGGATTTTGTCGTCCACAACGATCCCCCTCCCCATTTCTGCAAAAGAAAAAAAATCTTACAAAAAGAGTTTTGCTAATTTTCTAATAGCATTTTTTAAAATGTAAAATATGTAATTATAAAATACGTGATAACGAACTATGTATTCAGCTTTTTAAAATATTTATTCATTAGATCTGTGAAAGGAACCAAAAAATATTCAGTTTTCCGTCTGAGAAGGTATAAAATTGTTGGTTTTATTTCCGTTGGAAATGTACAATATTTTTCATTTAAGACAGGATTCTGTTCAAGAGAAATAAAACATTATTATCTTATCTATAAAACATTATCTAGATGCTTAATAATATCTGACGACATGAAGACAGTTAAAGTTAAATGATGACAATGACAAGCTAACTTTAAACTATAAGAGTGTTTTTGAGAAATATTTTGCTTGCATTTAATACATTTTTGTAGCCAACGATATACAAAATCTTTATCTGGCGTCCTCTGTATCTTTCGTTCTGGAGCCTGGAGCACAAGCCCTTTCTACCCCCCCCCCCTCCTTTAGTTTCAAATTTTGCTGTTTTTTTTCTTACGTACCACCAGTACTATTAAGAATTAAGAGATTTAAAGTTTCGATCACCAAATATTAAATTTGTTTGGAATTGTTGCAAAACAGTTTGCAATACTGTAAGTTTTTAAGCATAACTGAAGAACTAGGTGTCTTAATAAGATGTAATTTTGGTTTCGCATATTTTAAGTTTTTAGAAATCGATCTGTGTTAAAAAGTTTACAGATTGTGATTAATAATTTTTCTGAAAGTTTATTTGTAAAAAAACATATTTTCTTAAGTTATTTTTGGAAAATATATGAGCTGTAATCTGTAAATATGTTAACAGAAATCGATTTGTCGAAATTTAAAATATACGATTCTAAAATTGCATCTCATTCCACCAAATAATTTTAAAAACTACTCACAATGCAATTTCTTTTGCAACGATTTTAAACAAATTTAACATTAGGAGGTCCAAATTTAAATTACTCCACCGAACTTCTAAACTATTTGACCCAATATTTCTCCCTTGGTATCCTAAAATGAAATTTAACAAAAAAACAAATAGGATGTCAAAATAAGTGTTCTTACTGAAAGTTTTAGAGTTTGGTATAGTTTTAAGAATAAAAATGAACTGTTCAGCTTATTTTTGTAGTGCAAATCGAAAAAGACAATATCCAGTCAAATGGTTATTTTCATTTTTTTTTTCTCTGCCACAATTCGTAAGAACATATACTCAAATGATTCAAAGTAGGGGAGAGTGGGGATGAATGGGATAACAGAAATTTATATATGTTCCACAAACATAATTAATTTGATAATTTACTTGATAGATGGTAGTACTGAGGTCATTCAACAGGCATAGTTTCAAAGCAATATCCATAACAGAAGATTAGCTATTGTACAAAGTGTATTTTTCAAGAACCAAAGTAAATTTATCCGTTTAAACTTTTTAGTATTTAATTGATAGTTAACTTTCTCAAAACCTTATAATTTTTTTGATGTTAAAATGATATAATCTCTTGTTATACTTATGATGCAAATGAACAATATTGCATAAGCCTAATCACTGGTTTATATACATGTATTCCGGATTCGCCGAATGTCAATCATTCTGTCATCCTATGAATTAAGTGCTTCCGTTAGAAAAATGCCTAAACAGTTTGTTACTTTAAACCCGAAAACGATTAAGAGGGGAAAATACAAGGGGTCATACTGGAGTTGCATATTGCCAACTCACCCCCACGTTTGGTGATTCGACAAAACCCCAGGGAAAGATTCGACAAAACCTCACGAAAGATTCCTGTTTATGTATTGTATCATCTGCCCAATAAAAGGGTAACAACATTCGTTCTAATTTTAAAACTTTTGTTCATTCTTTATCTTAGAAATGGAAGAGTGCTTTAGGAATTCTTTAAGGAAAAAACGTTTGTGCTGTTTATGATGGGAATTTATTTCTCAAAGATAAAAAAATAAAAAATAAGACTTATTTACGCTGTGTCCGATATAAATTCTTCAAGGCAAGAATTATATTAAAATATAATGACATTCTTAAAATCGGAAAATTTTCTCACAACAATGAAACAACCTCAAAAGAAAGCCAACAAATAGACTTTAAAAATCAGCTGGTAAACAAAATAAAATCCAATCCAACCGCACCAATTACAAGGATTTATTAGTAAATGAAAAATAGGTATTTTTAAGTAATTTTTAAGGACATTTAGCTAAAGGAAATCTCTTAAATTATAGCACTTGAATCCAATACATCTAATCCTTGTAAAATTAATTATTAAGTTACCTCTGTTTATATCTAAAGAAAAAATGCATTTTACTTCCTCATCATATGAGGAATTTAAAACTTAATTGTTCCTGAGTTTGTGAAAAGTTTACTGCAGTTATTTCTTAATTCACTTTCAGTGCCCTTTTCCTAGAAAGAAATACATTAACCTTATAATCAATGATTAGTTCAACTATAAAAAATGTTGTATTGAATGTAATCTATGTCAAATTACTTATTTGTACAAATTATTTTCGGAATTCTTAGTTTCCAGGCATAATTAATTTACTTATTCAAAATTAAATAGTAATAATAATAATAATTAAATACGAAGAAGAGATTACACCTTCAACAGTAACAAAGTACATGTGCTACTTTTTCTGTTTCTTATATTTTTATATTATTTTCATCAAGTTTAACAATTATAAAATGTTTAAATTTTCTGTACTGTTTACTTATTTGGGTGAAACTAATTTTCTTTGTCCTTTTTCAAAAAAAAAAAAAAAAAGATGTCTTTTTTTAGGATTTAGATTTTACTAAATAACAATAATATTGTTTAAATATGTGTTTAAGCTGTACAAAATTAGCATCCACACAGAAAAATAAAAAGAATATTGCCCAATTAAAATGATGGCATTTATTAAAATTATATTATAAAGAAATTAAAAAGAAGCCTATATGCTATTTCCTGTTATGAGTTATATGTTATAACATAAATGATATACATATATTTTCCATTTACTTTTAAGGAAAAGTAATATTCTAGATTACAGATTTTGATTCGATTTTCTAATGTCCATATTTTCAATTCCAGGAAAATATTAATACGCATAAATACTAATTTAACCCTGCTATCCCCTTTTCATAAGACAATTGATACATTAACAAATTTGGTATATTTAAAAAAATATATTTTTGTTTTTATTTTTATTGTATATTTTTAGAAGCCAGTTTCTTCAAAAACTTTCTTCTATCTCATACATGTTAATACAAAATTCGCTGTCACAGTAACAAAATTAAATGGCGATTTATACCCATTATGGAGATTTTAATTATATGAAGTTCTCTTGAGAAATGACAATAACTAAAATCATGTAAATCATGTACAATGCAGCACAGCAACGCGAATTGTTGGCTGTTTTACACCGAAACCCAAACTGCAACAACTTATATCAACATCTAAATGAATCTGAAGTTTGATGAAATTCCGTGCATTAGTTCTTAAATAGAACTATTGAAGAAATTATGAAAACTGCAGCATAGAAGTGCCAGCTGTAGGGTGATGTATACCAGAGACTAACCAGGTTCATTTTCATCAGGTACAAACTGAAACTGAAGAATAATGAAAATCCATACATTAGTTCTTGCGATACATCTATTTCAAAATCGTAAAAAATGCAGCATAGCAGCGCCACCTGTAGGGGGATGTACACCAAAAACTAAACACCAAACTAACTGAAACTAACTGAACTACCTTAAACTAACTGAATCTGAAGTTTCATGAAAATCCGTGCATGAGTTCTTGAGATATAACTGTTGCGATAATCTTGAGTAATGCAGAACGGCAGTGCCAATTGTTGAGCGATTTGCACCAAAAAGTAATCAACAGCAAATTGTATCAAGGACTAACTGAATCTAAAGTGTTATGGAAATCTGTACATTATTTCTTGAGATAGAGCTATTGTGGTAATTGTGAATAAGGCAGTACAGCAGCGATATACTACAAAAACTAATCAGTTTCAGCTTATCATGAAGGTCTAACTGAATCTAAAGTTTTGTGAAATTCCGTGCATTAGTTCTTGAGATACATCGGCCACAAAATTTTTGTCACATACAGACTCACAAAGTGACAGACAGACTCAAGGATAGATATTTTCTAAAAACCATCAAAACGTGTTCAGGATTTTCTAAAGCGTATGAATTCATTGAAAATCGGAAGTTGAATTTTTACACGAATCCAATATTTTCTTCTTGAAAATATAGAAGAAAGTAATAAAATCTTGTAGCCCGAACACTCTGAAATTTTAACCTATTGCAAATAGAATTGTATCCAAATCCTCTTTAAACTTTCATGAAAAAAATATACATACTTACATGAAAACATGAGATGAAGCCGCGTCGAAATACCTCGCTTTTAAGGTATCTGCCTACGTGCGGAGCACTTTTTTTAAAAATAAGGACAGTTTTCAAAAAATATAATAATTTTTAGTTCTATTGTATTACAGAATGATAAGAAAACATAAAATTCTAACACTATCTTTTTAATATTTTGAAAAATTGCGGTTTTTTACTGTTTTTTTAGCAAAATTTCACGTTTACGCCAGACAGCGTACACTCAATTCAAATAAATATATTTCAATTTTTTTTATGCTGTACACTTCTATTACACTTATCTGTGCAGTGAACTAGGAGTTTTACAATATCTTCAAAAATAGCCGAAAATTTTCAAAATATGTAAAAAAATACATTTTTTTGAGTAAAAATTGCGATTTTTTCATATTCGAGTGCCTATAAAATAATTAAATATTCACATATAGCTTAGATCCTAGTTCAGAGCATAGTGAGTGATATGGAAAGCATTCTTACAAAGTTTCACTGAAATATCTTTAAAACTTCTTATGTAATGAAGTTTATCGCACATGGAAATAACGAAAAAATTGATTCTCCAGAAATCGCATTTAAAGATTTCTTTTTAGGTACGAAACTACAATATTTAATTTTTACTCTTAAAATGCACCACATTTATATTCTAACCCTTCCTAAACTTCATTTTTATCATTTTTAAATTCTTAGTAGCTCTTTTTGTTTTCCTGGTAAGCTTTGCTGTGTATAGCGAGGGACGATTTGAATTTTTCATTCCTAGCAAAATATCATGCTTACGCCAGACAGCATACACTCAGTTCAAATAAGAATATTTCAATTTCCTTTATGCTGCATACTTCTATTACACTTATCTGTGCACTGAACTAGGAGTTATACAATATCTTCAAAAATAGCCGAAAATTTTCAAAATATGTAAAAAAGTACATATTTTAGTAAAAATTATCATTTTTTCATATTCGGGTGCCTATAAAATAATTAAATTATCACATATAGCTTAGATCCTACTTCAGAGCATAGTAAGTGAAATTGAAAACATACTTACAATATTTTACGGAAATATCCTAAGAACTTTTTATTGAAGCCTAATGAAGCTTATTGAATATAGAAATAACGAAAAAAATAATTTTCCAGAAATCACATACATGTATTTTCTTGTAAAAATCTGATATATTTAATTTATAGTCTTAAAATGTGCTCCACATTTATATTCAAACCCATTTTTAAATTCATATTTAACTATTTTTAACTTAGTAGCTCTTTTTGTTTTCCTGGTAAGTTTTGCAGAGGATAGCGAGTGACTTTTGAATTTTTTATTCACTCATCATCGGTTTTAAAATAGTTTGTGATCATATTTTGTTCAACTGATATTCATAATTGTTCGAATGCAGGTAAAAGTCCTAAATATCCTGAATTATAAATTAAAACTGATAAATTTAGAGTGATTTAGAATCGGAATAAAGTGTTCTTTCATAAAAAACAATTTAAAAAAATAGAAAATTTTCACAAAAATGGCCATTTCGATGTTTATTAAAATTGCCATAACTCCTTTTCTAATAATAGTAGGAATAAAATTAAAACAGATTTGGAATCGTAAAAGATTGCTCTTTCATATAAAACAATAAAAAAAATTTCGGAAATTTTCACCAAAACAGCCAATTTGATGTAGGCAGATTTAATGTATTTTTTTTGTAAATCTTTTGATCATTAACCTAAAAAGTGCAATAATATCAAAATAGATTAAAAGTTTCTTTCGCAGCATTTAATCTTCTCTACATTTAATCACTCTACAATTTTAAAAATGGCTCTTAAAAATAATAATATCAAATCTTGAGTAATGCTATGCTATTATTTAATTTATATATTATTTATTTAATCATTTTATTTTTTCTTTATTTATAACTGCATGTGTAAAAATTTTGCTCAAGATAAAAAGATCTTTCATTAACATCTATCATAAATTGAAAATATAAGTTTTAAAAGATGTATTAAAACTCGAATAATGTCTTGATGCGACTTTGACTTTTTTTTTTTAAGTTTCAACATAAATTATTTTTGATTTCTCTTCTAAAGTAAATTTAGACAACCAAAGTATACGTTTAATTTTTCAGTATATTGATAAGTATATCTCTTGAACTAAAACTATATTAATTCACTGAAATATTGAACAACGTGGTTTATTTTTTGCGCCATGCTACCTAAAACCTTAACAAAAAAATTATGTAAATGATTTTTTAACAACATATTATCAAATTGCATACATTTCATTTAGTTTGGATACTATGGCGTAAAATAATTATTTACATATTAATTACTGTTTTATATTAATTTCGTTGAAAGAAAATCTTTATTTAAAAGTATTAATCGGAATTGTTTTTTAAACTAGGCTAAAATAGATGTTCAGCGAAAGAGTATTTTCGAGATTGCCCTCTCCTCCTCCGCCGACACACACGCACAAATATATATATGTATATAATACAATATGCATCATTTAAACGCATGAAAAAATGAATTAAAAGGAATATAATCAAAACAAATATACATTTAATATTAGTCATAAATCATTATATTATATCTTTTTATTTTATGGCATTGTATCATTATATGAAATTATTAGATAATAATATTGCAAACTTATAATGGAATTTCCTATAAAGAGGTATCAGAAACCACATAGTATAAATCTCAATGATAATACACAAGGAGATATGCAACACAGCAATTATCCTAGCTAATTATATATATACTCTGTTTTTTTTGAATTAATAAATTATTATATAATCATCTTTTATAAATCAAATCCAAAATAAGTATTAATGTTTTCAAATTATCTAAATCTGATAAAGCAAATAATACATGTGTGCAATAAATAAAATAGCCATTGAAACATAACGACGGTCGTAAATGCATAAACTTCGTGACCCTAATGGGACAGAGAGAAACTGAGAAGAACACTCAGACAGGGAAACGTTGAGAGAGGGTGGGAGATAGAAAACGCCTTATCTCTGTTTCGTATTTTAATTTTTAGCAGTCCCCTTTTTTTCGGCGAAAAACTTTTCGGCTTTTAAAGGAAGTCACACGCCATTCATTAGTAGGAATCATCAAGAAACAGCAGGAGATCATTCGGCGAAAGAGGCATGAATCGTTTATATAACCATGTGGCTATGGGGGTGAATGGGACAGTGTTTATGGGGATGAATGGGACTGTCACATTCATCCCCAGGGCTATTCCATAATAGATAAAGTTACATTTTATCATATCTAGAAACCAGATGTTAAGAGTAGATAACGAGGCCACTGTCATGTTCTAACCGATACACCCAATAAACAATATTTGAAAAAAAAAAAAAAAAAAAAAAAAAAAAAAAAAAAAAAAAACAGAAATTAATACGAAAAAGGAATTGCCTGCCTTCAAGAAATATTTTTAGTAAACGTATGGACAATAGTGATGAATCTGACAATTTATCACTTCATGATAAAGATGAAAGTGATTTGAATACGATTTAAAGTAATGTGGACCACCAAGTTTGCAGCTTGGATAGTATAATAAAAGACGACTTTCTCCTAACAAAGATATGTGGAAAAAATATTTATCATTACGTTGCTTAAGGTTTTAAAGAACAATAATGATGACCTAATAATGATAACCTTCAAGTATAATTCTTCAGAAAAAAAGATAATAAATCCTTATTTTAATATACCGATCCCCCAGAAATTTATTTTGTTAATCTGGAGGATATTGTTATGAAACTACCAAAGTCTGGACCTCTGAGAACTGCCAGAACCAAAGGACTGTTGTCATTTGATATTAGCTTCAGTCAGTATGTAGTAAAATAAAATGTATCACTCAGTTTTCAAATAAAATGTGCTTGGAATATTTTTTTTTACCTGTCCCATTCATCACCACCATGGAGATGAATGGGACAGTATGCATGCATGATTAAAAAAATTATTAAAGATATAAAAAAATAATTGGTTATTAAAATTAATATGCCAATAAGTTGCTAAATGCTGAAGTAAATATTTTTTAAATTAACGACTGTATACAACTTAAGTTATTAGCAAAAATGTAAAAATTGTCCCATTCATCCCCACTCTCCCCTACTGGGTGGCAAAATTAATCTACCTGAAAGACAAATTGTCTTATAATGAATTCAAAACAAACTCGGTTCGTACAGCACAATCAAATTATTCCTTTTAAATCATTTACACACTCACTTTTAAGTTGTCTGCTTAAAAGATGTAAAAGTGTAACGTACACAAAATGGGTCATTAAATAAAAAAAAAATAAGAAAATTACTATAAATTACACAATTATGTAACATTTAATAGGAATTTTTAATGAATATTTAAAAATCAGTATTAAATGTTATAGAATGCAATGTTATATAATGCAAATTCTTTTGATGCATTCTAATAAAAAATATTCTTAGAAATATTTTCAAGAGACATTACATTTCTAATAACATAAATAAAGGAATTAAAAAAAAACTTAGAATTTCAGATTGTCATTTTCCTGGCATGTCACACTATGATGTGATGTGGAAAGTAAAGGGCCTTCCGCCATATATCTTTTTCTAGTTTTTTCTTAAATTTCTAATTAATAATTGTGCTTTATAAAACAAATATACGAAGAAGGTAACAAATTTTGTATTTTACAAATAACTTTTCATAATTGAAATATGATTATCACTGAAAATGAATGTCAGTTCCATGGCTTGCATTTTGATTCTTTATCAGGTATAAATATGGCACTGCAGAATAATTCTTATTTTTGGCATTGTTTAAGTCAGAAGTTGTAAAATCATGGCTATAAGCAAGATCTTTTAGATATTCCTTTGAAAATAATGTGATTAAAGTCTCTGTAAATGTGAGTAAACTTTTATTATGTTATTTTCCTGACTTCCATAAAATAAAAAATAAAACTGAACCTTACATGGAATTTGAGCTACTATATTGAAAACATGTTCCTTTAAACAAAATTTAAATGTTATACCTTAAAAATAATAATAAAAAAAAATAAAACAAGAATGTAAAAATCCTTTTAGGATGAAATTATCATTATCTTGGCATTACGTATGCCAAGAAATGACATATAATTACATAAAAATTAGTTTATTATTTAAGCTCTTCAAAATTTAGCAATTTTACGTGGAAAATCCTTTATTATCTGTTAGAAATCGTGTTGGATGTGCCAATCCGAAAACTTTC
Organism: Maratus speculifer; assembly: GCA_964019185.1. Lineage (NCBI taxonomy): Eukaryota > Metazoa > Arthropoda > Arachnida > Araneae > Salticidae > Maratus > Maratus speculifer. Next base: position 80,489,985 of record OZ025295.1, read on the forward strand.
TTCTATCTCATACGTACATTTTAATATTTCAAAAAGTAGTTACACATGTTAATATTTTAATATTATTAATTCAATACTATACCGACTTTGATTTTTCTCTTAAATTTCTGCTTTAGTCAATTAATCGGAGTAAAAACGAATTAATGTGGTTAATGGTATTTATTAAAATAAATATTTCCCCCTTATTTTGTTATTATTAGTTATTTGCAAATAGCCGGCTTAGCAGGATGAGAGTTCCCGTCTCTGCACGAGCCGTCAGACCATAGAACTACGAAGAATCGAGAAAATGATACAAAAAGCTCCATCAACATGTACCTTTCCCACATAATATTTCCAAATTCAAGGAAGATCTGATCGACATAGCCAAAAACATACACAAAAATATGGTTTAATTCTGTATATGATTTTATTTACCTTTCGATAGCGCAATACTGACAATAGCACGAAAATCGCATTTACAGCGTCCCCTTCCAGCAGATTTTTTTTTTTCAAACTCAAGCAGAACTTACCAGCTACAGTCAAACACTTACACAAAATATTTGGTTCAATTCTATGCATAACTTCATACACTTTTCGATGGTAAAATATTGAAAACGGAAAATAGCTGTTACAACGCCCCGTTCCGGCGGATTTTTTTCAAATTCAAGGAGGACTTACTAGTCATATCCAAACACAAATTTGGTTTAATTCTATGCATAAATTCATATAGCTTTTGGTGGTACAATATTGAAAACTGCACAGAAATCGTTGTTACGGCGCCTTCTTATGGTTTTTTTTTTTTTTTTTTTTTTTCAAATTCAGGTTCGACTTACGAGCTATAACCAAATGCTTGCACAAAAAACTTGGTTCAATTTTATGCATATCTTCATACACTTTTCGATGGTACATTGGCGACATACGGACACACACAGACAGGCAGACATTTTGTAAAAACATGTTTTTTAGAATCTCTGATTCCTAACACGTGTAAACTTGTCGAAAAAAACTTAATTTTAAAGTTTCTTCTATTAAAAATCGCAGAAAGTAATAAATTGAAAGTAATAAATTCTTGAAATTCTGAAATGTTTTCAATGGATACTTTCAAAATCTCAGGCGATCCAAATCCGACATTTTGTGATATTCACTCTAATATATATTAGCTTTGATTTGACATATAATACTACATATTTTGACTATACTTCAATAATCTAAGGGAAAATGTAGGAAAAAGGGACATAAGTCAATATTTTATCTAACGCTGCAAAGAAAAAAAAAACTGTACTAAAATTTGTAGTTTAAAAGGTTTTCTATGAAACTAGGATTCCAAGAAATTTTTATGTAACAGCAAAACAACAAAAACTTATGTAACAGATATACGTTTGCACTGTAAATCAAAAATTCTGTAAGGTTACTAAGAATTTTTTAGGAAACTGGGACGCCTACAACTTTTTATGAAACTGCAGCAAGAAATACAGATAAAATTTTAGTAAGATTACTGTTATTTTAGCAGATTCCTTTGAAAAAATGACAGATTTTTGCAGCTTGACAAAAACTAGTTTTGTAGATTTACACCATTTTTTGTACAGTGCGCAGATAAAATTTTAGTAAGCATACAAATTTCTGTAACTTTATATATATAGAATTACAGAATTTTTTTACTGTGTTGAATAACGTAGGTGTATAATTTATTTTTCAGTCCCAACACACCGACACATTTAACGAGAAAAAATTAAAAAGAAAGTTGTGAAGAATATGCAACGTAATTCATTAAGAAAGATATATTTTTATCTGGTAGTAAAATATTGTTTAGCATTTCATTAAATTTTGTGGATTCTTTTGCAATTTTTTTATTTTTTTATTTCAAACCATAAAATTGTTTTCTATCGTCCATCTAAGTTCAGTTGAGTTAATGAGTAAAGTGCCAAAAAGGGGCGAAGAAAAATTAGTCTTCTATGTTTGAAGTTTTATTTTTAGAATAATATTCAATCTGACAAGTAATTTGTGTGTAAATCTAATAAAGAATAACAAAGAAAAGTTACTGAATTTGCTGATTTTACAGTTTAAACTGAAGTAAAATTAAATCCCTGACTACTGCTTGAAATAACAATGTTGTGTCTGTAAGTCCAGGTTTCAAATGTCCCTCATTACAAGCTACTTCTGTAAGTTCCATGATTTAGGTGTTTGATGATAGGTGTTATTTTCTTCCAGAACTCTTAAAATATACAAGAAAACACAAAACTACTTCTTTGCAATAGAATGAATGATACAGATTTTTTTAAAGTTTTTCGAAATTTTAGATTTAAATTAAAATTTGAAACATGAACTTTTTTGTCTATGTTTCTAATTATATCTCATCTGTTTACCTAATTACAGACATCTTAGGATGATAACCCTTAGACCAAATAATCAGGAAATATAAAACCCAGAACAAACTAGAATTTCCAGCCACTGATTGTTCATTATTTGTGCACTGTAAAGAAAAAAAATCTGTAATCTTAGAGAAGTAAAGTTGCCGAAATCTGTATGATTACTAACATTTTATCTGTACAATATACAAAAAATGTAAATTTACAAAACTAATTTTTGTAACGTTATAGAAGTCTGTAACTTTACAAACGAGTGTACTAAATTTACAGTTATCCTTCTAAAATTTTATCTGTAACCTAGGCTAAAGTTACAAGAAAAATTCTTGGAATCTCAGTTTCCTATAAAATGGACAAAATATAAAATAAAAAAAACCTTACAGATTTTTTTATTTTCAGTGTAAATCTGTATCTGTTACGTGAATTTTTGCTGTTGCCATCACATAAAAAATTTTAGTAATCCCAGTTTCCTAGAAAACCCTTAGTAACTTTACAGTTTTTTTTTTTTTTTTTTTTTTTTTTTTTTTTTTTTTACAGTGTTTTTTTTTTTTTTTTTTTTTTTTTTTTTTACAGTGTGGGGATTTCCGTGTCGAGTTTAACAATAACTCGATCAAATTGTCAAAGTCCCGAACAGATTCGACAATAATCAAACTTTTACTTTTTAACATAATACATTTTGTAAAATTCAAGCTAAGATTGTGTACTTACTGTTAACTGGAAAGAAGAACATTTCGTCCGAATCGTTTTGCACTTCTTCCGTCGGTTCCTCTTTCTTCCTTCCAATTAACATCTGAATGGCATCATCTGACAATCGTGTTAGAGATTTCGTAAAAGTTGGTGGTTCATCTCTTCCAAAATGTCTTAAAATTTTTGATCTTATATTTTCTTTTTCTATCTTCATCATAAGTTCCACGTTGTTTTGACTGTATTCTGCATCTTCTGCAGACAAGGTGTCAACGTGTTTCGAGGATGTATGTAATACTGCGGTTATTATTGTAAAAGCAAACAGGTAGTTAGTCATTTTGAACACAATTTCGGTATTTTTCAAAGCGAAGAACCATTTTTTCAGTGGTATTTATACACTCCTGTCGAGGTTAATTGAGTTATTGAAAACTTTCTCCAGGATTAATTTGTTAAACATAGGTGGCGCAATGAACCAGGATTGTTGAACTTTCACCATCCCATGTGATATGCAAATTTTTTCCATTTTCGTCACTAAGTGGTTTAAAAGTATTTTGATCTTATCTTTGCCCTTCTATAAATTTTTAGATAATAGACATTAGAACTTTCTGCTCACATTATCTTGCAATGATCAACTTTTAATTCAAATTTCCCCCTTTTAACGAAAATAAACCGAAGAAAAGAAAGCAAAACAATGTTCCACTTTCCATTTTTTGAGTAAAACAAGTGTTTTGTCAACAAATACTAGATACACTGTAAAACTGACTTGTTTTCTTACATTTATGATGTTTACTAGTTTTAAGTAGTTCGATTAGGAAGTTTTAGAAAGATTTTTACAGAAAAAATATTACTTTGAAAATCTGAATTTTTTTTATTGAATTTATGCCTTTTGCAATATGATATACTGCATTTCGGACAAAGTATTTAATAGGACTATCAATGATTTCATTTTTTTCTAGTCTTTTATTTATTTGTTGAAATGTTTTAGTTACAAATAGTTTGGCTGTATATGTCAAAGGTTTCTAATTATCAATATATATATTTGCATCCATTTTCCTGTTCATATTAATTTTTTACCAAATTAAAAATTTATAATGTTTGAGTCCTAATTATAATTCATTGGATCTAGTCTTAAAACTTCATTAATAATTACTGCATTTAATAATTGTGTTCCAAATTTAAAATTTATAATGCTTGTTGTAAGTCTTAATATTCAATTTATAATTTCTGTTTGAAATAGTTAAAAATTTGTAATACTCTATGTAGATTATATATATATATGATGATTTTGAAAGACACTTTGGAGTTTACCATACACAGATGCACCATTGAATAAACTGTATCTTAGATAGAATTTTGTTTTCAAAATTCATCCTCGATAATTACACTTATAATATTCAGTAGTATAAAGGCAGTACGTGTATTACAGTTACAGAATATTGTTGAAAATCTTTTATTAATTTATTTTAAGGCGATCCGGGATACAAAATCTTCTTAAAATAAATAAATCTTTTATTTATTTATTTTAAGGCGGTCAGAGACACAAAAATCTTCAAATTTTCTAAAAAATTCTGATTGCATTAAAAATTTATTTGTTTTTTAATGCTTAAAATGGGATTTAAATCATGTTACGATCTTTATTAAAAGTGGAAATTTTAATTTTTTCGTTCTGGTTTATTTTCAAAATCTAGCTTTCAAGCAGCGGTTGTCCGGTTGTCACAGAAATAACTTGTAAAAAAAAGAAAAGTTTTTTTTTTTTTTTTTTTTTTTTTTTTTTTTTTTTTTTACAATTTTAAGGAATTTTAAATTATTATAATTAAAGAACCATTAAAGATAAATGCTTCAAACTTAGAACCTATCTTTTTTGGTTATTTTACTATAATTTTAATTCAGCAAATTTGAAAGAAATATTTACTTTTGAAATTTTTTTTTTTTTTAATTAAAGTTATATAAATTTTTTTTAATTTTTACTTTAAATATTTTTAATTTAAAAAAAATTAATTTTTCTAAAAATGCTGAATCAGAATTAAAATATAAATATGTCTGTTTATTTAAATGTAAAAATATTAAATTCTAGAGATAATACTTTAAGTTATAACGATTTTAAATTACCGCACTTTTTTAATAACTTAAAAATTTTATTTGAAAATATATATACGAGAAGTTTTATCAAGTCATTTTGCTTACAAATGATGCGGCTAACCATCACAAAAAAATCAAAATTTTAACACAATGAATAAAAATTATTTTAAAATGTGTTTCGGACCCCCTTAAGAAAGAAAGAGTAGAATTTCAGTGATGGACATTTTGAGTCTTACAAATTCATAAAAATGCCAGTTTTCCGCAAAATTTCGGGAATATTTATGTATTGTTTTCAAATTTTACAGTTTCCTTACATGACGCTTAGCAATTGCTTTTTTAAAATGCAAATTAATTGACTGTTGATTAACTACATTGGAAATATCTGAATGAAAAGCCAATATTGCACAAATATTACACTGGAAATATTTTTAGCGAAATTCCAAAATTGCCAAATATTTCCATTGCAGATATTTTTAATGAAATAAGAAAATCACGCCAACATGAACTTTAAATTGAAAATATTTCTAATAAAACATCAATATCGGATAAATATGGCATTATACTGGAAATATTTTTTTGAATAACTGGAAATATTTCGTGCCTATAACCAGTTGTGCACAGGCAGAAGATGTGGTTTAGTACTGCATCATGGGCAACAAGATCAATGGCTGTGATAGGCAGTAACGTATAAACAAACTTGCTATTCCAAACCCAAATCTCAGGCGATAGTTCATCTCTCTTCCACAATTGTAACGCAATACATCTACACAGATATTAATCCGGATTCGGGGTATGAACATTTTAGTCTGTTATTTTGTGATGAACTACACTATTATGTAGAACTTTTGTACTTCGCATTAGATGATTTAAGTTCCTTACTTTCCAAAAAAAATTTAATCTTTAGGTGCTATCCTGCTAATACCTACCACGGTTTGTTGGACATCATACGTATAATAATATTTCTATGAAGACATGTACTTGGACTAAGATGAAAAAAAAAAGTCAATTTGTTATTTTGCGATGAACTTTAACATCACGTAGAACATTAGAACTTTGTTTATGATCATTTCCAGTTATGTTTTACTACACATCATATCAATTCTTCGGTTTTCATTATTATATGATCTATATATTGACTGTCAGTTTTGTGAATTTTAGTTAGCACATTCTTCAAAGCATAATGTCTGTAAATTTATCTATGCTTATTTTTATGTAGTTTTGGGGCAAGTGTGCTGGTGTAATTTCGTTAATAGTTATTTTAGTCTTTCTACTTATTTGACTAGCAAGTGATTATATTTCAGTAGGCAATGTTGCCGTTTACTGACACTGTTATTTTTCTATGGTCAAGACTGACTATTTTTTGTTGTTTTTAATTTTAATTTTTATATTTACGTCTTCTGTCCGTTGGTGTTTTTCACATGGGCTTCCTCTGAATGGTAGTGTCGGGCTCTTTTCCGCCAAGACATTGAGTTCCATAAACCAATTTTTGGTTGGCATCACGGTCGGTGATCCCTGCCGCAACTGTATCTGTAAGTATATATTTTTATATAAAAGTATTAAGCTGTAAGAAAAAGAATAAGCATATACACATCCTGACAAACAAATTTCACTTTCACTAAGGGCCTCTATAGCAATCTAAACAATCAAAATGTCGGCATCATTAGCACTTTGCTGGCATGGAAAAAATTTTTCATGTAAAATATAGAATAGAATAGGAATCAACGTTGTCTTATTAATCTCATTTGGGAGAAGCTGATTTTGGAGTACACTGATGATGGTACTCTCTTAAAAAGTCAGCCACAAAATAGCTCAAGTTGAGCTGAAACCCACTCATCTCAATGTTGATAGGCAGCTTCTCAAAAAGGAGTTGAAATAACTCGAGTTTTAACCAATTTAAATGAAGTTGAGCTATTTAAATAACCAATTTAGATAAAGAAGATTTAATCGTTTGAAAAAAAACTTAGCTAAAAAAATCGAAAAAATTGCAGCTCTTTCATGAGAAGCCAAATCAGCTCTTTCGTTTTAAGAGTGTATGTCCTTCAAAAAGTGTGACAACTGACGATTTCATTGAGCACCTTCTATATCTTATTCATCTGCTTTGATACTGTTAACAAGGTCAGTGTATCCAACCAAAACAATTCTCCACCTCTTTCCACATTAGTGCTTCTTAACCTACTTTATGCAGGTGTTGCAAATATCCTCTGTTGTTGATTCCTTCTTCCACACCACCTTATGTAACAGGAAGCCACCATCCACAACTGTATTTTGTTGTTGGATGCCTATTATCTCATCTGATTGTTTATATATTTGATACAAAACATTTTTCTGTGCCTTACGCATTTTGCAATCATAGAAAAAAGAGAGAGGATAAGGAGCCAATTAATTAAGTAGGTAATTTTCTAAATCAATATAACAACGTTTGCACAAAGAAATCCATTGGCATGTAACTGGAGGATCGACATTTTAGTGGTTTTGAAATATGGTTGAATTGTGCATACTGTTGAGGGAATGTGCTATATTTATTCAAATTAGTTTTCACATCTGAGTCGCATTTGCCAGACACCCGAATCATATTTTTACTCCCGATTTCGAAAGCTTTGAAGTAAGTGACAGTTTCTTCTTTAATAACCCCAGAAGACATTGATATAATTTTATCTATCCGAGGAAAAAGCGAGGATTTTCAAATCAAGTTAAAAATTTGGAGATATCTTCAGATTCTCTATTCATGCGAACTTCACGAAAATCCTCATGTTATTAACCAAAAAAAGAGTTAAATCACAGGATTCTTCCAGGGTGGTACAAATATAGAAGGTAACTATGGCGTCAAGAACTCACCAACTAAAAACACTGCCATTTATCCCTTGCCCATATGTGAGTCCTCCATAGCATTTCACAGTCGTCACATTAGTGCTTGGTCAATGGTCATATCAAACTCTTGTTCAAAACTTGTTGCTGCGTCGAATTATGAAATAACTCTGTCAAACAAACTTGTATTTCTCTTTTGTCATTACGGATTGAAGGCTCAACATGTCTTATAATCTATGTAAAACAATGTGTATCAAAAGATACACAAGAAAATTAAATTGGCATTAAACCACTCTTTTTAAAATGACAGTAAATCCGATTATGGTACATATAATCTATGTAACATGACCTATAGTTAAGAAAAATGTCATTTGTTGAGGTTATTGTTCAAGATCCCATTCACCTCACCACAATATTCACTAACGTTCGTTAAAATATTAATTAAGTAGGTACAATATAAATGTTGTTGACTCGCTGTCTGGCGCAGAAGTAACTTTTGGCTAATTTCTTCATTTTTGAATGCAATTATTCGTTAACTATGGACTCTAGGGAAAAATATATGGAAAATGTTTTGTAGAAAATTTAATTGTCTTTATTTCTTGTATTCGAAATTTTTCTGTAGGACTTATAGATTAAGAGAAATTAACGAAAAACTGAAAAAAGGGACCTCCATTTACCACCATCTTCTTGCCCTCACCCCTTATTAATTAGGATTTTTAGTAAGTTCATTAATAGATCCTTACAAACAATATTGCAAAGTTTCAAAATTTTCGGAATTATGTCCAGAAAAAATCTAATTTGACTGGATTATTTCGGTGCTCTAACAGGCTGCATTCACTTCAGCACTGGGTCATATACGAATACAAAAGGTGGACAGAGCTTAATTTCTAACAAAAAGAATACTGGATCCAGCAAAAGCAAATAAAAACGAGATAAACTAGTAAATAAAACACAATAGTACAGGTTTCAAAGAGTTGTACATCATTTTCAATTCTAATTGATGTACTTAGTTGAAAGTTGTATAGTTACGTTTATTTTAGGAGTTATTTGCAATAAAAAGTTTTACATTTGAAAAAATTAATAGCTATGCCGTTTTAATTAAGGAATCTTGAGTTCTACAGGGAACTCGTGAAATTGCTAAATAGAGCTCATTGTACCCTGTCTTTATCTGATGTGGTTATAGCCCTGGCAATTGCAAAAATTCAAAGTAATCTATGTCGAAACAACGGGTGTTGCTAAGGTACTTATTAAAATAAATTAAATCACGCCAGTGTTCCATATGTCTACGGTGCTAGCCAGAGACCTTGGCTTGTCTTTCACTAAGCAAGGACATGACTTACGATTTTTAGAATTTGAAAGAAGGTCATCTTTTCGTTATTCCTCAAATTAAACATAATGAAATCATATCTCTGTTTAAAGGTCGAATACTTAAAAAGTGAAATTTCTCACGATAAAAAGCAAAATGATCAAAAATGTAGATGATCTCCTTTTTATTTATAGATGAGATGAGGTGAGATTTTATCCATAATTTTTGTAATGTAATTACATAATCCACTTTGAGTAAGATCTTTTTGATTTCTAATGTAATTTAACGTTTTTTTTTTACATTACGTTTATTTTTTTTTATTACAAATTACACTGCACAGCAAATTAAACATTAAAATTAAAAAATAAATAAAACCAGGTGTTTTTAAATAAATATGATGGACTGAGTGCGATAATGCAGTCAGATATTTTTTTCTTTTCTGTCATGTTCAAGTATAGTTTTTACAAATGATATAACTCAACTTTCCAACGATTTTCCATTATTCGACAAGTAAGATGTCATTTTTTATTATTCAGAGATTAAAAGTCAAAGAAAACATCATTTACTTTTTAAAAAATTTTAAAAGATTCTCTAACTTTTTCTGTACAGCAAAACTTGCTAATACGTTGCAAAAGACTATAAAGAAATTCTTTCTTAAGTAGATTTCTACCTTCACAAGTACATGGAGAATTCTGTTATATTATTTTTTCCTGGAGTTTGAAGTTTTTCATTTAAATTTGATGAAAATTCATGGATTTATTTGGAAATTTAAAAAAAAAATAGAGTTTTAGTACAAAAATTATATTGAATAATCTAAGTTTTCGCTTTTGCCTTGCGAACGCGACCGGGAGACGGCAGCGCAAACAATCACTTCATCGAGTTCACGCCTGAAATTCCAAAATCAGTTAAAACTCGATTCACATATTAAAACGCAATCGCTCTGCTAATTCATATCTGGGTGGAAAGCATAAAAAAAATCAGGTTTTAGCGATTGAATTGTAGGTTTACCATTTTTTTCCTGTTTCCACTTATCCGTGTTTTCATAGATTTGGGTGCGCATTTAGAGTTATTTTCATGGCTATGTGTGAAGATTCATTAAAATTTAACACTTCTATTAAAAGCACAAAATGAACTCTTCTTTTCAAGAGGCATTTCATTATGGCTTTATTATTATTATTATTATTATTATTATTATTATTATTATTATTATTTTTTTTTTAACTGCAACAGCATCTAAAGAGAGCAATATCATGGTTTATACAGCAAAGAAGCAAAATCACGATGTTTTATACAACAGCAGCTTTCTAATAAAGCCTCGGAAGATGGAGCAATGATTGCACTTTGGTTTTTATGTTAGTTGTGTTCAAACGTCTTGTGTAATAATTGTGGAAGTTGCATAATAAATGAAGGCAATTTTATAATTGCCCTTAAAAGAGTTAATGCACCATAAAAAATCTTTGAAACTGATTTAAATTTTAGCTGATGAAGTGTTAACTGATAATCTGCAATTATCAACTCTTAATTGCTCAATTAATCTTTACGCATCTTCAGAATCAGGACAACAACCTTTTCTCGTATGTATAGTTCATTAGCCTTAATTTCAAAGGCTGTCATCATCAACTGATTTTTATTTAATTCATTATAACCTCTTGAGATTAACATTGTAGAAAAATGGTGCTATTGCCCCCAATTCGGTGGGTTTTCATTCCTGTTATCACATTTTATTCAACAACTTCTCCTATTTTCAACAACTTCATTGAAAAAAGTTAATTTTATTAAAATGTACCCCTTTTGATGATAAAAGATTTTATTTTTGAATTTTTCAGTTTATTCTATTTCAGAACAATTTAGGGTAGGGATGCATAACCTGTGGCCCGCGAGCCACAAAGCTACCACTATTTTCTTGCAGAATAATTTTCCATATAATAATGACAGAAAGTTTGCTATTAAATAAAACAAATATCACTTTTCAAATATTCTGGTGGCAAACAATTTTCTGACAAAAAGATTATCCATTACTACTTTAGGGATTAAATTATTTTCAAATAGTGATTGCTTAGATTAGCAGGCATTCATGGTGGATTTGGTATCCTTTGACTGGAATTTACAGGATCTGTTAAATTTTATGAAAGGGGATGCGATGTGTGTATGTATATATGTATGTATATAATGCTATGTATGTATAATGCTTTAACTTTAGGGGGGAGGGAGTTGTCTGACATATGATATCGAAACATCTCTAGGGTGTGGGGGGGGGGGGGGGGAGTTACCTATTGATATCGTTATCATTTTTGATTCAACCAAAATTTTCTCTTTTTATTTGTAATTTATTCTTCACATGAAAAATTTCTCTTTTTATGTATAATTTGTTCTTTGCATCAAAATAGTCTACAATTTTTTTTAAGTCTCTCATTTATTTTTATCAAAATACAATTAAAAAAAATCATTAAGTGATTATAATACTATTTAATTCCAAAATGTGAAATACCTAACGTTTGGCATTCCTACTCTGCTGTCACTTTTTCAACGTGTTTTGAGCAAGTTCAAAATATGTTTGAAACGATGCTTGTGTTTACCAGTAAAGGAAAGAGAATGTTGGTCACACATTTTATTGATAAAAAGTTCTGCTTGCTCTTTGTCCGCCACTCCGTGAGAGGGAAAATGCAAGAAGCCATTGTTATTGTTGAATACATTGTGTAACAACAATTTATTATTAAATACGTTTAAATAGTAACTATTTCTTTAAGTTTTATTTGATATAAAATTATTCCACTTATAATAGTGATACTTTAATGTTTTTATTTCAATTATTAAACTATACAAATAAAAAATGCATAACCACATCTGCATATCACTGCAAACAAACAAACAAACAAATGCAAATATCAATTTTTTTTTTTTTTTTTTTTTTTTTTTTTGGACATTGATAATGATATTGTTAGAGAAGAGGTTGGGATAGATGAATTATAACATATGATATCACAAGGGGGGGGGGGTAGGGGATTGAAAATTACGAAAAAGTTGATAATGTTATACAGTCGAGTCTCTATAAAACGAAATCCATCGTTCCGTCAAAAAAATCGTTATATAGAAAAATTTGTTGAATAGAGAGCGGCAATTTTTTTTTCATTTAATGTTTGATTTTTTAAATAGAATTGTTTTTGAGGTGTTTAATTAAGTTTTTGAAATATTTAATTGAATTTTTCCAGAATTTCAAACATTTTCGCCACTCCCTTTTTTTTCCCGTGCCTTACTGTTTATTTTCAAAATTATTTCCTTTATCAGAAAGCGTTATACTTATACCAAAGAAGATGTTATGCAGATGCAGTAGAAGATAACACCAGCATATATGACGTTAAGTAACAATTCTTCGTTCAAATGATTTCTCACAACAAAAAAGATTCCAAGTCGCCTCAAACAACAAACATCCACTCTAAACTTTAAAAGTAATGAGAGTTAGTTTAGGTAGATGAAAACCTGCTGAAAAAAACGACCTTTTCTGCAATTGCCCCCTCAGCCCTTCCTTATTGCTAATTTACTATCCAAACCAAGAAATAAACAGCATTTTCAAGACGACAATTGAATAGTTTCATCTTTTAGGATGCTTTGTGATTATTGCAAATCGCTCCAGTAGCAAGCAAATGTTTCAGTTTTTTCCAAGAACGCAGGCTTATCTTGGCTAAAACAAAGTCAAGTGTAACCATACAAAAAGGATGATTTTTTAACGGGGGGGGGGGGGGGGTTGAATGCCTTTTTTTTGGACATAACAAATAAGATAGAGGAATGTAGTTATGACTTATAAACCAGAAATCAACGAAAAAAATTATTCTACAAATAATTTGAAGCGTTTTCTGAACATATAAAAGAACAATTTTGAAAAAATTCGTTAAATGGAGATATATATTTCGCTATATGGAGATTATTTTTAATGTAATCATGAAAAAAATTGACCATTTCTACAAAAAATCCGTTAAATAGAGAAATTCGCTGGATAGAGTTTCGGTGTAGAGAGACTCGACTGTATTTGTATAGCTCCAAGTGATATGATAAAAAGGAAAAATCCACTTTTTTGTTCATTTTTTTTCTCTGTAGCAGTGGTTCAGAAATTTTACCTCACTCACCTCAAAGTTTAAATTTTTTTCGCGATTCACCTAACATATAGGTTTATAGAATAAATCAATAAAAAAATACTCTTGTAATTTTTTCCTATGATAAAGCTGATTTTTCACAAACAAAAACAGATATATACAAACACAAACAAATCATATACATAAAAAGCAATAATGGGTACCTCAAATGTAATAGTAATGCGGTATAGTTATTAAACGCAATCTTCTGTTATCATGAATGAAAAAATGCGCTTAAAAATACACTTTAAAGGCCAATGCAATTTATTGAACTATATAACAAAAGAGAAATCAATTAAACTAATTATTCTGATCTCAGGTCATTCTTCACACATTTATTTAATAAAATATAGCTTTTTAATCGGGTTGATTACCTATATTTCTTGTTTTTGTTTTAAACGTTAAAACTGTAATAAACTGGAGGTTTAAGGCAAACAGATCATCTAAGTAGCCAAGATGTATCGGTTGCATGTCACTCCGGCTCCTGGATATGCCCATTTAGTTATGAAGAATAGGAATCATCTTAAAGATTGACAAGTAAAAGGTAGATAAGGATTTCTCCTACCTCTTTTGTGTAAAGGATTAAAAAAAGGGGTGAAATGTATAAGTTATCCAAGGAAAAATCCTAACTACATTTTGCTACTTTATCTTACTATTTGGCGACTTTTTCTTTAAAGAAGTGTGAAAATTTTTTCAATAAAACAAAAATCACTTGAAGAAATTAATACATTTTGTAAACATCTAAATATTTAAAGTTTTACATGCAATTAAACAGAAAAAGTTTTCTTTTTTTTCTTTCTGAAAACTAAAACTTTAAACTTAAATATATTTCATCAATGCATAAAAACGAAATTGTAAAAAGACTATTATGCATGAGAAAACGAATTTATTGCAAACAAACAAATAATAATAAAAATTATTATTATTATGATATTGGAATAGGTGTCATGATGCTAAAAAAATCCACTTTTTTTTTAAGCAGTTTATTCTTTACAAAATGGAGGGCGATTCGTATCTCTTCAAACAATGAAAATTTTCAAAATAATTGCTATAAACTAGTTCTAACTCAATCTGAGTATAAATTTAGAAATGCACATTTAACATCACTCATTAAGCTTTAAGAGGATTTAAATAATTTTCGTACAATCCAATATCTTATTGTTTAAAACAAAATTGTACTTGTCAAGTACTTTTATTTTAGAAAAATTTTCCCCCATGAAAAAAGAATATATATATTATATTAACTTTAAAAAGCACCAGTTAAATAAAGACGATAAACTACATTTAGTCTGGGATTTTTACATAATTTTTAATGGAATGAAATTATCCTCAATGTTAACGATAAAATTGGCAAGATCAAGAGTAAAATTAAAAGAAATGGTGTATAAATTAGAGTTTTTTCTTTTATTTTAGAACTTCTGAAAATTTCCATCATATTATACTTTTAAAATCAAAATTGCAAATAAAGATAAATTATTTTGTTGTAAATCACAGATATCTGTATAGATTATAATGAAATCTGAAAATTTTAATATCTCAGAAAAAATCTGTGTATGTTTCGTGGAATATGTTATTTACAGGAAATTTTTTTTTTTAGAATTTTATCTCTAATATATGTTTGAAAAGTTTTAAAAATAAAAGGTTTAAATCATAACAAAATACTAAAATCTTTTTAATATTAAAGAGATTTTTTCTTATTTGATCTAAAAACAAAATCGCTAAATTCTCTTACATTTATGAAGTATAACGTTCATTCATAAATGTATTTAATACTCACGATATTTTGAAAAATCAAATGACCTCCCAGGATATACCATGAAATTTAGAGACAAATAAATTAAATATTTCCAGTCAAAATATGTGTAATTATATTTTTCAATTGTTATTGACTGTGTCATTCAGTGGATAAAGAATTTTTAATTCTGGAAATGCTTTTATAGCTTAAGAAAATTTTTTTTTCCTTTTTTACATGATTGAAACTGAATTTTTCAATAGAGAACCTATAATTTTGTGATAGCAATACTAATTTCAGGTTTCGTAAATATATTTTCAAAAAAAAAAAAAAAAAAAAAAAAAAAAAAAAAATATATATATATATATATATATATATATATATATATATCCGATATTTTTGGTACATATTTGATAGTTTAAAAGTAATAAACTTATTAAACGTTATAAATATTTTCAGACCTAATTTAAATTAGAAACTAAAAAGTAAATGAATTTAGCATGAAAACTTAACAAAGCAATCTTATAAGCGCCTTAAAAAAAAAAAAAAAAAAAAAAAAAAAAAACTTATGTAAGATATTAAAAACTGTCACAATTTGCTTAAAAAAAAAACTTTAGGGTTTAGTATGAAGTTTTGAGAAAATGTTACGTTTTATGCAACAAAATTTGCAATGCAATTTGAAAAACATAAAATAAAATGTGTGCGTGTTTTTTTTTTTTTTTTTTTTTTTCCATTTTTTAACTTGTTGTGCAATTTAAAATGAACAAAACTAAAACCAGTAAAGATTATTTCCAATAAATATTTAAATAACTTCTATAATTAGACCGTTCATCTTTCAATACCTTTTCTAAGTAAATATTGCATCCCCACATTAATATTGATTCTACATTTAAGAATTCAGCTTCAGAAGTAAAACGTAACTTTTTTTGTTGGTTGGGGGAAGGGGGGGGAGTAAAAACCATTTCCGTAGCAAAAGCTGTTTATCTACAGAATGAGACAATTAATAATGATTTTAAAAAAAATTACATTTGTTTTGATTAAAAATATAAAAAGACAGAATATTTTGAATATAAATTATATCAAAAATATCAAACTTCATGATATTTTGAAAATAAAAGTTGGATATACATCATGATATTGTTGCAGCGTATATAGGGTTCTTTCGATCTTATGGTTAGACAACTTCAAACTCTTTTCTCTTAGAAAAGTAGAAAATAATTTATTTACAGATCTTCAGAACAACAGAGTCTTCGAAACTCACAAATATTACAAGATATTCCAAAATAACTGTTTAAATCTATCGAACAAGTACAAATATAGGTCGCAGAGACTCTTTATACAATGTCTCAACACTATATCACATTCAAAACAACGTAGATAAAACTCAATACATCAAGCAAACTTGCTTGGACAATCTCTAGTAGCTCACTCAATGACTGACTGGTAAATAATAACAACAACAGCTCGTATCGCTCTCCTTATATATAGTCTCATAGCATGTGCTAGAAATTTCTAGAAAAACCTGGAAAACCACGGAACAACAAACAATGTATCAGTAGACCTAAGGGGGGTTACCATAAATAGGGAAGGGTTACCATCGCCAACAATTGCCAAGTTTGTCGCCAACTTGGCGACCAAAATTAGTCGCCAAAAGTGACGCCAACTTGGCGATATCTCAAATATTTCGCAAAGCTGCCATAGACATACACTGAAAATAATAGACAAGTTTGCTTGATAACAGAGACAATGCAACAAAAACTAATATTAGAAAAGGAATGGAGCTTAATAAGATTATTTACATCATTTTACAGTACAAGCACTAACTATTTACAAAATTCGTAACACTACCCCCTCCTCAAAGACTGCACGTCCCGGGCAGTGCAATCCTTGAGTTAGAGGAAAACACTTAAAATAAATAAATAAATAAATAAATAAATAAATAAATAATAACAATAATAATAAAATTTACATAAATAAGAACTAATTACTATTTACATATTTACAAAAAGTGACTTTCATGACCATGGTCTGAAATTCCAGTTTTGAATTTTTAATCACTTTGGCCAAAATAAGGGGCTAGCCGGTTATAATGTACGACCCTGGGTTTGGTGTGTGGCGATTTTCGTATGCGTACGACGACGTCATTCAGCCTGTTGACGACTGTGTAAGGACCGTCCCAGTTTCTTTGTAGTTTTGGCGACAGTCCCTTACGACGTATCGGATTCCACAACCAAACTTTGTCACCTTCGTTGAACTCATGTCCAGTTGCCTTTGTGTCGTACCGTGTCTTCATCTTTTCTGATGCCAGTCCAATTCGGTTCCTCGCTAGACAATGAATCTTCTCAATCCGTGCCTGGAGTTCATCGACATATTCCTCAGGCGATGAAGGAGCATCAGAAGGACGGCCAAACAAAAGATCAGCAGGCAGACGAAGATCACGACCAAAGAGCATTTGAGAAGGGGAGTAACCAGTGGCCTCATGAGTGGCACTCCTGTAGGCAAGCAGGAAAAGAGGCAATTTCTTGTCCCAGTCCTGTTGGTCTCTAGACACCAGGAGAGAGAGGCTATTTAGGATGGTACGATTGAACCGCTCCACCATGCCGTCCGATTGAGGATGTAGAGGTGTAGTTCGAGTTTTGTCCATGCCGAGTAGTCCGCACATTTCCTTAAACACAGCCGAATCAAAGTTTCTTCCTTGATCGGAATGGATTTGAAGAGGAACTCCGTATCTGGAAACCCAGTGTTGAACTAGTATGTCTGCTACGGTTACCGCCTCTTGATTAGGAATGGCATAGGCTTCAGGCCACTTAGTGAAGTAGTCCATGACAACGAGGATGTACTTATTGCCATCAGATGTTCTAGGAAGTGGACCCAGGATGTCTAGAGCAATTCGTTCGAAAGGAGCTCCTACATTATAACGTTGCAATCGCCCACGGGTTCGCCTCTTAGGACCTTTACGTGCTACACAGTTGTCACAAGTTCGACACCACTTCTCCACGTCACTGCGAACATTATTCCAGTAGAAACGCTCTCGAACCTTTTGCAGGGTCTTCATTACACCAAAATGACCTCCTGTGGGACTACCATGCAGTTCTTGAAGGACCATAGAAATTCTCGACTTAGGGAGTAGTAGTTGCCATCTACATGTCTTTCCATCGTCAGACTCCCATTTTCGGTACAAGATGCCGTTCTTCAAATGTAAGGAATCCCAGAGAGCCCAATAACGTTTAGTCGTAGGGTGGTAATGGGCCATGTCTTGCCAGCTGGGCTTCCTGTTGAACTCCTCTTTCAGCTCTAGAATTGGCTTAGTTTCAGGATCAGCAAGTTGATCTTTACGCAGGCTCTCGTCACTCCACGGATCTTGCGATGATGTAGACCCAGTTGTAACTTGTCTTACTATAGGACCTTTGACATTAAATTTCTTCTCAACCCGGTCGCAGTATCTACAATTCTCTGAGCAGGGTCTTCTTGAGAGAGCATCTGCATTTCCATGTGATGAGCCTTTTCGATGGCGTATCTCCATATCGTACTCTTGAAGCTTTTGTATCCATCTGGCTATCTGGCCTTCAGGGTTCTTAAAATTCAATAGCCAAGTTAGAGAAGCATGATCAGTTCGATCAGGAATTTTCGACCGTAAAGATAGTGATGAAAATGGTCTATGGCTTTCACTACAGCAAGAAGCTCTTTTCTTGTTACGCAGTAGTTTCGCTCTGCCTTTGATAAGCACTTGCTGAAATAGGCGATAACACGCTCCTGGCCGTCGATTTCCTGGGACAGTACAGCGCCAATGCTTTCGTTACTTGCATCCGTATCAAGTATAAACTGTTTATCGATTTGAGGATATGACAGAATTGGAGTGGATGTTAAGGCCTCCTTAAGCTTTTCGAAAGCAGAGTCACATTCCTGTGTCCACATGAATTTTTGATTGGCTTCTGTTAATTTATGAAGTAGTTTTGCAATCATGGAGAAGCCTTTGACAAATTTTCTGTAATAGGTGCATAATCCTAGAAAGCTCCGAAGCTGGTGAACATCTGCTGGACGACTCCAATTTTTCACGGTCGATATCTTCTCCGGATCAGTCCTAACTCCTTCAGCCGAAATGATGTGTCCAAGGTAGGCGACTTCATTGCGAAACAAACTGCACTTCGAAGGGCTTAACTTCAAATTAGCTTCCTTTAACTTTTGTAGCACCCGCCTGAGGTTGTTCAGATGTTCATCAAAAGATTTTCCTATGATTATGATATCGTCTAAATAAACAAGACATGCCTCATATGACAGTCCCCGAAGAACCGTTTCCATAAGGCGTTCAAAAGTTGCAGGTGCGTTACATAGACCAAAAGGCATTACCTTGAACTGCCATAATCCTTGTCCCGTTGTAAAGGCAGTCTTCTCGCGGTCGTCGGGATGGATCTCTACCTGCCAGTAACCACTCTTCAGGTCTAAAGTCGAGAACCAAGTGTTGCCTGCAAGTGTGTCAAGAGTGTCGTCAATCCTTGGCAGAGGGTAACTATCCTTTTTGGTGACGTCATTCAGTCGGCGGTAGTCTACACAAAATCTTGTAGAACCATCCCTCTTTCTTACTAATACAATGGGAGACGCCCATGGACTTGTTGATGGTTCGATGACGTCATTTTCTTCCATATCTTTAATTAAATTCTGCACCTCTTCTTGCTTGGCAAAAGGTAATCGTCTAGGGTGCTGTTTAATAGGAGAGTGATCTCCCGTGTCAATTCGGTGTTGTGCCATTTTAGTTCGTCCAAAGTCTTCAGATGTTTGGGAAAATAAACTTTGGAATTCTCTAATTAAATTTTCCGCAGCTTCTATCTGTTTTGGATTTAAGTCTGTATTTTGTAACAAATCCTTGACTAAATTATCTGAAGATTTCTCACAGTGACTGGAATTTTGACTTATGCACGTCACAGGAGCACATGACGCTATCACCTCTCCTTTCTTGATAGTCCTCGTCTTATCACTGATGTTAGCAATTCTGACTGGAATGGTCTTTTTCGAGAGGTCTACCACAGAAGAAGCCACCAATACTCCTGCTTGTGTACTATTGTCTTCTGGATAATCTATATGGCCAAATCGGTAATTAGTTTCATTTTTAATTACAGCTGGAACTAAAAATTCTGTTCTTGGATCTAAATTGATGTCTTCTTTGGCTATTACTATTTGTTTAGATTCAATTTCGTTATTTAATCCAAAAAGACTTATTTCTTCAAATTTTGAGAGCATTTTATTATTTTTGAAATCAAGTTTGAAGCCAAACTTCTTCAGAAAATCTAGTCCGATTAAGCAAGGATCTGTTATGTCAGCCACATATGCCGTATGGTAATATTTCGTTTCTCCAAAGTTGATGATTAAATCGGCCTTTCCATATATGCCTATCTTGTCGCCCGTCACAGTTTGCAGGGTAACGCAGGGTGGAGTCCAGATGAGTTTGCATTTCGATTTCCGAGCCAAATCTTCTATTATTATTGTTACATTGGCTCCTGTATCCACAATCATACGGCATTGAATCTCGTTAATAAATCCTATCACATATAATTCATTATCGCCGCCATTCATTTTCGATATTTGAAGGATCTTCAGGTGGGGCTTTTTATTTTCTGGTCTTAAACTCATCTCACGTTCGTGGATTTTGGGGCAATTTCTTCGGAGATGTCCTGTATCACCGCATCCCCAGCACGTGAGATTCTGTCTTCTTGCGCTTGTTCTTCCATATTTTAAAGCTTCAATCTCTTGATTTAATTTCCTAATTTCTTTCAAGAAGTCGATCTCAGTGTCTGAGCTTTTGTTCACCGTTGCCTCTCGGACTGAATGACGATCTCTTCGGCTGGCTTGTGTAGCTGCTTCCAACTTTAAGGCATATAGTAGTGCAGCCTTTAAATCCTGTACATCTGCCATTCGTACCGCTCTCTGCACTTCTGGATCTTTTATTCCGTCTACAAAATATTGCAGTGAGAGCATTTCCCGTACATTTGTTGGACAGTCAACGAATGCTAAATTTGCAAGCCGTTCAATTTCCGAGGCAAACTCTTGAAGGGTTTCACTCGATTTTTGATGGCGGCTCTTCATTTGTATTCTCGTGTAATCCTTGAAGAATTTTTCGCCGAATCTCATTTCAAGTGCACAACTTAGAGTCTCAAAATTGAGTTGCGTCATATCGGGCAATGTCTGCAGCACGTCGGCGGCTTCTCCTCTTAAAGATGCTGCCAGTTGACAAGCTTTCACCTCGTCACTCCATTTGTTCGCTTCAGCTACAATGGTGAATTGGGTCTTGTAAACTTGCCAGGAACTCTTTCCATCGTATGTCGACAGCTTAATGTGCACGGGAGAAGCAGGCGGATTCCTAAATTCTTCATAATTACCACTAGACGCTGAAAGTTTCTTCTCAAGATCTTGTACTTTTTTATTTAGCTTTTCATCTACTTCACCTAGTATTTTCTCTTCAACGTTACTGATTTTCTCTTCAACGTTACTGATTTTCTCTTCAACTTTACAAACTTCATTCTGAATTTTCTCTTCTACTTCCGCCATTTTCCGTTCCATTTTCTGTTCAACATTACTAACTTCATTCTGAATTTTCTCTTCTACTTCCTCTATTTTCTCTTCTACCGAGCCTATTCTTCTCTCTACCGACGAGAACTTTTCTTCTAAAGTTTTCTTCATTTCTTCTTGGCCTTTATTAATCTTTTCAGTCACATCTTCTTGGCATTTGTTCATCTTTTCCGCCAACTCTTCTTGGCCTTTATTCATTTTTTCCGCCAACTCTTCTTGGCCTTTCGTCAATTCTGCCTTTATTCCATTAATAGCTTCTAACAGTTCTTTCAGTTGACCATCCATTGTTCTTGTTTTCGCCATAAGATCCCGACTCCTGACACCAAATGTTGCAGCGTATATAGGGTTCTTTCGATCTTATGGTTAGACAACTTCAAACTCTTTTCTCTTAGAAAAGTAGAAAATAATTTATTTACAGATCTTCAGAACAACAGAGTCTTCGAAACTCACAAATATTACAAGATATCCCAAAATAACTGTTTAAATCTATCGAACAAGTACAAATATAGGTCGCAGAGACTCTTTATACAATGTCTCAACACTATACCACATTCAAAACAACGTAGATAAAACTCAATACATCAAGCAAACTTGCTTGGACAATCTCTAGTAGCTCACTCAATGACTGACTGGTAAATAATAACAACAACAGCTCGTATCGCTCTCCTTATATATAGTCTCGTAGCATGTGCTAGAAATTTCTAGAAAAACCTGGAAAACCACGGAACAACAAACAATGTATCAGTAGACCTAAGGGGGGTTACCATAAATAGGGAAGGGTTACCATCGCCAACAATTGCCAAGTTTGTCGCCAACTTGGCGATATATTGCCAAATTTGGCGACCAAAATTAGTCGCCAAAAGTGACGCCAACTTGGCGATATCTCAAATATTTCGCAAAGCTGCCATAGACATACACTGAAAATAATAGACAAGTTTGCTTGATAACAGAGACAATGCAACAAAAACTAATATTAGAAAAGGAATGGAGCTTAATAAGATTATTTACATCATTTTACAGTACAAACACTTATTTACAAAATTCGTAACAATATATATTATGGTATGTATATATATATATATATATATATATATATATATATATATACCGAACCCTGCTAGATCGCTCATTGAAAGATAAGCTGTCTGATTCAGGACAGTCCAGCCTTAGGAGGCCATTGCGCCCTCTGAAATTTTTTTGGCACCCATTTGAAGGTTTTCTATTACTAACACTTTAAGGCCCCTGTCCTTGCTCGAGGAAACGCTCACGAGCTAATGCTATTCCTATGGGGAAGCATTTTTCCAATAACCCTTTCGCATTTTGACATTTTTTTATATTTTTTTTGCATTGGATAGCTGAGGTGCTTGCCGCCAGCGCACCTTTTTTACTTTTTCGATTTTGGTTGCAGATATTTTTTTAAAGCACTTTCAGTTTCGAAACCGGTTTTGAAAGTGAAACTAACTTTGTAAAACATATCTGCCACCAAATTCGAAAAAGTAAAAAAGGTGTGCTGTCGGCAAGCACCTCAGCTATCCAATGAAAAAAAAATATTCAAAAATGTCAAAATGGGAAAGAGTTATTAGAAAAATGCTTCCCCATAGGAATAGCATTAGCTCGCGAGCGTTTCCTCGAGCGAGGACAGGGGCCTTAAGAATAAAATTCCAAATTAAAGGAAGCTTTATTAAAAATCTTTGTTATTTGCTTGAGAGCTATCTTCAAATTCTCTGTGAGTTTATTTTATGCCTCAAAAATAAAAAATGACTTTAAAAAATGATCCGGTGTAAATCTTTCTTCATTAATTAACAGTTATTCTTTATATATATATAAAAAAAATGTTAAGGAAATGATGGCGATGGAAAATGGAAAAATTTAGCTACTCTGGCTTATGTTGTTACTCTGGCCCATTTCTATGCTGCAATGCGAAAGAAAGGATGCCATTTTCTCTTACAAACTTTTAAAATTTCAGGCATTTTTCTCACCTGAAATTTTTCTCATTCTGTTTTTAAAAAAAATATGTAAAATCATGCGGAATGATTTTCATCAATGAAAGTTTTTCCAGGTTATCTCTTTGGAATTATGCATTGTTTACTAATATGCTTGTCTTTGTTTCTGTACTTTTTGTAATGACATATTTCCGCCTCCCAAGTAAATCAAATTGTATATTTGCGTCCTTTAACAAAAAAAAAAAAAAAAAAAAAAAAAAAAAAACTAACAATGTTTTTGATTTTTTATTTTTCATATAGACTCTTTAATTAAAAATTCTGCCTCCTACTAAAAAAAAAAAAAGAGCGCCTTTCCTCCTTACTCTCCTTTCCGCTGAAAAATGTGCAATTCGTGATTTACTATGATTTATCGGTGATTGTTTTGATTTTTCTTCCCTTTTTTACTCGAAGCTTAGGAAACATTAGACCTTATGTCTTCTATTGCTATATGTATTTGGATGTATGTATCGCTACTAAATATTGTGGAATATTTTGGTTGCATGTTTTGAGCCCTGTAAATAATGGTACCCTTCATTATTTTCCAAGAGCTGACATGCGCCCCTAATTTGTGGAAGGTTGGACAACTTTGGTCTAATTTAAACAACCAGTTATTTATAGATTCATTAGAAATATCTTTTCTGGCTTTAGTTTCGTTTAACTTCACATTTAACTGCACAACAGATTAAAGAGTGAAAAAAGCAGAAAAGCTTATATTTATGTTAAAAAAAGTTACTTACTTTATATTTAAAACATTTTTCTATAAAACGGGGTGTTTTTTAATAAACAATGCTAAATCCTACAGTAAAAAAAAAAAAAAAAAAAAAAAAAAAAAATACAAATACAAATTCTTTAAAAATTGTTTAAAAATGACCGAATTAGTTTCGTCATAAATAAGTTAGGAAAATATTCATACTTTTCTAGTATATTAGAACTACTCAACTCTGCATTGTATAGTTCTCACAGTCTTATTATTCTTTTAACAAAGATTTTTTTTTTGTATTAATACAATTAATAATTAATATTTATTTATCGCGTAAAACCCTCTGTGTGCGTGTAATACTCGTATTTTATCGATTAATTTTAATATTCAGACACTTTCACTTTCGGGAAGCTGTTTGTCCTGGGTTTTGTAATTTAAAGTATCTTTATATTAAATAGATACAAAATTACGATTTGGCATTTAATTTTTATTTCTTTTAAAGGACAAATTATAAGTCCACCCTAACGTTATTTTAATGGTGGTGAAGGGATCTCAAGATTGGGTTGTTATAACAGAGTTCTAAGTTTGTCTAACACAGTAAACAAGCAATTTCGTAAAATTGAGATAATTGTTTAAAATTTTATGTGAAAGGTAATATGTAAAGACCAGTTAGATTATGAGAATAATTTTTTAAACCTTTCTTTTGAAAAAGAATTTTTGCATTTTAAATATGTTTTTACTTTTGTAAGAAATCCATCTATGGCTAGGAAAATAGAAAGCTTAAAAAGTTTCTTTTTATTTGTAAGTTATAAAAAAATATCATCACTTATGGTATACTTAATGAATTAAACCTAATATAGGATCAGAATGAATACGTAAAGTATAAAGTTACTTAACCCGGGAGAACGCGCGCTTACCCAGGGTATGAATGGTTTTAACTTTGTCACCAATAAAATCAAATTAAAACAGTCGCTTTATTTAGACGGAGACAATTCTTACAAATTTTGCATTAAAATAAGTTGAAGATTACATTTAAAAAATTAGTGGTTGCAGTTGTAAAAAATATAGGCACTTCGGGTCTTTTAGGCCCTGCGCGCGCCTTCCCGTGTTAAGAAACAACGGTAAATAAATGATAAGGCGAGAAAATTTAATTTGTTGTCAACAGGCAACATTATGCACTAAAGGGTTAAGATATAGTACGGCAATGAAAACTAGTTTTTTTTATAATCTATAACTTAACATATTTTATAACTTTTTCCATGTGATTTTACTTAATTTTCTACTTCCCTATTAGCCGGTTTATAAAGCATAAATAACTACAACGCATTGAAAAAGCATTTTTTTCTATATGCTAATTATGCGATTAAGAGATTTTCCGGCTTACGAAATTCATGTTTAATGAGACACTTAAAATTTTGATCTGAATCTCAAATCCGATCCAAGCTCAAAATTTACCATATTCATAAATTACACAAACACAAGATTTCTTTGCCAAAAAAAAAAAAAAAATGTTGAAAATCGCCAATAAGGGTTACCAAGTTAGTTAGTTCCCATAGAAAGGGTCTAGTTCTCGAGAGACGTATTTAGACCAGTTTAAAAAGGGATTAGCGGACATAACAATGCTTGTCAATAAACAATGGGGAGCCGGAGTGACCATCTCCCGATGTATCGCTTTAGGGCAATTCCACCTCAGCTCAGGCAGGGCATGTCAATTCACCATCACAGATTTTTTTCAAAAAAATTCAGTAGTTAGAACTAAGTGATTTATAAAATTTCCTAAAAGGATTTTTCCCTAAAAAATTTATTTCTCTGATTACAGCACTTTAATGTTCATGATAAAATTGGCAGTTTTCAGAAAAACTGAAAAACGCTTCATTTTAAAATGAACACAATACCAAACATATTCAACATATTAAGTCAATTTATTTTTTATAAACAGTTATTAAACAGAAATTTACTTTGGCATAGTTTTAAAAAATATAGTGACATTTTTACTTAATTAAAAAAATTAGATTTTAAGTACAAAAAATATAGTTATTAGTAAATTTAAGATTTTTTTTTTAGTATGAAAAAAAATATTTTAAAGCTAAACATTGACGGCAATCCAAAGACCTTTAATGGGAGTTTTACAGAAAATTTTATTTTAACTCTAAGGTGCTTACAACTTTTGTAATTCAATTTTAAATTATGCAAATTTTGTAAAATCACTACTTTTGACATGCAATTTCTCAAAAACACCATTTTTTAAAATTCTGATAATATGCTCAATTCATACCTTATTAGTCTCTAATAAATACCTTACAAGCAAATCGTGTGTTTTTGCTTAGAAAATTTTATATGATTTTTTGAAAATAACATGTTGTGTGAATTTTTCAACAGACCACTAAGTCAAGCTCTTTCTTATTTAACCGAACTTGTAATGTAATTAATATTTCAAACTAAAAATACATCACTAGTACATACTTATTACTGTTAAATTAGTGCTAATCATTTGCTTAAATTTAAAATTGCGTAAAATACAGCCAATAATAAAATTAGTATTGATCATATGTCATTTCATTCCATACTCATAAATGTATTATATTTATCTACAGTGTGTTAAATATTTTGTTATGTAGTATGGATATTATGCAAATATATACATTACAGCTGAATTAGATTTTTTTTTTCAAGTTTAGGTTTCTTCCAATCAGTTTTTTTCTCAAAAAACCAGAAGATCAAGCTTTTTCTTATTTCTCTGAATTTATAATATTATTTTTTAATGAAAAAATAATAATATGCACATTATTATGGCAGATAAATATAAGCTAATCTTCAAAAATTCCTATTCATAAAATTAAATGAGCCAAACCCCTTTAAAAAAATCTGTGCTTGTGATGCATTTTGACTTTGCTGAAAATTACTCACTAATACTGCCAAATGAAGTACAAAGCTACCACTGGCAGAATACTCAGATATCGTTATTTACCTGCCCAGCATATTTTAGAGAAGAAATAAAGAGTTTTATCATAGCTTCTGATGATTAACTCATGATACAGCTCATGCTGTTTGTGACACAGAAAAAGTAAAAAAAGAATTATTTAAGTTGTACCAATTACAAACGCTGGAATCACCTGCGTATATATCAGATGGAGCTGGAGCACATTTTTAAAACAAGTAGCAGTTTTATGAATTGCACAAAAATAAAATTGTACTGAAGTAGTGGATATTTTCCGGTACTGCCCACGTTAAACGTGCATGTGATGCTATTGGGGAGTGAGAGAAGCACTATGCAACAAAATTTAATCTCCAAAAAAAAAACCAATAAAAGCTATCCAAGATTCTGTCTCATTTGTTGCTGAACTATCTTCTCTGCTAAAAAATAACATTCTAGTCTTTAACATTCTGTAAAACCCGTACCCAACATGGTCCATAGCTAAAGCATTCCAGTGGCCAAAAGAATCTGGAAAGAAAAAATATGAATGTGCATTACCATTGGAAAATGTTCTTCTAGAAACAGAAAAACCAGTTACAATAGGACAATCTGGACGACTTCATACCTTCAACGATAAGGAGTTGAAGTTAATTTAAGAAACCTTCACTACCTAATTCTTCTGTTATGTATGTATTTGCATATTAATATATTATATCCATACTGTATAACAAAATATTTTACACACTGTAGATGAATTTAACACATTTATGAGTATGGAATGAAATGACATATGATCAATACTAATTTTATTATTGGCTGTATTTTACGCAATTTTAAACTTAAGCAAATGATTAGCTATAATTTAACAATAATAATTATGTACTAGTGATGTATATTTTAGTTTGAAATATTAATTACATTACAATTCGGTTAAATAAGGAAGAGCTTGACTTTGTGGTCTGTTGAAAAATATGCACAACATGTTACTTTAAAAAAATCATATAAAATTTTCTAAGCAAAAACACACGATTTGCTTGTAAGGTATTTATTAGAGACTAATAAGGTATCAATTGAGCATATTATCAGATTTTTAAAAAATGGTGGTTTTGAGAAATTGCATGTCAAAAGTAGTGATTTTACAAAATTTTGCATAATTTAAAATTGAATTACAAAAGTTGTAAGCACCTTAGAGTTAAAATAAAATTTGCTGTAAAACTCCCATTAAAGGTCTTTGGATTGCCATCAATGTTTAGCTTTAAAGTATTTTTTTTCATTCTAAAAAAAAATCTTAATTTCACTAATAATTATATTTTTTGTACTTAAAAACTAATTTTTTTAATTAAGTAAAAATGTAACTATATTTTTTAAAACTATACTAAAATAAAATTCAGTTTAATAACTGTTTATAAAAATAAATTGACTATATATGTTGAATATGTTAGGTATTGTGTTCATTTCAAAATGAAGCGTTTTTCAGTTTTTCTGAAAACTGTCAATTTTATCATGAATTTTAAAGTGCTGTAATCAGAGAAATAAATTTTTTAGGGAAAAATCCTTTTAGGAAATTTTATATGTCACTTAGTTCTAACTATTGAATTTTTTTGAAAAAAATCTGTGATGGTGAATTGACGCATATCAGTACTGTCTGCCTGAATTGAGATGGAATAGCTCTTTATTGATTCCCCAGGACCCATGCTTGTCCTTTTTAAACTTAAAAAATTCTAAAAGCTTTAATGCGTTATTACGAAATATCTGTCATTAAACAAAGTACAAAATGTCATTCGTAAATTTCTTCTATGGATTAGGAATTCCTGAATTCAAAGAAAGGACGATTTGGCAACCCTCTCGGATGTTTTTGTTCCATAGGGCTCACTTGTAGTCACTTTCAACCCTGGCAGAAGGATTAACACAGGACAATTTTTAAGTTGGAACACTAGTCACAGGAAAAGACCCGGATGATAATGCTAAGTCTATGGGGGCGTTCTTTTCAAATATCTCGCACAAATTTTAATATTTTGACGCGATTTTTCTTTTGCATAGGATAGCTGAGGAGGATCCACAATCGGCCTAGTTTTTACTTTTTCAATTTTGGTGTCAGATTTTTTATATTATGATAGTTTCAATTTCATAACCGGTTCAAACAGGTTCTAAAAAATAAAGTTTTTTTTTTTTTTTTTTTTTTTTTTTTTTTTTTTTTAATTTGAAACCAAAATTGAAAAAGTAAAAATTAGGCCGGTTGTGGATCGTCCTCAGCTATTCTATGCATAAAAATCATGTAAAAATATTAAAATTTGAGCGAGATATTTGAAAAGAACGCTCCCATAGACTTTACATTATCATCCGGGTCTTTTCCTGTGACTAGTGTTGCGTCTTAAAAGTTATACGTGAACTGTTTATTGAAATCAAATACTGTTTACATAGATGTAACATATTTTGCTTGTTGTATTTTTTATTTTTTTTACATGAGATAATAATATATTTCTCCGAAAAAAACAAACAAAACTGACCAACGAATTAATGGACCACAAACCATAGATCCGAAACCGCTGATCTAGAGGTATTAGATTAATGCAAAAATT
Source organism: Maratus speculifer (assembly GCA_964019185.1). Classification (NCBI taxonomy): domain Eukaryota; kingdom Metazoa; phylum Arthropoda; class Arachnida; order Araneae; family Salticidae; genus Maratus; species Maratus speculifer. Next base: position 80,519,796 of record OZ025295.1, read on the forward strand.
CTGTGGTATTTTAATACCAGGAGATAATTTTACATATCAATTCAAAGCAAGCAAGTAGAATGTGCCATGCGGGGTTTTGACATTTGGAGGTGTTATAAAAAGATTACTTTCAATATTCTGAATCAGTTTGTTGTGATGTAGAGAGTGATTAATATATCAGTGGGTAAAATGCATTTAAAACAATTTATTTGGTACAACTATGAAAGTCAAAAAGGAAGTAACATATCTCTTGCATATATAAAAACTAACGTATGTGACACGCTGGGAAGCGGAGAAGTAAGTATTTGGACCCGACAAAGATGGTTTTTTAAATTTTCTTCTGGTGATTTCAGCTTAAAAGAAGATTCTCGATTTGGAATTTTTAATTTTTAGCTAATTTTTCATGCGATTTCTAACTTTTTTTTTTTTTTAAACATTTTTAAAGGGAATCCGGTTTTAAATTTTTTAGCCTAATATAGTAACTTTTGTTCTCTGCTCTCAAGTCCCGCTTTATTTTATTCTAGACTCGTTTAGAAAAATCCGATCAGCGAAGCGAACGAAGCTTCGATAGTTTTAAATAATTATCTCATTTCAAATAACACTGATAAACAAGGTTTCTGTTCCTAACTAAGTATGTGGTGAGTTTTGTATTTTAGGTGGTGCTGTGAAAGAATATGCCATTAAAAAGTTTCCATCACCCACAGATTTTTAAAAAATTCAAAATCTTGAAAATCTGAATTTTGTAGTATTTATTCGATGCCTATACCTTATGAAATTTAGCATTTGGTATTTTAGTAATGCCAAACTTTTAAATAAACACTTATAAAGCTTAAAATTAATATTTGAAACACTGAAAGTATGCATTGTTTATAAAGTTTCAGAAAAATATAGAAGAATTTTTGTAAAAAGAAATGATATTAATAAGAAATTTCATACTTTATGTAGCGGTAAATGTCATATCTGTGGCTGCTCTCTTATAGGCTATTGTTCCGAGTTATTTAGACAATTTAAAGCAGACATTAGGCCACCTATATCATTACAATTGCATAAATTCTCTTTTCTTGAAAAAAAAAATGTCGAATGTTTCTTATTTCAATCTCGATAAATAGATATCTTTGTATTGTTTTTCAGGTGATTCCAACCTTGCAATCTTGATCCAAGTAATTCTGAGTTTTTGTTTGATAAATTTATGTCTCTCACAAAATCATTTAATTCTTTTTGAGTTATTAGGTGTGGTTCTTCATTTATGCCGGGAGAATAGTTCATATCAGATGTGGAGGAAGTTTCAGTTTCATCGATTTCCATTTCTACTGCTACATTATCATATGTAAAATTCTCTGGAGGTTTCGGTATTTTTAAATCATCATTAAGTAATGCTGGTCATATTGCTGAATCTAAGTTCGTGTACTTAATTTTATGTTTACTTCTTGCAAAGAATCCTTTAATTTTTGTAATACATTAGTAGCAGTCAGTTATTTGATCCTTCGGCATGTATCATATCATGGGTATAGCAAAGGACATACACTTTTTTGTATCATTCATCCAGTTCCGGAAGTTTGTAGCACAAGAACGAGGTGCTTATTTCTTATCTCGTTCAACTACTTTATACCCAAAGTACGTATGATAGGCGCATCGATGCTTTTTGCAAAATCATTTAGTTCTTTTTGAGTAATTAGGTGTGGTTCTTCATTTATGCCAGTAGACTAGTTCATATCAGATGTAGAGGAAGTTACAGTTTCATCAATTTCCATTTCTACTGCTGCATCGTCATATGTAAAATTCTCTGGAGGTTTCGGTATTTGTAAATCATCATTATGTAATGCTAGTCAAATTGCTAATCGAAATCGAAATCTACTTAATATTATGTTTACTTCTTGCAGAGAATCCCTAAATTTATGTAATGCATTGGTAGAAGTCAGTTATATGATCCTTCGGTATGCGCATATCATGGGTATAGCAAAGGACATATACGTTTTTGTACCTTTCATCCAAGCCCGGAGGTTTGTAGCACATCGTGTACAACAAGAATAAGGTCCCCTTTTCTTATTTTTTACTTTATATCCAAATTATATAAGGATAGGCAGTCTTTATTAACGGCGTGAAAGAGCATCGATGCTTTTACAAATTTAACTCCCCGCACACATAGCAAAAAGAATCGGGTTCGTTAACGCATCCTCTAGACATATTTTACATATTGTAGAGGAAAATAGGATAATTATAATTAAAGATTAGTTAAAATGTCTTACAGAACAATGAAATAGTAGAAGTACACTCGCCTCGAAAGTTTCAACTGTCATAGATTTGCGTTAAAGTAAAATACTGTCGGGGTGGCTAGAGCTGTCTGTTCATGGTCACTAACATAAAATATATTAGTGGGACATCTGTTTCTACTCTCTTAATGCATCTTCTATCGTTGTAATAAGAAAAAATCCCCGTCGGCTTGGCCTATAGGCGGAGGTAGATTTCGAAGAGTGCTCATTTCAAAAACAAACTAGTTGAATGTGTCAATCCCAAAACTTTCTTCTATCTCATAAGTACATTTTAATAATAATAATAATAATAATAATAATAATAAAAAAAAAAAAAAAAAAAAAAAAAAAAAAAAAACGTGGTGACCCCAAAGTTACCCACTATCGAATTTCCTAGAACATTTGACCGAGCCTAGTGAGATTCTGGTATCCGTAAAGCCTAAAACCCAAAATTTAATTAATATTCTGAGAAAATGAGCTTAGTAGTGCCTCATGTTGGGTAATTTATACTAAAACGTAATAAGCGTCTATTTATGTCAAGACCTAACAAAATCTGAAATTTGATGGAATTTCGTCCATTAGTTCTTGAGATATAGTTATAACAAAAAATTTGCAAAACATAGCACAGCAACACCATATCTTGCACAATTTATGCCAAAACGTAAAAAAGCGTCTAATTATGTTATGGTGTAAAAGAATCTGAAGTTTGATGAAATTCTGTGCATTAGTTCTTGAGATATAGCTAGTTTAAAAAAAACCGTGTAAAATATAGCACAGCAGCACCATCAGTTCAAGGATTTATAACAAAACGTAATCATCGTGTAATTATGTTATATGTCATTTTATAACAAAATCTGAAGTTTGATAAAATTCTGTGCGTTGGTTGTTGAGATATAGCTATCGGAAAAATCGTGCAAAATGCAGCATAGCTGCACCACCTGTTGCAAGGTTAATACCAAAATGTAATCAGCGTCTAATTATGTTATGTATTCTAGTGTAACAGAATCTAAAATTTGATGAAGTTGTCTGCATTAGTTCTTGAGATATAGCTATCGCAGAAATCGTGCAAAATGTAGCATAGCAGCGCCACCTATAGGGCAGTTCACACCAAAACCTTATCGGCGGCTATGTATCTCAAGGTATCGCGGAATCTGAAGTTTGGTGAAATTCTGTGCATTAGTTCTTGAGATATAGCTATCATGAAAATCATAAAAAACGTGGCATAGCAGCGCCACCTGTTGGCCAATTTACACCAAAACTTAATCAGCGTCTATGTATATCAAGGGGTCATCTGAAGTTTGGTAAAATTCTGTGGATTAGTTCTTGAGATATAGCAATCTTGAAAATCATGAAAAACGTAGTATAGCAGCGCCACCTGCTGGCCAATATTCACCAAAAACCAATAGGCACTAATTCATATTAAGGTTTAACTGAATATAAAATTTTATTAAATTTCGAGCATTAGTTCTTGAGATAGAGTGCCCACAAATTTTTTGTCACATACATACAGACAGACAGACTCACAGACAGACATTTTCTAAAAATAGTCAAAACGTGTTCAGGACCTTCTAAAAAGTATAAATCCGTCGAAAACCGGAAGTCGAAAATTTTCATGAATCCAATACTTTCTTCTTGTAAAGAGAGAAGAAAGTAAAAATAAAATATGATTAGAGATAAACCCAGTTTAACAATTTTCTTTGGCCACTTTTGAAAAACATCTAATTTATTTTTATGTAAGAACTGGTTTTTATCAAAATCATCTTAAGCGAAATTCGGCTCAAATGCCCATTTTGACAACATATTTTGAAATATATTCTGACTTTATAATTAAAAAATTGACCAATACGTAAATTATATAGTTCCTAAATAACAAAAAACTGTCAATTGAATGCTTTTGAGAGCAAAATCGAATTTAAAAATGAACCATAATATAACCAATTTGTTATTTGAATACATCCTTATTTCTTAAAGCATGATCGCTTTGGGAAATTTTGTGCGAAGTGCTCACTTTGAAAGTTTTAAATATATATATATTTAAAATTTATGAAAAAACTGACCTATACAGCACACACACACAGTCCCTAAATAGCAAATAACTGTCAATGGAATGCGTTTGAAAGCAAAATTGAATTTAAAAATCAGTCATAAAATAACCAGTTTGGTATTTTAACACATCCTCAATTCTTAAATCATGATCGCTTTGGGAATTTTTGTGCGAAATGCCTACTTTGACTGCATTTTAAAAATATATATATAGCCTTTATCAAAAAATCGACGAATTCTCACATTATATAGTTCTTAAATAATAAAAAACTGTCAATTGAATGCGTTTGAGAGCAAAATTGAATTTAAAAATGAGTCATAAAATAAACAATTTGTTATTTGAATACATCCTCAATTCTTTAATCATGATGGATTGGGGAAATTTTGTGCGAAGTGCCCATTTTGGCAGCCTTTTTTGAAATATATTCTGCCTTTATCAAAAAACTGGCCAATCCGTCACATTATATAGCTCCTATGTAAGAGGACCTGTAAATTGGATGAGTTTGAGAACAAAATTAAATTTAAAAATGACTCAGAAAAAACGCAATTTGTTATACTTCCTCAATTTTTCAATCACTATTGCTTAGGGAAATTCTGTTTAAATGTTATGTCTGTGTTCCTTTTTGGCAGCCTTTTTTGAAATATATTCTGCCTTTATCAAAATACTGGCCAATATATCACATTATATAGTTCCTAAATAAGAGGATCTGCCATTTGGATGCGTTTAAAATCAAAAATGAATTTAAAAATGAGTCAGAATATAAGCAGTTTGGATTTGAGGTTTTATCTCAAACTTCTATTTTTGTTTAATTTATTTTTGATATAAGAATTGGTCCTATGAAAAACTTGTTCATATAAAAGTTATAGATATTATTGAGAAGATGTAAGATAAATTTAATTAGATTTGATTGCTTAAGAATTAAGTAAGTTATGGATTTTTTTCTTTTTCCTCCCTCCTTTTTCTTTTCGTTTTTAATTTTTTTCATCGGTAAAAATTGGTCCTATCAAAAACTTGTAAATACAAAAGTTTTAGATAATGTTGAGTACTTTACTAAAAAATTTAGTTGGATTTGATATCTTGAGAATTGACGAAGTCATGAATTTTTTTCTCCCCAAAACTCTGTTTTTTTCGCCCTTTGATCCCACTTTTAACTTTATCAAAAATCTGTCAAGCATAAACTTTTAGCCCATTTTATAGAAGTAATATAAACTTTAAACAGATTCGATATCTATTTTAACTAGGAAGTTATCGCGTTTTTCCGATTTTCACAAAAACCTTCCCTATTTCCACCCCCTTGGTCCGATTTTGCCCATTAACGAACTCGACTGAGATTTTATGCCCCTTGATTTTATGTAAAAATTTGAAGAAAATCTGAGCATAAATATGGAAGTTATCGTGTCTAGAAGAAAGTGAAATATATATATATATATATATATATATAAATTTTTTTACTGATGGTAGTTTTGGGGTCTAGAAGCCATGATCGGTGTAGATCTGCAAAAATTTTTCAGAAATTCCAACATGGGAGAGAATGCAATATATAGTATTTCATACGAAATCTACCTAATATATATATATATAAACTTTTTTACTGATGGTAGTTTTGGGGTCTAGGAGTCATAATCGGTGTAGATCTGCAAAAAATTTTCAGAAATTCCAACATGGGAGAGAATGCAATAGGTAGTATTTCATACGAAATCTACCTAATATATATATATAAACTTTTTTACTGGTGGTAGTTTTGGGGTCTAGGAGTCATAATCGGTGTAGATCTGCAAAAAATTTTCAGAAATTCCAACATGGGAGAGAATGCAATAGGTAGTATTTCATACGAAATCTACCTAATATATATATATAAACTTTTTTACTGGTGGTAGTTTTGGGGTCTAGGAGTCATGATCGGTGTAGATCTGCAAAAATTTTTCAGAAATTCCAACATGGGAGAGAATGCAATAGGTAGTATTTCATACGAAATCTACCTAATATTTCATACGAAATCTACCTAAAAGGAATCCTTGTGTGAATCAAATACATGAAAGAGAATAAATAATACAAAATAATTATAATGCCTATACGGTGCCTATAAGCTCCAAAACGTATAAATGAAATTTCTCAAAATTGGAGGGTGATAGAAAATTTTTACAAGCATATTCTTTTTCAGCAGCTTGAAATCTATAAGAAACACCCAACGTATATAGAGAAACAGAAAATTCGTTAAAATTTGTTTATCAGTGTAATTATTTTATTTCATTATTTTTAAAATAAAAACATCTTACTTTGTAATTTTCTGCCATTTTAAATTTGTAGATAAAATATTCGACGCCACTATTTCACAATCTCAGATTCAACTATGTATTTATTATTTTATTTTATTTTTAGTTTAGTATATTTTGGGTGATAATTTGTTGCCTAATAGTTTCATAAAAATTATCTAATCGTTGTTTATATGGTCAAATGCTCAATAGCTTCCGGGTTGTAGTCTGCGTGAAATTTTCCAGCGAACTATAGATGCTGAAACTCGAAGGGAAAAAATTGGATAATTTTTCACCAAAACAGTCAATTATACATAGATTAATTATAAATTAATGTGATTTAAAAGAACGATTTTTTAACAGCGCACAATCCACTGTTTGCGCATAATTCACTGTTTGTAAAGGCTTTTAGTTGATTTGCTTAGAAATAGACCAATTGAAACGATTCCATTTAAACGTATTTATGTATGAATATACAGGGTGATTCAAAAAAGATGGGAAAAATTTTAAGAGGTGATAATACACATCAAGACAAATAATATTAAATGGAAAACAAAGGGTCCCAAACGTCTTCCGAAGGAGATAGGCGCCATCAATGTTTAGGGTCCAAAATTTGAAATGATTATAAAAAACGGAAAAATTGGTCGATTCGTTTGCGGTTTTCACGAAAACTATTCTTTATGTCAGTATTGTCTTGAAAATAAATTTTAAAAATAAATTTCAAAAAATGCCGATAGAGGGCGCTTTAGACTTTGGAGCAACGAACAACTATTTTTTACCGTCATTTTTTTGCATCTCATTAAATTTTTTAGAAATTTAGACATAAACTTAAATTTTGAGCTCAAAATCTGTGGTTAAGTAGCGCAAACTGAACAGTGTTCAATGAGAGTGGGTAGGTTCAAATTTCAAATGATTATAAAAAACAGAAAAATTGGTCAATTGATTTGCGGTTTTCACAAAAATTATTCTTTATGTCAGTATTATCTTGAAAATGCATTTACAGATAAATTTCAAAAAATGCCGATAGAGGGCGCTTTAGACTTTGTAGTAACGTACAACTATTTTTTACCGTTATTTTTTGCATCTCATTAAGTTTTTTTAGAAGCTTTGACATAAACTTGAATTTTGAACTCAAAATGGGAATCGTTGAGAGTGGTTAAAAAGCGCAAACTAAACTGTGTTCAAATTTTAAATTATTATAAAAAACGGAAAAATTGGTCGATTCGTTTGCGGTTATCTCTAAAACCATTCTTTATGTCACTATTTCCTTAAAAATAAATTTTAAAAATAAATTAAAAAAAAATTCCGTTAGAGGGCGCCTTAAACTTTAGAATAACCAACAACTATTTTAACCATTACTTTTTTGTATCTAATTAAATGCTTGCAAAAGCTTAGACTTAAATTTTGAATCATTGGAAGGGGTTAAGAAGCGCAAACTGAACTGTGTTCAGGAGTTGACATGCTACCCTGCCCACTTTACAAACACGGTTCAATTTTTCGCTACTTAATTACTCACAACGATTCAGATCTTGAGCTCAAAATTTAAGTCTATAAGATTTAAAAAATTTATTTAGATAAAAAAAAAATAACGGTTAAAAATAGCTGTTGGTTACTCTAAAGTTTAAGGCGCCCTCTAACGGAATTTTTTGAAATTTATTTTTAAAATTTATTTTCAAGGAAATAGTGACATAAAGAATGGTTTTAGAGAAAACCGCAAACGAATCGACCAATTTTTCCGCTTTCTATAATAATTTAAAATTTGAACTTCCCCACCCCCATTGAACACAGTTCAGTTTGCGCTACTTAACCACTCTCAACGATTCAGATTTCGAGCTTAAAATTTAAGTTACGTCAAAGCTTCTAAAAAAACTTAATGAAATGCAAAAAATAATGGTAAAAAATAGTTGTACGTTACTCCAAAGTCTAAAGCGCCCTCTATCGGCATTTTCGAAATTTTTCTGTATAATTTATTTTCAAGACAATACTGAGATAAAGAATAATTTTAGTGAAAACCGCAAATCAATTGACAATTTTTTCTGTTTTTTATAAGCATTTGAAATTTGAACCAACCCATTCCCATTGAACACAGTTCAGTTTGCGCTACTTAACCACAGATTTTGAGCTCAAAATTTAAGTTTATGTCTAAACTTCTAAAAAAAATTTAATGAGATGCAAAAAATAACGGTAAAAGTAGTTGTTCGTTGCTCCAGAGTCTAAAGCCCCCTCTATCGGCATTTTTTGAAATTTATCTTTATAATTTATTTTCAAGATAATACTGACATAAAGAATAGTTTTCGTGAAAACCGCAAACGAATCGATTAATTTTTCCGTTTTTTATAATCATTTCAAATTTTGGACCCTAAACTTTGATGGCGCCTATCTCCTTCGGAAGAAGTTTGGGACCCTTAGTTTCCCATTTCATATTATTTGTCTTGATGTGTACTATCTCCTCTTAAAATTTTTCCCATCTGTTTTGAATTACCCTGTATATTGCAAAGCTTGCAATTGCAATAATGTCCAAAATTCTGAATCCAGTTTGAAAATAGGGCAGTGTATTTTTCTTGTCGATATCATGGATGAATCACTTGTAGTTTGTTTGCTCTTATAGTTTGCTTACACACACGCACATTGTCATATGATATAGCTTTCCAAATACGGAACTCATTGAAACCTAATTGGCACAGTATATAGGAGAGTGGGGAACAATAGACTTACAAGGAAGGTCTCCATAGGGGGCATACTCAGAATTTTTTGAAAAAAATATGAATTAAACTACTCATGTAGGTAATAAAGGATCAGTGAAAATTAGCGGCGGAATTACATTATTAGATATGTAAAAAAATAAAATAGTTTGGAATAATTGGCGTGAAAAGCTGAAAGCGACGCGGGATTTGGCGAGCAGTGCATTTCCTCGCCAAAAGCAGACGATTTTAACGAATCTGAAAATTGATTTTAATTGACTTCACTGTTAAAAATCTGCAGCATTTACTGCAACATCACTCCACTACTTTTATAGAATATCTCTCTTCTGACCAATGAGAATGCTCCATAGCACGATGAATTGACCGTGTCATACACTGTTAAAAATCTGCTGCATTTTGTTGCAACGCACTCCACTGCTTGTATATAATATCTCTATTCCAACCAATGAGAAAGCTCCATTTCACGGCCAAGTAACCGTTTTCTATACAAGCAAGGGAGTGCGTTGCAACAAAATGCAGTAGATTTTTAACAGTGTATTTTTCAATTTGGAACAATTGTAATCAATTTAAATTGCGTTTTAAATGATAAAATATATTAATTTCGTTTTGTTATAAGTACATATAAACGTATATGACAAAATTACATTTAAAGTAAAGTAAAAATGCAAAACTAAAATTACTTAAACTAAACTTATTTAAATAAATTGAACATAGAAAGTTTTTTCTTTAAAAAGTATTCGAAGCGTAAAAGCGTATTTTTCAAAATTTCGTTTTTTCGCCAACCGGAGGTAAATCGCCAAATAAACGAAATTTTTATTATTTTTTTACGGACGTTATAAGGAGGTTCCGCCGAAAATTTTTTTTATAAACATATATAACTATATGAGAAGAACATTCTGTAATTTTTTCAGATTTTTCTGCGTATGCCCGTATGGAGACCTTCCTTGTTAGGATTACAAAGTATATTACTCATATTACTGCTATCTTTGAAACATTCATATTTTGGCACTTATATAGCACCACAGTGATAAATCAAATTGCAATACATTGGCGTGCAAATATTAAGGACGAGATGGTTTTTGGAATATATCGTTGTGCAAAATTTTCCACATTGACCGGAATCGTATCATAAGATCTCCAATAAGTGAAAATATGGGACAAGTAATAAAAAGCATTTTCACAATTCATTGTAAAAAATATGACTATTTTGCTGCGTCGTCACTCCCCCGCTTTTATAGAATAACATCCTTTTGGCCATGAATACAGAAGCATCAGAATGCTCCATGATAGCCTGAAGTAGTCGTTTTCTATAAAAGCGGTGGAGTGACGATGCAGCAAAATAGTCATTTTTTACAGTGTTCGTTCTGTTGCCCTGTTAGTTTTTTAACTAATTTACCTGCTTTTTCCTCACACTGTATTTTTGCTGCATCGTCACTCCATCGCTTTTATGGGAAACGATTACTTCGCTGTATTATGGAGCATTCTCATAGGTCAAAACAGAGATATTCTATAAAAGCGATGGAGTGACGATGCAGTAAAAGGATAAAATTTTGTACAGTGTAATTTTTGAACACCAGTGTATTATGTGTGTACTTGACAATTTAGTCATTTTATTCTGGATAGGTGATTTGTGGCTGGTAAAAGTTAATATTTTCATTGAAACATATCTTCTTTCGTTCATTAAAGAATTGTGATTCGAAAGGCTTGTGTAGCACAATTAAAATTGATTGTCTATTATTTTAAATATAGTTAAAATTATTGATTAAAAAATTTTTTATAATATTTTTTTCAGTAAAACTTCTATATGAGGCACAATGGACACCCAAAACTAATGCTGTAAAACTAACGACAAAATTAATATCCGTATGTTATCGTTACTTTCGAACTTGCTGCTCGTTAGAAGTATTCGTTACTCGTTACTGTCGTTACTGTCCAGAAACTGGGTGTATAACAGTCATAGCATGTGCTGCAAAACTGCAACAAATCTAATTATTTGCCATACGAGTCTTTGGAGGATTCCGGTATGTGCTGCCATCTGTACGTAAAACTTATATTTAATTAATTTTCAAAAGTTTAAGGAAAATAAAAACTATATTAAATTATGATGCATAATTGTATATAATATGTCTTAATTGTAGAATTTATTTCTTATGAAATAACAAGTAATCGGAGAAAGCATTTTAGTTAGAGTAAAATTTTACCAAATTTTTACAATAAAACTATGAAATATAATAACGCAAACAAAATATTTTTACAAGCAAATTTACTTACTAATTTTACACTAAAATTAATTATGTATTATAAAAGAATAATTTCTATAGTAAATTTTAAAATATTTTTTAAAAATATAAAAATAGTCATTAGTGGCAGCCACTGGCGACTATTTTTAAATCTCCGAGGATAATTTTCGTATTGTGTGAATACTGACTTGATGATTTCATTATGAACTATTTCAATTGGGAAAAAAATGAATGTTATAATTATTTTAATAGCCATTTGTTGCTGTTTTTCTTTTCTTTTTAGATTACTAGTCCTAAATTTCTGTTGTTCGTCGCCAATCGCCTGTAGAGACGAAATTATCAGTGTCCAAGACCTTATCCTGGATGGTAACTGACAACACTATTGATTTTTCCTCTGGTCTTTCTTTGCATTACAGAGTAGAGTTATAAAGAAGATGTGAACTGAATTGGGATGACGAAGATATGAGAGGAAGATAAAATTTTTTCCAAGGAAAGGATTATTTTATAAAGGCGGAATAATTAATTGCGGGAATGAATCTTTGTAATGTAATATGCAATTAAAATGCTTCAAGTTACTTGAGAATATATTTGTGTAAATATCAATGTCTTAATACAGTTTTCAATTAACCTTAAAATTTTCTTTTTGACGCTTTATGTTGTGATATCAAAGTTCTAGATTATATAATATATATATAAGTTTCGCTTTTAAAGCCTCTTTTTCAGTCCTCACATTCTTCTGAACTCGGAATTTAACCTTTAACTGATGTTACCTGTCTCACAGACCTCTTCTTTTTCAATTTTTATAGTTTAACTTCAGTTGAACTTTTTATAGTTCAACTAAAATTACAAACACCGCCGAAATTTTGTTTCGTTTGGAACTTTCTTACTATCACCAGATAATTCTGAATTGGTGAATTTTAATTATATAAATTTTGTAGAAAAAACTTTGTACAGAAACACCACTCATATCAGTTAATCGCGCTTTTTATTCCTTTTTTGACGAAGCGATCTCACAGGCCGCTTCACTAATTGTGTGACAATTTCTGTCATATCAATTAACTGTTAAGCAAGGTAATGGTCGCTGATTCCTGCTTCACGTAAAGCAACTTTACCGACAAAGCTTTATGCTTTGTCGCGTTCGACAAAGCGTTCGTCGCTTTTGTTTGCGTTCGACAAAGCTTTATGCTTCGTAGTCAAGGTCCTTGTTCACATACTAGTCCAGTCAAATTAGAGTTTAAAGTGGAAAATTTTGGTGTAATTGTTTTTAGCATCTTACATTACATTTTTTAGGGTGCTGAATACGAATCTGCAGTTGTACTGCAAATTTTTTTTCCCGGAAAATATGAAAAATCGTGCAAAACCCACTAAAAATCGGAGATTTTTTTGGGTTTTCGGCCTATAACTTGCAAAGTAAACTTTTCACGCAAAAGGTGACCATGAATACAAATGAAAGAATTACCTACAACTCATATTCTTATTTTCTTTTTTCGAGTGACATAATCATGTCCTTAGAGACGTTAAAAAATCGACATAAACTAGTAATTTTGAAAAATCGCAAAAAAAACCACTATTTTACATTTTCCGTTCATTACACTAAAAATAAGAATTTTAATGTAAACATTTCATAACGTTCTCACTTATTATTAAGTTATGACATAGGTATGCAGTGCAACTTTGAAAATTCGGCATTCAGAGATTTGGCAACTTAAAAAATCTGCCATAAAAGTCATCTAACCCTTCTTTTTTTTTTTTTTTTTTTTTTTTTTTTCCCCACTTCTAACTTTCGACAGAAGTAAACACAAAAATTGCTTCTGAATTAAAAACTAAAATCAAAAACGGTGCATTAGCGGACAGCGAGATACCTGATGCCGTGCTAAATAGAATCATCGATAATGCTGGTAGCAGATCAGAAGAACGAATACGTAGGCCGTTAGAAAATCTCAAAACACACATTTTTTTTCATACATTTTCTATTCATAACACTAAAAGTAAGCATTTTACAATATCCTATACATCAGTGGTTCCCAATTTGCGACCCACTAGTGTGTCCCAGAATTATTCAGATTTTCCACATAAAAATATATATTTTGTTTCATCTGTTTAAAAAATATAACAATTTCAACAGCAAATAATATTTGTAGAAAAAAAATCCTTTCAATTCAAACATAAATTTGAATGTTTGAATTGAAATAATTAGCGAATAATATACACTTTGGCACGTTGTTGGTATAACGGAAAACTATCAAAATGTATCCGGAAAAAAAAAATAAGTTGAATGTAGATTCTGCCATTGCAGAATTCAGTTTCGCCTCCGATTAAAAAAAAAAAAAAAAAAAAAAAAAAAAAAAGGGTAGAGGTTTTTTTAGAAGGGCGACCCCGTTTAGAATGCAATGAACTAACTTCATTTTTCTTGTGTTTATCAATATAATAGCAAACAGAACGGCATGGAATACCCAATTGATTAGCAATTTCTCTCTGAGACATTGGAATTGCGGAATAATAAAGAGATGCAATTTGACGTGCTACTTCTTCATTGACTAGATTCATCAAAAACGGATTTTTTCTTTAGTTTAAACGCTTTTTTATAGACTCTGAGAAAAAGAAAATGCGTTTTAACGGCCAGATTACGAAACTAGTCGTTGGGGGCCACCGTAATATACTTACCCATCATGGATATGCATTATATATGTGAAAATAAAATATGTGAAAACTATTTATAAAATGCATTGCAATTCCAAAACAAAATTTAAACGTATATTTAAATATTCTTAATATACATAGTAATGCTCCATTAATGAATTGCTGATGAACTCATTTCGGCAAATTATGTAAAATACCAAACTACACAAGTAGTACCGGATTGCGTAAAAGAAACATCCTTATAACTCCAAAAACAATAACCATATTAACTAACATTTTGCTGCGTCAGATTAAGCGTCTCATTTCCAATTAAAACATATCTTTGAATTGAAATTTGAAGAAAATACAAGGTCATGAAAAATCGAAGAATGTGGAAAACATGATTACAAATATCTCATAAACTATTAATCCGACCGACTTCGTTCTTGATGCAAAATTTTTGTTATTTTATTGCCTTTTATGTCCTTTCCTTAAGATAAAAAAAAAATCGAAAATTTTTATATACATTTCATCAGAACGAATTTTTCGAGAGTCCGAAAAAAATAGTTCCGGATAATCGAGGTTACTGATATTAAATAAGTTTCGTCCTATTCTTACTTACAAAGTACATACAAAATTTTAAGTCTCTATCTCCATTTGTTCGTGAGATAGAGCGTTTACAGACAGACTGACGGACAGCAATTTTTTTTTTCCAAAAATATGTTTTTCGGAATCTCCAGTATATAAAACGTGTAAATCCGTCAAATTTTTTTTTCCGATTTTCAAAACGATTGCAAGACTTACCCTATACTACATATGGTAGGTAAGTAAAAGTGGGCCACAATTTTTGGCATGACACTTTTTAGCTTGTCTGAAAGAAATAGCATCGGAGGCTAATAAATAAAAATGGCGGTAACCATGAATATGCTCAATTGTTGTAGAAAACATAAAGTTTGAAGGAATTTTATGTACTAAACTTCCTTTAAAGACTGATTTCTTTTAAGCAAGAAATTATTCAAACCTCTGAATCTTCTCTTTGTCAGCAAGTTGATCGTCCCTGAAAGTCAGGATGCAAAATAAACCGAATATTGTTTATTTGTGGAATATTTCGCCGTAATAATGATGTGACGTTCTTTACAAGATATACTGACAAAGCTGTAGAAAACTCCCAATTTCCTTCACATAGATTCGTAACTTATCTTACAAGCGCTGATTCCCGAAAGTAGACATGTTTTTCTATCTCCAACAGCTGTAAGTTTCCGTGTACTCCGTAGCAATTTTTCTGCTTGAAGAAATGCCAAATTTGGCCATTTTTGGTAGAATTGCCCAGTAACAAAATATCACCTTCATCCTACTTACATTAGGAGGTAATACTAGTAGCATATATATTTTAACTGTGTTGAAATCGCTGTTTAAATTATTTTTCTTGTTAATGAACTGATTTTTTCAAATGCTGTAGCTAATCATAAAAGATGTCCAATGCTATAAATAAGGTGTATGACTTAAAATAATTTCGTATCTTATATTAAGGAAAAAAATATTGGGGTCTTGAAATGCATGTCACATGAAAAGGACTCCGTGGGACCACAAAGTTTCGGAACTGCTGCTCTGCACCGTAAAACATTTATGCAACATCAATCCATTAAATTGGTGGCAACATTTTGCTTCCAATTTTATGGAGAAGTATTTTTTCTTATCTAATGATGTAATTTAAATTGATATAACAGGTGTAATGTTACACTTAGTGTAACGTAACATCAGTTATATTGATTAAACTACTGAATAAAACAGAGACAACAATGCTGTCACATTATGGAGTAACGTTACATAAAATTTTTACAATCTAACAAACGGACTTTCTGCTTTTAACGTATACCATCCTTTTTTTTTTCTTTTACTCCTTGTTATAAAAAGAACTGTTTTTACATTTAGAGACTTAAAATTGTTTGAAAGAAAGTAAAAAAAGGTCAGATCATTTCTTATTTTACATGATAGTGTCTGTCAATGGTTTTGATAATATTAGATGACCTATCATTATCACTGAAACAAGAAAACTGTCAAATAGATCTGATTCATTAGTCTGCTCTTGAACAACTATGGCGTCTTATTTCGCATAACCAATTTGCTTTCAATACAAGATTTCTTATCAATGTGAATTAAGATTTTGTATGAAGAAGGGAGTGGAAATGAATGGGGTAATGATGGCGGCATATACAGAAAGAACTTCAGAATTTAGACACTTATCACACTAAGCAATTACAAATAAGATGATTCGCTAAAAAAGAAATATCCCCAAGCTGCAATATCAAGCTTTTATTTCTTAAACAGTCATGTGTTGTGTTTATGCACTATATGGCCAAAGGTGACCGGCCACTTGCAATTTTAGACATTTTGTTAAATACTTAGAAAAATACATGAGCAATTATCCTGAAATTCCTGGTATGTTAACATAAGTCATACACTGTTAAAAAAAATGTGAAATTCAAGCATATATTTTTCTTGAATTTCACAGAAGTCCCTTTTCACAACAAAAGGACATTTTCCGTTAAAAATCTGAAAACTCCACCATATTTCGTGAAAATAATAAAACGGATAAAAAAAAAAAAAAAAAAAAAAAAAAAAAAAAAAAAAGGAGAGACACTCCGTTCTCTGGGGTCCCCGTGGCCGAGTGGCCAAGGCACCGCGCCATTAAATGCCTGCGAGCGTAGATTCTTTAAAAAATATTTTAACTAATTAGCCTCCCCCAAAAATAAATAAATTATGTGCGATAATTTCAAAAAATTTTCTATAACATTATTTTTGTAAAAAATTGATATTTTTTTTTTATACATTCGATCAAAAAAAGTGATTTTAAACAGTGATTTTTTTAAATTTAAACTAATCAAAAAATTAAAATTGATTTAAAAAATAATAAGTATTATGCATCGGTCTAAAATAAAATAAAATAAACTGCTTACGAATATTCTAACGAATATATTGAAAGTAAATCTTTGAAAAGCACAAAAGATTTTCCCACTAACACATAAAAGACATACTTTGTACAGACTGCATTAGCTGCTTTGGCTCAGTCAGTAAGGACCTATTCAGCTGTCAAAAGTCTCGCGGTCGATTCTCAGGACGGCTCGAAATAAATTATACAAAAAGTAAAAAATTAAATTAAACTAAATTATTATGTGTCAAAATCACTCAGAAAGTTCGAATTCCTTGACGATTATTCGGTTCATTAATTTAAATTAAATTATTACCATTAAAAATCAAACCATGCAACAGAAACTTATCGCTTCGTCAAACGGAGTTTTCCTTTCTTTTATTTTCCATAACGGAAAATCTACTAACGGAACGGTAAATATCTGGATACTTTGCTGCCAGTAGTTTTACCGTGAATTCACAGATTTTTTTTTTCCTTTTAACAGTCTATATTACCGTGAAGATTTTTTCCCAAAACCACATAGGATACTATCAAAAAATTAAAAAAGAACGAATATCGTTTGGATAACCCAGTCAAAACTTATGTAAAAAACTCATTCAAACTATAGGTTATGATTAAGTGACTTGTTGTTATAAACTGTGTACATTTTTATGAGAACAGCATGTAAACTCGTAGAAAAATTAAGATTTTTATAGAAACAGTCCCAAATTTTGCCAAGTTTTTTTGCTTACAATTCGCAGAATTCTTAGAATAAAAAAATTTTTTTTTCAGGAAATACGACAAATAAAATTCTACACCTTGTAATCAGAACTAAAAAATAAGAAAAAAAGTAAGAAAAAGGAGCAGGTTTACTAAATAAATTTTCACTGTCCATGGCTGAAAGCTATCAAAATTTCATTTGCTTATTGTATTATCTAAATGCATGGAGAAGCTTTTGCGAAAGTCTCAAAAACATAGCTTGGAAATTCTGAAAATGACCGTCGTTAGAATAAGCTCAAAATCCGTTGTTCCCAAAATGAAGCAAAAGTTGAGGGGCTGTATTCAAATATATTGTGTGTGTATTATTGTGTATTCTATATTGACACTAATCAATGGATATAAAGGCCCTCATCCTTTTGCTTCATTTTGAAAGTAACGGATTTTGAGCTTATCAATCGATGATAATTTTCAAGCTGTGTTTTAGAGACTTTCACAAAAGTTGCTCTCTATATATAGCAAACATATTATGCAAGTTATAGGTTGATTTTATTCACGCCCACTGAAACATTTGGAAAACCTGCTCAATTTTCATAAAATTTTATTATTTTTTAATTTTGAGCACTGGTTTTTTTTATGTAAAATATATTTCGTCATATTTTCTGAAAAGAACATTTTTTTATATTAAAGAACTCTGAAAATTATATGCAAAAACTTGGCAAAATTTGAATGGTTATTATAAAAACCTAAATTTTTCTGCGAGTATATATTAATGATACAAACAAATGAAGGCATTTGAATCCTTAGGTAGCCTATATTAACCGCTTTCCAGATTTGATCGTACGTCTTACGGTACAGACGTTACGGTTGGCCCGTACGTCAACGTGCTTTTACCAATCATGATTTGCCCATCCCACGTAAGGGCATCCATATTCCAACCATGATTTATTATTTTCACCAGTAAATTTTTATTGTAAATTTTGTATTATTTAATTTGAGAATTTCTCTGATTCAATTAGGAAAAAAATTCTGTTTTGAAAAACTGCTTATAAAAAAATTAAAAATTCTGTAAAGGGCATGGAAAAAAAAGCATTATCTAAAAGTTTTTTTTTTCAAAAATATTGATCAGTTATTTAGTTCATCATATCAGTTATTTATCATTTGGTTAATCATATACAAATAACATCTTTTTTTTTTTTTTTTTGTTTTTTTTTTTTTTTTCTTAGCACTTTCCAACAAAGTTGAAAAAATTCGGTTTGTCTGGCCGTTTGCCCGTCTGGCCGCGCTCTAATTCACGTAAGTATACTCGGATTGCTATAAAATTTTAGGTTGTTATTTATTTTTACCTTAGCACGAACCGTATTGAAAATGAAGTTTCTACCATGATTATTTTATTTACAGGGCGAGTCAAAAGTTTTCTATTCATTACGGCCTATGGGGAAAAATCGTTTCAAAGGATTTTTAAAGATGTTATACCCTGTCAAATCTATTCAAGTTTATATGCATTTACGAGGTGCATTAAAATAGTCATTCTATAAAATATGCGGCGAAAATAAAGCTATTATTCATTTACGGGACCACACAAAAGAATTCCATTAGATAATGGTTAAAGGGGGAATTGTGTGTGATATATTTTAAATATATTAAATTGTTTCATGTATAATAAAATTGATGTATGTCTCTGAAGCTTAGTATGAATTATAAAATATTGCCTTGCCTAATTTGAAGTGCACAGTATTTACAGGGACAGACAAAAGTTTTCAAATAGAATATTCTTTCCGAAGTACTGTATATGTATCCGGTGATGGCTGATGGATGGATGAAATGCATTTTAATTATAATATGCGCGTTTAAGTTTCTAAATTTGTGCACATTATATGGAGTGTATAAATACTATTGTTAATATACAGGGCTATCCAAAAGAGCTCGTCAACGTTACTGAATATGAGCGTAAATTACTTAAAGGTGGTTTTTTAAATAAGCTATGCATTTTTACGCTGAACTGCATTCAATTTACTAAGAAATATTTGAAGAATATAGATAAAATGATATACAGGTCCACGCAAAGAATTGGGTACATGGACGCCGAAGAGTGAAAATTTCTGAGAATGTGATTTCAGTTGTTTTAAGAGTGTTTTAGTTTAAAATAAATTTTAGCTTAAGACTGATGTGTAGTAAAGGTACAAAGTAAACTACAAGGTTGAACAAAATATTCAAGTATTTTCCATCTATTAGTATAAATTTCTGAAAGAAAAATTTCAAGCTACTAGGCATTTTCTTGCTAAACTAAATTTTTTCATTATATAGTATGCATATCAACTGACAGATAGAAAACAGGACTGTTCAAAAGTATTGAAATACAAACTTGGCTATATTTGACTTTATACCCTTCCCTAAATAACGAAGTTTAGTTAAAGATTTCATGAAGTGTTGGAAAGTGCTTCATAAACTATGCTTAACTCATTTTTTTTTTAATTGTGCGCTATTATTCTGCGATAATGACATCATATGCTATATGCATACTTTTCTGTAGATGTTGTTTAAAACTGGATTCCAAATATGGAATTCTTCAGCGGATGCGAATGACATCATTTTACATAAAATAAAAGCGTGTGTTTTAAATCTTAAAACAAAAATAATTGTACTATCTTATATTTATCTATGTATACATTTTTCCATTCGGAATGACAGTAAATTCTAAAGAAAAACTTAATTCTTTTTTTCTAGTTTTTTTTAAACTATTAGATTCAAATAAATCCTTATTTATTATCATTTTCCCTTTTAATTTCACACTAGCAGGGGAGACCGAGCTTAGCTCGGTCAAAATTAACTTTGTGTTCAACTCGATATAGTATTTTCACTGTATCATTAACTCTGTATTATTACTGTAAAACATGTTTATAATAGTATTATTTAGAAAAACAATCAATAAGAAAACTATGTTTTTATGCGCATATTTATAAATTTTATTTTATTTTAAATTTTACAACGAAAGGACATCGATCTAAATCACTTTTTTAGCTCGACTCTGATTGGTTTAACCATGGATCTCGAATCCTCTTAAGAATGTATAAAAAAATTCTTTACATTCTGAAAGACAATATTTTTTGCTAGATATAGCCAAATTTGGAGGCATTCTTTTCATTTGGCTCCAAATACGTGTTTTGTTTTTCGTAATTTTTATAGTCGATTTTTTGGCCATATGTCGCCAATATTTTGTCAAATATCACCAAGTTATTGGCTTTTGCCATATTCTCGTGACCCTGACCCGTATTACCAAAAATGAGTCACTAATCAAATTTGATCAAGCATGTGACATAGCTCAATCGTCTTCAGGTAATCAAAAACAGTAGAATATAAAATTGAATCAAAATCGTTTAAGCCATTTTTTAGGTATAATTAGCTTGGCAGCATTCAGCAATGAAGCGAAATGACCCACTAATATAAATTTGTTTAACATGCGACTCCGCCCAATAGTCTTCTCGTGACAAAAAACGTTTTGTTTCAAAATTTAGGGTAAAATTGATTGAGTCGTTGTTATATATAATTAGAATGACCCTAGCTCATTAAGACCCAAAATGACCCACTAATAGAATTTTCGCGAGCATGTGTCCAAGCCAAATGGTTTTCGCTTGCTCAAAAACGATATAATACAAAGCATAGTCAAAATGGTGAGTACCATTTTCTATATAAAATTAGCATGACCCATTATGACCAACAAATGACCCTTATAATCGAAATCTCTCGAACGTGTGGCCTAGCTCTTTAGTTTTAGCATACCGAAAAACATTAGATACAAAATTTAGATAAAATCGATTGAGCCGTTTTTTAGATATTGTTAGTTTGACCCTGACCCCTAATAATCCAAAATGACCCATTGATCAAATTTTCTCAAAAATCTGTCCTAACCCAATGATTTTCTTGTGATCGAAAACGATAAAATGCAAAATTTAATCAAAATTGCGCGAAACATTCTCTAGATAAAATTAGAATGACCCAAAAGTGGCCCACTAATTGAAATTTCTCGAACATGTGACCTACTCCAATGATTTTCTCATGCCAAAAATATGTTGTATATAAAATTTCGTTAAAATCGACCCACCCATTCTTTAGATATAGCTTGACCTTGACCCATTAAGACCCACAAATGACCCTTATAATCGAAAGCTCTCGAATATGTGACTTAGTCCATTAGTTTTCTCGTTTCTAAAAATTGTTACATACAGAATTTCGTTAAAATTGATCCTGCCGTTCTTTAATTATACATAGCTTGACCCAGACCCTTTATGATCCAAAATGACCCATTAATCGAAATTTTTCGAACATGTAACCTAGTCCAATGATTTTATCGTGCCAAAAAATGTTGCATACAAAATTTCATTAAAATCGATCCACCTGTTCTTTAGATATAGTTTGACCATGACCCATTATGACCCATCATGATCCACAAATGACCCTCATAATCGAAATCTCTCAAACATGTGATTTAGCCCATTAGTTTTCTCATGTCGAAAAACTGTCACATACAAAATTTCGTTATAATCCATCACGCCGTTCTTTAAATATAAATAGCTTGACCCAGACTCTTAATGACCCAAAATGACCCATTAATCGAAATTTTTCGAAGATGTAACCTAGTCCAATGATTTTATCGTGCCAAAAAAATGTTGCATACAAAATTTCGTTAAAATCGATCCACCTGTTCTTTAGATATAGGTTGACCATGACCCATTATGACCCATCATGACCCACAAATGACCCTCATAGTCGAAATCTCTCAAACATGTGATTTAGCCCATTAGTTTTCTCATGTCAAAAAACTGTTACATACAAAATTTCGTTATAATCCATCACGCCGTTCTTTAAATATAAATAGCTTGACCCAGACTCTTAATGACCCAATATGACCAAGTGAAATTTTTTCTCGAACATGTAACCTAGCCCAATTTTTTTCTCGTGCTCGAAAACCATAGAATGCAATTTTTAGTCAAAATTGCGTGAGAAAATCGCTAGATAAAAATAGTATGACCCACAATGACCCCAAAAATGACCCACTTACCGAATTTTCTCGAACATGTTACCTAACCCAATGGTCTTCTTGTAATCCAAAACGATAAAACATAAAATTTGGTCAAAATCGTTAGAGCCGTTTTTTAGATAAAAATGGCTTGACCCATAATGACCCAAAATTGACCCACTAATCGAAATTTTTCGAACATGTGACCCAGCCTAATAGTTTTGTTGTGCCAAAAAACGATTGGATAGAAAATTTCCTTAAAATCGATCCAGCCATTCTCTAGATATAAATAGCTTGATCTTGACCCATTATGACCCAAAACGACCCAATAATCGAATTTTCTCGAACATGTGACCTAGCCCAATGGTCTTCTCGTGCCGGAAAACCATAGAATGCAATTTTTAGTCAAAATTGCGTGAGAAAATCGCTAGATAAAAATAGTATGACCCACAATGACCCCAAAAATGACCCACTTACCGAATTTTCTCGAACATGTTACCTAACCCAATGGTCTTCTTGTAATCCAAAACGATAAAATATATAATTTGGTCAAAATCGTTAGAGCCGTTTTTTAGATAAAAATGACTTGACCCATAATGACCCAAAATTGACCCACTAATCGAAATTTTTCGAACATGTGACCCAGCCTAATAGTTTTGTTGTGCCAAAAAACGATTGGATAGAAAATTTCCTTAAAATCGATCCAGCCGTTCTCTAGATATAAATAGCTTGATCTTGACCCATTATGACCCAAAACGACCCAATAATCGAATTTTCTCGAACATGTGACCTAGCCCAATGGTCTTCTCGTGCCCGAAAATGGAAAAATCCAAATTTTTGCGAAAATCGTTAGAGCCGTTTTTCAGTTAAAATTTACCCACACACACACACACAATTTTTGCTCGCATTATAGTATAAGATATTTTTCTCTCGCGATTTTCAGAAAATGAAAATATAAGTACTGCACGTTCATTCATGCTGATATTGTAATTGTAATAGTTATTTTCAATTTGCAGTTTTTATTTCTAATCGATCGGGTATCAAGTTTCAAAATTTTCAGTAAGTAAGAAATATTTAGGTTTTTTTCTTTTTTTATTAACTTTTTAATTTAAGTTACGTTTGAGTTTTATGCAACTGAACATATTCACTTTGTAAATATTTCGAAACTATAAAATTCGTTTAATTAAATAAATGTATATTTTGGCTAATATTAGCATTGTTGTGAAATTGAAATACTGCATCTATTTGGCAGTTTTGTTCTGAAATAGAAATAATATTTCAAATGACGTTAATGAAAACAACTTTTTAACATTTATGGGTGTTGTTATTATTATTATTTCCCTTTCCTTGCACTTCTTTGTAATTGGAATCTTGGTGCGCGAGTAGAAATTTCGAAACTGAATTTGGCGAGAAACGCAAGTTTCAGACATACTTTCTATCTACTTCTATTTATATCTTAAAAACGCTTTAAGTTATTATATATGGTACTTTTCTGTTAGCCGGGCGCCTATGTTATATGTATATACGTATATTTATGCCCGGAACAGATGTCATATACGCACCACATTTGCACGTGTTTTTTTCCCCCTCCAATTTGGCGAAAACTTTGTTTTGAATATATGCTACAAACTGCATACAATAACAGCGCATGATTTTTTATTGCAATACAAAAATAAAATAACGTGAAAAAATGAAAGAGATTCTAGTATTTTAAAAAAGGAAATAAAAATAAACAAAAGATAGTTTAATATAAATAATTATTGATATAGTATACAATAAAAGTTAGTTTATAGAATTAATATAAAAAATCTCTATAAATAAAAGGAATAAAGAGGATAATTAATTAATTGAGGCACAGATAGGCTCTCAAACAGTGAATGCATTGCATTTGAGTGTCATATTTTTTTTCTTTATATTTTACACAGCTTAGGTAAACGCAGAAGAAATATAAAACAGATAATGTATTTATCACAAAAAATCGTCTGCTAAGAAAATCTTTTTTCATTTTGAACTCTATAAATAAAAGGAATAAAGCAGAAGAAATATAAAACAGATAATGTATTTATCACAAAAAATCGTCTGCTAAGAAAATCTTTTTTCATTTTGAACTTCTATAAATAAAAGGACAGATAGGCTCTCAAACAGTGAATCGTCGAATATAATTGAAGAACAAATGGAAGAACAAATGGAAGAACAATTGGAAGAACAGATGGAAGAACAGAAAGAAGAACAGATGGAATATATATAAAACGCAAAGTTAAATTTCACTCCGGACGCTAATAACTTAAATTCTACTAGATAGTTTTTAATGGAACTTACATTGTTAGTTGGATATTTTTTCAGAAATTTTGTAACAAGTGAAATATATCATTCTACGTTGTTTAATTGAATACTTATGGAGATGTTTTAAATCAGATGAACACAATTATAAAAGGTTGGCTTTAATTTAAAAGTTCCGCTGAATGAATTTTTATGTGATTAAAATTGTTAACATGTTGAGCGCTACGTCATTCATTGGTGACTAACACTGAACTTTCCGTTTAGATGACTGACTTTTCACCGATGACAGAGAGTCTAAAATACGATATAAAACTAAAAATTACTATGATATAAAAATTTCGTTTGATTCAAAGTTTCTTTTAAAAAAAACTGACCAGCGTTAGCGGGCGAAGGCTGCTAGTAACAGTAAATAAAGATGAATCCAATAAAAAAGAAACAATAAATAATCAGTTACAAATAATATACTTAATAAGTAACAAATCAGTAAATATAAGTTTCACAATGAATCGTAACTATTAATAATTATAACCCTATTGAATGCATGCAGTTGCACCATTTAATCAGCATTTTTCAATGAAATCTATAGTTTTTCCCATTTATTTCCCTAACAATTCTTATAAACTTATTAAACGCATCTTCTCTTTGGCACAGATGTGCAATGCCAAATTGGCGGAGGAAAATGCACGAACAAATGTGGTGCGTATATGACATCTAAGGTATGTATGTAATAAAAAAAAAAAATTTGCGCCATTTTGCCCTCGCTGAGCTTTTAATTCTAACTTTATACAACATACGTTTAATCTTAGTTTCGTAATGTATTAATATTTTAACAGCTAAAGTTCTTATTTTATTTATCTTACAGGGAAGGTCTCCATACGGGCATACTCAGAAAAATCTGAAAAAATTACAGAATGTTCTTCTCATATAGTTATATATGTTTATAAAAAAATTTCGGCGGAACCTCCTTATAACGTACATAAAAAAAATAATAAAAATTTCGTTTATTTGGCGATTTATCTCCGGTTGGCGAAAAAACGAAATTTTGAAAAATACGCTTTTACGCTTCGAATACTTTTTAAAGAAAAACTTTCTATGTTCAGTTTATTTAAATAAGTTTAGTTTAAGTAATTTTAGTTTTGCATTTTCACTTTACTTTAAGTGTAATTTTGTCATATACGTTTATATGTACTTATAACAAAATGAAATTAATATATTTTATCATTTAAAATACAATTTAAACTGATTAAAATTGTTCCAAATTGAAAAATACACTGTTAAAAATCTGCTGCATTTTGTCGCAACGCACTCCCTTGCTTGTATAGAAAACGGTTACTTGGCCGTGAAATGGAGCTTTCTCATTGGTTGGAATAGAAATATTATATACAAGCGGTGGAGTGCGTTGCAACAAAATGCAGCAGATTTTTAACAGTGTATATGACACGGTCAATTCATCGTGCTATGGAGCATTCTCATTGGTCAGAAGAGAGATATTCTATAAAAGTAGTGGAGTGACGTTGCAGTAAATGCTGCAGATTTTTAACAGTGAAGTCAATTAAAATCAATTTTCAGATTCGTTAAAATCGTCTGCTTTTGGCGAGGAAATGCACTGCTCGCCAAATCCCGCGTCGCTTTCAGCTTTTCACGCCAATTATTCCAAACTATTTTATTTTTTTACATATCTAATAATGTAATTCCGCCGCTAATTTTCACTGATCCTTTATTACCTACATGAGTAGTTTAATTCGTATTTTTTTTTCAAAAAATTCTGAGTATGCCCCCAATGGAGACCTTCCTTGTTAGTAATAATCTATTGCTTGTTTCTCAAAAAGAGCGGGAAACGATTTCGTAATTTTCTTTCAATGCAGAGGTTTATTTTTCCTTTTTAGAATATTATCGAGATTTTATTTTATTATTATTTTTTTTCATTCAGATCGTCTGCTGGCGTGTTCTTGCGCCTAGGTGATCAGGTTAATCTATTCCGCGACAGTATGAAGCTCTTACGGTAGGTCACGCCCCTTTCTGCCTATCAGGGATGGTGATGTCTGACGTCGTAGCCTTGAAGTTAATCCTAATTGGATCTTTAATTTGCTGACGGAAACTGGGGAGGGGCTAGTGTTTTCGTATAGTGTCGGAGTTTCATTCTAGGTTAGAAGAGCGGGAAGAATGCAGCTGGCTTTTGAGCTAGTGAGACGCCCGTTTAATTTTTCCGATAAATTGAAATATCTAATGATGTAGATTGGTTCACGAGGGTTGTAGTATTCGATGTGTGCAGCGATGGAATAACTTTACTTCTTTTGTGAGTTCAAATAAATATGACTTCAAAGACTGAGTGACTTAAATTATTTATGGGGAAATACCCAAAGACATCAATCCACTGCTTGTTAAGAGCCCACAATAGTCACAGAAAAAGTACACAAAAAGACCCGGATGACCATGTAAAGTCTATGGGAGCGTTCTTTTCTAATATCTCGCTCAAATTTTAATATTTTTGCATGATTTTTTTGCACAAGATAGCTGAGGGCAATCCACAACCGGGCTAGTTTTTACTTTTTCGATTTTGGTTATATATTTTTTATATTACGATAGTTTCAGTTTCAGAATCGGTTTAAACCGGTTTCGAAAGTTAAAGTAATTTTTTAAAGAAAATCTGAAACTAAAATTGAAAAAGTAAAAACTAGCCCGGTTGTGGATTGCCCTCAGCTATCTTGTGCAAAAAAATCATGCAAAAATATTAAAATTTGAGCGAGATATTAGAAAAGAACGCTCCCATAGACTTTACATGGTCATCCGGGTCTTTTTGAGTAATTATTCTGTGACTATTGTGGGCTCTTAAGAGCCCACAATAGTCACAGGAAAATTACAGAAAAAGACCCGGATGACCATGTAAAGTCTATGGGAGCGTTCTTTTCTAATATCTCGTTCAAATTTTAATATTTTGACATGATTTTTTTTGCATAAAATAGTTCAGGACGATCCACAACCGGGCTAGTTTTCACTTTTTCGATTTTGGTTATATATTTTTTATATTATGATAGTTTCAGTTTCAAAACCGGTTTAAACCGGTTTTGAAAATTAAAGTAATTTTTAAAAAAAAAATCTAAAACCAAAATCGAAAAAGTAAAAACTAGCCCGGTTGTGGATCGTCCTGAACTATTTTATGCAAAAAAAATCATGTCAAAATATTAAAATTTGAACGAGATAATAGAAAAGAACGCTCCCATAGACTTTACATGGTCATCCGGGTCTTTTTGTGTACTTTTCCTGTGACTATTCTGTGACTATTGTGGGCTCTTAAGAGCCCACAATAGTCACAGGAAAATTACAGAAAAAGACCCGGATGACCATGTAAAGTCTATGGGAGCGTTCTTTTCTATTATCTCGTTCAAATTTTAATATTTTGACATGATTTTTTTTGCATAAAATAGTTCAGGACGATCCACAACCGGGCTAGTTTTCACTTTTTCGATTTTGGTTATATATTTTTTATATTATGATAGTTTCAGTTTCAAAACCGGTTTAAACCGGTTTTGAAAATTAAAGTAATTTTTTTAAAAAAATCTAAAACCAAAATCGAAAAAGTAAAAACTAGCCCGGTTGTGGATCGTCCTGAACTATTTTATGCAAAAAAAATCATGTCAAAATATTAAAATTTGAACGAGATAATAGAAAAGAACGCTCCCATAGACTTTACATGGTCATCCGGGTCTTTTTGTGTACTTTTCCTGTGACTCACAGAAAAATTACTCAAAAAGACCCGGATGACCATGTAAAGTCTATGGGAGCGTTCTTTTCTAATATCTCGCTCAAATTTTAATATTTTTGCATGATTTTTTTGCACAAGATAGCTGAGGGCAATCCACAACCGGGCTAGTTTTTACTTTTTCAATTTTTGTTTCAGATTTTCTTTAAAAAATTACTTTAACTTTCGAAACCGGTTTAAACCGGTTCTGAAACTGAAACTATCGTAATATAAAAAATATATAACCAAAATCGAAAAAGTAAAAACTAGCCCGGTTGTGGATTGCCCTCAGCTATCTTGTGCAAAAAAATCATGCAAAAATATTAAAATTTGAGCGAGATATTAGAAAAGAACGCTCCCATAGACTTTACATGGTCATCCGGGTCTTTTTGTGTACTTTTTCTGTGACTATTGTGGGCTCTTAAGAGCCCACAATAGTCACAGGAAAAGTGCTACGCGCGCACGATGGCCGCCACAAAGTCAACGTCAAAACTAATGAATTAATTAATGTATTTTTATCTTTGCGGATAAATATAACATAGCCCAAAAAAGAATATAGGCTATGTTTTATTAATTTTATTCAAATATTTTCCTTAATAATTCAAAATTTCCTTCTTTTTCATACAGAATCAAGAGCGATTTTTTAGATAAAATTTAACCAATTTCCTTTATCGTTGCCAAAAAAAAAAAAAAAAAAAAAAAAAATCTGGAATAATTTTTCAACGACAATAAGTTTCAATTGAGCAATTTCCATTCGAAAAACCAAACTAAGAAAAAATAAATATGACGTCAGAATTAAAATAAAAATAAAAATAGTACTTTGTTAAATATTAAACACGAAAATTTGTTTCATTAATAAGAATTTTTCTAACAAAAATGGGGGCATAATTAGAAGTAAAAGAAATAAAAAATAATTATATTTTTAACAAATATTTCAATTGGTAAAATTTGACGTCATAATTGAACAAAAACAGGTATTTTATAGTAGTCGTTAAAAATACAAGAAACATGGATATCAATAACTCATGAAAAATAACGCCATTGCCGAAACTTCAGTGGAGGCTTACTTTGAAGACACGAAATATATTGTTTTTCATCTGTTAGTCTGTTCTTCTGTATGTTTGTCTGTCCCGCTATAACTGCTACAAAATGCAATCAAAACATTTTTTTTTTCGGAAACAAAATTGTAAAACTCTAGATTATTGAAATTACACTTACAAAAGTTCCTGATAGATCAGATTTAGGTGTTTGTGGTTGGCAGGTATGTAGAAGTATGAAGATAATGAAAAATATTTGTCCAAACTGTTACTTATCCTTATAAATCAAAATGTACAAGGAAATGCAAGATATACAATAACCATTAGCACAATTATTAGAAAGTGGTAAATTTAAATTAAGTGAAGCTACGGGGGGTTCAGGGAGGCGGAGCCCCCCCTGAAGAAATCTACTATTTTATAATAAAACTAGTCGTTGGGGGCCCACCGTAATACTTACCCATCATGGATAGGTATATGAAAATAAAACATGTGAAAACTATTTATACAATGCATTGCAATTCATAAACAAAATTTAAATATTGTTAATATACATAGTAATGCAATATTAAAGAACTGCTGATGTACCAATTTCGACAAATTATATAAAACGCCAAACTACTCAAGTAGTACCGAACTGCGTAAAAGAAACATCCTTATAACTCCAAAAATAATAATTCTATTAACTAACAATTAACTGCGTCGGATTAAGCGTCTCATTTCCAATTAAAATATACTTCTGAATTGAAACTTGAATGAAATACAGGGTCATGAAAAATCGAAGAATGTGGAAAACAAGATTACAAATATCTCGGCAACTAATAACCCGATCGACTTCGTTTTATATGCAAAATGTGTGTTATTTTATTGCCTTTTAAGTCCATTCCTTAGAACAAAAAAATTCGAAAATTTTTGTATACCTTTCATCAGAACGAATTTTTCGAGAGTCCGAAAAAAAATAGTTCCGGATAATCGAGGTCGCTGATATTAAATAGGGTTCGTCCCATTCTTACATACTAACTACATACAAAATTTCAAGTCTCTATCTCAATTTGTTCGGGAGATAGAGCGTTTACAGACAGACAGACTGACAGACAGACAGACAGACAGACAGACGGACGGCAAATTTTTTTTTCTAAAAATATGTTTTTCGGAATCTCCACTATCTAAAACGTGTAAATCCGTCAAAAAAATTTTTCGATTTTCAAAACGATTGCAAGACTTACCCTATACTACGTATGATGGGTAAGTAAAAACAAAAACAATAGATCATGAAAATTTCAGAATATCCTAACATAATTAAATTTCCAATTTGCCGCTTTTGAAGGCTGAAAACTTCTAATTCTTATGTTATTCTTATAAATAATTAAGTACTATGAAAATTTTAAATTAAAGTTTCCAAGAAGTTGAATATTACCCAAAATGTGTTTAAATATATATATATATATATATATGTGCAAAGCTGACGTTGAGGCTCCTGATCTGCAGATTTACTAGTTGTATTCCTTGTGTGGATCTTAAAGTTTATTCAATACAAGAAGATGACCGTGAGACTACTGTTATCAATCAAATCTCACAACATGCAGATCTTGTGACATTTCCAAATTTATTTGACAGGGGGATCTAGGATGGAAATACAATATGTTGTCAAAAAAGGGTAAGAGGATTACATCTTTTACTTAAGACATCGCTTAGTATGGCGGAAAAATTATTTTAACCTTTTACTTAACTCTGTTTATTTAAATCATTTTACATTAACTTATTTTAAAATTTTTAACTTTTCATTTAAATCAAAGACTAAAAATGACATTGTATCTCTTAACAGCGGCTGATTTAGACTTTAAAATATTCAATCAAAAGAAAATGAATGGAAACCCATTTATAGGGAGATCGACATTGTTTTCCTAAATTATAATCCAAATTTTTAAAGCCGATGAAATTAGCGTGCTTTCAGAATCTTCAGTGTCCGAAATGCAGTGTTTGAACTGGGCTTGGCCAGCATAGTTCGTAGAGGCAGAGTAACATAAAAAATAACTATTTGGAAATGGAGCAATGAAAATCTATGTGGATATCTATGGACAAATGTAAATCTGCGTAGATTCCGTGAAACGGTATGAGGACAACCATTGGGGAGATGGCGGTTCTGTCGCCAAATGTCGCCCGATTTATCGCCAGCTTGGCGACATATCGTGAAATCTGGCGACTAAAATTACTCGCCAAAAGTGACGCTAACTTCAAGCTATTTCTGGTATTTCGCCAAACAAATATGTCTATGAATAATTTTAATACTAATATTAGTTTAAGTTTGTGAGTTCAAGTTGGTTGATCAAGCTCCTGCATGGATCTGAATATGTTGTGAAACCATATGAAAAACTGGTGGTAACAGAGACAAAAGTAGAGCTCGATCTAAAATATGTTACAGTAACAATTTTCGGCACAAATGTCATATACGAACCTGTAATATATTTAAGCATTATTAAAAGTCAATAATTAATTAAATTAATAATACTTTTCATAATTCAAAAGATAGACAGCAAGAATTCGTAGAAGCATATTTATTCAAAATTTTTATATCGACTGTTGCCAAATCATAGTTAAAACTTACAGTAAGCACGTGTTGCCATAAATATCATATTACATAACACTCTCCCCCTTAA
The DNA here is from genome assembly GCA_964019185.1 of Maratus speculifer. Lineage (NCBI taxonomy): Eukaryota > Metazoa > Arthropoda > Arachnida > Araneae > Salticidae > Maratus > Maratus speculifer. The sequence goes on from OZ025295.1 coordinate 80,552,233, forward strand.
AAAAATTCTTGTTTTACAAACCAGGCATTCATTTACAAAACTATAAATTTAATCGATTTGGTGGTCTTATGATCCTTTTGAATCGTGGAGTTTTAAGTAGCTGGGAATTTGGGGTTTTATGACAGTCAAGAGTTCTTTTAGGTGTTTTAACAGCTCTTGTTGAAATCTGTTCTTTCTCTACTGCCTCAGATGTCTCTATTGCCGTTTGAGATGTAGTCTCATCCTTCATTGTATCAGGTGAATCAGAAACTGACTTTCCATTAGAATCAGTAGTTGTCACTGATGATCCACTTGCATAATCCAATGGCACACTGTGAGGCACAGGGATTTCAGGAATTTGAAACGTGCACTTTCTTAAATGATCTGCATGTACAAAACGCAATTGACCATTTACACGTACCAGATAGGTATTTTCACTAATTTTCTTCGTGATGATACCAGGAAACCATTTAATCTCTTTGTTTCTGGTTGATTTTACAAGAACATTTTCCCTAAGATCAAAATGTCCTTCACTGGCAGTAGAACGAGACCTTTGATTTTCTTGATAGCTCTTTTCCTGCATAATGGGATCACTTCTGAGCTTCGTAATATTGGTTTGTGGTGTAAATTTGAAAATAAGCTCAGCAGGTGTCTTCAGTGTAACTGATGAAGGCGTATTTCGATAAGCAAACAGTATTCAGTCTAGCCTATGTTGAAAACTATCATAAACTCTGTTGGAAAATTTGTGTTTCTTCAACATGTTTTTAACAATATTAACAGATTTCTCTGCTGCCCCATTGGAATTTGGATGATATGTGGGTGAATTCCTTAGAATAATACCATTTGACTTAAAAAATTTTACAAATTCTTCTGATTTAAACTGTTTAGCGTTATCAGATACAACTTCACTTGGTAATCCGAAAATAGCAAAAATTTGTCGAAGCTTGTGTGTTGCAGATTTAGAATCTGTGTTAGAAACAAGTGCTACTTCAATCAGGGGCGTAGCGTGAAATTTTTATTGGGGGGGGGGAACCAAAATTTGGCGCCTTTTAATGTTTTGGCGCCCTTGAATTATTTGAACATTTTTTAGGAGAGGGGGGGTAATTATGCTACTTTTTATGTTTAGTTAATTATTCATGGGAATGGCATCTATTATTTAGGTGGTATAAGTGATGTAGCCATGATTTAACTTCCATTTCCAGCGTGCATGCACATGTGCTGATAAAATATCTCTCCCAGCTCTTGTTTTTTCAAGGTCTAAAAAGGTAATGTAGAATGTTTGAACAGAATCCGAATCCTGGATCCTTAAATTCATTTTCATGATATGATAAGAACAATTGTATTTGGAATAAAAATAAAAATACTGAACACAAAGTTAATTACAATAGAGTTATAGTGGTTTCAAAGCCGCAGCTTCCACCCGAAACTTACTGGTCAATATAATTGAATTTAGCCTTCAATTTTTTCTGGTGACATCCTCCGAGATCAGGCCCACTACTATCTCTCCCACCAATGTGGTGAGAGTGATAGTAGTAATAGTGATAGCAGTAGTGATAGTAGTAAAAAAGGAACTATGTAAAAAAGGAATGTTAAATCTCTGGATGAACATTCGACCCTTTTACAAGGAAGTAACGGTGGACTATATACCAAATATACTGAATATTCGAGTTTCTGTAAAATGAAATAACATGTTTTCCCTTTTATAATCTTAGTTCCCCAGTAAATACAGATAAGTAAAAAATAATCTGTAGTTTACTGCAATTGTAACACAAAACTTTAAAGTAGTTATTTTTTTCTAATGTGCATTTTTTAAATCGGTTGCACGATTATTCTATTAATTATACAGTACATTAACGAATACTTTTTTCCTGTCACTTTTTAACATTAAAAGACAGTCGTTCAAAATAAATTTAATTCTTTTTTTGACAATGGCTACTTTAAAAGAAAAATCAATTATTTCCAAATCCCTTTATCCAATCACTTGAACAAAAACATTTTTAATCCCTTAAGCAACATGTTCAATTTAACAATAGTATGCTGAATACCGGATATCATTAAATTTCGTCAAAAATAATTTATCACAATTGCAATTAGCGGCGCAAAAAACTCAGATGCATAGAACATTTCAATCTCGATTTAAAATAAAGACATATACACATATATTTTGAAATTTCAGATAGAAGAGTTCACTTTGCACGTCGGTACATCGTGATGTTTATAGAGTCAATTCAATCTTTATTTTTCAGATAAATCAAATTTAAGGGCGTATTCGTAAAAACGCTTTTCCACCTTCAACAGCTCGAAATTTTCCGATACAATTTCAGACACATTTTTAAAAATAGAAACATGAAACTTGCTGAGGGGATTCATGAAGAGACGTATAAGGTGCCGTGTGATGTCTTTTTACACTCAATTCATTAGAATTTGAGTTATAAACAAACCTTATCAGTATGACCTTTTTTTTCGTTCCCAGATCGCCCGCTTCGGAGAAATCAATTCGAAATGCCGCTTTCGATTGCTTTTTTTTTTTTTTTTTTTTTTTTTTTTTTTTTTTTTTTTTGGAATATTTTCTACATTTATCAAAGAATCGGCAATCACGGCATCTTGTGTACTTTCCAAATAAGAGATTTTGAAAGTTTGGTGTATTTGACAGCAAAAATGAATTAAAAAATAAATCGGAAAATAAGCAGTTTGAATCGAAATATACCCTTAAGCTGTAATGTCCACCGCAAGGCATAAAAAAGACCCACCAGAAGAGTGACAATAACTTGAAATGTATATGTACAATTGATAAAACATAACAAAATCATATTTAGGAATCATATTATAAAACAAAAATAGAGCCCAAAAAAAAAAAAAAATATTGCTCAGTTGAAAATGTTTTTGAAAAACATTTTTTTTACCACATGATCAGTAACCCTTGCAAGAATGAAATCAGTACCACTTGATTATAAACAATGCATTTTTAACTATAATGTTACAATTTTAAATACAGTGTTTTATAAAATAAAATCTGTGAAAATGCAATATGTGGATACCAAAAACCTAAATAATAATAATAAATCATGTAAAACTGAATATTTGTTTGGTTCCATTCGATTGCATCTTACTATGTTCGATTGCTTTTTCGAAAAACCTTTGTAAGTAATGGTGTATTCCGATCCAAACTGCTTATTTTCGCATTTAATTTTGAAATTCATTTTTGCTCTCAAATTCATCAGACTGACAGATTCTCTTATTCAGAAACTATACAAGGTGCCGTAAATCTCGATATTTTTATAAAGGCAGAAAATAGTGTGAAAAATGCTGTCAAAATGAGCGTTGTGAACCGAAATTTCCGAAGCGGAAGACCTGGAGACGAAAAAAGGAACCATGCTGAAGCAATGATTGTTTATCAATCAAATTCTAATAAATGGAGCGAAAAATAAGATCATACGGCACCTTGTACATCTCTTCAAAAATCACTCCAGCAAGTTTCATTTTGCTATTTTTAAAAATGAGTCTAGAATTAATTCTATCAGAAAATTTCGAGGTGTTGAAGGTAGAAAAGCATGTTTTCGAGTACACCCTTAAACATATACTTCTTTTAATTTGGGGGAAAGCTTCATTCCTGCCCAGTCCTAGGTTAAAACTAGGTCGATTATTAATAATGTAAAAGTTTCAGAAATCACCATTAATCAAAAAATAGCTATCTGTTTAGGAAATAAATAATAAAAATCATTAAAATTTAAATTTACCGGAAAACTGAGAATGCTGTTCGATTTTTTCCTATAATAATAGCAATGATTGATAATAAATGAACTCACAATTGCGTCAGAAATATAAACATTATACTTTAAGAACATGCTTAATTAAAGGAAAATATGTACATTTTTTACCTTCGACTGCATCATCGTTTTTCATCCACTTTTTCATAAATTTGCGTCATTTCTCCGCTTCATAACTTCTTTTACTTACCCATCATACGTAGTATAGGGTAAGTCTTGCAATCGTTTTGAAAATCGAAATTTTTTTTTGACGGATTTACACGTTTTAGATAGTGGAGATTCCGAATAACATATTTTTAGAAAAAAAAATTTGCCGTCCGTCTGTCTGTCTGTCTGTAAACGCTCTATCTCCCGAACAAATTGAGATAGAGACTTGAAATTTGGTATGTAGATAGTATGTAAGAATGGGACGAAGCCTATTTAATATCAGCAACCTCGATTATCCGGAACTATTTTTTTCGGACCCTCGAAAAATTTGTTCTGATGAAAGGTATATAAAAATTTTCGAATTTTTTTGTTTTAAGGAATGGACGTAAAAGGCAATAAAATAACACACATTTTGCATATAGAACGAAGTCGATCGGATTATTAGTTGCCGAGATATTTGTAATCCTGTTTTCCACATTCTTCGATTTTTCATGATCCTGTATTTCATTCAAATTTCAATTCAGAGGTATATTTTAATTGGAAATGAGACGCTTAATCCGACGCAGCTAGTTGTTAGTTAATATAATTATTATTTTTGGAGTTAGAAGGATGTTTCTTTTACGCAGTTCGGTACTACTTGAGTAGTTTGGCGTTTTATTAATTTGTCGAAATTGGTACATCAGCAGTTCTTTAACAAAGCATTACTATGTATATTAACAATATTTAAATTTTGTTTATGAATTGCAATACATTGTATAAATAGTTTTCACATGTTTTATTTTCATATACATATCCATGATGGGTAAGTATTACGGTGGCCCCCAACGACTAGTTTCACTTTTGTTCCTGGTTTTTTAGATCACAGGCTATCATAGCCTGAGAGCTTATGTGCCCGTCCGTTCTGTATGTTCGTGCGTAACGCGATAAGTCATGATAAAAATATCGGATCCACTTGAAATTTTGTATGTAGGTATATCCTGATAAGGCGCTTCCCTGATTAGTTTTTGGAGTTCATTCGATATGTATAAGTGGGGGAACGGGGGGCTCGTGCCCCTCCCCTTAAACGGGATTTTCATGCAGAATCAACAGTTTTCGTTCAAAATTTAGATATAGGATCATTCTGATGAGGCGATACCGTGGCTGTTATTAGGTGTTCATTGAATCAGTATAAACACGGGGAACGGGGGACTCATGCCCCTCCCCTTAATTGATATAAACGGGATTTTCATGCAGAATCAACAGTTTTCGTTCAAAATTTAGATATAGGATCATTCTGATGAGGCGATACCGTGGCTGTTATTAGGTGTTCATTGAATAAGTATAAACAGGGGGAACGGGGGGCTCATGTCCCCCCCCCCTTAATTGATATAAACGGGATTTTCATGCAGAATTAACAGTTTTCGTTCAAAATTTAGAAATAGGATCATTCTGGTGAGGCGATACCGTGGCTGTTATTAGGTGTTCATTGAATAAGTATAAACAGGGGGAACGGGGGGCTCATGCCCCTCCCCTTAATTGATATAAACGGGATTTTCATGCAGAATCAACAGTTTTCGTTCAAAATTTAGATATAGGATCATTCTGATGAGGCGATACCGTGACTGTTATTAGGTGTTCATTGAATAAGTATAAACATTGGGAACGGGGGGCTCATGCCCCTCCCCTTAATTGATATAAATGGGATTTTCATGTAGAATCAACAGTTTTCGTTCAAAATTTAGATATAGGATCAGGGGCGTAGCTACCGAGGAGCAGTTGGAGCAAACTGCTCCAGGCGCACGAATCCTAAGGGCGCAAAATTAGAAAGAGTAAAATAAAGATTTGTAAAAATATTTGCGTATTTATTTCATTATTAATTAAATATTATAGATAAATCTTCTTACAATTGGCGTATTCCTATATTTTACCTTCTGTTTAATTTCAACTATTTCGATTTAAAATAGGTTTTTATATACAGTGAAACAAAATTACTTCTGTTCGCGAAGTTCTAATTTTAATTCATACCATAATGCAGCGTCAAGTATCTTCGCGTACACCATTTCAGCACGCCTGATATTTTTCTGAAACTATTCCATTGACGACAGTTGCAGATTTTCAAATTTTGATGTAATCAAAACTTACAGTTCCAAGTAAAAAAAATAAAATAATTTATTTCATTTGTATTTGGAATTGCATTGAGCTTTATTTCAGTGAAAGTACAATTGAAAAAGAACAATGTTTAATGTCTTTATAAATTTGCATACTGCTGAAGAAAGTAAAGACTAAAATATTAAATTTTGAGTGAATATTAGAAAGCTAAAGAGCGGGTAGTCTGTGAATAAATCTGCAATATTAAGAACATCTACATAAATTTGGAGATAAATTTGTGATTCTCAAAAAATTCAATCTCGTGTACTAAAGCCTCTCATGACTATTAAAAAAAAGGGAGGGAATGAAGTGGTGCAAAAAAATGCTGTTATGGAGGGTCTGAATGATTGGAAAAGTACATTGTTTAGTGATGAAAATGTGTTTTGCTTCACATATGGTAATCAAAGTGTTCTTGTATGGCGAATGAAGCAAGAAGCATATGATAAGGACTACAGGAAACGATCAGTGAAATTTAAAGCCAGTGTAATGGTATGGGCTTGCAAGACTACAGATAGTCCTGGAAGGCTATATGTATGGTTAACGTAAGGATTAATTCTGAGATATATCAAGAAATCCTTGAGTATTTCATGATTCCATCGTTGGAAGTTCTGTGTGGTGATGATTTTATTTTCCAACATGATTTAGCCATCTTCACACAGTTCAGTGTCAACCAAGAATTTGATTAGCCAACATCAAATTAACGTATTTCCTAGCTGGCTAATTTGCCGGATTTAAATTCAATAGAGAATTCGTGGTATATAATAAAAAAAGACTGAATGATATTGCTGCCAAAAACAAAGTTGAGCTTCTTTCCATTATAGAGTCGACATGGTCATGTCTGGACAGAAAACATAGGAAACCACTTGTAGCTAGCTTGACAAAGCGAGATCGTGCTGTTATAAAATGTAACGATGATCCTACACAATATTAAAAAAAAAAAAAATAACTATTTTTCTTTTTTTTAAACACGTATTATTTACAATGCATTATTATACTATTTTAAACCAAGAAATGGTTATTCTAATATTTTGATTGTTTCCAAGTGTGAATAAACATTTTAATTTCCGTATTACTTCCTTTAATTTCTATGTTAAAATATTCTACGAACTATATACGTTTTTACAATAGTAAGTTTTATCCTGTATTACTTTTTGTATAGGCTATACATAAAAATCCCTTTTCCACAATTCTTTTTTTTATTTTATTATTATTCTTTTTTTTTTTTTTTTTTTTTTTTTGACTTGGAACTGTATTTACAAGGCTCGCATAGATTATTTTATTGGTTACGACTTTTTTCAAACAATAAACTTCCTGGTACATTGCTAATGTAAGTATTTTAGAAATGTATCACGGTGATTATTTTACAGAAATAATGTTAGCCAATGCAATCACTGAAGAGAAACCTATATTTACGAAGTAACAGCAATCAAAGCATTAGTTATTTAGTATTTACGGAAATAATGCTAAACAATGAAGTTACTGTTGAGATAATTTGTATTTACGAAGTAACAAAAATGCCTTAGCTATTTAGATATTTTACGATAAAAATAAAATAGTTTGACAAGTGCAAGAAAACCATTCACCATTTTCCAAACGAACTAGTCGAATATGGCAATCCCAAAATTTTCTTCCATCTCATTTATGTTAATATTTCAAAATTCGTTATTACTGTGTTAAAATTAAATGGCATCTGTGCCCATCATGGGAATTCTAATGATATGAAAATCTGTGCATTAATTCTTGAGATATGATTATCGCTAAAATAATATTAATCATATAAAATGCAGCAGAGCTGCGCCACTTCTTTTCTTGGATGATTTGTAGATAAACCTGATTTGTAACAATTTATGCAACATCTAATTGAATCTGAAGTTTCATGAAAATCTGTGCATTTGTTCTTGATATAGGGCTATGCCGGAAATTGTGAAAAACGCAGCATAACAGTGCGACCTGTTGGGCGATTTACACCAAAATGTAAACAACATCAAGTCATATAAGGGAATAACTGAATCTGAAGATTTATAAAAATCTATGAAATATTTCTTGATGCGGAAATTGCAAAAATTGCAGCATAGCAGCGCCATCTGTTGAACGATTTACATCAAAAGTAGAAAACCTCAATGCATGTCAAGAACTAAAGGAATCTGAAGTTTTATAAAAATCCGTCCATTAGGTCTTGAGATATAGCTATTCCTAAAATCGCTAAAAGGGCGGCATAACAGCGTCATAATTCTAGGGCGATCAGAATATTTTTATAATCTGATAAAAAAAAAAATTCATACTCAGCTAGCACTTTTTTTGAATGTCAGTCTTCTTTTACGGCAGCAATTTACGTTTATTCATTACAGCCGTAAATTAGAAATCGCTTTATTGTTAAAGATAAGTGGTTAATTTTAGACGGGAGTGGGGAATTTCATCTATAAATAAAATATCATGTTTATGTTAAGGGTAATTCTCTAAATTTGTAGGGAGGGGAGGAGCAAATTCCACCGTTTCTAGGTGAATGCTTTACTCGGGTCCTATGGGTCCGATTTTAACGGGAATTGGTTCATTTAACATAGATTAGGATTCAACTGCTTTATGTTTTATGAAAGTTTATCATAAACTTCCATTACCAACAACACACAATAAATTCGGCTCATCAGTGTATAATAGATGTTAAAAAATTTAATTAAAAATTATGTACTTCTTACAATATAAAGTAGAATTAATTTCCTACAGTTTCGAACAATACAACTTGTTCATCATCAGGGAAACTTTAAGAGACAAAAATAACACGTTACAAAGTTTACAAGATACAATACTAAAAGCGGTATACTAAAAGTTGTATTGTTCGAAACTGTGGGAAATTAATTCTACTTTATATTGTAAATACAGTAGACTCCCTGAAATCCGCACTCCTAAAATCCACAACTCTCTAAAATCCGCAACTCTCTAAAATCCGCACATATTTTTTGGATGTAAACAATGAAACATTCAGTTCAGATGTAGGTGCAAAATTTGACTTTTTTAGTTTTATATCAATTCCATATATTTTTTAAATTGTAATTTTTGTTAAGGTTATTGAATTCATGATTTTTCATGAAGAAAGAATAATTTATTTCTGAAAAAATGAAGATATTGCTGATATTATTGGTAATCACAATCTTACCAAATATATTTATATATTAATCAAGCTTTTTTAGTTATTAAGTCTGGCTAAACCTGAAATAAAGCTTCAATAATTTATGATCTTGATGCGAATTAGTAATGAGCCTTTATGAGGCAAGTTTCATTGAATAATTTAGGAAAAACACATTTCAGCTTTATAATGAATAGTTAATTGTACATTATTAATTATTAATTTGACCTTTGCTTTTAATATTTTTATCATTTTAAAAACTATCTAAATTTTTATTATTTTAGTTTATCACTTATTTTAGTATTTTAACATATTGTAAGCACTCATTATACTTATGATTCCATTATTAATTACATTCAAATTACTTTTAAAAAAATGTAAACAAAGCAATGACCAGAAATCCGCAAAACCTCTGGTCCCAAGCTGTGCGGATTTGAGGGAGTCTACTGTAGTACATAATTTTTAATTAAAATTTTTAACATCTATTATATACTGATGAGCCGAACTTATTGTGTGTTGTATTATCAAACAGTGTAATAGGTCCTTTTATAATATCCATTACCAACATTTTCGAAATTAACATAACATTCATTCTTCGGGTTCTATGGGCCCGATTTCAACGGGGATTCTTTTATTCAACTTAAATTGTGATTCGACTGCTTTCGACTTCATAAAAGTTTATTTTAGACTTCAATTTCCAACATTTTAAAATATTAATTGTGCATTCTTTTTTTTTTTTTTTTTTTTGTCCCGATTTTAAAGAGAATTGGATCATTCGACTCAGTTATTTTTTGCATTGTGGAATTTTATCTTAGACTTTTCTCGATTTCTGTGGACTCTATTTCAATAAAAATTGATTCATTCAGCTTAGCTTACGGTTTTTTATAGATTCCAGTTCCACCTTCCCCGCTTAGGTTCGAATTCATATCTCGGGTTCCATGGTCAAGATTTCTACAGAATTAGACTAATTCATCTTATTTTTCAAGGTGTTGCCAAAGGTAGTGGGGGGCGTGAAACTGGGATCACCTGTGAATTTTTTAGAAGATATGACATCATGCAAGTTTGTTTTAATTGTATAAGGTTAATTATATCACACTGTAATTAAGGTTAATTATAGCACAGAATTTGTTTGAGTATCAAGAGGGCGCACAAGCTTTACTTGCTCCAGGGCGCTGAATATGTAGCTACGCCACTGTATAGGATCATTCTGATGAGGCGATACCGTGGCTGTTATTAAGTGTTCATTGAATAAGTATTTTAAAAAGGGGAACGGGGGGGCTCATGCCCCCCCCCCCCTTAATTGATATAAACGGGATTTTCATGCAGAATTAATAGTTTTCGTTCAAAATTTAGAAATAGGATCATTCTGATGAGTCGATACCGTGGCTGTTATTAAGTGTTCATTGAATAAGTATAAACATTGGGAACGGGGGGCTCATGCCCCTCCCCTTAATTGATATAAATGGGATTTTCATGCAGAATCAACAGTTTTCGTTCAAAATTTAGATATAGGATAATTCTGATGAGGCGATACCGTGGCTGTTATTAGGTGTTCTTTGAATAAATATAAACAGGGGGAACGGGGGTTCTAATGCCCCTCCCCTTAACTTGTATAAAAGGATTTTTCAAGCAAAATTGTCAGATTTCGTTCAAATCTCTGAATAGTTTTGGAAATTTAATGGTTAAGTATAAAAGAGGGGAATAACTCCTCTTAAATTATATAAATGCTAAATGGGTTTTTATTAAAAATTATCCGATTTGCTCTGAATTTTGGATATAGATATTTATATGATAAAGCATGTCCTTGATAGTTTAGGAGGTTCAATGATTAAGTATAAAAAAGGAGAAAGGGGCGAGCTGTTCCCCTTCTTAATTTTTTTTCGAGCGGAATTAACGAAAATATAAGGCTGTAATGTACAATTAGTATGCGTAGCCTGTGAGCTCAATGCCATCAGTTTAACTGGGCAATATTCTTTTTATGTTTTATTTCAGTCATCATTCATGACTGAATTTCTTCTCTCTGGACGACTACGAAAGACAGATTTTTATTTTTATTTTAAAAATTGAACGAAAAAAATCGCTAGTTTTGAAAAGTCGCGTTATTAGCTTCAGTACAATCTGACAACACTAGATACTGGACAACAAAGAAGTATGTAGTGACGCCCGAAAATTATCTAACCTCACAAGGAAGCACATAAGATGAGAGTTAAAATAATTAAGGTCAGATGACCCTGTCGAGGACCACCAACCTTGAATTGGAATAAGGGGAGAGCTTTTTTCCGAAAAATCACATTATATGTAGTGATCAAACAATGTCCATTTCCAGAATGTGTTCTTTTTTTCGCACTGGGGATAGCGCTTAGTAGTAATCTTAAAATGTCTCAAATGTAATGGATTGCCTATATTTTTTTGAAACCATAATTTATTTTCTTATAAATTTACAATAATATGAATTCCAAATCATGTTACTTCTATTTATTATTTTTTCTTTTTCCTTTTTTTTTGTATGTGTGTAAAAAATAGTCTAAGAATGCCATATTAATAATAAAAATTTTAGGTGCCTAACGGCGCCTTTAAACCTTCCATGGCGCCCTTTTTGAAACCCTCTTTTTTAGGTGCCTGACTGCACCTCTAAACCTTTTGTGGCGCCCTACTACTAAAACATATTATAGAACCATTCAAACGCACTACAGTCGTTTCTACGCTTATTTTCCCTTTCTATCTATTTCTAAGGGTGACCAACAGCTACTATAAGAAGGAAATAACTGTACATTTATCCTGGAATTCATTACAAGCCTGTTTTTGAAACTTTTTATTTTGGATGCATAAATTTTCTTCGGGATAGGAGTGGGGGAATAGAGGTAGTAACAAGTCTAAAATTAAGTGCCTTTTTCATGTTTTGTAACTAAATCGTAATTTATTTTGTAATTTTACATTTCAAATTAAGTTATTTTATAATTATTTATTACTACCAACAAAGCCTTTTTTCCGGGCGCCTAACGGCGCCCTTAAACCTTCTTTGGCGCCCTACTACCTGAACATATTGGGAGGGGAGGCTCCCCCCCCTCCCTCCCCCCTAAAGCTACGTCTCTGACTTCAATCCACTTTGAATAAGAATCTTTAACAATCAACATGTTGTGATTTTCATATTCTGCGTAATCGATGTGGATCCTTTCAAATGGTTTTCCTGCTAGAGGCCAGTTATTCATTGGAACTCTGGGAGCACTTGGCCTGGTCATTTGACATGGTACACATTTGTTTACATAAGATTCAATTTCTGCATCTATTTTCGGAAACCAGAAATATCCTCGAGCGAGATGTTTCATTCGCACTATTCCAGGGTGTTCAGCATGTAAAAGTTGAAAAACTTTTTCTCTTAAGCATTTTGGAATAACTAATCTATTTGCTCTTAGTAGACAATTATTTTCGATGCTCAACTCATTTCTGACTTTGTAGTATTCCTGCAAAGAATCTGGAACAACTGATGGCCAACCAAATTTGGTGTAAGTTATTGTTTTACTGACATCACTATCAATTGCACTCGCTTTTTCAATATCTTTGGTTGTCAGATCCTCAAATTCTGCGAAATAACATACAAATTCATGAGCACGTCTGTCAACTGGTTCATTATCTTCACAAGGGAGACGAGAAAGAGCATCAGCTAGTAGTAGATCCTTCCCTTTTTTGTACTTCATAATGTAGTCATAGCTGGATAAAATCAATGCCCATCTCTGCATCCTTGAATTAGCCATTTCAGGAACAGGTTTATCATGGCCCAATAAGGTCAACAAAGGTTTTGAATCAGTTTCAATGACAAATTTTCTTCCTTGTAAATATTTGTTGAAACGTTTAAGGCCAAAAATTATAGCTAAAGCTTCTTTATGTACCTGAGCATAGTTTCTTTCTGCTTTGTTAAGGGTCTTTGATGCAAAAAATATTGGTCTCAATAAACCAGTTGATAATTCATGGCATAAAACTGCTCCAAGACCATACTCAGATGAATCACATTGTAGAACTATGGGCTTTGTTACGTCATAATGTACCAAAACATTATGTTTATCTAATAAAGTCTTACTTTTTTCAAAAGCATCAATATATTCTTTGTTGAAATCCCACTTTGAATCTTTCTCTAATAATTTGTATAAAGGTTTCAGCTTTGAAGCTAAATTGGGTATAAAATGCTGATAATAACCTAGAAGCCCTAGATAACTCTTCAATTCTGTGACATTGCTAGGTAATTTTGTATTTGAAATAATCATTACATTTCTCTCTAAGCGGATGGATGCCTTCAGGATCTTTAACCCGTTCGGGACCGTGGGTGCATATACGCACCCTGAAAAACAGAACAAAGACCTTCTTTTTTCTCACCAGTAAAAAAGTAAAGTTATACTTCCTTTCTTTAATCAAAGCAATTTCGTGATTACTAAAGTAAAGTCAACTTTTTAAACGAAAGTGGTGATAACCGAATAAAAATTGTGTAAAAGGCGCCGGTCCCGAACGGGTTAATAAGACTCAGAACTTTAATTGTATTCTTGAAAAATTCACATTTCTGAATATTTATTTTCACATTGTAATAATTTAATTTCTGTAGCACCAGCTCTGTTCTACGTTTACATTCTTCCGTGGTACTTGCACATATAAATAAATCATCAATGTAGCAATCAGTGAATGAAAAATCCTTTAGAATTTCATCCATTTTTTGCCGGAACAAGAAAGATGCTGATTTGATACCAAAAGGTAGTTTCGTATAACGTAGTAAACCCCTTGGTGTATTCAGCGTCAGCAACTCTTGAGACTCAGGAGCTATACGTAATTGATGAAAGGCCATTGATAAGTCAATTTTTGAGAAATACTTTCCAGATCCTATATTTGTTAGAATATCTTCTTGAGATGGAAGTGGATAAAATTGGGTTTCACAAAATTTATTAACAGTTACTGAAAAATCGCCACAAATTCTAACAGATCTTTTGCCTTCGCTGTTTATTTTGGGTACTGGAACTATGGGAGTTGCCCATTTAGAATGACTTACAGGTACTAGTACACCTTTTTGAACTAAGGAGTCTAATTCTTGATCGACCAATTGTCTCATGGCATATGGAATTGGCCTAGATTTACAGAAAATTGGTACAGTATCTTCTTTCATAGCTATATTTACTGGTTTACCTAAGATTCCACTGGAATCGCTGGAATTAAAACAGTTGGGAAATTTGGCATAATAATATTGCAAAATATCATCTTGAGAGAAATCAACTTTATTCTTTGGCTCTTCTAAATTTTGTTCAGTTGTACTTTTAATTTTATCATTGACATTTGCAATACGGTCATTTATCGTTTTATTTAGATCGATGCCAAGCTGTTGAATCCAATAACGACCCAAGAGTGTAGGTCTATTTGATGCTTCAATAACAACTAATGGAAGCGATGATTTCTTTCCTTGAAATGTCACAGGCACTTTAAATCTTGCAATAATTTTTAACATTTGACCTGAATAAGAACATAAAGTTGGAACTTCTAATTTTTCAAATGTACCTAACTTTAAACTTTCAAATTTGTCTTTAGACATAATTGAATGTGCACTACCTGAATCTATTTGCATGTCAACTGGAGTGTCACCTATTACAATATTAATGAGGTAAGGTTTCGGAACTTCATCTGTTACAGCTGCACACACGGAAACTGTGGTTATTTACATATCATCAATTGCTTCATTCAGAAAGTTTGTTGTTGAATTTTTGCAAACACTGGATATGTGACCTTGACAGTGGCACTTATAACAAGTCGCATTTTTAAAAAAGCATTCACCTCTGTGCTTCTTTCCACAATGTTTACAATTTTTAACATTTTTTTTAATCTTGTGTTTATTTTCAGTTTTACCTGCATATCCACTTTTATTATTCTTACTTTGGAAATTTTTATTTTGAACAGGAACTCTCTTATTAAATATTTCATTTCTTTTTGAAATTTTGAAAACATTATCTTCCTTAATCTTAAAAAATTTGGCTTCTTTACTAGCCGTTTCCATTGCAAGCGCAATCTCACTTGCTCTATTGAAGTCAAGTTTACTTTCACTCAACAATCTATTCTGAATTTGTTGGTCTGTCAAACCACAAACTAGTTTATCACGGATTACATCATCTAGAAAATTTCCAAAAGAACACTTACTTGCTGCCTCTTTGATCCGTACAATAAAGGTTGCAACATCCTCTGCATTTTGCTTTAAGTTATAAAATCGGAATCTTTGCATAATTACCGATGACTGTGGTGAGAAGTGATTAGTTAATACTTTGACGATTTCACTATAAGAAATGTCCTTTAAATTTTTAGGTTGAACAAGGTTTCTTAATGTAGAGAATACCTTTTTTCCGACACACGTTAACAAAGTAGCCCGTTTGTCACTATCATTTTTAATTCTGTTCGCTTCAAAATAAAAATCAATTTGAAGTAGATATTCTTCAAAACTGTCATTTTCATTATAAGCTGGCATTCTACCAGTTTGAGGATGATACTTGTCACTTTCAGATTCTTGCATTATAATATATACATCAGATCTTCGTAAGTCAAGAAACGAAGCTCTAATAACACGGAAATAGAAGTTTGATGTAGCTAGAAACTTAGTTTATCCTCGTCGTCAAATGTAATATATTTAAGCATTATTAAAAGTCAATAATTAATTAAATTAATAATACTTTTCATAATTCAAAAGATAGACAGCAAGAATTCGTAGAAACATATTTATTCAAACTTTTTATATCGACTGTTGCCAAATCATAGTTAAAACTTACAGTAAACACGTGTTGCCATAAATATCATATTACATAACAGAACCACATTGGAACAAACTAGCAATTTTATGCTTCACATGATAACCCAAATGGTGTGTTTATTTCTTTACAAGCTGATCCGCCCGGCGTTGCCCGGGAACATACATGTTTTCAAACAAACTGCGAATATTTAAAATCTCCATTCAAGCTAAAATAGAAAGAAAAAAAAAAAAAATTTCAGGAGAATATTTTAAATTTTATCTGAGTGAACAGAGGTATGTATTCCAAAAACTATGTTTGGGAAGGATAAAGAGAGGAGTTTGTGAGTGTGTCAGCGCTGTTCTGAAGAGACCGCTGCACATAGAGTTACAAAATTTAGAGGGAAGGTAGGTACCTCTGTATATAAAGTTTTGCCCCTCGAAGTCTGTTATTTTACTTACCCATCATACGTAGTATAGGGTAAGTCTTGCAATCGTTTTGAAAATCGAAATTTTTTTTTGGCGGATTTACACGTTTCAGATACTGGAGATTCCGAAAAACATACTTTTAGAAAAAAAATTTTGCCGTCCGTCTGTCTGTCTGGTTGTCTGTCTGTCTGTAAACGCTCTATCTCCCGAATGAATTGAGATAGAGACTTGAAATTTTGTATGTAGTTAGTATCTAGGAATGGGACAAACCCTATTTAATATGAGCAACCTCGATTATCCGGAACTATTTTTTTCGGACTCTCGAAAAATTCATTCTGATGAAAGGTATATAAAAATTTCCGAATTTTTTTGTTCTAAGGAATGGATGTAAAAGGCAATAAAATAACACACATATTGCATATAGAACGAAGTCGATCGGATTATTAGTTGCCGAGATATTTGTAATCTTGTTTTCCACATTCTTCGATTTTTCATGACCCTGTATTTCATTCAAGTTTCAATTCAGAAGTATATTTTAATTGGAAATGAGACGCTTAATCCGACGCAGTTAATTGTTAGTTAATAGAATTATTATTTTTGGAGTTATAAGGATGTTTCTTTTACGCAGTTCGGTACTACTTGAGTAGTTTGGCGTTTTATATAATTTGTCGAAATTGGTACATCAGCAGTTCTTTAATATCGCATTACTATGTATATTAACAATATTTAAAATTTGTTTATAAATTGCAATGCATTGTATAAATAGTTTCACATGTTTTATTTTCATATACATATCCATGATGGGTAAGTATTACGATGGCCCCCAACGACTAGTTTTTATTATAAGATTTTTTAAATTTAGTTTTTTAGTCGATTTTTAGCATTCTTTTAGGTAGATATCGTATGAAATACTACCTATTGCATTCTCTCCCATGTTGGAATTTCTGAAAAAATTTTGCAGATCTACACCGATCATGACTCCTAGACCCCAAAACTACCACCAGTAAAAAAGTTTATCTATCTATCTATCTATCTATCTATCGGTGCATATCACTTTCTTCTAACATGATAACTTCCATAATTATGCTCAGATCTTCTTCAAACTTTTACATAAAATCAATGAGCATAAAATTTCGGTTGAGTTCGTTAATGGGCAAAATCGGACCAAGGGGTAGAAATTGGGAGGGTTTTTGTGAAGACCGAAAAAACGCGATAACTTCTTAAATAAAATAGATATTGAATCAGTTTAAAGTTTATATTACTTCTAAAAAATGAGCTAAAAGTTTATGTATCACAGATTTTTGATAAAGTTAAAAATGGGCTCAAGGGGCGAAAAAAACAGGGTTTTTGGGAGAAAAAAATTCATAACTTCGTCAATTCTCAAGTTATCAAATCCAACTAATTTTTTTATAAATGTACTCAACATTATCTAAAACTTTTGTATTTACAAGTTTTTGATAGGACCAACTTTTACCGATGAAAAAAATTAAAAAAGAAAAGAAAAAAGAGGGAGGAAAAAGAAAAAAAAAATCCATAACTTACTCAATTCTTAAGCAATTAAAATTTATTTTAATGAAACGTTTAATTTTACTTAAGAAAGGTGTTGTTAGGATGAGCGAAGCGAATCCTCTACTAGGCCACTCAAATTACAATTTGTCGTACACTTTACAAAAAAAAACTATTCAATATTTTGACTTCAAATTAAACACAAAAATAAATTATGATTTGTAGATTTGCACAATATAATCTTTTTTACAGTAAAACGTCAAAAAAAAATATTATTTTAATTAATTTATTTTACATGCATTTCCAATACGGACGCATTTTAGCAAAAAAAAAAAAAAAAAAATGAAACGCGTATATTTTCAGGAAAAAATATATATAAATCATGGAGTAAGTACTTATAGATAGAATCATGATTAATTTAATAAATAAAACATGTTTTCATTATTCCGCAAAATCGTTTGCACAGATGACACTTAAACATTTAAAAAAAATTGTATTATAGATTTTTTTTTTTTTTTTGTAAAGTGGCAACAAAAGAATTGTAAACAAATAAAATTAATTGTTAAATTTGTTATATAAATGAAAAATTAAAAGAACTGCATGAAGGTGTTGCCTCGATTCAAGCTCTTTATAAATGTACTAAAGCAAAGTTGGCCGATTCAGAAACGACAAATGGACTTTATCCATTTCTTACTTTACCATTTGGATCTAAAATAATGTTACGGTCTTATTTGTGGACCGAAAAAGATTTAGTTAACTGGACTTTAGATTTTGTTGCACGTATTAAAGAAAATCACAAGCCACCAGACCAGATATCGCGACTAATCATGGATAAATTTGAATACTACAGTAATTTAACTTATAAGAATTGGTGCCTACCAATTCCCCTAATAATTAAATTCTGGAAAATTGGAAGCATAAATTGCTTAAGGAAAGAATTTCTTCTGCTGTTAGCTTTTTCTGTTACAATTCATAAATCCCAAGGTTTAATATTAGATGAAGCAGTTGTAGATATTGAGGATACATAGACACCAGTTGGCTTAAAAACGTACGTAACGTTGTCGAGAGGGAAAATCCTTCAAAATTAAGCATTCAATAGAAATTTTCCTTACGAAAAATTCTACAATATCAAAAATTCTCGTACGCTAACATATATAAAAACGAAGAAATTAGAATAAAAAGTTTTACAGTTAAAAATTCATATAGTATCAACGAGAGCAGATTTCAAATGTTTTACCAGAAAATAGGATTTTGAAAAAGTAACTTTCTTCAAGCTCCCTTCAAATATATTATTCTAAAATAGCTATCAAAGATATTTGATATTACAAAGATTGGAAACATGCATATTTCAAACAACTTTAAAAAACACCAGTGGCTACTGGAAATAGTAAAAACATATTTAAAAGAGCTTTTAGTCGAAAATTAAAAAATATTTTGTAAACGTTTTCTTCGAAAATATTTTATTATGCCAGTCTTACATCATTAATAAAAAATTAAAATGCGCCAAAACATAAAATAACGTTTTTGTTTAATAAAGATGCGAAAATTAAATTAAAAAATATTGTTATTTTCGAATATCTGTTTTGTAAAATAATGCTTCGCGAATCCAAACAAAGCATGGCTTTTGCTAGTAATAAAAATAAATGACATTGACATGTTTCGGAACCGTCAAATAAGTTCCATAATCATGTCAATGTTATTTATTTTTATTATAACACCTTTCTTAAGTAAAATTAAAAGTTTTATTAAAATGTTTAGATAAAAGGTGAATGTTTAAAATCTGGTGATTTAAAAAATCAATTGGATTTAATAAACTTTTTATCAATCAAATCTAATTAAATTTATTTTACATCTTCACAATAATATTTACAACTTTTATACTAACAACTTTTTCATAGGACCAATTCTTATAACAAAAATAAATTAAACAAAAATAGGAGTTGGAGAAAAAACCCCAAATCCAAACTGCTTATATTCTGACCCATTTTAAAATTCATTTTTGATTTTAAACGCATCCAAATGGCAGATCCTCTTATTTAGGAACTATATAATGGTACGTATTGGCCAGTGTTTTAATGAAGGCAGTATATATTTCAAAAAAGGCTGCCAAAAAGGGTATTTTGAACAGAATTTCCCGAAGAAATAGTGACTGAAAAATTGAGGAAGTATAACAAATTGCGTTTTTTCTGAGTCATTTTTAAATCCAATTTTGTTCTCAATCGCATCCAATTTACAGGTCCTCTTATTTAGGAACTATATAGTGGGACGGATAGGGCAGTTTTTTGATAAGGCAGAACATATTTCAAAAAAGGCTGCTAAAATTGGCACTTCGCACAAAATTTCCCTATCGATCATGATTAAAGCATTGGGGATGTATTCAAATAACAAACTGGTTATTTTATGACTCATTTTTAAATCCAATTTTGCTCTCAAACGCATTCAATTGACAGTTTTTTGTTATTTAGAAACTATATAATGTGCGTTTTCATCGATTTTTTGATAAAGGCTAAATATATTTCTTTTAAAAGCAGTCAAATTTGGCACTTCGCAAAATAAAAAAAAAAAAAAAAAAAAAAAAAAAAAATTCCCAAAGCGATCATAATTAAAGAATTGAGGATGTATTCAAATAACAAATTGGTTATTTTATGACTCATTTTTAAATTCAATTTTGCTCTCAAACGCATTCAGTTGACAGTTATTTGTTATTTAAAAACTGTGTAATGGGCCGTATTTGTCGGTTTTTTCTAAAGGCTAAATATACATTTTTAAAAAGTTGTCAAAGTGGGCACTTCGCACAAAATTTCTCAAAGCAATCTTGATTAAAGAATTGTGGATATATTCAAATAACGAATTGGCTATTTTATGACTCATTTTTAAATTCAATTTTGCTCTCAAACGCATTCAATTGGCAGTTTTATTGTTATTTAGGAATTATATAATGTGCGTATTGGTCGATTTTTTAATAAAGTTAGAATATATTTCAAAATATGTTTTCAAAATGGGCTTTTGAGGCGAATTTCGTTTAAGATGATTTTGATAAAATCAGTTCTTATAGAAAAATGAAATTAAAAATTTTTCAAAAGCGGCCAAATAAAGTAGTTAAACTTGGTTTATCGCTAATAATATTTTATTTTTGTTGTTAAAATGAAAACTCTTCGAAATCTACCTCCGCCTATAGGCCAAGCCGACAGGGATTTTTTTATGTTTCGAGTGATTTTTCAACATTAGTGAAAGGAATACGTTTTCATTCTTTTAACCCGGCATAATAAATTTAGTTTTCATTTCAATAAAATTTATTCGGAATTTATGCAGCGATTTTTGAATTTTTAACGAATTTTTTAATGCGATTTTTAGTATTTTTTCGTATTTTGCGGCTATTTTATAATATTAATAAAAAGAAAATTGTTTCAAACTCTTAGCCTAATTTACTAAATTTTGTCTGCTACAAATTTTGAATTTTAACGAATTTTTTAATGCGATTTTTAGTATTCTTTTTGCATTTTCCGGCTATTTTTTGACTGTGATAAAAATAATGTTGTTGCAAACTTTTAGCCTAATTTACTTAATTTTGTCTGCTACGATTTTTGAATTTCATCGATTTTTATTGCGATTTTCTGTGCAATTTTCGAAGTAATTTTTAACGAGTTTTCGAGTTTTTTGTTTTTTTTAAATAGTTTTTTTTTCTTTTTTGGCAATTTTATAGAGTTTTTATGCATCATGGTTTTATCTATTTTTAAAATGCATGTAAAAAAGGTGAAAAAAACTTAATGAATCAGCAGTAAAGGAATCATTTAGGATACTTACAGTAATCTTAATATTAAAGAGAAATGTTTGTGAGTGTGTCAGCGCTGTTCTGAAGGGACCGCTGCACGTAGGTTTACAAAACTTGGAGGGAAGGTATTTCTATATATGAAATTTTGCACCTTAAAGCCCGATTTTTGATTTTTTCATTAGATTTTTTTAATTTAATTTTTTAGTCAATTTTTAGCTTTCTTTTTATGTTTCGCGGCGATTTTTCCACCTTAGTGAAAGGAATACGGTTTCATTCTTTTAACCCGAGATAGTAAATTTAGTTCTCTTTTCAATAAAGCTTATTCGGAATTCGAGAAGCGATTTTTGAATTTTTTAAAAAAAATTTAATGCGATTTTTACTATTTTTTTAATTTTGCGGCTATTTTTTGGCATTGATAAAAAGAAAATTGTTTCAAACTTTTAGCCTAATTTAGTAAATTTTTTTCTGCTACGATTTTTGAATCATCGATTTTTAATGCAATTTTCAATGCGATTTTCGAAGTAATTTTCAAAGATTTTTCAAGTTTTTTTGCTTTTATAATCGATTTTTTTTTATCAATATTATAGGCTCTTTTATGTATCATGGTTATCCAGGACCCGCGCAACACCGGGCGAATCGGCTAGTTTAAAATAAAATTATGTAAGTTAATATAATTTGGCGAATCAATCCACTGATGACCAGATAGTATCTTATATTTTAAATGAAATTAATGAAATGTAAAAAAAATGCGATAGGTACAATATTTGGCAAATCATCCCTGCATCGAACTAAGATAAATATATCGAATTCTTGATTTCTGTACCAGAATCTCCGATATGGCGAAAGATTGAACAAGTAAAATAAATTAGGAATAAAAGTAACTCTATAAAATGCTTCAGTACATTTAAGGGCGACTAGTTAAAAGTCGAGTAATAATTAAAGTGTATGTTAATAAAGTCAGGTTGTTGAGGAATTGATGTAGATAAGTATTTCTGAACGCAAATATTTTTAGCATATGGTTGAATCGTACGTGTTTAAGGTTTTAAATTTACTTGGATTTTTGATCTTCCAGTTCACAAAAATCCCTGTAGAATTTTGTTTACACTTTGTAGCGAACGGATCGACTTTGTTCTTTATTACATCAGCCTATAACCTACAGCTATGAACCCAGATTTTTAAACTGGATATGGATGATTAGAATATAAAATGCTAAAAATGCCTCTTTTTCCTTGACTCATTTTAAGGCACCAGTAAAATTCACTTCATATTTTCAACTAACAAAAGTTTGGGTAATTTCATGAACTTTACAGATAATCTGATTCTATTTCTTTTCTACGCACTTGTTTAGATTGAGAATGCTTGAAAATTCTTACTGTAACATTTTTTAGATCGAACATTTTCACTCTGGTTCCACAAGTTTATCGAATATTATAAAGAGGTGAAGTCTGTTTATTTGTAGGGGCTAATCTCTAGGAATACCGAACCAATTTGAAAATTAATGGTCCAAAATGACGATGTTTGCCACGATTCAAACTAGACTATATCTTATGTCGATACCATTAACACAATGGTGATTCAGGAGCAAAAAAAAAAGTTCTAAAATGCGATTTTTATTATACTGAAAGGCTCATAAATATGAAATTTGACATGGTAGTTACTTATAAGATATAAATAATCTTTAAGAGCATTTTCCCAAAAATACAAAATTTAAACAAAATGCTAAATTTGTGAAAAAGCACCAAAAGCGTTTTGAAAACGTTCTAAATTACGATTTTAAAGCAATCTCAGCAAGTAACGAACCGATTTTAAAAGTAATATGTCTCTAACATTTTCTCTAACATAGGCTATATCTTATTTCGGAGTCACTACCCACAAGGGGGTGCAGGAGTAAAACAAGAGTTCTAAAAGTTAGATATTTGTGTTACTGAAGGACCTAGAAACATAAAATTTGGAATGATAATTGCTTATAAGGGACCAATGATTTCTAAGAACATTTTCTAAAAAATACGAAACTTAAAAGGGCTGAAAATGAGCTAAAAGTACTCTAAAAAAGGTTCTAAATTAAGATTTGTAAGCAAATATCGGGAAGTAGCGAACCGATTTAAAAATAATGATGTCAAAATGATGATGACAGTCCTTGATGAAACATAAGCTATATCTTATGTCGGTGTCACTACCTCAAAGGGGGTGGAGGATCAAAAAACGTTCTAAATATGCGATTTTTGAGTTACTGAAAGACCTAGAAACATAAAATTTTACACGGTAATGACTTATATAAATATTCTCTAATAACATTTCCTCAAAAATTCAATATTTAAAAGGGGTGAAAATGCTCGAAATGCATCCTAAAAACGTTCTAAATGGCGATTTGTAAGCAATCTCAGCAAGTATCAAACTGATTTCAAAAGTGAATTGTTTGTGATAGAACCTGTTAAAACGTAATAAACATACGCTATATTTTATTTCGATGACAAAATTTTAGTGATTGAAATTAGCTGAATTCTCAAAAACGAGGAATAGGGTAGTCAATGCCCTTCCTGGCGTAGGCGGAAAGGAGTAGGATGCTTTTCCATCTACATTTCAAATTTCAATTAACTTAAATGAAAGAAACATTTTATATTCTTTGATTCATATCATCATGTACTAATTTTATTTTTTTTAATTTTTTTTTTCAGCCAAGTGCCATTTTGAATTCGAATAAAAATTCGTTATTTCGTAACAAATGCTGAATATAAATTACAAACCTGGAATAAAAAAATTCTTATCTGACATAGCTGAAAATTTTATAATACATAGAAGTGGGAATGATTTACTGAATAGGCTCCTACTGAATCTCAACTCAAAACTCATAAACAAATCTGTAGACATAGCAGGTGACGCATCAAATGTTACTGCAACACATGCTAGAAATGCCGTCGAAGCACTTTTTACTGGAAATCTAAAGGATTTGGCTTTCGCCGAAGGCGATAAAATCTTGACCTTGTATAGGAATGGACTCGTGGAATACAAGCCAGAAAAGAAAACATTTAAGCGAAAGAAAAAGAAAGGTAAAGATTTAATTGTTGCCGCGAAAGAATTCACTAAGGGAGTATCAGATTTAACGTCATCGATTTTCCCTCAAGCTTCTTTTCCGTCTAAAACTACCACAGTTCTGTGCGAAATACTTGAAGAAATGGCTGTAAACATTTCGGATTTCCTTCAAGAAAAAGGAAAAGATTGTATCAAACAAGATGATGTAAAGGAAGCAGTTGTTAACTTGTTGCCAGACCAAATATCAAAACATGCAATCGCTGAGGGAACCAAAACGATACTTTCATATGAAACAGAAAGGCGCGAAAAATTTGCCAGAAAAAAGAAACGAACTTCAGACACTGCATCGTTAGAATTTAACCGTGGAGTTTCTTATTTAACTTCATTAATGTTCCCTCAGGCTTCTATTCTAACTGAATCTACTGAAATGGTATGTGAAATTCTTGAAGAAATGGCCGTAAAAATATCAGAATTTGTCCAGACAAAAGCAAAAGATTGTATTAAAGAAAAAGACGTCAGAGATACAATCATAAACTTGTTACCAGAGCAGATGTCACATCATGCAATTGCTGAGGGAGCAAGGAGAGCAGTTTTATATGAATCGGAGATGCTGGATCAATTCGGAAGAACACGTAAGACTACGGTGAACGCACAAAGGAGCAAAAGTAGGAAAACCTCGGCGAGAAGAACTAAAGAAAGCTCACAAAAGCGGAAAACTGAAAGATCCGCAGCAAGAACAGAAAAGATTAGACAAAAATCCGCAAGTAGAATCACAGAGAGCACTCAAAAACGAAAACGCAAAACTATGGAAAGTCCAAGAATCCGTAAAAGCACCAGAATTTCAGCAAGTACACAAAGGCCGAAAAGAAGAAGAATCACTGAGAGCAAACAAAGGCCAAAAATCGAAACTAGACGAAGACCAAAAAGGTTTAAAAGTAGAAAATACACAGAAAGAACAAAAAAGAGTAAGGCCAGAACTAAAAAACGCACACAGAAACCTAAAAGCAAAAGTATGAAGAGAAAACGAAAACGCAAAACTACAGAAAGCCCAGAAATCCAAAAAGATAGAACTTCAGCAAGTACACAAAAATTAAAAAAAAGAAAAGTTACGGCGGACAAACAGAAGCCTAAAATCAGGACTAGTAAAAGCTCAGAAAAACGTGAAAGCAGAAGAATCACAGCAAGAATACAAAAACCTAAAGCCAGAACAATAAAGACCACACAAAAATCTAAAAGTAGTACTACGGAGAGCAGAATAAAACTAAAACGCAGAGCTACAGAAAGCCCAGACTTATATAAAAGCAAAACAACTTCAGCGGGTACACAAAAATTTAAAAGAAGGAGAATCACGGTAAGCAAGCAAACGTCTAAACTCAGGACTGAAGAAAGCTCAGAAAAACGCGAATCAAAAATTACGATAATACAAAAGCCTGAGAAGAGAAAAAATTCCGCTATTTCACCATTAGATTTTGCCCAAGGAGTATCTAATTTAACGTCATTGATTTTCCCTCAAGCTTTGCTTTCAGCTCAATCTATTGAAACCATATGCAAAATACTTGAAGAAATAACCATGAAAATTTCGGATTTCGTCCAGAGACATGCAAGGAATTATATCAAACAGAAAGATGTAAGAGATGCTATTGTAAACTTGTTACCAGATCAGCTTTCTTATCATGCAATAGCCGAGGGAGCTAGAATGACATTTTTATTCAAAGAAGGAAGACAGATGAAGCATGACAAATTCGAAAAAGTACGCAAAACTATAGTGAGCACACAAAGGCCTAGAAGAGGTCGATCGACGGTGAGCAAAGAAAAGCCTAAAACCAGAATTAGAAAAAGTCCAAAAAATAGTAGAAGTAGATCCACAGAAAGAACGAAAAGGCGTAAGGCCAGAACTACGAGGAGCGCACGGAAGTCTAAAAGCAGAGCTGTGGAGAGGACACAAAAACAAAAACGCAAAATTACGGGAGGCCTAGAAGAAACCTACAAAAGCAGATCTTCAACGAGTACACAAAGTCACAAAAGAAGAAAAGCCAGGGCGAGCAAACAAAGATCTAAACTCAGAATTCGGGAAAGCTCAACAAAGAGTAAAAGTAGAAAATTCAAGGCAAGAACACCAAAACCTAAAACAAAAACTACGGTAAGAACACAGATATCTAAGGAAAGAAAAATTTCAGCTGTTTCACAGTTCGACTTCGCCCGAGGAGTATCTGAATTAACATCATTGATTTTTCCTGAAGCTTCTCTTCAGGTCGAAACAAATGAAAATATATGTGATATGCTAACAGAAATAGCCTTAAAAATTTCACATTTCGTTCAGAGGAAAGAAGAAAAATGTATCAAATTGAAAAATGTACGAAGTGCAATTGTAAGCTTGTTTCCAGACCGGATGTCAGGTCCAGCAATAGCGGAGGGAGCCAGAATGACAATGTTATATGAAATAGAAAGCCTGTAAATAGTGGTCATGAAATAATAAGGTAAGAACATGAGCGCAGTAAGAATATTTCACAAAAAAAATTAAGTATTATTATAATTATTTTTTTTAATTGAAAATAAAAATTATCTTAGAGTAAATTTTTCATGCGAGTTATTTGCTATTGATGCAATCAATCCAAGATATCTGAATCATCTAATACTAATAAACGAGTAGTAACTTTTAGGTAGATTTCGTAAGAAACACTACCTATTGCAGTCGTTACTAAGGTACGACTTTTGAAAAATTTCTTCATAACTTTTTATTATATGACCGCAGGAACCCAAAACCACCCCCGACATATTTATATATATATATATCTATACATATAATAAAACAGTAGGACCCGGTGTGTCTGTACATTGAAGATAATTGACAAAAATGGAGTCAGGGCGATAAAAGAAAACCAATGAAACACACAAAAAATTTTTTTGAATTTTTTGTCTGTCTGTCTGTCTGTCTGTCTGTCTGTCTGTTTGTTCGAGGTTATCTTCGTAACTACTGAATGGATTTTTATGCGGTTTTCACTAATGAAGAATGCACACTCCCGGGCAGTGTATAGGCTTTGTTTCATCAAAATTGGACAACAGACAAAAAAGTAACAAAAAGAAACAAAAGAAACTATTAGGTGCGCTGCTCACGTTTTTTAGTACATAACGTTTTTTAGTACATATAAAATCCAATAGATGTCACTGTGCGGTTTTAAAACGCGCTATCGTTATGTTTTCGCCAGTCTACTTAAGTATGAGAAAGTTTCAAGCTGGCTGTCGTTCCATGTGGTTTAGTCGGTAGAACGTCAATGCGCCATACTGATGGCCCGGGTTCGATTCCCAGCATGGAATTTTTTTTCACTATGTTGGCATTAACGCCTATAAGCAATTAAAAGAATTTGAAATATTGTATTCAAGGCGAATTTTCTCTCTGGGAAAATTTCCTTGCATTAATATGTCAGTGTAATTTTTTTTTCGATTTAATTTTTTTTTTCGAAACTTTGTTTTTCTTAAAAAATTACAGTAAATATTTGATATTTCCCAACGTTTTTTGAATGATCGACTTGCTTTTTTTTTTTTTTTAATGTATGTCTGAACCTTATCTAACTACTTCTTCAAGATTTCTTTAGATAAACCGACCAGCGTAGCGGGCGAAGGCCGCTAGTATATATATATATATATATATATATATATATATATATATATATATATATATATATATATATATATATATATATATATATATATATATGTCGATTGGAACAATAGTAAAATTGGAACAATATTGGAAATGTGGTATTTAGCTCGTCCTCAAGGGCAATGCTAAATAGTCACATTAATTGCGATTAATTTCTGATTAGAAATCAGGATAAACTTAAAAATGATTTCTAAACTGCCCGATTAATCGCAATAGAAAACATAGATCAAAGAAAAATATTAGAAAAATAATAAGACAATAATTGAATTATCAAGAGATTAATTGCAAGGGAAAACATAGTTCAAAGAAAAATATTAGAAAAATAATAAGACAATAATTGAATTATCAAAAAGATAAACTTACACGATTAATCGCCACCATGTGAGATAATTTCAAATTTGCAATCTCACTTTGCCAGCAGTTAACAAAGAAAGTTATAGAGAAAAAATAGATAAATAATGGTTTAAATATATAAATAAATTAATAAAATAATTAAATTCAAACTGACAGAAATATAATAGCAACCATAATAAATCAGAGTGATGAAAAACATGTAGCAATCAAATGGAAATTCTTAAAGAAAGGTATCAAATGACTACAAAGTATATACAGATATAAAATAGTTTGTCCTGATTGACTGATAATCAACGCACAGCCCAAACTATTAAATGTAGAAACTTGAAAATTAGGGGAAATATACTTCTTATGATGTTAGCATGCATTAAGATTGGATTTTTGAAAATTCCCCCTCTAAGGGGAGGGTCCGAATTTCTGGAACATCTTCCTATATCTCCGTAGCCGTTTAAGGTAGCTGCGTGGAATTCCAGAATATAAATCTACTAAAAAAAAAATAAAAAAAAAAAAAAATACTTTGTATGATACTACGTAAATACACGTATTTCAGCGATTTTAGAAATTGCCCCCCTGAGGAGGTTCAAAGACTTATTGTTACTTCTTGTTGTATGAATATTTTTTTTATTGGCAGAATGATTTAAATCAGTATACGTACTACTATAATGTTCATAGTTATTTCTATTAGTGAAAACAATGTTTGTACGATTAAATATTTTAGAATTTAGCCCATATGGGTATAAAGAGTTACGAGAGTTGATATAAATTTTATTAATAAAGTAATCTATTGTAATATATTGTAGTATATTAATAAAGTAATCTATCATTGAGATGTTTTATGATCTCATTCTGAAAAACTTTTATAGTTATATTGTTATATATACATAATGTATATATATTTTAATGATATACTATTCTTAATAATAGTTATTTTTAATTATAATAACATATAATTTTGTCAATCCATCTTATATCTCATAACTGTCTACAATCTCATTAACTGTTAGTAAAATGAGTATGCATATTTGTGTTTTTTCAACACGTTGACGACTTAGTATAATGGAAGTTTTTCTCATTTCAATTTCTGGTTTTAATGATCAAACAATTTGTGCTAATCGATTTCATTATATGATTCAGATTGTATATATAGTTTCATATGTTCTGGTTTATTTGCTTTTATACTTTTTAGTTACGATTAATCGGTCAATGTTAGAAATTATGTATTAGGAGTTTTTTTTTATGATTTCTACCTCAGAAATTAATCGTAATTGTTGTGACTGCGCGACATTGCCCTTGATAACGAGCCACGTACCGCAATCTCCAATTTTATTTGTAATTGTTCCAATATTGCTAATTCAATTTGATTGTCTTGTTATGTTTAAGTTTGTTATATTGGGTTATTCTATATTCATTGTAGATGTTGAATTGTAGTATTATATAAAGGTTATAAAAATACACACTGAAAAAATAAATGTTAATATCACAAATTTTTCTTTAAAATTTTACGGAATAGTTTCATTTTTCTGAGAAAACAGTACAATTTCCATAACTGACATTTTAAGATTACAAATCCGTATAAATGCAGTTAGTTTCCGTCACTTTTCCAAAAACAGTACAAGTTCTGTAAATGATGTTTAGAAGTAACTGTTCTGTTAGGAAAGCGAAGTAATTGTTGTAATACTTATCTTAACAGTGATATTATTTTCAATGAAAGTTCTATATATTAGCTAAATATGGTTCTACATGTTACATTCATGTCAATCATTTCCAAGTATTTACTAAACAGTTTAGATGTTTAATTGATATTCTTACCGATAAATGTCATGGCGCCATCTATAACAGGAATAGAAAAATATTATAGTGAGTTGTTTATAAAACAATTCGCTATAATATTTTTCTCTACTTCTTTCTTTTTTAGTAATAAAAAGCTAACATATTTTTACAAGATTAAAAAATAATTAAAAAAATGAAATTTTATTAATTCTTTTTAAGTTTGAGATACTTAATAAAAAGGAAAGTTAGTTTATTTTTCATTATGATTTTAAATTAATGTTTAACTTATTTATAGCATATTTTTAAAAAGTGCTAAAGATATTTTAAAATGGGAAAAAAAGATATTTTTAATTTTAATATATTTTTTTAATCTATTCACTTTAAGAAGTTTGCACATAAAATTTAAAATATCTAAAATATAAGATTAAAATGATATAACATATCACATATGTCGAATCTTTTAATTCACCTTATTTATACATAAAACAAAATAAAATACTCAGATTACTTAAAGGTGTTTTTTATTAACAAAACCTAGTACTTTCGAGCATGTCACGCTCATCATCAGGGTTAAAACAACAAAAGAGTAGAAGTCGAAGGCTGAGTTCTTTTATACAATGTGGACTGATCCAATGATCCCTGATTTTTTATATCTAAAATATATTAACGAAATTACTATAATATTGACGATTAACTAAGCTATAAAAAGCAATGAAGGAAATGTATTTTAAAAAACTGTAATAATTATCTTTACTGAGATTACAATAGATCGTCATACAAATAGTTTGTTAAAATGCATGTTTTTTTTTTTTTTTTTTTTTTTTTTTTTTTTTTTTTTTTTAAGCTTGTTAGTATCTCTTCAAAAATAAATAAATAAATAAATGCGAATAATTAGCCGCCCTTGGCGGCCAGTTTGGTCTCCCTTGACTGTATACTAAGCATTAAATCATATTGCTTTTATTCATAATTAATTTTAATTGCTCAATTTTTTGCCAAATTAGAAGATTCTGCTCGAGAAATAGACACAGATGTCATATATGCACCACATTGGTGCGATTACAACAAAATGTCAATTATATGTGCCTCACATGGTAACCGGGCTATTGTTATTTATTTACTAAAAATCTGTTTGTTTGCTTTTATTTTGTTTTTTAAAATGATATAAATTGTGTTATTCTATAATTATTAACTAAAATTTTTTTAATTATTATTTCCTTTTTAAAATAATAGAAATTAGTTTAAAAATGTGTATTTAACTGGTATTTGAAAATGAAGTTTTTGCCAAATTGGCGTCAGAAAAATAACGCGCTGATGTGATTCATGTATGATATCTGTGCTGATAATTCAAGAACACATTCTTTTTATGCTAGCCCAGCGCAGGTAATAAATCGCCAAATATTGTACTCGTGACATTTTTTTTTGTATTACATTAATTACTTAAAATATAATAATATAATGCTTTCACTCATTTCATTTATAATACATAAATTTAATTTGAAACTGAAAACTTTAAAATCAATGCCTTTTATTTATTTTTTTAAGTAAAAAGAACAGAAAAAAATATAAATAATGATATTTTGAAGCTTTATAATTACAGCAAAGGAACTAAACATAAATAAATCCAATTTACCACAGCCTAAATCTTACCAAAGGACTTTTGCACAGTAACCCTTAAATGAGATTCATTTGGATGTTGCCATTAAACAATCAACAAGTAATTGTGATTTTTGTGCCACATACGTTAGCGTAATATATATATAGGGTAGATGTGCCAGTAATGGACCACCTTCCAGTAAAGGGCCATCTCGCACTTTTTGGTTTATAAAAAAATAATAAATAATAGTTAAACTTTTATTATTTTTTTCTGAACTCCAGCTTGCATGCTTTATAAGCTGGAGTAATTTTTTACACTTTTCGTCAAAACAATTAGGAAGCAGAAAATAAAGTTTCACAGTTTTTCTGTTTTTCACTGAAAATCTTAATGAACATGCTAAGAGCGAACTTTATTTACTTAGTTTATATATTTTTTATTTTTCCGTAAAAATTGAATGTTTTCGTTTGGTTAGCAATATAAAACATTGAATTTAATATACCAATGGCCATTTACATTTTTTTTTTTTTTTTTTTTTTTTTTTTTAGATTTTAGGAGGGGTGGTCCATTACTGGATTGCTTATTTCGTGATTTTTCAGTAATGGACCACCCAAGTGACCAATACAAAAAGTGTAATTTCAGTAGAGATAAAATATTTTGATTTAATTGAAAAGTTAAATAATCAAATTTAATACTTAAATTTTATCTATTAGAAATTAACAGAGACAATTTCTTTATAAATAGTTGTTTTTAAAAAGTCATCCAAAATTGGTACAAAAACAAGCAGAAAATTTGACAAAATCTAGATGTGCCGTTACAAAAGAAGTTGTTTTACGTTGGTTTAGAAATGTAAAATCATATTTGGAAAAAGATATTAATAATATTTTCTTCCGAATTCTAAAGCATACAGAGAGAATTTTCAATGGAGTTAAAACTGGGTTTCTTTCATGCTCTTAAAACAGGGAAAATTTGGGAACCAAAATCAGTTAAAGATGTGTATTATGTAATACCAAATAACGAAGGAGAACAAATCACTGTTATGGGATGTTTTTCAGCAAATAATGAGATTGTTCCATAGGTGATAATATATCCATATAAGCATCTCTGAAGGGAAATTGTGGAATCAATCTGTGCCAAATTGATAAACTATATGATTATCTGAAAATGGTTGGATAGTGCAAGAACATTTATCATTTTAAATGCATTCTAAAATTCCATATTGAATAGTATGGACTATCGGAAAGGGATGATAAAATTGAAGATTTGTTATTTATATTTCATATTTGCACAGCACATCATTTAGATAATGATATGAGTGAAGATTGGATATTTTTTTAATGTCTTATTTTATCTAAACTTGATTTCAGTAAAACATTGTCTTTCAGTGTTGCCAGATGGGCTACTTTTTTAAAATTCAGATTCTTGATTGGCACCACTTTTTACAAATGATGAAATGTGCCTTACTCATTGACATGATAGTTAAGGCGAAAAGAAAAGGAAATTTACCGTTTCACAAAAGTGGTGCCAATCAACAAATTCGAATTTTAAAAAAGTAGCCCACTGGTAACATTGTTGTCTTTATCTTATAAATCCTTTAAATTTAAATATTTTGTTTTATATCTTTACAATATAAATCCTTTAATGTAATAAACAGTTAATAATATCATTAATATCTTGTTTTATATCCACATTATAAATCCTTGATATAATAAATTCATAACTTAAATTTAAATTTTTTGTTTTATGTGTTATCATTATAAATCCTTTTATGTGATGAATTTCTAACTTAAGTTTTAATATTTTGTTTTATTAGTATGCTTTGTTAAGTTCTGGAGCAAAATACAATTGAAAAAACAATTTTTTTTTTTTTTTTTTTTTTTTTTTTTTTTTTTTGTAGGGTGGCCCATTACTGGAACACAGGCGGTAAATTTTAATGAAAAAATGGAAAGAACAACATTATTGAACATATAACGTTGTGCAAATTATATATTTGTTTAGATGTAATTTTAATATGATTATTAACATTTTCAATTGGATAACAGTTCAAAACACATTTGCGTGACAGAAAATTGGAATCTTGTTTTGCATTTTAATTTGTACTATTTTCATGTGGATAAGGCACAGCAATCCAAGAAAAAAGTGGTAATGAAGAATCTATTGTACTTAGTCTGTTAAGAATTAACCCCTTCGGGACCACGGGTGCATGCATGCACCATTAAAACGTGCTTCTGTCGCTTGTTTATGATACCACTAAAAAAGAATAATAAAAATTTTCATATTTATTTAAAATATTCACTTCTTTGCTAAACTAATTTTAATTGTAAGACAAAAAGGATTGTCAACCAAAAAAATTCATGTAAAAGATGCTGGTCTCGAATGGGTTAGTAAATAAGAGAAATCTTAGTCTTATGCATTGCTATCATCATACAGGTTGACATTCATGCGTTCAACTAATTTACATTGTCATAGAACAGTTCTATATTCTGTATATGCTTGTGCATCTAAGTTTATTAAAAGGACATGGATATAACAATGTGATAATGTTCTTGAACAAAATATGACACATGTTTCAAAGCAGCTTCAGGAACAAGAGAACTTGCTATTTAACTGGTAGATTAATTTTTTAAACACGATTATTCAATCGGTAAATTAATTATAACAGAAGATAAGGAATAAATTACTTCTGTTATTTAACTGGTCCTTTAGATAGCCTCTCCCTCGCTACCTGCTCCAAAAAACGAACCATATTTATCTTTGGATAGAAGATCAGGATCAGCCTGTAGATACTCCTTACAAACAAGACCGTGGAAAATAGTGAGCATTGCCAATATGTAGAGTGTATTACTACACGACAAAAGGCAATGCGACTCCACAGACTCCTTTTTTATTGAAGAAATATATAGAATATAGCGCAGTTCTTTGATGTCTCCGTATTTGTACATTCCATAATAGAGATGGCAAACTTACGACTCAGGAGGTTTCCTTGTTACCTCTAATATATCAGTTTCAGTAGCGCCTTAAGTGTATCTCGAAATTTTATATTCCGATTCACCGATTTCCCTTGTCTGCAAACACTTACTGTATGACAGTGAATGCATTTCAAGTAATGCATTACATACCTCTTTACCTAGAAATCAGTGCATCTCACTGAAATTTTACTCTTTACTTTACCCTGCCATTGGATCCAAACTTCACAAATACCTAGCATTCAAATCTAGCATTTCCCTTCCCAGCATTTCAAATCGTCTTCTAAAGAAAATAATGTAATAACTGCCACATTAGTATTTTAAGAGATAATATTTCTAAATCCAGACACTGTGTTTTAGCATGGTGTGCGCTAAATAAAAGTTGCGTATCACCTCTTCTTCGAAGCAGGTCAATTTAGAGAATTCTTCAACTAGTTATTTAGTGAATTTATATCATTTTCCTCAGTAGATAACCTACATCATTTGTGTATTTAATTATTTCAAATAATGTTTTTGCCATTCTTTAGAAATGAAAGTAATTTTTTCGTGTTTTTTTCATCTGATAAAAACTGCGTCTATTTTCGTCTTTTTTCCCCCGGGAGACGATAACTTGTATAACATCACCAACAGTTAATATTTTTCGTTTATTTCTTTTTATTGACATCTGCCTGTATGTGTCAGATACAACATTTATTTTTTGTGAGGATGTATAATTTGTAGTATTTCAGAAAATATATTCTTTACTAGTTGTCCAAATGATTGTAGCTCCTGTGGTAGCTTTGAAGAAAGCACATTCCGTCATTTATATAGCAACACCATCATATGCATTCTTTCATCAGTCGCAATTGTGTGACAACATTCATCAGTTTGCTTTTTCAGTTTTCCGCATTTAACCATCAAGTGCCGCTAAGGAACTTGAATGAAGCGCTAGATATTAGGAAAAGACAGTTCTCATATCGTAATGTCTTCGTTTTGCAATGATTGTCATCTGAGTAAATAGATTAATTTTTGTCTTGGCAACAAACTCTGATTTTTAAAACTTTATTCTTCAAGTCAGAAAATGTATTTAGTTTTGTTTTATCTTTGGAGGTTTGAAAATCCCTTCTGACTTTGAGTCCTCAGACAGATAGTCTCTCTTGAAAGTTTTGGTAAGCTTCTTCACCCATCTCATGAGCTTTGAACATGTCTTCGACAGTTTCTAGAATTGTTATTGTTTCATTTGATACTATTATCATGCATTGATAATCATGTTCTTTATATATGAGATATCATGTTCGTCTTTTTGGATCTTGCTCAAAGACAGAATTGGATCTAGAACAGATTTGTCTGAAGTACTGATTTTGGTTGTTTCACGAATCATGTAGAAAAAAATGATGCCCTGATATCAAAAATATCTCTTAATTGTGGCAAGTCTTCGATGTAGATCTTCGTTGTAGCTTTTAACCCCTGCGTGTCTTTATTTATTGTCCCTTGAACTTGAATCACCCTATTACAGTAAAACCTCTAAATAACGGACACCTCGGCAAAGCAGAAATTGTCCGCTATTCGGAGGTGTCCGCTATAGGGAAAACCTCAGAGATTCAAAAACCGATAAGAAATTCTTAATGTTTCATTAATTTACTTTTATATTTCCTAAAACCTCTGTTATATAATTAGTCATAAATAAAAATTATTTTTTAAGCAATATAATTGAAATAAAATTGTGCACACTTTTATCCACTGTTTATTATATTATTGTGAAAAAATCTGTTACAAAAGTTTATTTTTGCTTGCGATTACACGTATTTTTTTTCTGTGTGATGTTATTGGACATTGTAGAGTTCCGAGCGAGGAAAGAGGTATTGCACTTTTTGATTCTTAAAAGCATAAAATCTCAAAATGTTCTTGGACGACATTTCAATAGTCTGGGAGATTATTTCTCCCGGACAATCCCCTGAATTTAGCACTGAAGGTTGGGGGAAGGGGGATTTACCTTAGCTCTTTATCTACATTTAATAGTTATTACAAAATTTGTGACACGTTGTCCTGGTAAATTCAGAGACCTTTTTTACTTTTTTTTCTTTTTTTCTGTTTGAAAAGTACTTTTTCATCCTTTATCGCCGAATAAAGTGTGCACTATTCGGAATGTCCGTTATTTAGAGGTTAAACATACACAAATTTAAATTTTGGGAGTGGGGATTAGAAAACTGTCCTTTAAATAGAGGTGTCCGCTATTCGGGAGTGTCCGTTATGGAGGTTTTACTGTAATTTAATAGCATACAAAACCAAGGATATCTTTTTGATCAACCTGTTTATCAGCGGATATTTTACAATATAGTGTCTATTTACTGCTATGTTTTCGAAAATATCATGGATAAATCTCATTCTTTTGTTATGGTAAATCCAAAGAATGTATGGTTTAACAAGCCCGCTGACATGAAACCACAAAAGCCCCTGGCAACGACGGCGGCAATTTTCCAATATGGGACCCGTAAACTATTCTGGTTTTGAAAATATGAATAAATGTCATTCTGATGATGTTGTGGTGAATCCAAAAATGTATGTATATGATTTAACAAGACCACTGACATAAAATCACACGAGCCTCTGGCAACGACGGCGGCCATTTTCCAATATGGCATCCATAAATTAACCTGGTTTTGAAAATATCATGAAGAAATGTCATTTTGATGTTGTGGTGAATCGAAAAATGTATCTTTTAACAAGATCACCGACATAAAATCACAAGAGCCCTTGTCTCAATGACGACGGCCATTTTCCAAAATGGCGCCCATAAATTACCTTTGTTTTGAACGCATTATGGATAAATGACTTGTCGATATTGTGATGAATTCAAAAATGTAAGATTTACTAGTCTGCTGATACGAAACCACACGATTCCCTAACTCAACGACGGCGGCCATTTTCCAATATGGCGACCATAAGCTACCCTCGTTTTGGAAGTATCATGGATAAATGAGGTGCTGTTGTTGTGGTGAATCCAAAAATATATAGTTTACCAAGTCCCCCGACGTGAAACCACACGACCCCCTGGCTCAACGACTAATTATATTCTTTTATTTACTTATTGTTAAAATTTTAGTTTCGTTATGAAAAATTAGTCGGAGACAAATCTCTATGTTTATGTTGTTTTTAATAGAAAAGAGCTTTTTATTATGAGGCCTGCATAAAATGGAGATCAATTTTGAACAAGTTGGAAATTACACGTGAAGCGTAGCAAATGTGGCGCGTTCGTACAATGTAGAATTTTTAAAAAAATATCCAAATCTTACTGTTATAGTACACAGTACTTCGGAAACATTATAGGGGTCTAACTCTTTCGTGTGTTCTTGTAAATACTATCTACTTTCTATTATACAGGAAGGAGCTTGTATTAAACTTCAGCCACGTATATCAATTTCATAAAAGGTGAAATAGTTTAATATAAAGAAAAAACACCCCCCCCCCCAAAAAAAACAATGCTTTCCCATACACCATTATGTTATGGGATACTTTTGTGTGGCCCTGTAAATTAATAATAAATATTCTTGCATCCCTTGCGTCCCTGCATCACAGATTCTTCAGAATCCATATTTTAGTATACACTTCATATATTCATGTCAATTCTATTATATTCGAAAGAGTGTAACTTTACTAAAATGTACTTGAAACGATTTTTTCCTATTGATCGTAAAGTAATGGAATACTTTTGATTATTCCTGTTTTGAAATTATACATCCTATTTTCATAAAATTTGAAATGATTCGACAAAAGTATGCAAAATTATATATTTTAAATCTCAAACGATTTGGTTAGTTAAATTTTGCTCTGTTATATGTGGACAGACAGACATACTGAACGACGATTATAGGCGCTACGTATTTTTATAATTTTGAACGCACCTAAAAATATTCAGATTTTGTTGTAATAGTATACAGTATAATAGCCGAAATTTTTTGAGTGTTCCTGTAAATATTATCTGTTTCCTATTATAGAGAAAATAACTTGTAGTATTCCTCAGCAACGTATACCAATTTCAAAAATGCTAAATAGTTTAATACAATTAAAATGCGCACCAAAAAATATTCTCCTTATACCATTATATAAAGTAATACGTTTGTGTGGCCCTGTAAATTAATAATAAATATTCTTCGCATTACAGATTATACAGAATGTATATTTTACTATATACATCATAGATTCATGTCAATTCTATTATATTCGATTGAGTGTAGCATCTTTTAAATGTACTTGAAACTATTTTTTCCTATTGAGCGTTAATGTAATGGAATACTTTGGATTGTCTCTGTATTGAAATTATACATCCGATTTTTATAAAATTTGAAATGACTTGAAAAGAATTATGCAAAAATTATATATTTAAAATTTTAAACGATTTGTTGTTTAGTCAGTTTTTGCTCTGTTGTATGTGGGTGGAAAGACAGATTAAACAACGGTTATAG
Source organism: Maratus speculifer (assembly GCA_964019185.1). Taxonomy (NCBI): domain Eukaryota; kingdom Metazoa; phylum Arthropoda; class Arachnida; order Araneae; family Salticidae; genus Maratus; species Maratus speculifer. The sequence goes on from OZ025295.1 coordinate 80,591,634, forward strand.
GTGCTACGTATTTATATAATTACAAACGTACCTAAAAATATTCAGATTTTGATGTAATAGTATACCGTATTTCGCATACAATATAGCAGCCAAAATGTTTTGTGTGTCCCTGTAAATATTATCTGCTTTCTATTATACAGGAAGTAACTTATAGAATTCCTCAGCAACGCATATCAATTTCATAAAATGTTAAATAGTTTAACACAATTAAAACACACACCAAAAACATATACTGTACCTATATGCTGCTATATCATATTTCGCATACAGTATAGCAGCCAAAATGTTTTGTATGTCCCTGTAAATACTATCTGTTTTCTATTATACAGGAAATAACTTATAGTATTCCTCAGCAACGCATACCAATTTCATAAAATGTTAAATAGTTTAATACAATTAAGACACACACCAAAAAATGATCTGCCTATACCATTATGTAATGGAATACTTTTATGTGGCCCTGTAATTCAATAACAAATGTTCTTTGCACCACAAATTGTACAGAATGTATACTACAGTATTTACTTTATAGATGCATATCAGTTTTATTATGTTTGAAAGACTGTAACACCATTAAAATGCACTTGAAACTTTTTTCCCCATTGATCGTAATGTATTTGAATACTTTTGATTGTTTCTGTAATCTGTAATTGAACTATGTGTCCGTTTTCACAAAAATCGAAATGAGTCGACAAAATTATGTAAAACGAGGGTTGCTATTTATATTTCTGGCCTATTAATGAAAACATACATATTTATGATCAATATTGAATTTATTGTTTTTCAAAGTATTCACCATGAAGATCAATACACTTTTACATAAGTTTAAACCAATTTTCGAAGCACTGTTTCCACTACTATGGAGGTAACTCCAAACATGCGTTTAGAAAGCAACAACAGCTTCTTCGGGTGTTGAAAATCATTATCACGTTTCTGATGTGTGGGAATGAAAAAACGTTATTGGGTGACATATCAGGGCTCTATGGCTGATGCCCCTTCAATTTAATATTTTGGCCTTTCAGAAATTCCTTTGTTTGAGCCGATGTGTGAAAGAACACTTTGTCATGATAAAAATTTATTCGCCTGTTATTCTGCTTTTTTTTTCGAATTTGTTCGAAGACTTCTGGCAAATAAATGGTCTAGTACCATTCAGAACTTACTGTCCTGCGTTGCTCTAATGCCACTGTCGACACGTGAACGGTAATGTTGAAGAAACAGGCAACAATTTGCTTCGATGTGCATCTTTCTTGAACAATTTTTGTTGAATTTGGCTCATCTTTGAAGACTCATACAGTCGATTGCTGTTTTGTTTCCGACTCATATTCCTAGATCCATAATTTATAACCTGTTTAAATGTTATACCCAACATTTGATGAACCTGAACGTATTTGTTTAACATTTCCTTGCCCCAATCGACACAAACTTTCTTTTGAGCGTTTGCTAGATTATGCGGGCATACTCGATTAAATATTTTTTACTACCAAATGTTCAGGCAATATCTTATTGATGCATGTCATACTAATGTCCAAAGGTTTTTCAATCTCACGATAGGTCACATTATTATCTTGCTTTATTAGTTCAGGCACAACATCGATATTTTCTGGCACCATAGCCGATTTTGGTAGACCTTCACGGAATGCGTCCTTGAGTGAACGTGGAACACGAATGAATCCGTTATACCAGTTTTTTACAGTGCTTTAGGATAGAGGTCTGCACGGGCCAGAATTTCCAGGCCCGGGCCCGGCCCGTAGGAAATTTATTTCGGCCCGGCCCGTTATAAAGCTCAAAAGTTCGGCCCGGTCTGTTTAAATTTTTATATTTTAGGCCCGGCCCGGTCCGGCCCGTACAGAAATCAGTGAAAACAGGCCCGGCCCGGTCCGGCCCGTTTTGGCCCGTTACAATTTCGACGATTTCTAAAAAAAAATCAGATTTTTATCATATAATTAAGATTTTTTTAAAGAATACTGCATACTGCATACATATCTATGGAATGATTTTACAGTATATTTTACAGGAAATACACATTAACAAAATTAATGATTACTTCGATTCTTAGGCTTTCAACATTCGAATAAAGATTCATTAAAAATTTAATATGGTTTAGAATAAAAGAAAAAAGAAAGAAAGCTAAAAACATCGTTACTTTTGAAGATGTTTGATAAAAGAAGATTTATAAAACTATTTCTATATCATTTTATTAAAGGTTTTAAATCCAAAGTCATTCTTAAAATCAAAGAAGCTCCTTTCTGATAAATTTCTAAATTCACTTTTTTCTCAGAAATGCATAAGATTAGCAGGTATCTTTATTCAAAAACTATATAATCAAGTGGCATTATCCGTTTTTTGATACAAGCAATTTAAGAATACTACAAGCAAATAAAATGCTGTCATAATTAGCGATTTGAATAGAATTTCCGGAAGCGATAGCATGGGAAGGGAGAAAAACCTGTAATCATTTGAGAAACTATTACATCTCAACAAGGTCATACAAGTATTTTATTTACCAAAAATAAAAAAACGCTATTCGATTCCAAATCCCTTCAATAGTTAAGCTTATCACTTTTATACTTTTACAATTTAAAATTAATCAGAAAATGTGTCAAACTTTCGCATTATTGAGAAATTAATTTAAAAACCATCAAGAAGTATACATCCGAAGATAAAGCTAACATAAGTTCTTTATCGCTGTTAATAATTATACAAATCATGTTTTCTGCCCTACAGTTTTTGAGAACAATTAATCTAGTTCCGGTCCGGCCAGTCTATATGTAGAAAAATAATGCACGCTTGATCTCGGACTAGCATGAGTCAGCTAAAAAAATATTAAAACGAGTTGCACACAATGTAATTCTCCAATGCTGATCTCTACACTGTACATTTTTATATTGATGCTGTCAAACTAGTATGGCTCGTGACGCACATTTACACTTATTCTCGTTAAAACCATTGAAAATAGCTCATATTTTATCGTTCCAGCTAAAATCTTCAGAACGGGCCGGCAGGCCCGAAAATTTTTTTAATCGGCTCGGCCCGTCTGGCCCGTTCATTTTTTTGCCGGCCCGGCCCGGCCTGTTAGAAAATTTGAAACGATTCCGCCGGGTACGGGCCACGGGCCAAGCCCGGGCCCGTGCAGACCTCTACTTTAGAATAGTGCTTTATCGTTCTATAAAAAAAAAAAAAAAAAAAAAAAAAAAAAAGTTCGCGGAAGTACTCTTATCTTGACAATCCAAGTCGAAATTCATGAAAAATGATCGCACGAAAATTTTCACGAATCAATTTAACTTTTTGCACAAGATGGATTTTTCAATTTACTACAAAGAACACAAATCAAGCTAAAATGGCAAATCGTTCAGGAAAATTTATGGTTAAAAATATCAAATTTTCAATTGAAATCGTCAGCGGTAATAAGACTCCTTGTTGCCTAGGCCAGAAATATAAATAGCAGCCCTCGTAATTATATATTTTAAATTTCAAACGATTCGCTTGGGTAGTTTTTGCGTTGTCATATGCGGACAGGCGGACTGAACGACAACTATAGTATTTACATATAATTACAAACGCACCTAAAAATCATGCTTGAAAACATTTTTAAAAGTCTTATTAAATCAGTCATTTAAGATACAATTTTTTAACAAATTGCATTTGAAAACAAATTTTTGTCCCCTATAATGACTGTAAAAATAAATAAATAAATAAAAGTGTACGATATTTAGAAATTAAAAAAAATCTGTCACAAAAATTGCAAAACCAAAATTTTATCTTTAAAAGTAACAGTTCGCAAAATGGCATCTACGTTACGTACAAATACATTGTTTCTTTATAATATAGGCTACTAAAGTACTAAAAATTTGTTTTTAAAAACACATTAATTTTACTTTTATTAATAAAATTGCTTTAAAATTTTATTAACATGCGTTGTTAAAGAACGAAAGTTGGCAGCACATCACAGTTTGCAGAATTTAAACTAGACAATTTTCCATGTAGTTCATAATTTGCATAAAATTATTTTACTGCATAACTATATTTCAACTTACGCTACTAAAGTACTAAAAATTTGTTTTTAAAAATACATTAGTTTTACTTTTATTAATAAATTTGCTTTAAAATTTTAATAACATGCGTTGATAAAGAACGAAAGATGGCAGCACATTATAGTTTACTTAATTTAAACTAGACAATTTTCCCATCTAGTTCATAATTTGCATGAAATTATTTTACTGCATAACTATATTTCAACTAGTTTTAGTACATGTATATGTCAGAATCAAAAGAATAACATAAAATAAGTAAGAGGAAAAGAAAAAGAAAAAAAAAACTCGAAAGAAAAAACACTACTTTAATTGCAGAGTTTATTCATTATTAGGTTAAAAAAAAGATCCAATACAGTGAAACCTCCGAATAAGAGACACCTATGGGACCGGAACTTTTGTCCCTTAAATACAGGTGTCCCTTATTCGGAGTTTTCATTATTTTTTTTTTTAATTAATCGGCCTGAAGGATATGAAAATAATAAAATATTAGAGGTGAAGTTTAAATGTATTCAAAATGTATAAATTACGTTAATCAGACACAAAAGGTATAGAAATTTAATTAACATTTTTAATTGATTACTAAATCATTAAATGATTTGTAGAATTATTGATTTCTATTTTTTATGCACACTGTGTACATGCAAAAAGTATAAAAACATTTAAAAGAATCATACTTGAAGTAATCAATCAAAAGTGATTGTTTTGCAAATTTCAGTGTTTCACTGAATCAGAAAGTGTTTTCATGTTTTGAATAAATCACCTATTGAGTTAAAAGGGATTTTGATCATGTGACAGACATTTTTCATCCCTTCTTGAGTACTTATTTTTCTTTTGCGTATAAATTCGGTTCAAAACAGCTTACATTGACAATATTGTCTAAAAGATCTGTTGCGTTTGAAAAAAATCCATTGCTTTTTTTTTTTTTGGGGGGGGGGGGGGGAATAGTTTGATTGCATAGTTGACACTGATCAACAACGCCTGCTAGTTTCAGACATTTCTGAATAAAAATAAGCTAAAACTTTTGTCATAAAATTTGCCCTTTTGGATTTGAGAACAGCCTTAAAGCAAGTTCTTTATTTCACAATTTTCTTTTATTCTTCATTTTCAGAATCACCCTCATAATTTTCAGCATTACTTTCAATGGGAAAAAACGCATTGAAGTCGAATGAGAATTGTGGGTAAATAAATGCTTGTCAATTGTGTCATATGCGTCTGTATCAACACGACTGCCTGTATGTTTAATAAGCTCACAAAAATCTGTATTTTCATTTTCATCTCAGATCACTTCATTATCAGAAATTTAAAAGCCAGTGCTTTTAATCTCATTTTCATGTGTCCCTTAAACAGGACCGTAGCTAGAAATGAACAATAGGGAAGGGGGGGGGGCTCAAGAGATTGTAGGGAGGGCTCATAATTTTTTTTCTTTCTCTCTGACGCAGAAAGATAAAATAGTGCATATTCACATTGTAGTTATTATGTTTCTTATTATTAAATTGCTGTAATAACATTATTTTATGCTAACAAAAGTACAGGATGATGAAATTTTTGAGTGTATAACTGGTGCAAAATTAAACATCCTGTTAGCTTTATGTGTACAAATAGGATTAGGGAGTGTTGAAACACTTACTTTAGATACAATTTAGTAACTCTGCAAAACTGTGAAAGGGTCTCAAAACTAAATTAGATTTTTGAACGGAATTTCTTTTGAACTTTCAGAACAGAAATTCATTTAGTGACCTTGGAATATTTTCCAGGGGGGACTCAAAATATTTTAGGGGGGGGGGCTGAGCCGCCCATAGCGCCCCCTTAGCTACGGCCCTGCCCTTAAATAGAGTGTCTTTTATTCAGAGGTAAATACATTACACGTCCTATACCAAAGGACTGGGATCGGAAGTTTTGTCCCTTAAATAGAGAAGTCCCTTATTCGGAGTATCCCTTATTTGGAGGTTTCACTGTATTTCCTTTTTATAGGTACATTCGTATTTATATAAATCCGCTAGGGTGTACTGGAGAGTATACGGGTGTATACGCCGTGTACTTTCTGGATTTTTAAAGAAGCTCCATATACTCTCAGTTTCTCAAATAAAGCGTTAGCGTATATCCTATCTATGAACGCTCATGACATCAGCGTATGCCTTCTGCTTATATCGTATATTCTTTGCTATTTTTACGACTATAGTCGTAAAAATGTACGAGTATGTGTAAATACGTGTAAATACACTGTAAATACGTATTATTTATAGTCGTTGTCTGGTCCGTCCGTCCAGGGCTGTAGCTAGAAAGGAATAATGGGTGGGGGGGGGGAGGCTCAAGAAAATGTAGAGGGTCTAATATTTTTTCTTTCTCTCTCTGACGCAAAAAGATAAGTTAGTGCATATTCACATTATAAATTCTCAATAATTAACAATGTAATTGTAAAAATAGCAGAGAACATGTACACTCTAAGCGGAGGGTATACGCTCAAGGCAGAGGGTACACACTTGAGTGTGTACATTATAGTTTCTTTGAGAAATAGAGTGCATATGGTGCTCCTTTAAAAATTCCAGAAGGTACACAGCGTATACCCCGTATATCCTCCATTACTTCTCTAGTACTATGTTTCTTATTAAACGGTTGTAATAACTTTATATCAGGGTTAAAAAAAAACATAGGATGATAAAAAATTCGAGTGTATAACGATTGCAATATGAAACATCATGTTAGCCTCGTATGGGCAAACTGGATGAGCGAGTTGTTGAAACACTTACTTTAGTACAATTTAGTATTTCTGCAAAACTGAGAAAGGGCCTCAAAACTAAACTAGATTTTTGAACAGAATCTCATTTGGATCTTCGGAACATAAATTCATTTAGTGACCTTGGAATTTTTTCCAGGGGAGGCTCAAAATATTTTAGGGAGGGCCGATCACCCCCTAGCTACAACCTTGAATCTGTCCATCTGTCCGCATATAATAGCTCAAAAAATACCCAAATGGATGGTTTTTAATTTAACATATATAAATCGTTGCTGCATTTTGTCGAATCATCTAAAATTTTATGAGAATCGAATCAAAAATTTAAAAAAATATTTTTTTTTCATTCTATTTAATCCTGTTATACATAATTAATCCAATGATATCCCACAAAGGGCTGCTATTCCAGGTTGCCCTGGTGATTATTTTTTTTTAAATCCTATCAAACGTAATCAAATGAATCAAATGAAATGAAATCCCATGATAGCTGATGATTCTGAGTTCCCATGGGGAATACGCCCTTTTTAGGTGCGTACCTAGGTATGCAAATGCGTAATCGCCTATAGTCGTCGTTCACTGCGTCCGTCTGTCCGCATGTAACAGAGCAAAAATTACACAACCGAATCGTTTAAAGTATAAAATGTGCAATTATTGCATAATTTTGTCGCGTCGTTTCAAATTTTATGAAAATCGGACGCATAGTTTAATTACAGGGTCAATCAAAAATATTCCGTGGCATTACGGTCAATGGAAAAAAATGGTTTCAAGTGCATTTTAATGATGTTATACACTTTTGAACATAATAAAATGGATATTCATCAATGTACCATATACTAAAATATACATTCTGTACAATCTGTAGTGCAAAGTACATTTGTTAATTTACAGGGCCACACAAAAATATTCCATTACTTAATGGCATACAAGCAAACATTGTTTGGAGCGCGTTTTAATAATATTAAACTATTTCACATTTTATGAAATTGATGTACGTTGTTGAGGTTTATACTTCCTTTATAATAAAAATAAGATAGTATTTACAGGGATACACAAAATATTTTGTATATTCTACTATATCCGAAATACTGTATATTATTACACCAAGATCTGAATATTTTTGATATAGTTTGATTTCAAAATTTTAGGATTTCCGTTTTCTTTAAAAAAAAGGCGTTGGCGTCATTTTCTTCGGATTATCTTTCGTCACTAATCATATTATCATTTATTCATGCGACGGAATACTCGATAATGGATTTATTTCTATTTGAGAATGTCTGTCAGCCATCACATTCACGCTTATGTAACGACTTCCTTTTCGGCTGCGTTTGGAAACACTGTTCTCATGAGATCTGTGAATTGGTTAATAAAGTACACTGGGAATTTTCAACATCTCTTTTAAATCCCAATTCAGGCCAAGGGCTGAGTTTCGACATGTTCACTTTATTCTATTTGGTTATTACTATTCTTTTATTTACCCATCATACGTAGTATAGGATAAATCTTGCAATCGTTTTGAAAATCGAAATTTTTTTTGGCGGATTTTCACATTTCAGACATTGGAGATTACGAAAACAAATATATTTTAGTAAAGAAGTTTTGCCATCTGTCTGTCTGTGTGCCTGTAAACGCTCTATCTTCCGTGATAGAGCAACAAATTGTGATAGAGACTTGAATCTTGGTATGTACGTAGTATGCAGGAATGGGACGAAGTCTATTTAATATTAGTAGCCTCGATTATCCGGAACTATTTTTTTTTTTCGGACACTCTAAATATTTGTTCTGATGAATGTATCTAAAAATTTTCGAATTTTTTTATATTAAGAAATTAATATAAAAGACAATAGAAAAAATATAATTTTTGGATAAAGAACGAGGTCGATCGGATAATTAGTTGTCCAGATATTTGTAATCCTGTTTTCCACACTTCTCGATTTTTCATGTATTTCATTCAAATTTCAATTCAAAGATATATATTTTTATTAGGAATGGAACACTTAATCAAACGCAGTAAATTGTTAGTTAATATAAGTATAATTTTTGAGTTTAAAGGATCTTCTTTTACGCAATTCCCTGTTACTTGGTTTTATTTTCATATTTTATAGTATGCATATGCATGATGGGTAAGTATTACTGTGACCTCCAACGACTATTTTTTTTTTTTTAATCCTATTTAAAATGAAAGTATGTGGAAAAATTGTTGCATCAAACTATCTACGCCTCAACTTTGTAACGGATGCTACTTTTAATAAAACATGCAGTATTTTTCCCCTAATTCTATAGACGTCAAAGTTAAAAAAAAAAAAAAAAAAAAAAAAAAAAAAAACTAAAAAAAAAAAGCAGTAGAAGATATTTATATTTTCTGTTCTGAAAGCAATAATAATTTGCTTACAAAGTTTTAAGATTCAGTTCTTATTATTTTGTTATTCACATGTTCAGTTACTTACATGTCATTTTCGATATTGAAAACCCCAGAGGTTAAACATTTTGCATATTCAGGTGTTGGAGTACAAAATAAAAATAGTTAACTTCATAGAGATATAAGATTTTTTTAAAAATCTTTCGCGAATGGCGTTAATTAGTTAATTTTAACATGTATCCGATCGGGGGGGGGGATGTATTGCAGAATTAAGATCTTTTTCAAAGTATACACTATCTGGTCAAAGGCGACCGGCCACTTGCGATTTTAGACGTTTTCTTAAATATCTAGATAAATACCTAAGGAATCACCCTGAAATTCTAAGTGTATAAATACAATAGTACAGGTCATACATTTCCATGAAATTTTTTTCCGAAACTCCTTAGGAGACCGTCAATAAATTGAAAAAGAACTAATTTCTTTAATTGGATAACTCTTCAAAACTGATGTAGCAAAAGCGCTCAATCTGTGGATTATGATTAAGTGGCTTATTGTAATAAACTGTGTTCATTTGTAAGTGGATAGTATGTATATTCGAAGAGAAATTTAGATTTTTATAAAAATAATCCCAAATTTAGTTTTTTTATTATAATTTGCAGAGTTCTTAATATAAAAAAATGTTATCTTCTGAAAATATGACAAACAATATTTTACACAATACCCTGTATTCAGAAGTAAAAAATAATTTAAAATGTATGAAAAATAAGCAGGTTTACTAAATGATTTTTACTGACACACGTCAACGATATTAAAATTTCATTTGCATATTGTGTTAGGGAAACGTCTAGCCTTCCCACTGCCGTGACCGGATATATCAGGTAAATAGGCTGCAGGTTGCAGTGCAATTGAAGCTTTATTTAAATTAACTAGCAGGCTATGCCCGCTGCGCTGGTCCATTTTTCCAAACAAATCTTGATTCAAACAAAATGGTGATTTGAAATTTCTTTTTTAAAGCAGTGTAGACCATCACTTGGAATGTCCTTCCGCAATGCTGAAAACGATGCCAATGCCAATATCATTGCGATATTGCACTATTGTATACCTTGGACAAAATTTGGGTAATTAAGTACCATCTCTCTTATTAGATCATTTATAGTAGAGTTTGATATGAAAATGAGACCGTTGTGACAGTAGGAATCAAAATGTTCTCTACTCATCACATTATTTTGTCAGAAAGCATTGCAATGATTATCAAATTCTATTAATTTTCAAATATCATATTATCATTTGTTAGTTCTTAAACTCCTGAATCTGAACTTGCACTATGTGCAGATGTGGAAGCCTAAATACAATCTCATTACATGTTGCATTACATTTTTTAATAACCGACCTCTTCTGGCAACTCTAATACAGTTTTCTATCTATCTTGTTCTGTTCCAGCAAAGTGCATAGCAAAAAAATGCATAAAATAGTGTTTAACTTATATATTTATTAGAACAACTAGCTGTTCTGTCCGGCGTTGCCCGGGTTCATTAAAAAATAGCAAGAATTGCGAAAAAACTTTAAAAATCATAATAAAAACCTCTAAAAATTTAAAAAATGCTGCACGAATTTCGTCTAAACTTCGTTGAAAAGAGATAGGCTAGAAAATTGAAGTTGGATTATTTTTACTAATGTGGAAAAATCTTACAAATCGCAAAAAACATTAAAAATCTCATAAAAATGTAAAACAAAATTCAAAAATTGTGTTTCAAAATTCGAATAAACTTTGAAGAAAAGAGATATAATTTAATAAATTCGGCCAAAAATTGCACCTCTAAAAATCGAAGCGGGTCGCGAAGAAACGTAAACATCGCTTTAAAAATGGCAAAATTTTCAAAAATCACGAAACTCAAAATTTACTCTACTTGGATAAATGTTTTGAATCTAATTAATTTTATAATGTAAAAAGCATTAAAATACGAAAAAAACTGCTAAAAAATCGCAATAAAAATCTTTAATCGCACAGGAGAAAATTTATCATATTAGCGAAGAAATTAAAAACCGAATTCCTTTTCCGTATCAGAAAAAAATCGCCGTAAACTAAAGAAAAAAAAAAAAAAAAAAAAAGCATACTGCATTAAAAATTGCTGTAGATCAAAATAAGAGAGCAAAACAATTACCGTAAAGGATAAAAGTTTGAAACCAAACTCTTATTAGTCTAGAAATTTCAAATCGAATTCCTTTAAAAAATGTAAAAGAAGAAGAAGAAGAAGAAGATTGAGAAAGCCCAAAAATTGCATTGAAAATTGCAATGAAAGTCGTAAAACATTAAAAAATCCCTAGGGTAAAAATTCACTGTTATAATATAAAATATTGTAATCAAGAAATTAACCATGTTAACCAAAAAGTTTGAAATCGAAATCGATTTCCGGATGTAAAAAAATCGCCACGAAACTTGAAGAATAGCTAAAAATTACATTGAAAATTGCATTAAAAATAGCTAAATATTTGGAAGTCAATGCTTAAAAAAATAATATTGAAGCAGGGCGGGGGGGGGGGGGGGTTATGATCGAAATCATTCATAAATTACAAAATGTAGGCATGGAACGCCAAAATCATATTAAGAGATAAAACATTGCATTCGAAACATAACTATACATTAAACAAAATGTTTGATATCAAAATTGGTTTCTAAATTGCAGAAAATCGCCAAGGAACTTAAAAAAATGGCTAAAAATTGTATCGAAAACTACATTAAAAATCGCTGAATATTTAAAAGTCATGGCCGTAAAAATTTAATATTCAGTCGAAAATATTGTAATCGAAAATCGTTCATAAATAAGGAAAAGTCAACACGGAACACCTAAAATCCCCCAAACTAACTAAAAATTACATTGAATATCGCATTAGAAATTGGCAAAATTCATAAAAGCATGGAGGACAAATTGTACTATTTATGATAAAAGTTAGAAACCGAAATTCTTTTACCGATGTCAACAACTGTCACAGAACTTGAAAAATCACTATAAAACAGATTAAAAATCAATAAAATTCAAAAATCCGGACAAAATTTGCCATAGTAAGATAAACATTTATATTAAATTGCTGCGGACATAATTTACCATAATGGGACAAAATATTGAAATCTGAACTCTTTCATTAGTTAAAAATATGGACACAAAACTTGCTAAACATTTTATGAAAATACACAAAAAAATCTGAATCATTGATGTCAAAATTTACTACATTAAGCTACAAATTATTTAAAAATTTCTTTTCCAATTGTGAAAAAATTGCCGTGGACTCGAAAACATCTAAAAATTTCATACATAACTTCGTGCAGCGGTCTCTCCGGAGCATCGCCAGTACTTTAAAAATTTTAACATGCGTTATAAACTACCTTAAAGTGTAAAACAGATCTCCTTATTACATTTCCGAATTTTGTTCGCGCCCCTCCTTTCACGCACCCTGAAATGTGTCACACCATTCTTTGTTTACATTTTTTATCATGTATTATAAACAATTTTAAAATTTAAAATAAATCACATTGTTATATTTCCAAATTTTAACAAAATCGCGTTCTGTTAATTCCATTTTTCACCACCAGCTAGCGCACTTTATTCTTCAAAAACTTTATCAAAACGATACTCTCTTAAACAACCTATCAGGATGTATATTACTCGAGGGGGTAGCGGTCTTAAGCAAGAATTTAAGATATTTTATGAAATTGCTATTCGAAAATAGTGGTAACTAAATTTTTGACATTTTAGGTAAATTTCGCAAAAAAATACTACTTATTGCATTCTCAACAGCTCAAGATTTTCATAGAACAACTATGAAAAAAATAGATGCTAAACGCAAAAAATCTTAAAAAAGCGTTAAAAATCACATTGAAAATCGCATTAAAAATCGTTAAAATCTAAAAATCGTAACAAACACAAAATTTAGGGCTAAAAGTTTAAAACGGTTTTTTATCAATCTGCAAAAAAAAAAAAAAAAAAAAAAAAAAAAAACGCAAAATGAGAAAAAACACTAAAAATCGCATTAAAAATTCGTTAAAAATTCAAAAATCGCTGTACAAATTCCGAATAAACTTTGCTGAAAAGAGAAAAAAAAATGCTATATTGGGTTAAAAGAATGAAACCGTATTTCTTTCACTAATGGGATAAAACTGCAAAAAGAACGCTAAAAATCGCCTAAAAAAATTATCAAAAAAATCTAATCAAAAAATTGAAAATCGGACTTCGAAGTGCAAAACTACATCTATAAAAGTACCTTCCCTCCACATTTTGTAACTCTACGTACAGCAGACTCTTCAGAACAGCGCTGACACACACACAAACTTGTCTCTATATTATTATAAATTTAAAAAAATAGCGTTCTATTAGTTCTATTTTCCACCACCAGGTAGAGCACTCTATTCTTCAAAAACTTTATCAAAACTATACTCTGTTAAATAATCTATCAGGTGATATATAACTCAAGGGGGTAGCGGTCTTAAGCAAGAATTTAAGATAGTTTATGAAATTGCTATTCGAAAATAGTGGTACCTAAATTTTTGACATTTTAGGTAGATTTCACAAAAAATACTACTTATTGCATTCTCAACAGCTCAAGTTTTTGATAGAACAACTATGAAAAAAATAGATGCTAAACGCAAAAATCTTTAAAAATCGCATTGAAAATCGCATTAAAAATCTTTAAAATTTAAAAATCGTAACAAACACAAAATTTAGGGCATTAGGCTAAAAGTTTAAAACGATTTTCTTTTTATCAATCTCAAAAAATAGCTGCAAAAGGAGATAAGACACTAAAAATCGCATTAAAAATTCGTTAAAAATTCAAAAATCGCTGTACAAATTCCGAATAAACTTTGTTGAAAAGAGAAAAAAAAATTGCTATTTTGGGTTAAAAGAATGAAACTGTATTCCTTTCACTAATGGGATAAAACCGCAAAAATAACGCTAAAAATCGCCTAAAAAATTATTAAAAAAATCTAAACAAAAAATCGAAAATCGGGCTTCGAGGTGCAAAACTACATGTAAAAAAGTACCTTCCCTCCAAATTTTGTAACTCTACGTGAAGCAGTCTCTTCAGAACAGCGCTGACAGACAAACATCCTTCTCTCTTTATTATTATAGAAGATAGAAGAAGAAGATGAAGCATAAAAGGTGTGTTTTAAAGCTGAATTATTTGGGTAAAATTAAAATTATATCAGTTTCACCATTTCAGCCTCTTCATTTTTTTTAAACCAGTTGCAGGGATGCTACAGGCGACTGTTTTTATAATCCGTTCTCACCACTATTTTTCTAATATAAATTTCAAAATAAATTTTTCTTGCAAGTGTTTTCAAAGTGTATGTTAAGGATTTCTGTTTAAAGAAAGTGGTGCCAGTTAGAGTTAAAAAATAGTCGCCTGTGGCAGCCCTGCAGTTGCAAACATGTAGCTGTTAAATCGGGAATAATCTTGATGCTAAATTTTGTAGAAAAATAAACCTCCAGCTTGTAATCAATTCCATTATGATTTTTGGCGTCAAACATTAGTATTGCTTATAACGATTTGTTACAAATGTATCAGACTTATTTCGTGTTTATTGTCAAATGAAAGTGAAGTTTACAATCATCTATTATTGGCATTTAATCTTATATCTTGGCGATAGTTTTTTTTTTTTTTTTTTTTTTTTTTTTTTTTTTTTTTTTTTTTGTTTGACGGGGTATTGAAGTAGTATTTAATAGTTAATTTTTGATAAAATTCTGTTGATAGGGCTTAATGTTAATTAAAACTGCAACATAAACATCATAAACAAAATTTTCTACTGTCGGTATTTAACGTATATTTTTTTCTTAGCCGATTTTAAAGTATTTTTTTTAACCTGAATGATTGATAAATTAATTGCAAATATATATGTTTTTAATTCTATATCATTGATATTCCGAATATTTTTCCTGCACATTGCAAATATTGCTTTTTAAGGATAGTAAAATAACTACAGATGAAAAATACATAATAAGATTAAAACACAGAATTAACGACAACTTGGCGAATGTCTCTACGGAGACTTGAAAAGTACGCCAGTTCTGTCAACTTAAATACCCAAATAGAATTTTAATAAATAATAGGTACTACTTTATTATTCCATAGATCAATTTCGCCAAATTATACATATTGCAAAACGATTCAGCATATTATACAAATGAACATAACTTTTATTTTAAATAACCAAAGAATCAATAAATTACGAAAATATTAATAGAAATACAAATAAAACGTCGAATTAAAAAGTAGTTAATGACGTAACAAACGCATGTAACATGTTTAATTTCAAATGAATGTGGCATTTACGATCATCCATTATTAACATTTAATCTTTTATTTTGGCGGCAGTTTTTTCGTCGAAGGGATAATCAAGTAGTACTAAATAATGTAAAAAAAATATAAATAATAATATAGCCAATAATATTTTGGTCAGGTGTCATGTATGGATCACGTTGGTGCGATTGCAACAAAATTGTGATTTTATGGATTGCTTGGTAATCTGGTTGTTGTTGTTCATTTACTAATAAACTTTGTTTCTTCACTTTTCTTTATTTTTTTCTATCTTTATTGTTTTGTTCTATAATTATTAATTAAATTTCACTTATTTATTATTGTTTCCTTTTTAAAATAATAGAAAATAATTAAAAATAATATAACATGTAACTGGTATTTGAAAGCGCAGTGTTTGCCAAACTGATGTCAGATTTAAAAAAAACACGCCAAGGTGATGCGTATATAAAAATGGAAAAATGCTTATAACTAGGACTTCCCTCAGAGGGATTAGTCTGAGCGATATTGCTGAGAATACACATTTAATAACTTGCGATAAGTAAAGAAAATGAGATGTTACCTTTAATTGCTCTTTCATTGTGATAAAATATAATGATGAAAATAAGCATATTGAATCGTAGAACTACAAAATCTTGTTGCATATACTATTTTTATAAAAGAAAAGCAAACCATGCATGGATATAAAATTGGAAATATGCAAAATGTTAAAAGTAATACAGAAAATAAAACACCAAATTTTCCTATATTGGAAATATAGCTCTTTGAAATGATGTCATGAGCATAAACAGAAGCTTCGCACCGATTTGAGAAACTATAAATAACATAAACTATTATGTTTGAAGAGAAACGAAGTGTATTTTATATGGTATGAAATCCGTCCGGATAGTTTATAATGTTGAACATCTGTTTTCCTCGGATGCAATGAGGTTGTCGATAAGAGTTAAGGAATCCTTTTTTAAAAATTTGTCCTAAACGAGCACTTACATCTTATAAGTTACTGTGATGCCAAAGTTATAGTTTCTGACCCCCAACAGTATCCTAGAAATTGCAATATTCTCAATAAATTGGGTTTAAAACCTTTTCTAGAAAAAAAATGTTTAATATGTGAAATTAAATTGTCGAATGTTTTAGAAATCGTTCATAACGAGAATATTATATCTTAAAAGTTGCCACCAAAAAAAAAAAAAAAAAAAAAGAGAGATTTTAAATTTTTAGTCATATCAACATCAAAGAATTCTCAATTTTAGACCTTTTTTGCTCGTGCATTGATGGTGATTATTGTTCCTACGCAAAATATAGTATATTTTGCAGCAAAGATGGTTACCAACATTTTTTGCCCACATTATTTTTTAAATCGGCTCCCAATGCTAACGAAAAACACACAAACGTTAATGCTTTATAGCATAGAAATACAGAATCAAAAGCTATTTATCTCCTATTATATACACATAAGACATAAATTATCTAATTAGAGCTAGCAGATGAATTTTTAAATATACATAGATCAATATAATGCTTCATTTTTCTTTTATTAGTATTTCTTAGTATTCATTTTTCATTTATTTGTATTATTCCTTTGTATTATTATTTGTATTATTCACTTTCTTAAGCCCGAATTACGTCAAACTTTTTATAAAAGCGCCTAAGTCCATATAACAGCGAAGTATTGTGATGAGTATTAAATACAAGGTAGTAAGACACTTAGCCAAACGCAGGTAATAAATCGCCAATATTGTCTTTTTCTCCCTCTCTCGAAATGCATTTTTTTCGTATATTTAAAAAAACACGATTTTGAGTCATCTTATTTAAAATTCAAATAAATAAATGAGAGGAAGCAATAATAGCATAAGTCAAACCATTCATAAGTCAACATCAAGGAATTGTATCGTAGTTACACATGTGGAAAAAAGCTGCTTTCGGCCAAAAAACGTTGTCTTCACTAAATTTGAATTTGATTAAAAAAAGTACCGTGATTAATTAAAATGTTATAGGCAGAGCTGCCACGTCTCCGGCATTTTGGGTACCCGTATTTTAATACAGAAAATGTTTTATTAAATTGGAACATTCTGCGGATTTAAAAAATAATTTTCCTATAAGAAAATTCTGCTGTGCAATAAGCGGGGGCTTGGCATCTCTATATAGGAATATTTCGTAATCTGCTTTTTAACCTTAAAAAAAGCAACGACCATTTTTCAGGTACAAAAAGTATTGCTAATTGTTCCATTTTGCATACAAGGTACTGATTGTAATATTGATACATCTATGGTGATAAATTTCCAATAATTTTTCAAATCCCATTTATTTCATTAAAATATAAATCTTTTATTCATTTAGTTTAAAATAAATGATTTTTACCTAATTTCATAATACTTTTGAAATATCACTTTTCATTGAAATATTCATACTTAATCCATAACGTACATAATATATGACGTTCTGTTATTACATAAGTCACCTTTTTATTATCATAAAAATTATGTTTTTACTGATTTTTATTAACTCAATAGGAAAAGTTTTGTGTTTTGAGCAATAGATGTCCACATTTCCTATTATTTATTTATCTTAACAAAATTCTTTGTATTTAGAAGAATTTTTATTTAAATAGAAAATTCAGATGTCGCTGTTAATAAAGAAGAAAGTTACAAAAAAGGGTACAAAACGAGTATACGCATACTATCAAATATGGAAAAACGACGAATCCCAAAAAGACGTCGTATGAAATATTATCTTTTAAAGCAAAAAACGAGGTCTGATTATCGAGCCTACTGATTACGAAATGTGCATTACGTTAAAAAAAAAAAAAATGCTGCAAATATTGATTATTTTTTCTTTTGTGCAGTTTTGGCTTCGAAAGGTGCGCTATGCTGCAAAAAGATATAAGCGACTATGAAAACACACCTGGTAAACTTTCATGCTCAGTTTTACAAATAAATATGGCACATATATGCCCTATATACACCGAGGTACCTAATTGGTGCCAAAATGGCGTTTAGTTGCCTAACATGCTGGTTATCATATAAATTTTATAATAAATTGTTTGTTCTAAAAATATTATCATTTATTGATTGTTATATCTTTTTTAATAACAGGAAATGTTTCATTTATTCCTTTTTTTTCATTTTGAAATAAATAAATAACGTGTTATAGCATGCTATATGCATCTGGTAATCAAAACGATGTTTTCGCCTAATTGGCATAAAAAATCTCGCCAAATCCGGTGCTTATATCTCTAGTATATTATCTCAAGTATTTTATTTATGTATACTATAATTGTTTTTACATACCACTTACTTCTTCTGGTATATAGAAATAGGTTAGTGGCTCCTTTATGCAGTATAAATTGTATAAAACTTTAAAAAATAGCCCTTGTTGCCCCTTTTTGGATCGAATAAAAAAAATCGATGTCTAATTCCAGTATTGTTCCCAGGTCTGCATACATACTCCATATTTCAAAGTTGTATGCCAACAGGAAACGGATGAAAAATGGAAAAAATGTCACATATGCACAGGGTACATAATTGGCGTCAAAATGGCATTATTTTACCTGAGATGGTAACCCGGCTTTATTTATTTATTATTTGTTTATTTACTCATAAAATGTTTATTTACTTTCACTTCCTTCTTTTAATTATATAAAATATTTCTTTTCATAGTTATTAATTATTATTATTATTTTATTTACTGTAAGTTCTTTTTGAAAATAGAAAATAATTTAAAAATGTGTATGTAAGCGTTATTTGAAAAGGGAGTTTTCGCCATATGGGCTTTGAAAAAAATTGCGCCAAATCTGATGCGCTTGTGGTATCCTTGCCGAAAAATTAATGACCAGAATTGACTTCCATACACAAACAAAATATAAGTTAAAAGAAAACATGCAATGGAAATAAATATAAAGGGAAAATGATGTCATAAAAGAAACTTTTTATTTAAAAACGTAATTGTTTCTAATTTTCACACGCGAAATATGTAAAACATTCTTTTAGCGATCAAAAAGTGCTGTTAAGGGATTATCACAAAATCTCAAAATCAAAGTTTTTATGACATTTTTCAATATAAAAAATAACAGTTTTATTTTCCTGCATGATTAAATTTTAAAATGTTTTATTGCATTCAATATTTCTGAGTGCGAAAATGATTACTATTTACTCCATGTACTGATTCGGTTATCTACGAAAATGTCCAGCCGGTGAAAATCACGCTCACCAAATTTCTGTGACGTATGCACATAAATTGTGCTTTTTTATCAGTTTTTTTAATATAACTTTTAAACTATTTGGAATTAATTTTTAAAAGTAGGTGCATTCACCAGATTACCTTCATAGGTACCTATTGGTACAAACAGAATCAAAATCCGACAAGTACTTTTTGAGATTTGCTTGACGAAAGAATTTTTTTCAATTTTAATATCGTTACGTATCTCTGAGTATAAAGACTTCGCTTCGCTCAGACAATAATGTAAACAAAAAAAGTAAACATATAATTAAAAAATCGCCTTTTCGATTTAAAAAAAAATAACGCCAAGCAGTCATTAATTCTGTAGTTGCATCAATAGTAAATTTGCTTTTCTTCGTTTGTTTCATAATGAAAAACCATAAATTTAATAATCTCAAATAAAATAATCTGACAAATTTTCTATGATCTCGTTGATGATCTAGAAATCTCCTTATTACATAAACAAAAAGGCAAAGATGTCATATGCGCCAAGTTTGGCGCGATAATTTTTTATGCTAATTTGGCGGAAACATTGTTTTCGAATACCAGTTACATGTGTATATTTAAATTATTTTCTATTATTTAAATAGTAATAAAAATTTATGAAAAAAGTTTAATTAATAAGCATATAACAAAACAATTTATATAATTTATAAAGTAAATAAGCATTTTATTTATAAATAAATATTAATAGTCGGGTTAATATATCTTAGACAAAATAATGCCAATTTAAAGTCTATTAGTTACCTCGGTGATATATAATATCTGTGCCAATAAAACTTTCAACAATATAGTAAATATGCTATTTGGCGGTGCTCAATTATTGAAGATTAGTCCAATATCATTTTAAATATTATCTAACACAGGAAAAATATGAAGAAAATTGAAGAAGAAATGGCTAATTAAAACAAACTTGTAAAATATTTTGGCATAAATGCCTTATGTGCACCACATTTGTGTATTTTTTTCCCTTTATTACGCCAATTTGGCGAAAACTTCATTTTAAAATATCAGTTACATATATATTTTTAAATTGTTTTCTATTATTTTAAGGAAATAAAAATAAATAAATAATGTTTTGTTAATAATTGTAAAATAAAACAATTTACATCATTTAAAAAAATAAATAAGAGTAAATAGTTTATTAATAAATATACAATAGCCGAGCTACCATATGAACATAAAATAGACGTTTTGTTGCAATCGCGCCAATGTGGTGCATATATGACATCTGTGCCATTTTTTTTCAGCAGGCAATTTTTATTTCAAAATGTTTAAATTATTGATAGTAATAACGCGACATTGCATAAATTTAATTTAAATTGCATAGATTTCCTTGTTCAATTTGTAAATTTTAAAACTAATTTTCGCTGGAAGAGAATTTGACAAAATGGCGCAAAAAAGTATGTTTGTTGATTACAATTTTCAAAATTGCGGTGAAAAACTTTTGAAAAAGAATGACATTATTTTACAATATATATGTGTGTGGCAGAATTTCACACTAAAGATAAAATTTAAATATTTGATTACAATTTTTAAAATATTAACTTATTTTTATTGAATTTACAATTGAATAATAAAATGTACTCCAAAAATGATCTTCTTTTGGAAAAAACAACATTATTGCGACCTAATGTTAGACATATGCATTTTTGGCTTACTTCTTTGCCGACAAAAGTAAAAAAAAAATCTCAAAGAAACAAATATATAACTCACAATTACTTTTATAATTAGATCTGCCTTTTTCTGGAGTAAGTTATATACTATCGAAATTTGATAAAAAAGAGAAAGAAAATAATAGAAAGGAAAATATATATCGTTCAAAATTCATTTAATCAAATTTTCAAGTTATTTTTTTTTTATTCTAACGCAAGGATAACTTGCCAAATGTTGCATCAAATGTAATATTTCACGTAATTTTTTAAGCGTTACAAACATTTATTTTTAAGTTAAATATTTTTTTTATAATATTATGCCTCATTAAATGGTTTTATTTATTATTATTATTATTATTATTATTATTATTATTATTGTTATTATTATTATTATTATTATTATTATCAATAGTTATTTTCTGCTTTTATTTGCAAGATGTTTGTAATATTTCAAACAGATATATCATTTTTAATTTGTTTGGTAATGATAATTTTCACCAAAAAATAACTACTGGCAACCCTTTTATCAAAAATAACCGAAAAATACAAAATTTACTACGAAAAATCAGAGTTATCCCTGTAAATTTGAATTTTAAACCTTCGGAAAAATATTTCCTATCGAATGATACAATCGGCAAAAAAATCCATCGGGTAGTTTTTGAAAACACCCGTTTGGAAGTTTCAGAACTTCTGCTTTATAATATACTAGCAGGCTAAGCCCGCTGCGCCGCACCATATTTCCAAACTAACCTTGAGTCAAACAAAATGTTGATTTAAAATTTTTATTTTAAAGCAGTATAAACCATCCTGGAATGTCCTTCCGCATTGCTGAAAACGAAGCCAACGCCATTACAATATTGTACTATTGTATGCCTCCGAGAAAATTTGGAAAATTAAGCACCATATCTTTTATTTTATCAATTATAGTGGAGTTTCGTATGAAAATGAGACTGTTATGACGACAGGAATCAAAATGCTCTCGAATAATCACACTAATTACATTAGAGGGCATTCCAATGATTATGAGATTGATTATCAAACTCTATTAACTTTTGCATAGTACATTATCATTTCTTAATTCTTAAACTCCCGACATCTGAACTTGCAATATATGTAGTTCTGGTAGCCTACATACAATATCCGTACATGTTACATTACATTTTTTAATAAACGACCTCTTCTGGCAGGTCTACTGTAGTTTCCTATCTACCTTGATCTGTATTTGAAAACGCAGTGTTCTCTAAATTGGCATCATAAAAAAATCGGGCCAAGGTGATGCGTGTATAAAAATGGAAAAATGTTTGCAATAATATAAACAAAAAAGCTAACAAATAATTAAAAAATAACCATTTCGATAATTTTTTAAAATAACATCAAGCATTAAATCAAATAGCATCAAGAGTAATAATAGCAATTAGTAAAAGTTTAATTATGTAATAAGTTTATTTAATAAGGGCACTACTTGGTTATCCCGTCGACCAATTTCGCCAAATTACACAAATCGCCAAACTAATAGCCAAATTATATATATTGATATAAATTTTATTATAAATAACGAAAAAACAAAAGATTTAGTAGAATTTTAATAAAAATACAAAAAAAAAAAAAAAAAAAAAAATCGAAATAAAAATCCCTTAATGACATTTTAAACACGTGTATCTTAATTACTATCATTGAATGTGACATTCACGATCATCCATTACTGGCATTTCATCTTATAATTTGGCAAAAGTTTTATGGTCAACGGGATATTACTTTAATAAGTATGGAACAAAGCAATTTATATAATGTTAAAGAAGAGGATGGAAGTAAATAAACAATTTAATAATAAATAAATACCAATAGTCGGGTTGGCATGTCAGGCAATATAATATCAATTTAGAGTCCATTAATTGCCTCGGTGCGCATATGATATCTGTGCAAAAAAAATTTCCAATACTATAATAAATTGCCATTTGGCGACACTCAATTATCGAAAATTAGTCCAATATGATTTTAAATACTACCTAACACAGGGGAATTATGAAGAAAATCGAAGAAAAAATGGCTAATTAAAAAAAAAAAAAAACTTGTAATTTTTTTTTACAGAAGGCATTTTTTATTTGAAAATGTTGAATTTATCAATAATAATAACGCATAATTGCATAAACGTACTTTTAATTGCATTATTCCTTCTTCAGTTTCTAAATTTTAAAACTGTGATTTTTCTGTATGTGAAATTGACGAAATGGCGCAAGAAAAAATAAATAAACAATAAAAAATATTTGCTAAGAAAGGGTTATATTCGTTGATCGAATTCTTCAAATTTACGGAGGAAAACTTTTGAAAAAGTATGACATTAATTTACAATATATATACGTGACACGGAAATTCACACTAAAGCTAAAGCGTAACTGTTTGATTCCAATTTTTAATATACGTATAAACTGTTATATATATATAATTTATAATTAAATATTAAAATATACTCCAAAAATTAGCTTCGCTTGAAAAAACATTATTGCGATAATCAACAACCTAATGTCAGACATATGCATTTTTGGCTTGCATCTTTGTCGACAAAAGCAAAATAAAAATCACAAAGAAACAAATATATAACTCACAATTTACAGTTACTTTTATAATCAGATCTGTTTTTTTCTACTGTAAAACATATGATGCGGAAAATCAATTTTTAAAAGCAAGCGATATGGCGCCAATTGTTGTATCAATTGTAATATTTCACGATGAGTTATTTTTTAAGCATTACAAATATTTCTTTCATTTTTAAGTTACATATATATTTTTTAATATTTTACCTCATTTAAGCAGTTTTTATTTTTTTTTTTCAAATTACCATTAGTATTTATTTTCTGCTTTTATTGATAGATATTTATATTACTGCCCAATAAATATAGTCATTTCAGTTTTTTTAGTAATAATAATTTTTGCCAAAAAATAGCTACTGGCAACCCTTTTGTCAAAAATAACCAAAAAATACGAAATTTAGTACGAAAAATCAGAGTTATCCCTGTATATTTGTATCATAAACCTTCGCAAAAATATTTCCTATCGAATGATATAATCTACAAAAAGATCCATCGGGTAGTTTTTGAAAACACCCGTTTGGAAGTTTCAGAACTTCTGCTTTATAATATATATGATATGATATAATTCTACAAATATATTCCAGTTTTAGGAAATTATGTTATGATTGATACTATCAAGGCTTATAAGCATATACGAGACAAAAAAAATTATACCATGTTAGAAAATCCTTCTTTTATTAACATTTAAAATAAGGAGAAAACAACATTACATTTTTGCCCTTTTGCTCGGCAGTCAAGGGTCTAAAGCAACTAGCTTGAAAATTCTGAAAGTGGACGTCTATAGAAATAAACTCAAAATCCGTTGTTCCAAAATGAAGCAAAAAGTAAGGGGTTTTATCCAAATATAATAGTAAGTGCCGTATTGTGTATTCTATATTGACACTAATCAATGGATATTTGGATACAATCCCTCATCTTTTTGATTCATTTTGGGAATAATGGATTTTGACTTATTTCATTTTATATTCGCAATCACTTTAATTTAAAATTCATGCATTAGATATTGTATTATTAAACGTGCAAGTATTATTCATTTATTTGTTTTAATATTTTGCGATTCTAGACAACACTTTTCCTAAAATCTTCAGATTAGATTTTTTAGCTCACAGGCTATCATAGCCTGAGAGCTTATGTGCCCGTCCGTTCTGTATGTATGTGCGTATGTGCGTAACGCGATAACTCATGATAAAAATATCGGATCCACTTGAAATTTTGTATGTAGGTATATCCTGACAAGGCGCTTCCCTGATTAGTTTTTGGAGTTCATTCGATATGTATAAGAGGGGGAACGGGGGGCTCATGCCCCCCGTTAGTTGATATAAATGGGATTTTCATGCAGAATTAAGTTTTCGTTCAAAATTTAGATTAGGATCATTCTGATGAGGCGATTCCGTGACTGTTATTAGGTGTTCATTGAATAAGTATAAATAGGGGGACAGGGGTTCTAATCCCCCCCCCCCCTTAATTTATAGAAATGGGATTTTCATGCAGAATTAAGTTTTCGTTCAAAATTTAGATTAGGATCATTCTGATGAGGCGATTCCGTGACCGTTATTAGGTGTTCATTGAATAAGTATAAATAGGGGGAACAGGGGTTCTAATGCCCCCCCCCCCCGTTAGTTGATATAAATGGGATTTTCATGCAGAATTAAGTTTTCGTTTAAAATTTAGATTAGGATAATTCTGATGAGGCGATTCCGTGACTGTTATTAGGTGTTCATTGAATAAGTATAAATAGGGGGAACAGGGGCTCTAATGCCCCCCCCCCGTTAGTTGATATAAATGGGATTTTCATGCAGAATTAAGTTTTCGTTCAAAATTTAGATTAGGATCATTCTGATGAGACGATTCCGTGACTGTTATTAGGTGTTCACTGAATAAGTATAAATAGGGGGAACAGGGGTTCTAATCCCCCCCCCCCCGTTAGTTGATATAAATGGGATTTTCATGCAGAATTAAGTTTTCGTTCAAAATTTAGATTAGGATCATTCTGATGAGACGATTCCGTGACTGTTATAAGGTGTTCATTGAATAAGTATAAATAGGGGGAACAGGGGTTCTAATCCCCCCCCCCCCGTTAGTTGATATAAATGGGATTTTCATGCAGAATTAAGTTTTCGTTCAAAATTTAGATTAGGATCATTCTGATAAGGCGATTCCGTGACTGTTATTAGGTGTTTATTGAATAAGTATAAATAGGGGGAACAGGGGCTCTAATCCCCCCCCCCCCGGTTAGTTGATATAAATGGGATTTTCATGTAGAATTAAGTTTTCGTTCAAAATTTAGATTAGGATCATTCTGATGAGACGATTCCGTGACTGTTATTAGGTGTTCATTGAATAAGTATAAATAGGGGGAACAGGGGTTCTAATCCCCCCCCCCCCGTTAGTTGATATAAATGGGATTTTCATGCAGAATTAAGTTTTCGTTCAAAATTTAGATTAGGATCATTCAGATGAGGCGATTCAGTGACTGTTATTAGGTGTTCATTGTATAAGTATAAATAGGGGGAACAGGGGTTCTAATCCCCCCCCCTTAATTTATATAAATGGGTTTTTCAAGCAGAATTTTCAGATTTCGTTCAAATCTCTGAATAGTTTTGGAAGTTTAATGGTTAAGTATAAAAGAGGGGGATAACTCCTTTTAAATTATATAAATGCTAAATGGGTTTTTATTAAGAATTATCTAATTTGCTCTGAATTTTGGATATAGATTTTTTATATGATAAAGCATGTCTTTGATAGTATAGGAGGTTCAATGATTAAGTATAAAAAAAGAGGAAAGAAGAGAGCTGTTTCCCTTTCTTAATTTTTTAACGGAATTAACCCTTGAAAATATAAGGCTTTAATGTACAATTAGTATTTGTAGCCTGTGAGCTCAATGCCATCAGTTTAACTGGGCAGTATTCTTTATTTATTTTTAACAGACAAAGCCATTTAGAGAATTACTATTAAAAATTCAATCGTAAATTTCAGGATATTCTCTCATGAAAGATAAATCTTTTTACCAGATTTATTGCAAAATATTTTTCTTACATCGTTTTGATAAAAATACATGTATTTAAAAGACGTCGCGTTCTCATTTTAGTTTCAGAGTAAAAGACATATTTTCGTAACATTAGTGCTTTTTCTCCGAAATTAAAATGATATTGTGACTAATTTTTTTACATGTACATAATTTCATCAAAACAAACTATAACAAAAAAATATTTTGCACTAAATCTGTTAAATAATATTCATCTGTCATGAGTGAATGCAAATTTAGAAAATATGCGCAACAGATGCGAAGATAATAATATCTGCTCATACATTACGTCATACTAAAAACCCGCGTATTTGCGTTATCACGCCGTCCACCAGCTGGCGCAGCTGTGTCAATTTATACCAGATTCCAGCATTATCTTTGTACGCTCGATATGTTTGCAGTTTTGGTTCACTTCGCCATTATTATTCACTTAGCGTTACTTTCTATGTAATGTTAGCTTTGAGTTGTATAAGAGTGATCGCGACCGCTAACAAAATTCCAACTGACCTGTTTGCCCAGTGGTTGCACCAGCACTGTATATTAAATGGATAACACTTTTATGATGAAGATGACAGAAAACTGTCGTTAATTAATGAAACATTAAAAAACGCTAAATTATAGACATCCAGAAAAAGAATACAAAAATAGTTTATTTTCACTAGATAAAATCACTAAAACAACTATTAGTTTAACCCTCAGTTAAAGAAGCTGGTGAACAATCCTCTGCTTTAAATTTCTATATATATTTTCTAGTTTCTTACATTAATCTCTCCAGGAACCTAATTAAAAAGAAATTAAGGAAATAAATTGAGATATTTCTATGAGAATAGCAGAAGGGTGAAGGCGTATGATTAAGAAATCTTATTTATAGCCAGAAAGAGTTAATTGGCGTACTCTGTTCGCCAGCCTATCCAGTTGAGGGTTAATAATATTTTAGCACCCAAACTATGCACAGTGATACATACAGAAATGAGATCCACATTTTACAAATCAATATATCTAACAGTTCATGTAAAGCTCGAATAAATGTAAAAGGCCATAAAAACAGTTTACTAAATACAGTGCACTAAATACATTTAATGTACGACATAATATCACAGCTCAAATAATTAATAACATAGAAAAGCGAATTCATTTCACATATCTTAATTTTCTTCAGAAAATTACACACAGATATTTTTATTAAAACTATTTACACCTGACTTTCATCTATTATTCAGAAAAAATTAAGAATCCGTCACAAAAGAAGAATATTTCTGCTTTATTCTCAGAAATTTACGTAAAGACAATTTTTAAAACATTTTAACTTGAAACATGTTTCTTCAACATCTTTTCTTATCTAGTCTTCTGATTAGGCTTTCAGTAAATAATGAAAGAAAATTAGTTTATGTTTCATCATTAATTTTTTTCACCATTTCTTTTTCATCATGTAAACAAATTATTGAAGTATCAACAGCTATTTATCATTTTAAACTAGAAGGCTTTTATTAAAATTCAAAAAAGAAGAGCAAAAGGAGTTTAACCATATATAATTTAATTATATATGCTCATCTGTTGGAATAATAGAATCTGTTGGTATTGTTGTAAAATCTGTTGAAGAGTAAAATGTGATGATTCACGTATTAAATATTCAGGAAATTAAACATTTTAACAAACTTTGAGTGTAATCGGGGTTAAGAACAAAAACAGTGCAGAATTAACCTTGTTTACTAATTAAAAACTAAAAAATGCATGTAACTGTATGTAAATTACTTAAAAGGTGCATAATAAAACATATAAAAACTTAAAAATACACTTACAGTACTTTTAAAAAGTTCAGAACGTTTTCAACCGTCGCTAACGCGGCCAAATAATTAAAAAACTTTGAGTAATTTTTAACGTAAAAACAAAGTCAAAGATGCTTTGTTAGGTAAACATGTCCTACTTTTAATGTGTGCATAAATCCGTTAA
This sequence comes from Maratus speculifer, assembly GCA_964019185.1. Classification (NCBI taxonomy): domain Eukaryota; kingdom Metazoa; phylum Arthropoda; class Arachnida; order Araneae; family Salticidae; genus Maratus; species Maratus speculifer. The sequence continues at coordinate 80,620,491 of OZ025295.1, forward strand.
AAAAATTAAGTTTAGTTTTATTTTTAGTTATATTTAGTTTATATAAATTTAGTTTAGTTAATTTTAGTTTTAACATTCTTATTTAAGTTTGAAAAAAAAAAAAAAAGACGCGGACAGTAAAATTTTAATTCGAAACATAATAACAAAATTCGTTATAATAATTAAACTATCTAAACTACGAAACAAAATTATTTTTTATGGTACATAATATTAACAAGTACAATCAGACTTTCAACATGAAAACGTTAAAAATTTTAATATCTAAATTCAGAAACTGCGTTTCATTTCATATTACATAATATTAACGAACGCAATCAGCATTTCATCATGAATACTTTAAAAATATTCATAATACAAATTATGATATGGAATTATATTTATGTTACATAATATTAACAAGGACAATCAGAATTTCATCATGAATACTTTAAGAAGCTTTACTATCTAAATTATGAAACAGAATTATATTTTGTGTTAGATAATATTGACAAGTACAATCAGACTCTCAACATGAAAACGTTAAAAAACTTTAATACCTAATTAAACTTTAATACCTAAATAAAACTGTGTTACATTTCATGTTACATAATATTACCGAGCACAATCAGAATTTCATCATGAATTCTTTAAAAATCTTCACATACAAATTATGATATAGAATTATTTTTCATGTTATAAATATTATCAAGCACAATTAGACTTTCAACATGGAAATTTAAAAAATCTTTAATATATAAATTAAGAAACAACCAAGAACAATCAGATTTTCGACATGAATACTTAAAATTTTTCTTTATCTAAATTAAGAAGTAGAATTATTTTTTATGGTCCATAATATTAAAAAACACAATCAGAATTTCATCATTAATACTTTAAAACGCTTCACTATCTAAATTATGAAATTGAATTATTTTTCTTGTTACATAACAATAAACATAATTTTATTATGAATATTTTAAAAACATTCATTATTTAAATTAAATAATAGAATTATTTTTTATGTTACATAACACTAACAAGAACAATCAGAATTTCATTATGAATACTTTAAAAGTCTTTACTATCTAATTTATGAAATATAACTATTTTTTACGTTACATAATATTCACAAGCGCAATCACACTTTCAACATGAAAACTTTAAAAAGCTTTAATATCTAAATTAAGAAACTGCATTACATTTCATGTTACATAATATTAACGAGCACAATCAGAAGTTTACCATGAATACTTTTAAAAACTTCACAATTTAAATTACGATATAGAATTATTTTTCATGTTATGTAATATTAGGAGAACAATAAGATTTTTTTCATGAATACTTTAAAATTTTTCTTTATTCATTTTCTTTATTTAAATTAAGAAATGGAATTATTTTTCATGTTACATAATATTAACAAACACAATCAGAATTTCATCATGAATTCTTTAAAAAACGTCACTATCTAAATTATGAAATTGAATTATTCTTCGAGTTACATAATAATAATCTCAATTATAAATTCAATTTAAGAATACTTTTAAAAGCTACACTATTTAAATTAAATAATAGAATTATTTTTTATGTTACATAATATTAACAAGAACAATCAGAATTTCATTAGAAATACTTTAAAAGGTTTTAGTATCTAAATTAGAAATAGAATTATTTTTTATGTCACATAATATTAACAAGCACAATCAGACTTTCAAATGAAAACTTTAAAAAGCTTTACTATCTGTGTTACATTTCATGTTACATAATATTAACGAGCATAATCAGAATTTCATCATGAATACTTTTAAAAACTTCACAATGTAAATTATGATATGGAATTATTTTTCCTGTTATATTATACTAGCAGTTACCCGTGACTTCGTTCACATAACATTTAAAGAAGAAATAATTGATCAATCAAGCAAAAAATTTCGATGATGAAAAGCATGTGTAATTAACTTTTTATCGCGAATTTATGGTAAAAAAACTTCTGATAATCCCTAGTTGCTAATTTGTTTGCTGGTCAAAATTTTCCTTTCAGCGATTAATACTAATAGATAGAAACATTCTTGAATTATTTTGTTCAGCCCTGTAGTTTTCCAACTGCCTTTAATACACAAAAGTATCTTTCTAAAATTTATTTCAAACAAAAATATTTCTTATTACTACCTAAATTACATTTTCAGAAATTATCATCCGAAAACGACCTTGTATCCAGTTCTTTGCGGGACCCTGTTTATCATTTTATATATATACTACAAACATTTCTTAGTTTACTAAATGCAGTTCAAAATAAAAATGCATATTTTATTTAAAAACCATCTTTAAGTAAATTACGCTCATATTCAGTAACCTTTCCGAGATCTTTTGTGTAACCCTGTATATCTAAATTTAACTATTTATACTATTACCATTTATACTCTCCATTTAATATGCATACATTTAGCGAAACTTAAAAGCACATATCATAATTCAAAATGCATTTCATCCATGCAACAGTCATCATCCATGATATAGAGTACTTTGGATAGAATATATAATATTTGAAATCTTTTGTGTGTCCCTGTAAATGCTATGTACTTTGTATTAGGCATGAAATAACTTACATTAAGCCTTAGCAACATATATCAATTTGATTATACATGAAATCGTTTACCATAATTAAAATATGTCGGAAACTGCTCCTCCCTTTATTCCTATGCAATGGAATTCTTCTGTCTGACCCTGTAAATGAATAGTAAGTGCCCTTTTCACTACATACTTTACAAAATGCATATTTTAGTCACTTTGTAAATGCATATAAATTTGAATATGTTCTACAGGCTGTAACATCGTTAAATTAATTAAAACGATTTTTCCCCATAATGCCGTAATATAAGGAAATTTTTTGACTACCCCTGTAAATAAACTAATCATGGTAGAAACTTCATTTTCAATAGGTATTCGTGCTAGGTAAACGTTAATAATGTCCAAAAATTTCATGGAAATCGGAGTATATTTACGAAAGTTGGAAAGCGACCAGACAGACAGACAAACCAAAAGCATAATAACTTTTCAACTTTGTTCGAAAGTGTTAAAAAATTGAGCCAAAAATATATTAATCAGTGATTTTATTTTCCACCTTTTTCCCACAAAAAATTTCTTCCATTGATAATTATGAGTTTTGAATAAAAATATTCATTTGTATGTAACTTATAACTTATTAATTAGTATAAGTAAAAAATATTTCTGATTCATTTTAAATATGACGTCATTATTTATCTCGCTCCATTAGCTACTGATATTCATACCCCTTGTATTTTTAACGACTGCTACAAAGTACCTGTTTTATTTCAACTATGACGTCACATTTTCATGAGTGAACCATTTTATTAAAAATATAATTCTTTTTCATTCTTTTTACTTTTAATTTATGTCACCATATTTTACACAAAAATTCCCATTAACTAAACAAATATCCTTGTTAAATGTATTATAAAAAATACACCTTTTATTTTTATTTCAAACATGACGTCATATTTATTTTTTTTTTTTAAATTATTTTATTATAGTTTTTTGCGTGGAAGTTTTCTATTAAAAATTCATTGCCGCTGAAAAAATTTTATTCCAATTTTTCATTTTCTTGGCAACAGGAAAGGAAAATGGTTAAATTTTATCTGAAAAATGCCCTTTGATTTTGTATGAAAATAATTAAATTTTGAATTATTAAGGAAAATATTTGAATAAAATAAATAAAAATTACCCTATTATTTAATCCGGACTTCTAACTTTACGTCTGCAAAATTTCAAAGCAATCGGTTCAGTAGTTATGGCGTGAAAGCGGAACAAACAAACAAACAAACAAACTCACATTCCGATATATAATATTAGTAAGGATAATGCCGTAATATAAGGAAATTTTTTGACTATCCCTGTAAATAAACTAATCATGGTAGAAACTTCATTTTCAATAGGTAATCGTGCTAGGTTAACGTTAATAATGTCCAAAAATTTCATGGAAATCGGAGTATATTTACGAAAGTTGGAAAGCGACCAGACAGACAGACAAACCAAAAGCGTAATAACTTTTCAACTTTGTTCGAAAGTGTTAAAAAATTGAGCCAAAAATATATTAATCAGTAATTTTATTTTCCACATTTTTCCCACAAAAAATTTCTTCCATTGATAATTATGAGTTTTGAATAAAAATATTCATTTGTATGTAACTTATAACTTATTAATGGTATAAGTAAAAAATATTTCTGATTCATTTTAAATATGACGTCATTATTTATCTCGCTCCATTAGCTACTGATATTCATACCCCTTGTATTTTTAACGACTGCTACAAAGTACCTGTTTTATTTCAACTATGACGTCACATTTTCATGAGTGAACAATTTTATTAAAAATATAATTCTTTTTCATTCTTTTTACTTTTAATTTATGTCACCATATTTTACACAAAAATTCCCATTAACTAAACAAATATCCTTGTTAAATGTATTATAAAAAATACACCTTTTATTTTTATTTCAAACATGACGTCATATTTTTTTTTTTTTAATTATTTTATTATAGTTTTTCGCGTGGAAGTTTTCTATTAAAAATTCATTGCCGCTGAAAAATTATTATTCCAATTTTTCATTTTCTTGGCAACAGGAAAGGAAAATGGTTAAATTTTATCTGAAAAATGCCTATTGATTTTGTATGAAAAATAATTAAATTTTGAATTATTAATGAAAATATTTGAATAAAATAAATAAAAATTACCCTATTATTTAATCCGGACTTCTAACTTTACGTCTGCAAAATTTCAAAGCAATCGGTTCAGTAGTTACGGCGTGAAAGCGGAACAAACAAACAAACAAACAAACAAACAAACAAACAAACAAACTCACTTTCCGATTTATAATATTAGTAAGGATTAACAAGCACAATTAGACTTTCAACATGAAAACTTTAAAAAGCTTTAATATATAAATTAAGAAACATTCTAGAACAATCCGAATTTCATCATAAATAATTTTTTTAAATCTAATTTAAAAAAAAATAGAGTTATTTTTTATGTTGCATAATATTAACAAGCACAGCCAGAATTTCTCTCATATATACTTTAAAAATATTTGCTATCTAAATTAAACTTTGTTGATAAACTTGATGTCGGTGGTTCAAAATGTTATAAATTGACTCTAAAACAGCAACTTGTATATCATTTTTTCAGAAATTACGTTACTTGAAAATAAAAAATTAAAGTCCTCTTCTGGTATATTAACTAGGTGAAAGTTTCATGCATGTAGGACTGAAAAATTATTGTGGTTTCAACAGAAATTGTTATGTTTCAATTTGAGAACTGGCTAAAATTTCTCACAGCCCTTTTAAAAAAATGCCTCGCTCTATCAGACAACGTAAATATAACTCGATGGAATCCTTTGATGGTTCTGCAACATTGTTTTTGAATCGTAGTTATTGACCTTATAACGAACTCACAACAAACTTTGTTTCGGAAGATATTCAGAATTATTTCATGTGGGTAATACAGCTCATATTCAAAATATTAGAATAATTGAGAAAAAGTAATAAGAAAAAATTATTTGTCATTTATTTATTTTTTATACTAAGTAAATGCAATTAAATTTCTTATAAATTAAATCTGGAATGTTTAGATAAGATTTTAACATTTATAAAATATAAAATACAGCACAATAAATTAGGTATACAGCTTCCTTAAACACACCAGAATATTAGAATAAAATTTAGATTGGTTCAAAATATTAGAATATTTTATTTTACGCAACAATATTACCTTATGAATATGAAGTAAATGGTAGTTAATATTTTGTAGCATCCCCTTTAGCTTTCATAACAGCGTACAATCGATCCTGCATACTATATACAAGGTGTTTACAAACATTTCTATCAATATTAGCCCAAATAGACTTTATACGTGCCACTAACTCAGTTTTACTTGAAGGAGGATTTTCATGAAGTTTTGTCTTCATTATACACCACAAGTTTTCGATGGGATTAAGATCTGGTGAATTTGGTGGCCAAGGAAGTACCTTAATGTTGCGTTGGCGGAACCAATTCTTAGTTGACACCGAGGTATGCGGGGACGCTAAATCTTGTTGAAAGATGAAATCATCTTCAAATAAAGCTTCTGATGATGGAATAATGTAATATTCTAAAATTTCTTGATATATCAGAGAGTTAACCTTTTCGTAGACGATGCATAACTTTCCAGGTCCTTCTGCACTCATACAACCCCAAACCATGACACTAGCAGCAAATTTTACGGAACGTTTAAGGCATTCTTTATCAAATGCTTCTTGCTTCATTCTCCAAACTCGAATACCTTGATTACCATATGAAACACAAAACATACTTTCATCACTAAATAATATATTTTTCCAATCTTCATTGCTCCATAAACGTCTTGATTTACACCAATTCAATCTTATACGCTTTTGTCTTGCAGTCATGAGAGGTTTTGTTTTCGGTACACGAGATTCAAATTTAAATTTATGGAGACGTCTTAATGTTGTCGATGTAGAAACTTCAACTCCTTCTTCTTTCCATTTTCGGTGCAAGAATCGCACACTTTTAAAACGGTTTTTCTTAACTATACGCTTCAGTTTCCTGTCATCTCTAGCAGATGTTTTTGGTTTTTGGCCACCATTTCGGCGATTATTTTGAAATTTTCCAATTTTTGAATATTGTGTTAGTATTTTACTAATGCTCGATTGCGAACAATGTAAATAATTTGCTATAAAACATTGATTTTTACCGTGCCGATACAAATCAACCATACGAAGTTTAGTAGATTCAGGAATATCACTCACACGGCCCATTTTAAGACAAAAAAGAAACAAACTGCAAAAAAGAATACTGATTTTAAATAAAATAGTCTGAATTTAATCAATGATGCCACCAGTTAAGAATTGGTAATAATTAAAGGAGAATTAATGTGAAATATTCTAATATTTTGAACCACTTGAATAAATATTCTAATATTTTGACTTTTCAAAATAATTTTTTTTGCAATTAATCTTTTCAAAAATGATATTAAATTTAAGATAACAAGTAAGTTTAATCAACAATAAGTTCTTAATAAAAATATCGTTTGCATATTTTCATTAAAAGACATTAAATTACCAAACGATATTTTCAATTTCTAAAAAAAAGGTAATTATTCTAATATTTTGAATATGAGCTGTACTTTGCTTAACATTCCTTAAGGGTGTGTTTCAATTCAAACTTCTTACTTTCTTATTTATTTTTATATTCGTTTTTGCTCTCAAACGCATCATATTGATCAATTCTCTTACTTAGAAACTACATAATGTGCTGTGATTATCGATTTTTTGATCAATACAGAAAATAATGCAAAAATTGTTGTCAAAGTTGGCATTTTGAAACAAACTTCCGAAGTCGGAGATCTGGAAACGAAAAAAAAAATGGTTATGCTGAGAAAATAATTGTTTATAAATCAGATTCTAATTAATTGAACGAAAAATGAAATCACAAGGCCTCTTATACATCTCTTCAAGAATCAACCCATCAGTTTCGTGTCTTTACAAAAATGAGTGTGAAAATATCTCGGAAAATTTCGATTTGTTGACGATGGAAGCATATTTTTTCGAATACACCCTTATGAAGGGAAAAGCCTTCCAAGATCGAACAGGTATCATTATATCTTCCTGTTTCTTTTTAATAGCTCACAAATTCTTTCGAAGAATCTCCCTTTTTTATTTTTTATTTTTTTTCATTGTTATTTTGTTGTTGTTTTCCTAACAATCAGGGCCTGATTATCGCAGGAGTATTCCGAGCATGCCCACCAGGGTCTTAAGTTTCAGGAGGCCTTGATGCACTTAATCATAGCTGTCAGTTTCCCGGTATTTTTATGCCACTAGTCATATATAGAAATATTCTCCATATATAATCTCAGAATTTCTAATAGTAAGTAAAATAAATCTTTCTATTTTAAATTAGAGGTATTTAAAAATCGGAAGATCATGAACTATGAATTTATATAAGTCTAAAAATACACATTAAAATAGCTTTTTGTTTACATTTAAAATAATAATAATATTTTTTTAATATTCATCATAAATAAGCTATTTTAACATTGCCACTCATAACAAATGAGTCATGACATTTTTTGATAATTTTGTGAGGGGTTTATTTTTATTGTGAAAAGTATTATGTTGTTACGTGATTTAATCCATTATTTAATCCTTCGAAAACACGATACACAATATTACTTTTTCTCTGACTTTGAGCATTAAACCGTGGAAAGAAAAAAAAATGAAAAACTGCGCATTTTTTAATGCACTGTTATAACAACGTATGAATTTGTTTATACAAGATTGTTTTGAGAAGGAGGAGGGGAGTGGACAATATTGGATAAATCCTGGATGTCAATTGAAATTAATCAGGCCCTGATAAGAATACCTTCTTCATAAGCTTGGTGTGAGTTTCCAACTTTACGTTAAGAACAGCCGCATGATTTCACACTCAGATCCGGTATATACTGGTCATGAATGATTCCGTCGGTATCGTTGTAAAAAACTCTCACTGGCTCCAATACTTTCGGCTTACAGCAGAGTGTCCAGCAGTCACCGAGGGAATCTCTTATGGTGTTGTCGTTCTCTAACAGCTTAAGCATGGCCACTTCGTAGTGAGTGCTCAACGAACTTGGATCTTTCCTGCATTTTCCAGAGCACAAGTTGGCCTCCAGTTCGCTCGGATACAAAACCCAGTTGAAGCCTATCTCGGCGAATGAAACGCGGAAGGATCTCCAGCAGCAACTCTCATTCGTGTCGCAGGGAATTTCACGACGCTGCCGAGTGGGGACGAAGGCCAGCTTGGATACCAGGAGAAAAGGGCGAAGTTCTCCCAGATATTCAACATTATGACCTAGAAGACAAAAGAAATGAAATTATACCGAGAGAACCTGTAGTTATGTTACTTATTGAAAGCGTCAAAAGTTAATTAAAAATTTTAAAATGAATTAAAAAGAAGTAAATAATGATTTAAAAAAATCAGTTTTTACAAATGGAATCATAAAACGATCGATTTTTTATGTTAAAAAAGGTTTTTTTTTTTTTTTTTTTTTCCTTTAAAAGTCAACGGTACACTGTTAAAAATCTTGTCCTAGTTTGAACCAAACCTTGGTGGTCAATAGCTGCACTGTAAGATGGTGAAATCTTGAACTAAAATTTGGAGCTCCTGTTGTAGAATAGTTCCAATAGTTGAAGTTGAAATTCAGGAGATTGAAATAAAAAGCTCAGAATGTTGGTATGAGATTTCATCATCTTCTGGTGGCAATTACTGGGCACCAAAATTTGGTTAAACCTTGAGTAAAATTTTTAACAGTATAGAAAGTTCTGATATAGTATGTATGAATATATTTATGCAAATCATAGCATCAGTAAAACACTTGGATTTATGCAAATTCGCCATTCATTACAGACAGCCTCCTGTTATTACCGGGAAAAAAGATCACTTCAACTGAAGGGATTCTAAAACTTGTTAGATGCTGTTCTGATTTTTTTTCTTTTTTTTTCAGTTTATTTCATTTTATTACAAGCTTTATTTATACATATTCATATTTCAGCTTTGCACCTTTTACAGATAACTTTTTGTACTTTTAGAAATGCAACATTTTTTGTTATACAAAATTATCGATTTCCTGGAAAACGCAATTTCTTATCATCTTTTATTTCTTTCTAATTCTTGTTTAAAGTTTTAAAAAACTTTTGATGCACCTTATTATTAACAAACAATAACAACCACAAAAATCATACAATATGAAACACCCCTTTTTAACTATCCAGGATACTTTAACAAGCTTCGTTGCCCAAGAAGCCAAACTCATAGAAAATGCAGAACACATTTGAAAATCAGTTTTCAGTAATAACTGTCTCTGGTTGAAAATTACTTTAATTATTCTGTGCAGTCCTGAATTTGATCTATGAATTTGTATATATTCTACATAGTATGATAAAATTTATATTAGTAAGAAAATTCAAGGCAGGATAAAAAATTACCTTTGGCAATTTCTACCAATAAAGGGAAACATACTTGAAATTTTTTGCAAAGCCCAGTCTATTATTTAAAGGCTTTATATATATATATATATGTGGTAGGTGGAGATTATAATTATAAGAGTCATTACTTAATAATATAACTGCAGTTTATTGGAATTCTTGGCTAATTAAGTCTATGTACAGCATGTCAGGGTAAAAAAAAGGGGAAAGCTTAGGCCTTTCGAGTAAGTCCGGGGCGCATTCGCCGACCGCTTACGCTTGGACGTAGAGTGGAGGGATCTCGGGCCGTCTGCCCGGTGTCAGTCCCACAACGAAACTGATGTATTTTCCTTTTCTTTGCTATCAGGCTAATTGGATAAAACCTGATCGTCAGCAGATAAACAAATGTGTACGAGTCATTCGGTTCTCGTGGGAGAATGCTTACTACAGCAATAATACTAATTGGATGTTTTGGGAAGCAAACTGCAACGTACACTCGGCCATCGACGACAGTGCGTCCCCGCACTTGTATTTTAAAAATAAAAAAAACCACAAAGAGAGAGAGAAAAAAAAATATTAGGGAAAAAAAATTAATTTAAAATTTAAATTATTGTCAAACTGAGAAAAAAAAAACAGTGAATTTTTCAAAATTCGGTTATACAGAATTAATTAAAGTTAAATTAACTTTAAGTGGTACACGGAAACAAAACAAGTTGCGAACGGAAAGAAAACGAAACCAAAACAAAACAGCGCGAGTAGCCATGACACCGTCTGTGCGTATCAAGCCGTCTGCTTGAATGCTACTCTCACAAGAGGCAACAAGAACCGTCTGTTCTTGTGATGTTCTGCGAAATTTCCGTCTGAAAAACCGCAGACACACGACTCATATAACATTAAAAAAAAATTCTACCGCTTCTCGCCCCGTCTGGGCGGCGGGTAAAAAAAAAACAATTTTCCTCCGTTGTACCGAGTTTAAAGTTATCCGTGCCACGACAATAAAATTTAGACTTTAACTGAAAAAAGAGAAAAAAAAAGTAGGGGGGGGAGGGGGGGCACAATATTACAATATACAGGAAAGAAATTACATAATAAAATACACAATAATCAAAAGATAATAACATACATAACAATCAGATAATATCCTTCTATAGTAAAAAAAACTAGCCTTAAAAGGAATGACTCCTGGAATGATGCTGATGTGGAAGATTTCCGGAACTAACGAATCCGGGTTGTCCACTCCTTCCATGAGTCGAATAGACCAATCAGGAAAGGGCTCCGTCTATGCCTCGCCGTATGGGTTACCATAAAGAGAGGAAAGGTTACCATCGCCAACAATCGCCAAGTTTGTCGCCAACTTGGCGATATATCGCCAAATTTGGCGACCAAAATTAGTTGTCAAAAGTGACGCCAACTTGGCGATAACTGTAATATTTCGCCAAAGTTTTAATTTCTTTACAACACCAGTCGTTTAATACATCATTTGAGAGGTTTGCAACTGCTTATTCATATAATGGATGTCTTGTGTGTTATCCCCCATTCTGCTCCCCAGGGTGGACGCATTTTTAATTTCTTTGCAACACCAGTCGTGTTACACAAGATTTGAAAGGTCTGCAACTGCTTATTCATATTATGGATGTCTTGTGTGTCACCCCCACACTCTTCTCTCCCCAGGGGGGTCACATTTTTAATTTCTTTACGACTCAAGTTGTGTGACACATCATTTGAAAGGTCTGCAACTGCTTATTCATATTATGGATGTGATGTGTGTCATCCCCCACTCTGCCCCCCAGGGGGGCACATTTTTAATTTCTGTACAACACCAATTGTGTGACACATCATTTGAGAGGTCTGCAACTGCTTATTCATATTATGGATATCTTGTGTGTAACCCCCCTCTGCCCTCAGAGGGGGCGCATTTTGTAATTTCTTTACAACACCAATTGTGTGACACATCCTTTGAAAGGTCTGCAAATGTTTATTCATTTTATGGATGTCTTGTGTGTCACCCCCACTCTGCCCCCCAGGGGGGGGCACATTTTTAATATCTTTACAACACCAGTCGTGTGACACATCATTTGAAAGGTCTGCAACTGCTTATTCATACAATGGGGAATTGGCAACCGCAGCAAGCAGGGGTAGCCAATAATTTGGAATCGCGAAGCGATTACGCGGGGGGTTGGCGAGCATAGCGAGCAGGGGGGCGGGGCCCCCCTAGTATATTACAACAATATGATGTAAAAGTGTGGAGATAATAACGATAGTTTCTTTTCAAAAAGTGTTGGCAGTCCTGGTGAAACTGTCCAAAGCTCTCTATAGTCACTAGTTAAAAGTTATGTCAGCGAAAGGACGAGTGATAAAAAAAAAATTCACTTTTGCACAATCTTGAGTGAGACACAAAATGAGAGAAAGAAAAAAAAATTTACAATCGTGGAGCATATTTCACAAACGAGAAAAAAAAATAATGCTTTTTAAAAAAAAGGAATTGTGCTTCTAATAGAAAATTGTAGTTTCAAAACAGCACTATTAGATGAGAAAATTGTAACTTGACAGTTCACTTTACACATAAGCGAGCTGATTCCCGAGCACTTTACACATAAGCTGAGCCACTGATTACGTTCACTGTGGATTCACAAGTTGGGTGACGGGAGAACAACACAAAAATAAAATTGGTGCACTGAGCATATATTCACAAACTTAGAGAAGAACGCTGGCATACATGATAAAAAAAAATACACATCTTGAGTAATACACAGTAATTTTCGTAAATAAACGGTGAAGGTAAAAATAAGTGCATATTTCACAACAATCTTGATAATGTTCACCGTAATAAGCAAAAGAAGTTACGGAGGAGAGAGAGAAAAAAAAACGAACTAGTTGAAAGAGTCGTAGCTCTCAGCAGCTGTCAAAAAAGGGGGGGTGTGGTTGATTGATATCTTGGCGCGGAGAAAGTTTCGATTCCAGGCTTGGGTCTAGCATGAGAGTCGGCAGCAGAAATTTCGTCATATATGAGAAGTTTTTGTTTAAAATCTGCTAAATGCGAGCATCCGTACAAAATAGATTTGTTAGCCGGTGGATCTGGGATACCTTGGATGATGTAATGGATGACAGACATGTCATCAATATTTGCTCTTTGAGCCAACTCCTTCATTTTTAAGAAGTATTCCATTAATGACTCGGAGTTCTTCTTATGTCGCACCGAGAGTAACCTATGAATTTCTGCGGGGGAAACGGATTTCGAAAATTCGCGCAAAAGCGCTTGTTTGAGAGAGGGATATGAGGAAATGTTAGGTTCACCCCGAACATATAGTAATGCGATCCCAGAAAGTGCACGTTCCGCGAACAAGAATTTTTGAAAATGGGAAAGTTTAAAAGAGTTCGCTAGCTTTTCAAAACGATCAATCCAAACTTTGATATCCTCGTGTTTTGCACCACTAAAGGGTGTTATAAGATGCTCTAAGTCGTGAAAAGAAAGGGAATGTTGTTGTGTAGGGTGAAATGCCTCGGTTTGTGTATCACTGTCTTCGTATGCGAAGTTAGCTGTCTCTGTACTGATATGAGAAGTATTTTTGGGTTCATCTGATTCAGAATTCGAGGCATTGTCAAATGAAGATGTCAATTTAGAGATGTCTATTAAAGAATCTACTATGCGCTTAGCTAACTCGGGAATTTCTCCCGAAATATCGAGATTTAGCAGGTTCGCAACAGTAATTAACTGTAGCTTATCGAAAGTGTCAGAAATCTCCTGCAATTTCGCCTCATATTCTGGAGTTTGGGTTGCAAAAGGAAACCCGGAAAATAATCGTAAATTTTGGCGGTTCTGGCGGTGCTCGTCGGATGAAAAAATTAGCTGGTGAAGCAATTTGATTTTATCAGTTCTGGCCGATTTAATCTGGCTTCGAATGAAAGATATGTCGGCTAACTGCATTTCGTATATAATATGTTAAATAAATTGTACCGTAATAAAAAATAATCAAAATGGTGATCGCTTACCTGGCATATACTGTATCCAATTAAAAAAAAAATCCGCTCTTAAAGAGAGCCGGAGGAGCATTTATATTGCTAATAAATAAAGCGACAGAGAGAGAGAGAAAAAAAAAACACTATATCGCGCGCCGCTGAGACTGAAGAAACACTGTTTACCACACATCCGTTACCGCTGGGAAGGAGCCGAAATCTCGCCGATTGCAGCGAACAGTTGCAGAAAGGGAGGTCCGCCGTTGAACACACAAAGATAGATGCCCGCAACAGGCGTAGTCAACAATCCTTTAGATTCCAGAAGCGCTGTAGTATGGAGAGGAGCAAAACAGTTCGCAATATCCGAGCAATAATTTCTTGAAAAACAAATAGGGTGCGGGCAAACACAGACGTGGATGCCGTATGCCGAAAGATAGCGTAAAGCAGGTGATCTGACGCTGAGATTTGCAGTTCAGGTTAGCAGAGTCTTAATACAGTCCGCTTAATACAGGATTCATAGGCCGGCCCCCATGTGGTAGGTGGAGATTATAATTATAAGAGTCATTACTTAATAATATAACTGCAGTTTATTGGAATTCTTGGCTAATTAAGTCTATGTACAGCATGTCAGGGTAAAAAAAAGGGGAAAGCTTAGGCCTTTCGAGTAAGTCCGGGGCGCATTCGCCGGCCGCTTACGCTTGGACGTAGAGTGGAGGGATCTCGGGCCGTGTCTGCCCGGTGTCAGTCCCACAACGAAACTGATGTATTTTCCTTTTCTTTGCTATCAGGCTAATTGGATAAAACCTGATCGTCAGCAGATAAACAAATGTGTACGAGTCATTCGGTTCTCGTGGGAGAATGCTTACTACAGCAATAATACTAATTGGATGTTTTGGGAAGCAAACTGCAACGTACATATATATATATATATATATACAGGGTGTCCGAAAAGTCTGGAAACGGTCGAATAACTCGAAAAATACATATGAGATTGAAAAACGTAAATATACGTGTTAAATATTTTAAAATAAGCTACTCAGTGATACCAAATTTGACCTTCGTAACCGACCCCCTGGGGGTCAGAGGGGGTCCAACTTTGAAATCTTAAATTATAACCCCCATTTTTTCTTGCAGATTCGGATTCTACGGACAAAAATACGTAACTTTTGTATTTGATGTTTATTTCGAATCCTCGTTTATCACGGTGTAATTGAGCATATTAAATCTATACATATTTCGGCTTTTCCAACGGGATTTTCCCTAATCGAAACTAATTGGGGAGAATTTATGACAGCAAATTCCTCGTCCTTTGCAATAATAGCGTTTCCTGAAAATCACCCGTGCCGATTATTTCGGTAGTGCTACACAGTTAAAAATTTGATCCATTTGCTGTAGCGTCACTCCACAGCTTTTATAGAATATCTCTTTCGTGACCAACGAGAATGTTCCATAACACAGTAAAGTACACTGTAAAAAAATTGACCCTTTTGCTGCATCGTCACTACACCGCTTTTATAGAAAATGATTACTTTACTGTGTTATGGAGCATTCTCATTGGTCACAAAAGAGATATTCTATAATAGCTGTGGAGTGACGCTGCAGCAAATGGGTCAAATTTTTAACAGTGTAGCACAATTGAAATAATCGCCACGGGTGATTTTCAGGAAACGCTATTCCTACAAAAGACGAGGAATTTGACGTCAAAAATTCCGCCCAATCAGTTTCGATTAGGGAAAATCCCGTTGGAAAAGCGGGAATATGTATCGATTTAATATGCTGGATTACACCGTGATAAACGAAGATTTGAAACAAACATCAAATACAAAAGTTACGTATTTTTGTCCGTAGAATCCGAATCTGCAATAAAAAATGGGGGTTATAATTTAAGATTTCAAAGTTGGACCCCCTCTGACCCCCAGGGGATCGGTTTCGAAGGTCAAATTTGGTATCACAGAGTAGCTTATTTAAAAACATTTAACACGCATATTTACGTTTTTCAATCTCATATGTATTTCTCGAGTTATTCGGCCGTTTTCAGACTTTTCGGACACCCTGTATATATACATAATTTTAAACATGCCGCATATTAAGCTAAAATTTAATTCAGGTTTAAGCATGTTTAGAACTACTGAAATCCCATTTCTAAACATTATCATCCATGTGTCTAGTTCTTGACCATATCTTTATATATAAAAATCTTCTGTGCGTGTGTATGTAATTGAACTCCTCCTAAACGACTGAACCGATTTTGATGAAATTTTGTGTGTGCGTTCCAGTAGATTCGAGAATGGTTTAGATTCACATTTCGTCGAAATTGATTCAGTACTTTTTTAGTAATTAGGCAAAAACTAATAGTTAGTGATTTTTCGCTAATTAAAAGTGCAATATATATTAAAGAAAGTCAGGATTTCGTATTAATCATAGCACAAAAAAATCTACCATACCAAAAATCTTGAAAATCGGGTAAAAATACTTCTTATAACATCGAGTGCCGCTAAAAAGGGATTTTCGAAAATTCCACCCCTAAGATGAGTAGAAAAAAGAACGAACTTTTAAAAAATTCCTTAAAAATAAGCTTTTGTAGTTATTTTTCAACTGATAACATATTTTAGTGCATTTTTTCATTCTGAATCGAATGGTACTAAGCAAATTCGTTTAAATCCAGTAGTTCGTGAGATAATTCACATTTTCCTAATTTGGCGATGTCTTTGGCGCAAAAACCTCAAATTTTCAATGCTCATCTTTATATATAAAAATCTGTGCGTGTGTATGTAATTGAACTCCTCCTAAACGACTGGACCGATTTTAATGAAATTTTGTGTGCGTTCCAGTAGATTCGAGAATGGTTTAGATTCACATTTCGACGAAATTGATTCAGTACTTTTTTAGTAATTAGGCAAAAACTAATAGTTAGTGATTTTTCGCTAATTAAAAGTGCTGTATATATAAAAGAAAGTCAGGATTTCGTATTAATCACAGCACAAAAAAATCTACCTAACCAAAAATATTAAAAATTTAGGTAAAAATACTTCTTATAACATCGAGTGCCGCTAAGAAATAATTTTCGAAAATTCCACCCCTAAGATGAATAGAAAAAAGAACGAACTTTTAAAAAATTCCTTAAAAATAAGCTTTTGTAGTTATTTTTCAACTGATAACATATTTTAGTGCATTTTTTCATTCTGAATCGAATGGTACTAAGCAAATTCGTTTAAATCCAGTAGTTCGTGAGACAATTCCCATTTTTTCTAATTTGGCAATGTCTTCGGCGCAAAAACCTGAAATTTTCAATGCTCATCTTTATATATAAAAATCTTCTGTGCGTGTGTATGTAACTGAACTCCTCCTAAACGACTGGACCGATTTTAATGAAATTTTTCGTGCGTGTTGCGGTGGATTTGAGAATGGTTTAGATTCACATTTCATCGAAATTCGTTCAGAACTCCGCCCTGGCGACCAGTCTGGTCTCCAGGTTTTAGGATTTGGTCATTGACTTTTTTGTAAAAGGCTTTTAATAATTTCTACCCTTATATTAAATCAAAATATCTTTCATTTAATGCAAAAAAATAAGGTCATGGAATTCTTCCCCATTTGTAAAGCGCAAAAAAAAACCATCGCCAAATTACAATTTGGCAAAATTGATAGATGGGATAATCAAGTTAATTATAATATGCAACCATACATTTATAAATACTTAGGTATTTAGGTTCCGTCGACCAATTCCGCCAAATTGTACAAATCGCCATACTAATTGAATCTGAAATTCACGATCATCCATTATTGTCATTTAATCTTATAGTTTGGCGATCATTTTATGGTTGACGGGAAAAAAAACAGGTTATTGAATTCTTCCTCATTTGTAAAGCGCAAAAAAAAACATCGCCAAATTATAAGATTAAATGCCAATAATGGATGATCGTAAATGTCGCATCCAATGACATTAAATATTATACACCTGTTTAAAACGTCATTAAGTGATTTTTATTTCGGCTTTTTATTTGTATTTTTATCAATATTTTTTCTATTTGTTTGTTTTTTCATTATTTAAAATGAAATTTATGTGAATATGAATAATTTGGCTATGAGATTGGTGATTTGTACAATTTGGCAAAATTGATAGATGGGATAATCAAGTTAATTATAATATGCAACCATACATTTATAAATACTTAGGTATTTTGGTTCCGTCGACCAATTTCGCCAAATTGTACAAATCGCCATACTAATAGCCAATTTTTACATATTGACATAATTTTTATTTGAAATAAAAAAAAAACAATTAATTAGTAGAATATTAATAAAAAATCCAAATAAAAAGTACAAAATAAATCATCTTTATATATATCAATCTTTTGTGCGTATGTCACTGAACTCCTCCTAAACGATTGGACCGATTTTAATGAAATTTTGTGTGTGCGTTCCAGTGGATTCGAGAATGGTTTAGAATCACATTTCATCGAAATCGATTCAGTACTTTTTTAGTAATTAGGCAAAAACTAATAGTTAGTGATTTTTCGCTAAGTAAAAGTGTTGAATAAGTTCGATGAATAGACTGCGGACGGAATGTCCGAGCGGTCTAAGGCGCCAAATTTAAGCTCAGCTTCTTTAAGAAAGAGATCGCGTGTTCGAACCTCACTCCTGACAAACGTGTATGCTTTACAATAATATTTCCTGTATTATAATTTTGATTAACCGACTTCAGAAAATCGTTAACTTTTAACTAAAAAGAGAAAAATTAACTTTTCTATGAAAAATTGAACCAACTTCAAAATATACTGAAGAGTGAAAAATAATTTCCTTACATAATTGTAATAAGAAATTAAATTAAGAGTGTAGTGTTTATCGTGCATATTACCATATTTACATACATTTATTTGATTTTCTGGAGTTGGTGCCAAGAAGGACAACGTCTGTCGGTGACAGGACAACGTCTGTCGGTGACAGGACAACGTCTGTCGGGTCCGCTAGTGTATATATATACTTTTATTAATATTTAACAAAAATATCTACTCTGCTCAAAACAGTTAGGGGAAAACATGGTTTTAATGAAATTACGCAAATACTTACACCGATAAATAACATAAAATAAATCACCCATAATTTAAAGCCTAGCAGGAAACAGATGAACAAAACTTCATATGCAAATCAAAGTTCATAACGTCAAAATCCTGAAAAAAGAACATAAGAGCAGAAATCGGGATGTTGCAGTAAAACTGCAAAATTCAAATGCTCAGCTTTTTTTTTTTCTTTCCTTTTTTTTATAAAGGGTGGCTTGAAAATGCCTGAGCAACGTGATTTACCCGAATCCATGGCATGACGTATATTATAGGCAGACTTGAATCCGGGCAACACAACGAAGTGTCGTGAACGCTGTTGGAATCGCCAGAAGTGTGTTGAAGATTGTGGAATCGATTCCAAGAAACAGGGAATGTTCGACGTCGACCAGGGCAAGATCAGCCATGCGCAACTACATCAACTGATGACCGGTTAAATACTGTTAACAGCTCGTCGAAACAGAAATGACAGTGCTACTCAGCTGCAAAGACAATTGCTCTTGGCAACAATATAAAAGGTGTCCTATCCAAACATTAGTTATGTAATAAGCTTCATAAGGGAAGTCTCTATGCACATAGGTCAATGGTCTGCATTCCGTTAACTTCAAGATATCGTGCAGCCCGAAGAAGATGGGCTGCTGAACATCCAGATTGGAAGCTACATGATTGGAGCCAAGTGCTGTTTACAGACGAGTTCCAATTCAGTCTGCAGTGTGACACCTGAAATGTTTTGGTATGGAGGGAAAGAGGCACTCCAAATAATCCCACATTCATTAGTGAAAGGTTACAATTCAGACCAGGTGGTTTAATGATATGGTGTAGAATCAACATAGGTGGACGTACGGACCTACATATCATTCGGAATGGTACTTTGTCGGCCAAAAGGTGTGCAGACGCGATACCGAGACCTCATGTCATACCTTACGTTACAGTCATTGGAGATTCCTTTTGTTTTCCATCATGATAATGTCAGACCGTATACAGTTAGTCTTTTAGAGAACATGCTTGAAACTGAAATAATACAACGTATGAAATGGCCAGCGTGCTTTCCTGACCTGAATCCTATCGAGAATATTTGGGACATGCTTGGTAGACACATTGCTGCGAGACCAAGGCCTCTTTTTACTGTCTGAGACTTGGAGGTTGCATTTCTTGAGGAGTGGAACAGACCCCAAAGTCATATTAATAACATCATCGCATCCATGGAAAACAGGTACGCAGCAGTCTTAACTGTTTGACGGAACCATACGCTGCATTAAAAATCTTGCGTCATTTCTAAACAATACTTTTTTTTCATCATTTACATGTAACCAAATTGTTGCACTAAACCACCTTCCATGTTTTTTCCTATCTTTTCCAAGAATTAAAGCTTAATTACAATTTTTTGCGCCTTTTTTCTGTATATCGAATTGATACGCGTGTACTATGTGTTTCTGACTGTATACATGACTGTCTTACGGTTTTCTTAACTTCTTTGCTTGCTCTCCTAATTTTTTAACCGACTTCAAAGAGGAGGTTATGATTTCGGCCTGTATGTATTTGTTATTCATCCATAACTTCCGTAAATAAGAACCGATTTTGATAATTCTTTTTGTTTGAAAGCGTGAGATGCTCATGTGGTCCCATTTCAATTTCATCTAATTCTGGTGATTAGAACTTTTTTAAAAACAAAAACATTAAAAATTCAAATCCTTTTTGAAGCATTCCAATTAGAAGAATTCATTTTTCAGGCTTTTACTTTTACACCGATACGAGATTTTTTTTTCTTCAAAGTACGAAATTTTGCCTGAACAACGGCTGGGATCTACACTGTTAAAGGGCGTGTTCAAATAACACCATTTTTGCTTGCGCGCGCTCAGAAGATTCTGCATGGAGTAGGCGTTATCGAAGAAGGGAATTTTAAAGTTATTCAATTACTGCATCATTTTTATGGTTCAAAATAGGTAAATACACATACTATACACCTTTATCGTTCCAAAACATGATTCTCGTAACAGAAATACATACCTGTGGTCACTCAAATAAAACCTAAACTATTCCAGAAAAGAATCACGTGACCTATTTTATCTAATTAAGCCCGATCAGCATTTAAAATATGACCACCAACCTTAGTCAAAAATCGCGCGCGCTACTCAAAAAATTTATGTGGGTGATTTGATCACGTGATTGTGCATTTCGTGCTTCTGTTTTATTGATTGTACTTTGGTTGGTAGGTTGATTGATACTATTTAACAATTCTATTGGGGATCTAAAAATTTTAACTTTTTAACAATTTTTTTTATTTATTTATTTAAAAATGATTTATTAGTTGCATTAGCCCTGGAGTTTCGAGACAAAAGCCTCCCTAACGGGTAGTAGCATACGTCTCAGTACTTGCCCACCAACCCACCATTAGTTGCATTATATTTTTCGCGATAAATAAAATTCTGTTATCAACCATGTTTGTGATATCAACGTATTATAAGATTTATTTTTAATCTAGCATATTGAATGTATTTCAATGGAATTTGCACTGTTAGAAAAATTTTCAGAGAAGGTTTTAGTATATATATTTCTTATTTAATAATTGCATATTTTAATGCCGTGTGGATAACAGACTAAAATGCATCATAAAATAGGAGAAACAAATGGCACTCAAAGTCATGTTAATATAACTCTTAATATAAGCAATCTTTATATATAAAAATCTTCTGTGCGTGTGTATGTAACTGAACTCCTCCTAAACGACTGGACCGATTTTAATGAAATTTTTCGTGTGTGTTGCGGTGGATTCCAGAATGGTTTAGATTCACATTTCATCGAAATTCGTTCAGAACTCCGCCCTGGCGACCAGTCTGGTCTCCAGGTCTTAGGATTTGGTCATTGACTTTTTTGTAAAAGGCTTTTAATAATATCTACCCTTATATTAAATCAAAATATCTTTCATTTAATGCAAAAAAATAAGGTCATGGAATTCTTCAACATTTGTAAAGCGCAAAAAAAACCATCGCCAAATTACAATTTGGCAAAATTGATAGATGGGATAATCAAGTTAATTATAATATGCAACCATACATTTATAAATACTTAGGTATTTAGGTTCCGTCAACCAATTCCGCCAAATTGTACAAATCGCCATACTAATTGAATCTGACATTCACGATCATCCATTATTGTTATTTAATCTTATAGTTGGGCGATCATTTTATGGTTGACGGGAAAAAAACAGGTTATTCAATTCTTCCTCATTTGTAAAGCGCAAAAAAAAAAAAAAAAAAAACAAAAAAAAAACATCGCCAAATTATAAGATTAAATGCCAATAATGGATGATCGTAAATGTCGCATCCAATGACATTAAATATTATACACCTGTTTAAAACGTCATTAAGTGATTTTTATTTCGGCTTTTTATTTGTATTTTTATCAATATTTTTTCTATTTGTTTGTTTTTTCATTATTTAAAATGAAATTTATGTGAATATGAATAATTTGGCTATGAGATTGGTGATTTGTACAATTTGGCAAAATTGATAGATAGGATAATCAAGTTAATTATAATATGCAACCATACATTTATAAATACTTAGGTATTTTGGTTCCGTCGACCAATTTCGCCAAATTGTACAAATCGCCATACTAATAGCCAAATTTTACATATTGACATAATTTTTATTTGAAATCAGAAAAAAAACAATTAATTAGTAGAATATTAATAAAAAATCCAAATAAAAAGTACAAAATAAATCATCTTTATATATATCAATCTTTTGTGCGTATGTCACTGAACTCCTCCTAAACGATTGGACCGATTTTAATGAAATTTTGTGTGTGCGTTCCAGTGGATTCGAGAATGGTTTAGAATCACATTTCATCGAAATCGATTCAGTACTTTTTTAGTAATTAGGCAAAAACTAATAGTTAGTGATTTTTCGCTAATTAAAAGTGTTGAATAAGTTCGATGAATAGACTGCGGACGGAATGTCCGAGCGGTCTAAGGCGCCGAATTTAAGCTCAGCTTCTTTAAGAAAGAGATCGCGTGTTCGAACCCCACTCCTGACAAACGTGTATGCTTTACAATAATATTTCCTGTATTATAATTTTGATTAACCGACTTCAGAAAATCGTTAACTTTTAACTAAAAAGAGAAAAATTAACTTTTCTATGAAAAATTGAACCAACTTCAAAATATACTGAAGAGTGAAAAATAATTTCCTTACATAATTGTAATAAGAAATTAAATTAAGAGTGTAGTGTTTATCGTGCATATTACCATATTTACGTACATTTATTTGATTTTCTGGAGTTGGTGCCAAGAAGGACAACGTCTGTCGGTGACAGGACAACGTCTGTCGGTGAC
Source organism: Maratus speculifer (assembly GCA_964019185.1). Taxonomy (NCBI): domain Eukaryota; kingdom Metazoa; phylum Arthropoda; class Arachnida; order Araneae; family Salticidae; genus Maratus; species Maratus speculifer. Next base: position 80,643,821 of record OZ025295.1, read on the forward strand.
AGGACAACGTCTGTCGGGTCCGCTAGTGTACTTATATAATATTATCAGGAGAAAATTTATAAACATTCTAATCATACTTTATTCCTTACAAAACTAATATTTTTAGTTTAAAAAATGTACATCTATTACATTTTGCTTTTTATAATATTTTTATTGTGCATTTTAACACTATAAAATATGATTTGCATCTTAAACTTACTTCTAAAGTATTTAAAAAAAGAAATGAATGAATGAAAAACATCAAGAAATTATTTTACGCATATACGGATATTTTCGCACATTACCTTTATTTATTTATTTATTTATAATTTTTTTTGGTTCATTTGCTTAATATGTATATATAAGTCACTTTGGAACGATACTTAGAATATTAAAATGGGTTCAAATGTAAAACGTTCTTCTTAAAATATCCTATTTTCTGGTATTTAAATAACTATTTCATTATTTTATTAGAAATACATGTGCTCCTGTATTATTAATAAAAAGATTTATCTTTAATAAAAATGTCTTATTTATTAATATAAAGCAACCAATAATAATAATTAAAAAAACCCATAAACACAGCTTATTCCATTTGGCCATTATGTTCACCTTTGATGATAACAGATGATCTTTACTTTAGCACCGTCCAATCAAATCCATGATCTGTTCTTAACCTGTCCCTGAGCGCGCAGAACCGAGTTCTGTGCGCTTGGTTCGGTATACTGAACAAGCGCAATAAGAAACCACTCCATATCCCTGACTCCTGAGCGCGCGCGCTTGACGCGCGTAACTGCTGAACACGCTCAAAAATTCACTGCGAAAAAATTGACCCTTTGGCTGCATCGTCACTCCCCCGTTTTTATAGAATATCTCTCTTTTGATCCGAGAGAATGTTCCATAATTGGGTGAAGTAATCATTTTCTATAAAAGAGGTGAAGTGACGATGCAGCAAAAGGGTCAAATTTTTAACAGTGTTTGAAACTTTTGCTGCATCGTCTCTCCATCGCTTTTATAGAAAACGGTTACTTCAATGTATTATGGAGGATTCTCATTGGTCAAAATAGAGATATTCTATAAAAGCTATGGGGTGACGATGCAGCAAAAGTTTAAAATTTTTGACAGTGTAGATAGATTTTGTTTTGTTAGCGAAAGAAGACTGATCATCGTGAAAATTTACGCTGTTAGAAATCTGCAGCTCTAGTTGGATAATGCGTAATTTTTTTTTCCAAGCACCTTCGTCGTTCCAAGCCCAAGCTCGCACTCTGATTGGTTGTTGCTCTCGGCACTGTTTTCATGTAACTTGGCGATAATCATACTTGGCGTAGCGATAGATGCTTCCGTCGAGTTTGATTTCCTTCTGAACCGAGTACAAAGTAACTTTTCTCTTGCAGCATTGGATTGGATGGAACTTGTCTTACAGAAAGCTGTACTCTTTAAAAGTTTTTACACACAATAGCACAAGACCACGAGGATAAGAATGAAGGAAGAATAAGAATGAGTAGGTTAGGTTTTCGGTTTACTCGTTCACTTACGAGCGAAATATTTTTCGCAAAGTGTGGTTATCGCTAAGTTACGTGAAAACAGTGCCGAGAGCAACAACCAATCAGAGTGCGAGCTTGGGACGACGAAAGTGCTTAGAAAAAAATTTTCGCTTGGATAATGGCTCCACCGTTTGTACACTGTTAAAAATCTGCTGCATTTTGTTGCAACGCACTCCACCGCTTGTATATAATATCTCTATTCCAACCAATGAGAAAGCTCCATTTCACGGCCAAGTAACCGTTTTCTATACAAGCAGGGGAGTGCGTTGCAACAAAATGCAGCAGATTTTTATCAGTGTATACACTGTTAAAAATATGAAACTTTTGCTGCATCGTCACTCCACCACTTTTATAGAATATCAAAATTTCGACCTATGAGAATACTCTATAATACAGCGAAATAATCGTTTTCAATAAAATCGGTGGAATGACGATGCAACAAAAGTTTCCTATTTTTAACAGTTTAGATCTCTATTTGACCATTTAAAATGCCCCATCCATCTCTAATTTTACTTCTAATCTTTCTTCTATAATCTCCTCTTTTACTTCTAATATCACGACGACTTGTAAAAGGCTGAATTTTTATTTTTACTTTTAAAAAGTTCTAATCAACACTGTAAAAAAATTGACCCTTTTGCTGCATCGTCAATCCACCGCTTTTATAGGAAACGATTACTACGCTGTATTATGGAGCATTCACATTGATCAAAACAGAGATACCCTATAAAGGCGATGGAGTGACGATGAGGTAAAAGGGTAAAATTTTTTACAGTGTTGATTAGAACTTTTTAAAAGTAAAAATAAAAATTCAGCCTTTTACAAGTCGTCGTGATATTAGAAGTAAATTCAGTCTTTTACAAGTCGTCGTGATATTAGAAGTAAATTCAGTCTTTTACAAGTCGTGGTGATATTAGAAGTGTTCGTTTTTCGTGCTGTTACTCTTACACAGATACATGATCTTGCGAAATTTTGACTTGACCGGATTCAGGTAGATTTTAAGCGATTGCGAAATGAGATTGCCCAATAAGAAAATTTACTTACTTTAAGCAGCGAACATTTCGCAAAAAATGCAGACTTCTAATTGGTCAATCAGGTTTCGTTAATAGCATAAAATCTACCGGATCGCGACCAAGTTCTCTTTTGCTGTTAGCAAAATCAGATTGGCCAATTAGAAGCCTGCATTTTTTGCGAACTTTTCGCTGTCTACTTCAAACAGTGGAAAGTTTCCAAAAATGCAAGCTTCTGATAGGTGAATCTCGTTACACTGTAAAAAATTTTACCCTTTTGCTGCATCGTCACTCCACCGCTTTTATAGAGTATCTCTCTTTTGACCCATGAGAATACTCAATAGCTCAAGAAATTTGGTAAATACCCCAGTTATCTAAGCGATCAATGGAATGCTTAAGATTTGAAAAAGCAATTTTGTTAACAGGAGAAAAAATAACATTGAAATCGAGCCTTTTTAAAATTTTAGCAACTTGATGACTGATTTTGGGGGAAAAGGGCAAAACAACCAAAGTATTGAAGTTCGAATTAAAGTTTTTTCTTTCAGATTGGGTGGATTTTGTCGATTTTCTATGAATTGAATCTATAATATTAGGGGAATAACCACGATCAACAGCAATAGCTTCATTAGATATATAATTAAGTTCAATATTAATTAAGTTCATCACTGAGTAACTGAGGAGTTGAACAAATATTGGAAGCCCGGAAAACAAAAGTTTTAAAAGCCGCAACTTTCTGGTTAGGAGGATGAGAAGAATATCTGTGAGGTGGAAGACTGACCGCAAAAGGTTTGCGAAAGACAGTAGTCTGAAAATTATCTTCATTGCGAATAACAAGAACAACCAGAAAAGAAAGGCAATTGTTCGATTCAGTTTCAAAAGTAAATTGAATGCAAGAATCAATAGAATTCATGACAGAGAGAATATGATTTATATCTGAATTCACTTCAACTAAAGCATAGATATCATCTACGTAACGAACAAAGAACTGAAATTTTAAGACTTCAAACAATTTTATTTCAAAATAGTGCATATACAAATCGCATAAAAACGGACTAAGAGGATTACCCATAGCCAAACCATCAGTCATACGAAAAAAAATTCCCGTTAAATGCGAAAGTATTTTGAGATAAGCAAGCACGAGTGAGATGTATGAGCTCCTCGATTTCGAAAAAATAAAAATGAAATTCACAGAGCCTTTTCTTCAGGCAATCTAAAGCCCCTTCAACAGGAACATTAGTAAATAATGATGAAACATCAAAAGAAACCATCATGTGGCCTTGTGGCAGATTTGATAGTATTAATTTCACTAGAGGAAGGATCTTAGTGGATATCCACATAGGGACCATCATTAATTAGTTTATGGTATTTTTCCATATATGTAGGCTTGTCAAGAACAACAATCTGACCACCTTTGTCAGCCTTAGTTATGATCAAATTCGGATCAGAACACAAAATTTTTAGACATTTTTTAACTGAACTATTAAGATTTGGCTTTTAAAAAAATTAGAGTTGAAATTGACAGTATTGGCAATGAGATGCCTAATAGACTCTTTTTGAGAAGGAGAAATAGTGCTATGCTTAAAGGCTCTTTCAATAGGGGCAATTAAACGGGGTAACGACTGTTATTTCAATGTTATTTTTTCTCCTGTTAACAAAATTGCTTTTTCAATTCTTAAGCTCCCCATTGATCGCTTAGATAACTGGGGTATTTACCAAATTTCTTGCCAATGTGGTCTTTCTTATATCGGCCAGACTAAACGTGCTCTAAGATTTCGTTTAAATGAACATAAAAGGTATGTCAAAAATCAAGAGCTTAAACGCTCTTCTATTGCTCAGCATTGTTGGTCTTCACAACATAAATTTAACTTTTCTTCAACTACCATCATCCATAAGTGTTCTTTCATTCTTGATCTTGATTTTTGGGAAGCTTACCACATCATTAAAAATTCTCACTCCTTAGTTAATGACTTATCAAGTGCTCCTTATTTTCCTAGCATTTGGAAATCTTTAATTTAATTCTCTCCTTTTTTTCTCGCTTTTTAGTTTTTGTTTTGTTTGTTCTCCGGAAGATGTCGCTACTTGTCTACCCAGTTGTTCCGGCTGCTTTCTTCTCATTGGTTTCTTTCCTTTAGGCGGGATAGTTTCCGTAGCGGTTATATAAGCCAGCGTCTCTCTGTCTCTTTGTTCAGTTTTGCTTTGTCTAGCTCGCTGAGTTTTTGCACTGAAGAAGAATCTCGTTAGTAGATTCGAAACAGCTATTTGCTCCCCTTTTCTTACTTTATTTGTGCATTTATAATCGTTGGTTTTTTATCTCTAAATACTAAACTATTTATATTCTTTTAAGTAAAGTGAAATTTTGTAAATAAAATCAAAATTCTGTTTTATAACAGACGATATTCTTAACCCAAAACGTACTTTAACAAAAAAAACTTTTCACTTGTAATGAGAAAATGGCAAAATAAAGATACAGTAATCTGCTTCTTTCCCTTTGCTTTTAATATACATGGAGTGCTTCTGTTACCACTATTAGATAAAAGGTATTAAAAACTACAAAAAAAATAATAATAATATTTCGAAAACAAATGAAAATGCAACTTTGAAACAAAGTACATTTAAAAGTGTTGCCATTCGCAAAATTACATATGTGCTGCGCATAGATATGTTTAACCTTTATAATATATATAGATATATATTTACCAATAATTTCTATGATGTAAGAGCTGTCATTCCATGATGGCGGAGTGAACATTTTTGGTAGCTGCAATTTGTTCCATCCGGCATGATGTACTTCGTAGTAGAGAACCTCGTACTGTTTCCTGTTACTGGAAGTGGAAGAAGCCAGAGAAATCGAAATCCATTTCGGATATTCCGACAGCTTGTAGATCCAGAGATCCACCGACGATGTATTCAGAGACTGGCTTAATTCGAAATGATACATTCGACAATGGGTTGCGTTTGTATAGAGACATCGCAAATTGGCTGTAATGAAAACAAATCTTCCATAAATATAAAAATTCATAAAAGTGACATAATATCACCAATAAAAATAAAAAGAAATAAGTTGAAACTGGTGTGAAACTATAAAAACAAAAAAAAACTTTATTAAACACTATAAAAAAGATATAAATGCGCAATATAATTATTATACTACTATATAGTAATAATATTGCGCTATACAGGGTGTATCTAAACTACTGGGCAAAACTTTAAGGAGTGATAGTACACATAAAGCCAAATAATATTAAATGGGAAACTAAGGGTCCCAACGTCTTCTAAAGGAGATAGGCGCCATCAAAGATTAGGGTCCAAAATTTGAAATGATTATAAAAAACGGAAAAATTGGTCGATCCGTTTGCGGTTTTCACGAAAACTATTCTTTATGTCAGTATTGCTTGAAAATAAATTATAAAGATGAATTTCAATAAATGCAGATAGAGGGCGCTTTAGACTTTGGAGTAACAAACAACTAATTTTTACCGTTTTTTTTTTTTTTTTTTTTTTTTTTTTTTTTTTTTTTTTTTTTTTTTTTGCGTCTCATTAAATTTTTTTAGAAGTTTAGACGTAAACTTAAATTTTGAGCTCAAAATCTGTGGTTAAGTAGCGCAAACTGAACTGTGTTCAATAGGAGTGGGTAGGTTCAAATTTCAAATGATTATAAAAAACAGATTAATTGACCAATTCATTTGCGGTTTTCACTAAAACTATTCTTTATGTCAGAATTGTCTTGAAAATAAATTATAAACATGAATTAAAAAAATATCGATAGAGGGCGCTTTAGACTTTGGAGTAACGTACAACTATTTTTTACCTTTTTTTGCATCTCATTAATTTTTTTTTTTAAGCTTAGGCATAAACTTAAATTTTGTGCTGAAAATCGGAATCGTTGAAAGTGGTTAAGTAGCGCTAACTGAACTGTGTTCAATGGGGGTGGGAAGGTTCAAATTTCAAATGATTATACAAAACGGAAAAAATGGTCGAATCGTTTGCGATTTTTTTTAAAACCATTCTTTATGTCAGTATTTCATTAAAAATAAATTTTAGAGATAAATTAAAAAAAAATTCCGTTAGAGGGCGCCCTCAACTTTAGAGTAACCAACAACAATTTTTAACTGTTATTTTTTTGTACCTAATTAAATGCTTTCAAAAGCTTAGAATTAAATTTTGAGACAAATTCTGAATCGTTGGGAGGGGTTAAAAAGCACAAACTGAACTGCGTTCAGGAGTTGAAATGTTACACTGCCCCCCCCACGAACACAGTTCAATTTTTCGCTGCTTAATTACTCACAACGATTCAGATTTTGAGCTCAAAATTTAAGTCTAAGCTTTTAAAACATTTATTTAGGTAAAAAAAATAACGGTTAAAAATAGTTGTTGATTATTTTAAAGTTTAAAGCGCCCTCTAACGGAATTTTTTTAAATTTATCTTTAAAATTTATTTTCAAGGAAATACTGACATAAAGAATGGTTTCAAAGAAAACCGCAAACGAATCGACCAATTTTTCCGTTTCATATAATCATTTGAAATTTGAACCTTCCCACCCCCATTGAACACAGTTCAGTTTGCGCTACTTAACCATTTTCAACGATTCGGATTTTCAGCTAAAAATTTAAGTTTATGTCTAAGCTTCTAAAAAAATTTAAAGAGATGCAAAAAATCACGGTAAAAAATAGTTGTTCGTTTTTCAAAAGTCTAAAGCGCCCTCTATTGGCATTTTTTGAAATTTATCTTTATAATTTATTTTCAAGACAATACTGACATAAAGAATATTTTTCGTGAAAACCGCAAACGAATCGACCAATTTTTCCGTTTTTTATAATCATTTCAAATTTTGGACCCTAAACTTTGATGGCGCCTATCTCCTTCGGAAGACGTTTGGGACCCTTAGTTTCTCATTTAATATTATTTGTCTTGATGTGTACTATCACCCCTTAAAGTTTTGCCTAGTAGTTTAGATACACCCTGTATATAACTACTATAAAATCAATATATAAAATTATTTATATAGTCTTTCGAAAGATCTAAGTCTTTCTTCGTCAGACGCAAAGAAAACGTGCTTCTATTATGAAATCAGAACTTGACAAAGTAAAACTCCTTTTGCTACTGCTTTCGTAACAGAAGCACCTCTTTTCTGCGCCGAAAAAAGACTTTTGACGAAATAAGACTTGGATCCTTCAAAATGCCTACCGTATTTAAAATGTATTGATAGTGTTTTAAGAAGGCCTTTTAGTTCAATAAAAATAAGTCCCTTTTTAAAGATTTTTTTCATTACATGAGAATTCATTTATATCAAAATAGTTGAACTCAAATTTTAATTACTGAAATTAAGCTTTATAAGAATCCTGAATCCTGTAACATATATTTATAAAAGCATTTACAATTTTCATGCATAAATAAAAATTTCATTCATCAAACGTTACCGAGTTTAAATTTTATTAATTTTCTTACATTCTCTTAATTTTATAAAAATTTGACGATTTGAGCCTATAAAAAGTAAAAACGTATTTTTAGTATTTTTCTATTTATTTATATTTTTAAATCAGTTATTTCTTTTTAAAATTCTCTATAAAAATTTACGAGTTACTTTGATATCCAGAATTAATTTCACTCTCCATATAAAGTGGATTGATAACATATGAATGTAAAATGCAAAAAAGATGGGAAGACAAAGTTTTGATGCAAAATTTGAAAATGCATGATAAAAAAAACTATATCGATGTTTTTCCTCTGTTCCTATACAAAAGGGTAATGAAACATTTTAAATAATCTATACTTTTATACTTATAAAGAAATAAATTTTGTTTCTTTCTTTCTTTTTTCGAGGTAATCTCTGTAGCTACCGAACCGATTTCAAAACTAATGATAAAATGATGGTTTAGTCCGTGTTCCAACATAAGGCTACATTATGCCCATGCCACAACCCCAAAGGGAGTGCAAGTTCACAAAACATTTTAATAATGCAATTTTTGTGTTACTGAACGAATAGAAATATGAAATTTGTAATGTCAGTTACTTATAAGATATAAATGATATTTAAGAACATTTATTTAAAAAATCATAATTCAAAAGAGGTGAAGATGCGTAAAAAGCACTCTAAACACGTTCAAAATTGCAATTTCTACGCAATCTCGTTTAGTATCAAATGGGTTTCAAACGTAATGGTATCAAAATGATGGTGTTAGTCACTTGCTGTAATATCGGCTCTATATCTTATGCCGGTATCACTGCGATTTCGCTGCTGCTGGAACGAAAAACGTTCTAAATTGTGACTTTAAAGCTACTGAATGACCTAGAAACATACAATTTGGCATGGTAGTTACTTATTAGATATAAATTATCTCTAAGAACATTTCTTAAATATTCAAATTTGAAAGGTTGTGAAATGTGTGAAATGAACGCAATGTGCGAAAAGCGTTCTACAAAAATGATCTAAATGGTGATTTCTAATTATTCTCAGAAAATTGCAAATCAATTTCAAAAGTAATAATGGGAAGTTCATGGTGACACCCTTTGATCTAACATAAACTCTATTTTGTGGCGGTGTATTACTACGTGACGATTGTAGAAATATGAAACGTTCTAAATTGCGATTTTTGTGTCACTGAAAGGCCTAGAAATATGAAATTTGATATGGTAGGTACTTACTAGATATAAATTATCTCTAAAACCTTTCCAAAAATATCGAAATTTGAAAGGAGTGAAAAAACACGAAAAGCATTCTAAAAATGGTCAAAAATGTGAATTCTACGCACTTTCAGGAAATAGGAACGGAGTTCAAAAATAATGGTGCAAAAAATAGTGGTAACAGCCCTTGCTCTAACATAGGTTCTATTCCATGACTGTGTTACTACCACGTGGGCGTTGCAGGAGCAAAAAACGTCCTAAATAGTGATACTTGTGATACTGCGGGGGCTAGCAACTTGAAATTAAGCATGATAGTTATTTATAAGCTATACAAGAACACTTTCTAAAAGATTCGAAATTTAAGATGGTGTGTAAATGGACCCAAAGTGTTCTAAACACGTTCTAAATTGCAATTTCTGCTCAATCTCAGGAATTATCGAACCGATTTCAAAATTAATGATTACAAACTGATGGTGATAACCCCTGCTCCAACATAGGCTATACGTTTTGCTGTTGACACTATACCACCTGAGTTCTGCAGTAGCCAAAAGTATTCTAAGTCGCGTTTCTTGTGACATTAGGGGTCTAACACTTTGAAATTTGGAACTTAAATGATGCAAATGCTTTCCAAGAACTGATGAAGAAAATTCCAAATTTAAAAAGATGAAGGGAATAAAAAGCTTTCGTAAAACATTCTAAACTACGATTTTTATGCAATTTTATTAAATACCAAACCGTTTAAAAAAATAATGGCTGCAAATTAGTAGTGAAAGAACCTGCTCAAACAAAAGCTATAATATATTTTATATTGGGGCCACTAACACTAGAAAATTGCAGGAACAAAAAACTTTCTAAATTACGGTTTCTGTTATACTGAAGAGGCTTAGAAACTTTAACTATGACATGGTGATTATTACTTATAAAATGTTCTCTAAGAACAGTCGAAAACAAATTCGAAATTTAAAAGGGGTGAAGAAAATGTGTAAAAAGCTTCTGTGTAAATGTGTAAAGTGTTCTTTAAAAAATCGTAAATTATGATTTCTATTCAATTTCAGGGAAATAATGGGGACTAAGACCATTACTTTACCGATTGCAATAGTAATGGTTGCGAATTAATCATGACAACCTCTGATCCTATTGATCCTTCAAAAAATATATATTATGCCGTTGCCACAACTATATTGGCTTGGAGAAAACAACAAACGTTCTAAAAAATCTTTTAAAACTTTTTAAATTACGTTTCATGAGGAATATTTGGAAATACTAAACAGACTTCAAAATTACTGTTTACAAACTAATGATGACAATCCCTATTTCAACAAAGATGTTTTATATTGATGCCACTACTACCCGAGATCTGGCAGACTGTTACACAAGAAGCTTAGAATTTGACATGGTGGTTAATTTTAAGATATACAAACGTTTTAAGAAGATGGTTTCTAAAAAATTTTAAATGTCAAATGAATATTTTAATGAGCAAAAATGCTTCAAAATACTTTCTAATAAATGGAAATATTTAGTTAGAATTAGTTGTAGCTTTTTTTATTAATTAAAGTCTCATTTCTGCCTAATGTAGTGTAATAATAAAGTTTTGTCAGATTTAATTAATAATTTATTAGTAAATTTAGGCTAAAAAGTCTTAATTGGTAATTTTTGAATCATTCCTAAAAGTATAATTTCATCTAATAAAAATTAGGCAAACAAATATCGTTTGATATATTTTCAGTATTACCTGAGCAAAGCCGCTGGGTTTGCTAATAAAGCAAATAAAATAATGGTAATAAAAAACTACTAAAATCAAGAACAGGGCTGCTGAGCAAAGAGACCACGGTTCTTCAATTTCTAGAGACATGTTACAGATACATTTACAGTTCTTTTTTTTTTTTTTTTTCATTATAACATTGACATGATTTTATCGAGTGTTCCTCATATAATTGCCTCGAGCCTTTACGCTTCTATCGATGAGCATGCATTTCAGTCACTGTAAGAATACTTAAAATGCAGCCAAGGGAATCTTTCTATGTTGTCTATGGGAGAATTATCAATGTCTATGGGAGAAGAATATGAATTATCCGGATTCTTCCGGATAATTCATATTCTTCAGACTCCCATATCCTGTCCCCATTAGCTTAAGTACGACCCTGCATGGTCCTGAATAGATGATTCCATATATTCAGGATATTCCTGAATATATGATTCCCGTTTGTCATATATATCCCTATATGACAAACATACATGACATACATTTTGCATACGTGAAGAATAATAATTTCAATGTAAATAATGTAAAAACTAGGTCCAGCTGGCTTGACGTTTTAATAAATAAATAAAGTTGGGTTAAAATATTTAGGAGAGCGGAGACCTACAGACCTTACAGGCGAGATCCGTGACTCTTGTTTTAGTGGAGGGTGGGGGATATGAAAGGATAAAGTTAACCACTTTAAAAAAACTTTAATTTAAAATTATAATTCAAAAATTTTAAATTTAAAGTCCCATCTCACATTCTTCTAGTATTCGCGATTTGTCGTAAATAATGTGAGTTACGTCATTTAAATAGTCCGGAGCAGCGAAACTCTGTGTCTTTTGGAATCCCAGACTTGCCACCAAACATGCTGTCCAAGCACTTACCGATTTAGAATTCCCAATTCTAGCCAATGTGGACCTGGTTTTCAAAGGACATGTATGAAAAAGATTAATAAACCAGATTCCATAAATTAGATCGTTTCCTTTGCCTGTTAACACCTATACGACCGACCGTGGAGTGCAGCCCGAAGCGCGTTCGATCAACACGTCTTACAAGAATCCTCTTACAAGGCGTGTTGGTTCGATAGATAATTTTCGCTCTGTGCGCCGCATCGGAGTAATCGAAATGTGATGCCGGGAAAACAGCGAACAACGACCGGTGAATCGCGCGCTCTCGCAGACCACTGTCCGATATTCTTTACTTAATATGTTCCATTGGATGATTTCTTCAATTAAAAAATATATATACACTGTTACCTTCTCGAAAAATATACAGGTTCGCAATAACACAGTAATAATATACTGCACTTAAAAATAATATTTACTGAAATACATATTACAAGGTTCACAAGAAAAAAAAAATATTTACATCTATTTAATACAGAATATTAATTAATGTAATTTATCAAATTTATTATTAAAAAAATATGAAAGTAATGCGCCAATTCTTAATATTTGTAGTACATATGATAAATCAAATCCATATGATGACACAGAATTCTACTTTGCAATTGACAGTACAGCTCTGCATAAAAAAAGCCTTGGCATATCATAAAAAATAATGTTTAAATTCAAAAGCGGCTAAATTTTATAATTAAATACTTTTTTTGGTTTCCTTTTTTATATAAAGCTTTTATATAAAGCTATTTTGTGAATATACTTAAAAAGAACAAATTTGATAGACCGAGAGGCGGCAGCATACACTGAGAAAAAATATATACCTCCTTCACTTAGAATGAATAGTTAGTCACTTTCTGAATCTCTAAACTAGAACTATAGGTGCCCGAATTATGCGAATAGGTTAAACAACTAAGCTGAATAGACGGAATAACCTAGCATTTCTAGTCTCTTGTTTCCTAGGTGAAGAAACGATATTCAATCTTTTCAGCAACAAGAAATTATCGCTTGATTTCGTAAATGAGTTACTAAACTATAATTATAGTTACTAAATCAAACCTCTTGAGTTCGCATCTATTTGCAGAGATTTTCAAATAAATCTGACACCAAGAATATATGAAAACGTTCTTGAATTCTAGTAGGAGACTATAGAACTTTCTACCAAAGGGAGCTAGAATTTATAAGGATGACATGGAACTATTTTTTCCAGAGTCGCAATTTAGATTCTAGATGCGAGAACTATATTTTTTCTCATTGTAGACAATTACCTTATCGAGTTCCCGAATGAAAATCTAGGATTCATTAAATCTCGATTCGTATTTTAAAACACAATCCGTCTGTCAGGTCATACCTTGGCAAAAAATACCCAAAAACCCGATTTTAGAGGTTGACTCGTAGGTTTATCATTATGTTTTCCCGTTCTCATTCCTCCATGTTTTCATACTTTTGGTGCAGGGAAGCACAATGATAAACCTACGAGTCAACTGCTAAAATGGAATTTTTAGGTGTTTTCCAACAAGATATAACTTGACAGACTGATTGCGTTTTAATATACGAATCGCGATTAAACTAATCCTAGGTCTTCATCCATGAACTCGATGAGGTGATTGTTCGTGCTGCCGCTTCCCGGTCTATGACAGATGTACATGAAAATATATAACGATTTTAATGGTGTCTTACTGGTGATTTTATATGGAGTACTATTAATGTGACAAGAAGTTGCAATTACGAGGAATGATAATAATAACAAACCAAATTAATTTAATTACGAAACCTGGAGTCACAATCCACTTATTCAGGCAAAAATACAAGGAGTCTCACTCTAAGTTAAGATGGATTTAGTTATTGTTTTAAGAAGGTGCGGAACATTAATTGCATTAAAAATTTCTTTGTTCTTTTTCTTCTTAAAATGATATTTAAATCATATTTCTATATCTTAACTGGAAAGGAAGATACTAATGTTTTCCTTTGGTTTTGCTTTCAAAATGTGGCTTTTAAGGAATGGTTGTTATAGAAACGACATCTTGTAAAATGCATTCTAGTTCATGGTGAGTTTTTTCATCATTTCTCGTATATAAATTGTTGTAAATCAAGAACCGTTAAAGATAAATTATTTAAACTTAGGACATGTCTTTTTCAATTATTCACAATTTTGATTCAGTGAATTTGAAAAAAAAATTCCTTTTGAAAATATGATTTTTTTTAAGTTACACCATTTTTTTTTTTTTTTTTTTTTTTTTTTTTTTTACTTTAAATATTTTTTATCAAAATTAAAACTTATATATTTATATTTATTTAAATGAAAAAAATTAAATTCTACAAATAATACTTCTAGTTATAACAATATTAAATTTCCTCACTTTTTAAATAAATTTTTAATTAAAAAAATTATGAGAAGTTTTATCATGTGATTTTGTTGATAAATAATATGATTAAATATCACATGAAATTTCAAAATTTGTACTCAATAAATAAAAGTAATTTTAAAACCTAAATTTTAAAGCCTAGAACCCCTGAAGAATATTGAAGATAATGTAGCTAGTTTTCCCCTTCGCAGACTTTCAAAACGGTTTTTCTTAACTTCAGTTAACACTCGCTTCAGTTTCCTGTCATCTTTAGCAGATATTTTTGGTTTTTGGCCGCCATTTTGTCGATTATTTTGAAGTTTTCCATTTTTTTTTTTTTTTTTTTTTAAATATTGGGTTAGTATTTTACTAACACTTGATTACGAACAGTGTAAATAATTCGCTCTATTTTTACCGTGCCAATACTAATCGCAAAGTTCAATAGATTCAGAAGTATCACTCACATGACCCATTTTAAAACAAAAAAAAATCCCTGTCGGCTTGGCCTAGGCAGAGGTAGATTTCGAAGAGTGCTCATTTCAACAACAAAAAATAAAAATTTATTACACATGAGCCCAGTTTAACAACTTTATTTGGCCGCTTTTGAAAAAATTTTAACGTCATTATTCAGTAAGAAATGGTTTTATCAGAATCATCTTAAGCTAAATTCGGCTCAAATGCCCATTTTGACAACATATTTTGAAGTATATTTTGACTTTATTAAAAAATCACCCAATACGTCATATTATATTGTTCCTAAATAACTAAAAACTGTCAATGGAATGTGTTTTTGAGTGCAAAATTGAATGTAAAAATGAGTTATAAAATAACCAATATGTTATTTGAATACATTCTCAATTCTTTAATCATGATCGCTTCGGGAAATCTTGTGCGAAGTGCCCACTTTGACAGCATTTTTTTAAATATATTCAGCCTTTATCAAAAAACTTACAAATACGGCACATTATACAGCTCCTAAGTAAGAGAACCTGTCAACTGGATGCGTTTGAGTGCAAAACTGAATTTAGAAATGAGTCACAAAAAGCGCATGTTGTTATTTGAATACCTCAAATTTTAAATCACGATTGCTTCAGGAAATGCTGTTCAAAATACCTTTTTTGGCAGTCTGTTTTGATATATATTCTGCCTTTATGATAAAACAGACCAATGCATCACATTATATAGTTCCTGAGTAAGAGGACCAATAAATAGGATACGTTTGATAGCAAAAAATGGATTTAAAAGTGAGCCAGAAAAAACGCAATTTGTTATATGAATACATCCTCAAATTTTCAATCACGATCACTTTGAGAAATTCTGTTCAAAATACCCTTTTTGGCAGCTTTTTTTTAATATGTTCTGTCTTTGTCAAAAAACTGACCAATGGATCACATTATACAATTTCTAAATAAGAGGGTCTGCCATTTGGATGCGTTTAAAATCAAAAATGAATTTAAAATGAGTCAGAATATAAGCAATTTGGATTTGAGATTTTTTCTCCAACTCCTATTTTTGTTTAATTTATTTGGCCCTGCGAATTGGTCCTATGAAAAACTTGTCCGTATAAAAGTTGTATATATTATTGAGAAGATGTAAAATAATTTTAATTAGATTTGATAGCTTAAAAATTAACTTAGTCATGGATTTTTTTCTTTTTCCACCCTCCCCCTTTTTCTTTTCGTTTTTAATTTTTTTTCAACAGTAAAAGTTGGTCCTATCAGAAACTTGTAGCTACAAAAGTTTTAGATAATGTTGAGAACATTTATGAACAACTCCATCTCAGCTCAGGCAGGGCATGTCAATTCATCATCACAGATTTTTTTCAAAAAAATTCAGTAGTTAGAACTAAGTGATTTATAAAATTTCCTAAAAGGATTTTTCCCTAAAAAATTTATTTCTCTGATTACAGTACTTTAATGTTCATGATAAAATTGACAGTTTTCAGAAAAACTGAAAAACGCTTCATTTTGAAATGAACACAATACCAAACATATTCAACATATTCAGTCAATTTATTTTTTATAAACAGTTATTAAACTGAATTTTATTTTAGTATAGTTTTAAAAAATATAGTGACATTTTTACTTAATTAAAAAAATTAGTTTTTAAGTACAAAAAATATAATTATTACTGAATTTAAGATTTTTTTTCAGAATGAAAAAAAATATTTTAAAGCTAAACATTGATGGCAATCCAAAGACCTTTATTGGGAGTTTTGCAACAAATTTTATTTTAATTCTAAGGTGCTTACAACTTTTGATTTTCAATTTTAAATTATGCAAAATTTTGTAAAATCACTACTTTTGAAATGCAATTTCTCAAAAACACCACTTTTTAAAAATCTGATAATATGCTCAATTGATACCTTATTAGTCTCTAATAAATACCTTACAAGCAAATCGTGTGTTTTTGCTTAGAAAATTTTATATGATTTTTTGAAAGTAACATGTTGTGTATATTTTTCAACAGACCACAAAGTCAAGCTCTTCCTTATTTAACCGAACTTGTAATTTAATTAACATTTCAAACTAAAAAATACAACACTATAACATAATTATTACTGTTAAATGATAGCGAATAATTTGCTTAAGTTTAAAATTGCGTAAAATACAGCCAATAATAAAATTAGTATTAATCATATGTCATTTCATTCCATACTCATAAATGTGTTAAATTCATCTACAGTGTGTAAAATATTTTGTTATATAGTAAGAATATAATATATTAATATGTTAATACATACATAACTGTAAGTTTTATACCGTTAATCTCCAGCTGTGTCCCTTTAATATTTTCATTTCTGGAGAAAAATAATAAGGAAATCGGACCTACCTCTCAGGAGCTGGTTGCAGATGTATCCTTTAGTAAGCGCAGAAAAGAGGACACGTTAACACAATGAAGACACACCCGCGACGCAATCACTTTCTTGATTATTTTAATCACTGCAAACAACTAAAAAAAAAACTCAAACAAAATGGATTAATAAAAAGAAGGATTTAAGAAACATATTCGCGAAGCTTTTTAGCTTTCACAATTCGGTAGATTGTAATATTTTAGCCAGCACTAGAATTGGCTTGGCATGATAAAAAAGCTGCTCGCAAAACGCGTAACAATCGAAGAGTGTTCGAGAAAAATAATATGCAGTTCTGGGTACAAAGAAAAAATTGCTGATTACACAGTTTTTATTGTCTCTGGGTTATAATAATATAATGTCCGGCGTGCATACAATGCTGTCTTGTGTGGTGCTGTCACCTGTTGACTGATTTGCGAAGTAATCTAAGTGGATTACCGCATCTTTTCGTTGCTTCACAGTCATGTTTTGAACTTTACACACAGATATATATATGATGAGTAAACACGATAAAAATATACAGATGAATTGCGTTGCATGCCTCACATAAAAATTGTAAAATATAATTTGTTCTAGTCTAAATAGTTCACACAAAACAGGGATTTCCAACTTGAAATTCTGTGCAGGAAATCTTACACCCCTACTTTTTGTGTGAAAATGATGACTCTGATAACTGTAATTCTTTACGCAATCGTTCGAAATGAGGTTTTGGAAGGGGTTTAGTCATAATATCTGCCAACATCAACTTCGACGGACAGTACGTTAACTTAATTACACCAGTTTCGCGCAAATGCTTGATGTGGTGATATTTCACCTCAATGTGTTTTGTACGCGATTGTGATTTTTCATTTTCTGTCAGCTTGATCGCTGATATATTGTCTTCGTAAATAGTTATTGGTAGTTCTTGTTCTATTTCTAGATCTTTAAGTAAGTTTAGCAACCACTTGAGCTCCTGAGCGGCGTTAGAAATGGATATGTATTCCGATTCCGCAGTTGAAAGCGCTACACATGATTGTTTTCGAGAAAGCCAGGTTAAAATATTTTTACCAAGTCTAAAAATGTTTCCAGTGGTGGACTTTCTGTCCATCCTATCGCTCGCGAAGTCCGCGTCGCTGTATACAGTCAATATTGGAGGTTTAGATTTATCTATGATAAATTTCAGATCTTTAGTGGTGAGAAGATATCTTATCAGTTTCTCTATGGCTTCCCAGTCAACTTCTCTCGGTGACTCGTTCCTCCTCCCCAGTATGTTTACTATGGAAGCAATGTCGGGTCTGGTTAGAGTAGCAATGTACAGTAGCCCCCCTACTGCCTTTCTGTATCTCGTGTTATCCTCCATAGGTTTCCCGTTTGGGTCTAAGCTGAAATATTTTGTGTTCATTGGGGTGTATGTCGGCTTACTGTCGATCAGATTAAATTTTTCTGCAATTTCTATTATTTTATGTGTTTGATCTAGCTCTAAACTACCGTTTTCGGTTTCTCTTATATTTATTCCCAAATATTGTGTCACTTTTCCCAAGTTTTTAATTTCATATTCGCGGGAAAGTTCAGTGTAAACTTCGTGTGTAATTTCCTCATCCCCTGCTACAAGAATGTCGTCGACATACACTATTATAAACGCGATCCGATTGTTTTTGATTCTCTTATACATGCACTGGTCTGATACGCATTGTTCAAATTTCAAATTATTTAGTGATTTGCTTATTTTTAGATTCCAAGCTCTAGCGGCTTGTTTGAGACCGTAAATAGCCTTGTTAAGCAAGCATACTTTGTCTTCCTGACCTTTCTCTACATATCCCTCTGGCTGGGACATATATACCTCTTCCTCTAAGTCGCCATGCAGGAAAGCGGTTTTTACGTCCAGGTGAGTAATTCTTAAATTTTTGTATACTGCGGCATTTAGGAACGCTCTCAATGTTGTGTGTGATACGACCGGTGCGTAGGTCTCATCGTAATCACTTCCGTATTTTTGTGAGAACCCTTTGGCTACTAGCCTAGCCTTAAATCTTTCTATGGTTCCGTCCACGTTTCGTTTCGCTTTAAACGTCCATTTATTGCCTATTACGCGTTTCCCGGAAGGAGGTTTGACTAATTTCCATGTTTTGTTTTGCTTTAAGGATTCAATCTCTTCTTTAGCGGCCTCAATCCATTTATTTTTAATTTGGACATCTTCAATGTTTTGTAATTCATCCCACGTCTTGGGTTCTTGTACGCGACACATGTTCGCACTTATCCCGAATCTATCGGGCGGTACACCTCTATTATTTCTCTGAGACCTGCGAGGTTCGTCAGGAATGTTTTCCGGAATCTTAATTTTGTTTTCATCATCATCGCTTAAATCCACTCCAACTGTTTCGGTGGGAGTTTGCTCATCGTTTAGGTTTTCGTTGATATTGCTTGTTCCGTTCTCAATAAATTTCATTGTTCGCGATATTAGAACATTATTTCCGCCGGTATATATCCTGTAACCCTTGCTACGATTGTCGTAACCTAACAAAATTCCTTCTATCGCCTTTTCATCAAATTTGGATCGTTTCTGTTTATCCACATACGCATATGCTTTGCATCCGAACGTTCTAATATTCGATAAGTTTGGTTTCCTACCGTTCCACAGTTCGAAAGGGGTCCTACAATTTTCGTTTGCCTTTGTGGGTAAGCGGTTAATTAGGTAGTTCGCGGTTAGTACGGCTTCACCCCAAAAATGTTTTGGCAAATTCGCATCCGATAGCATCGTACGTGCCATTTCAACTATAGTTCTATTTTTGCGCTCCGCCACGCCATTTTGCTGGCTGGAATATGGGACGCTTAATTGGCGTTCTATCCCGTTTTCTAACAGAAAATTTTCAAAATTGTCTCCAAGATATTCTTGGGCGTTGACGGATCTCATTGCCTTAATCATTTTCCCGAATTTATTTTTAGTTAGTGCTATGTACTCGGTTAGTTTTGTTATAGCTTCAGATTTGTGCGATATCAAATAGATCATTGTGAATCGGCTATAGTCGTCAGTAAAAGTTATAAAATACCTTTTTCCACTGAGTGTTTGTGTGTTCATAGGCCCGCATATGTCTGTGTGTATTAGGTTTAACACCTCTTTGGATCTGTTTGTGGCTATTTTGGGGTAAGGCGCACTCGCCAGTTTGCCCTGTATACATTTGGTGCAAGTGGTTTCGTGCTTGCAATCATTTATTTCTATACCCTCGACAAGCGCATTTTTGATAAGTGATCTGATTGCATCGTAATTTTTATGGCCTAACCTGTTATGCCACATGGATATGCAATTTTTATTACTGCAATTAGTTTGTGTTTGGGTTCGAGTGCTATATCCATAATCGTCTTTGGGTCCTAATTCGTACAAATTATCATTTAATTTGGCGGTCAAGATAATATTATCATCTTTGACAAACATGCATGATTGTTTTTCAAAAATTACTTTAATATTATTTTCTGTAGCCTTTTTAACCGATAGTAAGTTGCTTTGCAGCTCGGGGCAGTATAAAACATCCTTAAGTGTGATGCTGTGTTGTGCGTCCGTTTTTAAATTTACGTCGCCCACGCCCTGAGAATTTAATCTTTTCCCGTTGGCTATGGTTATATTCCCGAAATTTCCTGGTGTGAATGTTATAAAATTTTCTCTCACAGATGACACATGTCTCGTGCATCCTGAATCAACAATATAAGTGTAGGGGTCTGTTGTCTGTGTTCTGTTGACTAGTGTTGTGTCGGTTTCAGACTCGTTTTCCACTGGGGGAGGAGAAACATTAGTACTATTCGTTCTGCTTTCAAAGCAGAAGTTAGAAGTGTCATGTTTATCGTCATTTTTGTTTTTGTGGTTATTATTTTGGCTTTTGAAGTTCTGGCCATTATTATAGTTTTTGGATCTGTTATTATCATTTTTATAATTATTTGTCTTCTGTTTATTTTTCAACAGGAAACAATCGCGCATTATATGGTTGTCGCGATGGCAGTGCGAACAATACTTTTTGTACTTGTTCGTTTTATTTGTCGCTTTGTACGCGACATTTGAATTTTTGTTGTGCGTTCTGTGCGTATATTCGTCAATTAATTTGTTTTTAACAAGTTCAAGGTTTAATGTATCTTCATCTCTCGCCTCAAGGCTTGTTATAAGAGGCGAATAGGATGGGGGTAGTGAGCAAAGCATGATCGCAACAATATGCGATTCATTAATATTCTCTCCTATTGCGGAGAGATTTGACTTAATAGTCAATATATTATTGATGTGCTCAATTAAATTGCCCCCTTTGCCTAATTTTTGCGAATATAGCTGCCTGAGCAGAAATAATTTTGAACTTAAATTGTTTCGTTGATGAGTGCTCTTGAGCTTGTCCCAGATTTGCTTGGGTGTTTTTAAATCTTTCACATAGACAATCTGTGAATCCTCTATACAAAGATTAATGATGGCTTTTGCCTTGTTGCTGTTTTTTAGGTACTCAGCATCTGCGCCCGTGGGGGGGTCTTCAAGCACATAGCTAAACAAGCCATCTTTTGTTAGTAAATTTTCCAATTTGAAGCTCCAGTTACAATAGTTTCCGTTGTTGAGCTTTTCTATATTTAAAATATCTTTTGGCATAGCCATGGTGGCTTTTATTATATGTATATATATTTTCTTTTTCTTAATAAACGTGTCAGTTATTTTCAAAACATACTATGTTACTATGTTAGTATTTGTAATTCTTTATATACATATATATTATATTTCACAATTTTTATAATTTATCAAATATATCAATTATAAACATTTATTTCTTTTTCTTTTCTTTTCTTTTCGTAAAGCGAAATATAAACAATGGGACACTTTAGTGCTGGTTTTATTTTTCTAGCACATCAGGGGTCATAATCTGTAAGTTTTATACCGTTAATCTCCAGCTGTGTCCCTTTAATATTTTCATTTCTGGAGAAAAATAATAAGGAAATCGGACCTACCTCTCAGGAGCTGGTTGCAGATATATCCTTTAGTAAGCGCAGAAAAGAGGACACGTTAACACAATGAAGACACACCCGCGACGCAATCACTTTCTTGATTATTTTAATCACTGCAAACAACTAAAAAAAAAACTCAAACAAAATGGATTAATAAAAAGAAGGATTTAAGAAACATATTCGTGAAGCTTTTTAGCTTTCACAATTCGGTAGATTGTAATATTTTAGCCAGCACTAGAATTGGCTTGGCATGATAAAAAAGCTGCTCGCAAAACGCGTAACAATCGAAGAGTGTTCGAGAAAAATAATATGCAGTTCTGGGTACAAAGAAAAAATTGCTGATTACACAGTTTTTATTGTCTCTGGGTTATAATAATATAATGTCCGGCGTGCACACAATGCTGTCTTGTGTGGTGCTGTCACCTGTTGACTGATTTGCGAAGTAATCTAAGTGGATTACCGCATCTTTTCGTTGCTTCACAGTCATGTTTTGAACTTTACACACAGATATATATATGATGAGTAAACACGATAAAAATATACAGATGAATTGCGTTGCATGCCTCACATAAAAATTGTAAAATATAATTTGTTCTAGTCTAAATAGTTCACACAAAACAGGGATTTCCAACTTGAAATTCTGTGCAGGAAATCTTACAATAACAGAAGAATTAGGTAGTGAAGGTTTCTTAAATTAACTTCAACTCCGTATCGTTGAAGGTATGAAGTCGCTCAGATTGTATTATTGTAACTGGTTTTTCTGTTTCTAGAAGCACATTTTCCAATGGTAATGCAAATTCATATTTTTCTTTCCATATTCTTTTGGCCACTGGAATGCTTTAGCCATGGGCCACGTTGGGTACATGAATAATACTTTAATGTCATTTAGTTCTTGTGATTGATATACCATTGATTTGAAAATGTTCTTCTAGAAACAGAAAAACCAGTTACAATAGTACAATCTGAGCGACTTCATACCTTCAACGATAAGGAGTTGAAGTTAATTTAAGAAACTTCACTACCTAATTCTTCTGTTATGTATGTATTTGCATATTAATATATTATATCCATATTATATAACAAAATATTTAACACACTGAAGATGAATTTAACACATTTATGAGTATGTAATGAAATGACATATGATTAATACTAATTTTATTATTGGCAGTATTTTACGCAATTTTAAACTTAAGCAAATGATTATCTATAATTCAACAGTAATAATTATGTACTAGTATTGTATTTTTTAGTTTGAAATGTTAATTAAATTACAAGTTCGGTTAAATAAGGAAGAGCTTGACTTTGTGGTCTGTTGAAAAATACACACAACATGTTACTTTCAAAAAATCATATAAAATTTTCTAAGCAAAAACACACGATTTGCTTGTAAGGTATTTATTAGAGACTAATAAGGTATCAATTGAGCATATTATCAGATTTTTTAAAAATGGCGTTTTTGAGAAATTGCATTTCAAAAGGAGTGATTTTACAAAATTTTGCATAATTTAAAATTGAATTACAAAAGTTGTAAGCACCTTAGAGTTAAAATAAAATTTGCTGTAAAACTCCCATTAAAGGTCTTTGGATTGCCATCAATGTTTAGCTTTAAAATATTTTTTTTCATTCTGAAAAAAATCTTAAAGTCAGTAATAATTATATTTTTTGTACTTAAAAACTAATTTTTTTAATTAAGTAAAAATGTCACTATATTTTTTAAAACTATACTAAAGTAAAATTCAGTTTAATAACTGTTTATAAAAAATAAATTGACTGAATATGTTGAATATGTTTGGTATTGTGTTCTTTTCAAAATGAAGCGTTTTTCAGTTTTTCTGAAAAATGTCTATTTTATCATGAACTTTAAAGTGCTGTAATCAAAGAAATAAATTTTTTAGGGAAAAATCCTTTTAAGAAATTTTATAAATCACTTAGTTCTAACTACTGATTTTTTTTTTTTTTTTTTTTTTTTTTTTTGAAAAAAATCTGTGATGGTGAATTGACGCATATCAGTACTGTCTGCCTGAATTGAGATGGAATAGCTCTTATACAAAATTTAGTTGGATTTGATATCTTGAGAATTGACGAAGTTATGAATTTTTTTCTCGCAAAACCCCTGTTTTTTTTTTTTTTTCGTCCCTTGAGCCCATTTCTAAATTTATCAAAAATCTGTCATGCATAAACTTTTGGCCCATTTTTAAGAAGTAATATAAGCTTTAAACCAATTCGATATCTATTTTAATTAAGAAGTTATGGCTTTTTTTCGGTTTTCACAAAAAAACTCTTTATTTCTACCCCCTTGGACCGATTTTGCCCATTAACGAACTTAGCCGAGATTTTATATCCCTTGATTTTATATATCAGATTGGAAGAGATTGGAGTAAAAATATAGAAGTTATCGTGTCCATAAGAAAGTAAGATATATATATATATATGTGACGATTTAAAAGTTAGGAGCCAGAGACATCAACGCCGGGTTTCCCTTTCACCGCACAGAAGTCATGGCCACCGAGGAAAATAAATAAATAGATGTAGAGGATCCAATAAATTACTCATTGGCTGCTGTAAGTTCATTTATTTAATCCGTAGTCATGAGAAAGGGAAAAGCTCCTTTTGTAAACTGTCTTTTAACGAAACATTCCATCATTATTTCAGCGAGCCGTACTCATCGAAGAAAAAACCCAAGAATCCTCCTTCTCAGCTCGAGTCTTCCCCTCTTCAATCTAAAAAGAAAATTCTAGAACATTCTGTAACCTCAAACCATCATTCTTTTATGTAAACAGAATTCTTGTCCAGCTTCAAGATTAAACACTTCATTCAGACGATAGTTTTATTTTTAAAAAAATATTATTTAACCAATTTATAATCGACTCAGGATTTCTTAGGCAGACGATTTTTAGAGATGATTAATTTTAAGAGAAAAAGAAAAGAAATGAATTTATTAATATGCACACTATCAAAGGTTGACGGAGGAAAAATAAATAAATAGATAAAATAAAATAATGATATTTTTTGAAAGGTATGGGTTTTGGAATAAATTTAATAATATTGTCTTAAAAAGGGTTGATAAAAACATAGAAAAATGAATTTTATTTGGAATATTAAGAAATAAAAATTTAATTAAGAAAATTTTTAATTTAGAGCCATCTTTTTAAATTTACGCATACTGGAATAATGTTTTTTAAGGCAAATTAAGAATTTATATCGTCTGCATAAAGATTAACAGATTAGATTTAGAAACAAGATTTTAATTTATTAATTTGAAGTAAGTACCGAACATTATTATAAGAAAATTAAGATAGTATAAAGGTTAGTTTTGGCGAAAATTTTTTTAATTTGTAATATATATATATATATATATATATATAGATAGATAGATAGATAAACTTTTTTACTGATGGTGGTTTTGGGGTCTAGAGTTCATGATCGGTGTAGATCTGCAAAAAAATTTAAGAAATTCCAACATAGGAGCGACCGCAATAGTCAGTATTTCATACCATAGAGGAATGAGATAGATGGAGTAGAAGTATTATGTCTTTGGGTGATGCTGAAAAAGTAACCCTACATTAAGTACAATTAAGTACCAAGAAAACCACATGCTTTGATACGCCTATCAATTGAAACAGGTTTAAACCCGTATTTTTTCTCTCTCGTTCTTTTAAAAAGAACTAATTTATCGCTTCACCGGTAAGAATTTATCAACTATTTTACCATATGTGTTTTAAATATCAATGTAGAAAATTCTTTTAACGTTTTGCTTGAAAATATAACATTCTTTTGTTAGTATCTTAAAACCGTTTGCAGTCAGAAATCTAGATTTCAGATTAATATTTATTACTTAAGTTTTCATACATGATTTTAAAAGAATGTTTTCATCATTATATTTTAAATATTTATTTACATGCAATTATTAAGTCATAAACATTTTCCACCTACGTTATAAAGTATTTAAAATTACATTAAATTAGGACACTTTTAGTAATACAATTTTTAGTTCGTATCAAATATTTCGATATGATGTTTCGATGTAATGTATTAAATATCTTATTTAATTTCAATTTGACATTTAATTATTGCTGATTTTCCAATTTCTTTTATTTTAAAAGCGAAAATTTATTTTAATAAATAATACTAGAACCAAGACCATTTTAAAAATTTGCTATTTTCTTCTTAAAATATGCTTTAGCTGTAAATCATTTCTTTCAATTCGTCTTATAACACAAAATCCCTTCCATGTCTTTTTGTTTGGAAAATTAAAATTTGAGCGATAAATGGTTTCATATTGCAAACCTTTTTTGAGGCTTATTTCACCTCCGCTTATCTCATTCCTCCATGATTTCATACAAAATCTTCCTAAAAGAAACTACAGGAAGAATTACTGATTTTAAATAAAATCGTGTGATTTTAATCAATAATGCCACCAGTTATGAATTGGTGATAATTAAAAGAGAATTAATGGGAAATATTCTAATAATTTGAACCACTTGAATTAGTATTCTAATATTCTGACTTCTCAAAATAATTTTTTCACTACTAAGAATGTATTTATTAAAAATACAACACATTGCTCAATGGTGCACAAAACAATAATTTTAATATCAACTTGTACAATTGAAATAAAATAAAAATATCTAATACGATATTAATTATATATTATTATACGATATATCTAATAGATATTTTTATTTTATTTCAATTGTACACGTTGAAATTAAAATTATTGTTTTGTGCATCATTGACCAATGTGTTGTATTTTTAAAAAATACATTCTTACTAGTTAAATTTTATGGTGCAATTTTCCAGTATATATTTATAATTTTTTTCAATTAATCTTTTCAAAAATGATATTAATTTTATGATAATAAATAAGTTTAATCAACAGTAAGTTCTTGATGAAAATATCGTTTGCATATTTAACATTGCATTTACATTAAATTATCAAACGATATTTTCAATTTGTAAAAAAAGCAATTTTTCTAATATTTTGAATATGAGCCATAGATAATTATGTGTTCGTATTTCAATTTATCATTTGTATTTCCTCCATTTGTGTATGATGCATCTGTGTTGTCTTCTAAAAAATCTATAAGGTTACTGGGAATTTTTCAAGAAACTTAAGACTTTTTACATAACTGCAACCGGGATACAGGTAAAATTTTGGTTACTGAAATTACTGAAATTTTAGTAGATTCTCTTGTAAAGCTACAGATTTCTTATAAAAACTAGTTATGTAGATTAACATCTTTTGTTGTTGTTGTTGTTTGGTATACAAATAGAATTTTGGTAAGCACACAAATTTGTCTAACTAAACAGACTTACAGATTTTTTCTTTTATTTATTTCTTTTATTGTATTTTATTTCATTTTTTTACATTGTCTATATTATCCAGGTATGAATAAGTGATAAAGATATGGAAGTAGAAAAGCAAATAATCAGGTCACTTTGAAACCCTGTTAAAAGTTATACGAAACCACTATACATTTCTTTTCATTTTAGTAATTCGGCGATGCCATTTGAAAATCGTGGGTGAAAATACATAAAATATTTCGAAGAACCGAATAACCTCCTTTTAATTATCGGTTGGGAAGTAAAAATTTCAAACATCGCACTTCATATGTAAATTACCCGATGAACCGATAGATAAAGCGATAGCCTCAATCTATATGCAAATTATCAAGTGATGAGAAATGAACGACCCTTAGATGAACCGATTATAAACCAATGTTATTTTCTACACCTGACTATTTTGTTCTCGAAATCTTAAATGAAACTGGTTTCATTTTCCTTTTATGATGATAAGTAAGTGTAATTCATGAAGACAATAAATTCCAAACGTATATTTTCTGATTTAGAGATACTAGTTATTTTTCGATTACTTTCTTTACAAGTCAGTCCTAAGTACTTCTTTGTTTATGACATTAAAACCTAAGAATGTTTTAAAAATTAATAATTGAAAATTAAGTACAATCGTAGAATATATAAATTATTCTGCTTTTTTAGGTGCGTTCGTAATTATGTAAATACGTACCACCTATAGTTATCGTTCAGTCCGCCCGTCTGTCTGTCTGTCCGCATATAACAACGCAAAAACTACCCAATCGAATCATTTGAAATTTAAAATACATAATTACTACATAATTTTATCGCGTCATTTCAAATTTTATGAAAATCGGATGTATAGATCAATTACATGGACAATCAAAAGGATTAACGTTACATTGCAGTCAATGAGGGGAAAAGTTTCAAATGCATTTTAATCGTTTGAAATTTAAAACATATAATTATTACCTAATTTTGTCGAGTCATTTCAAATTTTATGAAAGTCGGATGCATAGATCAATTACAGGGACAATCAAAAGTATTCCTTTACATTACGGTCAATGGGAAAAAAAAGTTTCAAATGTATTTTAATGGAGTTACACTCATTCGAACATAATAAAATTGATATTAACCTATGAAGTTTATATATACTAAAATATACATTCTATACAATCTGTGATGCAAAGAATATTTATTATTAAATCACAGGGTTACACAAGAGTATTCTACTACATTGCTATACGGGGGAACATTGTTTATGGCGTGTGTTAATTATATTAAACTATTTCACATTTTATGAATATGATATACGTTTCTGAGGTGTAATAAATGTACATTTACAGGAACACAAAAATTTCGACCACTATACTGCATCCGAAGTACTGTCTACTACATCAACAAGATCTGAATATCTTTAAAACTGTGTTATCTTACGAACGCACCTCATTTGCTACGTTTCATGTGCAATTTCCGACTTGATATTTTCTTTTAATTTTATTCCTAATTTACTTTTCGATTGAATCATCAAAAATTGCCATTTATGATAGCAGACATATAATTGAAAGAAATCATTGCTGTGCTCTAGAATAGAATTATGGAAAATTCTTAGTTATTTTTAGTCATTGTTACTTTACAAATTGAATATTTCTAGCTGATCGAAAAAATGCCCAGGAGGGTATCGAACACAGGTCTTTGTTTTACGCAATTCATCGCGTAAGCCAACGGTCGGAATTCGATTCCCTGCTTGGACATGTTTTTTCGATCAGCTGAAAATATTCAATTCCTTTGATAACTTTACTAATCAGTTTGATTGTGTTAAAATAACAGTTTATCAATGTACCCATCGTTTATTTGGAATACCTTTACCTGTGGTTTATTCTGTTGAGCTATCTACATGCCAGAGCAGATGTTATTACCAATAAGGTTATCTGAGCGATATATGCTTGCCGGTTGTCAGCCCAGATAGCTTAAATGATAGAACACTGGTCTTGTGAGCTAAGGATCAGGGTTCGATTCTTTGGTTGAACATTTTTTTTTCTCAGCTGGAAATTTTTTAATTCGTATGATAATTTTACCAACCAGTTTGCTTGTCTTAAAATAATAGTTTATTGTTACCTTAATTTGTTAAAAATTGTGATATTTATAGTATGTATTTAACAGGATCATGGGAAAGGAACGCAGCGTGTAAAATTAAAGTTTATTATTACTTTAATGTATTTTAAAAAAAGATTGTTATAGTTATTGTATGTAACACTATCATGGAAAATAAACGCAACGTATTCCTTAACTTTACTCAATGAATTTCAAAAGTATTTGTACTTTTAGTTGGATTATATTTCTCGATAGGCTTTAGTTTGGTGAACATTTTTAGATGATGTTTAGTTTTGAAAGCAGAAGTGCTGTGATATTTGTCAGGTATATAGGAACAACTGGATGAAACTCATATAGGAACAATATTAACGTCCATCTTCAAGCACTGTTTCTAAAAGCTAAAAAATCTGAAAAATATGTATGTATGTATTAAAAATACGACAAGATTTTTTTTTTTTTTTTTTTTTTTTGTAGATATTTAAAATGAAGGTAATTTAACAATTTAAAAAGCGACTTTCTGTTTTAAGAGCGAAAAAAAAAACCTGATAAAATTAAAAATAATATAACGGTTCGTCATTAAAGAATATGGTTTTCTTTTTTATGTCTTTTTCGGTTCGCAACAGTTTTTTTAATATAAAAAAAGACACCAGTATAATGTATGTATATAATTTCAAATTTTAATAAGTAATAAATTCCCTTTTAAAGCAATCGCCATATCTGAAATCTATTTGTCATTTGCATACATTTTTTAATTCTAAGGACGAGAATGTCTCTATCGTCTGAGAAACAATCTTTGCAGCCTCTATTTTATAACTCTCAAACACGGTATATTAATAAAAATTCCCAGATGGCAAAACACAAAAGCAAATGTTTCTTAAGATACGAAATAGTAATTCAACTACGAATGAAAATATATAATCACTTTTTCCGAGTTACACACCCTTCCGAAAAGCGCTCTTTATCATTAAAAACCTCGGAAACCAATATAATTTTGAGAATTAACCCTTACAGGGGCAAATCAATTCTGCTTTTGAAATTGTACCAGATCCTTCCTCTGGGATCTACGAAAAATTGATTTTTCAAAAAAATGTTCGTGCGCATTAAAAAATGAAAGACTTTTTTTTCTAAGAACTCTGATGCAATTAGGTGTTGAGTATATTCCAACTGCCAGTATAAAGTTTGAAGAACCTTTATAAAAACAAAGTTTCTTTTGCTATCACCGATTTTGGAAACATCAATTCCGAATATTTTTTTAATAACAAGTATTAAAAAATGCTCTGGTGAGCAACAAAAAAAGGTTAATATGTTTTTAAGTATGAAGAAGTGTTTGACAAGTGCTTCTAATTGAGCATGGGAAAGGATAACAGGTCCCATCTTGGCTGCAGCTCACTGTCAATGTCAAATCTGAAAAAGTCATATTTGTGCTTTTTCCGTATAAAAGAAATTAGTCAGAGTTACCATAAAATGTGTAGTGAAAAGACGTAGTCAGAAAAAAACGCAGAAAATTTAAACATGAATGCAAGGCGAAATAGTACCAAAAACCTTAGTTCCTGCAGCGTATCATACTCATGCAGCGCCACCAAGCATACCCGCAGCGTAGAACTGACAAGGAAGGTCTCCATTGGGGGCATACTCAGAATTTTTTGAAAAAAATACGAATTAAACTACTCATGTAGGTAATAAAGGATCAGTGAAAATTAGCGGCGGAATTACATTATTAGATATGTAAAAAAATAAAACAGTTTCGAATAATTGGCGTGAAAAACTGAAAGCGACGCGGGATTTGGCGAGCAGTACATTTCCTCGCCAAAAGCAGACGATTTTAACGAAACTGAAAATTGATTTTAATTGACTTCACTGTTAAAAATCTGCAGCATTTACTGCAACGTCACTCCACTACTTTTATAGAATATCTCTCTTCTGACCAATGAGAATGCTCCATAGCAAGGTGAATTGACCGTGTCATACACTGTTAAAAATCTGCTGCATTTTGTTGCAACGCACTCCACCGCTTGTATATAATATATCTATTCCAACCAATGAGAAAGCTCCATTTCACGGCCAAGTAACCGTTTTCTATACATGCAAAGGAGTGCGTTGCAACGAAATGCAGCAGATTTTTAACAGTGTATTTTTCAATTTGGAACAATTTTAATCAATTTAAATTGTGTTTTAAATGATAAAATATATTAATTTCGTTTTGCTATAAGTACATATAAACGTATATGACAAAATTACACTTAAAGTAAAGTAAAAATGCAAAACTAAAATTACTTAAACTAAACTTATTTAAATAAATTGAACATAGAAAGTTTTTTTTTTAAGTATTCGAAGCGTAAAAGCGTATTTTTCAAAATTTCGTTTTTTCGCCAACCGGAGATAAATCGCCAAATAAACGAAATTTTTATTATTTTTTTACGGACGTTATAAGGAGGTTCCGCCGAAATTTTTTATAAACATATATAACTATATGAGAAGAACATTCTGTAATTTTTTCAGATTTTTCTGAGTATGCCCGTATGGAGACCTTCCTTGTGAGCAGAAAATTGATTCGTAGTGTAGTTACAGTGCCGAGTGAACAGTGCAGTTCACATGTAAAGCAGAATTGAAAATTATATTATAACTAAAAGTTTTACGGAAATTTCTTTTATATGGAAAAGGCACACATATGATTTTTTTCAAATTTGGTATTGACAGTGCTCTACAGTCAAGAAGGGATCCCTTGTCCTTTCTTATGCTCAATTAGAAGCACTTGTCTAACACTTTTTCATACTTAAAAACATATTAACCTTTTTTGTTGCTCACCAGAGCATTTTTTAATACTTGTCATTTAAATTTTTTGATAAAAACGGAAGATTTTTTTATATCTTGAAAAGCAAAATATTTTCTGCTGCCACAATTTCATTGTTGTATTAGAATGATTAAGAAAGTTATTGCATTGTCATATAAAATGCATGATGTCTAAAAAATAAACCAAGGAGTCGAACGAAAAAAATTACAGTACGCTCACAACTTTATTCAAAGAACTGAAACTAAATGCTTCGCAATAAAAACAAATAACCATGTTTTTCACGTGATTTATTTAATTTGAATGAATAGGCTTTATTGGCGTGACGTCATAGACAACCATCATGTGCCCTTTCTGCTGTGTTTATATTTGTTTGTTTTGCATGTGATTCGTTTTTCGCATATCGTCTTATTCTTCCTATTTATTTACACATATGCTGGTTACATTTTGTTAAACTTCTCTTAAAGAAAAAACTAAAGATGAAAAAAATGTAATACTTATTAATAGAGCATGATTAAAATTTGTATTTCATAATGAAACACCGTAGAATGGCCCTAGATCTAAAAATGACGTTGTGTTATTCCGTTGTAAGTAATTCTTAATCATAATTATTACCAACGTTTCTTTTAGGGATCCTGCATGTTAAGCGAGAAATTCAATAAAAAAAATAAAACTCATGAGAGAAATAAACTTATCTCTGAAGAAATTGGTAGAATGCCCAATTCTCGGTAAGGACCCTTCTTGACCTGGATCGAAAACAAAAAACAATTGGTACTGCATCCTTTTCCTTTTATAGTACCGTATTTTCGGGTGTATAGTCCGCGGCTTATACAAGAAAAAAACCTGCCAAAAAGCCACTGCGGCTTATACACGGTGCGGGTTATACAAAGATTTTTTTTTTTTAAATTGGAAATCGTGATATTTTTTCTACAATTTTTAAACCTTAAAAAATTTGAAAAAAAACATCGAAATTTGTAATTTTTTTTTACTATGCCGCGAAATTTAGAGAGTTCTCCCATGTGTGTAAAGGCTTTTTTTTGCTGCTTAAATACAGTTATTTCTGGATTTGGAAAAACTGTCGCAACTATCGCCAAGTATTGCACTGATAGATGTATAATAGCCATTTTGTTTGTAGAGTACAAAATCCAAAATCCGGAACCCTTCCAATCTCGACAATTCTGAATTTAAGATCATTTTTAGTTTATTTTTCAAAATAATCTACCGACCCTGTTGCAAAGAACGAAAAAAAGTGTGTAATTTATATCATTTCGGAACGATTCAGAGCAGTCGTTCTTTTTTGAAACGATTCCGAGGAATCGTTCCTTTACAGAGTTTTTCATTTCGGAAGGAGTTCAAGGAATCGACTTTCCCGGAGTCGTTTCATTTCAGATAGAGTCCGAGGAATCGTTCCTTTTCCGAGTTGGTACCTTACGCTGTTGCAAAAAATTAAAAAAAGCGCATGATTTATGTCATTTCGGAACGATTCAGAGCAGTCAGTCTTTTTCGAAACGATTCCGAGGAATCGTTCTTTTACAGAGTCGTTTCATTTCGAAACGAGTTCTAGGAATCGAACTTTTCCGGAGTCGTTTTATTTCAGATAGAGTCCGAGGAATCGTTTCTTTTCGGAGTTGGTGCATTTCGGATCGTTTCCGGGGAATCGATCCTTTTGGGAACCAATGACCTAAGATACGTATGCCTTTTATGTCCGAAATTTTGAATTTATCTCCGATTTTTTTTAATTTTTGGAATTTTTTTTTTAAATATCATGCTTCTTTGAAAAAAAAATGCACGTAAATGCCGCATCGCTTGAAATTTTACTTAAAACACCTAAACGCCGCGGCGTGTCTTCTGAAAATTACGGTACTGATAATCTTAATTTTTTAGCCCAATTACTGTAGATATTATGCATCACGAAAAAATTTGGTAAATTTGTGTTAAAAATTATGACTAATGGCTTCTAATTTCGAACCCTGGTCGAAATATACGTTCGTAAATGGTGTATAGCCCGCGGAATATACACCGATGCATCTCCGCGGGTTATACACGAACTTTTTTTACTGGACTGCTCGATTTAGGGGTGCGGGTTATACACAGGGTGCGGGCTATACACCCGAAAATACGGTAGTACTTTATTTGGAAATTCTGATAGTGGTAACAATCTTCTTCAAAATGTCGAGAACAAATCACAGAATGTTTACTTGGAGTAAAGTTTTCACATTTTAACTTCGTTAACCACCATTTTAAAATAGTGGCAGAGATGTCATACACCCGCTATTTTTTGCGCTATCATTGGCGCTATTTTTGCCTGACGCCAATTTGGCAAAAAAAATTTTTTCAAATACCAGCTGGATCAATCCATTTCAAGGGATCCAGAAAATAATTTTTTGATTGCTCGACCATTTTTAAAAAATCTGAAATTTTTTGTACAACAACCCTAACATGATAGAAGTTCAAAATGACCATTATTTTAATTTTACTATTTTTTAGTTTGTTCATGGAAGCCATCTTTGTTTCATTGTGTGTAGCGATTTTCTCAGATACTAGGATACACAAAATTGTAAATATCTCGTCTTTTATTTTCCCAATTGGAATGCAGTTTGTAGCATTTTGTTCAGAATAAAATAAGCTAAATGTACAGTGGTAGAATAATTTTGAAAAATAAATTTTTACAGGTAAAATTTTAGGACAAAATTTAAGATTTTTTCCAAAATCTATCCGTTTGCAAGAGGAAATTTTTCATACAATGGAAAACTGTCAACCTTACACATTTTTTTTCTACAAATAGATCAAATTTGCGTGTACTCATACACCAAGTTCCAGTTCTGGGAGTTAATTTCTTTTTGCGGAAAAAATTCCGAAATTCGTCAAAAATTTCAAAAATCGCACTTTTTAGGTGGGGCACGAGATAAAAATCTGAAATTCTGGCCTTTGATAGTGTTTTATAGTAGTGTTATGCATAAAAAGTTTCAAGAAGGAGATTTGATTACAAATTGTGATATGGCATGGTCAATATGTAAAAACAATACTTCTAAGATATTGTAACCTACTACGTGTTTGTTCATACCTACCAGGAATGTAGTGGAGGGTATACGTGTGAATACGCCGTATACTCTCTGGATTTTTCGAAGGAACACAGTTTACCCTCTAAATCTCAAGAAAGCTACAGTATATGCACTCTAGGTTATACCCTCTGCTTAGAGCGCATACTCTCTGTTTTTTTTTACAACTACACCACTGATACCTACAAAATGTTAAACTAATAGTTGATGATGCAAAGTAACAAAGATCATCTTCAAATTCTGTTTAAATCGTGATTTAAATAATTCAGATTGTATGCGAAGCCAATGCACTATTTGTCCAGATGAACAAAACCTACTACACTCTAAAAAAAAAAATGTGTAAATTTACACACAAAAATGTGTAAATCGATGATACAAAAACGACATGTCTATGTGTGTAAATTTGTGTGTAAATTGCGCCAAATGTGTAAATTTCAGAATACACATTTTAATGTGTAATTTAATGATAAGTCCAAATGTGTAAAAGTTATCTGATAACTCTTGAAATACACACTTTAATGTGTGAATTGCACTGAAATACACATATTTCTGAGCACTATTTTTACACATACATATGTGTAATACTCTTTTTTTACATATATTTTTGTGCAATAGGAAAATACCTACAATGTTGTGTAATATGCAAAATACACATGTTTTTGTGTTATGTACAGAATGCACAGATTTTTGTGTAATATTCTGTTTTTACACATATGTCTATGTAACATGGAAAACACATTTTTGTGTAATATTTAAAATACATAGGTTTTTGTGTACAAAGATTTACCTTATTCTTTGATGTGTAAACTGCGAAAAAGTTTTTAAAATAGCAAAACAAAATTACATGAAGAACAAATTCGTATGCTTGACTTGTTTCTAAGTATGCGATCGTAATTATGTAAATACGTAATAACTATAGTTGTCATTCAATCCGTCCGTCTGTCTATCTGTCCGTTCGCATATAACAACGCAAAAACTACTTATCCGAATTGTTTGAAATTTAAAATACATAACTCTTGCATAATTTTATCAAGTCATTTCAATTTTTATGAAAATGAGATGCATAATTCAATTATAGAGACAGTCAAAAGCGTTCCCTTGCATAACGGCCCATGTATAAAAATAGTTTCAAGTGCCTTTTAATAATGTTACACGCTTTCGAACATAATAAAATTGACTTGCATCTATGAAGTATATACTACAATATAAATTCTGTATAATCTGTAGTACAGAGAATAGTTTTTATTAATTTACAGGGCCATACTAAAATATTACATTACATTATGGTAAATAAGGAAACATTGTTTGGGACGCGTTTTAATTTTATAAAAATCAATCTGAAAAAAAGTTATAATTGCTTCTGTGTCTCTAATTGGATTTGGTGTAAACATTTGAATTTTTCGGACTAGGTTAAAAAAACTATTTCTTCTGACATCAAATGACATTTTTTTAAGAGTTTTTATTTATTTTTCTTGTAGTTTTTGAATGCAATACGCTTACAAAAAGTCTTCAATTTAAAAATCACAAACGAAAAACCATGAATTGAAATCTATGAAAAGCTGTCTTTTGTCATCTGTAGAAAATGAAATAAGAAATGTATAGCATGTAAAATAATGAAAACTCGAAGTTTTATAGCAAAATATATTATAAACACGCTGAAATAGATAGTATTTAAACCGAATAATTATTGTTGCAGCGTATATAGGGTTCTTTCGATCTTATGGTTAGACAACTTCAAACTCTTTTCTCTTAGAAAAGTACAAAATAATTTATTTACAGATCTTCAGAACAACAGAGTCTTCGAAACTCACAAATATTACAAGATATTCCAAAATAACTGTTTAAATCTATCGAACAAATACAAATATAGGTCGCAGAGACTCTTTATACAATGTCTCAACACTATATCACATTCAAAACAACGTAGATAAAACTCAATACATCAAGCAAACTTGCTTGGACAATCTCTAGTAGCTCACTCAATGACTGACTGGTAAATAATAACAACAACTCGCATCGCTTCTCTTCTTATATATAGTCTCGTAGCATGTGCTAGAAATTTCTAGAAAAACCTGGAAAACCACGGAACAACAAACAATGTATCAGTATATCTAAGGGGGGTTACCATTAAGAGGGAAGGGTTACCATCGCCAACAACGCCAAGTTTGTCGCCAACTTGGCGATATATCGCCAAATTTGGCGACCAAAATTAGTCGCCAAAAGTGACGCCAACTTGGCGATATCTTCATTATTTCGCCAATCTGCCGTAGACATACACTGAAAATAATGGACAAGTTTGCTTGATAACAGAGACAATGTAACATAATATTAGTAAAGGAATGGAGCTTAATAAGATTATTTACATTATTTTACAGTACAAACACTAACTATTTACAAAATTCGTAACACTACCCCCTCCTCAAAGACTGCACGTCCCGGGCAGTGCAATCCTTGAGTTAGAGGAAAACACTTAAAATAAATAAACAAATAAATAAATAAATAAATAATAACAATAATAGTAAAATTTACATAAATAAGAACTAATTACTATTTACATATTTACAAAAAGTGACTTTCATGACCATGGTCTGAAATTCCAGTTTTGAATTTTTAATCACTTTGGCCAAAATAAGGGGCTAGCCGGTTATAATGTACGACCTTGGGTTTGGTGTGTGGCGATTTTCGTATGCGTACGACGACGTCATTCAGCCTGTTGACGACTGTGTAAGGACCGTCCCAGTTTCTTTGTAGTTTTGGCGACAGTCCCTTACGACGTATCGGATTCCACAACCAAACTTTGTCACCTTCGTTGAACTCATGTCCAGTTGCCTTTGTGTCGTACCGTGTCTTCATCTTTTCTGATGCCAGTCCAATTCGGTTCCTCGCTAGACAATGAATCTCCTCAATCCGCGCCTGGAGTTCATCGACATATTCCTCAGGCGATGAAGGAGCATCAGGAGGACGACCAAACAAAAGATCAGCAGGCAGACGAAGATCACGACCAAAGAGCATTTGAGAAGGGGAGTAACCAGTGGCCTCATGAGTGGCACTCCTGTAGGCAAGCAGGAAAAGCGGTAATTTCTTGTCCCAGTCCTGTTGGTCTCTAGACACCAGGAGAGAGAGGCTATTTAAGATTGTACGATTGAACCGCTCCACCATGCCGTCCGATTGCGGATGTAGAGGTGTAGTTCGAGTTTTGTCCATGCCGAGTAGTCCACACATTTCCTTAAACACAGCCGAATCAAAGTTTCTTCCTTGATCGGAATGGATCTGAAGAGGAACTCCGTATCTGGAAACCCAGTGTTGAATCAGTATGTCTGCTACGGTTACCGCCTCTTGATTAGGAATGGCATATGCTTCAGGCCACTTAGTGAAGTAGTCCATGACAACGAGGATGTACTTATTGCCATCAGATGTTCTAGGAAGTGGACCCAGGATGTCTAGGGCAATTCGTTCGAAAGGCGCTCCTACATTATAACGTTGCAATCGTCCACGGGTGCGCCTCTTAGGACCTTTACGTGCTACACAGGTGTCACAAGCTCGACACCACTTCTCCACGTCACTGCGAACATTATTCCAGTAGAAACGCTCTCGAACCTTTTGCAGGGTCTTCATTACACCAAAATGACCTCCTGTGGGACTACCATGCAGTTCTTGAAGGACCATAGAAATTCTCGACTTAGGAAGTAGTAGTTGCCATCTACATGTCTTTCCATCGTCAGACTCCCATTTTCGGTACAAGATGCCGTTCTTCAAGTGTAAGGAATCCCAGAGAGCCCAATAACGTTTAGTCGTAGGATGGTAATGGGCCATGTCTTGCCAGCTGGGCTTCCTGTTGGACTCCTCTTTCAGCTCTAGAATTGGCTTAATTTCAGGATCAGCAAGTTGATCTTTACGCAGGCTCTCGTCACTCCACGGATCTTGCGATGATGTAGACCCAGTTGTAACTTGTCTTACTATAGGACCTTTGACATTAAATTTCTTCTCAGCCCGGTCGCAGTATCTACAATTCTCTGAGCAGGGTCTTCTTGAGAGAGCATCTGCATTTCCATGTGATGAGCCTTTTCGATGGCGTATCTCCATATCGTACTCTTGAAGCTTTTGTATCCACCTGGCTATCTGGCCTTCAGGGTTCTTAAAATTCAATAGCCAAGTTAGAGAAGCATGATCAGTTCGGATCAGGAACTTTCGACCATAAAGATAGTGATGAAAGTGGTCTATGGCTTTCACTACAGCAAGAAGCTCTTTTCTTGTTACGCAGTAGTTTCGCTCGGCCTTTGACAAGCACTTGCTGAAATAGGCGATAACACGCTCCTGGCCGTCGATTTCCTGGGACAGTACAGCGCCAATGCTTTCGTTGCTTGCATCCGTATCAAGTATAAACTGTTTATCGATTTGAGGATACGACAGAATTGGAGTGGATGTCAAGGCCTCCTTAAGCTTTTCGAAAGCAGCGTCACATTCCTGTGTCCACATAAATTTTTGATTGGCTTCTGTTAATTTATGAAGTGGTCTTGCAATCATCGAGAAGCCTTTGACGAATTTTCTGTAATAGGTGCATAATCCTAGAAAACTTCGAAGCTGGTGAACATCTGCTGGACGATTCCAATTTTTCACGGCCGATATCTTCTCCGGATCAGTCCTAACTCCTTCCGCCGAAATGATGTGTCCAAGGTAGGCGACTTCATTACGAAACAAACTGCACTTCGAAGGGCTTAACTTCAAATTAGCTTCCTTTAATTTTTGTAGCACCCGCCTGAGGTTGTTCAGATGTTCATCAAAAGATTTTCCTATGATTATGATATCGTCTAAATAAACAAGACATGCCTCATATGACAGTCCCCGAAGAACCGTTTCCATAAGGCGTTCAAAAGTTGCAGGTGCGTTACATAGACCAAAAGGCATTACCTTGAACTGCCATAATCCTTGTCCCGTTGTAAAGGCAGTCTTCTCGCGGTCGTCGGGATGGATCTCTACCTGCCAGTAACCACTCTTCAAGTCTAAAGTCGAGAACCAAGTGTTGCCCGCAAGTGTGTCAAGAGTGTCGTCAATCCTTGGCAGAGGGTAACTATCCTTTTTGGTGACGTCATTCAGTCGGCGGTAGTCTACACAAAATCTTGTAGAACCATCCTTCTTTCTTACTAATACAATGGGAGACGCCCATGGACTTGTTGATGGTTCGATGACGTCATTTTCTTCCATATCTTTAATTAAATTCTGCACCTCTTCTTGCTTGGCAAAAGGTAATCGTCTAGGGTGCTGTTTAATAGGAGAGTGATCTCCCGTGTCAATTCGGTGTTGTGCCATTTTAGTTCGTCCAAAGTCTTCAGATGTTTGGGAAAATAAACTTTGGAATTCTCTAATTAAATTTTCCGCAGCTTCCAACTGTTTTGGATTTAAGTCTGTATTTTGTAACAAATCCTTGACTAAATTATCTGAAGATTTCTCAGAGTGACTGGAATTTTGACTTATGCACGTCACAGGAGCACATGACGCTATCACCTCTC
Organism: Maratus speculifer; assembly: GCA_964019185.1. Lineage (NCBI taxonomy): Eukaryota > Metazoa > Arthropoda > Arachnida > Araneae > Salticidae > Maratus > Maratus speculifer. Next base: position 80,684,511 of record OZ025295.1, read on the forward strand.
CTTTCTTGATAGTCCTCGTCTTATCACTGATGTTAGCAATTCTGACTGGAATGGTCTTTTTCGAGAGGTCTACCACAGAAGAAGCCACCAATACTCCTGCTTGTGTACTATTGTCTACTGGATAATCTATATGGCCAAATCGTAATTAGTTTCATTTTTAATTTCAGCTGGAACTAAAAATTCTGTTCTTGGATCTAGATTAATGTCTTCTTTGGCTATTACTATTTGTTTACATTCAATTTCGTTATTTAATCCAAAAAGACTTATTTCTTCAAATTTTGAGATCATTTTGTCATTTTTGAGATCAAGTCTGAAGTCAAACTTCTTCAGAAAATCTAGTCCGATTAAGCAAGGATCTGTTATGTCAGCCACATATGCCGTATGGTAATATTTCGTTCCTCCAAAGTTGATAGTTAAATTGACCTTTCCATATATGCCAATCTTGTCGCCCGTCACAGTTAGCAGGGTAACGCATGGTGGAGTCCAGATGAGTTTACATTTCAATTTTCGAGCCAAATCTTCTCTTATTATTGTCACATTGGCTCCTGTATCGACAATCATACGGCACTGAATGCCGTTAATAAAGCCTATCACATATAATTCGTTATCACCGCCGCTCATTTTTGATATCTGGAGGATCTTCAGGTGGGGCTTTTCATTCTCTGGCAACCTCCGCCCCGCGAGATGGCCAAAATTTAGTTTCCCTGCTGACTGTTTGAATTTATCTCACGTTCGTGGATTTTGGGGCAATTTCTTCGGAGATGTCCTGTATCACCGCATCCCCAGCACGTGAGATTCTGTCTTCTTGCGCTTGTTCTTCCATATTTTAAAGCTTCAATCTCTTGATTTAATTTCCTAATTTCTTTCAATAAGTCGATCTCAGTGTCTGAGCTTCTGTTCACCGTTGCCCCTCGGACTGAATGACGATCTCTTCGGCTGGCTTGTGTAGCTGCTTCCAACTTTAAGGCATATAGTAGTGCAGCCTTTAAATCCTGTACATCTGCCATTCGTACCGCTCTCTGCACTTCTGGATCTTTTATTCCGTCTACAAAATATTGCAGCGAGAGCATTTCCCGTACATTTGTTGGACAGTCAATAAATGCTAAATTTGCAAGCCGTTCAATTTCCGAGGCAAACTCTTGAAGGGTTTCACTCGATTTTTGATGGCGGCTCTTCATTTGTATTCTCGTATAATCCTTGAAGAATTTTTCGCCGAATCTCATTTCAAGTGCACAACTTAGAGTCTCAAAATTGAGTTGCGTCATATCGGGCAATGTTTGCAGCACGTCGGCGGCTTCTCCTCTTAAAGATGCTGCCAGTTGACAAGCTTTCACCTCGTCACTCCATTTGTTCGCTTCAGCTACAATAGTGAATTGGGTCTTGTAAACTTGCCAGGAACTCTTTCCATCGTATGTCGACAGCTTAATGTGCACGGGAGAAGCAGGCGGATTCCTAAATTCTTCATAATTACCACTAGACGCTGAAAGTTTCTTCTCAAGATCTTGTACTTTTTTATTTAGCTTTTCATCTACTTCACCTAGTATTTTCTCTTCAACGTTACTGATTTTCTCTTCAACGTTACTGATTTTCTCTTCAAAGTTACAAACTTCATTCTGAATTTTCTCTTCTACTTCCGCCATTTTCTCTTCTACCGAGCCTATTCTTCTCTCTACCGATGAGAACTTTTCTTCTAAAGTTTTCTTCATTTCTTCTTGGCCTTTATTAATCTTTTCAGTCACATCTTCTTGGCATTTGTCAATTTTATTTGTCAACTGTTCCATTCTTTCTTCGTTTTTATTCATTTTTTTCGCCAACTCTTCTTGGCCTTTATTCATCTTTTCCGCCAACTCTTCTTGGCCTTTATTCATCTTTTCCGCCAACGCTTCTTGGCCTTTATTCATTTTTTCTGCCAACTCTTCTTGGCCTTTATCAATTTTATTTGTCAACTGTTCCATTCTTTCTTCGTTTTTATTCATTTTTTCCGCCAACTCTTCTTGGCCTTTATTCATCTTTACCACCAACTCTTCTTGGCCTTTCGTCAATTCTGCCTTTATTCCATTAATAGCTTCTAACAGTTCTTTCAGTTGACCGTCCATTGTTCTTGTTTTCGCCATAAGATCCCGACTCCTGACACCAAATGTTGCAGCGTATATAGGGTTCTTTCGATCTTATGGTTAGACAACTTCAAACTCTTTTCTCTTAGAAAAGTACAAAATAATTTATTTACAGATCTTCAGAACAACAGAGTCTTCGAAACTCACAAATATTACAAGATATTCCAAAATAACTGTTTAAATCTATCGAACAAATACAAATATAGGTCGCAGAGACTCTTTATACAATGTCTCAACACTATATCACATTCAAAACAACGTAGATAAAACTCAATACATCAAGCAAACTTGCTTGGACAATCTCTAGTAGCTCACTCAATGACTGACTGGTAAATAATAACAACAACTCGCATCGCTTCTCTTCTTATATATAGTCTCGTAGCATGTGCTAGAAATTTCTAGAAAAACCTGGAAAACCACGGAACAACAAACAATGTATCAGTATATCTAAGGGGGGTTACCATTAAGAGGGAAGGGTTACCATCGCCAACAACGCCAAGTTTGTCGCCAACTTGGCGATATATCGCCAAATTTGGCGACCAAAATTAGTCGCCAAAAGTGACGCCAACTTGGCGATATCTTCATTATTTCGCCAATCTGCCGTAGACATACACTGAAAATAATGGACAAGTTTGCTTGATAACAGAGACAATGTAACATAATATTAGTAAAGGAATGGAGCTTAATAAGATTATTTACATTATTTTACAGTACAAACACTAACTATTTACAAAATTCGTAACATTATTTTAAATGCTATATAATGTTAAAACTGCAAATATTTACTCTTATGTTACAATATGTGATTTTAAACATGAAGAAATGATTTAAAACACAAAAATAATAAATTATTTTTTCCAAATTTGTAATAAGTAGAAAATAACACACTTCTCATCCATATTATAATTTTCAAGTGTTAAATTGTAAAATAAATGAACTTACCTTTGAAAAAAAATCTGTTCTGGGCTATCAAAATTCAAAATTCATTTTAGCAATAATGATCTAAAACTGCTCATGTGATCAAACTCAGTATCGTCGTATGTTGAGAATTTTAAGAACATATGTGGCAAAAATGCTATGATGGATGATAGCAGTAATAAATATGACCCCCGATTAAGGGTGTATTTCAATACAAATTGCCTTTTTTCTGATTTATTTTTAAATTCGTTTTTTCTCTCAAGCGCATCAAACTGGCAAATTCTCTTATTTAGAAAGTATATTAGGTCCCGTGCTTTTCAATTTTTTGATAAATGCAGAAAATATTGCAAAAAAATGCAGTTAAAGTCAACGTTTTAAACCGAATTTTCCGAAGCGGGAGATCTGGGAACGAAAAAAAGAGTCATACTGGGGAAATAATAGTTTATAAATCTAATTCTAATGAATTTAACAAAAAATAAAATCACACGACATCTTATAGAAATCTTTAAAAGTCACATCAGCAAGTTTCGTGTTTTTACTTCTAAAAGTGAGTCTGAAATTGTATCAGAAAATTTCGAACTGTTGAAGGTGAAAAAAATGTTTTCGAATGCACCCTTAATGCTCGCTGGTCATTTTGACTTTAGTGTACATCGCAGTTATGTAACACGGAGATACAAAGGTGTAATTCACTTTACATTATGATCTGACTGAAGCAAAATTCAAACTTTAAAAAATTTAGTTATTAAAAAATAATTTTAATCATTCATTGCGAAAATTACATTTTTATTTATAAAATTGTACATTTAAAAATAATAACTCTTGCTATCTATGATTATCATTTTTGAAAACAAAGCTCATTTTTCAGGTCTTATATGAAAGTTTTTGCACAATTTTCCAAGAATCTATGTTGCCAGGGCCAATATCACTCTGATATCGTCATAAAATAATACAAGCGGATTTATAAGAATTTACTATAGTGGCTTTAAATGAAATGTGATAAATTTTTTTCCATATAATTGTCCGTTAGAAATCCATATAACGGTACTTATTTTTACCAGACACAGCTAAAAACAAAGTAGGAATACACAGTTAATAACTTTTTTTTATGTGAATGAAGTATAAAATTGCAGACCATACATAAAATAAAATCACACTTTGGTATATTATCATTAATATTTTATTTACAAGAATGGAGGATAGTTATAAATAACAAAACTTATTTTAACACTCCGCCTACCAGACAGTTCCCCCGTCGGATCGGCCAACAAAAATTAGTTTAAAATTCCGTAAAAATAGAGTGTAAAAAAATCATGATTTAAAAAGCAATAATAATAAAGATCGAATTCTTGTATTTAAATCCTATTTCTTTTTATTTGAATCGGATTTTTTTTTTCTCTAGCATTGAAATATTGAATAGATGTAGGTTTAGCCTATTTTTCTAAGATTAATAGATTCTAGGTTTCTAAAAAATTAGACTTTTATTTACTAACATAATCTATGTTTTTGCACTTTAATCAGTAAAATTTAATTATTATTTAGTAACTACAAAAATTATAAAAACTGTAAATTAGTAATTCCATTAATTAATATAATACTATAAAGTTATATACATTAATATTTTGCAATAATTATGTAAAACTATATTAAAAAAATAATGATTTTACATTTATTAAAATTATCAGTTGCTGCATTTAATTTTAAATTGATTACAATCTTTAATTAGGTATATAATGCATATTGTAATGCTTAAATTAGTAAACGATAATTCAGTATTTAATATTTATTCTAAAAAGAAAAAGGGCAGAATGCTTGTTCTAAAAAAAAGGCACTATTACATAAGAAAATATATTACTAATGTGCTTAGTAGCAATAAAAATAAGTACATAATTTTTTAGTATGATAAATATAAAAATCATTAATTTTCAATATTTCTATAAATCACGAATTGAAAAATACAATTAAATAACATGTTTTAATAATATCCTGCTTTTTTCCAAGAAATAAAGTTCTATCATTTTTGTTAAGTCTTGGGTGCACATATTTAGAAGTACTGCGGTATGGAGGGATTTATTTCAAAAAAGATCTGGCTATATTTCACTATTTTTTAAAAGGTAGGGTGCATTTTGTTAATTTCAAAAGGGGCAAAGTGTTGCAGCCTTAACAAATAGCCAAAATGAAACAGTAATCAACAGAATTAATAAAAACAGCAAATAAGTAATTTCAATATGGCATAACCAACATAACTAACAAATATTATTGGTAGCTCGTTTTGCATTTGTAGTAACAAAAATTACTGTTAATAGCATAAATCATACCTTACACAATGTATGTGCATACTAATATATATATATATATATATATATATATATATATATAGCCGAAATTTAGCATACTTTAAATGCTTATTTCATATAAAAGAATAAACAATTTAATTACTTAAAGGAAATTATGACATCACAAATTATATTAGATTTAGATTTAAATATAATATTTAAATGAAATATCTTTTATGCCTTAACAAAGTTATTGTATTTAATGTTTCACAGGACTCAGAAATTAAGATTAGAAACAATTATTTAAAGCTTTTTTATCAGATTTTGGTGTACTGTATACAGTATTCCAAATTACATTAATTTTAATACACTTTCCAAATTACATTAATCTTAGATTTTAATACGTTTGTGTCATTTAGAACAATTAGATTTAAATCAATTTTGATTTAAATAATTGATTTTTATTTCAAATTGTTGATTAAAATAATGATTTAATCGCTAGCTTAAATCCACTTTTTAAAATAGTTAACACCCTAAGTAAAATCCAAGTGAATGCGATAAAATTTAGAAATTGGTTTGTAAACTTGTTTTATTAGATCTAAATTCGTAAAAATCTCGAAACATTTAAAATATATATCGAATAAAAGCTAATGAATTTTAACTGTGGTTGTATGCATTACTGTAATTTTTGTGCACTGTTTATCTTTTATTTCTTTTTTCGTGGGTTAATCATATATTTTCTGATACTGTGTATCGTATAGATATTTTGAAATTCCTTTCATTAAAATCATTCACAAAATAAAATAATAAAAGCTTCTAGAATTTAAAAAAAAAATAAATAGACAATATAATTATGACATTTCAGTCTCATTCCTTCAAACATATGGATTATTCATAGATTTTTATTTATTTCAACAAAATCATTGTAATTTAAAGAAAAGCAAACAGAAAAAATATTTTTCATACCTATTTTCCATCGACATATTTCTTCATTTTTTGATGGTAATCCATAGAATCATTTGTAGAAAACAAATAGTCCAATATTAATTACAAAAGCAGTGGCATGAATCTATTTTATACATACCAACAGCATTTGTAAACTTTCTTGGACGTATTTTGTATGAAACACAGAATTTTGCGATACTTTTGTAATATTTTTTGCTTAAATTTTTAAACTTAGACGGACTATACGTACATAAACGGCTATTTTTACAAATAAAATGTTCTCGTTCTCTGTGTATTCCAAAGATCAACAAATAAACTATACTGTCTTTAATTAAAAAATCGTCTGCGAGTTTTCCCTATTGCACATGGCATATGCGCATGCAAAAATTATAAAGCAAAAAATGCTTACATTACTAAACTTTGAAGTTTATCACCTGTTCGTTCAAAACAGCGTGCTTAATATTTTTTTTTCCGTTTTGAAACCACAGAAGTATAAGTGTCGCAGAAGTGTGTTTTGTTAACGACAGCTGATCGTTGACAAAAAATCACCGTAAAAGATAAACTGACATATATACCTGAACCTGAAACATTTTTACACTCTTCTATTTTTGCAAGAAAAAAATACTAGATTCGTGAAAATTTTCGAATTCTTGTTTTTAATGGATTTTACACATTTTATAAGGTTAAAAATGTTTTTATAAAATGTTTGTATGTCTGTGACTCTGTCTGTCTCTATGTGATATAAATTTTGTTGGCACTCTATCTCAAGAACTAATACATGGAATACGTTTTCATTTTATTTGAACCTTATACATACACATGCATATATATATATTTGTGTGTTAGAAATGTGATTCTATATGTCAATAATTAATTTATAACAAGCTGGAAATTGCATTTTAAACGTAGCAAATGAGATGCGTTCGTGCTATGACAAAGTTCTAAAAATATTCAGTTTTTGGTGTGATGGATACAGTATTTCGGATACAGTATAGTGGCCGAAATCTTCGGTGTGTCCCTGTAAATACTATCTGCTTTCTGTCAGCGGTGTAGTCGTAAAAAAAGCAAAGGGTATATGCATAAAACAGAGGGTATACCCTAGAGTGTATACACTGTAGCTCTTTTGAGAAACAGAGGGTATACCGAGTTCCTTAAAAAAATCCAAAGGGTATACGGCGTGTACCCGCGTATACCCTCCACTACATCCCTGCTTTGTATTATACAGGAAGTAACTTATAATAAACCTCAACAACGTACATAAAATGTGAAATAGTTTAATCGTATTATAACGCACCCCGAACGGTATTTCCCCTATAATATTATGTAATGGAATACTTGTGTGTGGCCCTGGAAATTAATAATGAATATTCTTTGCACCACCGATTGTGCAGAACGTATATTTTATCATACACTTCTTAGATACATATAGATTGTATTATATTCGAAAGCGTGTAGCATCATTAACAAATTGGAAATTGCGCGTCAAACGTGGCAAATGAGCTGCTTTCGTACTACAATTAATTTTATAAATATTCTGAGCTTAATACATTAGCTGTTAAATTCTTATGCTAAAATGCATGAATATAAAATTTGATACGATTATATATCTCCAATTCAGTAACACGAAAATAATAGGACCTCTTCTTAAATAGGACGCAATCAAGATCGCAAACCTAGAATCATTACTTATCATGGGATACCGTGAAAATGCTTAACTGATTCGAAAACCACTGCTATTTTCATTTTTACTCTGTAACTCTTACAGATTCTTTTGTGTTACCCTGTATATGATTTAAGCATTTATATACACAAAGTAATATGCAAAAATATGGTTACACTTAAAAACTCATATCACAACTAAAAGTGCACTTCTAGCAAAAATCTGTAACGTAGAGTAGTTTCTGGTGCAGTATAGTATCCGAAATCTTTTGTGAGTGCTTGTAAATACTGTTAGCGCTTTCTATTATTAAAGAAGTAACTTGCAATAAAACTGAGCAACGTATATCAACTTAATTATATACGAAATAATTTAACATGATTGAAATACGCAGAAAACAATGTTTTCCCATATATCATTATGTGACGGAATTCTTTTGTGTAGCTCTGTAAATGAATAATAAACGTTTTTTCACCATATATTGCACCGAATGTATATTTTAATACGCTTCGGTAAATGTATATAATTCTTTTCCTGTTTGGAATGCTGTAACACCATTAAAATGAACTTGAAACATTTTTTTCTCATTGACGGTAATGTAACGTAATACTTTTGATTATCCCTGTAATCAAACTATACATCCGATTTTCATAAAATTTGAAAAACTCGACAAAATTATGGAACAATTTTATATTTTAAATTTCAAACGATTCGGTTGGATAGTTTTTGCTCTATTATATGCGGACAGACGGACAGACAGACGAATGAATGGACTGAACAACGACAATCGGTCTTACATACATACATAATTACGAACGGACCTAATTTTGTATCATTTTGTATGCATTAATCACTTAAAATTTTTTTTATCGTTTTCGTTTTCGGCCGAAAATAGGATGAGTACCAAAATTCGGTTTCAGTTTCTGTTTTGATCTTAAAAATCGTTGATTCAGTTGATCCTTAATTATGATTAACACTTTCATTCGTGTAAATGCAAGTACTTTTCTACATTTACACATCTGTATGAGTTAATCAAGCGATAACAAATTGCACATTTGATTTCACATGCTAGGTACACATAAAAAAAGGTAATTTTTTGTTCAAAATGTGTAAATTTTATGACAAGTATGCATTTGTAAAAAATTACTCAATAAAAAATGTGTAAATTTTACGACAGGTGTGTAATTTTAGAAATTTACACATATATTCGGGTAAAATTAGCTAATTTACACATTTATTTTTTAGAGTGTAGAAATGTTATTCGTCCATTTCAATGGCCCCGAAAATATTTTGGTTGATTGACCGTTTTTTTAAAAATCTGAATTTTTTTTGTGCAACAACCCTAATGTGAGGGAAGTTCAAAATGACTATTATTTTAATTTTAATATTTTTCGTTTGAGCATGGTGGCTACCTTTGTTTCATCGTGTGCAGCTATTTCCTTATATTGAAGTTTGATACCTCTTGTGTGGCGCGAGATAAAAATCTGGAATTCTGGCTTTTGATAGTATTTTAAGGTAGTGTTATGCACAACAAATTTCAAGAAGAAGATTTTACTATAAGCTGAGATACGATGATTAAAAAGTGTTAAGAAATGCTATTACGAGTACATTAGGAGAAATGAGATTAGTCTCTTTTATTACAATATTTACACAGAAAATATCGTTTATTGAAAACAATTTAATAATAAATGTTTAATTTACAAAGATACCATATAAGCTCAACAAAGAGCTTAACACTATTTATGAGAGATGTTACGAGTTCGACCAGTTACTGTTGCCAGTCCATCAGGCTGTTCTTTCTCAAATTTTTATTTGAAGCCACCCAAGTCTTGTTATACCTTATTAACTTGATGAAATTCTCTAAGTTTAATAATTGAATTGTGTGTCCATGTCAACTCGATCAGTTACAACCCATTGTCTGTAATTTACTTTTTCTGAAATGTGTTCCGAGTAAAATTGTTGCAATAGCATTTCTAGTAGGTTTGTTCATCTAGACAAATAGTGTATTGGCTTAGTATGCATTCTGAATTGTTTAAATCACACAGAAGCATTTGAAGAAGATATTTGTATTTAACATTTAATTTTGTATCATAAATCATTAATTTAAAATTTTGGAGGTATGGACAATTAGATAGTAGGTTACAATAGTTTGGCAGTATTGTTTTCACATATTGTCCTTGTCATATCTCAGCTTGTAGTCAAATCTTCTTATTGAAATTTTTTGTTCATAACGCTACTACACAATACTAGCAAAGGCCAGAATTTCAGATTTTTATCTCGTGCCTCACAAGAGATATCAAAGCCTAAAAAGTGCGATTTTGGAAATTTTTGACGAATTCCGGAATTTTTTTCGCAAAGAGAAATCATCTCCCAGATCTGGGACTTGGTGTATGAGTACACACACTTTTGACCTATTTGTAGAAAAATTGTGTAAGGTTGACAGTTTTCCTTGCAAGAAAAATTTCCTCTTGCAAACGGATAGATTTTGAAAAAAATCTTAAATTTTGTGCTAAAATTTCACCTCTAGAAATTTATTTTTCAAATTTATTCTACCACCGTACATTTAGCCTACTTTATTCTGAACAAAATTCTGCAAACCCCATTTCAATTGGGAAAATAAAAAACGAGATATTTACAATTTTGTGTATCTTAGTATCTGAGAAAATCGCTGCACACGATGAAATCAAGATGGCCCCCCATGCACAAACACAAAATAGTAAAATTAAAATAACGATCATTTTGAACTTCCATCATGCTAGGTTTGTTGTACAAAAAATTTCAGATTTTTAAAAAATGGTCGAGCGACCAGTGCTGGACCACTTGAAATGGATTGACCCAGCTACATATATATTTTTTATTATTCTAAAAAGGAAATAAAAATAAAAAATAAAATAAAAAAAATGAGTAATAAGTATAGAGCAAAAAAATTTATATCATTTAAAAAAAGAAAATAAATGTAAATAAACGGTTTATTGATAAATCAACAATAATATCCGGGTTAGTATTTGAGGCATAAAATCGCCATAATGTTGAATAAGCGCCAAAGTGGTTCGTATATGACATCTGTGCTAAAATGTCTTTATTTTTTAATGGAAAGCGATGAAAAGAAATTAAACAGCTAATTGTAAACACAACACAATTTTGAACACTAAAAAATACGCATGTAAAACTCTTTCAAAACACTTTCTACGTGGTGCCTTTAAAGTTACACAATTTTTAAAATGAAATAAAAGACAGTTTACTGTTATAGAAAAAAAATACTTGCATGAGAATACAGAGTGAGTCAACTAATTTTTACCAATAAATATTAATAACTGCATTTCAGGAATAATTTTGAAATTTGGCTTTTTAGACATCATGTATACTCACATCATTAACAACTTATTCCTTGGCGCAATACATTCACAACACAATCGAAAAAGATTTTAGTTAGAAGCGTTAAAAAATATTTTCAGTTAGTGTTGCAAAACTTTTTTACGAATTTGTTATGTAAATTACAAACTTGCGGTAAACAAACATTTTTTTTTATTTATTTATTGAAATTTTAATTCAAATTTTCATCATTACAAAAGATATTTTTTCACAATTTAGAAAATATTATTTTTAATTGTTGCTAATTCTAAAAACAGCACATATGTCCTTTCAATTAAAAAAAAAAAAAAATACGTGTGGCACTGGGGACTGCCGAAGTAAAGCTATTGCATAGCATTTTTTATCAACTTATGCAAAAATACCGCGTCAACGTCTGCCGAAGTCTACCAAAGGATACCGTGCCGAAGTCTGCCGAACTGAAACGACGTTAGCCGGAGTGTTAGGATATTTTCTCGTTACGGAATTTTTAGATTCGGTCGCCGCGCTCAAAGCCTGCGATAAAAGCTATGCAATAGCTTAATAAATTACCAAACAAAAGTTGGTCGCGCTACGAAAATTAGATCGCGAGTTATAAGCATTTTAAATTTTTCGACCCTCACGGTGGGGGTCTCCTGTCACCAAAAATTAACACTGTCTCATAATAAATTACCAAACAAACTTGGCCGCGCTACGAAAAGTAGATCGCGAGTTATAAGCATTTTAAATTTTTCGACCCTCACGGTGGGGGTCTCCCGTCACCAAAAATTAACACTGTCTCATAATAAATTACCAAACAAAATTTGGCCGCGCTACGAAAATTAGATCGCGAGTTATAAGCATTTTAAATTTTTCGACCCTCACCATGGGGGGTCTCCTGCCACCAAAAATTAACAATGTCTCATAATAAATTACCAAACAATATTTGGCCGCGCTACGAAAAGTAGATCGCGAGTTATAAGCATTTTAAATTTTTCGACCCTCACGGTGGGGGGGGGGGTCTCCCGTCACCAAAAATTAACACTGTCTCATAATAAATTACCAAACAAAATTTGGGCGCGCTACGAAAATTAGATCGCGAGTTATAAGCATTTTAAATTTTTCTACCCTCACCGTGGGGGTCTCATGTCACCAAAAATTAACAATGTCTCATAATAAATTACCAAACAAAATTTGGCCGGGCTACGAAAATTAGATCGTGAGTTATAAGCATTTTTAATTTTTCTACCCTCACCGTGGGGGGGGGGGGGATCCCGTCACCAAAAAGTAACACTGCCTCATTATAAATTACCAAACGAAATTTGGCCGCGCTACGAAAATTAGATCGCGAGTTATAAGCATTTTAAATTTTTCGACCCTCACCATGGGGGTCTCCTATCACCAAAAATTAACAATGTCTCATAATAAATTACCAAACAATATTTGGCCGCGCTACGAAATTTAGATCGCGAGTTATAAGCATTTTAAATTTTTCGACCCTCACGCTTTCCTGTCACCAAAAATTAACACTGTCTCATAAAATTACCAAACAAATTTGGCCGCGCTACGAAAATTAGATCGCGAGTTATAAGCATTTTAAATTTTTCGACCCTCACGGTGGGGGTCTCCTTTCACCAAAAATTAACAGTCTCATAATAAATTACCAAATAAAATTTGGCCGCGCTACGAAAATTAGATCGCGAGTTATAAGCATTTTAAATTTTTCGACCCTCACCATGGGGGTCTCCTGTCACCAAAAATTAACAACGTCTCATAATAAATTACCAAACAATATTTGGCCGCGTTACGAAAATTAGATCGTGAGTTATAAGCATTTTAAATTTTCCGACCCTCACCGTGGTGGTCTCATGTCACCAAAAATTAAAAATGTCTCATAATAAATTACCAAACAAAATTTGGCCGCGCTACGAAAATTAGATCGTGAGTTATAAGCATTTTTAATTTTTTGACCCTCACCGTGTGGGGGGCTCCAGTCACCAAAAAGTAACGCTGCCTCATTATAAATTACCAAACAAAAATTGGCCGCGCTACGAAAATTAGATCGCGAGTTATAAGCATTTTAAATTTTTCGACTCTCACCGTGGGGAGTCTCCTGTCACCAAAAATGAACAGTCTCAAAATAAATTACCAAACAAAATTTGGCCGCGCTACGAAAATTAGATCGTGTGTTATAAGCATTTTATATTTTTCGACCCTTACCGTGGGGGGTCTCCTGTCCCCAGAAATTAACACTGCCTCATAATAAATTACCAAACAAAATTTGGCCGCGCTACAAAAATTAGATCGCGAGTTATAAGCATTTTAAATTTTTCGACCCTCACCGTAGGGTGTCTCCTGTCACCAAAAATTAACATTGTCTGATAATAAATTACCAAACAAAATTTGGCCGCGCTACGAAAATTAGATCTCGAGTTATGAGCATTTTAAATTTTTCGATCCTCACCGTGGGGAGTCTCTTGTTACCAAAAATTAACACTTTCTCATAATTACCAAACAAAATTTGGCCGCGCTATGAAAATTAGATCATAAGAAACATAAGTTTGAGACTTGATATCCTAATATCTGAAAAATACCGCGTCAATGTCTGCCGAAGTCTACCGAAGGATACCGTGCCGAAGTTTGCCGAACTAAAACGACGTTATCCGAAGTGCTAGGTTTTTTCGTTACGGAAGTCTTAGGTTTGCTCGTTATGGAATTTTTAGATTCGGTCGCTGCGCTCAAAGCCCGTGATAAAAGCTATGCAATAGCTTAAAAATTATTTGCATTTAATTATTACAAACAGAAAATAAAGCCTTGGAACTATAACTGAAATTCATATAAAAAGCAAAAAATAAATGTACTAAAATTAATTTCAGATGCATACGTATAATATAAATTTAATTAAAACCTATTAAAATATCTTAAAACATCCAAAAGGTTTTCAACTATTTATTACACGGCAGTCATCAGTACGGATTCAAATGTTGTTACTATTTTTGTTTGCACGTATTCATAAAATATCTAGAAGAAATTGTCGTAATTTAATTTTGCACATCAGATGAGAGGCGAGATAGGTATTCAAATTTCCAACAAAACGAGCTTCTCTCTATTATGCCGCAGATCTTTTCATACTCTCGGCCTCCACCAGTGACCGAGAGGTTCTGACCTCTCAACTGGTACACGGCAGGTGCTGGGTTCGAACCCAATCGCGGTCGTCGGCCTAACCGTTCGGAGTTTTCCGTGGTTTTCTTCTAACCTTGGATTTCTTTGGGTAAATACGGGTTGGGTTCCCTTAGAAAGACCACCACGGAAGGTACCCCACCCCTTTCGGGCCGATATCCCACGTGTTGATAACCAGACGTAATAAATAAGCCAAATAAAAATTTCCATACGCTTATGATGTTTTATGATAGTGCATCGTTGTAAGCTACAAGCGATAATTTCAATTCATTCTCTTATAATGGCTTCCTGGAGATTGTTTTTACGAAAGATTTTTAGTTTATTAAAATCTACTTTTACAGATTGAGTTTGAGCTAATCTTGATAACACGCCGATATAGGGTCTATTTAATCTGAGATCTGCTTTATGTTATTTTATTCTGTCGCGAAATTTTCTCGGCGTCATACTACATAAAGTTAGACGGATGTGGCAATCCCAAAACTTTCTTCTATCTCATACACGTTAATATTTCCAGAAAAATGAAAAACATTGCAGCGTCATCAGTTAGGTAATTTACAGAAAAATCTAATCTGCAAACTACTTATTTCAAATTCATTATATTAACATTCATTCATAAAAAAAGAATGAAAAATAAAGCAGGAAGCACATTTTATAATGCTTGTTTTTGAATAAATTTTTGCTTTAATCAGTTTCCACTTTATTTATTATTTACTTTCATTTAATTGTTTATTTATTTACCTATTATTTCTTGGTGTTGAGGGAGCGGGGGGGGGGGACGTAAATTATCCTTCTGTGATACAGATGGTAGTATAAGGCAATGGAAAAGATCTTTTTCCAATATATAATCAAACAATATGTAGCTAATTGTTATTCAGTCGCATTTTCTGACACAAAGTGACATAAAGTGATTTTTATTCTTAAAAGCATATTTTTTTTTCTAAAAGAAGTTTATTTATAATATTTATTTTAAACTAAATAAAATATATATTTTTTTAAATTATCATCATGTCTGCATGTATTTTTAATGTCAGAGAAGTGTCTTGGTAAATAACTGCTATAAGAAAACGAGGCGGATTTATTTTTTGAGGTTTCGGCGCGACGGCCCCAAAAATTATATCACAAATATCCTGAAAAATCAGTCTAGGTCTTCCTTATACAAGGAAGCAGGATGATACTTATAAAGTAATAATTATTTCTGCAAAAATTAAATAAAAAAATTCCAATGCAATAGTTATTCATACATAAACTTCTCATTTTAAATACCTTACTGGAAATACAAATGGACAAAGCATAGTAAAAATACATAGCTACAAATTTTACTTTATTAAATATTATTGATTATATTAATGTAATCCCCGATCACTTTTATCATAAAACTCAATTCTTAAAATTTGCTCTGTCTTTTAAGAATTCTTCTTTCTTAACCCTTTCGGGTCCGAATATTTTTTCAATTTTTAGAAAAAAATACTTTTATCTTAATAACATTAACGCTAGTAATCCAAATAGATTAATTACTATTTAACGAATATTTCATTGTCTGGAAGATAACGAGTGTTGCTGTTTTGCGTACATATGCAATTCACATTCATATGGCAGTAGGCTAAGGAAAATTTTTTGGAGATGTTTAGAAAATATTATTACAATAAGATTTAACTTACATTTCAACTTTCTAATACTTTTTACGCTTTTTTGCACATGATTCTTTCAGTAAAGTAACTTTTATTTCAAATTTTAAGAGTGAAATGTATGTTTAAAATAAAAGAGTCGCAAACGGATTAGAAAGAATTAAGCAAATAACAATAATTATTTTTATTACTAAGTTCCTAAACATAAACGAAGCCATATAGTAAATGCATAAACATATACTAACATTACAAAATGTAAATATTAGCAAAAGTATTTCTTAAAATAAAATAATACTCCATTAAAAGACATGTACTATTAATTGTACACCAGACCCGAAAGGGCTAAATAGGGAAATTTCTTATAAATCTCTAATAAAACGTTTGCAGCTTCTTGAATAGGTGAAACCCGCTTTTACACAAAATGTAATAATAATAATAATAATAATAATAATAATAATAATAATAATAATAATAATAATAATAATAATCCAAGAGTAATCTGGCTTTCGTTCGTAGCTTTAAAAAAGCATTGTAAGGCTTTTTTATTTATTTATTTATTTTTTATTTATTTATTTATTTATTTATCTATTTTTTATTTATATTATTTATCTGTTATAAAATTACTATTTTTGTCCACGTAAATTAACATTTAATGATGCAATTTAATTTGATGACAGTATAAGATAACGGAAAAGGTTTTGCCAACTTAAATAATATTTAGCTAAACTAAATATTATTCAATCATATTTTTTTTCTAAAAATGCACAAAGTTACTTTACTCCAAAATTTTACAATTTACTTTTTTATAGTCTAAAGAATAGCAATATCAACACATGTAAACATGTGGAATCTTTTATATGTTCAATTTACGAATATAAATTTACAATTCCAAATATAGTCAAGCAGAAGAAGCTATTAAAAAAATTACTTCCCTTTTTAATATCAAAAAGTGTTTTTTGTACTTACTATTTTAATAATACACCAGAGCATTTTTTTTTATTGTTTGCGAAAAATCAATACAATGAACAAAAATAAATTACTAACCTAATAACATGTCTGACAAAATGAAGTTTTGTTTACATACAATTAAGATTTTTTGACAAACATATCTATAATATTTAAAACCTGAATGTTTGCATTTCACTCGAAGCTATTCCTTCTACATTATGGAATGCAGTCCGTTAAAATTAACATCAGTTATCCGCGTGGATCCGAGGTTGTCATATAGACTCTTAGTATTTTAAAATTTGACTAAATTTCTGAGATATTAATTATTTTGTAATTTTAAAAGTCATGTTTGTAATGGTAAAATTAAAATACCTCACCCCCTTTTAAAAAAAAAAAAAATATAAACAAGTAAGAAAAATCATGCGTTAAGCATAGATTATGAAGCACTTTCCAACACTTAATGAAATTTTTAACAAAACTTTGTTATTTAGGGAAATAATAGTGTATAGCCAAATATACCCAAATATGTATTCCAGTACATTAGAACAGCCCTGTATTTCATATGTCAGTTCATATAATGGGAAAATTTAGCTTAGCAAGAAAATACCCAGTAGCTTGAAATTTCTTTTTTAGCAATTCATACTATTAGATGGAAACATACTTGAATACTTTTGTTCAGCCCTGTAGTTTACTACACGTTTATTACACGTCAGCATTAGGCTAAAATTTATTGTAAACTAAAACACTTTTAAAACAATTGAAATCACATTCTCATAAATCATCATTCATAGGCGTCCATGTACCGAAATCTTTGCGTGGCCCTGTATATCCCTTTATCTATATTCTGCAACCATTTCTCAGTAAATTGAATGCAGCTCAGCGTAAAAATGCATAGCTTATTTAAAAACCACGTTTAAATAATTTACGCTCATATTCAATAACGTTGGTGAGCTCTTTTGGGTAGCCCTGTATATCAACTATAACATTTATACACACCATATAATGTGCTTATATTTAGCGAAATATAAACGCGAATATCATAATTAAAATGCATTTCATCCCTCCATCAGCCATCATCGGACACATATACGGTACTTCGGAAAGAATATACTATTTGAAATCTTTTGTATGGCCCTGTAAATGCTATGCACTTCATATTATGCAAGACAGTAGCGTTTAATTTATATTAAGCTTCAGTGACATGTATCAATTTTATTATACATGAAAAAGCTTAATATATTTAAAATATGTCACACACAATTCCCCCTTTTACCATTATCTAATGGAATTCTTTTGTGTGGCCCTGTAAATGAATAATAGCTACATTTTCACCTTATATTTTATAGAATGCATATTTTAATATGTTTGACAAGGTATAACATCTTTAAAATTCCTTTGAAACGATTTTTTCCCCATAGGCCGTAATGTAATAGGGAACTTTTGATTCGCCCTGTAGATAAACTAATCATGGTAGAAACTTCATTTTCAGTAGGGTTCGTGCTAGGGTAAACCTCGAAAACGTATAAAAATTTCATAGCAATCCGAGTATGTTTACGGCAGTTAGAGCGCGGACAGACGGCCATACCGACAGACGGACAGACGGACAGACAAAACGAATGCATAAGCACTTTTCAACTTTGTTGGAAAGTGCTAAAAAATGAAGGAAAATAATGGATTATCGTCTGTTTTCCAAACAAATCAATATCTAACTTGGTTTTGTTTCGTTCTATAAGTCAATTTAATAATTGTTTGTTAACATTATATTTTTTAAAGTGTAAGGGTGTACTCTGGTACCCAGTAAAAGTTATTAACACATCAATTTTTAAAAAATCCTGCCCCTCTCCCCCCCCCCCCCCTTCTGTCTTTTCAACCTAGCTTTGACATTTTTTTTTCAATATAAACGTAAAGTTTCGAAAAGGAAAAGAATTTTTAAGAATTCATTGAAAAAAATTAATCATAAGCACAATAGCAATTTATTTTGAATTGTCTTAACCATCAACCCATTTAACAAATCAATAAAAAAAAAAGATAATACAGTAAAACCTCTGAATAATGACATCTCAGAAGCGCGGAGTTTGTCCGCTGATATGAGTTATTCGCTATTTACAAGTAAAAATATAAGAATGCTGGGCATTGAAAAAGTTTCCGCAAAATAAATGTGTTCATTGTGGAGGTTATGCTGCATAAATTAGGTACTTCAACAAAAATTATCAGAACTGTTAAACTCAAAAATAAATAAATAAATAAATAAAAATTAAGTACGCATTACAAAGTTTAAATGGATAAAATGTGCACTATCATAAGAAAAACATCTGTTGTTTACAAAAACCATTATTTTATTTCAAAAAAAAAGAAAAAAAATTAAAGCAATTAGTTAGACAACTTAATGAATATTGTCATTAAAGTTTTGTCTTTAATGCCAATTCAAGTTTAGACACTTTAACATGGTGCTTGAAAAGTTGCATTTTAAAATCTTTCGCTTCCTGGATAAGGTCATTCAATGTTGATGATCCCACTCACCAGTTAAAATACTTTGGTTACTATTGGCGATCTCTATGATCTAACACATGAATTATTAAAATTATTATCAAAGCGCTGAAAAATTCAATATTACTGATTTGTAGTAAATAATAGTTTAGGAATTTATTTTAATTTAGATAAATGAAATGCGATTATAACATGGAGTTTTGAGCATCGACATTGAGCCAATGCACATAATGTGTACTAATATTAATTTTTCCCCTGTCATGTGTTACAGAACCAAGTTTTTGTCCCATATAATTTTGACCTATGATTTTTTTTTTATCTATCACCATTTACTTATAAAAGTATTTTACGCGTCAAATATCGTAACTTTCAAAATGCAATTTTTGGGATTTTCAGTTTATTTACATTATAAATATTTTTTATATGTATGGGTGATTCTCAAAATAGGAGACTTTTTCAAAAGTGAAATCTTAAAAAAATTACTGTTAGCAAAATTTCTGAAAAAAATAGGTGTTGTTAATATAGTATTAGGTATACTTTATATGTAGTCAGCAGAGCTAAATATTTAAAAATTAACTTTAAAAAAAAAATAATTAGTATTTTTTGAGCCATGCTAATGACAAAACAAAATGCATGGAATAAATATATTAAGAAATTTTTATTTTCTTCCTGTTTAAATAATTTTTTCTATATTTATTAGCCTTCCTTTTCAGCAAATGGTTTCCATTTTTACATATATACATATAAGGAGAATAAAAACATTACCAAAGAGCAAACTTTGTTTACATGAGCAACATTCTGACACTAACAATGTAAGAAGCTGTCTTAGTGATTTTCTGACAGATTTAATGCATATTTTATGGATAATAAATGTAATATCTAAATTTATATGTAAAATTAAACTTTATAAAGGATACAATATAAGCATTTATGCACATAGGAGCATTTATGCACATAGAAGCATTTATGCACATAGGAGTCTTTAGCACAGACAGAAAAACCATGCTAATGACAAATTTTAATTTAAATAAGATTATGAGCCATAATATAATCACAATGCAATAGTCCTTTATGGGGCTTTTTAAAACACAAAAATTCTATGCAAATAAGTAAAATAAAAATTTTAACTATAAAATAAACATGAAAATTATTATCCATTCCAATGACATACAATTGATGTACGCCCCTAATATTCTACTTCTATTCTTAAAATACAATACATGCTCCTATTTTCAGGCTGGGATAAAATGGCTACTTGTTGCTATGGAGAAACTTTATATTTTCAAACTATTGTCATATGTGAAAATGAAATTTTGATTAATAACCAGCTGTTATAGTATGACCTTGTTTTGAAAATAGAATATGGACAAACTTTAATTCTTTTTTTATATACTATAATTTTATTTTTAAAAAGAAATTTATTGGATAAATCCTCTCCTTGATTAATTTAAAGAAAGAATAACATTTGTTTTATTTTATAAACATGATATTAACACTTGAAAAATGCTAGTATACACAAGGCACAGCTGCTGTGGACAGCCATGCTAATGACATTTTGAACATTTATTCTGTTATTTTAAGGTGTTTTTAACTAAAAAGTGAGTAATTCTTGAGTGCAAATAATGAATAATATTAAGACAAACATATCTAAATATAAAAAAATAACAGAAAACATCTCAATTTTTTTTTGTATGCCGAAAGACATAAATTGTCCCTTATTTTGAGAATCACCCATATATTCATAATAAAAAGTTTAATAAAATCAATATCATAAATCTTTTTAAATGTAAAAAAATTTAAATTTATTATTTACCAAAAAATTGAACAATCCCATGAAATGCAAATGCAACGCGTCGAGCTGAACGTGAGTTAGTACATTATGAATATTTGATGGTTCTTTGAGGAAAAATTCAAATTCTAAGAAGGGAAAAATATTTCGAAGCTTTGGTTTTTTTTCATTCAGTTTTCGTTTTCTGTTGTGCGTACTTTATTCGTGTTTTTCACAGGAATATCCTTAGAGGGCTGATAATGAAAAACTAAAATATTTGTTATTTAAATATAGGGTTTTTTTTATTGTTGTTTGTTTGTTTGGTGGTACGAATGAAGTTAAAAAACATTTTGTGATAATTTGCTAAACTGTTATTCCAATGGAGATTTAAATTTTAGTAAAAAGACCTTTCATTTAACATTACCTCATAAACAATTTCCATTAACTACGTTCCTTCAGTTTTTTTAAAAATCTATATTGCATTTTCTTCCCTTTAAAATTACCGCTCATTTGCTCTAAAATTTTAAAGTTAATTTCTATCTTGTCTTACATTCAAAATTTACTCCACTGAATTTAAACTACGAAAACAAAAAGATGTTTAATTAATAAAATAAAAAAGTCCAGTGATCAGGTTATGTGTTCGCATACTAAGAATGCTTTTAGAATAGATCTTTATCGGAAACATATACTCTATTGAAAGAGAAAACTCACCAGGTAAAGTTCTTCATATTTTAACTCCTCATAAATTTTAATTACCATAATTTCATTATTATTTTTAATGTGCTCCATTCTAATTTCTTTTGTAACATTTCTTATTACAAATAAATATATAGTTTTTCATAACAAACTATTAATTTGGCTACATCGTATCACTTCTTATTTGCAATAAATAAAATAAAGAATCATTTGATCCATGCATGTTTATTGTAGGTATTTTGAATCTCTTTAAGAGAAGACGTACCTATTTAATCCTTTCGGACCTGGTGTCTTCATAATAGGACATAACTCTTACTTTGTCTTTACAATTGCTTTTTAATTGGCAACAGCATGTAATTATGATAGTATATGCCTATACATACATTATTATAACTTTATTTGAATTTCAACAATTAGTACTGTTACTACTACCACTACAATTATTAATAGTAATAATAATAACAATGATAATCATAATAAAAATAACAACAATTCGATTAAATATCTATACATTATTGCTAAGACTTTCCAATGAAATATGTTTTTTTTTTTTTTTTTTTTTTTTTTTTCCTTTAAATTTAAAAATAGTAATTATTTCTTTGATCCAAAAACGTTCGATAATAAAAAAAAATATTAGAAATATTTTGTATACAAAACTCTATAAATTATAAAATATTCTGGTACCCAGTAAAAGTTACTAACACATCAATTTTTAAAAAATCCTGTCTTTCCCCCCTGTCTTTTCAACCTAGCTTTGACATTTTTTTTTTTTTCAATATAAACGTAAAGTTTCGAAAAGGAAAAGAATTTTAAAGAATTCATTGAAAAAAATAATCATAAGCACAATAGCAATTTATTTTGAATTGCCTTAACCATCAACCCATTTAACAAATCAATAAAAGAAAGATAATACAGAAAAACCTCTGAATAATGACATCTCAGGAGCGTGGAGTTTGTCCGCTGATATGAGTTATTCGCTATTTACAAGTAAAAATATAAGAATGGCATTGAAAAAGTTTCCGCTAAATAAATGTATTCATTGTGGAGGTTATGCTGCATAAATTAGGTACTTCAACAAAAATTATCAGAACTGTTAAAATCAAAAATAAATAAATAAATAAATAAAAATTAAGTACGCATTACAAAGTTTAAATGGATAAAATGTGCACTATCATAAGAAAAACATCTGTTGTTTACAAAAACCATTATTTTATTTCAAAAAAAAAAAAAAAAAAAAAAAAAAAAATTAAAGCAATTAGTTAAACAACTTAATGAATATTGTCATTAAAGTTTTGTCTTTAATGCAAATTCAAGTTTAGACACTTTAACATGGTGCTTGAGAAGTTGCATTTTAAAATCTTTCGCTTCCTGGCTAAGATCTTTCAATGTTGATGATCCTACTCACCAGTTAAAATATTTTGGTTACTATTGGCGATCTATATTATGTCTGGCTCAGCATTTTCAAGTACTGGTATGTCTAATTCATCCTGTTGTAATGCGACTTTTCCCAAATACTTTCAGAAATTTTGATATACTGTCGCATTAATAAAAAGCAAAGTAATTAAATATAATCGTTAAATTTGAAAAACTGTATATATTTTTTATATAAATAGTCAATATTTGTAACTTTTGTAACAACGCCCCCATCCTACTCCCTAATAAAGAAAAAATAATAATATATAAAATAAACAAAAAAATACATAAACAGACTCCTAATGGGAATTGCTATTCATCGTCTTACTCACTTATTGAAATATCGAGAGAAGATTAAAGGAAAGGGTTACTTGCATTTTTTCGCATGAATGACCAATCTCTCCTCGGTGCTCAACAGGCGTTGTCGCTTCTCCTGCCACTCTTCCTCCTCTTTCATCAGAAGCCTAATGATCTCCTTCGACGCTTCCGAAGGCCTCTGGACAAACGGAGGTGCTTCCTTCAAGTTCAGCTTCGACAGGATCTGAAATTTAACCATCTCGATTCGCAGCTCCTTCATCTTCTCCTCGATCGAAAACTCCGCTTTCACAATATCCTCGTCTATTGTGGTCAGATTGTTATTGTTGTTCTCTTGCACGTTTACTGGGGTGTCTATCATAGTGGCATTCACCATTCCAACCGATGCAAAAAACAGAATTGTGTAGATACTCATGATTCGGCACAGTGTTTTAGAGACGGGCGTCACTGTGTGTTCCTTTCGCTACATTTATAAATTAAGAGTTTAGACGTTTCCGTTTATGAATATATGCAGATAAGGCTTTAAGCTTTCTTTTTCTTTTTTATTTTTATATTTGAAGGAGTTTAATTGAACGGTTGAATAAAACCGTACGGTGATAAGGATGATGAACTTTAAACTTATTCAGGCCTTGCCTGTTAAAGAAAAGTCAAAAAGTAACCTTCAAAAACTATCAGAAATTTCATCTCAAAGAAGTACAGCGATGTCGCACGCTCGCTTTTAACAGTTGAGTCATTATTATGAACTGATTTGTTTTTGAAAATTTTTTAGTAGTTTGAGAGATGATATACTTATGCTAATTATTACAAAAAAAAAAAAAAACTGTCTCCGACCCTTCTACTATTCACAGTACTATAATTAGAGATCGAGAACACAGATGTCTGCACTTTCTCCGATGTCTCCATCTCAGTTTAAATAAATAAACAAAAAGTGTTGCCATTTGAAAAAGAAAATTTTAAACTTGGTCAAATCCGTGGTGTATGTCATAGAAATTTTTTTTTTTTTTTTTTTTTTTTTTCGTTAAAAGTACTCATTACCCTTCTAACAACCTTTGTAACTTAAGTATTTTACAACATAATATTTGTATATTATTAAATGATTTTGTGAAATAAAATTATTTTATTTTATCATTTCTATATTTTTAAATCTAAATTAGTCATTTTAAAACCTTTCTGTCCTACATTTATAAATATGTAATAGTATATTTTTTTATGAAGCTCTTAAAGTTATTTTTAATAACTTTAAGGAACAAATTACTAAAAAGTTAATTGTTTTAGGTGAAAAAGAAACTCATGACGTATGAAAAATAAAACAATTTTCCTTTATCAATTTTATTTATTTTTTAATAATAAGCTGCTTATGTTATTGGAAATATTATCTTTAATTTTATAAATTCATATCATAAAGAACATCAATAAATAAATCAAGTAATCTACGAAATATTTGAAGTTTTTGTATTTCGAACATACTGATATATTGAAGCAGTAGACTAAAAAAATGGTTTCTCAAAATTGATTAAAAAGTACTCAATTTTACTTCAATATTCAAAATAGCTTCGATGCAAGCATACTCAAAATTAAGAGATACATGTACTCATTTTTGATTCCATGGTTGTGCTCAAATGTAAAATCGCTATGAACTGACGCCTTAACTTATAAATTAAACTAAAAATATACTAGCATT
This sequence comes from Maratus speculifer, assembly GCA_964019185.1. Lineage (NCBI taxonomy): Eukaryota > Metazoa > Arthropoda > Arachnida > Araneae > Salticidae > Maratus > Maratus speculifer. The sequence continues at coordinate 80,709,858 of OZ025295.1, forward strand.
TATTTCTTGCTCAAAATTAAAGTTTTAATAAAAGTTTAATTGATTGTCTACTAAGAAAAATAGCAAAATACTCAAATCGAATATTTTTATGGCAAGAGCCCTATTTGCAAGCACTTTTAAATTATTTCAAAATACCATTTACAATTTAATATTTACATTAATAAGCATCTTTTATGCCACCATGAATGAAATAAGCCATTACAGGGTACAAAATTATCGTTAGATTGGATTTCATAACATGTGATGTTTCAAAATTGAGAAAGTAATGTGAATATTTTTTATCCAAACATACTCAATTCAATGTGAGTACATGGATGTACTTATTTTTGAATACTTCATTTTTTTTTCAGTGTACAGACAGAGAAATGGAAATTTATCGATTGTAAGTCAGAATACTTTCAAAGACAAATTGAATGCAATAACACCCCATCTCCACATTTTTATGATTATCGAATCTTTAAGTAACTTTTCAAAAATATGCTACGGATGTCTAAATACATTCTAAGCAAAAAATAGAACTAATATTTTCATATTTTTTGCCAAATAATAAAAACCTTTAATGTTCGCTAATTGGGGAATTGATCTCATTAAGAGGATATAGTACCTTGAAACCATCTTTTAAATTTCAAATAACACTTTATTGTATGTGATCAATACTTAATACTAAAAATTAAATAAAATTAAATTAAAAAAATCTTGAAGAACAGCCAATTTCACAAAAATTATTATATATATATATATATATATATATATATATATATATATTTAACCTTTCAAATTATTTACTACTTTTATAAATATAAATATTTTTGCTCCAATTTTTTCCCACATTCATTAGAATATACTACATAAAACAGTGCATGCATTTTAGATCTGTAGGATTTTACATTTAATATGATTTTTCTCTCTCGTGTATAGTAAAAAATTAGGAAAATTCAACAAACTCTCAAATTAAATACTTTTTAAAAAATCACTATAATTTTGAATGTTAAATCTGCACACAAAAATATTAAATACCTAATGGAGAACCAAAAAAAAAAAAAAATCCATACTTTTATTTAAATTAGCAAAAAAAGTCTTAGTTTTTATCGAACAAGCAAGTTATAAAAATATGAATATGGTGAAAAATCACTTTAAAGTTTTCCTTTGCATGACGCTGGATCTATAAATAAAATTTACAATATCTCGCGATACAATAGTCGTATAGGTCAAAATGAGGTGTGAAAATACACTATATGGCCAAAGATGACCGTCCACTTGAAATTTTGGACATTTTGTTAAATATCTAGAAAAATACTTGAGGAATTACCTTGAAACCTTAAGTGTGTAAACATAATAGTACGGGTCATATATTTCCGTGAAGATTTTCTTTCGAAATTCCATAAGAGACTGTCAACAAGTTGAAAAAGAACGAAAGTCCTTTGGATAACCCTGTCAAGATTAATATGAATCAAAAGCGTTCAAACTGTATTATGATTAAGTACCTTATTGTTATAAAGAGTTTTTATTTTAATGCGGATAGCATGGATACATGTATAGATATTAGGGATGCACCGAATAGTTATTTTGGCCGAATACCGAATGCCGAATATTAGGCCGACAGATGAACCAAATACCGAATATTCGGCTTTTCAAATTCTTTTTATATTTTAAAATTTAAAGGTATTAAAATGTTACTTTTTAAAACAGTTTTACATAATATTTAATAAAAGAAACTTACATTTTGATAAACAAGATTTTTTTGAACATTTAGTATTGAAAAAAATCTGCCTTGAGTTATTTAAGAAGCGCAATTATGAAACTTTAATTAAGAAAATTTTCTACGAATCAAAACAAACATTTTAAAATCAAATAATGAAAAAATGGCCTAAGAAAAATTTTACAGTCTGATAATTGTCCTTTTTAAATAACTAGAGGCAAATTTTTTCAATATAAAGTACAAATACTTTCAACTTAATTTCGAATAAAGGTATGTTTGGCTCATAGTTTTTTTCTTATGAACGGTGGTATTTTCCACCCTTCTCATCATATTATATTTTAGAGAAATGAAAGCATGTGAGTTGAAAATATGTTATCTTATTCATTGTTAATGTAATAAATGAACACACAAGTTTTGACCTATGATAAAATACAATGTACTTATGACTCAATAAGTTGATTATGGTTTCATGAACAAAAATTGTCTGCCTTGATAGCTATTACTAATCTCAAAAAAAATTTTTTTTTCTTTTAAAGGACTTTTATTTGGGGAAAAGCAAGAAACAGATTATTTACTAAACAAAATTTAGAAACTTGTATCTGCACATAATTTATTCTTAAGGAGAATCCTAATAAATCACCATTTTAATCCTTCTCATGGTTAATTTTCTTAAGTTATGCTTTTCAAACAGCCAATAAATATTGTAAAAACATTTTTTTTTTTTTTTTTTTTTTTATAAAAAAATGATTTTGTTTCTAATTATTGTAAATATAAATTAAAAAATTGACAGTTAAAAGTAGAAATAGTGAAAAGTTTTTAAAATTTTTTATTAAGTATTGAATTCGGCCGAATACTTTGATATTCGGCCATACCGAATATTCGGCAGACCGAATAGTTTCATATTCGGCCAAGCCGAATATTCGGCTCAACCGAATAGTTTAATATTCGGCCTAACCGAATATTCGGTAACATGGCCGAATAGGCCGAATACCGAATAGATACCGAATATTCGGTGCATCCCTAATAGATATTAATGTTTTTATAAAAACAATCCCAGTTTTTTTCAAGTTTTTTTGCTTATAATTTGCAGTTTTGCTTAATATAAAATAATGTTCTTTTCCGAAAATATCACAAAATACATTATATACAATACCCTCTAATCAGAATTATAAAGTAATAAAGATTGTATGGAAAATGAGCAGTTTTACTAAATATTTTTTCATTGCGCATGCGTCAGCGTTATCAAAGTTTCACTTGCATATTGTGTTAGCTAAATGTATGGAGCAACTTTTGTAAAAGTTTAAAAAAATAACTTGAAAATTCAAAAAGTGTTTGACCATAGAATAAGCACAAAATCCGTTGTTCGCAAAGTAAAGCAAAAAAATGAGCGGTTGTATCCAAATATAGTAGTACGTGCTACATTGTGTATTATATTTTTTGCTGTCCTTTAGTTTTTACGCACTGTATATTTTGAATCGCCTGATAGAACTATGTTCCTAAAAAATCAAGGCAAAACTTTCCAGTTCAAAATCTTTCAATAGTTTGCTGATAATCAAGCTATCTTTAGGTTTAAACATTTAGATCCCAGATTGAAGGTTTCATTGACGTGATCTCATTTCATTTTGTAAAGCAATTTGATTAGAATACTTCGATAAAGCTTTTTTTTTTCAATCAATTTTCTGTATTAAATTTCACATCCTACGTTCATTGAAAATAAATGTGTTTCCTTGAAAGATAGTGCAGATTATTTAAAAAATATTTTTTATTGATATTTTATTTTCATTTGCACGTTTCATTCTTAAAACATACTTTCAATGTTTCCGCATTCCTGGCGGCTTTCATTAAAAGAAAATCAATTATTCATTCAATCAATAAAATAACTGAAAATGTTTGCTTTGAATTATTCTATTAACGTAATGTTTTACACAAAAATTTTTATTGAGAAAAATAGTTACTGGCAGAATTCAAAATTCACGCTTTTCATTGAAATGCCTGTTCGTTATATGAAATTACATTTTTATATAAAAAACATGCGTTAAAAGTTCATCTTTGCAGGATTGCTATAAAAAATATTTTCGCTTTTTAGATGCGTTTGTAATTATGTGAATACGTAGCACCTATAGCCGTCGTTCAATCCTGCCGTCCATCCATCATTCCGTATATAACAGAGCAAAAACTACCCAACCGAATTATTTGAAATTTAAAATATACAATTGTTGCATAATTTTGTCGCGTCCTTTCAAATTTATGAAAATCGGACACATAGTTTAGTTACAGAGACAACCAAAAGCATTCCATTACATTTTGGCCAATATGGAAAATAGTTTCAGGTGCATTTTAATAGTGTTACACTCTTTCGAACATAATAAAATTGATATCCATCTATGAAATAAATACTAAAATATATTTTATGCACAACGTGTGGTGCAAAGAATAGTTGTTATTCATTTCCATTACATAATGGTTATAGGGGGAACACTATATGGGACACGTTTAATGATATAAAACTATTTCACATTTTATAAAATTGATATACGCTGCTGAGGATTACTACAAGTTACTTCCTGTATAATAGAAAGCAGATAGTATTTACAGGGACACACATAAGATTTTGGATAATCTACTGTATCCCAAATGTAATATACTATTACACGAAGATCTGAATATTTTTTAAACTTCGCTGCAGTCGAACGTACTTCATTTGATACGCTTGACGTGTAATTTCCAATTTGTTTTCTTTTTCTTTTTTTAGATACGGTAACTAGAAAGAAAAAAATGATTTATTCTTGCAACTGTTGCTTTACATTATTTTCACAAACAAGTACCGTATATTCCGGAGTATAACGTGCACTTTAAAAGTAAGAATGTTTGTAAAATTTTACAGGTATGCATCATAGGCGTTATACACGAGACATCGTGAAGCAGCAGCATCCAAGTCAAAAAGTATTTATCAAGTCGATGTACGGAAAGAATAACAATTTTCGTAGAACTGGTACAGACCAGGAGGCGGCAATAACTATCATCAACTCATCTTCACGGCTGAAATACCAGAATTAATTAAAACTCGACTGGTATATTAAAACGCGTCCTGTTTGCCAAGTCATATTTTGGTGTGAAACACTTGAAAACCGGAGATGGCGTTTGCTTTGTAGATTAACCATTGTGTTTTTTTGCTCCCAATCCTTCATGTTTTCATACCTTAGGGTGCAGGAAAACACAATGGTGAACTTGCAAATCAACCGTTAATATCGGCTTTTCAGGTCAGGCCCCGATTATGACAAATTGGGGCCCTGGGCAAAGATAAGTTAGGGGGCCCCTTTCGAATCATTGCAACATGTTTCAAATAGAACTGATGGTCACTCATAGATGTATGTGTAATGTACAAACATATTTTCGCACTTGTTTGTAAATAGAAAATTTTTAGATCCATCAGTTCTAAATTAAATACCTTCATTAATAAAAGTACAACTTTTTCCCCCTTAGTACAGAAGAATACTCTTTTGTGGGTCATTCCATGGTAACTTACGTTACATTTAGAAGTATTTTCAGTAATTTTAATAATGTAACACACACACATAAAAAATTATTCAAAATGTAAATTTGACTTGGTTTGCTAATTAAACTTAATCAAAGCCCAATTTAAATGAAAATTAACTAATTTTAGTGTTATATCTTAAAATTCGGTAGTTATAATAATTATGGTTACTGACATTATTGAAAAAGGAATATAAGTTATCATATAAAGTGTAATTTTCATTATTATTTTTTAGTCAATTTTCATCCAAAATGGCCTTTATACCTTATTAATGACCTTTAGGTTTCATTGACAAATCATGTTAATTATATTTTTGAATACTTTTTATTGTTATACTACTAAAATTACTGTAGTAAATTGTTCTAAATGTAACGTAAGTTAATAAAGTTAGTAATGACCCTTTTATATAACTTTAGCAATTTTTCATATTACTTTAAGATGAATTTAATAACTTCAACATATGGAAGAGTTGGAATTGGGAAAAGAAAATAAATATTTTATAATTTAATGTGTGGATTTGGGGGGCCCATGGGCAAAGTCTCGATCTGCCCATGCGGTAATAAGGCCATGTTTCAGGTGTTTTCCACCATGGTGTCACACTCTTGCTGTGAAAAAAAATATTCCAGGTTGTGGTAGGCTTAATGGAAATGTTGCAAACATAATTGCTACCTGGTTGTTGGATATTAAGTACATTATCTTCTACTTAAAGAGATAACTTAACTACTTAAAGAGAATACTTAAAGAGAAAACCACATAGAATAGCAACCATAACTCATTAGGCCTAATTTTTTAGTTCTGACCCTTTTTTAGCAAGGGTACGATATGACTTGGCAAAGTGATTGTGTTTTAACATGCGAATCGAGTGTTAACTAATTCTGGAATTTCAGCCGTGAGTTCGATTTGTTGATTGTCTGTGCTGCCGCGTCCCTGTCTAGTAATTCAGAGTGTATTATTTCTCACACACTCCATGATGACATACCACATAACTTCACAAAATTACGAGGAATTTAGCAAAAACTACGAGCAATTTAGCTTGAAGTTTTGCATAGTTGGAATGGAGTAGACAAGCATGCACATTATCTATACGCTCGGTAGCATATTGGCAAATCATATACGAATTCATCAATGAAGTAAAATAAAGCTCTACTATTAGTCCATCTGTAGTCTGACTGACTCGAATCTCCGCCCAGTGCTGTAGAGTTTTTCGTCGGTAACCAATCATTTGCTCCAAACATTGTATTTTTTAACTATTATTTTTTATATTTATACTTAAAAGGAAATGCTTCGAATATATAATAAAGGGGGAGAGAGGGTGTAGCATTAAACTACACAGTTTTGTTGCAGTATTCCTAATGTGTTGGAAAATAATTCATAATCTATGCTGGACGCATGATTTTTCTTTCTTGTTTTTACTTATCAACGGAGATTATTCTGTACGCAATTGAGAACGTTTTCTTGGTGATCCGTGTCGCTGATAAATTATGTAATAAAAAATAAATAATAATAACCTCTTTATTTTCCTAGCGAAGAGAGCAATGCTCTAACCGTCTGATCCTAATATAAATATTTTTGTCTCTTCTGTGTCTCGCACTGGTCTTTTCCCAAGACCTTGGCGGAAATCTCAAATAATGTTGCAACTTTTTTTTTTTATTTAGTGTATCATTTGAGTTACAAACTTGAATGATACTTATCAAGGAGCTGTACATATAGAACGTTATCAACTTCTTACCTATTATAAAACCTCCTTCCCCTTATGTTATCGTTTCTCAACCTTTCTAATAATATCGTTATCAAAATTTAATTTTTTTTCCATTTTTTTTCCTTTTTCTTTTTATACATTTACTAGCAAACCCCTCGGCTTTGTTTGCGTAATAGTTGAAACATGCCAAGTTATATTTGTATTTCTAAATTTTGTTATAAAAATTATACTTTTAGGAATAATAGTTTAAAAATTAACATTTAAGCCACAGTTTGACTAAGCTACATCATTGCACTACATTCGACAAAAAAGAGATGAAATAAATGAGAACTAAAACTAATTTTAAATTAACAAAAACATAATTTGCTGAACAAATTAAAAAAATAAAATTTATTTCCTACACGATTTAAGTCCAAGAAGGGACAGATATTAAGATAATTGATTTATTTATTTCGACATTTAATATAAAATTTTGGTAACAAATAAGTTAAACCAAGTGATTATTAAAAAGTAAAAATGATATTCAAACAATATTATACTTAACCACTCTAAATCTTAGATTCCGTTCAAATGAAATCGAAATAAATTTAAGACTTTTCCAAACTCAACTTGCAAATATTTGTAATGCAGATTTTGTATTATGTTGACGGTAGGTGTAAACAAAATGAATAGGCAAGCTAAAAAGCAAATGTTCAGGAAAAGTCTAAGATTTATTTCGATTTCATTTGAACGGAATCTAAGATTTAGGGTGGTTAAGTATCATATTGTTTGAATTTCATTTTTATTTTTTAATGTTCACTTGGTTTAATTTATTTGTTACCAAAATTTAATGTTAAATGTCCAAATAACTAAATTAGTTATCTTAATATCTGTCCCTTCTTGGGCTTAAATCGTGTAGGAAATAATTTTTTTTTTTAATTTGTTCAGCAAATTATGTTATTGTTTAATATCTCAAGTTTTTTAATAACTACTGCATTCAGGTGAACTCATTTCAAAATTAACTGAGGGTACCATCATCAGGAATTCTTTTATGCGGTATCGTATCACCACAATTACCGATGTAATTTACCCAGGGCCGTACCAAATTGTATGCCTCATTTCCAAATCGTTAGTTTTTTTACTTATGGAACTGATATCTTTACAAGCTTCCTGTCTTGCGACCAAATATTTAAAAATCTCTGTTTCATTTCCAATATGACGTCATAAATGTGCGCCTTTTAATTCTTAAAATCAGTTTCACTTTTTACGATGTAAAAAGTGATGTCACTTTTCTCCTCGGTGAATTCTTTTCTTATGAATTATGAGGTCATATTCGACAAAAAAAAAATCTATTCTGTATACAGGGATGTAGTGGAGGGTATACGGGGGTATCCAATGTATGCCTTCTGGATTTTTTTAAAGACTTTTTTAATTCATTAATATTTTATCAACGATATTTTTAAAATCTGAAGCTGTTTTCTGATGTTGAGAGCTGTTTAATTTGAAGAATATAAAGGCTTGATTTTTCTTTCTGGACTTTTGAAATTTCAGAGGTTTTTTTCTTTCTTTTTCTGTAATTTTGCTTAGAAAAATAATAAACAGCGCAGAATGATTTCTATCTATCAAAGTACTTCCAGATTATCCCACTGAAATCACCCACATGGTTTGGTCACTATCATGCTTGTCTGCTTCTGTACTTTTCATAAAACTAATCCACGCCTTCAAAATAAAGCAAACCGTTTTTTCACATCCTAAAAGAAACCTATATCTCTGATTTTCATATTTATTTATTTATTAGCCTCCGATACTATTTCTTTCAGACAAGCTAAAAAATGTCGTGTCATCAGCCCTGAATTTTCTACTCAACCGATTTTGATAATTATTTTTTAAATGAAAGCTATTTATTTGTAGTTGTGCCCATTTTATCTATTTTTTAATTTATTTCCATTTTTATATTTTATTTTTAATTTTAAATGCTTTTTACAATATTTATTCAAAATGGTGGCAACTCAGTTTAGCTTTTCTCACGATAATAATTTTTTTTTTCCATTATCACTTTCCATCAGTCAGAAGCTTTATTTCATCAGTGAACATGTCCTCGCATTTAAAAGAAAAAAGTTAATTGTTTTCGTAAAATTTAACAACAATAAAATGATTGCGTATAATTATGCACTAACTGAGGTATAATGAGAAATAATGTTAATAATGTAAAAAGAAAAATAACAAAAAATAATTTATGATAAAAATTAATGTCTAAAGCAAAATAAGAAAAATTTCAAATGAAGAAAATGATGTCATTCAGCAACCAGATAAATGGGAATTACAATATTATTACGGATGCCTTTTTTATTACTAATAACAGTAACTTTTAAAAAACATTTGAAGAGAAAATGACGTCACTATTTAAAACATCGCATTTTCACTCATAACGATATTACATTTCAATATTTCTTTTCATTGTGGACACTGAGATTGAGATTTTACTTTCAGATGACTTCAGTTAGTGAAAATAAGGTCATAGTAAAAATGAAATTAGTTTTTTTTTTAATAAACTATTTTTCTGTGAGGACATATATAAAATAAAATTTCTGGATTTCACGGGCATTCAGATTACATTTTAAACCGAAGATGTGCAAATATTTGCATGCAAAATTGTAACTGGCAAACTTAACATTAAGTTTGGATTTATTATATATTGATTCAATAATGTAATTACTTTTGCTTTTTTATAAACCAAATCGATCGGGTCCTTTAAACATTTCATTCGTCGAATTCGACGGGATTCCACTCGTTTTATTGTTAAAATGCATTTGCTTTTTCTCAGAATCTATAAAAAAGCGTTTAAACTAAAGAAAAAATCCGTTTTTTGATGAATCTATTCAATGAAGAAGTAGCACGTCAAATTGTATCTCTTTATTATTCCACAATTTCAATGTCTCAGAGAGAATTAGCTAATCAATTGGGTATTTCACGCCGTTCTGTTTGCTATTATATTGATAAACAGTAGAAAAATGAAGTTAGTTCATTGCATTCTAAACGGGGTCGCACTTCTAAAGGACCTCTATCGATTTTTTTTTTAATCAGAGGCGAAAATGAATTCTGCAATGGCAGAATCTACATTCAACTTGTGCTAACATTTTTTTTTTCTTTGGTTACTGTTTTTTTTACGTCTTATTCGCCAAATCGCTAATGATGCTCAAAAGCCAGCGAGTCCTGGCTAGCCCTGGCTAGTTATTATTGTTATTATAGACGCGATTAAAGTTTCTGTCTCCTTACCGTACAAACATTTTTGAAATAGTCTTCTCATAAAAAAATGTACAATTTGAAATTTAATACGCGTAACTCCATAACAGTAGGGGTCTTTTGTTTAACACTGTACGGTTCATTTGCATTATGTGAAGACGTCCGTGTATACTAAAACTATGCGACACTATTGCCACATGTTTTTAGCCACATAAATATTGGCGCCCTTCATTGAGTGCCAAGAGCCAAGATGCTCCCCTGGTTACTGAAAGGTTGGACAGGTCTACTCTAAGGTATACCCTCTGCTCAGAGGGCTCCGCTCTGAGCAGCTATATTTTTTAAGACTACATCACTGTCTGTATATAACTGATATTTATACTTAACAATCAGTATTGATACATTGTGTAGAAGTACAGATCTAGACATTCACCTCTAGACAATATAATATACCTCCAATAATACCTCAAGACATAGTATCAATAAAATGATTTATTTTTTTACTTTATGTATGACGTCTTATTTATTTATTTTCTGTATTTCTTCAGTTAGAAGATTTTTGATAAATTAATTAATGTTTGAACTGAAATTCTAATCAAAATTGGAATTTAACTTCGACAGAATTTTAACAGAGAAAAACAATCAAACCGCCAATCGAGGCTCTGGGTAGGGTCAGTGTGGTAGACGTAAAAAAAAAAAAAAAAAAAAAAAAAAAAAACAGAGGGTATACATTCTAAGCAGAGGGTATACCCTAGAGTGTATAACACTATAGCTTTCTTGAGAAACAGAGTGTATACGGTATAGCTTAAAAAATCCAGATGGTATACGACGTATGCCCCCATATACTCTCTACTGCATTCCTGGGTAGAGTTCAACGTAGAAAAGTTGAGGACAGATATCATATATGCAGCACGTTGGTACGAGTGGAACAAAATGGCGATTATGTGTCTCACATGCTAACTCGGCTATCATTATACAGGGTGTTCTGTTAAACGGGTCCAATATTAATAGGGGTAACAGAGGAGATCACATGGAGCATAAATCAGTATATAAAGCCTGGTCGGATCTCAATAGTTTTCAAGTTACAGCAAATAGAATGAAAATTCGGAAAATTGTAAAAGAACTCTCATTGCTAAACTATCGATAATGCTAAATAAAAACGAAGCACATATTTAGAAAGAGCAGAAAAAACCTACAAAATGACATCAATTGTATTAAAATAGCAATATTTATTGACGAGTTACAAGCCCTGAAACAGTGAAAAAAGTACGAAATCCAATATACATCAAAATAGTTAATCGTTAATTCCAAAAAGACAATTCTAGCTACAACAAGGAAAATGTAGTAAAATTTGGTCCATTCCGAAAGCTTTCGAAAAAGCTTACAATGAACCATATCGGTTTAATTGTGTGAGAGAAATTAATCAGTTTCTTAGTTACAACTCCGCTTTCTTTGACACTAGCAAAGGTTAAACTCCGCCCATCACGATTGGAAACACCGCCTTTTTAATTACTCTCAACTATACATTTTCGATCATGCTTCTTCTGAGATGCAACATTTTTAATTATTCAAGAGTTGAATGAACCAGAATAACTTTACAATAATAGTCTACATTTTAAAGTGGTCTTTTATTGATATAAAGCTTAAGTTAAATTCTTTAAAATTAAACTGATGGTGAAAATTCGGAAATAATTAACAATATTGCGATTTGTAACTATGCAAGAAGTTTCAGTACATGTTTTACATGGACAATTATTGTATGTATATGTGCATCATAATTTATGATAGGAAATAATAATAACAAATAGCATAATAATTTTATTAATTATAAATTTAAAAAAGACACTAAATTTTAAATTAATTCATACAAACTTTGTAATTTACAATTTGAGTACACCACAGTCTGTGACTTACAAAATACTGTGCCAAAAAGTGTTGAAAATAAAAGAAAAATGACAAATAAAGAAGTACATTCCACGTACTTTATGACATATGTGAAGCATAGTCTTCTGGCCTGCGCTGCACAGTTCAATGTCGGAAGGCAGACGAACGGACATTATTATAATAGGTGTTCGAAGTTGCTCCCATTAACAGAATCACACAGCCGACAGCGACGTCGTAAAGATTGGCGAACACGCCGAAAAACTCCGACGGAGTTGGGAATGTCTCCTACAGCGACAACGATTCGCGCTAGTAAATCCTCCGGTGTATCCACAGGCGTTTCATACACCAGCGATTTAAGGTGTCCCCAAACAAAAAAGTCTAACGGATTGAGGTCTGGAGCGCGTGCAGGCCAAGCAACAGGTCCACTGCGTCCAATCCATTTCCCAGGATATGTTGAATTGAGGTGATTGCGAACACCTATGAAAAAATGTGCCGGTGCGCCATCGTGCATAAACCACATATTGTGGCGCAATGTTGCTGGCACATTTTGCAGTAACTGCAGTAAGGTATCCCGTAGGAAAACCCAGTACGTACTGCCATTGAGTACATCTGGGAGTAAATATGGTCCTATGAGATAATCGCCGAGGACACCTGCCCATATGTTCACACTGAACTTTTGTTGTGCGTTCGACGGGAAAACAGTGTGCGGATTTGTATATGACCATGTGTGCATATTGTGCGTGTTTACCACGCCCTCTCTCGTAAATGTTGCTTCATCAGTAAATAAAATATTTTCCAGAAATTGTGGATTATTTTCTGTTACATTAAGCAACCAGCGTACGAAATCTGTCCGCTGAGCACAATCTGTTACTGATAACAGTTGTACCCGCTGCACATGAAAGGGGTGCATGTTTTCTGCACGCAGAACACGCCACACACTTTGGTGAGAAACACCGACTTCAGACGCAGCAGCTCGTGTACTCGTGGAGGGGTTATCTTTAAAAATATTCAGTACATCTCCTTCCATTGCAGGTGTTCGTACATGTCGAGGTTTCCTGCATCAATGCTTGCTGTATTAAACGATCCAGTCTCCCGTAATCGTCTCTCGTGATTTTTATGAAGAGTTTCGAACTTGGGCAACGTCTCCTTGGAAATTGCTCACGGTACATGCGCTGTGCTAGACATGCATTTCCATGAGCTTGCCCGTAACATCAGATGCATGTCCGCATATTCTTCGTTAGAGTATTCCGGCATAATTATTATACATCAACTTACTACAATCCCACTTACAACAGCCTCCCTTTAACATAACGCCCACTGATGACTGATGTTTTATTACACTTTTCTTCCTATACACATAGAAAATTTGCATATAAAGTACTTCTTCATCATCCTGAAAGTTCATGGAGGAAACGCAGCAGTCACGGAGTTTGCTTTAAGACAAGGCGAGAACTGCACAATATGTCATTCACTTGACCAGACTGAATAATGAAAGGGTATTGATAGAGGTTGATCAGAAATGTATAATTGAAAGATATTAAAACGGGGTGTTTACAATCGTCATGGGCGGAGTTTCGCCCTTTCCGAGCGTACAACAGTACAGAGTTGTAACTAGGGAACTGCTTGATTTCTCCCAAACAATTAAACTGATATGATTTATTGTAAGCTTCTTCGAAAGCTTTCGGAATGGACCAAATTTTATAACATTTTCCTTGATGTAGGTAGAGTTGCATTTTTGGAATTAACGATTAACTATTTTGCTAAATATTTGATTTTGTATTTTTTCACTGTTTCAGAGCTTGTAACTCGCCATTAATTCTCAATATTCTAAAACAACTTATGTCATTTCGTAGGATTTTTTCTGCTCTTTCTAAATATGTGCTTCGTTTTTATGTAGCATTATCGATAGTTTAGCAATGAGGGTTTTTTACAAATTTCCGATTTTTCATTCTATTTGCTGTAACTTGAAAATTATTGAGATCCAGCCAGGCATTATATACTGATTTATGCTCCGTGTGATCTCCTCTATTACCCCTATTAATATTGGACCCCTTTAACGGAACACTCTGTATATTTATTAATAAATTGTTTATTTTATTTTACTGTCCTTTTTTTATGATGTAAATTGTGTTGTTCTATAGTTATTAATAAACTTTTTTTATTTATCGCTATTTATTTTAATATTTCTATAGTAAAAAAAAACTAGCCTTAAAAGGAATGACTCCTGGAATGATGCTGATGTGTAAGATTTCCGGAAATAACGAATCCGGGTGGTCCACTCCTTCCATTAGTTGATTAGACCAATCAGGAAAGGGCTCCGTCTAGGCATCGTCGTATGGGTTACCATAAAGAGGGAAAGGTTACCATCACCAACAATCGCCAAGTTTGTCGTTAACTTGGCGACATATCGCCAAATTTGGCGACCAAAATTAGTCGTCAAAAGTGACACCAACTTGGCGATAACTGTAATATTTCGCCAAATTTTTAATTTCATTAAAACACCAGTCGTCTGACACATCATTTGAGAGGTCTGCAACTGCTTATTCATATTATGGTTGACTTGTGTGTCACCCCTTCACTCTGCCCCCCCCCCGGAGGGGCAAATTTTTAATTTCTTTACAACACCAGTCGTGTAACAGATGATTTGAAAGGTCTGCAACTGCTTATTCATATTATGGTTGTCTTGTGTGTCAACCCCCTTTGCCCCCCAGGGGGGGCACATTTTTAATTTCTTTACAACACCAGATGTGTGACACATCATTTGAAAGGTCTGCAACTGCTTATTCATATTATGGATGTCTTGTGTGTCATCCCCCACTCTGCCCTCCCCCAGGGAGCTCATTTTTAATTTCTTCACAACACCAGTCGTGTGACACATCATTTGAAAGATCTGCAACTGCTTATTCATATTATGGTTGTCTTGTGTGTAACCCCCACACTCTGCTCCCCCCAGGGGGAGCACATTTTTAATTTCTTTACAACACCAGTTGTGTGACACATCATTTGAAAGCTCTGCAACTGCTTATTCATATTATGGATGTCTTGTGTGTCAACCCCCCACTCTGCCCCCCAGAGGAGGCACATTTTAGTTTCTTTTTAATACCAGTCGTGTGACACATCGTTTGAAAGGTCTACAACTGCTTATTCATACCATGGGGTATTGGCGAGCGTAGCAAGCAGGGGTAGCCTACAACATGGAATCGCGAAGCGATTACGAGGGGGGTTGGCGAGCGTAGTGAGCAGGGGGGCGGAGCCCCCCTAGTAATACAAAATAATGCAAGATTATGCATGTGACTGGTATTTGAAAACGAAATTTTCGCCAAATTCCTTAAAAAAAATTGCAGCAACGTGGTAAATATTAGACATCTATCCCAAAAGGTTGAGCGTTATGAATGTTTCAAATGTGTTTACATTTTATTATTTCATACAGATAATGAATCAAAAGAGTTTTATAAAAATATTATCTTGAAATGTAAAAAAACAGCTCTTTAAAACAGAAACTCTTTGTGATATTTTAAAAATTAAGTCGTGTAGTGTGTTATAATTTTAACAATCATCGGAATAATAAATTTAATACAAGTTAATTCAAAATTAATTGTATTCAATGATTAATTGTTTGTAATATTACAAGTTTAGGCGCGATTTTTATAAACATTATTGTTTATAATTGTTTACATTCGATTTGAATGTTTAAGTTGATAGAATTGGCTAATTTATTGCAGTGCCGAAAAGTCTTACCCCATGTAGTCGTTCATTCTGCGGTTTAGCTGTAATAAATGTCAGGACTTGAGTTTGAAGGCCTAGTTCTGCAGATTTATTAGTTTCATTACATACCAAGGATGATGTACTATTATTTTTTACGATTACTAGGGGTGCCCCGCCCCCCTGCTCGCTATGCTCTCCAACCCCCCGCGTAATCGCTTCGCGATTCCAAATTATTGGCTACCCCTGCTTGCTGCGCTCGCCAATACCCCATGGTATGAATAAGCAGTTGCAGACCTTTCAAATGATGTGTCACACGACTGGTGTTGTAAAGAAATTAAAAATGTGCCCCCCTCGGGGGCAGAGTGGGAGGCCATACAAAAGACATCCATAATATGAATAAGCAGCTGCAGACCTCTCAAATGATATGTCACACGACTGGTGTTGTAAAGAAATTAAAAATGTGCCCCCCTGGGGGGGGCAGAGTGGGGGTGACACACAAGACATCCATAAAATGAATAAACAGTTGCAGACCTTTCAAATGATGTGTCACACAATTGGTGTTGTAAAGAAATTACAAAATGCGCCCCCTCTGAGGGCAGAGGGGGGGGGGGGGGTTACACACAAGATATCCATAATATGAATAAGCAGTTGCAGACTTCTCAAATGATGTGTCACACAATTGGTGTTGCAAAGAAATTAAAAATATGCCCCCCTGGGGGCAGAGTGGGGGATGACACACAACACATCCATAATATGAATAAGCAGTTGCAGACCTTTCAAATGATGTGTCACACAATTGGTGTTGTAAAGAAATTAAAAATGTGACCCCCCCTGGGGAGAGCAGAGTGTGGGGGTGACACTCAAGACATCCATAATATGAATAAGCAGTTGCAGACCTTTCAAATATTGTGTAACACGACTGGTGTTGTAAAGAAATTAAAAATGTGTCCCCCCTGGGGAGAAGAATGGGGCATAACACAAGACATCCATTATATGAATAAGCAGTTGCAAACCTCTCAAATGATGTATCAAACGACTGGTGTTGTAAAGAAATTAAAAATTTGGCGAAATATTACAGTTATCGCCAAGTTGGCGTCACTTTTGACAACTAATTTTGGTCGCTAAATTTGGCGATATATCGCCAAGTTGGCGACAAACTTGGCTATTGTTGGCGATGGTAACCTTTCCTTTCTTTATGGTAACCCATACGGCGATGTATAGACGGAGCCCTTTCCTGATTGGTCTATTCGACTCATGGAAGGAGTGGACAACCCGGATTCGTTAGTTCCGGAAATCTTCCACATCAGCATCATTCCAGGAGTCATTCCTTTTAAGGCTAGTTTTTTTTTACTATAGAAGGATTCTTTAATGCTATTATTTTTGAAGACTTTTATTTGTCTTAATTTATTTTGATTTTCTCCGAACATATAAGACGGAGAAACTTTAAAAATGTGGCATAGATACAAAATCTCGGCACATATACCATATACGCATTGAATTGGGAGCGATTTTTTTTCTGATGCCAATGTGTCAAAAACCTCGCTTTCAAATATTAGTTACATATATATTTTCTATTATTTTGAAGAAACAATAAATAGAAAAAAGTTTAATTTACCTATTTTCTGAATTTCTTCAACTAAAAATCTTCTTGATCCATTAATCAATGTTTGAAAATGTCTTTTTATTATAAAAATCATGCTTCATATTAATTACTTTCTGTAAATGATTCTTATCTTGGTACTAAATGTTTCAAAATCTCCGTTTCATTTCAAATATGGCGTCTAAAATATGCCGTTTTTAATTCTTATTAAAAAAAAAGTACTAAAGTGCACTAAAATCGTTGTGCAGCAATCTCTAAAGTGCACGAAACTCGTCAATGCCGCGGTTATTGAAGCACGTTGAGCGCTGCGTGCCCATTTAAACCAAAAAAAAACATCACTGGATGCATGAAACTCGCTGTGCAGCAGTCTCTAAAGTGCATGAAACTCGCTGTGCAGCAGTCTCTAAAGTGCATGAAACTCTCTGTGCAGCAATCTCTAAAGTGCACTAAAATCGTTGTGCAGCAATCTCTAAAATGCACGAAACTCGTCAATGCCGCGCTTATTGAAGTACGTGTGAACGCTGCGTGACCATTTAAACCAAAAAAAAAATCACTGGATGCATGAAACTCGCTTTGCAGCAGTCTGTAAAGTGCATGAAACTCGTTAGTGCCGCGGTCAACGCGGTTATGAGCGCTGCGCGCCCATTTAAATGACAGCGACAAAAAAAAAAAAATTACAAGATGCACACATTAGTCCTTGTACTAACAATAGTACATTACAAGATGCACGCAACTCGTTGTGCCACAACGAAACTCGTCAAACCTGCTGTCTCAAACGACACTAAAACCCAAAGAAACATCCCTGAATGCACGAAAGTCTCATTAAAGAAATTTCTAAAATGGACAAAACTGGTTAATGCCGTGGTTACTAACTCAGGAATCATACTATTAAAATATGTATAAGTTTGTTCAAAAATAAGCGATAAAATTTTGAAACATTTTTCTAATATTTATAAGGCATAAATTTTATGCTAATCTTTAAATACGGAAAAAAGTATTTTTGATATAGGAATGCGCTACCGTATTAACACCTCATATTATAATATTAAGAGTAATAAAATTATGAGAAAAATAAAATATAAATGCACAATACAATGTAAAACAGAGGGAAAATTAACCCAAATGAACATCAATACCAAGAAAACAACTCGCCGAAACCAGGTAGGGATTTTTTGGCTTTTTCGCCGTTTATCTATGCAATCTAAGTTTTAACATTGTTGCATTAACCCATTCCGGCGCAGACAAGTTCTGTTCGTAAAATGAGAAATCGTTGACTGACACCGGACGACTTTTTTAGAAATTAAGAACTCCCTGTTTCAAGCGGTCATTGTAAACGTAAAATTTTACTAAAATATTATTGGTGCCGTTTGTATGTTTGGAATTAAAATTAGGTGTTGCCGGAGTGGTAACACTGGCCCGGAAAGGGTTAAGCTGTCCCTATCCGCTACACAAGACTCTAGCGGGAGTCCTAACTACCGTGCAGGCTACTCTCGTAACCAGAGATTAAACAGCTCCGGTTAAGAAAAAAGAGAAATGACGCAACAGGAATGTCACACGCGGGAAATTATTCATTTATTTTTATATTTCGATTCTTTATTTAATTGTTTACTTTGTTAAACATTTTTCTAACATGTAATTTTGATACTTTATTATTTTTTAACACCTTTTAAGAAATTTCACAGAAATAAACAAATACACTTCTGTTTTCTATCGCAACAACCGCTGACTAGCGAAAGGCACACTGGGAAAATAAAATATAGCTGCTGTCGACAAACTCTGGTAACGAGAGTGCCTTGCACGATAGTTAGGACTCTCTCTAGAGTCTATAATCCGCTACTCCGTGCTATGCTTTAATAAAATATAATTTGGACAATATTTGGAAACTTTTATGCTCACTCCATACGTTTATTTCAGTATTCATTTAAAGTTTTGAATTTTTTAAAAATCATATCCCTAGTACGCATTTACATCTTAAAATAAATCATCATGATTGGTCCATGTATAGTCATAGCGTAAATATATTAGTACGTAAATGTAGCATAAATATAATAGTACGTAAATACGACTGTTATTACGTAAGCCACGATTTTATCATCATAAAAATGATGTTTTTTACCTTATGTTATTTTTCATATATAGGATTCATTTGTAAGTCTTAAATTTTAGTCTTTGAAAAAATAATTTTCGAAATGGTCGTTAATTTGTTAAATTACATTTATTTTATTTTATTTTATTTATTTGTTTATTGTAGGCATGTAAATGGACTAACAAATGTTATGTGTTTATACATTCAATAGTAAGCATTTTGTAATACACCTCATCGACACACATCGATTTCATAATATTTGAAACAATGTAGCATTTTCTACAGAATGCAAGTATTATATATATATATGTGTAATAATTAAAAAAATTCTACTCAATTTTAAATTAATTATTTCCGAATTCTTATAGCATTTAACTTTTCCCCTTTCTTTTTATAATTACTTAACATATTTATTTTAATTCCATACTTTTACTTAACGTTTTCTTTATTTTATTTTATTCTAGAAACATTAATCTGTCCAAGCATTTATTTTCCTAAAATCCCATTATTTAAATTTATTCTTTTATCTGTCGCATAATATCTTTGTATTTACATTCTAAAAAATCATTCGATTACCCATAATTCCCTTCATGTGACGCTAGAGGATCGGATAGCATTTGAACTTTAAGATAGCTCAAAGAACTCTTTTCTTTTTCGCTGGGTAAAATTGTGGTATTGGTTGAAATCACTATTTCTAAATTTCTAATTGGCAACTTAGGTCCTTCTCATGAAATCCTGTATTATGTCACAAAGTTTGATAAAAGCTGGTTACATTGCCTAGGAACGAGTGTTTCAAAACATATACATATATATAATACCATTAATTGTAAAACAATATATGAACCATTGAATTTAATACAAAATTACCACAGTGAAATATGGGAAAAAATTAAAATGAGTACAAATGAAATTTATATACAGGGTGAGTCATAAATATCGAAACAATAGGCTATCTCCTTAATTATTGTCCCTAGACCCATATACTTCCAATTGCAAAAATTCATAAAAAAATGTGAAATTTTTGATAAGATAAATTGCGACTCCATGGGGGTCTAGTTGAAAAAATACGAAAATGAAATTTTTATACAGCCTCCGTAGGACAAAAATTCCAATTAGGAAAACTTTCCTTATTCGGTCCTGAATAAGACACAAAAAAGTTGCATCTTCATACCTCCAAAATTCGCGAAGTTATAGTCGTTTAAAAAATTCATCAGGTTTTAAGGGATTAGACACAAATTGAAAAGCGCGAAATTCAAAAAAGAATGTTACTTTAACAGTTCTAGAAAACGCGTAAAAAATATATTTCTTGAGTTAGAATTTTGATTTTTTTTCTTTTTTTGTGATGGTTAGCATTATAATTTGCTAAGAAAATCACATTCTAAAATTTCTCATACAATTTATAAAAGTTTCATGTGGTTAGTACTGGTTTAAATGGGCAATCAAAAATCGTTATAACTCCTAACATTATTTATTGGATTTCAATTTCTTTCCATTTAATTAAAGATGAAAATCTGATTTTAGTTTTGTTGCAAGGTTTTTTTTATATTAACTAGACGGTTGCCCGCCCTCAGTAGCCCGAAGACTATCTGAATGCCAGTTCTCTCGGTGTTCTGGGGTTTCGTTTGCATATCTTTTTTTATTGTTAATGAAGAGGTCTTCCATTTGTTCTTCCATCTGTTCTTCTTTCTGTTCTTCCATCTGTTCTTCCATTTGTTCTTCCATTTGTTCTTCCATTTGTTCTTCCATTTGTCTGGGGTTTCGTTTGCATATCTTTTTTTATTGTTAATGAAGAGGTCTTCCATTTGTTCTTCCATCTGTTCTTCTTTCTGTTCTTCCATCTGTTCTTCCATTTGTTCTTCCATTTGTTCTTCCATTTGTTCTTCAATTATATTCGACGATTCACTGTTTGAGAGCCTATCTGTCCTTTTATTTATAGAAGTTCAAAATGAAAAAAGATTTTCTTAGCAGACGATTTTTCTGTGCCTCAATTAATTAATTATTTAATTATCCTCAGAATTCCTTTTATTTATAGAGATTTTAAAACTATTAAAAATATTTATAGAAAAAATAATATAACTTTAAAAAAAATCATATTTTCAAAAACAAACATTTTTTCAAAAGTAAACATTTTTTCAAATTTGCCGAAACAAAACTAATGTAAAAAAAAGGAAAAATGACGTGTTTCAAGTTCTTTTTTCTTTTAAAAATTCTTAACATTTAATAATTTAAAGACAAGAAATAGAGGATAAAAAATTCATTATGCAGAAAAACGAAGTGTATTGTTTAAATGTCCGTCAGTTATTTAAAAAAAAGCTTTTTCTAAGATGCAGATTGCCTTTTTTTTTCTTTTTAAATTTACCTCTGACAACTTCAGGCTTTTTATCATCCTCCAGAGGATGTTAAAAAATCTGTATTCTGGCCCCAGGTAGGGCCAGCACCGAGATGTTACTTTTTTCGGAAGACCCGCCAGGCCGGGCCTAGCGTACTCTTCATAAAGGAGGGGACTACTTCCTTCAACTTAGGTGCACTCTGGATGAAATTTTCAAACCCGGTCTCGACAAAACCCGTATTAAAATCACTGTCTCTGACTGACTTAATACATACATAAAATAAATAAAATTCGGCTCACTCGAATTTTTTTACGAAAAAGATATAGATTTTAAAACTTTTATTTTACAAAAAAAAAAAAAAAAAAAAAAAACCTTTAAAATTTATTTTTTTTAAAATAGATTATTCAAAGGCTAAAAAAATTAAATACAATAAAACCAGTGAAAAAAAATCTGCCTATGACGGAATTCTGTCTTAAACGGAAAATATGTTGATCCATGCAAAATAAATGCAATAGTACCTGAAAAGAAAATAAGCTCCAATTACATCTTCTAGGGAGAGCATCTGTCTATAACGTACTTTTTCTTTCCTATGTGATTCCGTCTTAAAAAGTTTTAGTGTATAACATTTTTCAGAGTCTCCAACGCATGGAATATGAATTAACGATATTAAAATATAAGTGAAACATTTACATATAGAGATTCATTGATAAAATAAATATATCACAGCCTTTGGCGCTTCTTTAATAATAAAAAGTATAAATATAAAAAATGAAAAGCTATAAAGGAATTTTTTGGTCAGAACTCCTCCATATGAAAAAATTTTTCCCACGCCGAATTAAAAAACTATGTAGAAATTTGTGACTGAACCGGGCTATGATTTAAACTATTTTCCAGACCGGTCCGGGTTATGATGTTGACATTTTTTTCAGGCCACGCCGAACTTTTTCCCCTATGGGTCGGTTTGAGACTTGACCTAGATATTTTGACCCGGGCAGACGTCTGGTATACCAATTTAGCGTAAAAACTATACGCTGCTATTTTATGTCCAAAGAAAAAGCGCTATCTTAAACCGATTTTTATCAATTTGCAATTTGTGAATGTTCCCTAACAAGCGTTGAATCACAGAGAAGAAATCACAGTTTAGAGGCAGAGAAAAGTGGTGTAAGTCGGGAATTTTTGAGGATTTTGGGATTTAATATCTCTGTGGGATTTTTAGACACGGAGATGAAATTTGTTTTGTTCATGGAATCAATTTGTTTTGTTCATGGTTCAATTTAGGAATGGATAAGGAATAATTTCCTAATTGGGAATTTTGACCTACGGGGGCCGTATAAAAATTTAATTTTCGTATTTTTTCAAATAGACCCCCCATGGAGTTGCAACTTATCTTATCAGAAATTTCACATTTTTTTAGGAATTTTTGTAATTGAAAGTATGGGTCTAGGGGCAATATTTGAGGAGATAGCCTATTGTTTCGATATTTATGACTCACCCTGTATATGTATTATTAGAATAATGTAAGGTAAAATTTCGTATGTTCTTCAAAATGAAAGATAAGTGTCATGCAATCCACATTCTACTGAATGAATCTTCTGTTGAACTCGAGGATCCATATCCGGCCTCCCTGATTTACAGAACATCGGTGAAAACCCTCTGTTTTAACTGGAATCTCTCTTTTACATTTAGCATATTTTTTTACATTTTTCACAAACAATACCAAAAATCGTTTTGTATGAAATATAACAATTATTCATTCAAATAAAGCTTTGAAATTTATCAAAAGCGATGTTTCCCTGCAGGTCTCCTCTGTCACAGCTGTAGTCGAAATAGCTGAAGATTCTGCAATTTGTGCCTTTTTTCATTAGGATAATTTCAGTGGTTTAAATATGTAGTTCGATGATATTTCTTAAATTTGTGTTTTATTTGTATTTTATTATTCATGAAACCTTTTAATTTCATTATAGAATATAAGCAGGAAACAAATGTTGAACTATTTACATTAATTTAAGGGCAAGCATATTTATTTTTCGTAATCGTCTGCAAGCAATAGAGATTTATTTTTAAAAAAATCATGTTTGAAAGTAATTTAAAAAATAATAAAAATAAATTAAATTGTCACGCAGTTTTTCGACAAGTGTATTTAAAAGTACATTTTTCTAACTATTTCATAGTGTTAAAATTCGAAAAGTTTGAAAAATTGCAGTAAAAGGAAAATTAATCGTTTGCTGTTACTAGCATGAAAATGACCTCAGCATTAGGCGCGGCGCGCATTGAGACGCAGCCGACACTCGCACGATAAACTTTCACATCCCGCGATTTTGTGGATCATGAAATGAAGGGAAGAGCGCATATTCACGCCACGCAGTTTTTCTGACACGGTTCCTACTTGGCACTTCTACTTGAAACGCAGTTTCGAATGCGAGTTCTTCACGTGAGTTGTTTTCATAGAACAAACTGGATATTTCAGAGCAAGATCCTTGAAATGATGCTAATACAGATATTGAAATAGTGTGATTTAATTATTTAGAACTGTATAATTTATAATTAGTAAGATCTGCTTTAATAAGTGATTTTAATTTTACTTTTTTAGAAATGTTCTTTTGTGTGACAAATTATTGTAAAAAAGAAAATTTTTATATTAGAAATTTTTAAACTACTTGGAATCTCTTAAATTTATTAATTTTAAATTTGATGTCTGAACAACATACATATTTCAATATTAATCATGAATTTATTCTTTTTTTTAATGATTCGTTTTGCAATTTACAAAACATTTTGCTGACATTTTAAAAAAGTGGCATTGAAAATCCAATTCTTTCATATTATCATTTATCTTTATTTTTATTTTATTTTCTTAGAACACAAGTAAATAGATGCTGTACACAACTACTTTTTTTAGGTTCATAAATGATATGTTAAATAAAGAGCAGCTTTAAAACGCAGCAAACTGTCCAAATTTTATGTAGAAATATTACTATTATCAAGCGCATAACAGAAATATAATACTATTCCTATTACATGCAACTATTATTAAAAGAATGTTCATTTAAATGTAAATTAAAATCTTGATAACCATTTTAATCTGTATTAATTTTAGTACACTGGTGTAAGAAATTAAGAGAATTTTCATATTTGGTCTACAATCTCTAGAACTACTGATCAGATTTTAATAAAACTTGGTGTGAACATAGGTTGATATAATACAAATAAAATAAACATTCAATAGTTATAATAGATACAAATGTTCGTGCATAATACACATGGGAGGGGGGGGGGGGGTCTGAAGGTCTGAAAAAGCGGTTGCAGAATACACTAAGAAAAACGGATTAATGGGGTGTATGGTCTTCTCTTACAGGTATGCAGACTTCGCAGAGTGATGACATACTAGAAATAAGGTAGTTGCTCCTGCAGAAAGTACGCTGCCTGCACCATGCGAATTAGACTGTGCTGTTCGTAGACTTGAGCGAGACCCAAACAGCCGGTCTTCTGGCAAACAACCATCTCTCATTCAGTCTTTTGGAAACCGTCACTCTTGTTATATGGGTTCCTGTGGCCGCATAAAAGTCGTGACAGAGCTGAGAAGCTGTAGCCCCTCAGTTACGCCACGCTAAAATGGACAAATTGCGATATTTTCAGGCCGTTATGGCTTTTGGACGACCTTGCCCAGGCTTTCTCTAGATGGATCCAGTACCCTGGAACTGTTTCCATAGGTTACACACGACGCTGGTCATTAAATTAAACTTTCTGCATATCTGGACTTGCGAATAGCCTGCCTCTAGCCTCCCCACAATTCGCCATCGCATTCCACAATCTAAACGTTGCGTTGGTGGTTAGTCATTGTTACTGCTCCGATGCAAATTTAACCGATTTCTGCAAGATAACACCAAGAAATTCGTCGAGATATACAAACGAACGCAAATTGTCTTACTCTCCACGAGCTTATAAAGCCTGCTTTTCTGCTCACTCCACCTACACACACGTGCATGCTTAGCTTTTTGCCTTGGAAGATTTGCATTTTTATCTAGAAGCAGTGGTTTTTCCTTCAGTTCAGTTCTTTTCATGCAATTCATTACTACATGGAAATTCTCTTAATTTATTTCACCAGTGTATCAAAATTAGGGATGCACCGGATACTGATTTTGCCGGATATCGGATACCGGATATCCGGTATCCGATTTGCCTGCCGGATTCAGAAATCCGATCGGATATCCGGTACTGAATATGTTTTTAGTTAGGGTGAATGTTTGTTTATTTCTTTATGCAATGCCATCTCAAATAATAAATTGCAAACATGTTTCACATACCATTACAACTTTTAAACGTATTGGAATATAATTTACAGAAACTATATATCTTTGACTATCAGGGCTTGAAATTCAGGTTTTTCCAGACAGAGAGAGTTTTCCTCATAACATTTGTAAATGCAGGGGTGTTAAACTATATGAGAAGGAAGAAATAATAATAATTAAAAAAAAAACTATTATTTTTTACATGCCATTTAAATATTTAATTTATACCAGCATGACAAAATTCCATTAAAATAATTTAAATCAACAACTCAAGTTAATTATTCAAAATGTCTATTTTAATTAAAACAAAAGAAAAGAATCAAGCCTTATATATATCATATCTATTTTTCAATTTTCATTCAGTGTTAAGAACAATTAATAATTGAGTTGCTAAATGAATATTTTAATTTAGATTTCATTCGATTTTGTGTGGTTTAGAATCTTTTGTAAGTTACACTTTTTTATTTTTATTTTATTTTATTTATTTATTTATTTTATTTTATTTTATTTTTTATTTATTTATTTTTATATATATCATCATCATCATCATCAACCGTTTTCGATCCACTGCTGGATGTAGGTCTCCCCCAGATTTTTCCAATGTTTTCTGTCTAGTGCTTTCGTCATCCAATTTACACCAGCCACTTTTCTAATTTCGTCACTCCATCTTACTTGTGGTCGACCACAAGTAAGATATATATATATATATATATATATATATATATATATATATATATATATATATATATATATATTTTTTTTTGTAAAATTTGATAGGCATTCATTTTTAATTTACTTGCAAGAATAATACATTTAGATGATTGTATTGTCAATATCCTGCGGTGATTGCATACCACTTAGTGGAATTATCGTCAATACTGTAATTTCTGACATTTTAGCTAATTGAATTATGTTGTTCTATGCAATGGAATTTTAAGCCCATATGAAATTCTGAAAAGAGCATAATCAGTAGGTTTCTTCTGTTCCATGAGAAATGGTTTATTTAAAAAGGTCATGTCCTAATTTCTGTGAACTATGCACATAAACTATTTATTGTTTTTAAATGTGTTTCCTTAAAGTTTGCTATTTTTTTTTTTCAATCATTTGGAAAGCGGTTGATGTTATCGGTTGAGAATGGACCTTGTGGTGTCTGCATTTTATTTTGTTTATTATTGGTCCAGGAAATCCATGACATATGTAGTATGTAACTCTTATTACATGAGTCATGTTTTGATGATCATAAAAATAATGTTTTTACTGATTTTCATTAACTCAATGGGAAACATTTAAATATCTTGCTTTGGACAATTGATGTCCTCATTTTATTTATTTATTTATT
The DNA here is from genome assembly GCA_964019185.1 of Maratus speculifer. NCBI lineage: Eukaryota > Metazoa > Arthropoda > Arachnida > Araneae > Salticidae > Maratus > Maratus speculifer. Next base: position 80,737,243 of record OZ025295.1, read on the forward strand.
TTTACGAAATTCTTTAAATTTAGAAGAATTTTTATTTTAATAGGAAATCAAAATGTCATTTTTAATAAAGAAGAAAATAAAAAGTTACAAAAATCCCTGTCGGCTGGGCCTATAGGCGGAGGTAGATTTCGAAGAGTGCTCATTTCAACAAAATATATATATATATATATGATTAGAGATAAACCCAGTTTAATAACTTCATTTGACCGTTTATGAAAAATTTTTAATTTCATTTTTCTGCAAAAACTGGTTTTATCAGAATCATCTTAAGAAAAATTCAGCTCAAATGCCCATTATGACAACATATTTTGAAATAGATTCTAAATTTATTAAAAAATCGACCAAAACAGTACATTATACAGTTCTTAAATAACAAAAAACTGTCAGTTGAAAGCATTTGAGAAAAAAATCGAATTTAAAAATGAGTCATAAAATAACCGATTTGTTGTTTGAATACATCCTTAATTCTTTAATCATGATTGCCTCGGAAAATTTTGTGCGAAATACTCACTTTAACAGCATTTTTAAAAATATATTCTATCTTTATCAAAAAACTGGCCAATGCGTCACAGTATATAGTTCCTAAATAAGAGGATCTGTAAATTGGATGCATTTGAGAGCGAAAATGGATTTTAAAACGAGTCATAAAAAAACGTAATTTGCTATGTGAAAACTTCCTTAAATTTTCAAATCTCGAAGACTTCGGGAAATTCTATTCAAAATACCCATTTTCGGTAGCCTTTTTCAAAATATATTCTGTCTTTATCAAAAAACCGATCAATGCATCACATTATATAGTTCCTAAATAAGAGGATCTGTAAATTGGATGAATTTGAGAGCAAAAATGGATTTAAAAACGAGTCAGAAAAAAACGCAATTTCTTATTTGAACACTTCCTTAAATTTTCACTCACGATGATGTCTGAAAATTCTGTTCAAAATACCCTTTTTGGTAGCCTTTTTTGAAATATATTCCGTCTTTATCAAAAAACTGACCAATGCATCACATTATATAGTTCCTAAATAAGAGGATCTGTAAATTGGATGCGTTTGAGAACAAAAATGGATTTTAAACGAGTCAGAAAAAAACGCAATTTCTTATTTGAATACTTCCTTCAATTTTCAGTCCCGATGACTTTCGGAAATTCTGTTCAAAATAACCTTTTTGGTAGCCTTTTTTGAAATATATTCTGTCTTTATCAGAAAATTGGCCAATGCGTCACTTTATACAGTTTCTAAATAAGAGGATCTACCATTTGGATGCGTTTAAAATCAAAAATGAATTTAAAAATGAGTCAGAATATAAGCCTTTTGGATTTGAGGTTTTTTCTCCAACTCCTATTTTTGTTTAATTTTTTTTTTGGTATACGAATTGGTCTTATGAAAAACTTGTCAATATAAAAGTTGTAGATGTTTTTGAGAAGATGTAAAATAAATTTAATCAGATTTGATATCTTAAAAATTGACGGAGTTATGGATTTTTCTCTTTTTTCAGCGCTCTTTTTCTTTTCGTTTTTAATTTTTTTCATCGGTAAAAGTTGGTCCTATCAAAAACTTGTAAATACAAAAGTTTTAGATAATTTTAAGAACATTTATAAAAAATTTATTTAGACTTGATATCTTGAAAATTGACGAAGTTATGAATTTTTGTCTCTCAAAAACCCTGTTTTTTTTCGCCCCTTGAGCCCACTTCTAAATTTATCAAAAATCTGTCATGTATATACATTTGGCCCATTTTTAAGAAGTAATATAAACTTTAAACCGATTCGATATCTACTTTAATTAAGAAGTTATGGCGTTTTTTCGGTTTTCACAAAAACGCCCCCTATTCCGACCCCCTTGGTCCGATTTTGCCCATTAACGAACTCAGCCAAGATTTTATCCCCATTGATTTTATGTACAAGTTTGGTGGAGATTGGTGAAGAATTATAGAAGTTATCGTGTCCATAAAAAAGTGAGATATATATATAGATAGATAGATAGATAGATAGATAGATAAACTAGTGCGATTGCAATAGGTAGTATTTCTTACGAAATCTACCTAAAATGGGCAGATGCAAATTATCAGATATGGAAAAAAAACGAATCCAAACAGAAACATCGGATGAAAGATCATATATATTATAAAGCAGAAATTCTGAAACTTCCAAACGAGTGTTTTCAAAAACTACACGATGGATCTTTTTGCAGATTACATCATTCGATAGGAAATATTTTTGCGGAGGTTTATGATACAAATATACAGGGATAACTCTGATTTTTCGTACTAAATTTCGTATTTTTCGGTTATTTCTGATGAAAGGGTTGCCAGTAGTTATTTTTTGGCGAAAATTATCATTACTAAACAAATTAAAAATGATATATCTGTTAGAAATATTACAAACATCTTGCAAATAAAAGCAGAAAATAACTATTAATAATAATAATAATAATAATAAAGAAAAAACATTTAATGAGGCATGATATTATAACAAAAATATTTATCTTAAAAATATAAGAAATATTTGTAACGCTTAAAAAATAACTTAACGTGAAATATTACATTTGATGCAACATTTGGCGACTTATCCTTGCGTTAGAATAAAAAAAAAAAAAAAAAAAAAAAAAAAAAAAAAAAACTTGAAAATTTGATTAAATGAATTTTGAACGATATTTATTTTCCTTTCTATTATTTCCTTTCTCTTTTTTATCAAATTTCGATAGTATATAACTTACTCCAGAAAAAGGCAGATCTAATTATAAAAGTAATTGTGAGTCATATATTTGATTCTTTGAGATTTTTTTTTTTTAAACTTTTGTCGGCAAAAAATTAAGCCAAAAATGCATATGTCTAACATTAGGTCACAATAATGTTGTTTTTTCCAAAAGAAGATGATTTTTGGAGTATATTTTAGCATTCAATTGTAAATTCAATAAACATAAGTTAATGTTTTAAAAATTGTAATCAAATATTTAAATTTTAGCTTTAGTGTGAAATTCTGCCACACACATATATATTGTAAAATAATGTCATTCTTTTTCAAAAGTTTTTCACCGCAATTTTGAAAATTGTAATCAGCAAACATAATTTTTTTGCGCCATTTTGTCAAATTCTCTTCCAGGGAAAATTAGTTTTAAAATTTACAATCTGAACAAGGAAATTTATGCAATTTAAATGAAATGTATGCAATTTTGCGTTATTACTATCGATAAATTCAACATTTTGAAGTAAAAATTGCCTGCTGAAAAAAATGGCACAGATGTCATATATGCACCACATTGGCGCGATTGCAACAAAACGTCGATTTTATGTTCATATGGTAGCTCGGCTATTGTATATTTATTAATAAACTATTTACTCTTATTTATTTTTTCAAATGATGTAAATTGTTTTATTTTATAATTATTAACAAAACATTATTTATTTATTTTTATTTCCTTTTTAAAATAATAGAAAACAATTAAAATATATATATATATAACTGATATTTTAAAATGAAGTTTTCGCCAAATTGGCGTAAAAAAGGGGAAAAAGCACAAATGTGGTGCACATAAGGCATTTGTGCCAAAATATTTTACAAGTTTGTTTTAATTAGTCATTTCTTCTTCAATTTTCTTCATATTTTTTGTGTTAGATAATATTTAAAATGATATTGGACTAATCTTCAATAACTGAGCACCGCCAAATAGCATATTTACTATATTATTGAAAGTTTTATTGGCACAGATATTATATATCACAGAGGTAACTAATAGATTTTAAATTGGCATTATTTTGTCTGAGATATATTAACCCGACTATTAATATTTATTCATAAATAAAATGCTTATTTACTTTATATTTGTATAAATTGTTTTGTTATATGCTTATTAATTAAACATTTTTCATAAATTTTTATTACCATTTAAATAATAGAAAATAATTTAAATATTCACATGTAACTGGTATTCGAAAACAATGTTTCCGCCAAATTAGCATAAAAAATTATCGCGCCAAACTCGGCGCATATGACATCTTTGCCTTTTTGTTTATGTATTAAGGAAATTTCTAGATCATCAACGAGATCATAGAAAATTTGTCAGATTATTTTATTTGAGATTATTAAATTTATGGTTTTTCATTATGAAACAAACTAAGAAAAGAAAATTTACTGTTGATGAAATTACAGAATTAACGACTGCTTGGCGTTATTTTTTTAAAAAATCGAAAAGGCGATTTTTTAATTATTTGTTTATTTTTTTGTTTACATTTTTATAAACATTTTTCCATTTTTATATACGCATAACCTTAGCGCGTTTTTTAAAATCTGACATCAGTTTGGCAAACACTGCGCTTTCAAATACCAGTAATATGTTATATTATTTTTAATTATTTTCGATTATTTTAAAAAGGAAACAATATTAAATAAGGGAAGTTTAATTAATAATTATCGAACAAAACAATAAAGAAAGAAAAAAATAAAGAAAAGTAAAGAAACAAAGTTTATTAGTAAATAAACAACAACAATCAGATTACCACGCAATCCATAAAATCACAATTTTGTTGCAATCACACCAACGTGATCCATACACCTGACCAAAATATTATTGGCTATATTATTATTTATATTTTTTATGTATTATTTGGTACTACTTGATTATCCCTTCGACCAAAAAACTGCCGCCAAAATAAAAGATTAAATGTCAATAATGGATGATCGTAAATGCCACATTCATTTGAAATTAAACATGTTACATGCGTTTGTTACGTCACTAACTACTTTTTAATTCGACGTTTTATTTGTATTTCTATTAATATTTTCGTAATTTATTGATTCTTTGGTTATTTAAAATAAAAGTTATATTCGTTTGTATAATATGGTGAATCGTTTTGCAATATGTATAATTTGGCGAAATTGATCTATGGAATAATAAAGTAGTACCTATTATTTATTAAAATTCTATCTGGATATTTAAGTTGACAGAACTGGCGTACTTTTCAAGTCTCCGTAGAGGCATTCGCCAAGTTGTCGTTAATTCTGTGTTTTAACCTTATTATGTATTTTTTATCTGTAGTTATTTTACTATCCCTAAAAAAGCAATATTTGCAACGTGCAGGAAAAATATTCGGAATATTACTGATATAGAATTTTAAAAAAAATATTTGCAATTAATTTATCAATCATTCAGGTTAAAAAAAAATACTTTAAAATTGGCTAAGAAAAAAATATACATTAAATACCGACAGTAAAAAAATTTGTTTATGATGTTTATGTTGCAGTTTTAATTAACATTAAGCCCTATCAACAGAATTTTATCAAAAATTAACTATTAAATACTACTTTATTACCCCGTCAAAAAAAAAAAAAAAAAAAAAAAACTATTGTTAAGATATAAGTTTAATTGCCAATAATAGATGATTGTAAACTTCACTTTCATTTGACAATTAACACGAAATAAGTTTGATACATTCTTAACAAATCGTTAAAAGCAGTACTAATGCTTGACGCCAAAAATCATAATGGAATTGATTACAAACTGAAGCTGAAGGTTTATTTTTCTACAAAATTTAGTATAAAGATTATTCCCGATTTAACAGTTACATGTTTGCAACTGCAGGGCTACCACAGGCGACTATTTTTTAACTCTAACTGGCACCACTTTCTTTAAACAGAAATCCTTAACATACACTTTGACAACACTTGCAAGAAATTTTTTTTTTTTAAATTTATATTAGAAAAATAGTGGTGCGAACGGAATATAAAAATAGTCGCCTGTGGGAGCCCTGCAACTGGTTTAAAAAAATGAAGAGGCAGTGAAACTGATGTAATTTTAATTTTACCCAAATAATTCAGCTTTAAAACACACCTTTTATGCTTCATTGTTCTAATAAATATATCATAGAAGGCGGCAGCCTTCAAGTGACGCAGCTTTAAACCTACCATCGTCAAAACCTACCATCGTCATAAGGGTAGATGCGGAACTTCATATATACAGCTAACTCAACTTCAAAGGAAATCGGAAAAGCCGCCTTCTAATAACTCAGCAAATATTGGTCAGAATGGTCTAATTTTTTTAATATAGTCTTATATTCCCAGTCTAATCCTATCCTATAATTTTTACATTTCTACGTGCCGTATATTTTTAGATCTCGATAACCATTTTTAAACTGAAAACGATGGTGTTTGTTCCTGATAATGAGATCTAGAAATCGGGCTGGGAGATTTTATTAAAACTTATATATAATATGAATCTCTTTAAGATAGAGGGAATAAGACTTGCCTTGTTTCTAGGAAAACTCTTGTTTGTTATATATTGATCTTGGAAAATTGGACTATATTAGCTCGCGGATTACATGTTATTCTATGGGTTAGCAGACGGAGACACTGCAAAAAGGCAAATGTAGTAATGGTCACAGTTAAAACACCCGCATCGAAGCAATAAATGTTTTTGAAACTACAAAAACATCTTATCATGCGCTTTAAAACATTCAATAAATATATACTAAATCAAATTTCTATTTATTTTGCCTTTATTTTTCGTAAGAAGAAAATATTACGTTTCTTACATTGGATATTTTTGCATTTTGTGGAAAAAATATTTTGAATCCTTTTTTAAAATAGGAAAATATTTTTTAATTATACATATTCAATATACTTTTCACTTATGATTTTCTTTTAAAGTTTACAAACAAAAATTATTTTTAATAAATTTGCTTTAGAATTCCATGTATTCATACGCCGTTTAGATAGTTTTGTTTTGAATCGTAATCGAATTCGCTGGCGGTAAGCTTTCTACTTGGCACTTGTTTTTAGCATGTATGTTGTGTAATTTGCGAAATAATGGTTATTATGGTAATATAGGTATTGTGTTATTTGGAGAAACTGAAAGGCCCCCTTTTTTGGATAAAATAATATGGTGAATCCAAGTACACGAATCAAAACAAATTGATTCGTGCTGTATGTTGGCCTGAAATATTCAATTTCAGGAGACGAACGTGAAGCTAAACCATCTATAATGAAAAAGAAAGGTAAATAAATATTTTTTGGCACTCATTATTAAAGTATTATTTAAAAAGTATAAGTGATGTATACATTAGTTAGCATGTTGATTTGATTTCAAACCAACATAAACTATCACAGAATGTGTAAACTATTGCTAAATTTTGGTAAACAAACAATATTTATAATTGACCAACAGTTTAACCAAGTGCTTGTAAATTCTAAAATTCTCAAAATAGATTGTTTTTAAGTTTATAGATGTCCTTATTATATGAATTAATTAACAATAATTATATGAATTAATTAACAATACTAAGTTTTAAAGTGTTGTAAAAATTGTGCTTTTTTATTTCATTTATTAATTTCTGTGATTAATAACCCAGGATGTTAATTTTTAGATTAAAATTGCTTGAATATGTTATTCAAAATGCATTTATTACTTTTTCTTATGCATTTTTGTCGCTATTAATTTTCATTTTGAAACTGTGCCTTTTTAGCTTAGCTTAATGGCCAGTAAATCCAGGTTTTAAACAATTTTTAAAATAAGTAAGTGCACTTATTATTGGAAATTATGAACAAACTAGTATTTATCAACAAATTACAGCAGTATTTTGATAATTCAAAAGAAAGTAATGAAGTTAATTTGTTCTTACATGCATTAGTGACTGTGGCTATAAAGATTTCAGAGATTTAAAAACAAATTAGTTGCACTCATTGTTTTTTTTCTTCATGTACACACAATGCTTGTACAACATGCATTAGTGATTGCATTTTTAATTAATTTTGTGTATTTTACGGATTGTTGCACAGCAATTTTACTGCAGCCTGAGTGTTTTGTTTTTGTTTTGTTTTCATGTGCTCTAAGTGCTATACATGCAGTAGTTGGACTGCTTTAACGAGTTTTATTTTAGCGAGTGAGAGTTTTAGGCCCTTTTTTTTCTAATATAAACGTTATTGTTTTAATGTATTTGTTTCACAATATTGTCACTGGATTTTTTTAGTTCAGGTATCACTCATTTCTTCCAGATATTGGGAATCTGCATGTTACCGCATAGTTTGCTGCATCTGTTAATTTTTGTTGTTTGTTTTCATATGGGCATAGTGCTCATACATTTGTTATTGACTGCGGCTTTGAGAAATTTCATGTGTTTTAGAGACCATTGCATAAGTTTGCTGCATCCAGTAATTTGACATGCACCCAGCTCTCATTATCCATTAGTGACTGTAGCTTTAACATGTTTCATGCATCCTATTATTTCATTAATAATTTCGAAATTCCATGTTTATATTTTAAAATGTTATTTAGCAGTTGCCACAAAGGTACTACAGCGCATCATTGTAGTCTGCATTAGATGCTGTTCAAAATAGAATTTTTTTTTTCTTTTTTTCTTCCTAAGAGTCTGATGATTTAAATCCAAGCGTGAAAAATTTTTTCTCAGATCACAAACCAAATACAAAAGTATTGTAATAGTTAATATTACGTTATAGAAATCAATAATCAAAATATAAAAGCATTAGCTTTACAGCTTAGAACATAGCGTTATTAATAAACTGCATTTATAAATTGGACATCTAAAATGGAAAATCTTAATATATTTTTATAATGTTAGAATTTACAAGCACTAAAAGTTGGGTAAGCAAATAATTCTTAACCAAATATTAATGATAACATTGGTTTAAAAAGAAATAACTTATACTTCTATGCTTTAATAATGAGTTTCATAAAATATAAATTTACCCCCTTTTTTTCTATAGATGTTTTAATTTCATATTCATTGTCTCGAAATTGAAGTATTTCTTTCTAACATTCTTTTACAAAAATGTTTGATAATTAACGCTTTTTTTATTTAAAAAAAAAAAAAAAAAAAAAAGGCCTTGTTTCTACTAATGAACACAAAATCCTCAAATAACTTTGAATCCATTATTTAAATAAATTGCATAACATGCCTAAGAAGAAAACAAGATTAAATTTAATACAAGAAATTAAAAATTTTTAATTCAAATAATGTAAAGTACTAACACACTAACAAATAAATATTTTAAAATACTAACAGTTAATAATGGGCGTTAAATAATTACATTTTTTAGTTTTGTCATTTCTAAAATGTAATTGTTTAAATTCTATTTGAGTTGAACCTCATCCAAACCCTAAGAAATATTCTATCGAACCTTAATTCAATCTGAAAAAAAAAAAAAAAAAAAAAAAAAAAAAAAATCTGACAATACACAATGACAAGCATAGTTGTATAATATAGACACACACCAAGTGCAGAAAATTTTATGAAGAAACAATTTTTATTTATTTATTTCGACAAAGAATTGCATTAAAAAAAAAGTGTATCTCAACAAAGAATCATGTAAAAAACCCCAACATTTCGAGAAAATACCACACGAAAAACATGAATTTCGTCCAAAGACCGCAAAAAAAAAAAAAAAAAAAAAAAGTTAATTCAATCCATGAATCGCATAAAAAATACAAATTCCATGAATCGCTAAAAAAAGAAAGCAAATTGCATAAAAAATGGGAATTATGTCCGCAAATTGCTTAAAATGTGAATTACGTCCATGAATCACGTAAAAAAGCGAGAATTATATTCATAAATTGTATGAAAAACGCAAATTACGTCTATGAATCGTGTAGTAAAACATGAATTATGTTCATAAATCGCTCAAAAAACACGAATTTTGGTGGCAGAAATCTGAAACGGAAATTACCTCTATAAAACGCATAAAAATAGCGACTTGCATTCATGAATTGCATAAAAAATGCAAATTACATCCATGAATTGCATAAAAACGTGAATTACATTCATAAATCACTCAAAAAATGCGAATCACTTCCATGAATTGTGCAAAAAAACACGAATAACATTCAGAAATTGCAAAAAATGCGAATTACGTCCAAGAATTGGTAAAAAAAAGCGAATTACATTCATAAATCCTAAAAAACACAAATAACGTCAATAAATTGATCAAAAAACACAAATTTTGTCGATAGAAAGCTCAAAAGATGCAAATTATGTCTATGAATCGCATAAGTATAGCAAATTACGTCCATAAATCATGTAAAATGTAAATTACATTCATTAATCGCATAAAAATTGCAAATTATGTCCATGAATCGCTCAAAAAAAGCGAATTGCATAAAAAACATGAATTGGGTTCACAAATCGCTCAAAACGTAAATTACGTCCATGAATTGTTTAAAAAAGTGAGAATTACGTTCAGAAATTGTATGAAAAACACAAATTATGTCTATGAATTGTGTAGTAAAACGGGAATTATGTTCATAAATCGCTCAAAAAACACAAATTTTGGCAGCAGAAAGCTGAAACGCAAATTACGTTCATAAATCACTCAAAAAATGCAACTCGCTTCCATGAATCGTGCAAAAAAATACTAATAACATTCATAAATTACAAAAAATGCGAATTAGGTCCAGCAATTGGTAAAAAAAGCGAATTACATTCATAAATCCTATAAAAACACAAATAACGTCAATAAATCAATCAAAAAACGCAAATTTCGTCGAGAGAAAGCTTAAATGAAAATTATGTCTACAAATCGCATAAATATAGCAAATTACATTCATTAATCGCATAAAAATTGCAAATTATGTCCATGAATCTCATAAAAAACGCGAATTGGGTCCACAAATCGCTCAAAACGTGAATTACGTCCATGAATTGTTTAAAAAACTGAGAATTACGTTCAGAAATTGTATGAAAAACACAAATTATGCATATGAATTGTGTAGTAAAATGGGAATTGTGTTCATAAATCACTCAAAAAACACGAATTTTGGCAGCAGAAAGCTGAAACCCAAATTACGTCTATAAATCGCATAAAAATAGCGAAGAGTGTTTTGCATTCATGAATCGCTCAAAAAACACAAATTATGTCCATGAAACGCATAAAAACGTGAATTACATTCATAAATCACTCAAAAAATGCTAATCACTTCCATGAATCGTGCAAAAAAACACTAAGAACGTTCATAAATTACAAAAAATGCGAATTACATCCAAGAATTGGTAAAAAAAGCAAATTACATTCATAAATCCTATAAAAACACAAATAACGTGAATAAATCGATCAAAAAACGCAAATTTCGTCGATAGAAAGCTCAAAAGATGCAAATTATGTCTATGAATCGCATAAGTATAGCAAATTATGTCCATAAATCATGTAAATTGTAAATTACATTCATTAATCGCATAAAAATCATGAAATATGTCCATGAATCGCTCAAAAAAAAAAGCGAATTGCATAAAAACATGAATTGGGTCCACAAATTGCTCAAAACGGGAATTACGTCCATGAATTGTTTAAAAAAGTGAGAATTACGTTCAGAAATTGTATGAAAAACACAAATTATGTCTATGAATCGTGTAGTAAAACGGGAATTATGTTCATAAATCGCTCAAAAAACACGAATTTTAGCAGCAGAAAGCTAAAATGCAAATTACGTTCATAAATCACTCAAAAAAAGCAAATCATTCCATGAATCGTGCAAAAAAATACTAATAACATTCATAAATTACAAAAAATGCAAATTAGGTCCAACAATTGGTAAAAAAAGCGAATTACATTCATAAATCCTATAAAAACACAAATAACGTCAATATATCGATCAAAAAACACAAATTTCGTCGACAGAAAGCTCAAAAAATGCTAATTATGTCTACGAATCTCATAATTATAGCAAATTACATCCATAAATCATGTAAAATGTAAATTACATTCATTAATCGCATAAAAATCGCGAATTATGTCCATGAATTGCTCAAAAAAAGCAAATTGCATAAAAAATGTGAATTATATCCACAAAACGTGAATTACATCCATGAATTGTCTACAAAAGTGAGAATTATGTTCATAAATTGTATGAAAAATGCAAATTACGTCTATTATTTGTGTAGTAAAATGGGAATTATGTTCATAAATCTCTCAAAAAATACGAATTTTAGCAGCAGAAAGCTAAAATGCAAATCACGTCTATAAATCGCATAAAAATAGGGAATAGCATTTTGCATTCATGATTTGCATAAAAAGCGCGAATTACATCCATGAATCGCTCAAAAAATGCAAACTACATCCATGAATTGCAAAAAATGTGAATTATGTTCATAAATCACTCAAAAAATGTGAATCACTTCCATGCATCGTGCAAAAAAACTCGAATAACATTCATAAATTGCAAAAAGTTGTGTAAAAGTGTTACGTCCAAGAGTTGTGTGAAAAAAGCGAATTACATTCATAAATCCTATAAAAACACAAATAACGTCAATAAATTGATCAAAAAACAAATTTCGTCCACAGAAAGCTGAAAAAACATAAATTATGTCTATGAATTGCATAAGAATAGCAAATTACGTCCATAAATCATGTAAAATGTAAATTACATTCATTAATCACATAAAAATTGCGAATTATGTCCATAAATTGCTCAAAAATGCAAATTACATTCATAAATCGCATAAAAAACACTAATGATGACCATGAATTGCACAAAAAATGCGAATTACACCCAACATTAAATTAATTTGCGGAAAGTTTTTGGTTTTATACAAGTCTGCCAACAAGAACCTACAAGTTATCCTGAAACCCATTCTAAACCAACAAAAATTTAATGGAAAGATAAATTTGTCCAAGATAGGCAAAATAATTTCCATTGACATACATTGACCAAAATCGAAAAATTCCTATTGAAATGTATCCTATACACTCCAAAACCAGAAAGAAAAAAATCCCTCCAAGAGTAACTCAATCTATCTGCTGCAAAATAAAATACATTGAAATGCAACTGAACAAGAACATGAAAATTACATTTGAAATCAAACCGAAACCAGATTCAACCCCCCCCCCCCCCCCCAAAAAAAAAAAAAAAAATCCAACCATATCTCGATTTGGGAAAGAAAACTTAATTTCCATAGATACGCGTGGTCAGAAATCTGGAAATTCCAATTAGTCTATGGGTTAGCAAACCTTAATTCAATCTGAAAAAAAAAAAAAAAAAAAAAAAAAAAAAAAAAATCTGTCAAGCAGAGTTGTATAATATAGACGCACGCCATGTGCAGAAAATTTTATGAAGAAACAATTTTTATTTATTTATTTCGACAAATTGCGTTAAAAAAAAAGTATCTCAACAAAGAATCATGTAAAAAAACCCAACATTTCGACAAAATACCACGTGAAAAACGTGAATTTCGTCCAAAGACCACAATAAAAACATTAATTAAATCCATGAATCGCATAAAAAATACAAATTCCATGCATGAATCGCATAAAAAATGTGAATTAAATGCATGAATCGCATAAAAAATGTGAACTACATCCATGAATCGCTAAAAAAAAAAGCAAATTGCATAAAAAATGGGAATTACGTCCACAAATTGTTTAAAATGTGAATTATGTCCATGAATCATGTAAAAAAGCAAGCATTATATACATAAATTGTATGAAAAACGCAAATTACGTCTATGAATCGTGTAGTAAAACATGAATTATGTTCATAAATTGCTCAAAAAACACGAATTTTGGCAGCAGAAATCTGAAACGGAAATTACCTCTATAAAACGCATAAAAATACCGAATTGCATAACAAATGTGAATTACGTTCATGAATCTCTCAAAAAACGCAAATTACATCCATGAATTGCATAAAAACGTGAATTACGTTCATAAATCACTCAAAAAATGCGAATCACTTCCATGAATTGTGCAAAAAACACGAATAATGTTCATAAATTGCAAAAAATGCAAATTACGTCCCAGAATTGGTTAAAAAAAGCGAATTACATTCATAAATCCTATAAAAACACAAATAATGTCAATAAATCGATCAAAAAACACAAATAGAAAGCTCAAAAGATGCAAATTAGGTCTGTGAATCGCATAAGTATAGCAAATTACGTCCATAAATCATGTAAAATGTAAATTACATTCATTAATCGCATAAAAATCTCGAATTATGTCCATGAATCACTCAAAAAAGGCGAATTGCATAAAAAACGTAAATTGGGTCCACAAATTGCTCAAAACGGGAATTACGTCCATGAATTGTTTAAAAAAGTGAGAATTACGTTCAGAAATTGTATGAAAAACACAAATTATGTCTATGAATCGTGTAGTAAATCGGGAATTATGTTCATAAATCGCTCAAAAAACACGAATTTTGGCAGCAGAAAGCTGAAACGCAAATTACGTTCATAAATCACTCATAAAATGCAAATCACTTCCATGAATCATGCAAAAAAATACTAATAACATTCATAAATTACAAAAAATGCGAATTAAGTCCAACAATTGGTAAAAAAAGCGAATTACATTCATAAATCCTATAAAAACACAAATAACATCAATAAATCGATCAAAAACACAAATTTCGTTGACAGAAAGCTCAAAAAATGCAAATTATGTCTACGAATTGCATAAATATAGCAAATTACATCCATGAATCATGTAAAATGTAAATTACATTCATTAATCGCATAAAAATCGTGAATTATGTCCATGAATCGCATAGAAAACGCGAATTGGGTCCACAAATCGTCAAAACGTGAATTACGTCCATAAATTGTTTTAAAAAGTGAGAATTACGTTCAGAAATTGTATGAGAAACACAAATTATGTCTATAAATCGTGTAGTAAAAAGGAAATTATGTTCATAAATCGCTCAAAAAACACTAATTTTGGCAGCAGAAAGCTGAAACGCAAATTACGTCTATAAATCGCATAAAAATAGCAAATAGTGTTTTGCATTCATGAATTGCATAAAAAACGCAAATTACATTCATGAATCGCTCAAAAAACACAAATTACGTCCATGAAACACTTAAAAAATGTGAATTACATTCATAAATCACTCAAAAAATGCAAATCACTTCCATGAATCATGCAAAAAAACACGAATAACATTCATAAATTGCAAAAAGTTGTGTAAAAGTGTTACGTCCAAGATTTGTGTGAAAAAAGCGAATTACATTCATAAATCCTATAAAAACACAAATAACGTCAATAAATTGATCAAAAAACACAAATTTCGTCGACAGAAAGCTGAAAAAACATAAATTATGTCTATGAATTGCATAAAAATAGCAAATTACGTCCATAAATCATGTAAAATGTAAATTACATTCATTAATCACATAAAAATTGCGAATTATGTCCATAAATTGCTCAAAAATGCAAATTACATTCATAAATCGCATAAAAAACACGAATGATGACCATGAATTGCACAAAAAATGCGAATTACACCCAACATTAAATTAATTTGCAGAAAGTTTTTGGTTTTATACCAGTGTGCCAACAAGAACCTACAAGTTATCCTGAAACCCATTCTAAACCAACAAAAATTTAATGGAAAGATAAATTTGTCCAAGAAAGACAAAATAATTTCCATTGACATACACTGACCAGAATCGAAAAATTCCTATTGAAATCTATCCTATACAATCCAAAACCAGAAAGAAAAAAATCCCTCCAAGAGTAACTCAATCTATCTCCTGCAAAATAAAATACATTGAAATGCGACTGAACAAGAACCTGAAAATTACATTTGAAGTCAAACCGAAACCAGATTCAACCCCCCCCCCCCCCCCAAAAAAAAAAAAAAAAATTATCCGACCTTACCTCGATTTGGGAAAGAAAACTTAATTTCCATAGATATGCGTGATCAGAAATCTGGAAATTCCAATTAGTCTATCTTAAACCTAATCTGAACCTGAAAAAGGAAATTCCATATAACCGGAGCCCAGTATCTATACAGGACAAAATATTTTCCATTAAAGCGCAACCTGACCAGAACTTGAAAATTCCATTTGAATTGAACCTGATTGAAACCTGAAAAAAATTTCCATCGAACCTTAACCTAATCCGAAAAAGAGAAAATTATTTCTGCCGATACACATTGACAAGAGTCTGAAAGTTAACATGAAACCTAATCCAAACCCGAAAAGGAAAAAACAATGGAAACACAAGTCTGTCCAAGAAAGACCAAATAATTTCTGTCCACATACACCGACAAGAATTTCAATTGAAATCTATCCTAAACCCAGTTCAAACACTACCCCCCCCCCCCCCCAAAAAAAAAAAAAAAAAAAAAAATCCAATTGTAACCCAATTTATCTGCGACAAAATAATATACTTGAAATGCAACTCAACAAGAACCTGAAAATTCCATTTGAAGTCAATCTGAAACCAGATTCAATCCCCCCCCCCCCCAAAAAAAAAAATATTTAATCAAATCAAGATTTTAGAAAAAAAAGGAACAATTTATGTCGATATGTATTGACCAGATCATGGAAATTCCAATAGAAGTCTATCTCAAACTTCGATCCGAATAACCTGAAACTCAATCCAATCCCCCCCCCCCCCCCCCCCAAAAAAAAAAAGTAAAATGAAAAAATTAGGAAGTAAAAATCTGTTCAAGAAAGACAAAATAATTTCCGTCCCCATCCACTGACCAGAATTGAAAACTAGTACTAGAAATGCAACTCGGCAAGAACCTGAAAATTCCAATTCAAGTCAAACTAAATCAAGATTCAAACCCGAAAAAAAAAAAAAACAATTATCTAACCAAATCAAGATTTTTAGAAAAAAAAATTATGTAAATAGGTACAGACTAGAGCATGGAAATTTTAATAAAATCTTAAACCCGATACAAACTCCCCCCCCCCTTACATAACTAACAAGAAGCCTTGATGACCCCACAAAACATAACTAACAGGAACGAAGAGTCATGCATACTGCATCGATTATGATGCATTTTCTGACTCATTCTGAATATTGTAAACTTATTGTCATTCATGTACAGTAATTTTACCATTCTGTGCAAAAAAACAAAGCATAATTAACGAGAGTAAAAAATTTTCCATTAAACATGTTTATGTACTTTCCATTTTATTCTGAATGCTTTAAACCTATCAGTTTCATCTTTGTACAGTAATCTTCCCATCCAAATCTCCCCCCCCCCCCCCCTGTTAGTTTATATATGTTCTGTGCAAACAGCAAAACATAAATAAACTAACAAGAATGAAAAGTTACACATACAGTATAGATTATGAAACACTTTCCAACACATTTTCATTATTGTAAGCCTATCATTTTAATCCATTTGCAGTAATTTTACCACTCTATATAAAGAACAAATCATAATTAACAAGAAAGAAAAACCTGTGTGCAACATAGATTATGAAACACTTTCCAGCATATTCTGAATATTGTAACGGATATAGTCTTAATCAATCTGCAATATTACCAACCTATACAAAGGTTGAAACATAATTAACAAGAATCATGCACGCAGCATAGATTATGAAATAATTTCCAGCACATTCTGAATATTGTATTCCTGATCATTTTAATCCATCTGCAGTATATGTATCATCATGTGTAAAGAATGAACATAGTTAACTAGAATGAGAAATGATACATACAGCATAGATTATGAAATCCTTTCTTAGAAATTCAGTGCTGAATGTACATTACTTTCTTATCTTATACTAACGTACTTTACTACAGAGTTGTTTTTAACGAAATCAAGTAGCACAGCATATATTAATAATAAAATATGAAATATCTTTTTTTAAGTGGGTGGGCGAGGGGTAATTAAAGGTGATCAGAAATCATGAATATGAATTCTTTGCATTAGTCTTTAATTTTTTGTTTTTATCTTTTTATTATTAACCTAAAAAAAGCACTGATATCAGTACAAAAAACCCTGAACGGGTTAAAAGCTTGTGACGCAGCACTTTATCTTATATATCTAAGAATTTTAAATTTGGGACTTAAAACTAATGATATCAAAATTTATGTGACGCTATGCTATTAATTAATATATACATATATTAAAATTTAATTCATTAAGGTTTTATCAATTACATCTTTCATAAATTCAAAATATGAATCTTAAAAGATATGATATCAAAATTTAAGTGACGCCTTGACGAGGCTTTAAACAATGTTTTAAAATTCCATTTATTTATTTATTGTCTAAATACATTTTCATATCTAAACAATACTTTTCATTTTCCAATCACTGTTAAATACATCACTTTCACTGAATATATATAATGCACTGAAATGTATTTATTTGAATAAATAGATTTATCTTTTGGGCTACGCTATCCAAAATCAAAAATAACGTTTGAATAAATATTTTTTGCGTCATTGTATCCAAAGTAAGTTAAATAGATGCAAATAGATACAATGACGCAAAAAATATGTATTCAAATGTTATTTTTGATTTTGGATAGCGTAGCCCAAAAGATAAATCTATTTATTCAATTAAATACATTTCAGTGCATTATATATATTCAGTGAAAGTGATGTATTTAACAGTGTATTGGAAAATGAAAAGTATTGTTTAGATATGAAAATGTATTTAGACAATAAATAAATAAATGGAATTTTAAAACATTGTTTAAAGCCTCGTCAAGGCGTCACTTAAATTTTGATATCATATCTTTTAAGATTCATATTTTGAATTTATGAAAGATGTAATTGATAAAACCTTAATGAATTAAATTTTAATATATGTATATATTAATTAATAGCATAGCGTCACATAAATTTTGATATCATTAGTTTTAAGTCCCAAATTTAAAATTCTTAGATATATAAGATAAAGTGCTGCGTCACAAGCTTTTAACCCGTTCAGGGTTTTTTGTACTGATAAGTTAAACACTCTTTTTTCACATTTTTTTGCTATGTACTTTGCTGGAACAGACCAAGGTAGATAGAAAACTGTATAGTAGAGTTGTCAGAAGAGGACGGTTATTAAAAATGTAATGCAACATGTAATGAGATTGCATTTAGGCTACCAGATCTGCATATAGTGCAAGTTCAGATTCGGGAGTTTAAGAACTAACAAATAATAATGTGCTATTTGAAAATTAATAAAGTTTGATAATCATTGAAATGCTTTCTGACAAAATAATGTGATGAGTAGAGAACATTTTGATTCCTGCTGTCATAACAGTCTCATTTTCATATCAAACTCTACTATAAATGATCAAATAAGAGAGATGGTACTTAATTACAAAAAATTTTGTCCAAGGCATACAATAGTACAATATCGCAATGACATTGGCACTGGTATCGTTTTAAGCATTGCGGAAGGACATTCCAGGTGATGGTCTACACTGCTTTAAAAAAGAAATTTCAAATCACCATTTTGTTTCAGTCAAGATTTGTTTGGAAAAATGGACCAGCGCAGCGGGCACAGCCTGCTAGTTATCTTTTAAATCAACAAGTTGGAAATTGCACGTGAACGTAGCAAATGAGGTGCGTTCGTACGATAACGAAGTTTTAAAAATATTCAGATCCTGCTGATATAATAGAGCGTACTCCGGATACAGTATAGTAGTCGAAATCTTTACGTTTCTGTAAATATGCAGGAAGTAATTTTTATTACACCTCAGCAACGTATATCTTATTCATAATATGTGAAATAGTTGAATATAATTAAAACACGTACCAAACCATGTTTCCCCGTATAGCATTATATAGTGGAATACTTTTGTGTGGCCCTGTAATTTAATAATAAAAATTCTTTGCATCACAGATTGTACAGAATGGATATTTTAGTATATATTTCATAGATTCATGCCAATTCTATTATGTCCGAATGAGTGTAACATCATTAAAATGCATTTGAAACTTTTTCCCCATTGACCGTAATGTAACGGAATCCTTTTGATTGTCCCTGTAATTGATCTATGCATCCGATTTTCATAACATTTGAAATGACTCGACAAAATTACGATAATTATATGTTTTAAATTTCAAACGATTAAAATGCATTTAAAACTTTTTTCCCTATTGACCGTAATGTAACGGAATCCTTTTGAATGTCCCTGTAATTGATCTATCTATCCGATTTTCATAAAATTTGAAATGACTCGACAAAATTATGTTATAATTATGTATTTTAAATTTCAAACGATTCGGTTGGGTAGTTTTTGCGTTGTTATATGCGGACACACGTACAGACAGACAGACGGACGGACGGACTGAGCGACAACAATAGGTGCTACGTATTTACATAATTACGAACGCACCTAAAAAAGAAGTATGATTATCAAGCCCATTGATTACAAAATGTGTGATGATTTCGAAAAATGAAAAAAATCTAATGCTGAACCATTGATTGTAAAAAAAAAAACATGTTTTTTTTTTCAATGTGCAACACAAGATCTAATCTCATTTTGTTTAATGCTGATTCCAGGCTAATTAGATAGAGCTCAGACACTAGTGACCATTACTGCCCTTTTAGAAATTTCTTGTTTCGGCAAAAGAGACAAAATAAATTAGAAAAAGAAATTCACAAAATACGGAAATCGGCCATAGAAAAAATATCGCTGATTTTGTCCACCATGGCAAAAATAAATTTTTAAAAATAGTCAATCGGTTTGAGGGAACTTGAACAGTGGGAAAATATAGCGAAATTCATCAGTCATTTACAGTAAAATATTGTGAAATTTGTTAGCCTGTCACAAGCAAATATCATGAAAATCATCAGCAGGTAACAGAGAAAAAACACAAATTTTTCGTCTGGACACAGGAAAATAATTATTAATTTCAGCAGAATGTCATTAAAGCAAAAAGGGAAATTTTCTAATCAGTCACAGAATAAAATAGCTAAATTTGTCACATTCAGTTGAGATAAAAAAATTGTGAAATTTGGCAATCGGTCTCGAGAAAAAAGTTGCAAAAGTTTGCGAGGCAAGCAAGCGAGAAAATTGTGAGAAAAATTACAAAGTTTTTCAATCAAATGCAAAAAACCAATTATGAATTTTGTGTAATTGCCGTAAGAGAAAACTGTGAGATTTGCCAATTGACAGCGGAAAATATCTCAAAAATAGTCAGTCAGCCCTGAGATTTGATCGCTATTTAACAAAAGAAAAAAAAAATCAAAAAGGGATTTTTTTTTTTTTTTTTTGGAAACAGGAATGTCTTCGCCATAAGATTTTTTAAGGCATGAATCCAGCCATTCCATGCCAAAGTTCAAGCCCTGTATGTGTATATTAATAATATTGAATAAAAAATGTACTTCAAACATTTAAATATTCTGCTTATTTATCAATGAAATGCTGATAATGGCTAATAATTACAATGAAATGCTGATAATTGCTAATAATTTGTACAATGAAATGCAGATAATTTATAGAACAAATTTTACACATTTATCAATATGTTTATTTTATAATTGTAAAGTAATTTCACAAAGAAATATCTTCCATTTATAATGCAACATAAAAAGGCTTACGAATATACCAATGGTTGAAGAGTTATTTCCAAACATGGGTTTACTTAATGATTTTTTTCATGTTTTAATTATTTAATACTGTTTTACCTTAAGCTACATTTAATTTTACTTTAAGTTAAATCACTTTCAAATTTATAAGCCAAAAAAACTTTTAAATATTTATAATGAAATCATGAAAATAACTAGTTGGATGCACCAATCCCAAAACTCTCTTCTATTCCATATATCTGAATGTTTCAAAAAATATTTACAAATACAGTCGAGTCTCTATATAATGAAATCCATCGTTCAGTCAAAAAATTCGTTGAATAGAAAATGGCAAAAAATTTTGTACTTTATAAGAAAGCATTATGCTTATCCCAAAGGAGTTTTTATGCAGATAAAGTAGAAGATAACACCAGCATAGATGACGTTTAGTAACAATTCTTCATTCAAATGATCTCTCACAACAAAAAATGTTCCAAGTCGCCACAAACAACAAACATAAACTCTAAACTCTAAAAGTAATGAGAGTTAGTTTAAATAGATGAAAACCTGCTGAAAAAAAAAACCTTTTCTGCAATTGCCCCCTCACCCCTTCCTTATTGCTGACTTACTATCCAAACCAAGAAAAAAACACCATTTTCAAGACGATAATGGAATAGTTTTATCTTTTAGGATGCTTTGTGCTTATTGCAAATCGTTCCAATAGCAAGCAAATGTTTCACTCTTTTCCAAGAACGCAAAAGCTCACCTTGGCTAAATCAAAGTCAAGTATAACCATGCAAAAATGTTTTTTTTTGGAGGGGGGGGGGGGGGGTTGAATGCCTTTTTTTAGACATAAGGGGAATAACGTAGAGGATGCTTTGTAGCTATGATTTATAAACGAGAAATCAATGAAAAAATTTACTCTACAAATAATCTGAAGCGTTTTCAGAACATATAAAAGAACATTTTTGAAAAAATTCGTTAAATGGAGATATATTTTGCTATATGTAGATTATTTTTAATGTAATCATGAAAAAATTTGACCGTTCCTACAAAAAATTCGTTAAATAGAGAAATTCGCTGGATAGAGTTTCGTTGTAGAGAGAGTCAACTGTATTAATACTACTTCAATATTGTTAGTTCAGTACTATACCAACTTTTATTTTCATCTAGAATTTTTGCTGCAGTCAGTTAATTACATTAAGAATGAGTTAATCTCGATCATGATATTTATTAAAATCAATATTCTTTTCTGTTCTGCTATACATCAGTTGTTTGCGATTTGCGAATAGCCAGTTTTAGAAAGATACGAAGTTCACATCGTTGCACGAACCACCAATTCTCTGTAAGGATTATGAAAAATCAAAAAAATTTTACAAAAATCATTATTACAGTATCATCTTTGGGCAAACTATTTTCAAATTGAAGGAAGGCCAGACAGTCATTCCCAGAAATGTATCCAAAGAAATTTGGTTCAATTCTCTGCATAACTTCATACAGTATTTGATGGAAGAACAATGAAGATGGCACAAAAATTGCGATTACAGCACCGCCTTACAGCGAAGTGTTTCCATATTGAAGAAGAACTTGCTGGTTACAGTCAAAAATATGCACAAAATATTTGGATCATTCTATGCATAACTTCATACACTTTTTGATAGTATGATGGCGACACTGGGACAGACAGATGTTTTGAATAAACATGTTTTTCGGGATATTTCATCCCTAAAACACGCAAATTCGTCAAAAAAAAATTGATTACAATAATTTCTTCTTTGAAAGATAGAAGAAATTAAAAATAGGTTTGTTCAGTTGTGTAACTTAAAAACCAATTAACCCATTGTTTAAGTTGAAAGAAAGAAAGAAAATTAGTAAAATCACAATTTAATAAACAGCTTCAAATTTTATGAAGATAGAAAACCAACCTTTAGAAATGTATGTAAGGTAGCAAACAGCTGTTTCGAATCTATTACCATTCGTTCCCGTAATAGGCACATAAGACTGTGCTTCGCTGTCGCTTTGCTCAGCTTAGCTTTTTCTAGCATGCTGAGTCTTATACTGATAAAGAATCTCGATAGTAGATTCGAAACGGCTATTTT
This sequence comes from Maratus speculifer, assembly GCA_964019185.1. NCBI lineage: Eukaryota > Metazoa > Arthropoda > Arachnida > Araneae > Salticidae > Maratus > Maratus speculifer. Next base: position 80,760,542 of record OZ025295.1, read on the forward strand.
CTATTCTTTTCATGCATTATTTGTGCATTTTCTCAATGTTGGTTTTTTATCTTTATACATTTTTGCACAAAAGCTTCATTTGCTATTTTGACTTCAAATTTTGTTTTACAATATGAAAGTAGACACAATTTTCTAAAAGATGTAAACGTAAACTTTTAAATTTGTTACAGAGTTTAAACATAAATAGTTGGAAAGCTGGCAATTCTTTAAACTTTTGAGAATTACCTTTTATTCATCGATAGGGAACTTATAATAATATTTCATCTTTTGCATTATAAACAAAAGTTTTTCGCATTGTTTGGGATCACACGATTACTGTTATTAATATATATTTGGTTTGTTGCATTCTCCGGATATCCGATCGGATATCCGATAGAGAAGTCGGATATCCGGTGATTGTGATTCGGATATCCGATGATATTTCGGATATTGAAAAATCAGCCGTATATGCCGGATATCGGATAATGGCCGGATATCCGTTGCGTCCCTAATCAAAATCTTATTCTGAATTCGATCGACTCAATAAAATTAAATTATTTGTGACTATACATGCCTAATTTTCTCAATATTGACAAAAAACGTGGAGGAAAACTACGTCGCAATACATGCTCAACCTGCACTGCGCAGATTTTTCCCTAGCAGTGTCACTTCATCTGCACCGCCTAAAAGTTAGCCCTCCCTTGACGTAAAATGAAAAAGTGACATATGCATTTCGTTCGATCATCGTTTGATCAGATTTGATCAACAATTTTCATCGTTTGATCAACATTATTTTACGAGTTATGATTAAAAATAACCAGGGGGGGGGGCTAACTTTTAGGATTTTTCATAATGCTCAAAATTAAAAACAAAATTAGCGATTCTTATCAGAAATCGATCGTAGAGATTTGATCAACTATTTTTAGCTTTTGATCAAACCCGGAAGTGCCCCCAAAATCGATAGTTTTAATTCCAGACACATAAAAGTTAGCCCCCCCCCCCATGACGGAATTTCGAGACAAAAATGGTGTCATCTAACGTAAAATTACCTCTAGAGATTTGATCAACCATTTTTAGCATTTGATCAAACCCGGAAGTGCCCAGAAAATCGATATTTTTAACTCTAGACCCCCTAAAAGTTAGCCCCCTCATGACGAAATTTCGAGACTAAACGGTGTCATCTAACGTAAAATTATCTCTAGAGATTTGATTAACCATTTTTAGCAAATTTTTAAACCATATAACCATTTTTAGCCCCCAAAATCGATATTTTTAGTAATAGACCCATAAGTGGTTTAGCTCCCCGCCCACTTCCATCATGGAATTTCGAGACAAAAATTGTGCCATCTAACGTGACATCATCTGTAGAGATTTGATCAATCATTTTTAGCATTTGATCAAACCCGGTAGTGCCCCCAAAATCGATATTTTTAGTAATAAACCCCTAAAATTTAGCCCCCTCCCCTCCATGATGGAATTTCGAAACAAAAATGGTGTCATCTAACGTACAATTACCTTTAGAGATTTGATCAACCATTTTTAGCGTTTGATCAAACCCGGAAATGCCCCCAAATTCGGAATTTTTAACTACAGACCCCTAAAAGTTAGCCCCCCCCCCCATGACGGAATTTCGAGACAAAAACGGTGCCATCTAACGTAAAATTATCTCTAGAGATTTGATCAACCATTTTTAGAATTTGATCAAACCCGGAAATGCCCCCAAAATCGGTATTTTTAGTAATAGACCCCTAAGGGGTTTAGCTTCCCTTCCACCTCCATGATGGAATTTCGAGATAAAAATGGCGCCATCTAACGTGACATCATCTGTAGAGATTTGATCAACCATTTTTAGCATTTGATCAAACCCGGAAGAGCTCTAAAAACGGTATTTTTAACTCCAGACCCCTAAAAGTTAGCCTCCCCATGACGGAATTTTGAGACAAAAACGGTGTCATCTAACATAAAATTACCTCTAGAGATTTGATCAACCATTTTTAGCATTTGATCAAACGCGGAAGTGACCGTAAAATTGATGTTTTTACGCTCGAACCCGTCAACATTTCTCATTTTTTGATCAACATTATTTCATGAGTTATGATTAAAATTAAGAAGGAAGGGCTAATTTTAACGATTTTTCAAAATGCTCAAAGTCAATAAAATAAAATAAAAATAGCGATCTTTTTCAGAGATCGGCCTAGAGATTCGATCAACCATTTTTAGCGTTTGATCTTTCCTGGAAGTGCCCGTAAAATCAATTTTGTTAGATGCGGATCCCTAAAATTAAGTCGCTCATTTGACAGAATTTCGAAACAAAAATCGTGCCATCTAACGTAAAATCATTTGTAGAGATTTGATCAAGCATTTTTACCGTTTGAGCAAACAAGAAAGGACCTCCAAATTCAAAAATTTTAAATATGGACCTCTCTTAGCGGAATTTCAATACAAAAATGGTGTAATGTATCCTGAAATCATGTTTTCTCATTTGATCAACATTTTTAACGTTTGATCAAGTTCAAATCTTGAAATACTCCCAAATTCGATATTTTTACGGGCTAACCCCTGAAAGTTAGCACCTCCCCTCATTATTTCGGGACAAAAATTGTGCCATGTAATATGAAATCGTTTGTAGAGATTTATCAATCATTTTTTGAGTTTAATTGAAACCTGAAGTCTCCGAAAACTTAATATTTTTAAGATTTGGCCCTTAAAATTAGTCCCACCCATCGCGGAATTTTGAGTTAAAAAAAGGTGCTACTGATTAGAGTTACATGTTATGCATAAATTTGTATATTAAAGTTCTCGAAAATCGACATTTATAAAAAGAAGAAAGAAAATTGGTGTCTTTGAGTGTGACATTATTTTCTTTCTATCAAAAAATATTTATTGTGTAATTTGTATATGTGAATACGTATTAAAAACATAGGTTTATATCGCGCGATATGGTTATAAGCTATTATTCGCATAATTTATTGATTCAAATGAGAGGAGTAAAAAAATTTCATTATTATAATTAAAAAAAAACTTTATATCAAATAACATTTAATAGAAATAGCATCTATTTAAAGTATTTAATAATTAACTTTTTTTACATAATGCATTTAACAACAATACATCTTTTTGAGCTTGCCTGCGCACGGGAGGAGGGGTGCGCAAGCAGTACTTCTTAAGAAAAAATAAAAAAGTAAGTGCACAATGTTAAACAAGTATCATTTAAACATGCTTCGGAAATAGTTTCACGAACAGTGGATTATATATCCATACACACATGTCAAACATTGGGGTATTCCACATTTTGGAAGTAAATAATTTTACAATCATTTAAAGAGACTGTGAACGCTTAAAACATTTTTCTTAATTTTCGCATTAGAGTTTTGAAATTTTGTACAAATATACATTTCGCGATAAGTATGTAAAACACCTTAAAAGAAATTTACAATATTATTATAAATTTAAGTTTTTTTTTTTTAATTTTAAGACGAAAATTTGAAATGCTCTTTGTGTCTTAATTTTTACTTTCTTCAATATAAGAAAGCATTCCAATCGAAATGTCTTTCGATGGATTTACACGTTTTAGGGATTAGAGATTCTAAAATTCAAGTTTTTATAAAATGACTGACTGTCCTTGTGCCTGAGTGTCTATGTGTCCGTATGTCGCTATTGTACCTCCATTAAGTGTATGAAGTTATGCATAGAATTGAACCAAATTTCTTCTGTAAGTGTTTGGCTATAGGCAGCAGATCTTTCTTGAATTTGTAAATATTCCGTGGGAAAGGAGCATTGTGATAGCATTTTTTGTATAATTTTCTCGATTTTTTGTCGTTCTATTTTCTGCGGCTCGTGCAGCGACGGAAACTCGCGTCCTGTTAAGTCGGCTATTTGCAAACAGCTGATGATAACGGAATAAAGAAATACTAATGGTTTTAATAAATATCATGATCCACATTATCTCGTTTTTACTCCGATTAATTGACTGAAGCAGATATTTAAGATGAAAATCATAGTTGCTATATTGTAATGAATTAATAATATTAAAGTATTAACATAGTTACATACTGTTTCAAGTATTAAGATATTGTATGAGACAGAAAAAAGTTTTGGGATTGGTGCATCCAACTGGTTTAGATATTTCCTCGATTTTAGATTTTAACTACAAAAAAGTCTATTACAAACAAATTTGTGTATAGATTGTGACTAGTTTTTTTTTTTTTAATTGCGGCCAGTTTGTAAATTTCAGCCCGTGAAGATCCCTAGTCAGTTTCCGATAAGAAAAGTTGACTGAGAGAAAGATATATTGTTAATGAACAAGACTGTTCGACGTGTAGATTTGGTAATTTTATTTCTTAATTTAAAATTCTTTCAAGTTATGCTAATAAAAGACAAAGATTCATATTATTTTTTCTTAAGATAAAAATCACAACAATAGCATAGCCAGGATTTAGTTTGAAAAGGAGAGGAGGGAGGAGGGTACGAAAATGATCAAAACAAGTCAATGATTAACCCTTAACTGACGTGACAAAATTTGTCGCATAACTACTGTGAGCGGCCTGTCAGAGCGCTTAATCTAAAGATGAATGAAATGTTAAATTAACTTTTAGAATATTATTTTTGTATTGAACTTTATATACAGGACTATTATAAATGAAATTCAGCTATTCAAAAGTCTCTAGAAATACTAATAGAACTCCAAATGAAACAAAATGTGCCCGGTATCTATAGTTAAACTAAATATTGCAAGTTAAACTCTTAAATTTGAAAACCTCAGCGGTCTGTGAGACCGCTAACAGCAGTTAAGGTTTAAAATAAATAAATAACTTATTTTAGTTGATATTCATTAGATAAATTACCCAATGGATACAGGGTGTACATATATAATGTTAAATTTTTCGTCATTTTGGAGACCCCCTCCCTTACCCTACTATATTTACAATATATCTATTTATATATATCTCTCTCTACATACATTATATGTATATATATATATATATATATAACTTTTTTATGAACCCGATAACTTCAATAATTCTTCACAAATCTCTTCTGAACTGTTGAAAAGCCAGGTGCAATGAATTTTGGGCATGTTCGCTTACACTCCTCAATCCTGAGACAAATTTTATGTGGTATTTCAAAAACCAGTTTTAAATTATTATGAAACGTCTCCAAAGATACATCAATCTCTATATCGATGCTTTTACTGTGCATACATTAATTTAAAAAGTCTAGATGTAGTTTTAATAATTCTACAAGTAATTAAATTAATTTAAAAGGGTTTTTTTAATTTCGCCACCAGACAACAGAAATCAGGCCTGAGGAAATTAAGGGCAAAATCGGACCAACGAGGAGCTGAAAATACGGAGAGATTTTGTAAAAACCGAAAGAAAAAAAAACCCACACAATTTCTTAATTATGATAGGTATCAAATCAGTTTAAATTTATCATAATGTCTTTAAAAAGGGTAAAAAAATTTTGTATCACAGATTCTTGATAAAATTTAAAATGAAATCAAAGAGCGAAAAAAAAAAAAGAATTTTACAGAGACAAAAATTGATAACTTCGTCATTTCTTAAGATATGAAATTCACTTAAATTTATTAATAATCTTCTTAATACTATTACAACTTTTAAATTGCCATAACAAAAAATCAAAAAAGAAAAAAAAAAGTGTTGATGGTGTGAGTGTGGACACGGGGGGGGGGGGGGGAGTTGAATTTTTGTCTCGAAATTCCGTCATGGGGGGGGGGCTAACTTCTATCGGTCTGGTGTTAAAAATATCGATTTTGGGGGCACTTCCGGGTTTGATCAAACGCTAAAAATGGTCAATGAAATCTCGACAGATGATTTCCCGTTAGATGGCACCATTTTTGTTTCGAAATTCCTCCATGGGTGGGCTAACTTTTTGGGGTCCGCCCGTAAAAATATCGAATTAAGGGACATTTCCGTGTTTGATCAAACGATAAAAATAGTTGATCAAATTTCTACAGATGATTTCACGTTATATGGCAAAGTTTTTGTCTCGGAATTCCGTCATGGGGGGGAGCAAACATTTGGGGGTCAGGTTCTAAAATTATCGATTTTAGGGACACTTCCGGAATTGATCAAACGCTAAAAATAATTGATCAAATTTCTAGTGATAATTTCACGTTAGAGGACACCAATTTTATCTCGAAATTCCGTCATGGAGGTGGGGGGGGGGGAGCTAAACCCTTTAGGGGTCTATTACTAAAAATACCGATTTTGGGGACATTTCCGGGTTTGATCAAATGCTAAAAATGGTTGATCAAATCTCTAGAGGTAATTTTACGTTAGATGACACCGTTTTTTCTCGAAATCCCATCATGGGGGGGGCTAACTTTTAGGGGTCTAGAGTTAAAAATATCGATTCTGGGGGCACTTCCGGGTTTGATCAAACGCTAAAAATGGTTGATCAAATCTCTAGAGGTAATTGTGCGTTAGATGACACCATTTTTGTTTCAAAATTCCATCATGGAGGTGGGGGGGAGCTAAATTTTAGGGGTTTATTACTAAAAATATCGATTTTGGGGGCACTTCCGGGTTTGATCAAATGGTAAAAATGGTTGATCAAATCTCTACAAATGATTTCACGTTAGATAGCACCATTTTTGTCTCGAAATTCCATCATGGAGGTGGGGGAGGGAGCTAAACCCCTTAAGGGTCTATTACTAAAAATATCGATTTTGGGGGCATTTCCGGGTTTGATCAAATGCTAAAAATGGTTGATCAAATCTCTAGAGATAATTTTACGTTAGATGACACCGTTTTTGTCTTGAAATTCCCTCATGGGGGGCTAACTTTTAGGGGTCTGGAGTTTAAAATATCGATTTTGGGGCCACTTCCGTGTTTGATGAAACGCTAAAAATGGTTGATCGAATTTCTAGAGGTAATTTTACGTTAGTTGACACCATTTTTGTCTCGAAATTCCGTCATGGGGGGGGCTAACTTTCAGGTGTCTGGAATTAAAAATATCGATTTTGGGGGCACTTCCGGGTTTGATCAAACGCTAAAAATAGTTGATCAAATCTTTACGATCGATTTTTGATAAGAATCGCTAATTTTTTTTAACCGACTTCAAAGAGGAGGTTATGATTTCGACCTGTATGTATTTGTTGTTCACGCATAACTTTTGCAAATATGAACCGATTTTGATAATTCTTTTTTTGTTTGAAAGCGCATGAGGCCCATGTGGTCCCATTCGAATTTCATAAAAATCTGATAATTAGAACTTTTTTAAAAATAAAAACTTTAAATTTCAAATTCATTTTGTAGCAATCGACCAATTAGAAGTGTTCATTTTGCATGCTTTTCTGTTACATTTACATAGACACACGATCTTTTCACTGTTAAAAGGTTGAAGTTTTTTCTGCATCGTCACTCCACCGCTTTTATGGAATATCTCTATTTTGACCAATGAGAATTCACCATAATACAATGAAGTAATCATTTTCTATAAAAGCGATGGATTGACGATAAAGTAAAAGTTTCAAATTTTTAACAGTGTTCAAAGTGCAAAATCCTAACTGGACGAGGGCCAGGATTCACATAAATTTTGCGCTGTTTGCGAAACGAGATTTATTAACAAGAAAATTTATTTAAAACATTGAAAAATTTGCTAAAATTCAGGCTTCTGATTCGTTAATCTGGTTTCGCTAACAGTGCAAATTCTACCTGGATTCCGGACAAGTTCTTTTATGCAAGAAACCGGAAATATAGCATCTAGGGGATATAATGTGGAAATCGGCTATCTCGGGGCGTGTTCAGAGCAACTTACAAAAGTAACCAATGTTACCGACCGATTGTAGGGCAGTACGAAAGCAAATTGTGGCATCAATGAAAACTATTCTGTTGAATTGTAGCTGACGTCACACTTCGCTTTGATTTTCATTTCGTACTTGTCTACACTGTTAAAAATCTGCTGCATTTTGCTGCAACGCACTCCCCTGCTTGTACAGAAAACGGTTACTTGGCCGTGAAATGGCGCTTTCTCATTGGTTGGAATAGAGATATTATATACAAGTGGTGGAGGGCGTTGCAGCAAAATGCAGCAGATTTTTAACAGTGTACAATCGGTAAGTGGTCGGTAAGTAACCGGTAAGTTGTGTTGAACACGCCCTCTGTAACACTTAAAAAAGCGCTAAAATGTTCTATTCTTTAAATGTGCAACAATGCTAATGAAATTTAAAGATAGGCGCGACATCTGCAGGACATTTTCTAAAAATGCAAGAATTATTGCTAGTCTAGATAATGTATCACGAAAATGCCGCAGATGTTGCTGTGATCGACACTTTGGAATTCAGTAGCATCGTTGCACATTTAAAGGATATAAATTTTTAGCACTGCTTGCATTGTAAAAAATTGAACCCTTTTTCTGCGTCGTCACCCCATCGCTTTTATAGGAAACGATTACTTCGCTCTATTATGGAGCATTCTCATTGGTCAAAACAAAGAAATTCTATAAAAGCGATGGAGTAACGATGCAGCAAAAGGGTCAAATTTTTTACAGTGTCGATAGCAGATTTTCACTCCATGTATTCCAGACTCTCTCCTTCGAACAATGAAAAGTTCTCAAAAATGAAGGCTTATGATTGGTCAACCTTGTTTTGCTTAACAGCGAATAATCCTTCTGGATCCTAACCACTGTTGCAGAGATGCTAGTTTTTTTCCAAACTACGAAATCTTAGCTGGAACAATTCTCGTATCCACCAAAGTGAAAGATCCACATCGATCCAGACATGAGAATTCGATATCGAAAAGCTGAAAATTCATCTCTAAAGAGCCTTACACGTTAAAGCAAGAGTGCCTGTGTATCAGGGTGCTTGTTATGCCGGATTCCCAAAGTGATTAAAGTACATTGCTATGTGCTAGATTTACATTTAGACAAATATAAATGACGAAAAATTTTGATAAGCTTACCATTAAAGTTAAGCTATTTAACATCTTTCACCCATAAAACAAACTCGTTCAGGCGACTACCGCCAAGTTCTGGAATAAAAATTATTAAATTTTCTGTATTTTGGAAAACCGCGTTTATCAAAGAAAATTCTTAACTTCAAATATTACTACTTTCATATAGACGCATGCTGAATCATGGTGTGATTTTGATAATATCTTCCTTTTTAGTTTTTATGACTGAAAAGAGTATTTTAATACATACGAACATTTAGAATTACCTTGCTATGCATTGAATCATAGAAGCAACTTGACGCGCTCTGATTGTGTACGCGTACTTTAAACTGTAAAAAATCTGACCCTTTTGCTGCATCGTCACTACCCCGCTTTTATAGAATATCTCACTTTTGATCCATGAGAATGCTCCATAATAGGCTGAAGTAATCGTTTTCTGTATTAACGGTGGAGGAACGATGCAGCAAAAGGGTCAAATTTTTAACAGTGTACCCTGTTTAAAATATCTTGAAAAATTACGTCTGTTTTTAAAGACTATCTATTTTCTGACCAATGAAAACGCTCCATAGACGTTTTTAGATCGCTCTCATTAGTCAGAAAATAGATAGCTTTAAAAACAAAGGTAATTTTTCACAATGATTTAAACGTGTACTGATGAATTGTCAGCTTTTGAATGCCCAATTACGAAGTCTGTAGAATTCAATGTGGACCTTAAGGCACTACACTAGTCTCAGAAAAAGACCCTGATGTTAGTGTAAAGACTATGGAGGCGTTCTTTTCTCGCGTATCTCGTCAAATTTTAATATATTTACATGATTATTTTTTCATAGGTTAGCCGAGGATGATCTACAACCTTCCTAGTTTTTACTTCTTCGATTTTGCTTATGTATGTTTTATATAATGATAGTTTCAATTTCAGAACCGTTTAAACCGGTTTTGAAATTTAAAATATATTTTTTTTTAATCTGAAACCAAAATTGAAAAAGTAAAAACTAGGCCGATTGTGGAATATCCTCAGCTATTCTATGGAAAAAAATCACGTAAAAAATTTGAAATTTTATCGAGATATTTGAAAAGAACGCCCCCATAGACTTCACATTATCATCCGGGTCTTTTTCTGTGCCTACACTGTTAAAAATCTGCTGCATTATGCTGCAACGCCCTCCACCACTTGTATATAATATCTCTATTGCAACCAATGAGCAAGCGCCATTTCACGGCCAAGTAACCGTTTTCTATACAAGCAGGGGAGTGCGTTGCAGCAAAATGCAGCAGATTTTTAAAAGTGTAGTGTACGGCCTTAAAGTTTGCTGGATGCGATAAATTTCCTAAATGTTAAAGCTTAAATGGACAAGTTCTCGCATCCACTAAAGCGGAAATAGACATCGATACCAATCGACATCCTTAAGTTGTTGAAAAGATGAAAATCCTTTAGTATATATTTTGCTCCGGAGGAAAAAAATATCTCTACATATCAATGCAAAATAAAGTGCATAGATATGTGCAACAAAATTATCTTTAGATTCAGATTTGGTTACATGATTAGACACCAGAATGATTTCAGATTTTGTTCATGTAGGATTCCTCAATGTGAATATGACGTCACATGGAGCACATATACGATTGATTGAAATGATTCTGGACAAAAATGAGTCATCAAGGGGGTCCTTGTGGCCGAGTGGTTAAGACACCACGCTGCTAATCTCTTGAGAGCGTAGGAGATTGTGGGTTCGAATCCCACTGGCTCCGTTGCACACACTCTTTATGTGTAGCTCCCGGTTGTACTTATCTTGTGACGTAATATTTCCTTGTGCTATCTTGTCCTTGTATTTCCACGAATTTGTAAAATAATATGGATTATGCATTTATGTCTGTGTAGAAATAAAGGATCATTCGGCGTACAATCGAATTCTACCAGGAAATCATCATCAAATTTTATAATAGAAAATGCCTAGCATTGCGATACATTGTTAAAAATTTAACTTTTGCTGCATCATCACTCCATCCCTTTTATGGAATATCTCATACATACACTGTAAAAAAAAAAAAAAAAAAAATTACCATTTTGCTGCATCGTCACTCCCCCGCTTTAATAAAATATTTGTCTTTTGACCCATGAGAATGCTCCATGATAGGCTGAAATAATCGTTTTCCATAAAAGTGGTGGAGTAACGATGCAGTAAAAGGGTGAAATTTTTAACAGTTTAGTTGGGACAAAAACGTCCGTGAAAAAAGTATTTGGGGTTTGAATGCTGTCACTCTCTTATAGATGCAGCCAAGTACAGGTTATGATTTTCGGATTCCTCGTCGAATCATCACCGCTCATTTCCGATGCCTTTACTGCATTTATAGGAATTAGATTGTTGCTGTTTATGTATTGAATCATAGAGAGATTTTTGTTAAAATCTTTCTTTTTGCTTTTTCTGACTGAAGAGGGAGCACTTTTGACTACACTAGAAAAGCATTTTACTATTCATTGATACATGGAGTCATTTTGCTGTTTACTCATATATGGAAGCGCTTTGCCGCGCGCTTATGTGTAAGGACACTTTACTTGAGTCATTGTCACCTTTCGATAACCACTTCCGATGTCCGTACGATTAGATGTTGACTTTAAGATTTCATGAATGCGGTAGCTTTTCGTCGTGCCATATCTGAAGAAGTTACCACATCCAGAAAACCTAAAGATTCACAACGATACTAACCAATATTGTAAGTGTCTTTTGAAAACTTGACAATCAAACAGTGACAAGTAAAGCGAATACATCAGAACTCAGCAAAGTGCGTTCATTAGTAAAGCGTTGCAAAGAGCCATCATATGTCAGTACACATAATTATGTATTACGGTATAAATAACTAAAAAGTAGGAAATAAATTTAAATTTTTCAAAAAAATGTGTAACCGACTCCAAAGAATAATAATGTATTACGGTATAAATAACTAAAAAGTAGGAAATAAATTTAACTTTTTCAAAAAAATGTATAACCGACTCCAAAGAAAAGCGCTAAAAAGAATTAAATAATTCTATAAAATTCTCTAATGACAAATCGTTATCCAATAACCACACATTGACTATCATGTACAGGTATAAAACGGTTAAATTTAATGTATAGAATTTAATATCCACCAAACATAGATTTTCCAGAGAATATTTTTTACAAGAGATTAATTTACATATTTTTTATTTAATTTTTGAATAGATACATATAAAAAGTAATGAATTACTTTTTGAAGTTGGTGCCATACTGTCTTAAGTATAGTAAGAATTGTGGATATATTATGTCTAGTACCATAAATAAAATGGGGAAATCATTATCGATTATGATTTTTTGGCACCAACATCAAAAAGTAATTCATTACTTTTTATATGTATATATTCAAAAATTAAATAAAAAATATGTAAATTAATCTCTTGTAAAAAATATTCTCTGGAAAATCTATGTTTGGTGGATATTAAATTCTATACATTAAATTTAACCGTTTTATACCTGTACATGATAGTCAATGTGTGGTTATTGGATAACGATTTGTCATTAGAGAATTTTATAGAATTATTTAATTCTTTTTAGCGCTTTTCTTTGGAGTCGGTTATACATTTTTTTGAAAAAGTTAAATTTATTTAATTTTGAGCATTTTGAAAAATCTTAAAAGTTAGCCCCCCCCCCCTGGTTTTTTTAATCATAACTCGTAAAATAATGTTGATCAAACGATGAAAATTGTTGATCAAATCTGATCAAACGATGATCAAACGAAATGTATATGTCACTTTTTCATTTTCCGTCAAGGGAGGGCTAACTTTTAGGCGGTGCAGATGAAGTGACACTGCTAGGGAAGGTTTCATCTGCGCGTGGCAGTTGTGTCTCCATTTGCCTCTTGCCTTATAGACAGATATCTTAGCTCATTATAATACAGATATATTGCAAGCGATTTTCCTTCATAGAGCTTTTCATCGTTCGACTGAGTGCATATACCGCATTTACTCGTGTATAACGCGCATGCGTGTATAACGCGCACCCCCTACTTTACAAGAAAAAATGGCATTTTTTAAAAAATCTCGTATATAACGCGCACCATAAATTTGATATGCAAATGAATGAATGACTAAATGAATTTCAGTAAAGAAAGTGGAAAAAAAGCATTACATCAGGCCAAAATCAAGGTGAAAATACATTTTTAGACTTCGGGTAGGGAATGATGGCAGGGGTAAGAGTGACTGACCGCAGTGAGAATTGCTAATTAGCGTTTATATAATGTTAATGTATAAAAAAGTGTAAGGAGTGAAATAAAGATGCAGTAATGCTTCAATTAAATAAGGTTTTCCGGGTAATTATCTCTTCTTTCAATACATTTCGTAATTCGTATGTATATCGTATGATAACATTCAGCAGTAAAAAATTATTCCGTGTATAACGCGCACCTAGGAGTTTTTCCCTACTTTTTTAGAAAAAAAGTGCGCGTTATACACGAGTAAATACGGTAACCAATGCATGTCACTTTCATAATATTTTATGTAGTGCAACATCGTTAAAATTTTCTTCAATCACCTTCTATAAATCATAATGTATCCAAAGTATTTTCTTTATCCTTGTAAACGAACTCTAAGTGCAACACGCTGTATTTTCAATACGACATGTACTATAATAAACGCTCAAAATGTACATTAAATTTGTGGCATTATATTCATTGTGGCATATTTACGAAAATTAGAACGCAGAAATCATATAACCACTGTTCAAATACGCTAAAAAATGTCGAAAAAAAGAAAATAGTTTTATGCAGCATCATGCAGCAAAGCTCAGAGGTCGAAGCAGGCTAGTTATTGACGTTCTACACTGAAACATGTCTCTCATATAAATATCTCCTTAAAATTATTGCTATCGGGGGCAAATTACACCTTTTAAAATGTTTTGATTTGTGGTTTTTCATTTGAAATTTTTGGATTGAAACAATTACTAGTACTTTTAATGCATTAAAGATATTTTTATGCATATTAAAATTAAAATGCATAAAATTCATTAAAATTAAAATGAATAAAATACTTTGGAAAACTACAAGCAAAATAAAAATTAATCAGAATTTAAAAAAGGTGTCATTTGATACCGGAAGAAAAAAGTGTTACAAAGGACCTCCGCGCACAGAAATGGTAAAATGTACTTTTTTCAGAGCATTTAAGCAATCTTTTTTGTTCTATTTTATTTTTTATGAATATGTTTACACCGAAAACAATATGAAATATTTTCTTTAAAGTCAAGTGTTCTTTTATATAATTTCAATATCAACTAATCGGATGTGGATTGGCAATCTCAAAACTTTCTTCTGTCTTAGACATGTTAATTCAAAATTCGCTAGCACAGTGCCAAAATTAATTGCCAATCCATGCCCATAATAAGGATTTTAATGAAATTCCGTGCATTAGTTATTGAGATATGACTATCACTAAAATCGTGTAAATCCTACAAAATGCAATTTATCAGCGCCACCTATTGCACTAATTACGTCAAACCCTAATCAGCAACAACTTGTGTCAATGTCTAATTGACACCTAAGTTAAATGAAAATCCGTGCATTAATTCTTTGAGATAGAGCTATTGCGGAAATTTTAAAAAATGCAGCATAGCAGTGCCACTTGCAGAGCGATTTACACAAAAGGTTAAAAAAATTTCAATTCATACTCATCATTCAATCATAATTCATTTTATTTTTTGTAAATCTCCATTACATATACAATAATCAAAATATGACTTCTTTCTGCCTCAATCCAGTAAATAAACATTGTTAGTTAATAAATTGAGTAATTTATTTCCTTTTTCAAACAATATGTACAGCGTGATATCATGAGCAAAGACAAAATTGATATTATTTTTCAAATTTATTATTTGTAAATCACCATTAACCCTTAAACGGTAACGTGTTTTTCGGCACCTTTAAACGGTAATCATGGGTCACTAGTGCTTAGCGCTGTAAAAAGTGGTTTAAAGTGCATTAAAAATTCTAAAAAAATTCATGATATTACATCAACTACCCTTGAACAAGAATCAGTCACAATATTGCTGATTTATTAATTTGTTTAAGCAATATGTTTATATAAACAAATAAAAATGTGAAAAATGCACATTTTCTTTAAAAAATCATAACTTTGGATAGAATTGACATTTTTTGCTGTTTCAAACGGGAAATTGAAGACCAAGAATGGTATTTTCATACAAAAAATAAAAATAGCCGGTATAAATTTAAAAAATGCTTAAGTTTTGCGCGTAAAAATGACGTTTTTTTAACTTATAAATAGGTACAATTTACAATGAAATAGAAATTTTATTAGTTTTTAGCTCACAGGGTGTCATAGCCTGAGAGCTTATGTGCCCGTCCGTTCTGTATGTATGTTCGTATGTTCGTATGTTCGTGCGTAACGCGATAACTCATGATAAAAATATCGGATCCACTTGAAATTTTGTATATAGGTATATCCTGATAAGGCGCTTCCCTGATTAGTTTTTGGAGTTCATTCGATATGTATAAGAGGGGGAACGGGGGGCTCGTGCCCCTCCCCTTAATGGATATAAATGGGTTTTTCATGCAGAATTAACAGTTTTTGTCCAAAATTTAGATATAGGATCATTCTGATGAGGCGAATACGTGACTGTTATTATGTGTTCATTGAATAAGTATAAACAGGGGGAACGGGGGGCTCATGCCCCCCCCTTAATTGATATAAACGGGATTTTCATGCAGAATTAACGATTTTCGTTCAAAATTTAGATGTAGGATCATTCGGATGAGGCGATACCGTGGCTGTTATTAGGTGTTCATTGAATAAGTATAAACAGGGGGAACGGGGGGCTCATGCCCCTCCCTTTAATTGATATAAACGGGATTTTCATGCAGAATTAACAGTTTTCGTTCAAAATTTAGGTATAGGATCATTCTGATGAGGCGATTACGTGACTGTTATTATGTGTTCATTGAATAAGTATAAACAGGGGGAACGGGGGGCTCATGCCCCCCCCCCTTAATTGATATAAACGAGATTTTCATGCAGAATTAACGATTTTCGTTCAAAATTTAGATATAGGATCATTCGGATGAGGCGATACCGTGGCTTTTATTAGGTGTTCATTGAATAAGTATAAACAGGGGGAACGGGGGGCTCATGCCCCTCCCCTTAACTGATATAAACGGGATTTTCATGCAGAATTAACAGTTTTCGTTCAAAATTTAGATATAGGATCATTCCGATGAGGCGAATCCGTGGCTGTTATTAGGTGTCCATTGAATAAGTATAAACAGGGGGAACGGGGGTTCTAATGGGTGTCCCCTTAACTTGTATAAATGGATTTTTCAATCAGAATTGTCAGATTTCGTTCAAATCTCTGAATAGTTTTGGAAATTTAATGGTTAAGCATAAAAGAGGGGAATAACTCCTCTTAAATTATATAAATGCTAAATGGGTTTTTATTAAGAATTATCCGATTTGCTCTGAATTTTGGATATAGATTTTTTAATATGATAAAGCATGTACTTGATAGTTTAGGAAGTTCAATGATTAAGTATAAAAAAGGAGAAAGGGGAGAGCTGTTTCCCCTTCTTAATTTTTTTTCGAACGGAATTAACGAAAATACAAGGCTGTAATGTACAATGAGTATGCTTAGCCTGTGAGCTCAATGCCATCAGTTTAACTGGGCAATATTCTTTTTTATTAATCAATTTTATTTATGAAAATGATGATAATTATCAAAATTTATTTAATTAAACCAAAAATATAATAATGAAAAATTACAGCAACACTGATATCATCATTTATAAACAATCGAAACAGATTTGATGTCTGTGTTTGTTCCTCGCACACAGGTCTGGGACACTTTCTGCAGCAAATAAAGGTTTTTTTTGTCCTTTTTTGTGTCAAAAAATGCACATCGTTTTCTTTTTTCCATTGTATTGGACTGTAAATTAAGCTGATCCGCGTTTTCACCTAAGATTTCCCGGATGTTGAATCTTATTGTTCTCGGTATACATAAAATGCTCATTCTATCTTGCAAATGTCGCTTCACCAAAGCAAGGACCAAACTTTTCAAAAATGCTCTACGATTTAAAATCTCACGATCAGCAAGTAGATTCCACAAAATACAGCTGTTGACTCCAGCTTGGTCAACGATTCCAAAAAACAGACGCAATGGCCATCTAAGAGTTCTTCTTGCACACGTATAATTGTCACACAGTTGATCAAAGACACCGGTCCCGCCTTTTGTAAAGTTCGGAAACCCAAGTGAGTGTAATGTATCGATTTTTTTATGAAAAAAACATCAATTCCTAACCAAACAAATTTTTTCTTACCTTACACTTTTCATCAACGTAAATGGTAATCCTGGGTCACTCGTGCCTTTTCGAAATTTTGACTGGCTCTTACTTCGGCTGTGAACAAACTAAAACATCGGCGTTTCGGGAGCTAATAGCCTACTAGTGTACTATTTTTTTCAGGGTAGTTTAGTCCCGCTCCCCACTCTCTCCTCTAAGTTAGCAAGGAAAGAAAATTTGACCGAGGCACTAGTGACCCATGGTTACCGCTTAAGGGTTAAATATACAATAGTTAAACTATGGCTTGTTGCTCCATTAAATGTACAATAATCAAACTATGGTTCATTTTTGCATTAATTAGGTAAACAAATACTGTTAGTTAATAAATTGAATAAATTTATTTCGCTTTTCAGTCAATATGTACAGCATCATATCATGAGTAAAAATAAAATTTATATTATGGTTCAAATTATTTTTTGTAAAACTTCATTAAATATACAGTAATCAAGCTATGGCTTATTTTTGCATTAATTAAGTAAATAAACCTTGTTGGTTAATAAATTGAATAAATTTATTTTATTTTTAAATGATATGTATTAGGGATGGGACGAATATTCGGCCACTATTCGGTATTCGGCCCTTTTGCCGAATATTCGGTTGGCCGAATATTGAAAGCTTGTTGACCGAATACTTCGGCCGAATACCTGTAACCGAATATTTAGAGATATCTGGCCGAATATTGCTAAAATCTCGCCGAATAGTGAAAGATATCTTGCCAAATAAATTTAAGATTTAAAGAATTTCATTTCTTGCATTTTTTTTTTTTTTTTTTTTTTTTTTCTAATCCAAATTGCTACTTTATTTATGAAGTCATTCTCATTCTTACTTACAAAATATACAGTTACTTGATTGCTAAAAAATACACAGCCTTTCTGTATTTCCTATAAAAGTTAGTGATATTTTAGAAAATGCTGCCCAAGTTGGAGATTTAATGTACTTCATTAGAGAATGATATATTACAATTCAAGATACAAAAACACTTATAGAAAAAAAAAAAAAAGAAAAAGAAAAACACTGCCTTATTCTACACATGAATATTTATTAATGTCTGCAAATTCCATGCACAACTAAAAAAAGTTCTTATGTAATTCGTAACTTATTTTCTGTAAAGTAAGAAATGAAAGAATTCATTCACAGTGTGTATTAACGAAGATTCATTTTCAAAATTAGATATCAAATATCACTATTCCAAATACAACGGTACATCTGAAGACAGAACTGGTGACAAACTAGATATGCATTAGATGACACAACTTGCTTTATGAAGATGATTTAATAAGTATCTACACATAAATTCTAAATGCTGAACAAAATAATATTTTTATTCTATAGTTTTCACTTTTAAATAATTTGCATAATTACTGACTTAAATATGCAACATTATTATGTCTATATTTTTAATTTACATATTTCTTCATTCATGTTGTTATCAATTTCTGTTTATCCTTTTAATGCTTGTTGAATAAGTGGAATATTGATGTTGAATATAGTATGTGCCAATTCAAAAATCAAAGATTTTGTTACCATATGCATTCTACTTTAAGCTTAACCTTTTGCTATAACGGAATTTGTAATGTAAAGCTTGGCAACTGATTTCAGAGCAATCTCATTCTTACGAATTTGCTTATTATTAGGGACACAAACTCTAAATGATTAAATTTACTTCATTATTTCAGAAAATATCTCCTCGTGAGTTCCGAGAGAGAGAGATTAAGAATATTATTAATTTTGGATAGAAGAAAGGATAAAAGTATCATTTGATAGTAAAAGTGAAGTACATTCTTCATATTTTAATGGAAATATCTTACCATTCTGACTTACTGAAAATCAATTTGATTTACATTAAGATAAAAGAATATAATGCAATTTCATATTTTTTTGTGTTAAAATAAGTGTTTTAAATTCAAAAATACATTAAAAAGCACATTTAAGAGTAATAATTATTAATGAACTTCTATTTTTTAAATTATATGTAATCAAAATTTATTTTCTTTATTGGAAAAAAAATTTTACTATTCGGCCGGCCGAATATTCGGTATTCGGCCTAAAATTTGGCCGAATATTCGGTATTCGGCTATTCGGCCAAATCACTATTCGTCCCATCCCTAATATGTATCACGTCAAATCAAGATGAACTGAGATTCATGATTGAGGGCCAATTGATGTTAATGAGAGCAGGGGAGGAGTCTCAAAACAAGCATATGTAAAAACACGATTTTTTCCTTCTGACATTGAATAAAATAGTATGATTATTTTAAATTGATAAATTAAAACCATGTTATAATTACATAAGATAATAAGAGGATCTATACAGGGTCGTAGCTAGAAGTGAATAATAGGGCGGCTCAAGAAAATGTAGGGGGAGGAGGCTTATATTTTCTCTCTCTCTGATGCAGAAAGATAAATTAGAGCATATCCACACTGTAGGTAGTATGTTTTTTAATTAAATTATTGCAATAACTTCATTTTACGCTAAGAAATGAACATGGTGATGAAAAATTCGAGTGTATAACTACTGCAATATGAAACATGCTATCTTCATATGTGCAAATAAGTTGAACTATAATTGAAACATTTATTTTAGCTACAATTTAGTACTTCTGCAAAACAGTGAAAGGACTTCAAAACAAAATTAGATTTTTGAACAGAATTTCATTTGGATTATCGAAAAGAAATTCGTTTAGTGACCTTATAATATTTTCCAGAAGAGGCTCTTTTATTTTATTTTTGTGTGTGTGTGTGTGGGGGGGGGGGGAGCTGAGCCACTCCTAGCACCTTATTAGCTACGGCCCTGGATCTATATTATCGTATGGCAGGTATATGCATTTCAATTTGAAATGCATGTCTGACAACCGGGACGTCACATGATTGTTAATAATGTTAAATATGCTCCTAAATTTAGTCAAATACATTAATGAACTGACTGAAACATGTATTCTAGAAGGCACTTAAAGATTATATCAGCCATTAACCGGCATACCACGTCTCTAATTCTACATCAGTTAATAAAGTTCATTAACATAGATTTCGTTTCACACGCTGCAAAGTGAAAAAAAGTGCGTTACATCACACTTATAATTCATTAACTCAAAGTTCGTTAACTTTAACTGATAATGAGAGGCTTGGCAATGAATTTGAAATCTGATTAATTAAAAGTATGACTTTGAAACTAACATTCGGTGTCCTTTTGAACTTTTCATGTCATCATTAATAAATTATCTTGTAAACTCATCTATGCATATATGATTGCTGCGATAAATTAGTGAAACGTTGTTGCTAACAAAGATTTATTTGTAGTATTCTGAGAATCAGAATCAAAACGAAATTAAATGATAATTTTGTTTAATGGGTACATGCTTCTAAGTTTCAAGGTCTAGCAGCACGCTGAAATTTAAATAAAATTCTAGTAAGAAAAATCTTCTCCTATGTTACATGCGGATACAAGTGCATGTAAACGTAACAGGAAACACTCCCAAAGAAAAGTATCTAATTTCGGCTATTACATAATCAGTATTACTTTGGATGACGATTGCAGTTACAGTAGTAAAACATTCTGAAAACATTTACACAGACAACGGGCATCCGGTTAAAAAAACAAGATACCTTTTTTTTTTCCCCCTTTAAATTCTATTTAAATGTCTGACAGTCTTGCGTAAAGGAAAAATTGGGATGTTGTTTTCTCTGCATTTTATTTTAAGATCTGAAAAAAATATGATTATTTTGCACATTACATGAAAAAAGTAATTATAAATATGAATGCAATCCTTAAGACTTGATTAATGTATTTGATACTTGATCAATGTACTTGATCAATGTAAGGCAAATTTTGCTGATGGGAATAAACACGGATTTTTAAACCTTTTTGCGGCACGTAATACGTGCCGCACGTCCTCAAGGGGTTAAACAGTTCTTTGTAATATGGAGTTAAATTCACAGTTGTCATGATTTTAGAATGGGCATTTTCGCTTATAGCACCTGATAATCTTTCCTCTCCTAATAGTGTTTTAATTAAGTAATTGTTAAAACTGTAGTGCTGAATTCATCTTGAGTAAATAATTAAAATTCGCATAAAGCGCAGAGAGATATAACACCATTTAAATAAACTCGAACGATGGGCGTGTAAATTTGGCCGAAAACTTTTTGAGATTTTAATTTGATTATAAATGTATTTTTAAGGAATTTTAATGCATTTTATATAATTTTATATTATATAAGCACAACTATCCGGCTACTCCCGTGTCAATTATAAGGAACTTTCCAAATAAAATAAATTAAAATGAAATAATACGGCTATCACAATAACTGAAATCTGTGCGTTCCCGTCAAGACCAGGAGGCGGCAGTGCAGACAATCACCTCGTTTAGTTCACAGATGAAATTATAGAATTACTTAAATCTCGATTAACATATTAAAATGCAATCGGTCTGCGAAGTCATATCTTGGTGGAAAACATCGAAAAACCCGATTTCAGCAATTGACTCATAAGTTTACCATTATGTTTTCCTGCTCCCAATCCTCTAAGTTTTCATACTTTTGGTTGCTGGAAAGCACAGTGATAAACCTACGAGTCAACCGTTTAAATTGGGTTTTTAGGTGTTTTCTACCAAGATGTGACTTAGCAGACTGATTACGTTTTAATATGCGAATCGAGATTTGACTAATCCGAGATTTTCATCCATGAATTTAATGTGGTGATTTTTTTGGGTAGTCTCCTCCCGATTTAGTTGACAAATCGTTAAAAACACAATTAGAACACATGACATTATTGTATCCCAACCACAATAAAAATCTCTGGCCTTTAATATTAGAATGCCGGTTTTCTTTGGAGGGTGTAACAGAAAAATATATTATTTTCCTGAGAATATTATTTTAAAAATGGCGCAACATTTAGAGAAATCCTCGTTTTTATGGAATATATCCACATTATAAAGTAAAAATATGTCAGTGGTTAACACTGACATCAACTGATAATGACAACGACCTGACCCATAAACTGCGCATTTACTGCAATTTTAGTGCAACTTCTAAACATCACACAATTTCATTTTTTTTTTAATGTTTTTTAAAATGTTTTTTAAAAGTTTTTTCAAATGAAATTTATTTAAAAATTGTATCTCAGTTTTCTGATTTTGACGGATTTTAAAGTAATTTTCAAGGATGAATATTTTAAAGTGTATGTGCAATGCAATTATGAAAGATGAACCCGTTTGCAATAAATTCAACATTGTATAGAAAAGACATGTCTATGAGTAATGAGTCACATTTTTGGTGGCAACAATCTAAACCAACAATGAATTTTGCTTTTACTGAGATTTAACCTCTAAATATCGCACTTTATACTATTTGAACGCCTTATAGAAAACAAAAGTATTTTCACTAATATTTGTTTGCATAGTTTATCTAAACTTATAGATTATTTATGTATTTTAAAGCAGTTTTCAAGCATGAATATTCTTTCAAATATGTATGCAATCCAATTACAAAAATTAACTGAATTGTCCAAAAACATTGTAAAAAATTCAGCTTCCAGAAATCGATTTCTGTTAGAAAATCCATAGCTTAAAAATCATATTTATACCCGAAAATGTACAAACCCCCATAGTTTAAAGTTCATATTTACTTTCCAAAATGTAGAAATTTTGAAATTATTTTCCGAAAAACTATTAAATATAGCTTATGACTTTCTTTATACAAAAGTCTAGAGTTTCCTTCAGGTTTAAAATAATGCAAAGTGCTGCTAGTGAGGAAAGGCAATTTTTCATTATTCTTATTCTATTATAATTATCATTATTATGTATTATGTATTCTAAAAGGTCTTTGATTTTTAAAGCCAACTTTTACATTTAAAAGTCGGGCCACTCTTTACAATACAGTATTGGGTTAGTATTTACTATGAAAGTAAAATTTTTAATGCATAAAGAGGTATTTTTATTTAGGGGCAAGAAGAATGCTAATTTTTCAACGGTGCCCTAAAACGGCAAACCAAAGGACTTGTGTAAACTAAAGGACTGACAGAGTACAGTATCCTATCGAAATTGTCTGGGTGAAACTCCGAAATCGATTTCAAACAAGCAAATCCGAAGTTATATATAGCTCACTCTACCGAGCTGTTTTTGAGTTATTCTTATAACTAGCAGTTACCCGCGACTTCGTTCACATAACATTTAAAGAAGAAATAATTGATCAATCAAGCAAAAAATTTCGATGATGAAAAGCATGTGTAATTAACTTTTTATCGCGAATTTATGTTAAAAAACTTCTGATAATCCCTATTTGCTAATTTGTTTGCTGGTTAAAATTTTCCTTTCAGCGATTAATACTAATAGATAGAAACATTCTTGAATTCTTTTGTTCAGCCCTGTAGTTTTCAAGTGCCTTTAATACACGAAAGTATCTTTCTAAAATTTAGTTCAAACAAAAATATTTCTTATTACTACCTAAATTACATTTTCAGAAATTATCATCCGAAGACACCTTTGTATCCAGTTCTTTGCGGGACCCTGTATATCATTTTATATATTTACTACGAACATTTCTTAGTTTACTAAATGCAGTTCAAAATAAAAATGCATATTTTATTTAAAAAGCACCTTTAAGTAAATTACGCTCATACTCAGTAACCTTTCCGAGATCTTTTGTGTAACCCTGTATATCTAAATTTAACTATTTATACCATTACCATTTATACTCTCCATTTAATATGCATACATTTAGCGAAACTTAAAAGCACATATCATAATTCAAAATGCATTTCATCCATGTAACAGTCATCATCCATCATATACAGTACTTCGAATAGAATATATAATATTTGAAATCTTTTGTGTGTCCTTGTAAATGCTATGCACTTCGTATTATGCATGAAATAACTCACATTAAGCCTCAGCAACGTATATCAATTTGATTATACATGAAATTGTTTACCATAATTAAAATGTGCCGGAAGCTGTTCCTCCCTTTATTCTTATGCAATGGAATGCGTCTATGTAACCCTGTAAATGAATAATAAGTGTCCTTTTCACTACATACTTTAAAAAATGCATATTTTAGTGCACTTTGTAAATGCATATAAATTTGAATATGTTTCACAGGGTGTAACATCGTTAAATTTAATTAAAATGATTTTCCCCATAATGCCGTAATTTAAGGAAATTTTTTGACAATCGCTGTAAATAAACTAATCATGGTAGAAACTTTATTTTCAATAGGTATTCGTGCTAGGTAAACGTTAAGAACTTACAAGAATTTCATGGAAATCGGAGTATATTTACTAAAGTTAGAAAGCGACCAGACAGACAGACAAGCCGAAAGCATAATAATTTTTCAACTTTGTTCGAAAGTGTTAAAAAATCCAGCCAAAAATAAGGTACCCTGGGGTAATAAAGTTAAGGTTCTACCAATTTTCACGGCTCAGTTTTAGATTGTATTTTCCAAACAAATATATGATTTGATACAGCAACTCATTGACTATCTATATAAAAAAAATAATTTAACAGATGTGTATTCATAAAATGTAGTGGCGTGATTTCTTGACCAATGCTGTTTGGCGTTATTACCCACCTATATGGGTAATAACGTCATGCAAACAAAACTATGAAATAAGATGGAATAATTGCATGTAGATTGCCCAATTCTAAAAATACAAACTCTACAAACTTAGAAATTGACAAATTGCATTCTAAGCTATTGAAAATGTTCAATTTTTTGTGAAAGTGTAAGAAAAATAAAAGTGTGGTGTGTGTGTGTTGGGGGGGGGGGGGGGAGGATGAGGCAAAAGAATATCAGACCGTGAGCTTCTTTTTGCTTAAAAAGGACCGCTTAAATAGAATTATTAGAAACATTGCACAGTTTTAACTGTGTTTATTTGAATCAATATTTAGGATGTAGCTCGGCCACTGTAGGGAATCAACCGGGGTATTAATGCCAAAGATTGGCGTTATTACCTCGTTATAGTTATTGCGCTGCTCATTTTAAATTACAAATTATCTCGAGAAGATATCGAAAATCTTCAACAACATTTTGAAAGTACATGAAATATACTACAAATTTATGTAATTAACAAAGTATTTTCGGATAAAAAAAAATAGTCTTCACATCACAAAACGTATCTCGCAAATTTTAGATCAAGCGTTAATTTTAGTTGCTTGTAAAAACAATAAGACCTAAAAATGAAACAAATTAACTTGAAGCTGTTTTTGCGATTTATGTGACTCAAAAACCTTCTGCGGAGAGCACATGGGTGTCATTTACCAGATTATTTCATAATTATGCATAATATAAGTACTTGGCGTTATTTATCCTCCTGGCATTATTACACCAGACCACCTTATATTAATCAGTAGTTTTATTTTCCGCCTTTTCCCCACCAAAAATTTCTTCCATTGATAATTATGAGTTTTGAATAAAAATATTCATTTGTATGTAACTTATAACTTATTAATTAATATAAGTAAAAAATATTTCTGATTCATTTTAAATATGACGTCATTATTTATCTCGCTCCATTAGCTACTGATATCCATACCCCTTTTTTAACGACTGCTATAAAGTACCTGTTTTATTTCAACTATGACGTCACATTTTCATATGTGAACCATTTTATTAAAAATATAATTATTTTTCATTCTTTAATATATTTATATTTCATTACTTTTAATTTATGTCGCCATATTTTACACAAAAATTCCCATTAACTAAACAAATATCCTTGTTAAATATATTATAAAAGATACACCTTTTATTTTTATTTCAAACATGACGTCATATTTATTTTCTTTTAAATTATTTTATTATAGTTTTTCGCGTGGAAGTTTTTTATTAAAAATTCATTGCCGCTGAAAAACTATTATTCCAATTTTTTATTTTCTTGGCAACAGGAAAGGAAAATGGTTAAATTTTATCTGAAAAATGCCTATTGATTTTGTATGAAAAAGAATTAAATTTTGAATTATTAAGGAAAATATTTGAATAAAATAAATAAAAATTAGCCTATGTTCATTCCACTCCTATAATCTATCCATATGCAAAGATTCAAAGACATTAATCCATCCGTTTTCAAGCCAAGTTCATTCCAATTTTTCGGACACACTTTCACATTTATAATATACTAGCTGACCCGCCCGGCGTTGCCCGGGTCCGTATTAACAATATTAAACGAACTTGAAATTTGTATGATTTTATCATTAACTGGAAGCATGCAGAAATGCATTGTCTGAAATAAGTCGCAGCTAACTTTGTGAAAAATCGGTTTTAAAAACAACAACTAATATTAAGCTCTAAAAATATTTAAAATAAGCAATGAGAAACACGGGAGGGAACATGTATCCAACGATTGCATTAGTTTCGTGTTAAAGTGTTGATATTTACCCGTAAAAATCACTGTTAAATCACGTAACTAATTTTCGCATAGAAATCCCAAGTGAGATATTTTGAATTTCAAACTAATTATATCACTCTTAAATCCGACTATACCATGAATGAAATCGATACGCGATGATAAAAGATTGGTATATAGTATTATAATTTCTGAGCCATTTAACAAATGTGTATATTTTTAATCAAAGCATGCGTAATGTTGACTCTGTGGACAAATTCCTAACCGTAAACTTTTGTACCGTAACCATAATCTTTCTGTAACCTAACTGCGACTTAACAGTACCCTACCGTAACTTAAATATAACACAAATGTAACCTAGCCGTCACTTTGAAATATCAATATAGAAACATCATTTAAGGTTTGCTTGAAAAGTTAACATTCTTTCGTCAATGTCTTAAAATCGTCTGCACTCTGAAATCTAGATTTTAGACTAATATTTGTTATTTAAGTTTTCGCGCATGATTTTAAAAGAATGTTTTCATAAATATATTTTATCTATTGACATAGAGTTATTAATATGTTGTTAAATCAAACATTTTTTCATCTACGTTATAAAGTATTAAAAAGTTCTGAAAAAAAAACTTTTAGTAATACAATTTTTAGTTCAAATCAAATGTTTTCAATATTTTATTTAATTTTATTTTGACATTTAATTATTTCGAATGTATCAATTTCAATTATTTTAAAAGCAGACATTTTTTTAAATAAATAATATAATAGAAAAAAGACCATTTTAAAAAATTACTATTTCTTCGTAGAGTATGCTTCAGCTGTAATTCATTTCTTTCAATTCGTCTTATTAATACAAAATCCCTTCCACATGCTTTTGTTTGGGACATTAAAATTTGAGCGATAAATGGTTTAATATTGCAACCTTTTTTCGGTTTACTTCACCACCACCTATCTTTTTCCTCCATGGTTTACAACCCGCTGTGATAAAAAAAATCATCATTTAAACTGACAGTTTGGCAGTCTATGAATTTTAAAGGTCTGTTCCAGCTTTTTTAATTATTTATGCGAAAATTTTATGCAACCAACCAACCATAACTAAATGAATTTTAAAAAAGAAGAAGAAAGGCGATTTTTTATGAGAGTGATCTTTGGAATTTAATTAATTACTCAGTTAATAAATAGAATTTCGAAATTCTGAAGCTCAGGTGCATCAGGAGAGATTTGTGGCTACTCTCAAAAAAATTTTGAGCCTCGTACATGCTTTACATTTTGCTAGCCATCGCAGACATACACACACACACACACACACGCAGACAGAGCGTTTTGTTCTTTTATTAATATAGATATAAGGATATAAGGATTTACTCGCGTTGCTATCTGTTTTGAGATGATTAAAATTGAATTAAATATTTGAAGTTCCAAACTTTGAATCTTAATTCCTAACTACGAGTACCTGACTAAGTAGTTTTCGAGAATAAAATTTCTCCAATAAATCAAATATGATGTCAAAACTAGATATTAGTATTGAAAATTGCAAAGTTTGTTGTAATTTCTATTTGTAGATGATCTCTTAAGGAAAATTAACCCGCTCGATCCTGTCGTCCTATTAATA